>OX388346.1:2744200-5144200 GCA_947579665.1 Sympetrum striolatum | reverse complement strand
TCGTATATTTTATCGAAATTCTCGCAATTTCGAATCGCAAACGATATTTCTCGACCAAAATAAGAATCTTTATTCTATTTCCTTCTTTTGATGCTAATTTCGACTTCCTACGATTGTTCTTTCTAATTTATTTTTGCAAATTAAATAAACCATGCAACGAAAAAAATGAACTTTACGTGTATTTCTTATGCAAACTGTTTTACTCGTCTGGGTTCGAACCGTGGACTTTAGGCAAATAAAAATTACCACTGCATCATCGCCGGAAAAACTTTTAATGATGTTAAAAGTTAAAACATTGTGCGACATCTAGTTTGCGAGATTATCTGGAATATACATACATACATACAAACAAACATACAGGCATTTTTATAGATATACTAGCAGAAGTACCCGTTGATTCTCAACGGGGATATTTAATTTCATAAATATCAGTGTAATAACCTTGATCGTAACAAATTCTTCATAATTGTTGGTAAATAGCGAATACCAGACTTTCCAAACCAATATATCAAGAAATAAAAGTTACAATTAAGTCTACTCTAACTCAATATTCAATTTAACGCAGGTTGATAATCTTTTCCGTGACAATGTGTCAAAATGTATCTACATATGAAAGTGAGGCTTACTTTAGCTTCTTCTCCCTTGGCTTACATCTTCTTTATATCTAAAGGCAGGTTCTAGTATCTGAATGAGCTTTTCGGTAACAATGTATGAAAATGTATCTACGTATGAAAAGAGGCATACATAATAGCTTCTTCCCCTCTGACTTTTATCTCCTAAAGGAGCAATTTTCTTCTTTCTACGCCGACTGAAGCCGCAAACTTTCGACTGGTCATCATTGAGAGTATATCGTCAGTAACTGAATAAGTGTAATTCCGAGAATGGACAAATACGTCATTGTTGTATTTCTTACGTGAAGAAAAAACTATAGACATTAAATAAGAAATGGTGCATCATGGAACCAGAAGGTATATTTCATTGTTATATCTTGGCTATACTTATAACATGAGGTTGTTAGTGAGAATTCGTGACTCGTATAAAATGTAGTGGTATGTTAATTAATGCCCAAAAACGTAGTCGTAGATCTTGGGAATGATTAAGTGCAAGAAACAGCGCCATATTAGGATTAAACGATAAAAGCCATGACAATAGAGGGACAACTTTACCGAAATCAGTCTGTGGAGCTATGCTCGTAAGTCGAAATTCATTATATATGATAAGTGCATTGGGTTAAGTGAGCAGAAAAGTATTTGATTAAAAACCTAATAAATATTTGCAATTATTTTATTGCTGAAAATATTTTCGATCGAATAATAACATTGGCAGTCTCACTCAGAAATATGTCAGGAAAGTTCCTTTTGGATCCAAGTGATAAGGCTTCGAAAAATGCTAGTTTGATCTCGGTAAACACTTTGCCGATATGTCTGTGTACGGGACTTGCTTAAGATTTTTAGATTTATGTACTCTGCGAGTGACGTATGGCTGGGGAAAATATTAGCAGTGTAAATGATCTGATATATTAATTCCTTCTCCAGTAACTAATGAAAAACTTCTAAAATAAATTATTTCCTGGACCCACAAAATATATTCAGCGTAGAATCTTCACAGTAATCAATAAATACAGACACCACCTACCTCCGTTGAGAAGGTGCATAGTGGCTTAAGTAAATTTACATTTTGTGGTTATCTGTATAGTTTCTTATCCCGAAAACAAACTTATGTTCAAGATGTTTAAGAATTATAACCTATTCATCGGCTGAGGTCAAATTAATAAATTTCAGCGTACAGTATGTTAAATATGTATTGTCATTTGGGTTAGCTGTTTTCAATATCAGAGTTTTATTTCGACATGGCACTCCGTCCAGTAAACACCTAAGTAAATCATACTATATATTCATAACAAAATGCATAAATCAGTAAGTTGATCACGATGCTCGTAATTATAATTGAACTTTGATATTGCTACTGCAGCTATAATTTCCGCAGCATTAGTTATTTCTATACGGTTTCGAAAAAAAAACAGAATTTTTCACTTTCAACAATTAACAATACATAAAATCATGCAATTTCATAATATTGAAACTGATAAACAATATGACGAAAAGACAAAGCCATTTATATGAAGATTAAAGTTATAAACAACGCAAAATATACATTACAATACCGGCCATTAATGTTACATAAGTTTTTAAACGTTTTTACATCTGTTGCAGTAAGAATTTTCAACACAAAATAGCATAGTATTATAGTGCAGTAGAATAGACTTTATTCATTTGTGATTGAAAAACTGAGAAATGATTTCAAAAACTATTATACTCGTGTCTATGATATCCACAATATACTGTGTTTCAAGTAGGGGTCTCCAAACTTTTCAGCTTTATTAACTATCAAACAGCAGATGCGGCCCGCGGGCAGTAGTTTGGATTTGGATTGAAGTAAGAGATTACCCATTCTACTACAATATCGTAGATTTTTTGCGGTCTACAGATAACTGAAATCCCTTTACCTTTTTAGGCTTTGAAATGTTACTTATTCGCTCCTGACCACTCGTCGCTCAAAATTTAAAAGAAAACAAAGACCGATTAAACATAAGAAATAAGGACGTCCGTAATTTCCGTCAAAACTCAAAAATAATATGAGAGATGTTCACAACTTACCACGTTATTATTTTAAATCACTGGAATTGACAGCGAGAATGCAAATTCTATCAACGTACGAATTTCAAAATCGTTTTATTTCACTGAAAATTCAGTTAACAATTACGTTACCATAAACAAAACTCGGTTTTCACAGACGCTTAAAGAAAATTGAAAAAATCAATGAAAAAATTTTCGTACCTTTCAACGTGCGTTTCTTCACAGGATATTGTTTGTCACAAAAAAATTTAAAATGCCTTTCAATTTTTTCTTCATCATAAATCTTCAACTCTTATTTTCAACATTTATTTTAACTGGCCATGTCCAGTTTAATCCGCCATGTCTTCTTCTTCTAACACATGAGTTCGGAATCAACAATCGCCTTGATCGTCAAGGGTTTGTTTATAACATGAAAATTTAGACGGAATTTTCGTATATTTTATCAAAATTCTTGCAATTTCAAATCGCATACGATATTTCTCAGCCAAAATATCTAAATCTTTATTCTATTTCCCTTGTTTTGAAATATATATATGTATATATTCTTAGATCACATTAGGATAAGCAGTACCACGTTTAAAGTTACATTTTCATACAGGTACAAAGGGGCCAAATGAATCAAGCATTAAACGTAAATGACAGAAATAAATTACATTTCACTCAAATAACCAACGATGAATATTCTACTCGGAAAGTAAATGTATTTTGGAACTGACTGGTATCTCAATCTTAAAATGTGTAACATTAACACGAACCACAAAAGTAAATCGCAATGTCAAAATAGAAACAAAAATTAAACACCAATAACAGAAGGATAGTAAATGAATATGGAGTGGAAGCACTTAAAAACAACGATTGAATCAATTTTTATATTCTGCATGTAATAAAATAAAATTTCTTTACCTTTTTGGTCTATCATACGATGCTCGAGGTTTGCTACAACTTTACAACTCGCCGTTCAACTCTTCAAAGATTACAAACACCGAATCTGGGAAATCTTTACGTTCTTCTCTAACTCCATTCTCGTCAATCGCTAAATACATCATTGCAAAGAGATTAGATCTAGTACTTAATTCAGAAGAATATACTTCAAAACTTACGCAACGTACCAGGATATTTATACGCAACCAGTTGAATTGATCGACAGAAATCCATTTTCAGTAAACCACTGTTATAAACCTCATTTCATTTTACGAAAAAGACGGTAAACAATTAAGTTGATGTAAATAAAACTTGGTTGCTACAGACTCGTCAACAAAATTCGAATTAAAAAAAATTATATCGTCAAGGGAATGAGTTGTTTACTACATGGAAATTTAGACAAAATTTTCGTATATTTTATCAAAATTCTCGCAATTTCGAGTCGCAAACGATATTTCACGACCAAAGTAAGAATCTTTATTCTATTTCCCTTCTTTTGATGCTAGTTTCGACTTCCTACGACTGTTCTTTCTAATTTAGTTTTGCAAAAGAAACGAATCATGCAACTAAAAAAATGAACTTTACGTGTATTTCTTATGCAAACTGTTTTACTCGTCTGGATTCGAACCGTGGACTTTAGGCAAATATTAAGTACCACTTGATCATCCCAGGGAATACATTTAATGATGTTAAAAGTTAGAACATCGTGTGACGTCTAGTTTTCGAGATTATCTGGAACATACAAACATACAAACATACAAACAAATATCCATTTTTATATATATATAAGATAAGATAAGATATAAGATAAGATAAGATGTTATAACTTGCTCTTTTTTGTACATTCTAATGACTTCCTTTTCTCTTGTCTTATATAGCTCTTTTATCTACTGCCATATATAAATTTAGTTTTCTATATGTAGGTTACGCACACCCCCTTCTTTTGAGGGTGTTTTCCTGCAGTGGAAATATTTTTCTATGCTCTTAGCTTAGGTTTTTAAACCCACATTGTAGTTTTCTTCTCTGTACTTTTGCAATCTATCTATTTCTTTCTGTTCCAACATGATAAAGGGTTAGGTGTAAGAAGAGACTTGATAGTCTCAATCTCGCTCTGAATAAAGTCCTTTATTATTATTATAAAAATGTCAACCATAAATCAGTCAGCGATTTTAATTTCTAATAATCGCGCGTCATTCTCGCTTCTGTTACAGGGATGCTTAAGTGGTCAGAACACCAGCCCGGGGAGTCATGGGTTCGAATCCCAGTCATATCGCTATTCTACGCATCTTGTTTTGATTTGAATGTATGTACAATCTCTGTAACAGTCATAAAATATTATGAAGTTAATTCGTATGACTAAAAGGAACAGACTCAAAATTAATAAGACAGGGATTGCTTATCCATTATTTCGCAAAACCATTACAAAGAATACAAAACACAATAAACCACAAGGCAAGCACAAATACACTGTCGAAAACACCAGGTCCAGCCAATCACATTAAGCTTGATTCTATCGAAATGAGGTTGTGTAAGAATAACGAGAAAAAATCTCAGACATTTCCACAAAAAATGGCCCACAAGCGGTTGAGTTGATTTTTCGGTTGAGCGGATGGCAAACATGCGGGAAATTGAATGATGGATCTCAAAGATCGCTCCTTCTTGGCCGTTATCCGGATTCATCGGAAAGTGGACGGAAATACTGCGAAATAAGCGGAATACGCCCTCGGCACGAATCAAAATCATTTTCCCAAATAAGGATTCGAAGGAATTGAAAAAGGCGAAGAGATGTTTGTTACAGAAGGCGAAAGATAGACTTACAATAAATATGCATGTATAGGAGTAGGAAGGAAAATGCACTAATGTCAATGCGGTTCCTCCTTAGTATTTTTATTCAAAGCAAAATTCCTATAGAAGATGAACACACACATATGAACAATATTTCAGATTCTCGGTGTCGCAAAAATATTTGCGCGTTTCAACATTCATTTTTTCCAGTGATGAATCGGAAACCTTACTTAACTTATTTTTATTACCTCTAACATCAGACTTAAAGTATACTAAAGCAGACTTGTTCTGTAACCGTGAGTGAAAAACGGCAGGCTTACAAATCCAAGAGACGATTCGCCCAAAGACAGTTCGCACACGGAACTATTCACACAGAAAAGTTTCCTTAGGTTACTCCTCCTTAGGTTAAGCTCCATATTACTTGTGATGAATGACTTGAAAACAACATACAAGTTTCAATATAAGGTAAAGGCTACAAACGCAATGTTTACGAAAAATGTAATTTCATGTGTGACTCCTGAGATACACTTTAGCGATGAAACGGTAAATTCGTTATTCCATAGGAAATGAGATTTCTTAGCTTCCATTTCCAAATCGATCTCATACAATCGCAAGAGAAGAAGCTCTTCTCGCGATCATTTGGAATAATCTGCAGAGGAATGAGGCAATACATCACCGCAGGTCCGCTATCTCTACTCCGTTCGATATATAATCGATTAATTTCCGGTTTCGATCAGAAAAGGAAACGGCAGTGGAGAACTCGGCGGAAAAAACGAACGGACTGAATAAGAGAGATAAAAAAGAGATGGAAGGCAGCTGTGCTGTTCGCGTCGAGAATAAGAATTAGCTTCGTCTGAAAGGGTCAAAAGAACTTGCAGAGACGCGGAAGCAACAAGAGTCCATTTATCAGAGGAAGAATTCTCCGCTAATCCACGAAGTGAAAGTAAAATCAACGTTTATGTTGAGGTGAAATTAATCACAATAACCTAACATTTACTCAACTGTCACAATCTTGCTTTATTCTTAAACGTCACTTAACATTTTTGTTGTTCTTTGATGAAGTAGGCGTATAATAAGACAATTGCATTTCCAAATGCGATGGTGTTTTAAAGTTTTTTTTCAACTTTATATCACATAGCATTTTTATATAAATTTACGCTTGTAAAGGCCATAGAGTTGGATATTTCCTCTCTGATTCCAGATTTAAAATACTACAGTCGAACCTTTGACACCTTCATAAGTGAGAAAATAGACAATCTACATGTCCTGTTATTTCCACATCTCTAAAACCTCTTTGATTAGGAAAGTGAATACCTCAGAGAGGCATTTTTCGCATCCAGACAAGAGGCCCCTGTAAGCGAGGGCGTCTATTAGAAAATGTAAAGTACGGTTCATGTTTTGACAGGTTACACAAAGGTTATTTGTTTGAGGTCGGGTTTGCACAACTACACAAAGACGAAGATCCTAGTCAGATTCGGTTGTGTGTTCCGTCATTATAAATGTCTTTTTCCACATTATCATTTTCTTATTGATATATTTTGTATCCACTAATAATTTTTGTAAATTGCTTTGTAATTTACGGCACAGTGACTGATTTTTTCTACATTAATGTGATTTATTTAGACAAAGAAGATTCGGTTGACCCCAAACAGGATGTAGAACCTACGTCCCTCGTTTTGAATTTGTCGTAATATTTGCCTTTATGAGTCCATACGAGGAGCCAATAAATAAAACATTGTTAATGACCACCAAGGAAGATGTCATCAGGATGTCTTGAGGAAAAAGGAAGGTATGTTTTTACGAGTGATTAAATTCAAATAGTATAAGAGGGTGGCACTATCCGTATTTCGACAGTTTCCTTCATCTTGACAACGCTTGAGATCCAGAAAAGCCACGTATGACTAAAGGAATATTAAAATCTCAATGTTAACAGCTGTTTTTGACTTCGAAAAGAGCCACGTGTAAATGATCAAACAAACCCTTCACATCATCATAGATTAGCCCTACGTCATATCCAGGTTTGACTGAGGTATTTTTGAATTCGAGGGATAAATTCCAACTTGAAGGCCTCGGTAAAGATAAATTTATATGAAAGTGCTGCGTGATATAAGTATAAAAATATGAAATCGCGTTTGGCAATTAATACCACATATGAACCACAGAAGATGATAAATCTTACATAGTAACAATAAATCGAGCCTCGGTAGCGGAGGGATTAGCTTGCCAGCGATCCAAGGTTTGATTCTCGGATAACCGAATTACTCTAGTAAAGAAATGTATGTGTATGTTGTTTCGTAATTATATAAATTGTAAACTAGAGATAATTGGGGTCTTGCTGTTTCTGTTAAAGATATGATAAACAGCGACACACTGCATTCCACTCAATAGAGCAGACAAAATGAAGAACTCACCCAAAGCATGAAAGGAACAAGGCGGAAGAACAAACATACCTGCAAAGAAGAAAATGCATTCGTTAATATAGTATTAAGAGGCATATTATAATCAATTTATACTTTAAGATATGACATTTATATTCTTCGTTAAAATATAGTAAATTTAGTAACGAAATGAGCTGAATAGACAAGGTGTTTAAATATTTTAGATTCTTCGTTCAATTCAAATCATACATTACCTTACGGGAACTATCGATACTTGTATGTAACAATTATATATATTTAAGTTCATGGAGGAGTAGAACAAAAATATTTGCTTAAAAGTGTAATCAGCATATTATAGGAATGCATTCCTCCGAAGAAAGGAAGTTTCGTTCACCTTTATTTGACACACATCACCTCTAATTTACGGATAAGGAGACCAGATTTAAAGTTTGATATTGGATTGCCCAAAATAGATTTAGGGGTATTCATTCCGGAAGTTCACCATAAGCCACGGAAAAATCGCTAAATTATCGAAAGCCGCTCAAAATGAATAATCTTTGAGAATTGTTTTGTAGCCCATAAGAAGACATTTCGACAAAACTTTCAGCTGAGGGTAATTCTCTTCTTTTTATATCACACACACAACACGCGCGTCATGTGATCTTCTGAGTTTACACCTGCTTTTTGTGGAAACCATATTTAAGGTGACATTCAATTGTTTATACAAAAATTTTGAAAAGAAATTTTCAAAATAGCAAAAAGTAATATTCTTGTACCACTTTTAAAATTTAGAAAGATAATATTTTTAATATTTAAAAAAATAAAAGCTGTTACTGAATTATTTAACTCTTGTAAAATCTTACCGCTTTATCTAATCAATAAGTGATATGAATTGGGCAAAGCATTCCTCACAAGTAGGTCAGCGTCTTCTCCTTAAAAGGGTTTCGAGGAATTTACACGAAGAGAGGTCAAAGTAATTCCTGAAGGGTGTTTGGGAAGCGAACATGAAATGCAGCAGAAAAGCCAAGCTTGATTTCGCCAATTTATGAGCGAAAAACACAAGAGGAAAACACGTAGCGAAACAATCCTTGGCTTTCACGGATGAAACTTGACATCCGGCGAGAGGCTCGCCATCTTAAACATTACCTAGATTTATGCATTTGTAAGCGACTTCAGAAAGAACCAAAATAAAGGAATAAAAATGTTTACTTTTCGGATGAAATGCTTCGGAAGCGGATCCTTTTTTATCTCCGGGACATCAAAAAAAGGCCCTAACTTTCCCCTCCAATTTTCTTGCACGGTCAGCTTCGGGTCATAAATTCCGAAGCCAAAAGGTATTCATATCGAAGAACCCAAAGTCTGTCAAAGATTCGATATAAGCGGATCTTGGAATAAAGTCCTTAAAAGTTTTAAACGCTTTCTACTGCTTTCTTCAAACAAATCAGTTTTCTAGGCAATTGCGTTTCTCTAAAATAAATTTAAAACCGAATGCTCAGTTTTATCCTCGATTGGAATGATTCCAAACTCCGACGTGATATATGTGGCAGATTGCAAGAGATTCCAGTTCAGTGAATTATATTCCAGCGATTCACTTTTTACTAATTCATCAGCTGATTTACTACCTCTAGAATAGGTTAGGATGGCATCTCATCTTATAACCATAAAAGAAAAGGTTACTCCGACTGCTATGTTGTTTCACTAATTTTTTTTAACATTTAACTGATACTTACTAATTTATACGGGCATTATTTAAGCTTTCATTGAAGTGGCTAACCACATTTCCAGAAATTCTTTGTTGGCTACCAAACTGACTCTAACAGATAAATTTACGTTTTTTTGTTTGTAATTAGTAACTCCCAGGCATTAAACCAGTTGATAACATTAATAAGCTAAAATTAATCATCTTGAAATAAATAAACTTTGTAACTTCCACAACATATATAGTTACAAAGTTCATACATTTCAATATGATTACGTAACCTCTCCACGAAGTGAATATTGAGCACATTAATTTTACGCTAAAAGTACCCCAACACAGACATATTAAAACCCTTAATATATTTACCAGCAATCGGAATACTACATGACTCGAAGGCGTGATTAAGTTCTAGTCCCTCAAGCACCTTTCGTGCATACCACTATCTCCAAAATGTAAATTTGTTTTAATTAATTCTATTGATATATAAGGTTTTTGATAGGTGCAATGAAAATCGGCATTTTCCATGATCTATCTTTAGCTGGAAACTTTTACTATGCAAATAGAAGAAGTGAAATTCGATTATAACGACTGATGCAAGATATGAAAATAGGGAAAATATATGAAAGCATAGAAATACGAAAAAAATCTCTCAAATATACTCCTGCATTCTAATTTAGTAACATTTGATGTTTATACTAAATAAAGTTAATTTCGCTATAAAAACATACATTTGAAAGGATCCAAGTCATACTGGGTTAACCGTCATAAGTACGAAGAGAATCTTTAGTTGAATTATGGAGAGGCAAGTAAGGAAAGAGAAAAGTATGACGAAGAAGCACAACCAAAAGGAAAATAAAAAATGAGTCCAATATTCGCAATTACATTGAGCCGGATGACGCATTAATTCTACAACAAACCACGCGGAAAGTTGTAAAATTACAATTACCTCAATTTCAAATCCTGAAATGTAATGACCAGCATTATTCGCTCGGATGGCAAGCATAAGGCACGATTAAAGGAAACATTCAGTGTATTTGGAATGCACATTAGTAAAACTACCTTTTTGAAATCGAGAGAGATGTTTTTCAGAGAGAGTAAAATGATGACAAGAGATAAGATTCGCATACAAATCGGAAATCGATAACAGGAACCCGTAATCAAGATGTTTGAAAAATGAGGGGGAAATTGAATTTTGAGGCAGAATATCATAAAATGGAAAAGAAATAGTTTTGGAAATATTACGAATGTGAAGGGAATAAAATGGTGAGTAGGTGTTGTCAGATTGAATACAATAACGTCAATAGAAAGGCATAAAAAGGTAGATAAAGGGAAAAGAAGATTGGAATTGAAAGAAGGAGAAATGAAAGTTAAACTATTGGAGAAGTAATGAAACAGAAGAATCAAGGAGTTTAAATAAGAAAAACTCAGTATTAGTAAAATTAAGATATTTTTAAGAACTAGGTCAGATAGTGAATTTCGAGAATGAGATTAAAGTCGTCTCGATTTCTTAAATCGTCATTAAATAAAAAATGTAAATAAACCAAACAATAAATATAAGAAAGTGACAGAAAAAAACATTCAATACATTACAAAAACGAATAATTTTATGAAAATATATTACTAACCAAATATTCACAACCTAAAATAAAATAAGCTTAAATCGATAGTGAGCGACATCAGTGTTCACTTGACAAAAGAGCAATACGTAAGGAATAATTAACTTATTTCAAAACATCAATATAAAACTCACTTCAAATTAAGAGATGGATGTGTAAGTAGAGGCTTGAGAATAAAATTTCAATCTAATAATCTTTAACTGAATTTGACTAATTGAAACATAACATTTGGTAGACACAAGATGGAGATTTGAAATTGTACGTAAAAATATAGGAGAAAGCAGAAAGTGATAGAAAAGTAATGTAGAAAAAGGTAGAGTTGAAGCAGGAATTAAACCGATAAAGGTTAGAAGACAGGAAAGAATTAAAACGTGGACTGAAGAAGTGTAGAATAGCTTTGAAAATAGCAAGAATAAAACGAAAGAGAACTAAAGAGTCGGGGAAAGTGAAACTGGTAGATAACATAGAAGAGACATTAATTATTATTAATAACAAAAAGTCATGAAAAGAAGATAAAAGAAAGTGACAGGAAAGAAGTGGTGATAGAGTCTATTCTGCTATGAAGAATGGTGAATGAAGAAGAGAAAGAAAGCGAAGGAGAGAAAAGAGCGTCATATCCTGTATCCAAAGAAGGCCCAGAGGCCCTCGTTAGCTTTGATGGAAGGGAGTATGTGAGACCCTGAAGGACTTCCGGAAAGGGGCGGAAGCTGCTTCTCTCTCATGGACCAATGATGCGAAGGGATGAGGAGGGGACGAAAAAAGGGGTGAATTATGAAAGGGGGTTGGCATGAAGAGAAATAGTAGCTGGAAATGAAGGATTACGGACTCTTTTTTAATGTAGATGATCTCGCAAAATAAAAGGAGTAATAATAATCGCCCGTATAATCTACGTACGCAACTTATCGATTGATCGTTTCATCTGTTGGGCGATGGAATTGTCTCTTCCAATCATTTTCAACGAGCAAGATGTTCAATCGGACAACTAAATGGAGAATTAACATTACTTCATAAGATTTAAAGTCTTTGAGAGAGGAAGTTAAGGATCGAAGTACTTTCCTTCGGAAATACAACACAGCTGTCAGACACCCACAGAAGGGAAGGGTAGAATATAAAAATCTATGAAATGTACTCATAGAGCTCCATTGATTCCAAATAAAATATAATATCATTTAAATAGAAGTCCCTAGAACTTGAAAGTAAAGTTAGGTAAAAATGATGTACAAATATTAAGAGATAATTAAAATAAATCGACTATTCGAAAATCGAATGCTTCGCCACGAAACGTTCCAAATATATGATCCCACTTCATGCTACAAATCAAATATACATAACATTCAACTCAGAAAATTCATTTCTCCGACATGAGAGGAATGGGATGAGTTTAACAAGAGCAACGACATGCAAATTCGTAGATCCGAGAAAAGGAAATAATTCTAAACAATTCTCTCATTGCTAGAAACGAACTTGATTATACTATTATGATAATCATTCCCATTAAAACGGAAAACGGACTGTTATGCTAAAATAGTCTTCCAGCAGTTAGTGAAGCCAGGAGAGGGGAGAAATTAGGAATAATGGGTTTGAAATTGTAGAATAAATACAAAAACTAGTATCTGAAAAGAGGAAATGCGAAATATATAAATTTACGAATAAAGTTCTCAAATTTCAAAGGCTAACTTCACTTATGCCAGGTATAGGCAGAGAAAGCTTTTTTTTAGTGATAATGGTATTATTAAGGATGGCTGGATGGAATTTCTCTGAATATTAACAGTTAGGGAGCGTTAGGATCCGCGCTGGATGAAACCTAAGTTGCGAGCGTTGCATACGAAGCAAAGGATTAATTTCCGATCTTGAGATGGTTCAACGTAGAGCAGCAAGTTTCGTCAAGGGAGATTTCAGATTTGACAGCAGTGTTTCGGCTATGATGGAATCCCTCGGATGGAACTCTCTTAAGAATAGAAGACGTGAATATCGACGGAAGCTTTTTGATAAATTTATCACTACCGATTTTGGGGAGGAGATAACAGATATTGTTATCCCAGTTTCAAACTTGCGCAATCTTTGGGAGAAAACAAAAAAGCGATACAGGGAAGTAGTTGCCAGGACATATAGTTATTTTTGGCTATTTTCCCGCGAAGTATAACAGAAGCTTGTCTAAGTTAGATAGGGATTTCGGTGTTTTACACCCCCTGCCACGCGCCACTGGCGGATTGCAGCGTTTAAATGTAAAGGTAACTTTAAAAGCAACCGCCTTCCCAAGCCTCAGCTATCAAAATTACGTATAAAATTAAATATATAAGCAAACTCTAATCCCTGATAGTGGAAATTGCTCCAATATTCATCTTAAATATAAATGAAGACATAACAGCTTATGTTACGCTCATTGAAGCAGCTGACAAATCTGTAATAGAACTTCTTGCAGAAGATTAATTCTTTGCCAACGACTGTTATTCTCCATCAATAGTGGTTCCAGTAACAATGATTGATTCAGATTCAGTTGAGATATTAGAGTGAAAACAAGGAAGTTATCAATGAAGACCACTGTTCAAGCTGATCGACAACGATGTATTCAGCTTAAACAACAAGAAACAAGGATAAAAGGAGTTCTTCCCGATTGAAACAAGGGCGTCTAAAGTTTGAGAAACAGAGCGTGCGACGAAGGAAGGGATGGATGAATTGCGGGGATGTAAGGAAGGGAACGCCCTTTCGAAGGGACTGTTTACCTCGGTCTCTTTTATAGTTGCAGTTTCGAGAGGATGGCCTTTAGTGGAGAATCGACGAAATGGTCGCGTCCATGTTTTTTATGTCTTCGAGAACGAATCGGATGAACAAGAAGTTTACGGCCGCACTGATTCCCATTCTTAAAGGGGTCCACTTGGACTATATTCGCAGGAAATGGATCAAATCTTCGCCTTGGATTACTCTCCAGAAATACATCGGAAAAAGAGATTTGGGTCTGAATGTTGATTTCGTCGAAACGGTTGTTTACTCGAACAGACACATTAGCATAGAAAAGTTGTTTGGGTGAACCAAATGAATTCAGGGTGCATTTCCAGAGAATGACTAAGATTAATGAACAGTAATTTATGTGAAAAATTATGCAATTCAATTTTAGGATCAAACGCCTAATCAGAGATTGCAAAAGAATGCGTTTTTAACCTGTGATATTCGAGAAATGGCTCAATGTAGCAGTACGCGATTTCGTTGCCGGGCTGTCAACTGTTTTTACCCAAAATCAATATCTACATGTTACGAGAGAAGGAATTTATCAGCAAATACCGTTAATAGTGAAAGAAATTGACATAAAATAGTCTGTTATTTATTTGAATAATCCTTTGAAATTTGTATTTCTTACTACTGTAAAGTGGTAAAATAGATTAAAGTGTTATGGATTACCGCTGGTGGTCTTCAAAATAAAGAGAGTTTCAGACACGCCGCTGTATAATAAAATAAGGAATTTATCGAGTGACAAACAATGGAATGGTTACCCGCAAATTCCCAATGATAAATGACAGGCTATCATATTAACCTCTGAATCAATTTCTCATCAATTTTGCATTCCACTACTCGTACTTCTCTTTTGCTGATGAAATCACCGCAATGACTCCAACTGTTGAAAATTAAATTAAGTTTAGAACGGTACCCTAAAATTAGCAATTTTTAACTTTATTACAAAATCCATTTGAGGAGGGATGTCAACAGATATCAAGCAAACAGAGTCGTGGAGAGCAATGGGGAATAAAATACGGGAGGTTCATTATTGGTTATTGGTGAGCAAATATCGGACGGACCTCATTTAAAGCCCATCGTTGGTTTGGTGGTTGAAGACAAAAAAAGCCATTGTCCCAAAAGTAAATAAAGAACGCGTCAAAGTACTACGAGAGTGCACGAATCATTCGGCTGTTAATGAATTTATCGATCCGTGACTCTTTCACGCATTCATTACGCATTAGCGATTAAAATGAGTCACTTTTTCAGAATGCAAACAGAGGACCATTCATCAAATGGGTCAAACCGCAAACTTATTAACGTCGCTGCGAGATTCGATTTGGAATGGTGATTGCGGAGGGCTTTTTCGATCGGTTTGCAAACCCGATTGCCAAATCATTCGAGCCCCGATCAAAGCAAACAATTTTCCCACAGCGATTGATAAATATGTATAGGGCTTTGAAACAATCGAAAGCGCATTTCCATGTTATTTACGTTTATCGAGAACCTTGCAAATTGAGATCCGAATTACAGTTACGACATCGATGTTTACTATTCCCAGTTAATGTATAAGTTTGTCTCATAATTACTACTTCAGCACATATAAATAAAACAATACGATTGATGTTACAGCCCTAATTGGTAGAACACCATTGAGAAAGAAATTAATGTATCTGTGTTAGTCTTAAACTAGATTACCAAGTGTTACTAAAGTTGCCATGTTGGATATTATTAAATTTCTTCTTAATCGAACGATAAGCTACAGGATTATCACATCAGACTCAGCAAAGCTCGAGTAGTGGCTAAAATGTATCTCTAAAAGTTAAGGAAAGCGCAAATATCCGGAGAACTTCCCATAGATCTCGCCCTTGACTTACGTATACCTAAAAACATCATATCTGAACGCTTTGAACGATAGCTCAAGCATCGTAAGAGAGAAAATTGTACACGGTTGTAATTGATATAGAAATTTAAAACATTTCTCAAGTCGTTATACGGCTGCTTCAGAGTTCAAGTGGTGATAAGATCAAAGAATAAGTCAAACTATAGAAATAACATCGTTTACCCAAAGATTAGCTTAAGATCTGAGGCAGCTTTAAAGTTTATATCTCCATAGCTCAATTGGATAAAACAATGAACTTGGAAGTCATTTCGGGTTCTAATCCCGGTGATATCAAACTTCTCCATTACCTTCTGAGGACTTCGAGCTCGCTTCCAAGAACCAATTGAACTTCTATTGCACTCAGAGTTGTTACAGAAGACAATTATAAACACAAAGGAATACTTTGGTGATGACTACATAAATAAATGAATATCAAAGACCCAGGAGAGGCATCTCTGCAAGGCTTGATGTGAAGTGAATAAATAAGGGTGTTTAAAGCAGAATGAAAAAGAGAAACTCAAAAATGGCCACCACAAATGGAAGGCGGGAAAAGGAAGAGAGCATGCTGGGAAATAACAATTGCCGATCGCAGGGCGTGGAAATTCAATGAGACGCCGCCCTAAAGTGCAAGAGGAGGGTTTCGCAAGGGACGCATTTAGGGTTCTGCAAAGGGAAATTTAGGGGTTTGTTGTGTATTGGGTTGGAAGTGACCTGGGGGATCGCACCAAATGCTACAGGAAGTGAACGGGCGAAAGGCAAGAGGTCATATATTTGGAGAACACTGAGATGCGTCAAACAATGGGCTGTACAATCAGAGTGAAAGGGAGCTTTCAATCTCAGCACTCAAATACTGGGCAAATGTAATGGGTACTGAGTCACTCTAAATGCCCTCAACCGAAACCCCAAAGAGAAAAGAATGTGAATAAAGTCTGAAAGGACTGGATACGGTAATCGAACCCGGATCTGCCACTTTCAGGGTGGATTTTGAGAATTCTATTTTATTATATCTTATATTAAGGTTCATAAAACTTAACTATTATTATTAAATAAGATATTAATGTCATAAATGGTAAACAAAGTTACACATAGTGAAAGTATCTATAAAGAAAAAAATAAATATCAATTAAGATTATCATATAACCCCGCAATATTGAGAGATTCTGTATGTTTTATGGCCACGAAGAGAAATAAAATTGCTAAATAAATTTTCTCAGATTTTAACAAAGTTATTTCAATTTTTACTAACATAAGTAATTTTATTCCTCTTCCTTGTAATGGAGCTTTACAAAGTAACGGCATCAGCCATCGATTTAAAAAAATAAAATAAATGAAATGATAAATAAATATAAATCGGATAAAATATTCATCATGGCCATTATGAATATTTTATGATTTCTTTTTACCAAAACAAAGAGCAGAATAATTAAAAATACTGGACTTAATTAGGAGCATTTGTTCATGCTCATAGATCTATTTTCTATTCACTCTCTCCAGAGTTAATTCTTTTGCATCTTTTCCTTATTTTTTCCAGTGCCGTATATTCCAGCCTTTCATCTTCCCACTCTATTTTTAACCTAGTCCATCTTCCTCTTAGGACTTCTCTGATCCTTCTTCTTTCCTCTCTTCTGGATGCTTTGCTCTGAACATAAGTGCCTTCGTTTCACAAATGGCAACAAAGTTGCTGAATCCGTTTAATCGGACCCTCCCTGTCTTCACTGCTGATTTCTACGCAATCGGTCCACCGTCATTCTTCCTTTAGTCTATCTGCTGTTAACTCCTCCTGTATTAGTAGAGGCTCTATGGACATATGGGAGTGAATCCCCTTTGCCTCACTCATTGTTCCTCTCCCTTCGTTAGTAGAGTGCGATTCCCCATACGCAAGACATAAGAGTGCGCGCTGGATCCGTGGCCACCCTGACGGCATGTCCCAAGTTAGACTCCTCGGAAGAATCTTTCCTACGGTGCGCAGGCATCTATTCTCCTGCCCTTCGTACTAAACGGTGTCGTCACATTGTATTTCCGATGTACAAAAACGAGGAAAACTTCCCCGAATCTCTTACTATAGTTCCAGTCCTAGTTTTTACAATATGAATCCTTCCCCCGACAACGCGTTTTCCTCATGTTGAATAAGCTTTTCAAAATTTTTATTAAAATCCGAAACCACATCCATAAGAACCATGAAAGGAAGGGACATGGCTCACGAAAGTGCAGAATCTACAAAGACAAAACCATTTGGTCCAAGAATGCAAACTTCGTTTCAGCAAGTTCCAACAATTCTTTCCAACTCCTTGCTTGACAACTTTAAGAACGATACTTCAATTATAAGAATGAATCGTACCTCCAAACAAGCAAGTCGAAGTTGCCTCAGCCGGTACACAAATTTGTTTTCAGTTATAAACGTCGGCACTTGTGGCGTGTATGGATTTCAGAAATTTTCCCAACTGGGGAAAATTATCCAAATTCCTCTCCACGGTGTTCTTTCAGAATCCATCTTCGGAAATCGGAATCACAACATCGCGTCCCAGTCTGGGTCCGAGCAAATTTGTGACACCGGGAACTCCCGCGGAAGCCTCCGAGCGCAGAAACAATTTCACTTAAGCATGAGAGTCAGTGTGAACGCTGTGAACCAAACAGACAATTAACTCCGTTGCAATTAATTCTATTACCCGAAATTCTGAAAAACTGTTTTTAAGAGAGTGAGCCGTCGACAACTCTGATTATAACTCTTTATTTATGTAGTGCATGCCGGGAAGGCGAAATTTGTTTGAAGATAGAGAAACCCGAATTCAGACCGACAGCCAATCACAGCTGTCGGTGAAATGTAGTCGGTCAATTGAGTTGTCGAGAACCCATTTGTCGGTCAATCAAGGCAGATTAAGCCTCTCAGATTATCTCAAGGAGATAAGTACCAAAAGAATTTTACAGAGCAAGGGAATCTATTGCTCCCTCTTCATAAATTTAATTCGCAATCATCGTGATTTATAGAAGAAAATAAACCGAATTTTTTCAAACAAATCTGTTCTGGAAGTCCTTCTATAAATCGTGGAACGCTAAATTTCTCTTTGACTTCCGGAATTATTTCTGACTCGTGGAGAGTTTTCCAAATGGAAATGCGATTGAAATGTTAATTGCTTCAATCAGAAGCATCGCTCGACATTAAAGCTGTATCGGAATATTTATGCAGATAATTCCTAGATTCCACGTAACGCAATCATTAACAATATCTCTGGAGCTCGTACATGCGATGATTAATATATACATCTGTGGTTAGAACCAATAATATTCAAATAAAGTTCTCCTAAATCGGAGACACGTGTATAAATTTAAAAACGCACGCGCCGTTTACTGATATATTACAGATCCAATGAGTCTGTCTTTCCGAGAAAGAAAGACTTTGTTTCAATTTCCATTCAATTCTATATTTTTCGGCTCCAATTATAGACCATCACATCGAAGACCTAAGCAACTTAAAACGTCCGTATCCTATAAAGGATGTTGTTACGTTTTACTATCAAATAACGTACGAATCCAGCTTATTCATTTATATTTTAAGAATTATTTCTTTATTTCTAAAATAGTTCTTGGTTTTTGAAAATAAATTCACCAAATGATATGGTAGTAAACAGAAAATGTCGAATAAAATCAATGTTTCACACATGACTATGAGTAATACATTAAATAAGGTTGCACAAGAAGTGAATGCTATCGACATGACTCGATGTATGATTGAAGTTGCCTCAATGCTATAAATACTTTACCTCCAAAATTAAGAAAGTTTCTGTGCGAAATACACATCTACAAAACATCGAACCAAGTTCATTTTCGTTACGCCTTTCGCCACGTTTCCATTGAAATGCAAAACTACGGCTCAATGCCGACTTTACGGGTCAGCGTAAACCCAGGACGAAATATTACAATACCTTCAAAAGATTTTATCAAGAGTAACTTTTTACAAGACCATGTTTAATAAATTTTTATAATAAAACTCAAAAAATAACAATGGTATGAGTACAGATATTAAGTATAAATGTTGGCTAGTCACTAGTTTACTTAATAATAATAAATTAAATGAAAATCCTGCCACAACTGATCATAAGACATGATCATAATAAGACAAAAAATATAAAATGAAGTAAATTGAACATAATTTAGAATGTTTAAAATTTCGAATCAAGGTCTGTTGCCACTGAAGGCAATGTGAAGGCTCTATTGTGGAAACGTTCAAAAGTGAATTCAACATCAACTAACAAACTGACAACTGACAATACAGCAGAAATGTATAAGTGGAAACAACACTCGAGCATGTTTTACAAACTGTTTTCGCTTAAATCGAGTTATCGAAACCCGATGTTGTGACGTCATTAAAAACATTGGTGCGGATTTAACAGATCCGAATATTTAACCGAATTTATTCCCATAAAACTCGGACGAAACTAACGGAAAAGTGGTGCGAAATACGCATCCCCTGCATACAAAAGAGGATTGAGGGAGACGTAAAAGTTTTCGAATAACAAAACTTCGGAAACAATTGCGAGCTGCAGTCATAAATAAGAGAGAGGAATACTAATTAAGGGATGAGGTAATTATCGAGGAAAGTTCCCAAAACAGAGCACGGGTAGATCGTTATCCGCTGCTTATGGAAATGAAGCAATGAATACATCGGAAAAAACAGGGGAAGAAAAACAGAAGAAGGACGTTCGTTAAACCAGATTGTGGAGGAATTAGAGGCTTAAAGATATTTTACTACAAATCATATTTCACATCCGGAAGAGAGACATAGATGGGAATAAATTGAAGAATAATTACGATGTCTGTAAGTATCAGCTCTAACACTACACAGATACACTCATAACCTCGACAACTAATTGCTTTGCAGTGGTTTTGTTAGAAGTACTTCGACAATTTAGGTAATTTCGCTCGTGGGCTCCAAAGGGGAATCGAACCAAGGAATGCTTTCACCAAAGCCGAACACGCAGCCCTAATGGTTTTCCGAAAGCCCACTTTGTTGTGGGGATGAGACAGCATGAGGAGTGAGGTAGTTTGCCCTTGCTCTACTCACATAGTGTGGATGTAATAAAAGGCAAAAGTCCAAGCAATTAAACATAAGGTTAACTCTTATAACGAAAATTTTAGAGGATACATGCGATAATTAATTGTCATAAATCGATTACTTTCATAAAACGACTACCACTAGCAAGACGGGAGTTAATGAAAGATTCCTACAGAAAAAAATCAGAATTATGCGTTTGAAAGTATCGTAAGTCGCGAGAGAGTTAAGTCACCTTGAGTCGAGACGAGAACATTTCGATACGTCTATTGATCTTCAAATGGATCCCTGAATTCGCATTTTTACTTTATTTGGAAGTGAGAGAAATCATCAAAATTATTGCAATGGATTTCTTTTTGCCGTCATCGGATGATTCAATTTGTAAAAATGCACACAATTGCTGATTATCTCAGAAAATCGGTTGCACGGGCAAATTGTGCCAAAAAGTGAAAGAGCAGTCGCAAGTTATGAGCGAATGAATGTTTGCCTAAACACTTCGAAAATGGAGTTACACATTGATTTGGACAAATAGAAAGGATGTATTGATGCTTAACATAGTCTGAATCTATCTAATAGGATAGAAATTCCAAGGGAATCGTGAATAGTTGCGGCGATTGATATGCTAAAGAAAATGACCTAATTAACAAAAACAGTAAAAATACGTATGCAATTTTTTTTAATGAAATATATAAAAACAAGAAGTGAAAAGTGTGGATGAGTACCGCGAATGTAAAATATCGCCGTGTGTATATGTGTCTGTGTTGCAATTGGAGTTACCGGAGTGCACTCGCGTTCAATTAAAACGGCGTGTCCCTCCAAATTCCATCTTCATTATCTAAAGAACATCGAGTTTGGATGGAGCGGTAGATTCGAGTTGGATCTGATATTTAATTGCACAGTGCGTTCTCCAATACTGATCGAGTATGGAAACAAAAGAAGCGTACATTGCGCGGAAAGAACTGTTTCGACAAGAGAAACGCATTATCCGTAATAAAGCACATCGGCGGATGAACAAACACAGCGCAATGACCATTTCGACACTTTTTAACGAGTATATATTGAGAGGGCAAATTGCTCAATAGGTGATGAAATGGTCTGTGCTTTGGTTCGTTGAATGCGTCCCTCAGATTAATAATAATAAAGGACTAATAATAGTGTGGAAAATTACAGTGTTTTTATTCATTATCTTAAATGGCTTTCCACAAAGTAACGCCTGAACATCTTGATTTCATAATAAAGGACTTTATTCAGGGCGAGATTGAGACTATCAAGTCTCCTCTTACACCTAACCCTTTGTCATGTGAGAACAGAAAGAAAGAGAAGAAAACTACTATGTGGATTAAAAAACCTAAGCTAAGAGCATAGGAAAAATTTCCACTACAGGAAAACACTCACAGAAAGGGGAGATTCAGAGGTTGGATCAAATTCTGAGGAGAATGAAAGGAATCGAAGTCGGTTTAATTAGAGTTTGATTGACAGAAAAGGTTAAATGAATTGAAAATATTCGTGATACATTCATCACTCAGGAATCCAAAAAACCATAAATGGTCTTGAGAAACATTTCATATTCTAAAGACTACATTAAGTCCTTCCTAACATTTTTCTTCATTAAACTAATTGTTTTCCTCGTTGATATGTTCACGTTTATACACCATTATCTTCGTTACTTAATATAAGTTTTTTTTTTATTTAGGACACTCGTACATTTTGTCTCTTGCCTCAATATCGCTTTTTAAATTAGGTTAAACCTCATTTCTCAGATTAAATTCTCGTCTTCAAAGTCACATTACATCTACATGCTTAGATTTATAATGTGAGTCTGTGAATTAATTTAAAGCTAAGGTCAAAATTGATACTTTGAATGTTCAATAATCTCTAATATGCGAGTCGCTGAACCAAACAAGGAATGCATAAGTTATGAAAACCACTCTAGATATTTATTTATTATTTATTACAATTTTCGCCGCAGTTAGACAGCAGTCTAGTGGCTGTTAATCTCAATATATAAAATATACAATTAATAATTAATATACAATCCATAAATAATACTATCGATTAATAATTCCAATAAAAGAAAACAATCACATTACTGTAATTTATCATACCAATACTTTATAATTTTTTATATATAAATATAATTACACGATTATTTGAGCATATACTAGTAAGTTCACACTACAGCAGAGATGGACAAATAAAAAATGTACACAATTATCTAGAAGAATCATTTCAGTCGATAGAATTAACGTAAGTATACCAGTTTATTCTTCAATGGGTTCAGTTTATATTTAAATGGGTTATAATTTCACGATTTTAATGCCGCAAAAGATTATCGATTTGATAAATTATATTACTAAGAAATGAACAAAATCAATGGCATTTTAAACAACAGCAATTGCTTCACAAAAGTTTTCCGCCACTAATGATGACAAGGGTAATTCAGTTGGAAATTAATATCGGAAATTTAGAGATACATGTTTTGGGTTCCCCTCCAATATTAACAACACCTCAGCAACAAAATAAGAAGTAACGTCGCCTCTCGCGTTGATTTCCCCTTGTCCATTTAGGAAAACGGAAAAGTATTCATTTACGAGGAAACGACCCGAATATCTTCCCAGCGAGCATTTTTCAAATAGCTCTCGAAACAAAACACAGTTGATAAAATCCGATAAGGCGAAGTTTCAGGTACCAAAAACTTCCGCCAGAGGGAAACGATTCGCGGATGTAAATAACGATCCTTATCTCGTCCAATTGTTTCGGCGAGCGTTTGATTGGCGAATGGAATTCGAAGATAACGGCCATTGCGGAGATGAGCAATTGCTCATAAATCCGAACAGCGATCTCGAGATCACTTGGGGAGTAATCGAAGTCTGGCGACCTGGATTAAAGACGAAAGAGGCAATTACAGAGATGTAAATCCCGAGATCAGTAAATGCAGAAAACTGCAGCGCCACTCGGAAACGACTTGCAACTGGTTTCTGTTCCAATGAGGAAGACGCACAGAGAAAAAAATGTAGGCTCTTATGGATGAATACCATTTGAGCAATTGCAAATATCAAGTAAGGCATCACAGCTATCAAAAAATAAATCATAATAAATTATAGTATGATAAATAAGGTTTCTATAGGAAAAATATACTCTGACCACGTGGTCCCAGACCTGGTCCACTCACCCCCTAGAGAGCCTCTTTAGGTGGGTTCTTACAGCCGATAGTCCAACGACGAGAGGAAATTAAGGAAATTCAAACGCACTTCGAAAGAGCAAAAAAAGTATTTATTGTAGAAAATATTTGCTGTAGAATCAATAATATTTAAGAATCTTCATACTCTGATTTAACAAAGTACAACATTCCAGAATGGTTTCTCTTTATTACATTGTAACTACTTTTCCATATCAAATATTTGTAAGGATAATACTGAAAATTTCATTTCATAATGTACTTGATGAGGACAGTCATCTCGGATTGTTACCTGGACAGCGCGTTTGCCTCTGGTTAAAGCGGCTCCGGGATCGATTCCCGGAGGGAGCTAATGTGGGAAATGACCTTAGCTGTCGAAGCACTTTTTACACTACTTGATGAGGACACATTACTTATCAATACTTTATCGCATAAATATTTCCATAAGTGTTAAATGGAGATTGGGAAGTTGAGGTATTATACCACATAATGGTGGATGTTAGATAGAAAAATATTGAGACCACTATTTTAAACAAAAATATAAATGATAAAATGAAAACGTTTTCAAATGGGCTGGATACAACATTTATATTTAAATTGAAACCATAGAAGCCGCCTATTGGCGTGTGGCTAAACCAAGATAAAATAAAACTAGCATTGTTTTTTGTATATTAATTGACCATTTTTGCCCATAGCAAGTTCATTCCATTTTCGTATTTCTATGGTACTGATAAGATTAACCGACGTGGTTATAAGCATGCTTATCAAAGAAAGAAACAAGTGTGAACACAGTCTCGTTTACTTTTTTCGTACCGCTTCTTCAGTAGAAAAACGCGGCAAATATGCCTTCATGGTAATAACGTGAGTAATACAGATCTTGGAGTAAAATATTTCCTTTCTTAATTGAAAGATAAATAGTTTTTTTGGCGGATGAGTGGAGTATCTCTGATTGGCGTAGACATGAGCCTTAAAAGTGCAGAAGGGGAGGAAGGGCATTGAAAGAAGGCTGTCGGAAACGGCATGAATAATGCATGCGAAGAGGTGGCGATGTCCAGCCGTCGCATTCAAGGGAATGAATGTCCCCTCCCTGATGCGCAGCGACGCCATGTTGATTAAACTCGGAGGAGAAGAAACGATTATGAGTGAAGAAGGAGTTTGGGATGGAAGTAAACCTTAGAAAACGAAAGTTATGAAACTTAATGTAAATACAAGAGTAAACAACAGGCAAGGTAAAGAAAACAAGACAATTTAGACATTTTTCCTAAGAGGGTGGTGTATGTTTTACCTTTAGAGATGAAATGTGTAAGGAGAAACGTGGTACGTGTCAAGAGAGTGGGGCAAAGACCTCGATCAGGTATCGAAGACGGACCTAAGAAAAGATGTCGTCAAAGAGAAGGGAAACTTTGATCAGTGGATGCAGCTTCAAATAGAAAAGTAAGGATAGTAAGAAACAAACGAGGAAATTCTGGGCAAGGGTAGAGTCTCTAACGTAGAGTACGTGAACAATCGACATTTAACGTTATTTTCTGATCAAGCGACCACTCGCAGAATTATGCTTAATATCGAATGCCGAACATCGTCTGTTTTATTCTCTGGAGAATATGTCTCCCCATATTGCGAAGATGAGCACCAATGCCTTCCTCCATTTTGAATCTCAATAGAAAGTTTCGTTTTGTTTCCGTTGACTATGCAATTTCTGACTACGATATACACAGTTTGGATGGAGCAAAGTGAAATTGTTTTCTTGGTGCCGATGCTAAGAATGAATACGACCTTTGAACTACGTTCTAAATTCTTCAAATAGTTTCCGTAACTTTTATCGATTCACGCACTTCGTGATTAATAAATCGGATACGCCTCGTCAAATACGAGCACTGGGCTATCACACAAAGAATATCACTCCGCCCACAGAAAATGCACTTGAATTGAGATCGCTTACACCATGACGTCACATCGAAAACAGGCGTTGCTGTAGCAACTGACGAGAAACAAAAGGGCAATGGCGGGTTTATTTGGAATAGATTCAAAATAGAAAATGCAGGGATCAAACTTCTGATTAACTCAAAGGGAGCGATAGATTATTCGTATTTGATCCTATACAAACAAAGACCCCGAGGGTAAAAAATGTATGGTTTCAGATGGAATTGAAGCTGTATCAGATGCGATTAAAGGCCGATGATTAGCGATCTGCGTTAACATCTGCTTCCAATGGCAGCACGTCCGAAGTGTGCAATGAGAAGAAAAGAGAATGCAAAAATTACAAGTACCGTAAGGGCTGTCAAAAGAGGTTTAGTATTGGATATGCGATTTACGTTATCGTAGCAATGGCTATTAAGACACTGAAGAGTGGCACAACTTATCTAAAATTCACGGAAAATTGTATAATTACGGTAATATTGGTCTAAACCACACGTTAATCGTAAACTTGTGCATGTATATTCAATTCGAGATTAAAAATTAGTTATTTCGTTTGTTAAGAGCCTCAATTTTGAAATTTTAGGCCTTCCTTCGACTTGTGCGTCTCCTTGATATATTTTACAAATAAATAGAAAAAAGAAAGAAGAGGGTTGGGGAAAATCTCAACTGAAATTTCACAAAAACTCGTCTAAGAAGGGGGATAAAGAACAAGTGAAAACAAAAGAAAGAAAAACTACCCAAGATGACGTAAATAGTGGAACGCAACTAACATGCGATTCTGTGGCAAATGCAATAAATATCATAACGGTATAAAAGCGGTATCATTTCGGAATATTTTCAAGGTTTTCCACAGTAAAAAGCGTAATATTTAAATAAGAATCTTCCATTTGCTTAACCGCAATGAACCTTGGAGTATCTTTGACAAGAGGATTGCACAAATGTTTTTCACTGTAAAAAAACCACCATTGCTTCCTAGCATAGCAGCTTAAATATGATTTTTTTAATCAACATAATTTTAATTATTCGAAATAAATTAACTTGTACTTAAATTAATACATTTTAAAATTTCTACAGCAGGAATCGCATTTTGAGGAAAAGAAATAATGTTATGAATGAAATCTAGATGATCAGGCGTTACTTTGTGGAAAGCCATTTTAGATAATGAATACAAACAGTGTAATTTTCCACACTTTTATTTAGCTGACGACCGGTTTCGCCACCGGAGTAGACCACCAGATGATGCTACTCAGGTAGCGAAACCGGTCGTCAGCTAAATAAAAGTGTGGAAAATTACACTGTTTTTATTCATTATCTGAAATAATGTTATGTTCCTATCTTGAGTCAATGAACTGAATGTGCCTTACAGTAGTGCGTTTAATTTAAGAGCATCACGGTCATAGTCTTCCAGGGTACACTTCCGAAACAAATGACTGCATTAATATGATTTTGCTTCTCAATCAGCTTAGGATGCCAATTAAAGTAAAATGGTCATTTTCTATTTCATTCCACCCTTATCAGTCTATTATGTCCATTTATCTGCGCAAAGCCAACTTAAAATATATTCCTAGAGAAAAAGTTAATAACAGCTTTATGAAATGTATCATTTATTCGTGGGCAACACAGGGATTAAACTGAAATCAGATGCCAACGATTCTCTCGAAAATAAGACGCAATTTTCCGAAATTATACGCAGACTCGCTAATCCTTTCATGTCAAAAATTTAATGCCAAAATCAGATCTTCAAATTAGTAATTTTGTAATTAATCGAATATAAAATATCACTAATTGGATGTTGATGATGTTTTAGAGATATTTTTCATCGAATTTCTTACATTATTTGAATCTCCTCCTATTTGAAGGGAAATCTTGCTTCCTATAAATCAGTTCAACTAAAAATAGTTCAAGTGAAATAAACAAACGGCAGAATTCCAATCAATCCTCTAAAATTAGTTCTGGGATACATAGGAAATTGTTGAATTACATCAGCTTCATTAAAATAGCCTTTCTTTCCGAATGATAATACAGCAACTACCAACAGTATGAAAGATAACTAATCTCTGCTTTTCATATCCATCTTCTAGAATTATATCCCTATTCTCAATAGAAATTAGGACCTTAAATATGAAAGAAGAGTCAAAAAGTATCCTGCAGGTTGTACCTTCGAAGGGCACCTTTCTTTAAGGCCTTTAATTATTATCCTTAATTAATTAATACACAAAGCAGGAAAACATTCTTTTGAAACCGTACTTTAGAGGCGAATGCCCCGAGATGCTTGGAGTGTAAAATGCTCAACCGATAAAAATTGGTAGAGAATAATAGAGGAAGTATACAAAATTTACTGCTCAAAATATTCATAAGAGCCGTTTCAAACAGGAAGAAAAAAGAATTTCGGTCTTGGATAGGCGGAATGATGAAACGGAATTCATTATCTGCTAAAGTTTATTCGCCAATTAATTGACACTTAAAGACCGTCCGAAATGGATGCTAAAAATAAATTAATACGGCAATTAAAATTCTTATAAAACGCCGTTTTTCATTATATTCCCCAAGAGTCTCGTTAAATTCGACGATTATGTACGTTCCAAAAGTTTAGCAAACAGACATTTGAGCGATCCGTCGATGCATTCAACCAAAAATATGAGAAACGGAATTTCCGGAATACTAGTTTTCGATGGAAGTTGGAACGCATTTATCAGAGAAACAAAAACTATGAAATGCATTAGCCTCGTCAGATATACACACTTTCTCATTCTTTCAGAGTTAAGCAAAATTATAACTATTGGATGAGAATGACGTAAGAAGAGAAATCTATAGAAAAGTACAACAAAGAAATTCAGATGTGGAATTCATGTGGAATTTTGTTAATAATTGAGAGTATCTCCCAAAGTGAGTGATATATACGCAATAAGAAGAATATTCGAGCTTTATCCGTAACCATAACGAAAAGTAACAACTTCAATTGGGAATCTCGATGAATAAAATAAACAAATTTTTCCGGAAAATCAAAACGACATTCAACCGAATTTAGGTACTAGTGGAAACACTTTAGAAACACTAATACAATACTGAGTATAAATAATAACAATACAGCCCAGCAATATTATACTAAACGATACGATGTGCAATGAAAAAGTGCCCGCAGCTATAGCAGTGAACGAAAGATGAGAGCTATAAAATTTATTTTCGTTAATGAAAACGTAACTTATTAAAAGTATGCATGCTTCGTAGATATTTAAAGGTAGAATAATTTATCACAGTCAAAGGATAAATTTCCTTAACAAAATCGGCCCAATCCAGGCGTCGCCCTTCTCAAAAGGCTATCGCGCGTCGATGGGGAAAACTAGAGAAGGCAAATTCCCTTTTGGAGGCACGAGGAACTTTGTCATTATTCAGATGGCCAACGCCGGTGGTGACGGAAAGTTTGATGGACGTCAAATATGCAATCACGGAAGTTTTTACCGGAAAGAAGACAAAGTCTGTCTGATACCATTAGAATCGGAGGCTCTCAGAAGGCAGAGCAGGTCCTCATGAACTTGAGCAATCTTTGAGATCCCAGAGGAAGAACCGCGGGGGGTAAACAGTTGAGGAAAAAGAGAAACAGGGTGAGACGAAAAGCAATGAGAATTCTTATAAAGTTAGCTATCTGTATATATATCGCCATAAATGGGTCCATCACATATTTTAATTATTATATTTATACATGTTGAGAAAACGCCACCGATAAGAAGCTATAAATTCGTGTAACGTTGTGAGTTAAGAGAGATAACTAAAGAAAAACTACTTCACTCCTCATCTTGGTCTCATTCCCTTCACAAAGCATTTTGTGGCTTTAAAAGAAGGGATTAGAAATCCAACGGGCTTACGATTTCATCCACATTGCTATCCATATGACCTTCAGTGGATAACGTAAACCAAATTCCCAAAATCTGAAAACATAGAAATTACTAACTGTATGAAAGGACACACGAATCATAAAACATATTTTATTACGCTTCTCTTTTTCCAGAAATACGCTTGAATTGCAATATTTCATTTTTTGAAGATGAATTCCAACGGAGAGAGAAAGTCGGAACAGCGAATAAAGAAATAAAGCGAAGAAAGCGAAAAAGGAGTCCATAATATACGAGATGTTTAGAGAAGGAAGCGAATGTGCATACACAAAAGTTGCGCTTGAAGGCAGTTTCAATTTAAACTATTCGTTTTTTTTCCTTAGCAAACTAATAGAGTAAATCAGAGAATCCGATCCAGCGAAAGATGTTTTCACGGAGTATCTGAACCGAGTATTATAAGAAGGCACTGAGCGGATCTTCCAATACGTCTTGCGACACACAAAGGAGATCCAACAGCGACCTTCAATAGAAGGGGATTACGTAAATGCGGTGACAAAGAATCGTTCCTGCGAGATGCTGTCACCTTCGACTGCGGGAAGAATAAAAGAGGGAAATTGCATACGATTTAGTACCCATCTGTTTCCTCGTACGAGCAGAAACTTTGTTAAGAAAATTCAGAGAGAAGAAAATCCCGAGCAAATACGGCATAATGTAGAGTGAGAAGACACAAGTGCAGACATCAAGTGCTATCATAATTTTAAATGAAAGGAAAAGAATAAAAATATCAGTGCGCGGAATTAATTACTGAATTACAGATATATTCTGGGAAGTTACAGCGATGGGAAGGCATGAGAGCTGTGTCCTTTGTGGAAAAGAGGAACTGAAAACCTCAAAATAAGCCCTCAGCAAAAGTGAAATGCAATTCAATCGTTCATTTAGGTAAAACCGCGTAAAGAATTTCGTAAACGAGTTTAAAAATGCAGTTAATTTGGAGCCAATGTCAACATCAATAGAAGCAGACAGAAGCAAGTGTAGAGAAGAATAAACCCGGAAAGATACAGCATTAGAAAAAACTATTGCTTACACAAAATTATATCAGACAAAATAGAAAACGATGGATAAAAACATATAAACTGTATATTCTGGAATTTTGATACGCCTGGTTTTGTTGAAACTCTAAAAGGCCTAAAATATGTCTTAGATTTAAAAAATGTAAAGTTTATAAGTGTCCGATTGACCGAAAGGGAAATGAGCAAAGGAGATATGGTGCTACAGAAGAAGGATGAATAACTGAAAGATGAAGAGACGAAGATGACGGAGAAGTCCTTCGAAAAACGAAAATGAAAAGCCCTTGAAATTCGAAGTAGAAAGAAACAAGTGACATATGCGATCTGAGAAGAGAGGGAATACCTTTGAAGGGAAAGCAGTGGGTGGAAAAATCATTCTCTTAATTCAAATGCCTTCTTTAAATCCTCTTGTAACAACATCGCACTTTAGCGCTTTCATTTTTTATCTACATCGATACTTAACATTAGAAAAATAAATTCGGCATCAAGTAAACTAAAGAGAAATTTTTCCTACTGTATTTCTATTTAACTATTTCTAATTTCTATTTAATTTCTATTTAAAAAAGAAACAGAATTATTTTAATATCTAAGAATTTACACAGAAGTGAAGTACGAGCAGTGATTAACACGGAAATACAGTGCATATGAACTGAGGAGATTTTTAATAAAATAAATGACAATAAATTGTAATTAAATACTAATACTACTGATTATAAATACCAAAGAAAGATCACTGACAGGAGGGGAAACACTGAACGATGATAAACTCTGCAAACATAATCATAGATTTGTCCGAGATACGAATCATAATGGTGCTTGAGAAAACAGAGTTTCGCATCGGACTAAAACTCCAAGTATATCAAATTAAATTCACCGCATCGGTAACATCTCTAATTGCGTGCAACTGATCCCTCATTCGCCTATTTCGGGATATTATCATTTCTGCTAAACAAACTAAATTAACAAATATTGGCTATCTTATAAGCGTTTAATTGGCCACTGAATTAAAATGTTAACTATCTCTAAAGCAAATGACATACATACCTAGAGGAAAAATATTATTTTAAATAAAAATTCACCGAAATACACAATGGATAGCTCAAAACCAAATTTTAATACAGTCACTCAATATGCGATGGAAATTTTTCTCTTTCTAATTTTATCGATGAGAATTTAAAGTCGAAGTGACCAAAGTATCTTTAAGTAAGGGAACAGCAAAGGAAGCAAGATTGAGAAACAGAGCTGAAAAGACAGTTAGATTGCACATTGCTTTCACAAAACGTTGAAAAGGTAAGAGGGGAGAATAAGAGCGATGAAAGAAGACAGATAAAAAGGGAACATAAGGGAAGGAAATGGAAAAAGAAATAAGGAAATAACGTGGGATCAAGAGACGGAAGGAAAGAAAGGAGATGAAAATAGAGAAGGAAGAGATGAAGGAGGAGAAGAAAAAGTTGTCGGACGTCGTTGGACCCTTGAGGTGGCCCTGATTTGCATTTTAATGGCACCCTCGCAAGACCCCTCTTGTTTCTCTTTTTTCATCGATCTCGCCACTTTATAAAAGTGCCCCCAGCAAACAAGTGAAGAACGCAGCCTAGAGAAAGGTGTTTTCGGCAAACAGAGAGGAGACGACATCCAGTTTTGTTTAAAGATAAATTGACGTAAAAATGAGAGCATCTTTATTCTAAATTAGAGTACTCAGTATCTGCTCTAAGTACTCAGGGATTTTCACATGACTGACACCATTTTGTCACGACCTCTTTGGGTTAAGAGAAGTTCACGATTTAATATCGTTCTAACGAGTGAAACAATATTACAATTGCTCATTTGCTTTAAAAATGTGCATGTTTTCTACAAGTCTACTCTTTGATGAGCGACATAGCCTAATAATTAACTAAAAATACTTAATACTGATTTGTAAGCAAGAATAAATATTAAGATATCTTTTAGCGATCATTACATGCATAACTAACGCAGAAATATTAGACTTAATGTTATACTGCCAGAATTATCAGACATTTACTCATTTGTTAGAATGGTATAGTTTGTGTATATTTGCGCTATAAACTAAAATACAAATGCATGTAATTTGTTGTTTCATAAAGGGTGATTCGGGGGAAAATGTCAAACGGGGTGATTTGCTCAAATCCTTTTAATTTCCGTTTTTGAGGTTGGAGAACAATATTGCTCAGTCATTATTAGGGTTTTGTTTTTCCGACACGGGTTCGGTTTGCTTTTAGGAACATATGCTTTTTAAGAAGAGAATATTTCCGTGAGTACCTCGAATTTTTGCTCTATATGTTTTCAATGTTATGTTGATTTTAGACGCTAGTTTTAAATGGCCAGCAACATGGCTTTCGGATGTTAATTCGGTATCTTTGGGTGGTCTGTGAGATATTGCCATGAATGGCGGTTGGGTACCTCCTCCCACGAGAGAAGATGACCGTACATTCTATAGTTGCACTGACTGGATCCAAAATCACCCTGGAAGAATCACCAGATATCAGTGCGAAAAGTTGATGGGATGAAATTTGCAACCACAAAAAAATGCAGTTTCCGGATTTTCTTCAAGTGGGATGATCTATTTAGAACTCTAGATCATGATTTTCCTGTGCAAGATCTTCAGACTGAGAATGCTTCTGCACGAGCACCGGCAGTCCCAAAAGTCCACGGATGCGTCGAAGAGCGTCCAGAGAATAATTACTCCTCAAGGCCTTCTTCAACCTCAACTAACTCAACTATTCTGAGGATCCTATTCCCGATTTCCTAAATAACAGAAAGAAATCGAGCCATTGCAAAGAACAAGTTAACAATCTTTTATTTAGAAGCAACCAGGGACGGATCCAGGGGGGTGGTCCTGGGGGTCCGGACCCCCCCCGAAATATCACTTGTGCCTATTTTTCGAAAATGAAACGCAAATAAACACACAATTTAATAAGCAATCACTAGCGAAGATATTCAAATTTGTCTAACACAATTCTAACGTCACGTTTTGTGAAAGCCGAAATATCTTTTATTTTTAAATTTTTTGATCGGACCCCCCCCAAAATTTTTCTCTAGATCCGTTCCTGGAAGCAACACTAAACAATTTTTATTTTAAAAAGGGGAAAATTAATTTTTGTGTTAATTCATTATTTTGGACTTACGAGTATTGAAAATTAAAACTATATTTCAAACTATACAATAATTGTTAAGAGTTAATGATCTTCTAAAAGCTTTGGCTTCTTAACCAAACGCTATGGGGGAATAAGCCCAAATGCAAGCTTTCGCGAGAAACATTAATTTGTGTACTTCTGATAAGAAGAATTATATATATAATATAGGCATCTTATGCCGTTAGTTAACCTTTTGTATTTTGCGCCTTTGTTGACATCCCTTCTTTTATTCCGGAGTTATAATTAAATTACACTAAAACTTTAGGCATCATCCCTCGACCTACCCTAATTATTTGGTGTTGGGATTTTTATTTCCTTATTAAGAGCATTCAATCAAATCTTATCCTTTTTCTGGAATAATCAGCTCAAAAATGTAATTTTTCATTTTAAACATTCTTCTTCTTTTCTTTCAAACGAGTAAGATAACGAAGTCTTTAAATTTGATTTGTTAGATAATTACTTCCATACAACGAATCGGATGATGTTAGTACACCAGCCTATGTCATTCCTAACTTTCATAATGTAAGGGGAAAATTAAGCTCAAAAATTAATTAAATCAATTGCAGATGGTCTATAGATATGGAAGTCTATGACAGGAAGATGATGGAGAAAAGATACTTAAAATCTTAAAAAAAAACTTTCAATTTCAACATTTTCCTTTCAAAAATTGAAGTTAAAACAGTTTAAGTCATATGCACTAACTTCCAACGAAATATCCAATGATAAAGCATTTATCGGATATTGGATTTTTCTCTAATCCATATCCTTCCTCGACGTACAATTTCACGGGACTTTAATATCTTTGATATTAGTCAGTTGGCATGGTAATGCTCGGGCGTTTTATTTGATAATAAAATATACTAATGAGAGTTTGGGAATCCTTTGATTCGAGAGCCGTATTTTGGCGATCTGCGAAGATTAGATAAAATAAGAAGACTGAAACGAATGATGAAGTTGTGAATACGCAACTTTTTTCGAAGAACACAAGGTAATGCTTTACGGGATACATTTCAAATCGAAACATCCGGAATTGAAGCTAAAACGAAAACTCGGGAGCAGCACCGATTCCTGTTTGTCGCCGTGTTAGAGCGCTCCTCCATTTACACCGATCAGACAAACACGAATTCATTTATTCACATCGCACGCCGCCCATGAACCGCTGTTATCGCAGGGGAGAGCGTTACATGCGAGTCGTAAACGAAATAAGGCCATTTTGGGATATTGCAGGTGGGGAATTAGGAAAGCGGCACACCGGAGGGAAAGTGCGGGATAGCGCCACGAGTCGCCCCCGAGGAATCAAATCCGACCGAAATTGGTTAGCGAGAGGGACCCCCCGTCGAGCGCTTATTCCGGAAAAATATAAAGATATTTGGGCGTAAAGTTTGAGGCACTTTCTGGGAAGACATCCTCCAAGGCCAGGAAGATTGCGAAAGAGGAAGTTGTGGCGGAAGAAAAAGTTTGGAGTTGGAAACCTCAGCTTCCAGAAAAATGCGTTTGGAAAAGATTCGGTGAGGTTAAAAGATAGAGCGCGCTTTTGTGAGTAAAAAAGAGATTTTTTAAATAATTGCTTGTCATAAATAACTACGAAAAGCCAACTACGATTGGCTGATTTTAAAGAAACAATCGAATTATGGTAATTTGGACTCAATCCTGGATCTACCATTTGTCGAGCGGAATACAACAATAGAGACAACATGGAGGGACATTTTCATCTGTAAATACTTACAATGGATGCAGATATAGCAAAAACTACATCTGTGGGAAAATGTTGCCGAAACAAAGGATGTTGAGTTCCATTCGGACTGAAGTGAATGACGTTTGAATTGATAAAATTAGAAATATCCGAAATAAACACAAGGAAGCTATTCAGTGAAGGCTGGAAAAAGAATGACTGGGAAATAGGACCACAAGGAAAGGCTTGGTCTTAGGGGTTGGCACAAATGGAGTGCTAGAATAAAGAGTGAGGTAAAATTGATATGCTCAACCGTAGTTGGGTGCAGAGGAGCAGCCTTTAGAAATGAAAGGGAATATAAGATGCGTGGACGTGACGTGGAATATACAAGGTTAGGAAAGTACGGATGGTCACAGTGAATAAACAATGCCATTTATGTTCACGCATATCCCAAGGTAGCAGCTGCGTGATTGTCACATTCAAACGACGATTTCAATGTTTTAATACTTAGGTATTCAGAATGTCAGATCTTTCACTTGAGAATTCCGTGCCTCTAAAATAACAATCTGACAGCCCCGTCCGTTATCCAGATGGAATAAAATGCTAGAGACGGAAAAGGAATATCTAAAATCGATAATAAAACGTTGAAGTGACATTCGAGAGATGGCTAAACTGCAAATGTGTTCACTTTTTTCTTGGGAGCAAAACTTCTCTAAGAATCCCCGCAGGCAAGATTAGATTAGAGTTCACCTTCTTTAAATCAGAAATCTCATAACAGCAACGCCTTCTTTCATATTTTCAAGATACGAAGGAAAAATCCTCATGATGAGAGACTGCGTTCATAATCTATTATCTGACACGGGAGAAAGTTTTCAGCACATTGACAAAACAACAAATGAGACGGAAATGAACGTCATTCCTCGAGAGTTTCTCAAAACTCCTCTTCAAATTCAATGAAAACCAAATAATATCTATTACCCATCAAAAATCTATTTTTTTATCATTTTGATTCAAATCTCCACGCACTTTAGATTTGGGTGAGCTTCCGGAAAGAAAGCAATTCAATCTAGGTAAAGGCTTTTTAAATGGTAGCATAAGGAAGAATCCTATTATAAAACATTTACGTTTAAGATTAGAATCTTTAAGTATAACAGCTGAAATTAAATTTGGCAAATGAGATATAACGAGAGGCTCACAGATTCAAAGAATTCTAAAAATACACAAAAGCAAGGATCAAATCCAACAGTGATATTCAAAATGCAAAATAACAATAAGTATGAAGAACAGCAAAGTGATAATTCTTTCAATTGAAAATATTTGGAACCCTAAAAAATAAAGCTCCAAACGGAAAACGAAATACGTTTTCATGCGAAAAAATAAAGATAATATTTACATCCTGGTAGAATAAAATTGCACCTGCGAAAAACCTATTTGTTTATCAATCCACTAACAAAAATGTAATTTCAGAAACTAATTAATGCTTTTAGTTTTTCAAAAAACTATTGAATTAATTATAATTACAGAATAAATGTATCCGCAATTTAAAAATCATGAATTTTCAAATTAAATGAACATAGTGCTTTGTTTACAAATTTTAAATAAGATATGGAACAAATAAAAAATAACGCGTGTCTGCGTTGGCGTTTGCCCACCGAATAATTTTCCAACCGATAAATGTTCATCACAAATGTTTATAATTTCGAAAGCAATTAAAATAAATTCTATGGCATGCCATTAGAGAAATAAATTTTCTGCAAGTTTTTATCTTGCAAAATGCTCTGGTAATGTTTTTGCGAATAGTTTTTAAATGGAAAAATAACTCCTGAAAATTTAAAATCAATAAGATTGCAAGCAATACCACGAAAGGTGTTATGCACAAAACCGCGTATAAATTTAATTAGTTTCCAATTTCCGTAACATTGATAGCATCTGATTTTCACATCTTCGATACTTTTAATTCTTTAATTACATGTGTTATGTTCTTTCTCATCTGCTTAAATACAAATGGGGGATATATCGATTATATACATAACACTTTGACCGGTTTTATTAAATTGCTTAGGAGTTCTTGAACTATTCCAAATTTAGGGCTAAATATCCAGAAAAGAGAATGAGGATCAATCTCAAATTCGCAGTACTCTTACGCTACATGAATGACGTCTCCGACGTTCTATTTATGAAGTCTCAGATGCGTGAGTGCCCGAATTGCGAGGCTTCGATTAAGGAACGATCTTTTTAGAATTGAATGCGATCAGATATGCAATCTGTAGATTCTGGGCTCAGTCACGGTGAATTACGTCACATGGGCGAAGTTTGTTAAGACAAAATGTAAGGCCAAGAGATGCTGCAGATGCATTTAACAAGATACGATTTTAGAGGCGAACGTTTGCTGATATATAAGAAAAGACTGGCTGAAGTGAGGGTGTGAAGTATTAGTACAATGCATGAAGATCCTTCTCTGTGAAATTTGTGCTCTATTAGAGATTTAAAAAAATCAAAATTCGTATTTAGAAAGAGATGAAAACACATCAAGGCGCTGTAGCGATGAAACTGTTAAATATGGTGAGTAAATTTCAAATATTTTAAAGACCATTTCAAGTCAACAGGCCAGGTCCTTGTGGTCAGAGTGAATTCGGAAAATGTAGGTTTCTAAATGAAGTGAATGATCGTTAGATTACAATTACATTCCGCAATTGCATTGAGTACGTGAATGACATTGAATCCAAACAATTTTCGATTTTCTCAATGCAATTACTGTATCGGAAACGTACTTTCAACTCAAAATAAAACATGTGGAAATCATTTCTGCTTCATGTTAAGTAGGAAGGAATAGTACAAGAATTGTAAATTTACTTGATTATTCACAATTTGTATTTATTTTATTTATATTTCTGATGAGTTATAAGACGAGATTTAGCCACACTGTAATAAATGCCATTTGGTCCACGGTATGTGCCAGGGGCCCTTGGGATGAAAAATTCGGGCCACGAGGATTAATCGAGTATTCTGCTCGTCGCAGCCTCCTGAATATAATCTCTGGAGCATGCGAAATGAAAACAGCGGTCCAAAGAGCAAAATGATTTACAAACAAACCCCTCGGCGGAGTAATTTGATTTCGGGTCGAATGGGGGCGGAAGGGGGTCAAATGGGTCGAGGCGGGATTTACGGCGCCATATTCCGATCGCATTTCAATGCAGCGGAAGTGACGACGCGGAGAAGATGCATCGCTTAAATGTGCGCTGAGGGTTTTACTAGGATTTCTTAGTCAAACCCTACAAAACCTAGTTTGACTAGGATTTCCTAGTCAACCGCGAGAATAAAAACGTTCTCACATAAATTACGCTTAAACTTGGGTAGAAATTACCTTTAGAGGCGTAGTTATTTTAATATGAATTAAACGCAAATATCTTACATTTAAGTGACGAAAACGGAATCTCGCGAACAAACCGTTATAATAAAGATGTCCTAAATATCTGACTGTATATATGCTTAGATAATTGAAAAAAGATTATAATATTGCATGAATTTTTACGAGGCACCAATACTCGATGTTTCATTATGGTTATTATTCCATAAGGAGTTTTCAGAGTGAATATTTCACTAAGTCACTCCTTCCTCACCGAAATAAATAAAGATGAGAATATGAAATCCCTTTCGAGATGTCTTTTCCTCCAATCCATCCAAGATATGGACTTAATTCTTCGCCTGTAACAATGCAAAACGACCACATATTGTTTCTTTCTGTTGTAACAGCTCAGCCAAACCCAAAATGTCACTAAGACCGGCCATAAATAGGAGAGTAAATGAATATGAGGGGCCCTGAATGGGGAGGGTATATGACAGGCCCTGAATGGGCATCAAAATGCGTATTGTCCAAGTCAGCGGTTGTTCAACAGCTGCTGCGAGTTCTGCGCTCGATGTACACCGAGAATTAAATTCAACCTCTTCTCCCTCAATCACTAAGGCTTTATATAAAAGGGCTACAGAAAAAATATAATTAAATAAAACTAGTACCACAGGAATGCGTATAATAAGGTTGTAAAACGCAGTGGCTTATACAAATCATACTGGTAAAAATATTTCCGATATCCAAAATCCGTCCGACCCTAGAAGAATGCATATTATTAGCAGACACTGGAAATGCTATCAGATTTATTCATGGTCGGGAGACAGCCTGGCTATCACTCTGAAGGGATTCTTAAGCCTGTATTAGTTAAATAGGATAAAAAAAGATCAGATGAAGATTAATTATAAATTATTGATATTCCAGCTTTTCATACCGTCTGAATTTCATGTACCCTTGATATCTTCAAAATATCCCATCTAGGGAAGATTTCTAGCCCTCTATTTGCAGTTTAAGAGAATACATAGCCACCAATAATTCACACAAACAACATTCAATACAACTTCAATTTGGTTTCTAGAATTTTCTTCGACAATTCTTCTATGTATGATCCTTGTTACGATGATAACCCCTCGCTAGAGAGGGAAGCTGTGCAGAGCATTGGACCGGGGAAGCGATAAATCTTCACAAGACCGGAGCAAGACAAAGGGGGTTCCATCGGGGGACGAACCGGAATGGATACAACCATTAAAAACAGCCGATCGTCCGCGCTGCCATCTGGCGGGTAGTTCTGTAACCTCCCCGTTATTTCCCAATCAGTTGAAAGCCTCAAAACACGCATTAAGGGGTAAATTTACAGCGGACAGAGGAGGAGTCACCAGGTGGTGCTAGTGGGCAGGCCATTATTAAAATAATCCCCCCATTAAATAAAGGCCTCCCCTGCGAACCATCTCTCAACGCAAGACCTTATCGAAGAATCAGTTGGATAATTTCTACCTTTTATTTAGTCACGGACATCTCTTCTCCTTATTATTCCTTCTCATTATAAAAATAATATAGAAATGGATAAATATTGTACGTTTAAAACACGACTAGGTTTCGAAAGTTAATCAACATCTTTAGGTTAATCATCCGGATTACAGAAAGTATCAGATAACTCGTCGAAACCTGGTCGTATTTAATCCCTAAATATATTTATTCTGGAAAAGGTTGATTCATTTATAATCATACTCTTTCTAATTATAGTTCTTACTTTTAGAATATCTCCTGGTTCCATTCGGTGACTTTACTTTTTCGCTATCATCGCTAGTCTCCTCTTCCCCACGATTCCACAAGCTGATCAAACGCAAAAAAAGGTATAAAATGAAATTCACTGAGGCGATGATATTGACCGTCATACTGATTGAAATGAGTACTTTTCCACACAAGTTATTCGGAGATTACCTGTTTCAAAAAAAACATCAGAAGACCTGAAGCCAATGGTCCCCAAATAAACATGTGTGTATACACCTTTCTTTAATCAGTAGGATATGGTAAAAATGTATAATGATTTATAGTATTGTGGAGTAAAATACGTAATAGAAAAAACTAAGATATTGATCGTATGTTTTACATTATATACGTCATTTTGTTGTAATATACGTGAATGATACGTAGTTAATGCAAAAGAAGTTTATAATAAATATGTCTATAGCAACACGTTCATTCTAAGCAGATGGGGGCTCATCAGAAATTGACCGTATAAGGTATCATTCGGTTTTACTTAATTATTATAATAAAGTGTATTACTAAATGAATGTGGTATTATATGTTACAATACCAAATGCATATCATAAAATTAATTATACATGCACATATAGACATAAATTTTCAGCGTAAATACATAACAACAAAAATGTCGAAAGAACTCAAACTAAAGGAGGAACTGAAAAAGAGCAAAAGCAAAGAAAATTTGGTGCACAATTACATTATTATATTTGGATTTTAAAGTGAACAGCGCGCTGTTCATTTAAGTAAAATCTAGTCCCTATAATGGCATATCTTAACATTCCAAAGATTAGATAATTGTGCAGATGAAAAGTTAAACAACCATTCCTCAAAATAGTTACCGATAAGGTGACGTTTGTTATAACGCATGCAGTATAGCGCACCAAAGCTGGTATTGTTCCTTTAGAGATAACTGCTGGGCCTCACCTACAGCAACCTAACTGCACCATTCACTTCCGCACACTCCCACTGCTTGATTTCTTCAATGTTCCATTATTTGACGCGACCGCGTTCTCTAATCTGCAGAATTCGGAACACAAGAACGCGCTTTGCATGAAATGGACGAAAATCGAAGTCAAAAAATTTAACTCCGATTACTGAAATAACTGCGCTTCTTGTTCGCTCCGATCCTCGGAGATAACGGAGACCTTTTGGAGGCATTTTACGACTGCGATGGACCACGACGTTCTATCCATTTCTTATCGACTTTAGAGTTCGACTTAAAAAAAGAGTAGCATCTCCCATTCCCAATTTAGTAATAATTTGGATGGTTTCATAGGAGACCACTGTTGCAGATACGCATTCCCTTCGTAATTTACCGGAAAAGTAGAGCGAAATCGATAGAGTAAAATTGCCCATCGTTTACTAAAGAAAATGTTCGAGAGACATTTGAGATTTTTCAAAGTTGAAACATGATGAGTCTCTAGTAAATAGTTTTATCGGAATAAGCGAATATATTACATCCATACTTTGTTATGCCATATACTTATTTAAAGGTCCAATTTTGATTTCTTTGCTTTTGAATTGTTTTATTGGTATCATTTGATGTTTTTATATTTTTAAGATTCAATGCAATATTCCATTTCTGGCTCTTTTGAATATTAGTAATTAAATAAATTAAATAGAACCATCGCTGATCACATCTCATAAAGCTCGATAAGACAAAGAAATTTGCGAAAAATGACTCCATGCTGTTACAAAAGTACTAAATAGTTCTGTTTAGGTGGATTTATTTATTAATATTCAAAAGCAGCCAGAAATGGTCAATGACATTCAACCGTAAAAAATACTACAACTAGATAACAAAACTAGATGGTCACATCCGAAGAAACTTGTAAATTCATCAATAATTCATCCAAAGAAAAAGTAAAAGGTTAGCTAAAAACCAAGGACGTCATTAGCAATTTACTAGTTACGAATTTTGAAGATTAATTTCATTTATGAAGAAGAAATGAACAGTTTAGTGACGGGTACGTCCAATAAATCGCTCACACGTAAAAATAAACCTAATTATAAAGTAGAGTTGACCATTAAATGGAATACTAAAAAAACTGTCGTGAAATTGATATTGAGTTCACTGAAAAACCTGTAAAAGTTGCGGGGAAGTGTATATACACCGAAAAAGATGGTCCCACAAAAAAGGCGGCGTTTTGTTTCGCGATTACCACTCTATTATGCAGCATAAATAGAGAAAGTACAGATACGGGAAAATATCAGTCCCTTGGGAGAGTAAAACAGACGATTCCGTGTTGAGCAAACAGAGGCTCTTTTAAAAGCGATGTCTGAAATTTTAATAGCGCGTCCAAAGTTGTAATGCGGGAGACGTGAGGGCGGAGGTCATCGGAACGTCCACGAATATTAACCAGGAAGACTCTCTCTGAATACTAGCATCAGGTGACGGAATTGATACCAACGAAAATCTTCTTTCTTCTGTAGATAAGTTACTTTATAAATGCCAATAGTGTATTTCTAAAGGATTGCATACTAATATAATAAATGGAGAGGTACTCATTTTCTTTAGGTCCTACGTTAATTTGCGCTATGGCAGCAGTCATGTAGAAATGTATGCATTAAAGAATAAAATAAAATTCAATATTAATAAATTAATTACCTTACAAAGTAAGAATGAATTGCGTATTAAAGAATACAATAATCATAAAACACACTCCTGCCGATCTATAAAATATACTTCTAATCAACCAATTAACCTATGACCAACACCTCCAGCCAAAAAACGTACATTATTCCATACTTTTAAAATTTTGAAGTAAAACATTGACAATCCTAGATATAAATATGAGTTCATAATTTTTCTTCAACACTTATCTGGAAAATAGGTAAAAATGTATAATTAATGTTTTACTTTTGTCTCTGTCATCTTCATATTTGTATTAATATCAAATGTACTTAAAAATGCTTCGAAATCGGTCGAAAGTAAAACAATTATGAGAACTTTTTAGTGCCTTATCACTTTACTCTGTATTCCACGAGGTAGCCATATTGATTGTATTCCTAGTGCTATGTTAACTGTTGTTCATAGGGCAATTGCAGTTAGTTGAAGTGGTTAGCATTTTAGCTTGGAGAGGGAGCAAATACCGCACTCTTGATTTTGTGTACCACAATCTCAAAGCTTTTTGCTTTAAATAGTGAATGATATCAATATCCATCCAGTCTTTTGGTTAATCACATTTTATAGACGTGGTGTAGGTTTCAGTTAGAAAACCACATTCTCGGATTTTTAACGCTATTTTATTTTTACACACAATAAGTGAAAAAAGCATGTATAACACAGTTACTCAGTGAAATTAAACCAGTGAGCGGTTAAATAACTCTCAATTATTTCAGGGCATACCACTTTAAAATAAACCTTGAAAAAAAAAGAATATAATACAAAATGGCACTAAAACCGTGGAGGCCCAGCTGCAATGAATCGCACTGTAAAGATTTCCGAGTTAAACATCGCACTGTTCGCTTAACAGAGACAAATCAACGATCCCAAGATGAATGATACGGAAGTGGTTTTAAGAGAGACGGGGCAAACATAGAGACGGCTCTTTTCATACTCTAAGAGTCACTTTGAGCGCATTCTCTCATATTATTCACTTCCAAGGGAATCTCTCGAGACCGCGAAATTTGTTATTCGCGACTCTAACGAGGAGTCTGGATAAGTCCGTAGGATCTTAAAATAACGTATGGACCTTTATAATAACTTTCCGAGGAGATTAAGGCTAGCTACACTCCGTGTTTACTCTCACGTTTGTCATAATTGAAGGATCCCTTTGACCTTTCTGCATTTCACGAATCAAAAGAAGGTCGCTATTCCGCTTCGGCGCTCCTCTTTTTGTTCAACATTAATGCTCATCGCTAATTTATGCGGTGTACCTGAGATTCGGCGGACTCTAGCGGTCGAAGGCGAAACTAAAGGAGATACTCTCAACGAAAACTTAAGGATGAGCCGCCAACATATGAACCCTCACGCATCAAACGCCCTCTGCATTCCATGCCTCCCGTATTACTACATTTGCCTTAAACATAATTATGTATCACGTGAGCCCTTTCTGACGTCATTTGCTTCGGCAATATTTCGTTTTCTCCCATCTTTTCGTGCAAATTTCGTGCAATGGCCATACACGCATCTCATCGTGCACTATCTTTCATTGTTAAAGTTAAATGCATCTCTACAGCGTATCATTCACCAAATTATAACAATATTTCATTTTTTGCTCCAATTTAGAGCGCTACACATTGTAAAACATATTTTGTCTTCTAATCTATATGGTTTTATGTGTCATGTAAATATCGGAAGAGCGTGTACATTGCAAACAATTCTACTCATGGGCCATCTTCAAATGGACCAAGTGGCAACTTAATGGAGGAGAAAGGGACAGGGTGTGACGCCTTACTTTGTGACGTAGGGCTCAATAATCCCAAATAAGAACCGTTTCTTTAAATGTGTTATGCTCCAGCAAATTATAAAATACAAGACTCCATTTAGTATGCACTGTATTATTTTTAAACGATTTCACTACAAAAGGGATTTCGGTTTCAAATACAGGGCGGTTCAAAAGTATTGTTGTGGTTACGAAAATCGGTTTTTTCAAAATCAACTTTTTCATTTTTCAACATGGATACATGTAACATAGATGAAAATGTTACTAAAACAAACAAAACAGATTAAAAATAAAACTTATGATGTATTTAGTAACAATTTCACCTTTGTTTCATGTTGACAAATAAAAAAGTCCTGATTTTCCGTATCCATAATAAGACTTCTGTATGTATGGTATTCTCATAACTTATTTCAGCAACAATCGCTGCATTTCCAGTTGACGTTTTCTCAGCATTTTTCTCGGAAGTGCGGTTAAAGAAGAGATCGTAAATTTCCAATAGAACTTCAATCGACTCTTTTACGACCAGACTAAATGGAACCTGCAGAGCACCCTCAGTTCCCACCAGTGGAAGAGGAGACCTCAGGTCAGAGGACCGCAGAAGAAGAAAACGGGGGCGGCAAATGAGCGGTGGGAATCTTATCTTGCGGTCTCCATCAATCTCCATGGGAACGGGAGGGTGCGGCTCCCGCTGCAGCTCGAGTGAAAAAGCGACCACCGGTCATCGGTACCGAAGAATGGGTGAAAAATAATCAACGGTGAATTAACGACGACTTACAAGTGCATGTCGGGAAACTGGACACAAAAACTCATAAAAATTATCATGAATCGTCTAAAAAATCTTCTTATGGTCGTATTTCCCCAAAGCGTTATCACTGAAACAATGTCATCGCAATCATAAACTTATAAAAGATCTCATTCGCAATCCGGAATAAGAAAATTGTTACCGTTTGTTTCGCAACAGCTAAACTTGCTCTCTGAGTTGCATTGAGACTATTTTAGTAATTCGAACAAACACGGCGATATGAAGCCCTCCATACGAATGATGCTGAGCAATTTCATATACTTGTGTCATAGAATCACTGCGATGCGCTAACTCTAAACAAAGTATTCTGAGTGAGAAGTGAAAAGTACCTCACTCCCCATTTGACCGCCTGGTAAGCCTCATCCGTTCATAGAGCTTCCAGTAGTTAATAGTGGAGAAGATGAGAAAGTAGTCAGGACTGAAGAGATACACTGAATTAACACTGGTTACTTGCGCTTACCATTTGCAATTAAATTTAAAGCTTCGATCAGTTCGTAGAGAACATCTAAGCGGAGATGACCAACTTTTATTGAACCTATGATTGCTAATTATGTCTGATATTCGTGTAAAACTTTTCTTTTATGAATAGAACTACAGCGGAGTGGAATTAATTACCTGAAGAAGTTTTAAATACCTTTCCTGATACTGAGAAAAAGTTTAAGGAAATCTTAAATAAAATTAGGCATTGAGACTTATATTGTTTGTTATATTTGCTATGGAAAAGTGAATTGTTGTACATATTATGAATTTAGCTGTTCTTACATAGAGTTGTTATATATGATGTTTAGCTTGGGTTGTGAATTTTCCTCTTTCTACTATCTTATGATTGTTTTATAATTTATTGTTGTTAATGTAAGATATTGTATGAAAGAGGCACTGCCACCTGGCTCTTTGCCTACTTGCATTGTAATAATAATAAAAAAACAAAATAAACTTCATGAAAAACAATTTTGATTAATGAATACAAAAAGAGGAATTCAGAAACTATTTTATTTAAAATCTTACGCATAAATCACACAGACTATGATTGCTAGCTCTGCAGTTTAATATCCTTACATTTAAATTATTATTAAATTATATATCATTAGATTATGCTGCTAAATGTCAAATTTGATATCAAACATCCAAAACCTGTCTGCTTATCGATGTTCTCTGGATATTACAGAAGTCCATCGTAATGAAACTAACATACTTCTTGATTTAACACCCTTAATTAATAATCTTACAGAAGAAGTGAAATATCGTTCTTCTTTTTCTAATCGCTGAAAACATTTAGAGGTGAACATGAGTCGCCAAACATCACTTCCCATTACAGAATTCGTTTTATGAAGGTTTGCTCACCCGTATTAAATGATTGTAAAATAATTCCCATAACTTCTCAGCTTTATACACTTGGTTGGGGATCGAACTAAGTACCGCAACGTAATTGTAACGAATCCCATTGCTTGAACGGGACCAAATCACGACATTCGTTAAACGAGTACTTCATAAGGTTCACAGAATAAAGAAGAGAGGCGATTCATAACTCCGCAAACGGCGGCTACAGATGAATGCAAATGGGAAGTTTTTGCAGAGAGCCGATTAGGAGGACGTTTGATGGCCGATGGAGAGGAGGGCAAGGCGCTCTCATTGAGGTCATCCGAGGGCCACTGTGGAGAGGTCGCCATGAAATATAATGCGCGAGATCGACAAAAGAAGTCCGTCGAGCGAACAGAAGGATAAAGCGGCACGAAACTGGAGTGCAGTGCGCCGAACATTAAGAGATTAGTTAATAGAAGAATTAGAGTACAACTACAGTAAAAATTAACATATTTTGTTTTCGAGGAGAACTGAGCAGAAATTAAAGTGCAAAAATGTTTACTGCGATTTAAAAATGTTTTTATTTTATTCTAACAATGCCTCACGTTTGAGATAATGTAAATACTTCCAAAATGTATTTATAGATAAATATACAACGGTAATGTCACAATGCTACCCAAACGAAGTTTACTTCACACTTCTGTTCCTACAAAAAAATTCAAAGTTAAAAATTAGCGAGGAACTATATACATTATGTCAGAGTTCAATTTGACTATCGGTAACGTTTATTTAACAAATTTGAGAGGAAGACGTAATAATTTGTGCGAGTTTCCATTCGTAATAAAGTGAATAGCTACGTTCCACAAGTGGGGATTGAGATAACCCAATAATATGCAATTTTCATTTGCTAATTGCTGAATAAAGGTAAGGCAATGAATTGGAAAGCAAATTGATTTAAATCATTGGAACATGCAGTACGTTCTCAAACGAAGTTGGGATTGGTCGATTGTTCTGTAGCTAGGTAACGGTGGCATTAGTCGCCCAGAAGTGTAACTGAAAAGTACAATCACCTATTATACTACCGTAACTACTATGAAGTACAATAGTAGTACTTGATACAGTATACTACCTTATAAGTATGCAGACGTGAAATTAAGTTATACAACGATTTCATGAGAAGAGGATAACAGTTTATAAATAAAAGGCGGATGAGGCTTTTACAGCCCTAAAATTGATTCTGTGTAAAATCTGAAAAAACAACATCCTTTCTACAGTCATTAATCTCGCATTTAAACAGAGCCGTTAATAAGTGGGTATTTCAAAGAAATACCGAAAGCAAAGGCTTTCTTAAACACCAAATTTGGATCAGTTATTTGATGTACGAAAATCCAAGGGCTGGGGAATTCTCGAATATCAAAAGAGAACAAATTTGCAATAGCTCACGCAATTATCTCCTTCCGAGAAAATTGATGGGTTCCATCGATGAAAATCCAAAACAGCACAGTGTTGGAAGAAGACGTTGTGAGGAAACAAGCATGACTATGAGTGGGATAGAAAATAAACATCTGAAGACAGGAGTTGCGAAAACAGCAAATAATGGAAAGAAAACTAGGCGATACCTGTAAAGATGAATAGCAGAGCATTAGCCTGTAATGATGCAGAAAGTGCTCAATTTTAAGCTCTGGGGTTTCTAGCCAAGTTGAGAGTTGATGGTCCTCCTTTATGCTCTAATTCGTGCTTATGGAAGAGAACTCTTTCGAGATTTATGACATGGTTATGTTCATTCGCCAAACTGTTACGAGCAAATATTTAGAGTCTTCTCAGTCAAATTTCGAAATTCATTTATTAGTTGTAATACAAAGAAATCTTGTTATAATTACAACACAAAAGATAACTTACACGTTTCAGAGCCAACGGTTGCAAAATGTTCCATCTTTAGGCCATTAATTCGCGACAAAATGTTAGCATCAGTTGAAGAAGCCGTGTAGATTGACGTGATATAAGACACTTGATAGTCCATCGCCGTTTATCAGTTGTTTTCCATACTTAATTTCGAAATTCGGCCGAAAAAGGAATCCACCATTTTCTTGCTTTTAATTAGCAAAGACTCATCTTTGAGCGCAAAAACTTTAACAAATCAAGAGATTAAGAGTTATTGTGCATCGTCGATGTTTTTCAGCAATTTCTCTCGTAAGTCTCTATAAATCAACGAACTTGAATGTTTCTCCGAAAAATCCAAGACTGATTTTCTGTGAAAATTTCTTAGGTTTAACCCCCTGTATCTTTTTGACGCCTGACTTAATTAAAAAACGACAAACGGAAACATAAAAATATAAAATTCAATTTTTTGTTTCAAGTTCCACGCTAAAAAAAAAACATTTTTGATTTGACCATTTGGCCGGGTTTTTTTCAATTACAGCCCACTGTGCGCTGTAACATATTGATCGTAAATGGCATTGTATTGGCTTAAATATTAAAAAAATAAGACAATACTGAATTTCGATATCACTTTTGCAAGAAAATAAATATAGAAATTTTGATGAATGATTATTATAGCCAGAAAGTACAGCTCTGCGGACTACGAGGCTATTAAAGGGGACTGGAATTGCTGAATCATGGAAGGGAGAGGAGATAAGAAGATGGGTCCATTCTGTAGGGCTCTTTTAAGGGCCATACGCATATCCTTTTATCGCTCGCATTACACGCAAGGCTAACCCATATCGCAGAGCAATTTGTCCCTTCTGTTGGACCCAATTTCCGGCAGATGCAAAGCAGACAAGCTTGAGATGGAGTCTTTCTAAGGCTTTTTAACCAAAAGTCACCCAAAACTCCACACTTTCTTAAAGGTGTTTATGCTAAAACATTTTAAAAATTTTGAATAAAATATTTAAGGGCCACTTATTTATTTAGCGTTAGTTTAACAAAGTGCCACGGAGCAGAAATTTTAATTAAAGATTTTTACGGTACGGCGTTATCACTAAGTCAAGAAATATCGAAAAACAACGGTTGTAAACGCTTTAAGAATGGGAAATTGTCGAAAGCTGCAATTGAGATTTAAATACCACTTAAAGCATTGCTGTTACGTTGTCCATTGCCCATGAGTCAGGCGGATCAAGGGAACCTCCAGAAAAGCCACAGTTCTGAGAAGTCAAATACGTATATCATAGGCATCATCTTAAGGATTGAGAGGGACGGTATCGTTAGTATTCCGAGTTATTTAAATCCCTTTCGCGACAATTTTAAAATTGACGGAAACGCAAACAGAATAAGGTAGTAATCAATTAGCGCCATCCGTTGCTTAAGGGAACGGCAGATGTTGGAGGTTATAGAATTAGGGTTTCCTTAAATAAATTAGTGGTTACGAGAGCAAAAATTGGATTGACTCGGATTTAGGTGATTATGGGTAAATTTTATCCAAAATGTAAGTGTCGGAAGATTTGCATTTTTTCCTAATCATCTAATCACTTAATTATTTAACGAGTGATTGCTTTACTAATTTTCTTCCGAAGATGTTTGCACATGTTCAACAATAGAGATGTATGTCTAAGTAAGAACCCTGCAAGTCACCTTTCGGCGTACGGCAGGGGAAAATTATTTATCGTGCTCTATTGTATACGTTTACATGTAGACACATGCTTTACATGTGTTATGTGAACACTACTTACCCTTAAATTGCATATTTATGGAGAATATTATATTTAATGATTTCTTCGTATTCGCGCCAATTGTGGTTCATCTATGGCCACAAGAGGGCAAAGTGTGCCTTCAATGCGACCCCTATATCAGGCGTGTTTCATTTGTTTTTGTGTGCACATTCGAATTTCCATTTTGTAAGCAGTCAGTGATCGGATGTCAAAGAGAAAACCGTCAAGACGCCTTCTATCTCTTGGTCGTTTGGTGACCCGATTTTACAATACAGTCCACTCGTTTTCATAAAATTGGCTTTTATCTAAGTTTTGGCCGATCGTGGGATAGAGAGAAAGCATTATTTTTTGCAATGTATTTTTATCCTTCGGGCCGTGTTATAACAATGATATTTATGGATAAATAATATTACATGGTCCTACGAAAAAAAGTCAGAAGATGTGAATTTTATTATGTATAGGTTTGGGTTTTAGTTCATTGCATTCTTATTGAGACGAAACATTTTAGATATGCATCCTCTTTACAATAATATTATAACAGGCACCAACATGTGATACGTTCGAAATATATAATATAATTTAAAAAGTGAAACAACGCGGTCCGAAATTATCGTATTTATTTCAACGCAAATCCGTTTTATATTCCATATTATACATTAATAATGGAGGCAAAATATATTATTTTGTAATGAGTATAATGAATTTTGAATCTATAAAGATATCGCTATCCTATATTTAGGCAAAATGGCAGCTCATTAACCTTTTCAAATATTCATTAAAACGTCGATAACTATCGGTAAGCACATACTTGTCCCTTTCTAGGTCCTTCTGCGTTCGAAAGCATAGATATTTTAGAATCTATTATGTACTAATTTGGCCAAGAAGAAACTGTCTTCGTTCAGCAACTCATCATAGAGCGTCACTTTATAGGACAAATGAGAACGATGCACAAATTAAACAAAATCTCCACCAAGACGAAGTTCTCTCACAAACCGCCATCTGGCTCTTTGCTGAGCCGTGTAAATGCAAACGCCAACCCGTTTAACATCCGGGATTTACAATTTGGGGACCGTTTTTCCTTCGATGTTGGAATGCGGGAACCACGAATTGAAACATACTTGGTTCGTTTCCAAATTGTATAAAGGGGAAGTTTTTCAGGAAGAAAAATTAAACGTTTTCTAAATTAAATTTACAATTTTGAGGCGATTGATTTGGAGCCAAAACAAAATTTAGCTGAGAATTTTTACTTTAAAATATTTTAAATTAATAATTTAACATTTTTAAAACGCAAGATACTCCAGATAAAAATTTAAATTGAAGGATAAATACCAATTTAAAAGGAAGGAAAGCAATTTTATCAAATTTCAGCTGTTCAAAGAACCATTTTGCCATACTTCTGTTGGTAAAAAGACCCTTTGCTAAATATCAGTCGGTAGAATCGGTCACCGGAAGCAATTTAAAGCGGCACGAAATACATGTGAGCTGCTGCATAAATATGGGAAAGAAACATAACTGCGAGCATTCGAGAGACCTTCAAATACCAGTTTTGCTATCCATAGCATCGCATAAACACCCGCGGCCTATTTCGAACTTGTTTTTCTTACGTTTTTCAGGTGATGTTCCATCGCAGTACGCCAATTACACCGCGTGCGCTCACATAAATTGGCAGCGATTCCACGCGAAGAGACGAAAGATGCAATTTTATTCCACCTGCGATACTCGTTTCTGGATTTTTTAACCAAAAAACACTGAAAAGTTGGCTGATAAAAGGATATTATTTTCTTTTGTTACAAACGTATCATTTCGAAAAATGTAGGGCACGTTACCTAGAAGAGCCATTAAACAGCATATTCCACTTCTGTCAAACACAAGGTAAATATCACAATGTGCTAGGATGACTTAAAATAACAATACTACAAAAACATTACTGCATTAGTTATATTCAACAGGAATCCTGACTTGAAATGATTGAAAATAAAAGATAATTAAATGATAATTTATTTTCAGCATGATTTATTGAAAACACTAGGAGATAAAGAGAAAGTTCATAAAACCCCTGCATAGCATAAAATAAAAGCAAAGGAGAAGATACGGCAGCCAATAATGAAGAAAATAAAACGGACATATAAATCAGATATCTCAAAAGAACTTCGAAGAACGATATGAAGAAAGTGTAAAGCATTGACAAAAATAAATGGAAAAAAATCAAAAAGAGAACATAACAATCTCAGAGGTAGCGTTGCACGCCATCGCGTCCATTAAGGATTTAAGGTAATATCCGAGAACATAAATAAATAAACAATAATTCAAACGGTATACGCTATTCTTAGAATTTTCCAGCCCAAGATGCTAATAACCAAAAGAGATCAATCATTCAGCATAAGTCCGACATCATGCATCATAATACACTGTCCGCCCATTCACTTCTTCCTTCTCAAACAAAACGCGCCCAAAAGACTGGGATTTGCAAGTGTGATTCGGAATTAGGAAATCCAGTGTCGCGAAATTATGCGGAGTAAAAACAGCGCCGGGTGCATTCTGAGGCACAGCTGACACTTCGTTTCTACAGTTGTAGCGAACGGCGCAGAATTCTTATGGAATTTCCCTTCTCGTGGGTTTCGGCGGCATTTTGCAAAACCCCAAAGTTATGCGATTTGAGAAGCACATCTTGAATTCGAGTTGGTGGGGGTACAAATTTCCAGGTTAATTCATTACATTATTTATTCGGTATCAAGTACCAACAAAAATACTAATTAGAATAGAAAATAATATAAATGATAGTAATAGTTGTATGTAAATATTATTTTAAAATACTAAAAAATACACTATTTCAAGTAAAAGGAAGTCATTTTAATGTAGATATATCATAAAATCCGAAAAACTCGTATGATATGATGAAACAATTCCTTCATTTTTTCACGCAGAATTTCTACGTAACTATATGATGTTAGTTTTAATTCCACTGGCAGGGGTTTGTCCTTCGATTCTCACATTTGTAATATTGATTTCAATTGAGCGAAATTGATCCACAGTTGCATTCGCATTTTGTTGGGAGAAAGAGGAATATCAAGATACCCTTAATTCCGAGTTGGCGTAATGCAAAAACTTATTCGATTTTATTACAAATAAAATAATACCTTAGGCTAAAAATACGCTTTTCAATTTTACTGTCGAGGAAAAATGTAGCAAATCATTACGCAGAATCAGGAACTACAATGAATAGAATTTGATGTTTGACAGACGTGAACGAATCGTTGTGTTACGTCATTTAGTGATTTACGAAGTTTGAAAATCAAAAATAGGCGAACTTTTATGTTTACAAACATGCATAAATATGAAATGTTTACTTCACATATTAAAGAGATAAGCCACAGCCGGTGTCGAACAGTACGAGTGTCCAATAATTCACGATAGACAAAAATGGGAATTTCAATAGAAATAAAGGCGGGACATCCGTCTTTGAATAGTAATTCATGCACGCGTCAGTAAACACGGCCGTGCGAATCATAAATTCTGTGGGCGCATTCAAACGCAAATTCCGGTTGTGAATCGGTCCCATTGATATTTCCGAATGGATTTGGGTCGACGGCATCGCAGCAACGGAGGAATACACGCGGAGTTTAAACGTTTAAGATCGGAGAGTATTTGCAGAATCCATGGGAGATATTCCCAGAGAGATTAAAAAAATAAACAAGCATTCTTTAAAACTGTTCGGGAATGATTTTAAGATTGCATGGGTACGCAAAAAATTGTCAAATTAAAAAATATTCGTAATTTTTAAACAAATAGTTACAGTGATATTATGGCATCAATGAAAATGTGAATCTAGGGTTTAATCAAGGAATTTTAAGTACACAATTAATACTAAGGGTATATGAAATGGAAAAATCTAATAATCCACAATAACAGGTGAAAAATTACTGTTATTTGTTATAGATAATTTACCAGCAAATCAAAACTAAAGGAGCCTATATATATGGTCAGGATCTATCGAAAATAGTAATGACTTTTACCGAAAATATCCTGGGTTCGATGCTAGAACGATGCAAATATCTGCTCTTTAAAATACATTGAGGTAATTTTTCATTAAAAATAAAATCAACAGTCTCAGGCGACGAATTTTTCATTATTTTTGTATGCACTTATCGAAATGATAGGATGTTTGTGCTTGGCTAGAAGATATATATTAAGACTCGGGTTAAGAAAAAAATTTAGATAAGACCGTACTATTCCTGAGTTCGATGCCAGAGCACATTTAAAATTCTCACATAAGGAATATATGTGAAAATCAGGACGTCGTTTGAGGCAGTTGCAGCCAATATTCTTGCTTGAGTTTTCACTCTTAGCTAAATACTGTGATCCTCTGTTGTTCTGCATAGTTATTGTCACCAGGAAGACCTGGGTTCGATGCTGGACGGAGAAATTGCAGCGAATTTTAAGAATATTTTCAAAACTTTTTCTACTTTTGAGGACCCTCTCGATATGATGTCGACTTGAAATTTGTGTTATCAACATGCTTACAGAATGCAAGCAACATTTTACTCGTACTATATAAAGGTGCGGATCGTAATTATAATATATATAACAGGCGCTCCCCGCATGGCTATCCGGGAGCCTCAATTAAGGAAATAGTGTGCAGCCCCTTCTACGGGATCAGGTGAAAGCGGTCCATGGTTTGATTTCCGGTGGGGCCCGTCAGCCGTCATGACGTCAGCTGCTGAAGAACTTTTAATTATACTACTAGTCATATTACCCGATTCGGTTAATGTCGAGTATTGTTTGTTAGCCATGACGACTACAATATGTATTCTTCTTGAAATAATTGAGTGCGCTAAAGGGAGGACGTACACCATCGACCACGATAACGAATTACATTCAAAACAACGAGCGCATTGTGTAAACCAAACCTGAAAGGGAATTTCTCGAGAATCGCTAATACATTGAATTTTGCATGACATAATGCCAAATTGGGAAAACTGATACGGTAGTCTACTATCTGCAAGACAGTAGACTAAAAAACGCGCAGAATTCTAAAACCGGAATGAAATCCCTTTCCCTAGATGCATGCGAAAATGAATTTACACATTCGCACCTGCCCATATTCTGCATTGCATCTTCAGAATAATTCGCACGGAATAATTGCATACTTCTTAGAATGAAAGCACAGAGTTAACAAACAGATTCGGGGTATCACGCTTTATTAGAATATTACCCACGGATATATCTGTATATTGTTTAAACTATTACGAAAATATTAAATGCTCTGAGGCTGGCTAACTTTCCGCACAAATCCTTCCCAAGATGAAATAATCCAGTACTCTTTTGAGGGGACAAGAATCGTCTTTTTGACGAAGATTTCCATGGCAACGGGCTTCAGGTGGATTCCCTCAAAGGGAAGGGAGCAAACATCAAAAGGAATGAGCAAAATAAATTCCACGGCTGTCCAAAGGGAAGAATGGCTGTCCAAAGGGAAGAATGTCTGCAGAGGGGCGAACGGACACCTTCCGAATATTAGTCGAAGAAAAAATTCAATAAAAAGTGACCGGAATGAATTTAGAATAACTCATACTTCACTAGATCTCGTTTTATTGCAGTTGAGGCCAAAACAAAATACATATCCATACAGAGAAATGGGTAAGTGATATTGGGAAGGATAATACCGAAAAGGTGAAATATTTAATCTGGAGATTTGATCTGTGATGGAAATTCAAGTTTCGATGGATAGTTGACAAAAAAACATTTCGTTTGGATCAAAATCCTATGTTCAGTTTTTAATCAAACTAACAAATTGATTTGTGAATTGTGGAATTGGAGAAGTATATATATATCGTGCGTATAATCCCAAATTTACCATATTACGTTTGTATGCATACACATCCATCCGTAATATCGAGCACATTAATCATTTAATAATAGCGGAATATAAGCAAATTTTCCGAATGCAAATAATAGAGAATAGTTAGCAAATAATAACCCATATTGAAATGCATAATGGTGCAATCAAACCGAAGTTTCCTTGTTTACTACTATTATTATGACATTGACTTTTTTCATTTGTTTGATGCATTCGAATTGAAAAATAATGAAGCAATGGATGCATTTATTTATAAAATATCCTTATTTTTATAGTAACAAACACATTAAATTCATAGATATGGTTTACCCGGTGAGTTTTACGTGTTTGACATATTTTCTTTAAATCAAAAACGACACAATAAGGCCTAAGCATAGCAACGACGATACATCTTCAGTTAATCCTCAGAAATCCCATTTCAAAAGACTCAATTTCTCTTTCAATTACTGGATGAATATAGCTAAAGACTTTGCCATCTTTGATCAGATAGAAAGGCCCAATCACGGGATGAGGCATTTTAAGGAATAAAGCTTGAGAAATCACGGTACACAGACAGGGAACTGAATGTGAGTTTCTATTTGATATACAGCGAAAGAGTGAAACAAGACAATTTTGAATGCTTGGTTAATTCTTTTATTTACTTCGTCAAACTTTGTTGAGTACATTGTATCGCAAGTAACCAAACAAATGTCGTTTGCCGCACAGCTTTAAATTATTTGCTGTTAAATTCTAACGAATATTTTCAGCTTAAATTGATATTATTTATTGAGATCGTATTTGAGAAAGCTAGACACAAACTATTGATGAGATTGTAAAATTATAATCCATAAATTGCGAAGTCTTAATTATGGAAAGAAGAGTAAGCCATTTTATCTCCTTTATTTATACTTCAAGAATTATAATTTCCCAACAATAGGAGGCTTTTTTTCGACTAAATTTAATCATATTTGCCAGTGTAGTGCGAAATCTGTGAAGATGCAGCAAACCGATGTCCGAGTTCATTTGTATTATATGTAACTAATTAAACGACGAAATACGCTGATCGAGGAAGCAGTCAATTCGTTCACCCAAAGTACGATAATAAAGTCACTCGAATGTCGTAAAACTGATTTGGAAACATTATTGAAATCCGTGAGAAAAAAGAATGCAATAGTGAGTTTACGGACATCGCTCTTCGACTGCCGGAGAAAATTTCGCAGAAAAGGAGTACACATAAATTAAAATTAAATATTGAAAGCATGTGTGATAAATTTCAAATAATATTCAAATTAATCGAAATTTGCGACTGTTATAAGTAATACGTTGCGCCGAATAATTACAAAAATGTAATAAAGTAGTTGAATTATGACTCACCAAGTAAGCTTAATCCCTCAGATATCAATCAAAGAAAATGTGTATCCTTACCTGTAAAGAACAAAAAAGAACATTGACAAACGATATATTTAATAATTGCCAAATCTATTTGAGTGTCAAATTATGTTCATGTTTGCTTTGCATTCATAGAAAATTAAAATGTTCAACACAAAATATTACTGTGGTTCTTTAAAAAGAGTGAAACTCTTAGCTAAGCAATTTGAAAGTTATAAAGCACCCAATTCGTATTTTTTGATGCAGAATTGAGAAATTAAATTTGCCTCAGGTCTAAATTCTCTATCTCCGTTTGAGGCCTTTGTAAGAGCAACGGAAAGTAGATCTCGAATTGCCTTCAAAACGATGGCCTTAGAAAGTGAAAATTTGTGACGATGCATCGTAGTTCCCTCATTTTTAGGTAAAGAGGTAGAGAAGAGGGATTTGGTAAAAATGATGTGCATTTTAGAGTAAACTTCTACTAAAAAATAACTAACTTTACTCACGTTTTTCTTTTACATGTAAGCTTGAATTCCATAAAGTATTTCTCGTGCATACAAATCAATCTCATTTCGTGTGAGCCCGTCCTTCCAAATTAATCTTCTTGAATGTCCTCATCTTTCGTGCATCTCTTTATTCGGTGGGCACTACGTAAACAGATACTCTTATCCAAATGGTTAAAATCGGAATAAGTGTTCTCCCCTGCAAATCCTCGTTCGGGATTACAGTAAAGCGAAGTCTGTTTTCCGCACGACTAATTACAGACTAAATCGTTAAGAGCGCTCTTTATATTAGCCACGCCCCATAAAGAAGGATAATTCAAATTTAAAGCCTTGAAAACATTTTGGCGTCTTTTACGCGCTCATTTAACGAGCCGAGGGAATATAAACAAAAGAGGGTTTAGAGTGCGCATTTAAAGGCGATGCCGTAAAACGGAAATTTACTTCACAGAGCACGACACTCAGCGAGTGCAGTAAAGCCGGAAAAAGGCGAGATGAACTGCTGCATCTTTTTCGAAACGAGATCGAAGTGCAGTTCTCGAGAAATCTCGATACTTCCGAGATGCTTCAGTTTCAATTTTGGCCTTTAGTGAGAGGTTAAAAACGAAAAAATATAGTGAATAGGACGAGATCTTCTTGAAGGAAACGGGCCAAACCGAGATTTAATTCCTAAATCTGCGGAATATTACCAGAAAATCAAACAGGATACAGGTTATTAAGTAAACGCAGAAATAGAAGAAGAAACGAATCGATTCAAGAATTCATTTTTCCGCGAAAGAAACGCGAAATCAATCGATTAAGGAAGTAATTAAGAGTTTGCAACACATTTGGTCTCTATAACTTAATAATTTACGCTCAAAAGTTTACAGCGCAAATGATGAATGAGTTAAGGCATCAGCCCTTGAACGACTGCTCAATCTGGCTCTACAAAATTAAGTATCTATTTAGCTCTACGTGTTGAATATTCCTCTAAGTAGTGAGACCATAATTATAATGTCTTATCCTGCAGTTATATTAATTTAATAGAGTTTGTATTTAAACCTCTGTCAATTATGACGAATTCTCCCACAATCGCTCTCCCTTCTGTTCTGACGCCAATTTCCGGCCTTTTCTCCTTTCCTTCCTCTCGTCGCCTCTTTGCGAATTCCTCGCACGAAAGCCTCTCCTCTAAACGGCCGATGTAAGCCATTTATTGCGAAATTTAATTGAACTTTCCGCCGCTTCGAGTTTAATCTTACTTTCACTTCAGAAACAGAAGGATAAAACGATTAAATTGTGAGGAGGAATAAGAGAGAAGATTTGGGACGAACAATATAGTAAATGAGAAATGGATGGAGATAACGATAAAATAAGTTTCTACGCAGAAATTATGCAGCACCGACATATTTTTCTAAGAAACGTTTTACATCGAAAAAATTCGATAGCTAATATTTCAATGACGACGTTTGTAGAAAGGATAAATCAGCAAAAACCTGATCCAAATACTATACATTTCAATCATGATTTCTAATCCAAAACATTTCAAAGATTCAAACATGTATAGGTAAGCTCGTGAAGAAATGGTGTCTTGCCGAAACGCTAGAATCGTTAAATTAAGGAGAAAATATTGTCATGATTGATAAATTTGTATTATAATTATAAAAAAACAAATAAAGACGGAGGTAAAACTCATAAATAGACGAAAATAGACATATGTCCATCATAATTACATAATGTATGAACATCTTAGGTCCATTCGTAATTCCGTCTACACAGCGATGTTCTTCAAGAAGGTAATGAAAATTCAAATATCTTATACTCTACTCAATATAAAAGCGAGGAGAATTTTAAGCTGCGACTGTAAGTAACTGCTGAGAGCAGCAGATCCCAATTGCACCAAACTCTGGTCTTATCGACTCTTTGAGCAAAGGATTAGAAGCGTATTTCTTGAGGCATTTTGAAGTTGGTTAATCGCGCATAGCAACATTAATCCGTGCCCTCGCGTATTCTCCGCACGTCTTTTCTCAAGACGTCTCGAGTGGCAGTTTGACCCTTCGCACTTCCGTTCCCTCTTCATCTCGAGTCTCCTAGAATCCACTTTTCCCGTGAGGAAGACGCACCTGCGAATTCCACGGGAGACCTCGCCATTTACTTCTGAAGATATACTTCAATCTAGATATACGCACAATTAGTCTAGAGTTTGATTTTACCGGGCTGTTTTCCTCCACGCACTGTGGACTGAAATCGGAAAAACCCGGACATCGGGTCAAAAATGTTTTTTTTTTTAGTGTAGAACTTGAAACTTAGCATAGCTATTGCAAAAAGATTGAATTTTTTGTTTCCGTTTGTCGTTTTTTCATATGATCAAGCTTCATAAAGATACAGGGGGTCAAACTTGAGAAATTTTCACAGAAAATTGGTCTCTCGGATTTTTCGGAGAAACATTCAAGTTCGTTGATTTATAGAGACTTTCGGAAGAAACTGCTGAAAAACATCGACGACGCGCAATAACTCTTAATCTCTTGATTTGTTAAAATTTTTGCGCTCAAAGATGAGTCTTTGCTCATTAAAAGCAAGAAAATGGCGGATTCCTTTTTCGGCCAAATTTCGAGATAAAGCATGGAAAACAACTGATAAACGGCGATGGACTATCAAGTGTCTTATATCACGTCAATCTACAAGGCATGGAGTCTGAAAGAACTTGACCTTCTACCCTGGGATTCCGGTGGATGTTTCATAAGCGCTGCGCGGTGCGGCTGGGCGCCATAGAATCCCCGAATCCAGTTTCGCTGTCTTTTTGGTGATATGTAGTCTATTAGTCAGCCTCTCTCATGGTAAATTCCTGCTAATTATCCACAAAAACTCATGTGAAGAGAGTATTATATGGAAATTGGATACCTTCTACGAGATAAAATGGACGTAGAATTATGGAAATTGTTCACTCTACGGAAATGTGTCTGTGTTTTAATTTTAACGGGAAAAAAGGCTATGGCTTTGTTATTATCCTCTTTCGCCTCATCGCGATGTCCGGGTTTTCCATTTCAGCCCACTGTGCCACCTGACCCTCCAAATGCAATCATCATTCGGTGAAACCAATTTCATTTCGTTCCTTAGTTGACATTTCTGTAGCTACTGTTCCTATGGTAATCTTAGTTAGTCGATCGCAACCATGTTTAGTCTGTTATTTTTCAGTCTTGTCGTTGTCAGATGGTCATGTTCTACCCTGTTTTGTTCAGAGGGAATTAGATCTCCCTCTCCGCTCTTTACCATCGTCACTTACGGCATCAGGAATATTTGGCTCAGGCTGAGATCAAACCCGGGTCTGCCTTTAATGATTTCTATTTTAATATACAAAAAATTGAAAACGCAAGATTAATTATATAATTAATTCCTCTATTACTCTTTACCATATTTTGTGGAATATTATCGGAATTCACACTTACTTATACTGTGTTTTATTTTTCGACGTCCACTCTTATAGAAGACATATCACGAATCACATTCAACCTCATCTGCAAATGATAGAGTCACGTCGAAATGTCGGCCAAACTACACAACAACTTATAAATTCGTCAATAAATAAATAATATGTACTTAATGTAATAAAAATATGTCAAATGTCAAACAGAATATGTAAAAATGTTAAAAAATTAGGAAAGTTTGGATTAATAAAAAAAAGAGTTGTTTTTTAAGGAAAAGGAATTGGCAGCCAAATTCCATTTATTTGGGAAATCAGTATTTTAATATGAGATATATTTCGCTCGAATGAAAAGAAACTTATAATACTCAGCGAAAATCGGAGAGATTTTGTTACAAAAAAATCGTTTTAATTCGCGAGCATTTCCCGATAATGTGGGTCACACACGAGTAAAACATGCAGATAACAAAGAAACTAAAGTGCATGATGATAGAGTTTAAGATCCAAAATCAAGAGAGAGGAAGGCAGAACATGTTCCTCATTTAAGTGTGAATGACCGAATGAAGTCGATGACCGCACCAAAACACACACACGGGCGATTCCGTAGCAACGCTCTCATTCTTCAGAAGATTACGACGTGGTGATGAAAGCCGGACCAAGGGATGCTGGGACATTAGCGAAGATGACTCTTCAAAGGAAGCAGCGGACGAAAACTAGCACAGGCACCACAAAAACATAGAATCTGAAATGTTCAGATGAATCTTCTAGGAAATTTCCTAAGATTTCTGGTTTTATATTAATGAGGATATCAAAGCATATTCATCTGGTACATAAATGTGAATTCCGCGAGGAGTCACTTCAGATATGCGTGCCTTAAAATCCATCCAACTTGCCTCGCTAAGAAACAAAGTCCTCACAATGCCATCATAGGATCGAGTGTTAAACTTTGCATAAGAGTAAATGAAATAGTTTGTAACTTCACCTGAGCAATGATGGTATAATCTACGAATCATACATGAAATGACATGGTATACTGTCAATATACGTGAGTCTCTCGATATGATTCAACGACGCTTGGGCAAATTTACCAACTGATGGTGCAATGTGCTTGACTTGACTTGTTATTTGACAACTTACTCAGATATAGGAAATTTAATTATTTAGTACACACGTGTTAGAGTAATAGTTAATGAATCCGTGTAAATTAATAATGCAGGAGAATAATTACGACACGAACAGCGGAATGCTGGGAAAAATGTTTAGCTCCCATCGCAAAACCCATACTCTGGTTAGCTTCCTATGTTTCGCACCCGTCTCCATCTTGCGGAGGATTTGCGTATTACGCGTTGAAACTTGAATAGGGCGCCGAAAGAGAGCACACATTTAGCGAGCAATAGATCCGGAGTAAAGAGCCATCAAATATTTTCAGAGGGACGTCGGTTTGGTGCCCACGTGACCTCTAGGCCCAGTGACGTAACTTCCGCGTGCACTCATGTACAACAATGCTGTGGAGATTGGAAGCGCAGTGCATTAAATATGACCGCTGCTGCACTTACTGGAGATTACTGCCTCGTAATGCTTTCTTATCGGATTCATTCAATTTTCAAGCGGTTTCCGGGAAATTACGCGAACAACAGGGGAAGCGATAGATCAGCTTCCTCTTTAAAGGCCTGACGTGAATTGACCTCTTCAAAATCTCTTTCATTAAATAATGGTTAGGAATCAATTGATATTAGATTCCAAAAGAAAATGCGAACATATCTCTCGGAATAGATGCCTCAAACATAAATACCTAACATTTATGCCTTGCCTTTTCGCGATAATTATGTTTGATGTCTTATTTTTAAACAAAACTCTTAAGAGCTGCTATCCCTTCGTAGAATTTTCGCCTTATCTATACATCTTTTAATACAATCTATGATATCTTTAATGTACTCACATTTAGGTTCGCGCAGGTTTTTCACACCCCCTTCCTTGTGGGTGTTTTCCAGCAGTGGATTTTTTTCCTAGGAATCTCATAGGTTTTTTACATCCACAATCCTTCTAATTATTTCTACTTCTTATCTTATAATTAATGACGATGGGTTAGATGGAAGAAGAGACTTTTAAGTCTCAATCTCGCCCAAATAAAGATTTATTATTTTTATTATAATAATTATTATTATTTTATTACATCAATGTCTCATTCTTCAGGTTATCTAAGCAGTTTTTCCCTTTCTTTCTTTCCCTTAACAATCATTCGTATTTCCTGCCAACAAGATCGGATTCTATTTATATAATAGTCGTTTTCTTTTGCATAAAAATGTTCACCAATGGAAGAAAACTGGGGGAAGATCTTCTTCAACACTTAATTCATTTCATCAATTTCAAGAGTTTCGTTTAGCTATAATTACAAAGAGAAAACTTGTTGAACGAAGTAGAAATGTTGAAGTGAAAAACTACATTATAGAATATGGTGGGGAATTAGAGTTTAAGAAGAGAAAAAGATTTGCTACTTCCTCATAAAATTTCAAATCCTGTCCAAGAGGGCATAGATGTGGATAAATAAAATCTGTGGTCATAAAAGTCATCAAACAGCAGTAATACACATTGTTCTTACGATGCTTTGCGATTATCCTATATTACTAGAGATAGTTTTAATGCAGACTGTCACGATATCCAGTTGAACCCTGTGCTGGATCTGATTAGCTGCGGAATCGAATTCAAAGTGTTCGAGAGGCCAACTTAGTGAATTAATACTCATTGCCAATGCGAAATGCGAAAATGGATGACATTCCAACTCATATAAATCCGGTTGCACATTTCATTCAATAATCTTCAGGATTCGATTTAAAATAATTATAAAGTTAATTCACGGAATCCAATTATGTCGAGCGTGGCGTACTCGAAAGAGAGGTCGAATGAGGTCACCGAAGTGGGCCAGCGAGGTCTCTTCCGAAAATTCGGTTAAAAATGCGTAAATCGAAACGAATATGACTCCGAGCGTATCGATAAAATCATTTTACATTGAAGCGACCCGAAAAATCCAAATGAATTAAAAATGAGCGGTGAAAAGGGCAATTTACGTCCGATTCACAAAGGGCATTGGTGAATGTGCACGCACTGAGTGGGCGCATTAGAAACAAGATGGAGAGGAACAAAAACGAAGCGCTGAGAGCGTCCATTTGCGTGGCGGCATAAAAATAAAAGGCTGCAATTTTTACAAATAGCCGCAGTCGTAAAAAGAGGCCATTGCACGCCGTGTCAAGGATTTATTGAAGGTCAGCCATCAACATTTAAGGACTCTTCTGAGGGGAGAAAAAACAAGCGATGCCAGACGAAACATTGAATGTATTCCCATTGCAAAGTGTTGTTACTTGTACACTGTAAAATGCACAGTGATAATTGCTAAGGCTCTCAGCTAATGGATGCACTGCTTGGAAGTAATGACGCGATTGATGAGGAGTACTGTGATTGGTTTCCTTACAAAACCACAGCACACTGAGAGAAAAATCGACCTGTTTAATAACACTTTTTATGCGTTCAATTGGGAATGAACAAACTAATGCCAACATTCCACATAATTCAAGAGCTGTGACATGAATTCACATCTATGAGCAAGATGGGGAAATAAAGATACGGTAAGAATTAGAGGAACCATCTTTCAGATTGGTTTAGAATTCATTTCCAATACGGCTCCTGAAATCGTGACAACGAATTCCGCAAAGCAAAAAATCATCAAATCGTTCTTCTTGTGGGTGCGTGACTCAAAAAACAATTCTACACCTTCTGTGAATTTTGAGAAGAGGAATATAAATTACACAAAATCAAGAATTGTGAATTAAACATAAGACTGTTAGTGAAAGGTACAATATTGGTTGATAAGCATAAAAATTTTAGCTAAATGTTTATTTTTAGGAATTGTTCAAATAATAGATTTAAAAGTTAAATATTTCAACTTTAACATTCAGGAAGACCCAAATAGGAAATATAAAAATTTTTCCATTTTCATTTACGTGAACCGGAAGTTCGGTGCACCAAAACTTATTTCCCCGAGGCGGAGGATAAGGAGGCACGAATGCAACGGCTCAATGTTTGAACAGAAAAATGCGGAGTACTTAATTCCTCTCTCGCTACGACGACTTTAACAATAACAGGGCATAAACCGAAAATTTCAAAACTTAAGGATGCTGGGAAGCAATCTCCCATCGCCAGAGGGAGATGTCCGAGATGCGAGGGACCAAGAGGAGGTGGCTGCGAAATGCCGATTCAGAAAGTGTTCAACTGGGAGAAGTTGGCACTTCGGCGGTTGAGGAATCTAAGGGTTCTTTTTAATCGTTCGCGGAAAACTTATTTCTAACGAAATATTCTCCGACAATTTAGTGGAAGAGCATTGAAACAGTGAAACAACATTCTGCACGATATCTCAGCAACGGAGCCATTTTGTTTTCGGTGGGGCGCCTCGTTAGCCCTAAGGGCAAAGAAGTGATTCTCTTCGAAAAGTTCCAGAAAAGGCTTCCCAGTCTTATCTTTACGATCATATCTACCGACTCGGATGATTGGGGGGAGTTGCTCCTTTGGAATTGCATATCTCTGAAAGGAATTTTCAGACATGTTTCGAGATAGAACATTCGCTGCATGTTCAACCATACTTCCCAAGTTGGCGATTTTTTCGCTTCGTATTGCGACTCTTTCTGTCTTTTAGCAACATTTACGGTTATTGCGAATCTATGTTAAATTGAAAAATTTTCAAGGTTTTAGCATATCAAATAATGATTAGCTTAAATGAGAGCAGTAACTAATGCTGAAAATGTTTTACGAAGTTGTAAGAGCCAAAACATAATTCTCGAATGATTATTTCATTAAAGATAAAATTTTGGTAAATTACTGCTGAATTATCGTTGTGTAATTGCTGCAGAACCTTTTTCGTTCTTTTGAAATATTTTTTAATTGAATCGAATTCAATCATAGATAGAAGACGTTTAAATGAACAAGAAATGCAACAAAGCAAATTTGTTATGGCAAAATAATCATCATAAGTTTGTTAATTGGACGGTGTACTGCCAATAGAAGATGCTTATGAGAGGGTTTGAACACTCGCGTTCTCCCCTCCAGCGATGATCTACTTGGATGCTTACAAGTTGGCACAATCTGCGGTTAATTCAAATGGAAGGGAAAGTGGCAGTTTATCACGAAGAAGATAATAACATAATCAGGGTTAAGGAATCGATAATTGTCCACAAAGACCATTCCCTGAAGGCAAGAGCCGTTGTCTGTGCCATTCGCTACCTCCGAGGGAAAGCTATTTGTGGTGCACTGGAGATCAATAGTAAACTAAGCACTACCGGTTAATAAACGTCGCTATTGGATACCGGTGTACATCCAGTAAACATAGTATTACACACACAATACAACGACTGAAATTATGAAAACTTAAGTGGATACAGTTCGTGAATGTGATACCCTGAGACATAATGCATGCTTCTTTGTGCTTCATTGAATTCTGCAAGTCTCTGCTGGAACTATATTTAACTAGATATCTCTCGGTCTTTCCACTCAAGCAATTCGCATCTCTATATGCCGCCGTTTCGCTTCCATAGATTCCGCCTAACTTTAAAAACACATTTCCTACAGCTCACACAGCCTTCGTTTCGAACCAGAAGAATTAAAATCATATGATATATATTTCTTACATCTTTGCTCCACATCCCCTAAACGTAGCGCATTCAGCTCACTGATCTCCCGAAGAAAAGAAGTATTCAGATATTCATTTAAAGAGCAGGTTACAAAGCACAGTGAAACATCGTTTAGCAGCAATTGCACATAACAGCTTCAATGTAATTGTGTCACATTCCGTTTGTCTCGATACAAAGGTTTGGCATCGATAAATTCTAATCTCTCTCCATAGAACCATCACAACATAGAATGCAAACGATTCACAGTTTTTCTGTTTTATCAACTTTCAAGATCATATAAACCTTAAGGCCTGCATGCTTGAGTAATTCCTATCATATATTACGCAAATTGATTAGACCCATTAATTTGTAATTATTGAGCACGAATTTCTTTATTTTAAATTTATTATTCAACAATTCGTTACGTTTTTGTTCCTATAGCATCATTGTCTCATAATAAAATATTGGAATCTTAATTTCCGTTTCTCGTCATTAATCATTCCAATTCAACATTGCTATTTAACTCGTATTAATTTTACTTTGCTAAATTGAAGTCATCTCATCAAAATCTGAAATTACCCGTGAATGTTGATATTCTTGATAATAACAAGGACATTCACAAATAACGGCGTGCACCCCGGAAAAATCCCAAGGAAACACGGACGAAAAAAAATTGACGTGACCGGGAATTGAACCCGAGATCTTCGTCTACCCGGGAGACTGCCTTAACCAACAAGGCTACTCGATCGGAACGTGTTTGAGCCTACTTGGTTTAGGCACCCTTCCGGATAGAGGAAGATCCCGGGTTCATTCCCATCTGCTTCTTTTATTTCTCTTTTCTTCTTACTTAGAGTTACCTAAATGTCTATATTATGTACAATTTTGACTAGTACATACTGTATACATTATTTTGATACTGTTTTTTTATTATATTCTTTAATTTTTCCTCATAATGTATGTACTTTATGGATGAAAATCCAGGTACATTTTCCTTGTTTTTCTATTTTGTTTTTTTATGTTATTTTGTATATTGCTATCTCTTCTTTAAATGTGAACTGATTCTTATTTATGTATCGCATGTAAGTATTCATTGGTAGTGTATTTATTTTTGAATGTTTTTCTCTGTTCTTATCTTTTAGCTAATACTATCGGTAGGTGTGCGCAGGTTTTTCACACCCCCCTCCTTGTGTTTTCCTGCAGTGGATTTTTTCCCCTAAGAATCTCTTAGTTTTTTACATCCAAAATTGTTCTAATTATTTCTACTTCTTATCTTATAATTAATGACGATGGGTTAGATGGAAGAAGAGACTTTTAAGTCTCAATCTCGCCCAAATAAAAGACGATTTATTTATTATTATTTGTTATTCCCGGCCACGTCAGACTTTTTTCAATTCCGTTTTTCCTTAAAAATGACATTCATCCTAACGTCAATATTTCGGTAGAAATGATAAAAATGTGTTAGCACAATTAAAATAAATAGATAAATATAACGTAAAAGTTGGATCTGAATTAAAACATGAAATTGAGTTTGAAAGACCGGCACATATAGAGTCAGAGATAACCAACCCAAAGAGTTAATTTCAACTTGGGACCATATGGTTCTCTTATGGTGCACACCAACTGTAACACCCGCGCCACACCGGTGAGGAAGCACCGTCGGAATGTCTCTCGCAATCCCTCATTACGCTGAGAACTCTCGCCCCATTTAACTCCGCAAAAAGTGCGGGAGAAAGCGACACTTTGAGAGCATTTTCTGACCTGAGAATAAGTGGAGTTCGCGCGGGAGGCATCGATACGGGAAAAGTGGGTCGGATTGCACGGATATCGACTTAAGAAGGAAAACACACGTTTTCTAGAATAAGATGGCTCCCATTAGTTAAAAGCGAAACATCAAAGTCAATTTCAATCGAGATAAAATACACGCCAAGGAGACAAACAGATTTAAGAAATCCATAAACACGCTCTTTTGAAAAGTAATAATGTGAGAATCTAAAAAATAAATCAAAGCGAATTTTATTACTAAATAAATAACAGATTGTGATTCAGAATCTCTTACAAGAAACAAATTTCGAGAGTTGTATTTATTCCAATTTTTTTCCACAAATTTGTCATCAAAATTCTCACAATAATGAAAAAGACAGACTAAAATAAATGGAAGCTAAGTTAACCTCCATCCAACAATTTTAATTATGAAATAGTAATTTAATGCTTGATTCTATGGTAGTATAATGATGAAAAGTGTCTAAATTCAGCTGGGATGTTCTCGGTTTCGAAAAAGGATAGACCTTTTCTACAAAATTAGAATCGCAATAACAAAAAAAATAAATCGAAAAACATTTGCAATGCAAAGTTCAATTCTACGAAAATCAAAATAATCTCTTTTATCCATTGATACTTCTTTACGATAAAAAATGTAATAGTAATACTACTTCATTCATTTAAACTAAATAGTTTTAGTGGGGTGCTGTGTAACTGGAAAACTTAGAAACAGTCTAGGTTAACTTTCAGTCATTACTTGATTTCCTGAACGCACAGTTGTTTGGTCCGACTTGAAGCCGATGACACCAAACTGGGACATAGACAACTTCGACGACAAAAAGTCAAAAACAGGGTTTCCGGTCGTATTCGTAGCTGGGAGGGTTTAAAATTGTGCTAGAATCGCTTCCTTGGTACTAAGTACTGCTGTATTTAGTATTTTATTGTAGTATTTTATATGCTACCTAACTTTATTTCGCATAGTAAACAGCATTTGTCTGCATAATTGTATTTACTAATGTCTCTTCTATTAGAAGAAATGAGTCAACACACTCGTACGATGTTTATTAAAATTTGAAAATAGTTTAGTGACATGAAAATGGTTCATAGTTTTAGTGAATACATAAAAAGGGGAAATATTCTAACAGAGACATTCTAGAGTTACCGTTTTCCGAAAAATATTTTCTCTATTGGATGTGGTGCTTGAATTCGGGATGACCAGGCGATCTTCACTCAGGTGTAGAAAACATGACGGTCATAAAATGCTGCGAAATGATGCAGACAATACACATGTAGGTCATATTTGAAAACATTAACAGCAATCGTGGGCGATTTTTCAGATAACTGAAGCATCGACGTTTTACATTCAAAGGGCAATGAACTTGACGATAAAATAAAATAATTTTCAGTATTTACTGCTGAAGTTCTAAAGAGGATTGAGGAGATGATTTTCAGATAAGTCTATTTGTTTTCGAAAGTGGGGAAAAGGTCGCCTTCAATTGCCGAAATCACCAAATCTAAAAGAAAAAGTCTTTCTGTTCCCATTTCAATGTCGTCATATTGACAAGATCATCATTAGTGATCTTTACTTTAATAGATTTTTTCGGTTTTGTGTTCATATTTATTGACGTTGTCGTAGAAACCGCATCATTTGTCCATTTTCATGGCAATTCATAAAAATAATAAAATATATTTTTGGGCAAATGGAGCAGAATCCCCTGGAGATCGACAGTGTGAAGGTGCGTTAAACAGAGCAGGGCATACGGGAGAGAACACGGCCATAACACGGCTTCATCACGGGAACTATACGTGTTGGGAATGTGAATCCCTCAGCCAATTACGATAAAGTGCACGTGTGTCATCGATCGTGACTTCTGATTGCAACGGACCAGCGCCCGAACGAAATTTATCCTCTTATCACCTGGGAGAAGGTCCAAACTCACTTCTTCTTCCGATAAGGAATCCTTGGGATCACGAAGAAGTGCACGATTCCGGGTCAACTAGAACTGGGAGATAACGGCCGAGGCGTCGACCATTACGTGAACATCTGACGAGAAAAAACGAACGAAAAGCGAAGAAATGAAAAAAAAAAGATGCGGGCCATTTGTCACGCGGTGACAAACAACGTTCTTCCCGGATAAAAGGGTTGACGAGACAAAAAATGAAACTTTCTTCGACAAGGAAAAACCCCTCTCTGAAACTGTGTCGCTCCCGTTCGGATTAACTCTTAATTAATTGTGCTCCACTAATGCTTATTGCGTGCATCAGAAAGAAACTATAAAGATTTACCATTTAATTACAATTTCAAGGAAAAGTATTTCTTTCTGTCTATGATTTTAAGTTCGGATCGACTAGTATGTTAGTGGGACTCGTTGTGGGAAAAATTAGACGAATACGATGAATATTGACTCGTACCGTACGTTCTATAACTTTTCTTGTCAGTTGAATTTTACGAACAATATTATACGTAGTGATAAGATTAGACGGGCAGGCCGAGAAACTAATGACAATGTGCTTCAAAGATCAAACGAAAGGATAAACAAATAAAGAGAAGAAGGAAACACTGATAGAAAGAAGGAAATTATCGTGCATGCTCTCTCCCGAGGATGAGAGGGATTGTCTAAAGGAAATAGTAAAGGTAGAATGCCATGGGTGGTTGACAAGGGAAGAAAATTTCAACGAATTGAGGAATTATGGGAAATTAAACGATTGACAGCAGAATTGACACGAGAGCAGCAAAAATCCATACTTAGGACTGATAAGCAATGATGGCAACAGCGTCCATTTGAGAATCTTGCTGAGGGCATGCGTACCTATTTCCTGTATTTACTCAATCCTGTCTAAGAGTAGTCAATATTGACGTTCAATAGACGCACAGACACAGCGACAATCAGGTCACGGGTTCACATCTTAGTTGGAGCATTATTGTGTTCGTTGATTATAGGGATTAATCCTTTGAGAGAAATTGTAAGAACAGAATTCGCCAAATATAATCACGATTACCATTGTTTTTACGTAAATATATTTATATTCAAACCAAGTGTCAAAGCAATTTTCAAACCAAGTTCAAGACAAAGCTCAAAACCAAGTAGAAGCATCTAAATCATTAACCTTTTTTACCGCTAAATTCCTCGTATTACGATGTATCTCGTATAACAAGCCTGCTTCCGCTCATTATCTCCAAATGAAAGGAATCTGCAAATATCTTGTGAGGATCATTTGCACTCCGGAGGGAGTGCGAAGTAGATTGGGAAGTGAATGAAGAGACGCCATCTGGTGCTGCGAAGGTGCCATTGCAATGGAGAATTGGAAGAGTTTGAAGAAAAAGGGGTGCGAGGAAGGACAGCGATTTCACAGAGTGGTTACACAAGAAAATCGAGAATGGCGGAAAGAGAGAAATTAGGAGAAGATGAAGAAAGTTGGGAGAATATGAGGAGGGAAATCCGAGAGGTTTATGAAGAAAGTACGAAAACTGTATCAAAGTCATTTGGGAGAAATGCCGAGTCGACGGGAAGTCAGTGAAACCGTTGGGCAAACGCTCTAGCATATTAAAGAAGGCAAAGAATGGAAAAATATTAGTTTCCTTTCAAAGATGTTTTTGTTGCTGACGAACGCCTCAATATCAAGATGGAAATTGTATCCTTTCATTGACCCATCTTCGTCCAGATCAATTAATGCCACAAAGGAATTAACTCAAGTAAATATGTTATATCCAAAATAAAGCGCAAATAAACTTCCGGCCAGAATTTGACAATTAGATTTTGCTTGTTACTGAATATTCTCAATCCATACATTAAATTTAAACTAATCGCTCCTTTTAGAATGAAATTTGCGTTACGATTTAATAACGTCGACAATGTTGATCTCTAATGGTGTCTATTTATTGCGTCAGGACAAATTTACACTTGAAAATTCAATTTGGCGTATCATTAGTGCTGCACAGGACATTAATTCATTGACTTTCAAAGAACAAGAAAATCGCTATAATTACGCAAAACAATTCGAAAACCTAAAGAGAAATTTAAACAAGTGAAGATAATATATAATATCGAGCGGAAAGTAAAAAGGAGGGACTCTGAAGAAGTAAAGCGTCAAAGAAACTGTACATAAACAACGGAGGAATTAACAAATGAAGAGCGGTGTCCGAAAGACGGATTGTGGGTCGGATTGATAGAGAAATCGAAAATGGCGTGCACAGATAGTGCATCACTTGGTGATTTAATTCCGCATCCGCCAGAGTGCGACACACGTCTTTTTCCGGTGACAATCCCGCAGCGACCGTCACTTGGAAATAATATCTCCGACGGAATTTCCGCGGAGGAAACATAAAAGCAATATCGCCGGAGAACTTGGGAGTTGCGGGACGACGAGGATTATTTTCGGCGCCTGTTTTTTCTACGAAATTGTCCTTTCGTCAGCGAAGTTTGCTATTTTTCTCCCACGGATTCTGTCCTACGGAGCCATTTGATATTGAAATTCATCCGAAATGTCACTCTCTTTAATGGGCAAGTCGCTCACACTCGTGTTAAATCATATTAAGTGAGATATATACAGAATATGAAAATAGTGAAGATTCTCAATTATTACTATTAGAAACGTATTTCATGAATAATTGTTTGTGTAAACAACGTGTTCGATTACATTGTTTACACAATGATGAGAGTGATTAAGTAGATAATGATAAATGCATAGCGTGAGCATATAAATGCGATGAATACACTGAGTACGAGAGACGAATTTATAAAATGTTTGGAATAGAAAAAGAGTGCTCGTGCAATCCTGCAGTAAATGGAAATGAAGTAAAATGAAATGAATTAGACTTTTTTCAAATAAATAATTTAATTGTTTCCTCTTTGATATTCGATACTTTTTTACAAGATTAAGCCAGTTAAGCACGTATTTATTGCATTTTTGTAGTAAAACAAAATAGCTATGGCGGCAAATTGATCAGTATTAAGAATTCAACAAGAGTCGTTGAAAGGCATTGAGTCAACAAATAAACTCATCTTGGATAAAAGGGGAAATTGGTAAACCCACATAAATAACGGAAGTGAATTGACAGTGAAAATTAAACCACGCCTGAAACACACTTTCCGTTGTCGCCAGCGACATTAGGAATTTAGAGTCTTTTTAGAACTAATGCATGGACTTAAGTGAAGACGACGTTAGAAAAAGTATGAAAAGAGGTAAGTAATCGCGGAGGGAATTCCCGAGGAACTCTTAAATACGTCGGCAATTTCGAAAAGCGAGAATTGGACGAGAGGAGAGATGGCCGAGTGAGAATCCAACGTAAGGATATTCGAGAATTAAGGCCATTTGCAGGGATGTTCGCAAGACGAGGAATTCCGCCGCTAGATTAGGAAGGAAAGCGGAAAAATGGATAAATCAGAGTAGAATATCTTGATTAATCGTCCGTCGGATTTTCGGAGAGCAGCTCCGTCTTCGCGAAAGATGCATCTCATGGTTACGGGGCAGAAATATTAATATCGATCCCGTCTAATGGAGACGGATTGATAAAATTTCCATGAGAAGTATCAAAAGAATCATTATGATATTTTTACGACTCGATCGATAATGTTGGATAATTTAACGTCCGAGGAAAGAAAATTTGCAACAGTGAATATCAGCGGTGACTAATATGGCATACATTAATCATTATTGCATCATAGATTATCACTTCCTTAAATTTACATTGGAAAATGAACGATCGAAAATTTAATAAAAATCTGACTATATAGGCCGAATTGAAATTGGCAATTACTTTACTAAAAGTTTTGAACTTATTATCTATTGAAATAATATCAGAAATTTATCGGTATTTCAATTTAAGTATGATAATACTTCATAGATATATTGATTAGATAGTACTTAATGATTACTGTTTCCTAAAATTAATGATCGATTCACGTTAAATTCACGATAAAAATCTTTCCTTTTGATACTTGAGAGTTATACCAAGAAAATTTGGCAAAAAATACTTACTAGTTTATTTATAGAGAAATTTAAAAGCTCGCATAGAGGAGAGAAAATTTATCAAATAAAATATTGTGAATGTTAGCAAAACTGTTCATTTTCTTTAAAAACTCTCTAGTCAGGGTTATTTCTACAAGGATATTCACTGTGGCAACTGAAAGGATAATCTGGAGATAAATAGCGGAAATTCCGTCGATTAAAGACAGAGATGCATGAAATCTATCCCAGAAATATTTTAAGTATCCACGGAATACATGGAATGACATCCATTTCAGTAGGAGACGTAAAACAAGGGAATGCTAGAATAAAAAACAGGTGCGTAACCTTCGGCGTGGAGCAAAAAACCATTCCTCGAGTTTAATATTCAATGCGGGGGATTCCTTGAGATGAAAAACTTGTTTTGACAGAGGATCCAATAGAATGAGGATCCGCTGACAACTGAAATCCAATAAACTCTCTCTCCCCTACGAACGGAGACCGAAATAAGCTAGCCTTCGTAAAAAAAAACTCGCACAATTCCTGTTTGCGTCACCCTTCCCAAGTCTGCTTCCGATGATGCGCGGAATGGCCGCACGAGGGCAGCAGCGTCTGTCGCGGCACGCCCACTTCCCGAGAAGAAGCGCTGCTTCTGAGGAATAATTTCGACGAAGAAAGCAGAAGAAGGATATGGATCATACACGAGGATTGTATTTAGGTGGCCTTTTAAAAATCTCCTTGAACTGCAGGCATTTCAACAATATAGATACTTAATTTTCTTTAATTTCAAGGGTAATTTAAATGGAGGATATACACTTTAATCCGCGAGTAAAATAACGAAATCAAAGGTGCTGCATGTTTTATTATACGATATGCTGCTGAAGAGAGTTTGGATGGCTTCACATGCTGATTCTGTGGTCCTCTATTCTTAGGTTCGGTGCTTCAGAGATTACAGACAGAGTATAACAATTGCTCAATTTTGAATACTTCACTGTCGTTAACTGTCTAAAGAGCACAAATAGTAGTTAAGGGCAAATACATATGTGCAGAAACGACATTTAAATCGAAGTGCCGACAGCATAATGACTCTTCTAAAATATGTAACAATTATAATTGCTACACATTGTAATGTTTTTATTTAACACACGACTCTGGAACGTCTATCCGAGAAAAATGGCTACCTCGTACGACGTCCAATAGTGGTTATTTACTTGTTACCATAACCGATAAACAATTCATGGTTACACTGTTTGGGCTTTGACGCGTGGTGCGCCTGCGGAACACTCGGGACCGGTATTCGTCACAATATTTTATAGTTGTTACATATATAATATATATTGTACTTTAAAAAATATCACTTCATCACAAACGATATATATTTTATATACTGTCTGTGATTCTGGAACATACTTAGAAAGATCTACGATTAGGAAGAGTTTAATCATTGGAATAAAAGGTTGGTTAATGATTTAGCAAATTTCCTAACATTTAAGAGATTTACTTTAAAGAGAATTTTTTTCCAAAAATATGCTTATTATTGGAAATTTGAGGGGACTTCAGCCCGTTGAACATTAAATATACTCGCAGAAAACGAAAATTGAGAGGATGAAGCTTTAGTTATATTATCTAAGTAAGAAATATAAACAGCAGCGTCATTCGAGATTCGACATTCTTTTTTGGAATTTTCGAGTTACTATTGGGTCGCGTCCTAATTATTTCCCAATAACTTCTGTCTGTTTCTAGTTTATCTACGACAGCAAATGGATGTTTCTCTCCAAGCATAAGATATTACAACCATTTTGTAGAGTGTTCATAAAGATTTTAATAGGTAAACTACCTTCAATTAATAAGTATCCTAATTAATCTCAAAATATTGAAGAATTAATAAAATAAATATGATTTAAGCCCTTTAAACGAAAATGTCAGTCTTCAATTTAGATTAATTTCATATCACTGTTATGCTTATTTGATTTCACATTCATTTCCCCATTAATTACGAGGAGGAAACCGGAATAAATAACTGCTGTGTGTTTCGGTTGATGGTCATGCACTTTCACAGCTGAAGTTATTCGGTATCGGTTTCCAAGGCGACGCAGAAGACGGTTCGAATGGCATACGACCCATAGCAGTGCCATTTCACAAAATGGCCCCTCTTGAGGTAAATAAACCGCAGGGAATACTTAATTCTATAACCGGAGCAATAACGCCGCTTTATCGACATCGTATATTCCCAATCTTATCACCGCACACATTTTCCACCGAAAAGTGGACTCCTTTTTAATTTTATCGCGCTTTTTTATCGCAACTCCATTTTTCCGCCTATCTGCATACTATCTCTCAAAGGACCAAAATGGCTCTCGGGCGGTGATTCACAGACATTCATCGCCGCAAATTGCCTTTGACGCCCTTCTTAAGGCTTCGACCAAACTCCTACACAGAGGGACGGGGTTCGTGGCCCTTTCGATGAACGATCCGAATCTCTGAAGTGACTAGAGATCACGGATTATCACGGAGGACTTGTTATCAAGTCAATTTTACTTCACCGCCTTTCGCATCAACTGCCTTTTGGAGTCCTTATATTCACATTGAAGGGTATCCCCTGTTACTATTAAATATTCAGTTTTACTTCTTTTCAGCTTGTTAAATGAGGGAGATACGGGAAGAAACACCAAAAATTCAGAAAATTAAACAAGAAAAACAATGAATGAAGATATATGTTCTTCAGTTACCTCTGAGTAAAGGATAATGGATGTCTTTCATTGACTTTCGCAACTTTATCTTGTACAAACAGGTTTAATAAAGATGCCTTCTTCTTGGGTTTAGCAATCTTAAGATTGGTTTGCAGCAGTTGTTTTCCGCCTCCCGATCTTGCACCAGTCTCTTTAGCTCTAAGTAGGAATGGCATCTTCTACAATCCGATTTAGGTATTCCTTTCTCTGTCTGCCTCTTGCGTTGGTGCCCCTTATTGAGCCTTCCAATTCTGTTGATAACAATCCTCCGTGTCTTAGGGTGTGGCCTATCCAGGAGTCTCTTCTCATTGTGCTCCACAGGCACTTCTTCAGCTCTCCTTAATACCTCCTCATTGATCACCTTGTCTACCCACGATATCTTGAGGATTCTCCGGTAGCACCACATCTCAAATGCCTCAATCCGTTTTCTTCCATCCGGACCAAGAGTCTCGCTTCCATAAAGTAAAACGCTCCATAAGAAGGTCTTGAGTAGGCGTTTTCTTAAACACAAGTTGATGCTGTTGGATGTAAGGATCATTTTCTTTTTATTAAAAGCCGCCTTTGCCTGATTAATTCTACTAATGAGATCTCTATCACTTTGACCATCTGAATTGATTTTGCTTCCAAGGTACTTGAACACCTGTACTGTTTCAGATGCCTTTGACCATCTAGCATAAGTTCCTGTCCCTTTTCTGCTCATTACAAGGACTTTTGTCTTTTCCTTATTATATTGTATCCAGTGCCGTTCATATTGTATCTCTCTCAGCATGTATGATAGGCGTTCTTCACTTTCTGCTAAAACCGCTATATCGTCTGCAAAACGTATCATATCAATCTGTTTACCTTGCATCCATATTCCGCCATTTTCTCCCCATCTTTCTCGTACTTCATCCATAGCTCTCTGTATGTATGCGTTAAATAGTGGTGGGGACAAAGAACAACCCTGTCTTACTCCCTGTCTTATTTTAGCCTCCCGCAGATGTGAGCCGCATCTTACTACAGCTACTTCGTCTTTGTATAAATTCCATATGATTCTGCGATCTTTGTACTTTAGTCCTTCAGTGTCTGAAACAGATGCTGCCATTGAATCCGATCAAAAGCTTTTTCCAAATCTATGAAAGCTATAAAGATACCTAAATGTATGTAATTCATGTGCAATGATACATTGGCATTAGCGACTTCAGTGACCAAGTTCTTAACCAGAAATTCTTTCAAATGATTTTCTCGAAAATAAATAATGAAAAGCCCACTAATGCAGGACCTCAAAACACCCACACACTTACGCTTTTCCCAGCAATATCGCTCTTTTAAATGGATTTTTATTCGCATTGTAATTTAAAAAGTAATATTTATCCATTTTAAATTAGGTCGCATAAAAATGTAGGCGAGAAATACGCAAATGAAAGTGAAAATGTAGAGAAACATTATCCGTATAGTGAACACTACACTCGTGTGGGGATCCACATGCTCGTGAAAGTACTGCTCGTGTGGGAAGTTTGCTTTCGTATTTTGAAAAATATGAGCTTGTTTTTCAGTGAGCTCCTCATATTTAGAGCGATTTGCATTACTGCTTAAAAAAGTACTGCTGAGGTCATTCTGCTAATATGGGCTCCCACCGGAATTCGAACCTTCGCCAAAGGCAAACTCGTTACGCGTGACTTGGCTATCTAGGATCTTTATGCGAATGGTGAGAAGAATCCCTGCCACGCCTTGTGAAATGTGATGCGGATGTGAAAAGCTTTGTGTTAATGTGAGGGATATTCTGCACCTGTGAGAATAGCTACGGCAAATTACCTCATCCCCCATCTTGCCTAGAAAGCCTCTGGTATTAGGAGGATCCAACCAACCTTACGGATTTACAGACAGTCACTAATACCAATTCAACCATGCATCTAAGCTTTTCTCACGAGCATATAAAGCTTCAAAAATAGAAATGCTGTTTCCTAAGCAATTAAAGTAATACAGAATACCTCGAAATCAAGATTTCCATTAAATTTCCACAACAGCTGTAACTTTTCCCCTTCGAAGGTGTCTAGTAATGGATGGAGAATGTTTGGAATCTGCCCTTTTACCCTCTCACGCAATTTCGCTAAGTGTAAGACGTTGTTAATTTAATGCGCGGGATCTCATTCCTAAGTGTGTCATTAAGAAAGTGGAGAAGACAAAAGATTAAACTCGAAATTGAGACTATTCCATATATACCCACCCAAAGGGGAATGGAACTCTGCCTTAACACTTCATTTTAATAGGATTTCTACGATCTTTTTCTCTGAAATATAATTTTCGAGGATTAGGAAGCGAGTACCATAAGATAAGGCGTATATTTTTCTCTTGGTGCCCCTATTGAGGAAGATAGCTAACAGTGTAAGAAGTCGACGTATGCAAAATGAATGCCTAAATAACATTTCTCATAGGATTCAAACGATACCGAGTAAAACCCATGGCATCATTCACTTCTAGGAAGCTTTCATCATATTCAATTGAAAGATATTGTGACAAGAGTTAATGAGCGACAAATCTTTCTCTGCCTTGTAACGATAGGCTGATGTAAAACATCCAATTAATGAGAATAGACTGGCGGTAATATCCATTGATTATGAACAATATTACCATAAATATTTTTAAATTTGGACTCAAGGGCGGCCTAAGAGTAGTAGGCGTATATAAACGACATCGCCTTCGGTGAATGGGGTGCCGGGTTCGATCCCTAATGAAGGCTCACATATTTACGGGTTAAATGGAAGATGAGACTTTCTACCACAAATTTCGCCTAATAAGTATGACTCTGTTGTACTCTATACATACATACATGCATAAATACACACTCAGTGCATATATGCGACATGAACTTGGACGACGAAGGACTTTCGAAAATGGAAAACTGTACTAACTTCAGAATTGTATTCCTACTGTACAGATTATTTTTGCTAATGAGAAATTCATATTGTTTCAGATAAAATAATTAGTAAATATTTTGGAATTTGAATCAATATTCTAGTCAGTGAGATTAGTCTGTAATCTAAAACTGAATTGTAATTATCAAAGTTAAGGAGATAGGAATCGCTGTGATCAGCAGTTCCTTCCCTTAGCAAAAGGACAGCGAGGGAGTCGTACGAGGGGGGTCTTGTAAGAAAGTGCGGGGAAGTGATAAGTAATCTCAACCGATGACTTATTTGGTTGTCTGAGGAATAACGGAGCACGCGTTTAAAAGAGCCTCTCGGCTGATTATATTTACGGCCGAAGATTATAAAAGAAATAAAAAACTCACGGCGTCGGAAGAAACTTTGGATGATTTAGTAATGGCGATAGCACGAGAGGAGAAGGCACACAACCAAGTGGAAGGGAATGAACGGAGCTTCCCCACGTTTTGAGAAATAAAACTCGAGATTCCGATAGTTCATACCTATAAAAATGATCATATTTATAAGAGCCACATAAAAATATTCAGATTTCAGTCATTAATAACGATTTTCAAATTTTAGCTTTCTTTTGAAAGGTGTTTCTTTGATGTATTTCAAAGAGCGATTTCATACATAGTTTAATTAGAGCATAGAGCGACTTCATGCACTTTGAAATGAAAGTTATCAATTAGATAATGCTTTATTTTTAAGATAAATGAACATTTATCACAGTTCATTGCGTAAAATTGGAAACTAAAGGCTAAATTGCTTGTATCAATAAATCTTTGATAGATAGAAAATAATTTCATTAGCAACCTATAATAAATTTTAATATTTGTAATTACACATGTATAAAATCGAAGCTGAATTTGAAGGAAACTCCTCAAATGGAGAATAGAACGATGACACCGTTATTAAGGAATTATCATTATATTAAAGTCATCGGTTAATATCGAAGATATAAAAATACATATTCCTAGTAAAAGTGTTTACCAAAAGCAAACCTTGTAATGAGCAGTAGATGCAAGTCGAAGACGAGTGAAATAGAAGGAGGAGGGTGTAGAATGAGGAGTACATACTTGCATTATAAAACAGCCATTTTAAATACAGTTAGAAAGGTTACTTCTGCATTTATGAAAAAAGAGCGGATTCCCAGAAAACATCGTAAAACGGGGAAAACATGGCGATCCCGCGTTTTCCGTCAATTCGAAGGAGTCATAAAAAAGCCACAAACGCAACAAAGAATGCCATGGCGACCACTCCGGTCACCTAAAAACATTTACGTCGCAATAATTCGAGCGAAGAACGTCCATTAAATCACAAGGGACCAGAGAAGATAAGAAAACAAACGCAGGAAATAATAAAGAAGAAGATAGTGAATTATTGGGGTTTTAAAAATATAGCAAGCGCCGGCAGTGTGGTAGAACTTTGAGGTCTGAGAAAAGAAAGAAGACGGAGAAGATAATCTAAGAGAAGAAGATGCTGAGGAAGAAGAAATCATCACCAAAATGGATGAAGAGACAGAAGGAAAGTGCTCAGATTCCAAATTAATGCATATTATGGGAAATTTTACATTCTACCAGACAGGTTGATTGCAATGTGACTCAGGTCATAGATATCAATCAATGAAATTTGAAATGAAATCAACCAAGTCCTATTATTTTATTTAATATTTAGTAAAATAAATATACAAAAATACTTATATTATTATAATGTGACAGCAGAGAGGACCAAAAGAATTCGTTTTTTACAGTCGTTTCTATTTTATTCATTTAATTGCAAAAGTTTTACAATTCTAAATGAGTCGTACGTAGAGTTTCAATATGCAATGTAGTGCGTAGTGCAATATCAAATATAACTAACATATTGTCCCTACGTCTAGCATATATCTGCATATAAGTCAATGTCAATTTGTAGTAACAATTTTAATTTCATACTTTATGAACCTGATTTATTTGTTCTCAACTTTGTAAATCTACAACACAATATTAATTAGAGTAACTCAGGGCATTAATAAGGAGTAAAATAATAATTATTTCATTTTAAAAGTAAAAATATGTACTTATCGTTATTGTTTAGAGTAATCAGGTATTTTTACACGCATAGAAAATTTAGATTCTGGATACGATATTTTACTAATAATTGTTTATAATTCGTTGAACATTATATTTCAATTTTTTGTAAATTATTTTTGCTCACTATTACTTATTGCGCCAATCATAAAAACACCATCATCGATTGAACTATTAACACCTTTATCTTTATCATTTGGGAAAGTGATTCGCAAAAAATGTGTGAACGTAGTAATGCAAGAGCGACGGCTCCCAAACGAAAGACGCGCCTTTGGTATAGGCAACGACTATGCATTTGTGCAGGCGGGTGTCGCCTCACAGGGGCAAAAGAAGTCTCACAGGGACAGGAGGGCGTTCCGCCTTAAAAATTTCCAACGCCAGCCAAGACGAAGTTGTGAGAGAAAACACGGATATTGCAAAAGAAGTTCAGTGTTGGTATTTTATGGAATTTGAAAAGTGGAGCAAGCTCCAGCGAAAACTTCTATTTAATAACGTTGATTGAACAAGATGATCTCTTTAATTTCACAGATAATGGAAATAACGACAATATTTTTTAACATATCAGCTACCATCTAAAAATATTGTACGGATGTATGGGATGTAAAAGAAACTGGTATAAGGGGATACAGAACTAATTCGTTGTCATTCATGTAAATGTATAAGCCTTCAGCTAAATTTACTCGCTATATTAAATATCAAACTTCCTTAGATTATTGATTTTATTTATGAATATATTTATTAGTGATTAGAAGTTATACTCTGAGAAGAATGAAACATTTAAAGAATAATTTCTCAAAAGAAGAAACCTAATAAGATAAATTGCAAATCGAGTATCGCTGATTACTTTCTATAAGCCCTTATATACTTGCAATGAACAGAATCAAGAATAGACGAATGGGGTTGAAATGAAGAGGATAAGGAACACAGTGTAAAGGATAAAAAGGCGAAGGGTCCAAAGTATCCATATTTCATATGTGCCCTGAGGTAAGGATTAATACTGAGTCGGGTCTAAAACGCTCTCAGTTTAATGAGAGGAGAATTACGTTTCCGAGAAAAGCAAAATGGCAGCCTCTATCTGCCATTTCTGGGCTATGAACGATTTGCATTCGCGAGAAGGAATGCTATTTCGCCCGTCTCACAGAAGCCATTTTCGCAATAACGGCCGAGACTGCCCTTTGAAATTGATGACCCAAAAATAGATCAATTTAATTCTGAAATATAATATTGATACATGGATGAATACGACGAGTTGGATCTAATTTAATGCTAATTTAAACTTTTTTAATAAATAGAATACATTCAAATATGACAGATCTAACCATCTCATGTTAGGAAACTGGTCGTTCAGTGGAAGAGTTCATAAAAAATAGATTTTATCCCGAGTCATACAAATGCAATGTATGTATTTATGTATGCAACTTAAATATGCATTGATTACAGCTATTGCTTTATGTTCAATTTCCGATATAAATCAATCGAACAAAGATAATGAGAATACCCTAATCAAATAAGCGCAAGTATCTCATTATAAACAACTATACAGTAAGGTTAGAAAATTTTCTTTAATAATTCACTCCGCAAGAACAATAAAATTTATACAATTATGCATCGTCATATTTCATAATATATGCCCTTAGAAATATCTTAGATATACATACAAAAGAATTTTTGTCATCGAATATATAAATCTGATTAAACGTTAATTTCTAATTACGAAAGAGTCTTCTTTTTTAATTACTTAGAAAAGCGTTATATTCGCATGAAATATATTACGTTTCGTAATCCAAAAAATGGTCACATTAAATCTTGGAAAAATTTCACTTTCCACGCAAAAGGTACCCGAAAACAAATATGAGGCTCCGAAAATCAATTTTTCAGATGTGAACAGAAAATTAAACTACTAATAAATTGGGACTCTCGGGACGGATAAAAAAGTGGATTTTCAAAAAAAATGGAGCTATGACAGAGATGTGGGTTGCAGAACACTAAATATAAGACACGATGGAGAACAACATGGGTCGAAAAAAAGCCATGGAGGAGGAGAATGGTCGGAGGGGTGGGGTTGGAGGGGAAGGTGGAGGGGAGGGGAGGGGAGGGTGGAGGGGGTGGCGTTGAGGAAAGAACGGTCGGAGCGTCCGTTTAAAAGGAAACGTCAAAATGGACGAATGTGATTAACGGAATGGCTGACACCCGCAAAAATATACAATTGTGCGGCAGAGAGCCTTTGAGCAACGCTTCAACCCGTTCACTTTTTTGGCGCTTACGTCATGACGTGACGCAAACCTTTCGCTCGATTTCACGAAAAAAAACCGTGGAAACAATACATACTTAGAATACCGTGAAATTGTATAATCAGCACAACATTTGAATCCAAGTAAATATCATTTGCAATCACTTTCCAATGCTGTCTAATTTCTAACTCTGAAGTGACTCTCTTCTCAGATTAGCACATAAAAATTGAAACAACCAATGAGATACAAACTGATCTTGGCACAATAATGGTGACATATGCGAGAGAAATTAAAAATGATACTTATACTTTACGCAAAAGATATAGTAAACATTAACAAAATAAATAATTGAAAATTTGGTTGATAGTCTCAAAAAGAAACAACATAATTACTCCATGAACGTTAAAATAAATTCAGTTTTTAAAGGAATGATTCAAAATGATTCCGGTCGTTACTCCAGGATACTTTAACGATATATCGATTCTTGTTTCACTCATACAAGTTCATAATCAATAACAGTTTATGAGTAGTAATTTTAAAGGGGTATATACTTTGTCTGAATAACCGTCAGTACATCTCAGTACCTGAAATACTCATGAATTATATGTCTCATGGATTTACATAAATATATCACTCAGCTGAATTGCAGAAAATATGAAACCATCAGTAAAATTGCTTTCAAATCATTCCCCATTATGAAATTTGGGTTTAAAAAAACATAAAATTAATGCTACAAATGTATGAGGATTAAACCGGTTCGTCCAATATTCAGTCGAAATTTTCTTCCGAAGCTAATCCATCGCAAGTAAATAATAAATGTCGATGCAGTACTCATATTCCTCGTAAATTACTGCTACGCTTTCTTATGTATTGACGATTCGTCTGCTTTTGCGTGAATTGAATCATAAGAAATGTCGCTAGCACTCACATTGGGAAAAATGTAACGAATTCCAGCGGCAGGCGTAATGAATGGCATTCAAAGTCAAATAGCACGAAACGTGTTGCGCCAATATGTCACGCGTGCATTTCCTAGGATTTGATATATTTCGGAGGATTGCGTTTTGCGAGACATTCCCAAAAGGGATTACCCTCAAAACTACGCAAAATAAATCGCAGAAGTCCCCTTTTTGCAACCGAAACATTTGGCAATTAATCTCTGCAAATACAGAAATATCACGCTACGACCACCTTTACGTTTACATCTTACGATTTCCTTTTTATTTTTCCTTTCCTTGAATTTTACTTCATTTCTTCGCTCGTGTATACATAATTACATAAAAAAAAACATAAATCGCATTGAAAACATAGTCAAACCAAATGTGCTACTTTCGTCAGCTTTTTTCGCTGCAAACAAAACGTACGCCGGCGAATCTTTCCGATTCACATAAACTGGAATTCATTATTTTGGAGTCTCTATCTCATCAAAAATTCAACTTCATTTAATTACATTCATAACTTCGGAAAAATACACCATCGATAAGTACGCTTTATATCAAAATAATTGGCAAGACCCAGTAGTGACTTTGCATGAATATATACTTCTAGATTTGTGCAAAAATTGTTCCATAAACATTTTTTTTGTTTCATTAATAACAATATTGTTTACAAGTACATACTTAAAATGCCGATACTAATAGTAATCTTTAATTCCATTCCCTCGCGAAATATGACAATATTTGTAAACTTTACTTAAATAAAATAAGTGTTTTTATCGCTGTTTTTAGGCTCCTCCATTTAGCGCACCGCTCCTTCAGAGCAAATACGCGTCTTCAAGACGGCGCTAAATAGGGCATTTTAGGACACTACTCAAACGACTTAATGATAACTTTTGCATTTGCGAGGAGGGACACGTGACCCTAAATATGAATTCACGAAATCACAAAACATCCACACATACGCCATTTCCTTCTTTTGACCCAAATGATCGGCATCTCACTGATAAAGGCGGCCCTTTCAATTTATTTCGGAATCAAAATATTTTCCCGATGAAATGCAATCAAGCGATTAATAAATTTAATTAACGAATTGTAATTGCGTAATTGATTGTCCTAGTACACGAGTTTGCGTTTCCATCGATACTCAATACGCTCTCAGTCAACAGAGTTTGGTGAAAACATCACTGGATGAGATTGCTACTCCTAATCTTCTAAATGAATTCTTTAGAAAGTTTCATTGAACACAAATGATATTTTCTTTATAGAAAGATTAATTATGAAATAAAATTCTGGAAGGCATCCACACCTTAATAATTCACGCAAGCATTAACCTCTGCCATAAAACTTTCACAAGCACTCTCCAGATACATGTGCATTAGTTTGGAATGGGCGATGAATAATGACGACAAAAACGAAGTACTCCTTAATTTCCCCGAGATTACAATTGTGCTTTCCCAGCAGCATTGCGGCTAAATCTTTCCCTCGGGGTAATCATCACGTCAGTTTCATTATTTCATTTTCAATGGTTTCACTCCCTCGCAAAGGCCTTTTGGTCGAATTCATTTAAAACAATAAAATGACTTCATCAAAAGATTCATAAGGTCCACGAAGAATATTCGATATCATCCTCGTTATCTTCCAAAAAACATTTCAATAAGTAAGTACAAAGGAATTCCATAAATATAAACACAAAACATAGAGAAATAATTTTATTGTAAATTGATAATGTTGAAAGAGCTAAAATAGTTCTAAAAATGTAAAGATGATAATTCGTTCCAAAAATTCAGAATATATTATTAAGACTACTGCTGCATACCTCATGAATCTTTTAAATATGATTATTATGAATAAATTCAACTTTTTAATGTTGATCTAAAGTTTAATAAAAGTCCTTCTCTTGTGTGAAACTTGATAAGGAATGAATAAATGTTGTACTTTAACTCTGTATTAGAGGTCTTTCCAGGTGATTTCAAATTCGTAAATTTTTAACTAAGAACAGTAAATGCAAAAACGAACTTCTAAACGATGTTTTATGGTATGAAATTGAAAACAGACTAAAAATTAGTGAAGAAGATTTAAATAATGTTCCCGTAAAGTCGGTCCCAAAGCTTTCCTCCATCTCTCACCCCCTCAAGCGGTCAGAATCGGAAACAATCGCATCGCTACGCACAGATAAATGCATCGTTTCACCCCTTTGAACCGGAATAGAGTTTAAAACAAGTTATCAATATGCAGACCGTTGATTCGGATAACAGAAATGACCGGGTTGGGACAGCCCGCAAAGAACTCTGGGAAATGAAACAATCGCCGTCCGAAACAAAGGAGGGTCTCGCAGCGAACGTCAACTGTCAGCGATTTCTTCATTTTTACGAAGGTTTTTACACCAATTTTCGAAAGTGGAAACAATACACAAATATGAAATTGTTCTCCTTTTTCGTCCAAAGAAAGAAAACATTTAAGAAAATGTTGCCATACAGTCTGGGAGTGCGATTCATTTAGGAGTAAAATTAATCTCTGGGCTTTCTGTTCTACTTTCTTCGATGTACGAACATCGCTATTTAGCTGATTGTTCAACGATAAAGTACGAGAGGAGAACACAATTGCATCGGAGAACCCCAATTGGATAGCATTCGAAAACACCCCATCAGACAGCATTAGAAATCATAAGGACAATTGAATGTATAGCAGTCTTCTCTTGAATTTTCTAATGCGTCTATTAAGATTGATTACACATCGATATAGTTAGTGTGAAAATTACTTTAAATGTTAAGCAAAGTAATAATAATAATTCTCATATTTAATTACTTGTAGTAAACTACGAGATTGGGATACGATTAAAGTAAATAACTGCAGTCGTATCAGAGAAAAGGTTACAGATTTTCCCACAGTGATGTAAAATCTCGATATTCTATTTAATGCCTAAGAAAAATTATTAAAAATGCTTTCAAAAAGAGTAAAAAAAACCAAATTCAGGCAAAGGGAGAATTATATCTACGATTTGAAACCTGTTTACGCAAGAGTTTAAATTTACCGTCAGTTCCTGTGAATTGCTATTCACCAGTAAAACGGATATTTCCACTAACAGTATTTCTAATATACAGCACTAAATATGCAGCTAAAATATACAGTACTATATACACAAAATTAACTATTTAAATTAACATATTAAATGACAATTCTACATATAAAGCAATGGAGATGAATAAACTAAAATTATGTATCGCTTGAATTTTCATTTAAAACGCAATAGTAAAAATTTCAAAAAAAAGATGTTTCCCTAGTATAAATTAGCCTCTATTTTATTGTGAAGAATCCTTGTTATCTTTCAGCTATAGCTCACATATTTACGCGTGTATTTGTCCTTTATTCAATTCCTCCGACCCTTTGCATGCCGGGAAAAAATAGATGTCCCTTGTTATTGGCTTGTTTTTTCCCTAGCAACGACCGCTGCATTCAGTTGACATACGTGGAATAGAAAACGAATCAGAGGAAGTAAAAGGTCAGACAAAGAATAGAACAGAGCATAAAAAACGAAACCAATGGGATCGTCAGAGTACTCCTGCAGAATGCAAATATCAGAGGGATTTTATTTGGAACACTTGCTTTGTTCCACGAATGGCATATTCTTCCTCCGAGTACCAGCCTCTTCTTTTTAACTTACACATATTCTGGGCTTATCAGGAATGCTTCTAATACACCTGTGAATCTTTTATACGGAGAAATGACTGCATGGATACGTGATTTAGGGAGTTTTTTAAGTACTTTATCCACTGGTGTATTAAATAGCGGAGAGTATTTTTGATATTAAGTAATGGCATCAGTTGACGATAAAGACTACTTCCAAATAAAAAATCACACACGTATTGAAAATAAATTATCGAATATAAATGTTGTATTTTATACGTAATTAATGCCAATGAAGATGGCTGCACGAAATAATATTCCATTTTAGTGGAAAAATTACATTTTCCAAAACATTTTCGCAATGTAGTACCTGAACTATTTACATTAAAATTAATTAATTTTTATCAATTACCACGCAAGTAGAAATCAAAACCATTGCGATTCAACGTGCAAAAACATGTATCTCGAAATATTTCTTGGTTTCCTTTACCCAGATAAAAGTTTTTTCACAAAACATGAGACACAAATTCACTTTTTGTGACTCACTATACATATATATTAAATTGGTAAATTAACTGATGACAAAGTGTTGAACGAGTAAAGGGCATTATAGTGGTTTCCTGTTGATGATGTTTTTATATTACTAATAATGATATTTTGTTTTCGATTATGTATTTTATTTTACTACGTGCTATTTTTCTGGTTTATTATGTCTATTCGTTGCTTGAATTTACGATCGTCATTGTATAATACCAAACTCTACCACCTCGAAGTGTATTTGCAGATTTAAGTATTAATAAAAACAAAAATAATATATATGACGTGCAAATACTTCAGACAGCTTCGCCTCTTCCGAGAAAGAAGATTTCATCCTAAGTTTCGCATCATCTTAAACAGCAAATTCACACGAAATTCTAAAAAGTAATTTCGATTGTTTATGGTTATAAGAGAAACTCGTGTGCGCGCATGAAAATGTGTTTCTCCACGAGAGAAACGAAAGCGCTATCGCCGAAAATTTGGGAGCTGCGTCGCGTCAAAGTGAGCGGACCTGTTGTAAACAACGCGGCAAAAAAAAGAGGATCGCGAGGCGGAGAGGCAAATATAGGACACTCTCAATGCAGCAGGAAAATATGCCCAAACTAATGCAAATAAGTTAGAGGCGCCATTTTATTTTTCAGTGCCATGACGTCACGAGGGAGACCTTTTTTCAACTCTGGCGCAAATAACATTCTCTTCCTTTTTGCGATACCAAAAAAAACTCGCCCAGTATTCTCGCCGCATTCGCTAAAAAGGCGCTGCGACTTTCCGAAAAATTCCTCGTGCATCTTCTCACTCTGGATTGCGAAATTCTGATGCCAATGCGTTAAAATGTTCCACTGGACCAAGCATGCGAAAAATCAAAGATTTCGCCGTGAACAAGGAAAGAAGACGAGTTACAAAAAATACACAGCACCTTCTTTTAATGAATTCTGGAATAGAAATTCCTTCGTTTTGTCCTCCATTATTAGTTCTGCTTCAATACGTCATAGAGTGCTCTTACACAGCGATACTACGCCCCGAGGAAATATTTCGAGAAATTTACGAGACTAATATTCTCGCATGAATGCTGGATGAAGTTGGAAGATGTTTGAAACTCCAAATTGCTAGTATATTGCGCTGTCCCTCTGGAATTTTAGTTGAGTAGCATTGACTTTTATTAATATCAAGTATCCAACGTTCTTCGTTAAATCTAAGAATTACGCTAGTGCTGCGTACGAAGAAAAGTTTGGCAAACCGTGTTCTGATAAATCGCAACGCAATTCGGTATCGATTGAAACCATTTGGCAGTTCACAGATACTTAAGGTTTCCAACTCTATGGAAACTTTCCTGCTGTGGCTATATATTTATTCCAACATATATTTGTATATTTAATCGTTGCTAAGCGGTTGTTTCTAAGGTGACTCACCCTTCGACTGGATCCATCCTTAGGCGTCTGGTCCGAGGCGACTGTCCCGAAGATGGTGGGCTGCAAATAAAAGAGAAACGTTAGTTAGTGAAGTGTTCTTTTTCAGCCCCGACATTCAAATAAAATATGAATGAACATTGGGAAGTGTTATTACGACCAGCCATATCCTGTAACACATTGTAATATTAGAATGCTATTCTGTTTAGCTTCATGTGGTGGTAAAAGAAAACAATAAACACATGCGTGAGAGTGTACACATACATCACAACTTCAACCTCATATAAACGACAATAAACGTTTTTCCGAAAAGAGAACAATCACGTGAAGTAAGAGAAAGAATAAAAAAGGTGAATCTGATGCATTTTCGACGGCCATCCAAAGCGTCGAAACAACACAAGTTACAACACCTTCTGCAGAAGCAACCTTTCTCCTAAAAAATACCCCTTGTTCTACACGACTCACGATTTATGGCGATTCAAGCGAAGAAAGGAAAAATGGAGGACAAGAAAGAGGGAAATGGAAGAGACGAAAATAGCGAAGATAAAAATGGAGAGATTTATGAGGCGAAAAACAAAAGGACATCGCTGCGCACGCTAAATTTGTCGCGGAAAAGGAATGAAGCGGTGCGTAATCAGCAGACGATTGGATTTATTGCCACGCACGGAATTATGGGAAAAATAAACACCGCGTCGAATACAAATCATGCAATTAAAAGATACCGGGGTTTTTCCCAATTTAATTTCAGCTACGAAAATTGACGAACGTTATTCTGCAAATATAATTAATTATCGATGAAAGAAATACTGATTTAGAGAATTAGTACGCGATGGCGTTGCCACACGCCCAAGCAGTTCGCGATTTATCTTTGAGGCATTAAATCACTGAGTCGAATCATTAAACTTGAACTATATTTGCCGTTCTGCTTGCTTTGTGCAGATATAAATGTATTCTACTCATATCAATGGATGAGTTTTATATAATCGGATAAATACACTTTGTAATATGTAAGCTGACCTAATTATTATTGATTTCGCTGCTGCTATTCTTTCACTACCACTAAACACTTTACTAAGGACACCGATATGTAAAGCTAGCCAACATTATCGCATGAGCATTATAAAAACATCCTTACGATAAGTACCATCATATTGTGACAAAAATGTATGCTACTGCTATATTTGATAACTACTATAAACAAGTTACTTTAAATTTCGTGTTTTTCTTCATCGGGAAAGAAAAGCAATCTTCTTATTTCTTCATATTCCTGCATGAGATAATACGTATATCATTTGCAAGTGCAGGAACCACATTGACCATGAAATATCATTGTTTGTTGTGGCAACGGAAGTAGGATTGTTGACAGAGAGTCGTGATCCGCCATCTTTATTTATTAGAATTATCCCTAATAAGTTCAATACTATGATGGAACTCATAATTTTAAGGACGTTGTGCTATTATATCCTCGAAAGAACATTAATTTTAGTCATTTAACGAATATGTATAAGTAAACGTTTTCCAACTCAATTGATTATTCCATTATTTTCAGTCATTTTAAAAATGTTACTGTCTACAAACAAAAAAGGATTAATTGCTTAGCGATCTAAGGTTCACTTTCCTTAACAAGGGCTTATGAATAAATTTCTCAAAGTTACTGATTTCGTTCCATTCATTAAGAAACAGTCGATCAAACATCACCTCATTATTCGTGGATTTCGGAAGGTAATGAGGTACGAAATCAGTAATCCTTCGCCATTCATCTCCTAATTCGAGGAAAAGTTTGAGGAAATTACGAGGGGGCTCTAGAAGCGGAAGATTTCAATTAATCACCTCCCGGAAATCGGGCGCTGCTCTTCCGTTACGGAACTATTTTGGCGGGCAAACACCGGTTATCCGAGCGTCAATCACGCCTTGAATCAACACTCAATGGCTTTCATTATAATCCTCCGACGGCAGCGCCACTTCCAACAGATGAAGACGGATTGAAGACGAACTTGGTATCGAAGCCATCCATACGTCAATTACGTCCACGATTTAGGTAATTGTTATCCATAGGCCGGAAACGTCGTGGCTATCATAGGTGTGTCGAGGAAATTAATTATCACGTTGAATGCAACCGCTTAATGGCGGGAGGTCTCAGTCGTACCTGGTTTAATGGGGCAATTTTCGGTTCATTTCAGTTTCCGATAGTAAATACTCTAATTCACGCAGAACTACTATTAAATAAGAACAGTAGGCATCTTCAATAATTCTCGAGTTTTCTACTTTAAGATTTTCTATGATTAATTACAATTATCATTACGTTATTAACGATCTCACAATTCAATTTATGCTATCATTTAATTATGAAATGTTTCGCAGTTAACTCCATGGGATCCATTTTAATTACAACTTGTGTACTTCTTCTACACGAGTATTCTCAATAAATAAAGACAAGAAGTAAATATTAAAAAACTGGCATGATAAATCTCTGAATAATTCAGCAAATATTTCACAAAAGTGAAATCAAACTTGCTGATGGCTGAGCTTTTCCTTAATAACACATCGGGTTTACCTGATGTAACTATCAATGTTCCTATTCTCGTGGAGTACAATCGACTAACATGAAGACGTGACATAAATTTAATGAACCGACCGAATAACTTGTTTTTTTATTCCTTTATTGCTTGTTTATTACCTATTCTTTGAGTTTGGCTTTTAAGCTCGCATATACATTTGTTTAATTTTAACTCTTTTATATAAACATTGACAATTAAATTGCACAGTTGCAAAACCTTTACAAATGAAAGCCGTAAAGCGTGCCGAATATCTCCAAACTCCTTATTTCTATTTTTCCCGAAAAAATCCGAAATCGAACAAATGTCGATTTCCATCAAAGAAGTGAAATACTCACCCACAGTTGATAGCACGCCAACAAGGTCACCACCACAAAAACAAGTAACCACAACATGCTGAGGAAATATTGGCATCCGATGAAGAAACAGGCACTACACCAGAACTTCACAAAGAGAAAGCATCGAAGCACCACGCGTCACCATGGAAACTCATTCAGTTTCGCATATTCATTCACTTTACATCTCTCACAAACGCCAAAAAGTAATCGAAGAAGAGGTCTGGAATGAATTCGCTCAGAGGACGTTTGAGATGAGGGTCCAACTCGAAAACACTGATTTTTGCAGCTTCCGTGAGAAAAAACGATTCCACTCCACCGGGTCTTGGAACAGAAGCTCGCTCGCTCCCACCAAAATATCCGCCTCACCTGCCCCCTATACGGAGAGGAAACCAAAAACAAAACAGAATCGCTTCCAGCTTTCTCCGACGAGGAATGAACCGCGATTGACCGTCTGCCAAATCGAAAGCTTAATTTTAAATCTGCGATTTTTCCGCGAAAATATAACCAGACGCCGGACAAAAGAGCACTTGGAGGCGCCAAGGAACCAGACGCGTGAATGAGCGGTCAAATGGAGTTTTTAACTGAAAGAGTTGGCGATCCCCTTTTGGTTTTGTGGCACCAGGAATAGATCGCCCCCTTCTGGTCAAGGACGGCAGCCAAGATGGAGGGGTACAGCAACGAAAGAAGACTCTGAGCGTCTCGAGATGGACGTCGATTCGAGATTAAACAGCGCCTCCTGATTGGAGGCACTCGAAATGGAGTCGCAGCACGTGGATCCGGAAATAAATGCCATGGAAACAAACATTCTGGAATGCCAGTCTGACAGTGCCACCATGTGTTTTTTGATTATTCAATCGGTTTGCGGCAGCGACGATCTTTGAATTCTGCAGAAAATGAGATTCATTTTTACCAATCTAAATTGAATAGTAGAAAAAGCATTATTTTCAGGTTCATTGCGCAGTACTTGAGTGGATTAACTCCAGGTATGGAATTCTCGCTTGGTGAGGAGTAGAAAACCAAATCACCCCACTCCTCACCTAGTTGAGGTTTAACTTCTCTGTAATGATGCTTAGATGATAATGATAGTAATAAGAACGCTAATGGTGGTTATCTTGAATCGAGGCTCCGGCGTTAGCGGTTGGCTACTCTATAACCAAGATATCAAGTTGCACTTCGATTAATTTATGACTATCAGGGGCCCCAAACACTAAATTTAGGAAAACATATGTTCCGGACCAAACCAAAACATGAGAACATAAGTTAAGCATACATTGGAGTTTCGCCCATTTCGGGAGGAATATCATAGAGGGTGCCATCTAGAGCTGATGGGACTAATTCTCCCACGGCTTTATTTCATCCCAAAAGATCGTGTTATCCAGGATTCTTTCGAATGAGATGGCGCCCGGGGTGATACAAGGTGCCAATTGTCATGGAAACTGCTGGAAAGAGCCGTCGTGCGGCTTCGACAAGGGTCTTTCATCTCACAAAACAGTATTCCCATTGAAATTCCGTTCCTCAGTCAATTCGTGGAACACGCTCTTCGTCAGATTCGGCTGTAAATACGCATCATCAATATTCGCTCCTAATTCAAGAATACTTCCGACAAATAACCCAATTATTTCAGCACATTCATTTAATTTCGGCAATTTGATTAATCAATCAATGAATATACCAATGATAAAATTGGATTATACTCCACCATTTCGTGTGTTGGAAACTCCTGTTCCATGAAAGCATAATACAAAGCTATCCATACCAAATAATAAACACAGCACTATATAGTTTTCATGTTTCTAAATTAGATAAGCGTATCAAAGGTGGCTAAGAGATAATTCACTTTCTGCAATATACTTCGTTTTATTCAATTTATTTGGTTACACCTTTTAACTTCGTTCATCCCAAAAAAATGAGTCGTAACGGTAATTGAAAACGAAAGCGCATGGACGTCTCATCACTGCTAAATGACGATTGAAATTTTCCTATTTCCCTGCAAACGAAGCCAGGAAATGCCCCCATAAGGAAGTTATCGCAGTCTCTTAGGCATTGCTATTATTTTTAATTGGCAAATATTGTCATATTAATTGGAAAAAATTCAAGTCTAGGGTAAACATTTTGATTGAACAAAGGAAGTGACTAAAATAGTGAAGAGGTTGTGAATGGTTTTAAAGGCAGAGGAAGACGTAATAGTAGATTAACTGTTGCGAATTCTGAAGAAATTAAATTTACGCGCCTTTAAAAATATACAGGAATATATGAAGTCTCTTCGAAATGAAATAACAACGCAAGGATGTCTAAGTTTGTTCCTCGTCGTTGAATTTTTCATTTGAACGAGAGAAAGCATCGGCCATCCTCGATAAGTTTTAATTAATACGAGATTAAAAAGTTAATTGCCGCGATGCGCCTCCATAACGATCTGAAACAAGAGAAGAGGAACTCTCGCTGCAGCGAGTTGCTCTGGTCATAACGACCGGATAATGATGAAGATGTTTAATGAGCCCTATCTTGATGTGTGTTCTAATTACTCCGAGAGCAACGCACGCTCTGGGAAGTTGGATGGAAATTCGAGCGAAATGTTCCTCCGCTGCACTAAGTGTTTAAGTGAGAAAGAAGATAATGACTAATTAGCAAGATAGCACCTGTTGTTGGGACCAAAAGTTAGTTTAGCACCGCCATTGTTGAGTTTAAGACGATGGTATTGAAACATAGATGTAACCTGGAGATCATAATTAGTAACCATTACGGTTCTGAGCTATTTTAGTCGACATAGTTGGAGAAAATGGAATTTCTGATTCTAGAAGCGTCCATGAAGCTCAGGGACCAAGACTTACAATATTCTCGATTGTTTTAGTCTAAAATAATACCGAGACTGTTGTGTTATGTTACTATATGTAGTGGATTAACAGAAAAATGGAATAGCTTTCCTTGTTATTTAACGGACGTTACTAGTTTATGTCAATTTAAGGTTAAGTTGTTTCAATATTTGTTTGAAAAGTACTATCAATTTCTTGTGTTTCATGAATTTAAATTGTAATTGTATTATTTGAGATTTCTTATGTGTTCATTTTTTTCTGTTCCTTTTCCTGTACAGAGCTTTGTAACTTGTGTGTTTTTTGTCTTTGTAAACAAGCTGTATATATTTGTGTTTTCATTTTTGTAAACATGTCCCATAGGACTTTGTTCTAGAACACAAATAAATGTATTACTATTACTATATCCTCCTATAAAAATATGGAATAGTTTATTTGTTTTCATTGTTATTTAGCTGAGGTTACAAGTTTATGTCAATTTAAGGTTAAATTGTTTCAATATTTGTTTGAGAAGTATTATTAATTTCTTGTGTTTTATGAATTTAAATTGTAATTGTATTATTTGAAATTTCTTGTGTCCATTTTTTCTGTTCTTTTTCCGCCACAGAGCTTTGTAACTTGTGTGTTTTTTGTCTTTGTAAACAAGCTGTGTAAATTTGTGTTTTCATTTTTGTAAACATGTCCCATAGGACTTTGTTCTAGAACATAAATAAATTTATTCTATTCTATTCTATTCTAATATCAAATATATATTTTCGTTCATTTTAAATTAGAATTAGAAGAAAGCAGCATCAAACAAAACCAGAGAAACAATTTTACGAATAGCATTCTGTTCCAAAACTTTATGATTAAGCTCCTAAATCATATAATCTGTTCTTAAAAAATCACACTCAAACTTTTTTCATGCTGCTTTGATACGATTAAGTTTCTTTTACTGAAGCAATTAGCTATTTTACCTTTGATGGGATAAATAGCGTTGAGTAATGCAGGAATAATGGACGTAAAAACTGAAATATATTTAGAACGAGGGTTTTCCCCACTCCAAAATAATTAAATGCTCTCATACGCTTTCATTGAGAGCTACTCAAAACCTTGCTGTAGTGCATTCGATGATCTCTTACGTCAGCATTAGGCGCAAACAAAAATGCGAGCCTTGTATCGATCGCGGATTACTCAGATTAAAGGATTAAATACAAAACAGGAGGGAAACACAACATCGAACATGTGTTCTCTCTTCGACGGGAACAAAGGAAAAATAAAACAGTTGAGGATCGGAAAAGCGAAAGAAACCAATGAGCGGGATTTCCATAAATAATATTCGGTGAACGGAACAAATGAACATCGGCCGAATTTTCGCGATCATTTATGAGAAATGTCCATTTTAATGGCAAACAAGAGACGTAATTAATTCATGAGCAAAAAAAGAGAACTTATTAAATCATTCCTCAAATCGGACCTTTGAGGAGGAGAGAGCATTTCTGGCAGAGGACCAAACGCGGCGTCTGAATGGGTTTAAAAGGGAATCACTGGGATTAGGGAGGTTTTCGGATGCTTACGGAAGCTGCACACACAAACATACCCTCTGTAGATTATAGTGCACTAGTATTGCTGTCTCTAAGAGTGGGAATTTAACTGATATCGTACGCAGTTTGAATTCGGTATGACATCGCTACAAGTCCAAATTTTTCTTTAAAACATAAAATAGAAAAATAAATTGGAAATAAATAAATAATATGGTAAATAAAATCTTGTAGTTAAGAGAAACATTATAACATTATTACGTTTTCCCGAGGTAAGTTAAAATTTTCTAACATTCCTTTCCTTTTCTTACAAATTTCGGGACAAAACTGCTTACGTCAACGTATAAAAACAATTCCACCGAACTCAGATAATTCCTCACTGGTGTAAACATGGCTTCCGTACAGTTCAGCCTTTTATCGCTGGGAGTTTCCAAAGTATTTCTATATAGTTACGCCCCCTTATGGCAAAGAATCGCTGCCATAAAAGCGAACCATTTAGATTACTTGCACTCGTTTCTATGTGAAAGGATTAACAGTTTACATCGCTTGCAAAAGAGATAATCATATGAGCGTTTTTTGTTAAGCATTCTTTGTTTCTGAAACGATTATACAACAAAACATATATGAAACGAAACGACGTAGATTCAAAATTTAAACAAACGCTCAATCTCGAGGTACACAACCAATAATCCATGTAAACAATAGGGATTCCTAAAGAAGACAATTAACACAAAGGACACGTGATCAAGATTCCGAAAAGAAACCATTCCAGGAAATGAAACTGCGGAGAAAAATTTCTCAGTTCTGGAAGCATTACGGAGGTTAGTTCATTGTTCCTCCGCCGAATAAAAAGGCGCTTCGTTCGCAGGTGACGAGCGCACGCAACAATGGCTGATCAAATGAAGCCTCCGCCATGTTGCCGCCAAGTGCTGCTCTGGGATCAATAAATCGTCATTAAAACGAGAATTATATTCAGACAAATGGCCATCATTAATTGCAAATGGAGATACGAAAAGCATTTGAATTTGCAAAGTCGGAATGATTCCGTGAATTCCCTCGAAGGCGTCATCGCGGTACGCTGTGTTAATCCGAGGTTAGTGATGTCAAGTAATCAAATATATGTATTTGCGATTAACTGTTTTCCGTTTTGTAGATATGACATACGTAGAACATCAATAAGAATTCAAAGTATATTGTTGACCAGAATTCCATACAAACCTTGAAAATGGAATATTCAACAGAAGAGTTAAAAATATTATATAGTTTCTTCTACAGTTTCATTGAAAACATGTTTTGGAAACGTCTACAAAGTAAATTCCGTCGACATAATCTTACAAGAAAATGCACGATCCACGTATACATAATATTCGATAATGTTAAGGGTGAATTTGATGGCACACTTCCGCACGAATTTATACAAGAATCCGAATCTTTTCTTCTCACCTGAGAAATTTCATTACTTGCAATTGAACAATTCCGGTACCACACACAACAAAAGGTCAGTCATTACATATTCCCGAAACGAAGAGAAATTCCAGAATGTGACATCGAAGCCATAATTCAAATTCCGGTCGTGAGTGATTATATCTATGATGAGAAAACCAATAAAAATTCACTTTTTAACATTTTCGGAGTACAAGGTCTTCTTCCGTGCAGTTGAACCAGGGCTCTATCGCTATTTTAGAGTCGAAGATCTTTTAATCCTCAAAAGACATCATCACATCGTTTTAATTCCTGCCCCGAGGAAATCGCTTCCTTCTTGTAATTCACGCGTGGATTGCAAATCATTGGCGGGAATCCGGTCGGAGGTCACGATATCCCCAAGCCCATGGTAATATAAAACACAATTCACTGAATATTATAAAATTGTTTAAAACACAAACAATAGGGCTGCATTGCTGCAAATACACAACAATGGCCAGCTTAAACGAGCTAATTCAAGCAATAATGAGACAAATTAATGAACACATTCGAACGATAATGTGGGCATGGAATTGGGAACCTATCGAACACGGGTATATTTTCATAAAACTTAAGAGGTAAAATACCCTCAGAGGTGACACATTTCCAGAAAACTTCGGGAATCGAGATAAGGATAGTTTCAAAGGAATTTTCAAGTGTTCTCGAGGAACCATCTTTTCCAAAAATTCCAAAAATATCAGTTTTTTTAATTCCAAGTACCCTGAACGGAAAAGAAACGATTACCAAGATTGAGATGAACCGAGATGCTCAGATAGAAGATGCTAAAAGTAGCCATGAAGTTTATTAAGTTAATACCTTAAATGGGTTCTCTTTGGTAGAGCATCGTCTTAAGTTCCACTTATAAGTTTTATCAAAACAGTAGAATTTCATCTAATGCAAGCTCAATCAAAACAATAGATACCATTCCATCTACCAGTTGACTGTTTATCGTAACCGTGACAACGATACCTTTGATATTGATGAAAGATTTTATACAAATATAGTAAAATTTCGGAGGAGTTGGAAATGCAGAATACCAATGCACAGTCACAGCTTTTAAAAAAACTAAATACATTTCGGTAAAAATACACCTTAATGTAAACAGTTTTTATCGTGGATATCTTTTATGTAAATCCTTTAAACACCATAAAATATTAATTAATTAAACGGAATAATTACATGAATAATACCACAATTACACCAGAACACGGAGTGTTCAAAAAGGGAAGTCTATGAAATTATAAATTTCGAATTCGCAGGAGTGCACTAATTCGACTTATTTCAGCTGAAGTATTCCAAAGACGGATTCGAAACGAATGGAAATGAGCAAGTTGGATATTTAGTAGTGCATTTAAGGAGTTGCAATCCCTCGGAAGTTACGGATGGTAATTCTGGATTTGCGTAATTGCACTGATCCGATCAGAGTGTAAATGAGGAAATACTTGAATTGAAACTGTTTGAAACTAAAGATGTGCACAAATATTCCGCGAATAACTTACCCATAATGCATCGCACAGCTCCGCTACAATGAATTATGTCGAGCAATTCCAAGGAAAACTACGTTACGGCGCACATTGAAGAGGCAATAACAAGTCCCATTAAAAATCCTAATGCACCTCTTATCTGGCCTAAGATAACTCCCAAACATTCACTGCGAATGCATGACAAGGAATTGCAATTAGCCGCTCTCTTTTTTTATTATTAACATTTTCGCGAACATTCGCCGTAAACGAATCATGGTCTCGCCTCGGTTGAGGGCGCCAATCTAATTAGCTCCCCTCTCTCGGATAACTGCGGAAACTGCCGTCTTCTTCTTTTTTCGAGCCCCACCTAGCGCGCAGTTTCGTAACAAACTTTGGCGAAAGTCTAATAAAGTTAAAACGCCGAAAGAAAAAAGGTTTGCCGAGAAGGGGAGTACGAATCGGAAGAGAGAAAGGGTTTGGGAAGGAAAAGAAAACAAAAATGAAACCAAGTATCTCGAGATTAACAATAAAAATCATTCAAAGTTAAGGTTGCTGATGTTTTAAAATTTCCAAATTTATATTCTCCATCTCCTTTATCAGCGTTACTTCGGTGAGTTCTCATAATTTAAACACGTATTAATACAGTATACAATTAAAGTCAATATATTTGTTTTATTGATCCCTTGCGAATTAAAATTACGTATAAAGATATACAATTCAAAATATTATGGTCGACAATTGCTTCAAAAACTTCCATCCGTGAATTTATTCCCTCAAATCAAAATGGAAGCTAACATCATACTGTTCATACTGAAATATGTTCACCGAAAACACGCAGTCATTCAACTCCAGACGATCGCATTTGTTCCTACAATTACCTGTTTGTATTGAATCAGACTTAATTTGCACAAAATATCCAATAAACAAAAATCTATTAACCCGAATGACACTGAGCCATAAATTATACACTAACGATCTAAAAGTTTAATGTAAACTATTATATGCATCCATATAGTTACATTACAATAAATGTTTAATGTAATTAAGAAATATTATGCTAACGATTCTTAAGAAAATAAGCAGACAACCCTGTACTTATATTCAAACAGATAAGACGACCTTCAGATAAGACGAGGTATACATTTTCGTCAAAGTTATATCCCTTTTATCAAATATCTACCAATCCAATTATCAACAGCCTATGAATGTATTTCAAATGAGCGATCATCATTTTGGGAGTAATGCTTTATAACGTGTATACAATCATGTCCAATTCGCAATTACTTGTATTTACAAATTTTATTTTATTGCATCTGCTAGCACTTGCGATTGCTGCAAACATCAGCACTGATTTTATTCGCATTTGTCCTATAATTCGGATTTTGGGGACCTTTCCTAATGTTTCACCTGTCATGTATCTACGGAAATGTAGGGAACATTAAAAATAAGATTAGCCCGTAGTTTAAGGTAAATTACACGTAGGTTAAGTATGATAAAAATAAATAATCTTTACATCAATGTCAAATAATTCTCACAGATATTTAGTGTAGAAACATTCCTTTATTAATACGTAAAAGAATAGAATATTGTAAAATACTAAAGAACCAATACCTTATATGGACAACTGCGTTTGATGTGCAGTACATTTAGAATACGAGTCAAAATAATTGAACCATTGATGTAATTTGATGACTGTGAACATAAAACCATTTCAGATATTTCTAAACTTTGGTAAAACGTGTTTGAACGTTTCCATGGAAACGGCAGATTGTAATCCTCCGGGTGTTTCCTCTTTAAGACCGGAAACGGAATTCCGGAAATCGCCATTGAACCGGAAATGCATAGTACTGTTGAGTAAAGTCGCCAGATGCCTCCACTGTGCAGGTGAGATGCCGGATTCGCCGGAAATGCTATAAGTCTTTTTCTACTTCGTAAATAACAGCGCCGCGGGTCGTAATAGCGCGGAAACATGGATCGATTTACCGCTCCATCTATCGAGAAATCGGTTGAAAGCGAGCAAATCTCACTACAGGAGAGTGACTTCCCAGAATCACGTCTAATAATCGTGAGGAATTACGAAATATCGACGAATCGCCGATTCCTCTGCAGAAATGTCGCGAGAGGCACCTAGCGAGTGCTCGCCCAACTAAAGGAGGTGGTCCTTAAGGATGCTGCAGAAGAGCATCTCGCAACAAAGAAGCGGTTTTTTCATATAAGTTTAGATGGTCTCGCGATTTCTCCATTTGCGAAATTGGATGTCCCGAAGTACTCGCAAACTACATTTAGATGTTTTAATTAAGACAAGAAAATCTAAATAAATAATGCTTCCGTGACCTACTGAGTTTTCAAGATGATACTCTTGTTAATTACATCTCTCGACTCAAACTAGATTTTAATTTGGATATGAGTACGACGAGGAATTTAATCTTCATAATTACGATGTTTAATGTAAGGATAAATGTTCGTGAATTAGCATAACGACATAAAATAACAGAAAGTCTGTTAAACGAATATTGAAGCAAATATTCGAGACTCTTAAAGTTAACTAAATTTTTAGCTTTATTAAGTATCTCACGCTTTATAAGAAAATCGCTTTCTATAAAATCACAGCAGGTCTGCAATCAAACTGATTATCATATATTCACGTTTCATGCAAAAACTTGAATCCTTAATTTTACTATTTAAAACGTTTAACACTAAAATCCAATTATCAGGGTAATGTCCCCTTTGCCTACGCGTTAATCTCTGGATATTACTTATCATATAAAACTTGCAAAAATTCTCCGCCAATTTCTATGGAAATAACCCACGAATCAGCGATAAAGCTCGGTTGGCCCATTTCTACCTCAAAACTGACAAGTAATGCAACCAAACTGCATTAGTAGCGATACACGAGCGTCGTCAAAAAATATAACGAATATCAGGAATGAATATGAACTAATTGTGGTTAGATTTAAACGTTAGATTCGCTCTTTGTGGTTTTAAAAGAGGGCCACCTGACGGAAAAAGAAGTTATTAAAGGCACACAGAGCAACTTCTGCCGATGGATGTGTATCTCAGTGAATATTAGAGTAAAATGTTCGGTAACATTAAAATGTAATTTCGATACATTGGTGAAATATAAAAAAATGAACTCCAAAGGAGTCTCGAATTGCACATTGAGATGACAGATATCAAAATGGATACAAAAAGAGGCAATGAAAGGATTATCACCGATTTCTTTCCAAATAAGATCGAAGACATAAAGGAATGCGCTTCCTCTGATGAATAAGGAGTGTAAAAATAAGGAAAGGTGCGCCATGGCGCGGCAATTCGAAGAACTTTAAAAAAAAACGGACGAACGAGGCAGAGTTACAATTTCAGTTCTTTTTTTATTCGCGGCCATTGTGCTTCCCATGCGAGCCGCTAGGAGGCAGCACCGAGTATTATCTCGCAAACGTCGAGATGCTGCGCAAATCACTTAAAAAAAGCACGAGCGAGTGCAGTTCGCCCGAACCATGACCCCTGCCGAATATTCTTCCGTGCGAACGCAAATTCCACTTCCAAAGATACTCGGTTCCCATGGAAACCAAAAACAAGAACCTCGCGTTACTACTCCGCGAACTTTATACGGAATGAAACCGAGCAACTCTGCTAAACTTTAAACATTAGCTTCTTAATTTCCCGTGATTAAGTACAGATTAAAAAAATACGCCTGTAAGACATCTACGCTGTGAGCAACTCCTGTTCATATTATCTTTTACTTCAATCAAATCATTCCAAATCTGCGAAAAACTTATGGTTTACATTAATTATTGCTTTTCATTAAACTGCTCGTCAGACGATAACCAATCAAATCTTTGAAATACAACTAAAATTCGCATACAAACACTGGATGGACGAACGAACACCTTATTATCTATGAATTTTGAAATACATTAACAAAAAAACATGAATTAAGTCTCAATAACAATTAATTATTGTCAAAACATAAAATTTTGATTGTCGCCTGCGCTGGATGACATGCACTAAAACATAACTGAATAGAATAGCGTAAACTCAATATAGATTGGATCGTCTCAGCCTATCCTGAAATCCAAGAAGTGATTCCATTGGCCTCAAAAGATTTAAATTAAAAATTCAATTAAAGATTCAACGCCTTATTTCCCTCGTTGCTTTAGGGGGTGCAATCGACGGGCAATTTAAAGTCAACGCCTATTTAATGAATTCCAGAGAATAACTTAAGGAATAAATTAAACTCCATTAGCCTTTTTATGATCGATTAGCTGTTTTTACAAATTGAAAACAGCCGTCGGAGATTTCTTGGGACGGCGTAGTGATGGCTTTAAGATGAGGACTCCTCTGCTGGGAGAGAAAGTTTGGCTTTATAAAGTAGCAAAAGAGTGGAGGATTGAGCTAATGGAAGAAGCGACAGAGGATGGACACTCTCCTAAAACGCATTCGCTCTTGTGATGACGAGAGAAGTATTCGTAAATATATGCGAGTCCGAACAAGCCAATTTGAAAATCAAACATGTTCTACTCTATTTCTTTCACTCATCGGCGTAACGTATATCATTTGGTCCGAGAACACACTTGTGAACGAAATAAAGTATAATCGAGGATTATATATAGTACAATATAAAGTAATATCACATTTTATAAGGTAAAGTTTAATAATAACGACTTAATTTAAGGGAGACATTGAGAAGTGTCATCTTTTCATCAATTTTCATCTTTCATAAGTTTTAATACTTATTATAAATACTTCAAAAAGTATAAGGTAATTATTATGGTGCATTATAAATATACTAGAGAATTATACATAATAGATAACATTATTAGGATTCTACTTAAAATCTATGCTTTCCCTAATGATTCTAATACTGCATCATTTTGTTTAGTTTGCTCTTCATCAATCTGTTACATATTAGAACATATTTTGTATTGCTGAAATATTGTCTTCGCTCTTACTGGTTTTGACATTAAGTATAACTAAATCACTATAAATACCTCCAGTAATTGCAAATGAAAACAAATATTGACGATAAACAAACCTAAGGTAACCTTGACAACAAAACGAGCGAACCTTACGAACATTTTAATCTGCAATCATAAAATGACTTATTAATAAATAAAATATTTCAAAGGATGAGGAGATATTAACCATCGAATTTCGAAAAAATAAATCAGCAATTAGCTCACGAGAGAGCCCAACTCCTCATCCAAAGAAGAGCACTTGTATTTGCGCACAAAACGCGCACATATTCACCGGTTGAACTAGGAACCCGTAGAAATGGTCGCTAACGGTTCAAAGGGGACCAGAGACGAGAAATCCCCGAGGATAAAAAGATGTTTCGATTCATTGAACGGTCGATACTTATAATCCGATTTCCTAATCAACTTTCATAATCCGATATAAAATCCAATTCCAAGGGATCAGGAGATGGGCGGGCGGAAATGAAAAAGCTCAGTCGAGCCATCATCATTTATAAAAATTTGTAATTATTTCGATGTGATGCCAATTAGCAGTGCATTCGTTCGTTCGGGAAATGCGTTCACTCGAAAGAATGTACATGTGATCATGCTGAATGAATAGTGAATCTATTTTCATTCTTATTAACTCACAACAAAACTACACGAATATTATGCCCGGTTTTATTTCGTTTAAAGGTGCCCGTTATTGTATCTCATTGTTATAGGTGTTGAAGTAGTTCGTTGATGAATACTCACAACAATGCAGCACAACAATTGATAACGACGGTTCGTTCGACTGCGAAACATTCTCCTAATGTGCCTTCTGCTCTTCCATTATCGTTATATTATTGTAAGTTTTGCAGGATTGTCCAATTCTATTTACGAGAAAAAGTAAAACTTATGTTTCAAAGTTCAGTAGCCCAAAAGTTGTTGACCAAGAGTAAACATCTTTCAACTTCGTTTGTAGTAGAAGACTGATGGATTACTGTATTTTATCGCCTTAAACATTATCGGCGAATTAAATATTTCATTTGTAATACACAACCTATCCTTTCATCATTTTAAAATTTGAAAAATAAGAACAAATAAAACAATGCACAGAGAAAAAGGGAAAGATTTTGGAATATGAAGATGCGAGCGAATGAAATTTCTAAAATAGCGAAGGATGGATGTTAATGATGATCCAAGACCTTGGCCCACATATTCAAAATGATTTCAAGGGATTCGTTTACATGGAAACCAGGAGGAATTTATTTTCCCATTTCAGCTAAGGAGCTGCATAAAGATGTTTCTCTCGAGAGAATTCGCAGCCCCGCAAAACTCCTGGAGCAGAAATTTGCGAAAAAATACTCAGTGGATACGGGGAAGGCGTTTTATTCATCTTATCGCAGAAAGACATTTTTATCGAAATCTGTCTTCTTCGGAAGACATGTTCAGTGAATTGCGAAATATAATTTCTGATTTAAAATAAAGCGATCTTAAGAATCAAACAATCAAGAAAGAAATTGCCGAAATGTGATACTCTTGTATAAACTACACGTTGCCAGAAATATTAAAATTCCACTAAATAAATAATCAAAAACCTTAAAGGAACTACGTTATCCTATAATCCATGTCCTATTTCACTTGGTATTGCCCCTGATGTGAATCCCTAAAAACAATATGTTTTGATATCATTGTGCAATTAACTGTTTCCCATAATTCTGTCACATTCCTGTCATTGTCAGTGAGAATGTAAAGCTGGTGAGCGAGGAGTTGATCTTTGTCACTTCATTAAGTAAGCACGCTTGGGAGATTAAATTGTTTTAACGAGATTTCTTTAATAAAAAGAGCTATTAATATCACCAAAACCTTACAGAGAGAGATATTAATTATCAGCAAATACAACGGGCAACAATCACCGACGCATGCGAGCTAATAATTGACGAGAATGAAATGATTTCTGTAATAATATTGGAGTTGCGTAACAATCGATGACGTGTGTATTGTTCAACGGTAGGTAACAATTACAGAACGAATGAAGTAAATTGGTTTTTGAAAGTGTATATCTCAAAGAATACACACATCTTAAGTAGCCAAGGATTCTGTTCTAGAAAGTTGTGTTCTGCTTAAGTTCTTCCTTGGATCTGAAATCACTCTCAATTCGGTACTTTCAAAGAAAACCATTCAATTAAGGATAAAACAGTTAGCGTCAGCTGCATCAATAGAAGATAAATGAGTATCGAATTGTTTTCGAACCCAACGAGCTGCGAACGAAACGGACAAACCGCCCCTTGAATAAAACAGTAGAACAACGCACAAAACTCCGAGAATGACAAAGTTCAAACATAGACGACCTTCAACAACGCATAAACTGCATAATGGCTTCCGTGACGTAGGCAACACGTGCTCCAGCGTGCCAATTACGCCGTAATGCACCGCCTACTAAATCATACAAGAGAGCATCGTTAGGAAGGCCGTTTTCTTTTTTCCAGTGATGAGCCAAGTCCATTATGTTTAACCGAGGATTCTTCTTTTGCGATGGTGCGACTCCTCGCCGCTGCGTTTCCCCATGGCGCTGCTGTAGAAATTAAAGCGACCGGGACGCACTCACGTGAATAATTCACGTCGAAAGAGTTGCAGCGCGTCCACTTATGTTTAGTATTGGAGTCGATCAAACGAATTGACTACTTTAAAATTAATTTACATTGCGTATCCACTTTATTCAAGCAGAGTCAAACTCTAAAATGACCTTCATATTTAAAAATGATTTGTACCTGTACTATGCATAATATCTATTGGAAAAATATGGGTTAAATTATCTTTAAAATTACTCCTTGCGCAGATCTAGGATGGTAAGCCACACGACACTTCTTTCTTACGATATAAGTACAAATTATAACTAATAAGTAAATTTGCAAGTTTTTCTGCACGTATTTGGAGTAATTGCGCATTATTTGCACAGTTCCCAGACTTCGCAAAACATGACGTAATTTTTGTGTCACCTGGGAGGTCTTAGTGGCAATTCATTTTCTCCATCATTTCCAATAATTCAACCCAATAATTAATTCTCCCAATTAATAACAATTCACCCAATCTACGCAGCTAATCTTTCCTTGAGAGTTCACATAAAATCTCTCAGAATGGGACGTTACTTCTTTTTGAGAGTAAAGTCATTCCGCATAAATCATTCGGAAAATATCCATGAAGTGTTTTATTTTTACAACGAATTGTAGTTCTCGTGATATCGGAATTTTTTTTTTCAAAATAATAAGCACCACAAGATAAATAAGATTAAAACGAAAATATTGAAACATCATTACGCGAATTACCTATATATTTTCCTTGCATTATACCATTGAAACAGTAACAGAATAAAAATAATTTTACACAATACATATATTAACTATAGGGAATGATTTCTTGATCATAAGAAAATTCATATTAAAATAAGAGAGGGAAAATAAACTAAAACCGAAATTTATATTCTGGGCTTTATCTGTTCTAGATTATATCCATAATTTCATAAGATTAGATATTATAGCACAAAATTTAATTTATACTCCATTCCACAAAGTGGATGCACGGAGATGCATCTATAAACGAAGACATTTATATCTTTATGATATCCAATACAGTAAATTACATTATCTTTTTAGAATTTTTAAAACAATTTTGAAATACACGGAGAATCGGAAACAAGAGGCGGACGGAGTGCGTAAAATAAAACAGCTGAAGCACAGCTAATCCCATAATGCAACGCGATCTAAGCAAAGAGGGATCGTTCACTGTCACGGCGCGCGAATAAACAAAATCGACATTCGCAGAGAGATTGTCTTCTTTTTCAAAGAGCATAACAGCAAAGGTCAGACAATCGATTCTTTAGGGTCGAATGGGCCTTGACCGACATTTGGGTCGCATTTGACCTCGCTCTATCAGATTGAATCGAAGCCAATGGCGCGGAATCGGGACTACGGGAGGGAAAAACCGGGACAAGTGTATGCTGCAGTCATTTCCATAGCTACGGAAATACGTAAGGATAGCTCGCTTTGCATAAAAATATGAATGAATCTCCTCGCTCTTCCATATTTAAAACAGTATTACTGTTAAATACCATGTAAATGAGGTACAATTATAAATAAACCCCGAAATCGGTCGGTCACCTTTGAAAATCATTTATACTGTTTAATATAAAGTTCAAAATAACCGGGGAGAAATCCCGAAAATAAACCCCAGAGAACTAAACCCAGGACAACTCCGCGGAGTTCCCTTAAGCCCCATAAAGTGCACTTCTCTTAATATTACACTAATAAACAACAAAATTAGTATAACAGAGCCCACATTTCGCTGTAATATTCCCATATCGATTATTTGGAGCCTCATCATAGCTGTCCGAGACCTCCATGAAAGACGCATTTCCTAATTCCGCAGTATTACTTGCACAAGTGACCATTCGATTAACAATAATTATGGTCAACTCTTTTGACCCAATCACAGGATTTGCTTTGTTTTTACACTCAAATAGATTGGCACATATTGATATCCCAGCGTGAATCCACACAATGCGTGCATTTCCTGTTACATTCATCAAACCCACCTTTTATAATGCCTTCCTTTACACATCTGTAACTCTGAATAATTCACAACAGCTCAGCCATTAAATGTGTGTGTTTAAGCATATCCTAGGGTGAACTCCGTAATGCATTTAAAACTGAACTAATAACGCAGTTTCCATGGAAACTAGATGGACTCAAGTGTCCTCCAAAAGATGAACGATTCTTTTTTAATGGCCAATTCCCTCCAATCTTAACTCTTTTTACGACCACCAGAGGACGCACCATTCGCATATACTGCGCTAATGGCTCTTCTCCTTTTAAAGTACTTTGTCGGCCTAAAACGACGTCGATGCCGCTTTTTTCCTTTGGAGATAATGCAGAAAATAGTAACGGCCGAGATAGCGGCTCTGCTTCCAGAGATATCGGGTTCGAAACGTATTATTATTTTAGACTCGGGTTGAATATCATTGAAATAAAAATGCGATAAATGAACTCATCATGTTTGGAGTCCACTAACAGAGAGAATTAATCGCAGCTTTCATATGAAATTGCTCACGTTTGCAACCGCTTTCATTACAAACACACGAAAGCAATATTAAACTAAAAATACCTCAAGAGTTATAAATAACGATAAATTTTCTTCCAAATTTTCCTTTGCGCCGGAAAGAATTTCAAAGCTTTCCTGCAAAGGGGGATGAAGCCATAAATTAAATATAATCTGTGGCAGCAGTTCAATTAAATGTACTGTGGTTTCCAACAATACTTTATGTCCTTAATATTGAAGATACTACGTGAATTGTACAGGCAAACATAGAGCAAGAACATCGATTGCTGTAAGTTATTGATTTTTCAGTGAATCAATTGGTGTTGATTTAAGCTCCAGATTTTCACTTGTATTTTGCTCAGCGCTGATGAACATACGGTATACATAAGAATAACGAAAGTATTTTACTTTAATCTGCCTGAATTAGCAATTGAAAGAAAATGGAGGAGTCATTTGGTAAATGTATTTCTATCGAGTCTTCAAGTCAAACATAAGATGTTAAATACATAATTCGACTTGAATCGCAGATGGAATTGATATCGGATGAAAATAAGTGCAATGGCTAACTAAGAATTAGTATCACGGTTTGTAACCTGGATACTGCTTCAACAATTCAATTTCTGTATAATAGAGTAACAATGCAACGATTGAACGGATACGAATGTGTCGACAATTATAAGCAGGTCATAACAACAGCTGGTACTATTAATTTCATTACAAGTACAATTGCAGAATATATAGCTAGCAAACTAGTTAAAATGATGAAATATAATATTTACCGTCGACTCCTTAGAAGTAGTTTACATCTACATTAATACCCTACAAGTCGCCTTTCGGCGTGTGGCAGGGGGTGTAAACACCAGTTGAATCTAAACTACTTTCTTATTCGGTTATTGTCGCGTATCGTTCGCGGAAAGAATGAATTTTTAAAACGATTCGTCCTAGCATCTATTTCTTTTAACTTCACTATCGGATCGGTAGCAGGGAGGATACCGATTGTATCTTCCGAAAATGTAGTTTCCCTGAATTTATTAAGCAATCGCAGCTTCCAATCTCCTTTCTTTCAAGGATTCCCAACCTACGTTTGAGAGCATTTTTGTTACGCTTGCTTTTTTATCGTAGCATTTCTTAACATAACGAACCGCTTTACGTTGCACTTTCTCGAGTTCGCGAGTACACGTTTCATCCGTCGGATCCCATATACTTGCCGCATATTCCAGAAGGGGTCTGACCAAGGTGAAATAACATCTGATAATATATAACATCTGATAATAAGGTAAAAGAACATTTGAACTGAGTTATCTTGCAGAAGTAATACGGCGTCATAAGTGAAATAGTCACCTACTATTCATGTACATCTTCTTTGATCGTACAAAATACATTTCAAATAGAAGTGCTTTATTTTGAACTTATAATTTTTAACTTTAATAATATAATTTTTTGTGCCGGTAGATCATTTTAAAGGACACTTCCTCAAAAATTAATCAAATGATGAAAATGATTAAAAATTATTTACTGCTGTGAAGACGCACTGAGTTCTGAAGAATCCATTCAATGTCAGCAATTCTTAACAATTAGATGTTTGAAATCTCCAACAGCCGTCTTTGTCGGCGTTCCTCCTCTTACTTCCCGGTAGTCGCAAGAAAGGGACGCCGCTCCACCCCGCACACAACCCCACACCTTGACGGTTTTGCTTTGTGTTTTACGACCCCTGATGAGGAAGGCGACGCCTTTGGAAAGCGCTTTGGGTAACACTATAGTGCGGCATTCCATTCTTTCTTTATCCGACTACCAGGGAGTAAGAGGAGGAACGCCGACAAAGACGGCTTTTGGAGATTTTAAATCTCTAATTCATTAACAGCCGTGATCCAATATTTCGTTCTTTACAATTCTTTGCCAGTGAAATTAACCGTTTCCTCTGAAAATTGGAAGTTTCCTTTGGCAAGAAACTTCAATAGTTTCTGAACAGTCAAATTTCATTTTAGCATTAAATACGTTGGATGCCGCGGAGATTTTTGCTAAAACACGAGAATATTGAGGTATAAATATTTAGTGCTAATAATAGTATTAGAAAAGGTGATAATTTATATATCTATGCACCCAACATAGCAACATGCAATTTAGCAATTGTTGTATCTCAATACATTTTTGTATGCCCGATAGTGCTAACATAGATTATGATTTAATTCAAACAAACGACAGTCTCCCTCGCTGCACCGCCAGAGAAGCGAACGACCGACGGACGCCATCTGTCCGAGAATTGCTGTACTACTGGAGAGAGGGGTCCAGCTGAGATGCTGCGCATGATCGTATTTCTGGGCGCCAAATTGAAATGCAAGAACAGGACGCAAAGAACTAACATTTCGCATCTCAAGTGCCTTTTTTAACATCGCATTGAGTTGAAAATTTGAAAAATCATACGAGTAATGAGTTAAATTATGCAGAGAGTTGATAATGAACGTGAATGGGAAACTTTCAAATATATTAGAACTACAATTTTGAGGTTGAGCAGGTTTTCGTTTTAACAACTTCATTTTTGGAAGATCACAATTCGAAATGGGCCAATCTTAGAATTAGAAATACATTTGAATAAACATTGAGTAAACATTTTTAAACAACACGGATCTCAGAAAGGAACAAAAAAGGATAATTCGGCAAATAAAGGATGAAAAAAATGAATAATTATAATATAAGCAATTCAAATGAATAATTATAATATAAGCTTGTTTAATATTAACAATAAAATCTTACAGGTGGACCCGTCCTTTTGAAGCAAATAATTAGCAGTAGTTCACAAATGTATTTTATAATCTATCCCAAGAGATTCGACCTGAGGCTCGTTTCATCACATTCAATCGAAATTATTTGTTATCCCAGAAATGCCCTAAAATCTAGAATTGCGTCTTACTCTTCATCTTTCTTCCAAAAGTGAATTTAACCCATGGACCTACACGAAATATTATTAGTATCATTTTCCACACTTAATACACTCCTCGTATCTTTCAAGGCTTAAAATCCTTTCGAATAATTCATTTTGGATTTGCTGAATTTAGTTTCTGCGACATTTTCCTGCGAAACGTAGTACTTTTCTTCACAACGTTACAGGGTAAATGCATTTTACAGGAATTTGAAAGAAGTGTTGCTCAGACAGCGAGTTGGCAGCAATGATAACACAGTAGTAATTGTCGACAACGATCTTTAAATCAAAGTACAGAAATTCATAAGTGACTTCGACTATTAAGCCGGAGCAGTTGTTGCCTCAATTTAATTGTATCGGAATTGACGAAATGGGAAGCGTTTTCTCGGGAAATTTTCTCAGCAGAGCTCTCGGTTTCCGCACAAAGGCGACACACAGCGGAAAAATGCTCAACTACTGCTGGTCTTCCGGTAAAATCGATGATTGGGCGAAGGCGCAGACTCGACATTTGAAACGTAAACCGCGATGTTCACAATACGAAGTTTGAGGATAAGCCTGTTGAATGAAGTTTGAGGATAAGCCTGTTGAATGAAGTTTGAGGATAAGCCTGTTGAATGCAATGAAACGAAGTAATCGACGGGGAATTCTGCACAATGCTGCAGTGACCTCCATAATATTATGAAACATTATCCAGAATTACAAAAGGCAACTGAACTATATTCAGAAAAAAATCGCTACATGCGACTGAGATGAATTTATTAGTTCATACATTTCATATAGTGGTTTTATAAATGGGCTATCGCTTCATGATATTATGTTTAGCAATTATTTCAGATTCATAGCGTGTGTTTGTGGTACAAACTAGTTTCATTTAATTCAAATTCAATAAAACTTTCTTTAGCTTATTTATTACCTACATCACAATCAGTATTTTCGTAGTAAATATAGTAAACATGCATCTTTTAGAACTATTTCATTTACTCCCTCCACATATGAATTAACTCAAATGAAACTTATGAAGCAACTATGAGGGAGTTACTCCTTTTATGGACAATAAGCATTTCCAATAAAGTGACACAATGATAGGTACCACAGCAAAATGTAAGGACAACAGCGGAGAGGAAGCACGAAACATGCTTCGCCGCGATCCGACGTCGACTCACCGTCTCCAGAGCGAACCCTCCGTTGGTATCCGCAGACATGGCCACCTTCTGGAGTTCCTCCGCCAGCTGAAGCAATTCATCCAACCCGTCGTCCTGCCTACCGTTCGCCCCAGGGGCGTACGCCACGGTGGCAGTGCCCACCAGGGCGGGCGCCGATGCCACCGCCCTATCCAGAGGCTTCTTCTTTTCGTCTTCGTCCTTCTCCTCCTCTTCGCTCACGCTATACAGCTCCCCGTTCACCTTGGGTGCAGTTGGGTTCGCGGGCCGCACCTTCGCGGGGGGTCTCCTCACCGGCTCCCACACCTCGCTCGTGTCGCTCGAGTAGAAGTTGTCTTCTTGCTTCTCTTTGCTTCTCTCGTCCACCAACAGCCCATCCCTCCGGACCGTCACGTTCTCTTTAGTGACCACCGTCGAGGCCACGCTCATGGAGGTGTGCAGACGGACCGGGGCCTTGATGAGGCCCGCCTTGCTCAGGAGGCGGGCCAGAACGTCCGAGGGAGGGGGTGTACCGGCCAGAAGGGCGTCCCTGAGCGCAGCGCCATCCTCCCCCCCTAAAGACACTGGGACGCCGTTCACCAGAAGAGTCTCTTCCTCTCTCACGGAGGTGCTTCTCTCGCAGTCGACCACGGTGGCCCCTTTGCCCAGAAGGGACTCCACAGTCTCCTGCAGGTCCTCCTCCATCATCCTCACCTAGATCCTGAGATGCCAGAGTCGCAATCAGTCATTTGGGGTTCTTAAGGGGGAAATACCAGGCCTCGATTCGAATGGGTCGGATGGTTTACTGAGGTTTATCGCTGCAGTGAGTGAGTTTCAAAACGAAAATATTGGCGCAAACAATTTCGTGAATTTGCACAAGTCAATCCTTATGTCTAAAATGGAGAAAGTGCCAGAAATGTTTCCTTCGATTCAGTTTTGTGTAAAAATAAATTTATATTTTCTGTACTCTCTTTTCCGAGTATTTATTTTAAATGTATTCCAGCATTATTTGTAAAATAGTGTTGAAAAAATAATTCCATGAATGCATATCTTTTTCATGTTATTCCCTAATGAAATACGTATGTGAAAGGTTTTTTTAAAGTGCTTCGGCAGTAGTAGTACGTACTATTATTATTAGTTTTGTTATTATTTAGTACTAATATTGCTAAAACAGCTAATTTCCCATATGGGCTTTCACAGGGAATCGAAGATGGTACCGCTTTTTTCCTCCATTATTCCCTCTTCGCGAACATACTTATCCATACAACATTCCACGCATTCCAATTTCTCCTTGCGCACTTTTTCCTCGGCATTACAAATATTCTTAATTAACCAAAGACTAATGAATAATAAAGATGGGCGTCTCCCACACAGAATCCTGAACCTTGACATTTTCCCGTGACCTCTGATGCTCGAAATTTCCATAATTCGGAAGAAAAAGAGAAGCTTTCAAATTGAAGGAGATGAGGCAGAATATTCAAATACGTGGTCCAAAGCTGATTTGAGATTATATCATTAGAGAAAGTGTCTTTGAATAAAGGAGCTTGGCTCTAGGAAGAACGATGAAATGTGGATATTCGAAACAAATAGCCCAGCTCAAAACGTTCTCTCCACGTAAATATCTGAAGTCGGGTTAATATCTTTCCTTCGCTTGTGAATAAGTATTTCGTTTGTTTAAAAGTATTCCCTATAATTAATTAAATCCGGCGATATCAGGAGGAAAGCATCCAAGATTCGTCCAAATGTGAATACGTCCACAAAAGTCAGTTTACCAAAAAAACACGACCTGTTTCTGCCTCTTTGTCAGGCAATGAAGCAGTGTTTCCAGATATTGCATTGCTATAATTTGTTCGTTGCAGCTATCAAGTCCTGTTTCAAATCAATCCCTTATTATTTTATAATACAAATCCTAAACGCTAATGATTACGTCCACTCTTACTCCAATCTACGCCTTTACCCTCTTATAATCGCTAATTATAACCAATTCTCTTTCAAATGCTTCTTCAGTCTTCTTTAAGACAAGAAAGTCTTCAGCGGTCATTTGGAAGGCCCGACCAATGTTAAAATATCAAAATAATTAATATAAATGTTCCTTTTGCTGAAAACTGAACATCTTTTGGTGTATTCGGTATATAGAACGGCGGAAAATCAAAAAGAAAAAATATCTGGAGTGGCCAACACATGACTTTCTCCATATTTCCATATTTATTGAAAACAGAAGCCTATGACGGTAATATATAAATAACTCCAAAACAATGTGTGTTACAGACAAATGTTTCAAACAAAAGTTGTAGTAAAAGACATTATCTACAACTATTGTACAGATTGTATATATATACATCACATTCTGTCAGAGATATTTAAGGAAGACTACAATTTTTGGATAAAAATCAACTTACGGTTAGCGAGTTTTCACTAATAACTCCCAAACAATCAGTTTTACGAAAAAATGTTTCAAACAAAAGTTGTAGTAATGTACATTAACTATAACTTTTGTATGTAATTGTATATACCTATCTTCTTACAGAGATATTTAAAAAACAAAATTTTGTTCTGGTTAAACCGCATCTTTCGGTTAAGCGATATTCATAAAAACTAATCAACTTTTGGCATTGTTAGGAAAATACTAAATATGAATTCTGGAAATGATCGGATAATTTCTTTTTAAGATAAAGCGCCCACAAACATTTTTACCACACACAGACATGTTCGGGAAAATAGCGAAAATGAGCTCTATGTGCCACAAAACATCTATTTCCGTCGAAATCTGGAGGTCGAAATTTTTGCGAATACAATACTTTCTCTATGCTACGTATAGGGAGAAAGTAAAAAAATTTCCTATTCGTACAGAAGAAATTAACATGTAAGTGGAGCGACACCCAACAGATTAGAATGAATAAAATTTAGAAGGAGCATTTTCCTTTGAGGCAATGGCAGAGTAAACAATTTTCCTTAGCATATAAACGGGATAAAGAATTGGTGGATCGATGGCCGCTGTTGAGGCGTCGCAGGGAAAACGATGAATGGGGTGGACGATAAAGAAAACGTTCACTCAAAAGGCGAGTCACGCGACCAATTACTATCACCGGAAACATAAATCAGAGAACAAAAGACGATCGGAATTAGCGAGTGATACATCGATCGTTACAGATCTCGATCAAAGTCGAGATCGATCGATTCTCAGAAGATATCGAATTCGAATCTATGCGTCGAAATTAATCCTGTAATTTATGTCACATTCCGAATAGAAATTCACAATGTAGAAATTTTTTCCAAGTGAGACGAAGGTTATTTACATTAGGATGCAGTGAGCAACTATGAGGAGATTCGTCGGAAGATTCTAACGAAATAAAATAGAACACTATCTTGAAGTTGAATATCGATAGTACGACGTCATATAAAAAGAGGAAATGTCAAATACAATCGAACATTTAAGCTAAGTAAATAAATAAAATGTAGAATTAGAAATATTAAGTAAATATTTAGGTCAAGAATGTTCCAAATAAGAGAAGGTATAGTATGACAATATAAAATAAAAGCATCCAAAATTCTACTTTAGCAAATGTATCATTAATTCTCACAGATGACTTATTTTTAACATTTTAAACACGATCCATGAATACTGAATGTTCCCAACTCAACCTATTGCAAAAGTGTAGCTAATAATGCCATCGTTGCCGAGGGCCATCTGGAGGTTGATGAATGAGTGTTTATTATAAGAAAATATTCAACGATATGTTGATTTGGGAATGTCACAATTAAATAATTACTGAATATAAAGACAATAATATGCCGTTGGCTGGAGAAGCACAACATGTAGCAGCATTGTGCCCCTCAGCATATACGTCCTTGCTTTAGAAACCATCTGCGATCACAGCAAGACTGGCTAATCGTAGTGCGAAGACACAAAAATGCAATCATTTCACGCTCCTGGATGGAAAACGTTGAAGAGAATCACAGGAAGTGAAGTAAATCTTAGCTGCTGTGAGCAAACGTGACTGTGCGTGACTTTTTTACGATGACCGTGCGTGACGTCCGTGCCAAGTTTTTCCTTTCTGATGACTCAATTCCGAGTCTGAGATGTGTTTTGACGAGACGAGGTCGTAAAAGGGCGGGGATGATGCGTGGGTGGCTCAGTGGCGCTATCGACGGATAACAGCGGAACTACATGCAGAAGGCTCGCCGTGTGGGTTCAGAGAAGAGGCGCCTAGAGGGCTCGAGGAGCGGCGTTTTCTCCGGTCCATTACAGGGAGAGCCAGGGAGATTAAACTGGGCGCCTTTTGGAGCATTAGTTGGAGATAACTCAGTGAAAAAAACATCTCATGAGTAGAGACAGTAAAGAGCCTAATTCCGACGAATATACGTCAGAGAGGCGACTATAGCCACCCTGTAACTATCTTTCCAGGGTGGTAATTTTCAATATTTGATGATATCACCCATTCTATAAACATTTCGAAGGAAAAAAGACAATAAACAGATATGAAGAAATGCATTTTTTAAATTGACGCCTGAATGTGGAAATTTTGACAAGGAATTCCCGACGATATTGACTGAAATGGCTAATTTCAGAGACGAAAGAACTTAGGGCTTTGATCAGAAATAAAATTCTCCAGTTGATTTACTTAAAAACATTTTGCAAATTACAAAAAAAATTCGATCGAACTTAAATTTATTGAAACATAATGCATAAATATATATAGGATGAATATTACAAAAAATAACTATTTAAAATATCTAAAGTGTTCTTTTCCTTACCTACATTTAAAATACCCTTGGAGAATTTTGTCAAAGCACGAATAATATATTGATCAAAGTTAGAGTGGTGATCTAAAATAATGCGATAGATTAGATGATAGACCACCAACGAAGATGTTCTTAGAGAATAATGAGTGCATTTAGGCAAAGGGTGCCCTCATTCCACAAACCCTCAAGAATTAAGCCCCCAACTAATTGCTTTCGTTCCGCTGGACCAACAAACGAAAGGCGTGGACCCCCCAAAGAGCGGCTGCCACCAAAAATGAGACAATTGAAAGACGAAATGAAGCGAGACGCCGCTCATTGTAGAAAACTCTCGCCAGAGGTCACTGAAATGCGTGCTACTCATTCTTCCAAATCACTCACTCCCCCTCTTGCGGGGGCATGCGTACTTTTTATCGTAAGATAATAATAACGAAGCCCTTGAATGCACTTGACCCTTAACTCGGCTATTTATAAAGAGAATGGGGAAGGCGTTTTACATCTGCTCAAGAAATGAAACAGATGGGAGGACCTCTGGTTTACGATTATCATCCTTGAATGTCCTTTCTATTCAGGACATCACTCATACTTGTATTTCACTTATATTTTTACTATAACACTCTCTCTAAATTCAACAATTCTTCAAACCAACATAAATCCAGACATTCCTAAATTATCTTAGATTCCTTTATGTTCTATGCTTTATCCATTTCTCTAATCATTCAATACTATCTTCTGAAAGGGCCGATAATATCAAAGCAATACTTTCGAAACGAGCCCTTTATTTACAACAAACGTGATACTTTCCAAATACATATTAATTAAGGTTTTCACAAGAAGTGAAAAATAGTGGATTGGCTCGGAACCCTGGTCTCCACTTTCTTGTGCAATGCCAATGTTACTTTCCATCATTTACATATTAATCTTCGTAGTATTAGTAGTAGTATTGCTAAAAGTGCTTCGACAGCTTAGATCATTTCGCACATTGGCTCCCACCGGGAATCGAACCCGGGACCGATTTCATCAAAGGCAAACGCGCTGTCCACATGACTATCCGGGAGCCTATATTAATCTTCGTTACATCTTCTTTAAAAAAGTAATTCTTCCTCCATCAATTTCTATGCAACAGAAATAAAAAACACTGCCTATGATCAAGAAGCCAATTCGAGTTTCTTCCTTCGCAATGTTAACTTCACTTTCCTCCGAAAATTATTTTGAAGACTTATTTTATTTTAGTTCAACTTCGACAAAAAGCAGAAGTTCCAACTCCAAGTCAGTTGTTACTGGACCCGAGTTTGTAAGGAAAGACATCATCCCCAAGGCAACCTCAACCCCCTCCACTAATATTTATCAGAAGATGAGGCTTCCTTGTTAGGATGTGGAGTGAGGTAGTTTCCCTCGAGTTTCTGGATTTAGCAAATATGCTATCAACTGAAAAAGACCATCTAAGCACAGTATAATGATCCTAAGAATAACACTTTTCACATCAGTTACTAAGGAGACAAGATGTGTATTCAAAATGCAGTATCGGAGATAAAAGACGAAAACTAAATGAAGGTTTGCATTTTTGGTGCAAACAAAGGATCAGATTGCTGATCCATGAATATAAAAAAGGAAAGAGAGATAAGAAAAGAAAGGTGAGGAAATTAGTAAAAAGGGATATTGAGAGCGGTCGATTGAATTAATTGAAACTGGTTGAGTATTAATGGAAACACGGAATCGAAAGGGGAGCAGGTGTCGCCCTCTCTACGGAGTTCTTCCGCACTAACGAAAAAGCCCTTCCCCACCCCCACCAATGCATAATGGTCGTCACATTTCATCTTAGCGAGCTCTGCATTGCAGAAGGGCCTTTTCTTCCTCAAATAAAGGCCACGGAATGTTTCCACGTCGTTGAGAGAGACACGACGAGGAATACACGGGGATAAGGCATCTTAGAAGAAGTACGCGAATAAATAAAATACATTTGAGAATAACAAATGAGTCTTTCGAGAATTTGCATTCTGAATCGACTTTCCAATTCCTATTTACGAAGTGTATTAATTTAAATCCATACGATAATGAAATAGAAAACACGCAGAATTAAAGGATCGAATTGATTTAAAATTAAATTCAATGTATAAAATCAAAAGATTAAATTTTAAAATTATAATTAAAAGCGATGGAACTATTATATATTCTGCGCCCTTATTAATAATCTTGAAGACGATATCTCTAGACTCGTAAGTTGGCATCGATGTTTTCGTTAAATGCTATTGAACTACTTCTTGGCTGTTTTTTTGTGTTTTGGAAGAGCGCAATTAGTTTAATTTGAGGATTGAAAAACTCCTGATCTCCTCTTCAGTCGCCTTTTCACTAATAACAAGACTCCAGCAGCGCGTTAACGAACGGATCACAAACTTTTGCAATTGAGGTGCACACAAAAGGCGCTTTCACATTTGATGCGAGCACCTCAGAGAATTCATAGAAAGAAGCGAACTGAGTTCAACTCAAACAACGAGGCGTTGCCATAGAATTCCTCAGGTCCAAACTCAGGGAAGTTCAAAGTTAGAGTTAGAAGCAAAAGGATAATTATAGATAAGTGATACATTAAATTACTCGAGTCGAAAACAGTTGCTTTGTATTATTTAATGCTTTACATCCGTGTTTATTCAAATAATAACATTTTCACAAAAATAAACTGGGAAAATTAGAAATATCGGGTTCGCATTACGACGAGATGAATGATTCCCACGGAATAGAGATTATGTAAGATATGCCACAAGTTGTGTGTGAGCAATTGCAATATTGCAGAGGAGAGCGATGTCTTACATTTGTAAAAATATTTACTTTCGGATGACGTCTTCAAAGAAAGAGACACATAATTAAATGAATAAATAAATATATTACCAAGTATTTTGGAAAATCATACAGCAATAATATAGAAGAAAAGACACGTTATAAAACGAAAATCGAATTTATCAACGAAATAGTAAACGGAAGCACATACATCGAGTAAATATAGTAGATAATAATCACACCGCATGTCTTACAAATAACGATATTGTGAAAATAGAATTTGAAAATAACAGATCTGTTAGTGAATATAACTTGGATAATGAAACGTGAGTTGGTGGATATTTTATTTGAATTGGAACAAAAAAAACACTTCACTTTGCTCCGTGAGGAGCAATCTAAATGTATATATGAATGAATTCGGCTTCTTTTTAATAAGAAGAGTAGGATAGATTAGGAAAAATGCGGATTATTTCCCTCGTTTACCCGAAATGGGGAGGAAAGCAAACGCCAGTGAAGTCATTTAAGAATCGAGTGCAGCAAAAGGCCCTCCGAAGGGGGAATTAGGAGGTCCTCAGACGACCTTCCTTTGAAAGATCAGAGACAATTGCGCCTCCCGCAGGAGAGATTAATGAAGACTTAATCGGATGCAGTGAGGTGCGTCACGGGAAGGAAACAGAGCAGCTGAGTAGCTACTTAAATAAATTAAATATAAGTTCCTATGCTTGACGAATGATTACCACATTTATGCGTTCTTGTGACGTCGTATCTGAATATGAAGGAGCCTTGGGAGTTATTTCAATCAATTGGTCCGAATATTCGTTTTCACTCACATTCACAACCCATTCTGCCCGTGTTGAATTGATAATCGTCTTAATCGCAGCATTTGAATATTACGTTATATCATCCATAGTCGCATTCAATCGGATATACTCCTCCACAGAAAGCGACACTGAGCACAATAGCATTAGGATAGAGAAGAAGTGCTGAAGCAGAGAGACTGAAAATTGAGTAATTATTGTTAGAGCAAAGATGAGATAAAATAGGGAATCGCGCACTACACTTTGCTTGAAATCTTAAAAGAGTTGAAACATGACGGATAAGATACAGTTAAGAATATATGAGGATTAAGCGACAGAATGAGTTGAAATTGAGAAATCCTCGGTTTCATAATGACAGAAGTAGCTTCGAAACGCATTAATTAAACGCATCTTTACTTTATATCGTATTTCTGTGAGTGTTCGTCCAGAAATGCATTTATTTAATTTATTCAGCAAATAGCTGACCGTTAGAACTCATTCAAATCGATTCACCAAAATTTACACCGCTCGTGAAACAGAAGAAGCGTCCCGTTTCTAGGATACTCTCACAGCATCCGGCGACTGGAACAAGCGTCTTGGTTTCGACTAGAGTTCCCGTTGCCTAGTGAGATTGCTTCCTATAAACAGGTCGTTTATTTTTTTTCATTTTATTTAGAAGAAGTCGATTTTCGTTTATCCTTTGAATAAAAGGATGAATAATTTGGACTTGACTCGATTCGTTGGCAAACAGTTTTCCCAATGTCTCTCTATTCCACGCAAGTCTTTCTCGCGCTTTCTCTTCTAATGCTTCCACATTAATAGGGGTAAATATATAAATATACTGCTATTGGCACGCCAAAGAACATTCTTAGTAGCGATACTTAGTATTCATCATCATCGTAAAGTGAGGGCATGCATGAGCACTCGTAGAATCATAAAATCGGGAATATTAGAAGAATATTTCGCAGAGAAATTCTGTAATCCACGAGAAATGGAAGAATCAAAATGGAATGGTTCAATTTCCGAGCATAAGTAAGAGCGGTCCGAGATAAGATACAGCACCAAAGGCGATCGATGGAAGAAATGGAGAGAAACATCGACTTCATTTTCATTCAAACGTTTCTTTAGACGAGAATCTCAGAGAGTGAGAAGAAAACGGTAAAAATTGAATCATCATCTAAAGAGAAAAGTTGTTTTATTTCGCAAATAGTAAGCCTAAAATATCAGAACAGTCCTTAAATGTCATAGATGGAATTACTAAGACAACGAAACTAACATAAAAATTTAAATCTATTGCAGCGCAATAATATAATATGCAGAAGTAAGAAACTGACTTCAGCTAATGGTTTCCGGTAAAATTAGGAAGTTAAAAAATTGGAATCTGTTGCTTCGGCCTCGACTTTGAGGTAGTTCTCCAAAATAAAACTTGAGAGAAAGAAGAACGCTTAAACCACAGTAATTTTATTACCTCACGGCCATGGATTCGATCTATAAGATCATCCTCAGGTGACAAGATCTGCATAGATCTCTTAAAGATCGTAACCATGGTCGTGAGGTAATAAAATTACTGTGGTTTAAGCGTTCTCCTTTTTCTCAAGTTTTATTTAGTTAAAAACTTCCCTGATTAATATGTCACTTACAACCACCATAAAATTAGAATGCGTTGCATCATCGGCAAAATCGGATATAAAACAACCCTTCCCATAATACTTAACTATCGAAAAAAAATGCTCTTTCGTCTAGATATTATGTAACGCAATTCGAGTTTTGAGTGACATCAGATATTTACAACTCACATCCGGACAATCCCGTTTGAAGTGTTTACCCAAAATGTCCATTTTCAGTGTCTCTTTTTTTAATTAAATACGCACTAACGAATCCAGTACTAATATTATTTTCATAATTCAATCCTAAACGATTGATCTGCCCTTGATAACCCCAGTTGTGCTCAGTTCTTGGGTTCGTGCTTGAAAATGGCAGCAGAGATCGTTGCCGAGACATACAGCATCACCCGGTTGATAACCCAAGAAAACTACCCGAGCAGCATTCGCCGGGAAAGCGTCTTTCTGCAGCCGCAGTCATTTCCCTCAACAACTGTTTACCGCGTGAAAATGAATTCAGATCGAATTGACTGAATCGAAAAATCGTTGCATTTGAATCGAAGCGGAAATATTTACGACTTTACGGAAAAGTTATTTTCCTTCCTTCCCGAAATAATAATTACTGTTTGAAAGGAAACCCGCATCGGAGAAAGAGAGTCGATTGGAAGCCATAAATTGGGAGGGGGAAGGGAAGAGGAGGGGGAAGGGAAGAGGAGGGGGATCCGGTTTACTTGTCGTTGCTAAGCTACGGAAAAGGGTGGAAATGAAGAGGAAATTGGAATTTATTCGTGATTCCAATCGAACCTATCTCAAGAGAGGATTTCGAAGCGAAAAATACGAATTTGGATTATTACTCCACTTTTAAAGGTGCTCCTTGGGGGGTTTATGTAAAACTGAGTTCTTAAAGTTAATGGTATTCACGGAAATGTGTGAATACAATAAAACCACGCGAAATTATAACCTAGAATTATCGCATCTGCGCAACATTTGATAGCACCACGGAGTTTAGGCACGAAAAACTGCGATTGAAAATAGAAGCACCGTTGAAATAGCATCGGATGTCAGAGGTAAAAAGTATTAAAAAATTCATGAAAGGGCAACTCGCTATGCTAACTTGGGTGACTCCATAAAGCATCAAAGATAGAGAAACGGTATCGCGTAGCTATGAAAGGAATTCCAGCAGTGTCTGTAAGGGACAAAGAGGAAGATGATCCTCTTGGAATAACGCATGAAAGATGATATTCGCATTAGCGAGCTGAAAAGCACTCGATAAAAAACAAACATGAATAATCTCTGAGAAATAAAGGAGAGCTTCGGCTCGGAAAACTTTCGATAAATGGCGTTGTGATGATGCAAACATCTGTAGAGGAGACATAGGATTGTCCTCTTAAAAAGAAGAATTCGAAAAACAATACAGCTTCTTTGTTTTTGCCTCTCTGACCTCTTCCCCTCCCGGACTTGGAAGGGAACTTGACAAATTGCATTCTCCGAACATAAATTAATAAGAATGACCTTTGACCGATACATTCATTCGCTTTGAAGGAGGGTTTACCGAATTCCTTAAATCAAAGATCCTTCGAAAATAGAGAATCGTATTTTCCGTAAATATTTTGCAGTTACCGAACGCCTTTTTAGTTAGTTTTAGTAAATAAACAGTTGTAAAAATAACTCGGAAACTGCAGCTGTGAAACTCCAGTGATTAATATATATATCATTATACTCCAAATAGAGAGAGAATTCATTCTTAGACAATGTTTAAAAACTGATTCCTACCCCAGTTTTACAGACGAATAAGATGCAGCTGAGACTGATATTAAATGACTTTAGATGACATTTGTAATTCGCTGTAATCAGCAACTACTTTTCGCATTATGGAGGCTCCGTAAAACGACAAAATGGCATGCAAATTTCAATGTTCAAACTGGAACTAAACAGTTTTCATCTGAGAAAGGAAAGAAGGGGATTAAGGAGGATGGACCACACAGAATGTAAAGGATGAAAGACACGTGATGCGAATAGATTTTAGAAGCTGCGAGGATTAACGAATTAAGCATTTTGTTCGAGGTCTCTTGGGAACGTCAAATATTCCGACGTTGAATAACTCTTTATTCCTAAGGATTATGTTTCTTTCTTCAATAGTACTTCATCTCTCGCTTATTTTTGAATACATTAATGCTAAAATTCAATTAAAAGCAAATATAAAGACTTGAGAGATTAGAACTATTTTAAATGGAGGTTAACTAGTTAATTCAAGCGATATACTCGTTACCACCGAAACTTAAAACAAGCACCGATAAGAACGCAAATTATTGTAAAAATTAAGAACTTTTATCATAACCGAAAAACATTTCACTATTAGTAAACATTTTCAAATCCGGTTTTACATTATTTTTAAGACGATTATTCGAGATGCACACAATTTTACAGTGATTTTTTGCATGAAATTGGAGCCATCCGTGGAATATATGCTTCAAGAAGTGCATTTTTATGGGAAATATTTATTGCGAGAAGAAATAACGCACAAATTTAAATACGTGTGTAGAATGCCATACTTCAAGTATCATGATAATTTCACGATTCCTTGTTTCAGTTTTTGGGATCCAAGAAATATAAAATATTCTAATACAAAGAACTTCTTCGAATGATTCCCTTCAAATGTATAACAAACCAATTTCAATTTCTTAAAGTTTATAATTATTCTTTTTATACTTATTAGAAAAAATTCCGCAATAAGAGCACTGAAAATATTGTTTAAATATTTCTTTTAGATGCACAAAGTTTAGTCAATAAAACGTGAATTTTAAGTTCTTTTAACAACGAAACTGGATGCTATTTTGGTTTATGGATAAAGAGCAAGTAGAGAAGGAGACTGAGTGAAAATGTTGACTGGAAAGCGAGATATCCTTACACAAGGAAACAACTCATTAAAAGAAAATGAAATTGTTTAATAGTTACGATGTTTAAATGTTTAAGGGCAAATACCTCGAACTACATTTTTTCGCAAATTATAAGTTTAATTCATTTTCTATTGTTTCTTTTCTTATGATTATAGGAATAATTCGGTATAAATAAATTTAAAAATTAACATTAAAATGCGAAACGTCCAATCGATCGGCATTCTCTGAGATAAAGCGAGATCTATGCACTCCTTTTGGGAGAAAATGAATCGGCGCGAACATCTGCTTCCTCCGACCCATTTCAGGGGGCAGTTAAATCGAAAGCAGCTGCACATGAATACAAACAGCAGAGCGATGGAACTCGACTTTCTTGATTTATGCGTTTCGTTATGCAGCGAATACGTGAGGACGAATCAATGCACTTTCTCTCGTCACTCACAGCTTATTAAGGAATCCGGAATCCGTAAGTATTTTGGTAAAATGCTATACATCAATAATTTATTTCATAAAAAGAAAATAATTGCCTAATAATGTCGCCATTATTATTAGGCAATGTGTATGATTAGCTACATAGTTGGACACATATTGATACTGTATTTCAGTGTTTGTATCGCCGAATTTCAATCTGAAATAAAAAGGTAATAAAGAATCAACTAAATCAAATACCAAATACGGAAGCTCTAACGTGTCGACAAAAGGGGAACGCAAAAATGAAGTGAAGAAGTTCGTGATTTGCACATGAGATGGTAAGAAACGTTAAGAGAAGTTATGTTTTCACAAAAATCTTTCCTTTCATATAAAATTATTAACAACAAGCCTGTCTTAATGATTCACCGAGAACTCTCTTAGCTTCAACCTAATGGTTTAAATCCTCCAGGTATTGGCAAAAGCACCTCAAGAATATCCATTGCAGAACGTCTCAAAGAAGTTTCATAAAAAAGAGGAAACAGTTCTCCATTGCGATCGACCTAAATCAGCCTTCCAAAAGGGGAAACGAAGGAAGACTACCAACGCCAATATATATGGAGGTGGTTGGAGTCGGAAGTAAGAAGAAGATACCGGAAATAGGACAGAAATGCAGAAGAGAAAGCCATCGATGAATAAGTAACGAAGAGAGGCTGAATTATGGTGGGGAAAGGATTCGGGCATTCCGAAAACATTTCTCTCTCTAGCACCAATAAAAACGCCATCTTTGGTTAAATTTATTAAGGTGGACGACGTGTGCGAATCTCTCGATAAACAAATCGGAATGAAAGTGTTCTTCCATAAAACAGTGCTTCAAATGCGATCTTTAGGCAGTTTCAAAAATTACTAAGAAACTTCAAGGACGCGTGGATAGTGTGTTTGGTAATATTTCTTTAAGAACTCATTTAAATTGGAAAATATTCAGTGTTCCAATAAATATCAAACGAATTTCATGAGAGAGCACAAGAAGATTAATTAATAGACAATTAGAATATTCTAACTGTTATTGACAATTGAAAAAAGGAAAAAGGCATATCTAGGGCACATCCTACGGAACACTAAACATTATCTCCTACAGTTGATAATTGAGGGGAAAACCGAAGATAAAAGATGAGGGAGAAGAACATTCTGGATGGACAACATAAAACAGTGGGCTGAATGATACTCCTGAGATAAACAGCAGCGACGAAACGCTAAATGTGATCGCCAAAATCCATTAATGGATAGGCAGAAGAATTCTCTAGCGGCAATGAACAAATAAATCGGAATATCTACTTACGAGTTTCCTCTCGGTGCGTGGAAAGGGTGTGATTACAGGTTGTTCGAACTATTTTCTGTTATTATCGCGTATCGTTCGCATAAAGAAAGAAATTTTGAAACGACTTGTCCTATTCCTCTTCGTTTATGCTCACTGTTGGATCGTCAATTGCAGGGGGTCACGAAATACGAATCACGTCTCCTGCAAAAGCACAATCTTTTAATTCAGCATACAATCGTAGTCTGCGTAAACAACTAAAATTTCAAATATGAGTATTAAGTCTTTACGCGTAAAAACCATAACTTCATATTTGATATTCATTAGAATTACTTAACGAGGTGTATAATTAGATGGAACGGATAACCCTGAAATGCGATGAGAAACGAAGAAAACAAAGGTCGTGGATTCGCAATGCGCCAATTCGTTCGCCCTTCTCTTGTTTCTTCGCGCGACATTTCCAAAAAACTTCAAACATCGATCTGCGAAGGAAGCAGAGCGCATCCAATTCAATGACATCTGAAGAAGAAAAAGATGACGGCAAAAGAAAGGAAATGTCCAATTGAAAAGGAATAATTTGCTCCTCCACTTGCAAGAAGATCGAATCTCATTCAAAGAAAAAAATAGTAAAAGTACTAACGCAAAACGATACAGTCGAAAGACAGTATACAGTACTAGAACGACTTCTATGGAGCAATGGATGAAAGGAATAAAAAGTAGGGCAATAAATATCAAAGTATAATGAAAAGATGAAGAAAAATTACAAAGGTACAATGACAATGTATAGGAGAAAAGCGAGAGCTCATAAATATTATACAAGAAATGAGGTATGAAATAACCAGTATTGAAATTTGGAGAAATCAAGGATACCGCTTCTTGTTCACGGACAAATATTTCAAAATGAAATTGTAGTTAACAACGATATTATTTATGTGTACATTATTTACATTAATGTAATATTTTTTAAATAATCCAAAAAAACTCTAACTTTAAAATTTGCGGTCCATGGTCACTTTTGATGCCTTTCCAGTCAATTACGCAAGTAATGACGAACAGCTCAAACTTAAAAAGTAATGGCAAAGTAATTCTCTTGATACTTTACATCGGTTAGATTTTTCGCTACAAAATGGCACATCAACAATTTATTGCAAATAATTAGCCCCAAGATAAGTATAACATAAAGATAAGAATATGAAGAAATTGTCCCTAGCTCCCTGATAGTCATGTGGACAGCGCGTTTGCCTTTGGTGAAAGCGGTCCCGGGTTCGATTCCCGGTGGGAGCCTATGTGCGAAATGACCTAAGCTGTCGAAGCACTTTTAACAATACTACTACTACTACGAAAGTCTTGTCCCTTGACAAGATTACCGTTCCAGAATTAAATATATCCTCCCGGAGTAATTCATTTAGCAACTTAATTAGAGAGAATAGGAATGCTAGATAAGCAGTTTGCTTTGCTCGAGAACACAGTTGCGAAATTCCCGCAACTCTTTCGCAGCAAATTCAAAAGCGTCGCGAAATCTGTTAATTGAAAGCATTTCTGCGCTCGCACTAAAGAGAGCTAACTAACACACAAAGGCTTCCTCCGATTCCATTGGGTTCTGCTGAGGAACGGCGCTAAATGAAGGAGCGCTTCTTTCGGACATTCGAGGAGAGACTCAAATGGAGAAAAGTCTGAATCTGAAGGAATCGACGGTTCTGTGCGTGATTTCCTGAAAATGCAACTGAGAAAACAGTGGGGTTTACTGCAGAATTCACTCGACAATTTGATGTATTTTGTCGAAATTTAGGGCGATTTTGAATAAAATCCAACGAATTCTATTATAACTTATCTTAATCTTTCAACGAAGTGAATCCTGAAATTATTTAAGACGAATTCACTTAAGTAGCTCTGAGATACATTTTTTTAAATCTTCTGGGATCGGACCGTACAGCTTTATAAGATCAGGGAAAAGTTTCAACTGCAAATGCTCGCCCGCGTGTGAGCATATCTCAGATCGTACATAAATACCAGTGTATTCGAAATGGTGGCTGCCAAAAAATACTCTGGTTTTACGACCGATCACGCACAAGATCCTCCATAAAATTCTAAAATAAACAAGTATTTCCTTCGCCTTTCAGAACTCATTCCCTTAAAGAAAATATTTTCTTTGATACACCGAAATGGGTTTAATCTCTACCGAATGGGGTGTTGCATCATTCCAATTTTTCATCAAGAGCATGAGAAATATTTCTAAGTACGAACACGCACATTGGCTTGAAAAAAATTGCAAACCTTACTGAAAATGATAGTAAAGATCTCTTTAAGTGATAATATCATGAAATTACTACGATTACAATTACCATGCAAGTACGATCTTTCAGCGACCTGTCTCAATTGTTCCTATGCTGAATAGAAGCCCTGGGCGGTCGACCCTTTTTTCCCTCGAAGATCTAGCAATGGGCGGCGATGACATGCGCAGTAAGATTACTAGCGGATGTCGTAATCCAAGACAGTGGAGACCTCTGTTTCTCCACACACAGATGCAAAGAAACTCCTTCTCCGCATTATCCATTACAAGAATCCGAAGCAATGCGAGGCATTTTCTAATTTACTCATATTACATCACGATAACCATAATTTCATGCAACTGTATACAGCAAATGTATATGCTACAGAAGATAAAAAGATTATGCTACCTTAAGAAGCTTTAACAATGGTATTGGTAGTCAAGGAGACTGCAATTGAAGATGACAAATATCGACGAAACATAGTGATGCATTATTGAAGTTCTCATGATTTAAGGTCGCAGAAAACATGTGCCGATACATAAATTAATCTCGAATGAATCATCTTAAAAATGGAGCCAAACATTATCGATGACAGTCAATTTCTATTTTAGTTTTGCGATTGCGAAATTCATAGACATTTCTAGGGTAATGTCATCAAAGAGTCTTCATTCATATCAGTTTGTTCCTTATAATACTCGTATCTGCCGAATGAACAATGCGTGACGATTCATTAAGGATTTTGTAAATAAATTCTTGATTTTGATATCTAGAGGATACTAAAGAGATGAGCAATTCATTAGAGAGAGAGAGCAAAGTGTAGATTTTGAGCAAAACAAGCCTCTCTCGGTAAATAGAAACTGTTAGTGAAATACATTTTAACGTCTGAGAAATATTAAAATTGTTTCTATTCAAGACAGACGACAATGGAACATTTTAAATGTCCTTGCGGACACGATTCGTCTACATCTAAATTAATACCCTTCGAGCCGCCTTTCGGCGTGTGTCAGGGTGTGTAAACACCAGTTGAACCTAGACTACTTTTTTACTCGGTTATTGTCGCGTATCGTTCGCAGAAAGAATGAATCTCTAAAACGATTCGTCCTAGCATCTATTTCTCTTAACTTACGGTCATTATCGGATCGACCGAGGTAGCAGGGGGGTTGCATGACACGGATTGTATCTTCCGAAAATGTAGTTTCCCTGAATTTATTAAGCAATCGCAGCCTAGCTTCCAATCTCCTTTCTTTCAAGGATTCCCAACCTACGTCTGAGAGCATTTTTGTAACGCTTGCTTTTTTATCGTAGCATTTCTTAACAAAACGAACCGCTTTACGCTGCACTTTCTCGAGTTCGCGAGTACACGTTTCATCAGCCAAATCCCATATAGTCCAACTTGCCACGTATTACAGAAGGGGTCTGATCAAGGTTTGAATTGAATCAATTATTTTTATAACTATTGTGCGGATTTCCATTATCTGTAAAAACCGCAGCTTTAAGCGTAAATTTAAACTATCATGTGGTTATGCCGCAGTATGTATTGTATAATCCATCTTTGTTGATTTCCATAATATACTCAAATACGAAGGCAATATCACTCAAATTCTTGTTAAGGTTAAGCAAACGGAAAACCAGAACTGAGTCAAATAATGAATCCAATTAGCAATTCTTCCGCTAACAGCAATTATTTCCTCATCGATTTCCTCAATTTCCCTCCACTTGCTGCAAATTTCCTCATATCAATTCTGGGACCCCATTTCTCAATACCTTTTCTCCGACGGCTCGAAATCAATTTCTCTCTTCATTTTGAAATTATTCCTCTACAGTTGTTCATAGATAACGATACAGCCATCAACTTTTATGCATTTGATTTAAACTAATTAATTATTTAAACTAATTAATATTTAAAAAATTAATTTGACTAATCAGTAGTAGTCAAAATGAATCAAAGTTTTACATTTAATTGTAAAAAAATAAAGATAAAAATGTTCCAAACATCTGATATAGAATAACGTAATTGTATGTAAGTAGCCTTAAAAATCCAGAGGATAGATGAAAAAGACTGACTTAATGGGAAGCCAGATCTTTCCAGGGGAACACTCAAGAGCTGGAAGACAGAGTAGAAGACCTTGGTTCGATTGTGTTATAAATTACGCTTTCCATACTTAATCGTTTAATAATGTATTAACTTCAATTCGTGAGCACTTAGAATAATATAGCGGGCGTGCGATTTTGACCTTGCTGGACGTTGCTTCAAAGATACGAGGAAATGACAGAACATATTCATAACAATGCAATAATATGAGTGAAGTGAAATCATCGTGCAGCGATAGGAATGTATAAAGCTGAATTCTGAATTGAGTCTAATACATTTTTAACTACAAAAAGGTACAGCGTCGCGGAATCTAAAAGATTTTGACTAAAACCCTTTCAATGATTCAGTTAAAACTAGAAAAATTACAATGAGATTTCATTTAAAGGAGGGAGAAATAAAACTTAAATGGATTGAGAGTATGGATTATGAAACCAAAATAAGAAGAGACGAAAAAATCGCGTGCGCGAAATAAATTGCGAAAAGTGAATTTGCACGAAATAGGGGATGTAAGCGATATTACTTGATTAAAACGACGTAATTATAGAAAGGTAATAATCAAGAGAGGGTAACATCGCAGTGAAGACCGAGCACTGATTGAACCAAATTAGTCATGCGGTAATTATGACAACTGTTCCGTTCGCTCCAAATAGACCTCGGCGGTGGAATGCTGGCTTTTTGATACGGAGGTCCCAGTTCGAGACCCTGATTTTTTCGTCTATGGAATGAGTATTTTCATTCGTCGGGTGGATGAGCGTATATTATATTAAAACGTATATAACTGAGGGCACTTGTTTCCGTCAAAAAAATTTTGATTAATTTAAGGATTAAAAACTCGTAATAATATTTAAAATGCTTGAGAAGTTTAAATTTCCCTTTTATTTCCTTTGCTTCTTCCATTTATTGTAGCACTTTGTCCACTGCTGTTTAAATAATCCATAATTCCATTATTCCTCACTCAGCAACCACCAGTAATGTATTTTGCCAAACTAATGCCTTTTGAGTATTTTATTTATTTTTAGCTCTTAATGTTCTCCAAATATGAAAATCAAAATTAAAGTTAGAAAAAATCGATTACAGCCTACTTTGATCGACAGGAAAAGTTTTTACAAATATTTTTGATAAATTTTCAACTTTGCAGAAATATCCCATTATTTATAACAAAAAAATCTTTTTCCCCATCAGATTTAGCAATTTGGTTACATAAGTAATAAAGAGTTAATTTAAGGGTGCAATACTACGTGCAATTTCCATCACTTAATCTCCGTCCATTTTCATTTATTAATATAACGAACACCATTTCCAACCGAATATTCTCTTCATTTCACTTTAGCGAAACGCCGCTGTTGGAGGGAGGCGCTGCTAGCGGCATTTAAAATTCGTGCTGGATTTCAAAGCACCGATTTGCATAAAAACTTGGGAGAATCCCAAATTGAGAATTCCAACTCATTTTTGTGCCGTTACAATGGTTCATAATTCGGAGGCGTCAGCGGATAACACTGCCATCTCACGAAGAGACCGAAATTAACTTCATCGCAACAACTTCGGCTTCATTATGCGCTGTGAATTAGCGAGGATTTACTCGGGATTCGGAAAAGGGATGCAAAAATATAATACCGCAATTATTTCGCACAATGGAAGCTCTGCCAGAATGAAATTTCGGCATAATTAGTTACGGAGCGACGCAAAAAGAGAGGCAAAAGTAAAAAGCTGGGAAAACACTTTTGGCGCCGTAGAAAAGTATTTGCGAATTCAACCACCGTTTGCAGCGAATGCAGCTCGTATCAAAACGCCTTCGAAATCAACGATGTTTCTTTCGAAAATCAAACAGATTACATTCTGTGGTATTAGGCTGGACTTCGTGGAAAGACACAATAAGAAATGAATAAGCCACTTCGCAATAAGTGTGGAAAATACGAAGTTCCTTCCTTATTCATTTCTCAAACAAATTACATTTCAGCGGTTTTTCTTTCCTGATTGTGATTTGGATTCGTTCTCGCGTTAAAAAGAAGCAATGCGATTATATGATATAGAGTGATCTATTATATACAGATGCTTCTCCGGATTCATTCATATATATAGATAGGGATATAGATAGATAGATAGGATACTAATTCACAGGCGAAACCAGAAGAGTCATTGACTTGAAATTTTTATGACGTATTGATCATAACGTGTAACCGCCAGCAAAATCGAGATTCTGAACCTCAGTGTCATGGGTTCGATTCCAGAGGGCCCCCAAGTCCCGATTTTCCCCCATTAAAAGCATTTCTTTGATTTTTGGGAATTAAAAAAATACTTCCTGGATAGATAGAGAATTAAAACTTAAGGAGCTGATAGATATGGTCAGGATTTATCGAAAACGTCAATGATTTTCACAAAATATGTCCTGGGTTCGATGCTACGACGATGCAAAAATAAATTTAAAATTAAAATACATTGAGGTAGTTTTTAATTATTTTTTATGCACTTATCTAAATGAAAGGAAGTTCATGCTTGGCTACAAGATGTATGTTAAGAATTGGTTAAAATACATTGAGGTAGTTTTTAATTATTTTTTATGCACTTATCTAAATGATAGGAAGTTCATGCTTGGCTACAAGATGTATGTTAAGAATTGGTTTCAGGAAAAAAATTAGATAAGACCGTACTATTCCTGGGTTCGATTCCAGAGCAGATTAACATTTCTCACATGAGGAATATATGTAAAAAGTAGGACGTCGTTTGAGGCAATTGCAGACAATATTTCTGCTTGAATTTGCATACATAGTTAGAGATGATGATCTTCTATTGTGTTGTATAGGAAGTATCATCAGAAAGACCCGGGTTCGACGCCGGGCAGTAAATAGGTCTCCCATTTAAAATACATTGGGGTAGTTAATTATTATTTTTTGATACACTTAATGAAATAATAGGAAGTTCTTGCTTTGCTAGAAGATGTATATTAAGACTCCGTTTCAGAAAAAAATTTAGATAAGACCATGCTTTTCCTGGATTTGATGCCAGAGCACATTACAATTTCTCAAATATGGAATATATCTGAAAAGTAGGACGTCGTTTGAGGTAGTTGCAGCCAATATTTCTGCTTAAGTTTTCACACATAGTCAATGATGGTGATCTTCTGTTGTGCTGCTATCATAGTAAGTATGACCAGGAAGACCCGGGTACGATGCCAGACAGATAAATTACAGCGAATTTTAAGAATAGTTTCAATGCTTTTTCTACTTTTGAGGACCCTCTCGATATGATGCCGACTTGAAATTAGTGTTGTAGTTATGCTTGCAGTATGCAAGCAACATTTTACTCGTATTATAAAATCACATTGTACCGTTATATTATATTCTATGCCAATGAGAAATTTGTTTCCACGAATGATAAAAGCTGTATCCATACTATTTGCGAAAAAGCGCATTCGGTGAGCAGTCGATAAGAAGACGGGGTTCGAACACGAGCACGCCAAGGCGGAGGGAGTGAGGGTGGAAGAATGGTTTGTTCCACAAACTTGAGGTCTGTGCGAGGGGAGAAAACACTTAGAAAAGGGTCGAAGTTGCAGCCCTCGGCGGAAGTGTGCGATCACAGCGCCCTCAATATGCATGTGAGAAATACATTAATTAAAACAGTTATAAAGGAATTTGGCATTCCACTATGGATATTATATATAACGCCGAAGTTGTTTGAGAGAAGAAATCATAATCTCCGCTGAGTACAGATTCGTAAAATCTAAGTCAGAAATATCTATATCATCGTCAGGACGTCTAATTTAGGCCTCCACAAGCTTTTTCCAATTCTCTCTTTTGAGCTTTCTTTAATCCCTTTCCTCTCTCCGTCCTATTTGGACTCTTCTCTTGCTGTCCAGTTCTTCGAAGCCCAACGGTTGTCGAATCCTCTGCCCACAATCATACTTTATCAGTAACACTATTTATATATAATATATATATAATACATGAAAAATCTATTTTACTATATATATTAAATAAGTGTCGGAAAATGAGCGTAAGATATTACTGAACATGAAAGTAGTGCAATGAGAGTGTAAATACAGCTAAAATTTATTGCTTGTAGATAAATTACTCGATATTTTTACGTGCTGAGGTTCCCACGGGTTTTTTGGATTCATTGCAAACTCTTTTTTGAAACCAAAACATCTTCATTAATAATATAAAAATATACTCAATCGGGTAAAAGTTTTTGACACACTAAATATTAATTTTTTCAACATGGTTGTACGTGAAATATGATTTATTTCTATACATGGGATTATTTATTTCTACATAACTGACTAAATTGTCAGCGCTTTTAATTAATTTTGATGCTGATGTTTACGAGCAATGTTGACTTGGAATGAAGGAGATACATAGGTACACAACTCCAGCATTGAGGCTGACGCTCTCTCTCTCCAGGTGACACATTTCACATTAATTTCCATCTGACAATTGACTCACCCCTCTTAAAAGCCGGTCTAAAAGGGAGACCTCCCCTATTCAGCCCTTCTGCTCGGAAATGACTCTTCTGAGGATATTTGCCACCGTGAATCGACTGTTTATAAGCAACGGCAGTCTTTCGAATGAGGAACACCTTGAAACGACTAAACAGCCAATACAGCAGTGAGTTTAGTACTGAATTAAAATATGACACATAGAATGAGGAGAGGCATTGTCTTTTTTCCACAAATATTTTTATTTTATTGGAGAAACGAGTTTTCATTGAGTAATAATCATTAGGCCTGATGACACATATTACTCTAAATATATTCAATTGTCCAATCGTTTATTATATTCTTAAATCCACGTACTTCATTAGCCTCTGCAATATATTCGTGCCTGCTTTGATTTTTCACCTTTGCTCATTCATCTAAGGACAAATGATCAACCTGAGTTTAGCTACTACTTGATTATATTCTAATATCCGCGTTCTTTATTTGACCTCTAATACTTTCTCTCCGGCAATGGAAATATTGCGATTTGAGGAACGTAAATACCAATTGAGATTCGGAGGAGATTTAGCGACCAGAAACGAGTAAGAGAGAGCACGTGCATGGGGTCGAACCCCGAACCTCCGCTTGCCGTGAGGATACGCCTCTCCCAGTCGTAGGAGCATCTCGGATAGTAATTAATCCATACTATGGCAATTGGACATTTTCTGCAGATTACGGAGAGAGGAGAAACTGTTGAAAGATCCGAAGCGCAAGGGAAGAGCCGGAGGGAGGCACTCGGCGTCGGAGGGAAACAAAACAGAAACGAAAAGAGGGCTCTTAGTTCTTCTAAGGGTGCGGTTGAGTGAGGAAAGCCCTTTGGTTTGAATTTTTGATAACCTCAGAGAAAAAGTCTAAATCCATAGAAAGGGGAAAAAGGGCAATTGCCTCCACAACAGGATGTTTCCATAAGGCGTTGGAGGGCGGATTCCATAATTAGATGCTCCTCAATGGTGGGTTTAACACTAACAAAAAGAACCCTCACATAATTCTCGGAAGGTTAAAAACGGAATTAAAATATAACCTCCGAAAGGAACTCATGCAAGCAGGCGAATGGAAAAGTACGCGCTCATTGTCGTTCGTGAGAAAGCAATTGTTACGTCTCATTACAACAAAGCGTGACTTTTCATTGTTGTAGACACTTGCACTACTGTTGAACGACAATAACGTTAGGTTTTTTGACACTATCGGAGAGACGGTAAATGTGGGTTGACGAACTTCTGGAACCTTCCCCTTGTCTGAAGTTCTCTTCATTTAGGAAGTTGTTGGTGGCTGAAGGCGTACTTAAGTGGAAAATTTTCACGCAGTAAAGAAAGAATAATGATCCCAAATACACTGGAAAAGTTTACACGAATTTTCAATATGAGGAATATTTTGGATTACCATGAGTAATATGGTCGCAGGAATACACGAGATCTTGTTTACTAACTTTAATTAAGTTGATACTTCAAAAATATATTGCTAACACTTTTAGCAGTAGTATTTTTTGCATCAGGAAAGTCAAAAAACAATAAAGGTAAAACTGTGAAATGAGTTAAACATTAGAAGTAATAAAATCTAAAGATAAAACCTTTCCGGAACTCCATAATGTGTACAGAAAGTTCTCAATTTAAAAATTCCATAGACAATGATTGTTTTAGATTAAATGTTAAAAGATGTCCTAAACGAAATTTGGAGAGTAAAATAATCAATTTTTCAATTTACGTTGTAATTAAAATTCAGAAATTTTATGGAAAATGGTAGGAGGTTATTTAATCAGCTGTTAGTTTTCCATCTTATCTCTTTACGTAATCAAGAAAATTGAACAAAACAGTAAGATTAAATCAACATGTTAAAATTCTAGTAAACCTCCCCAACGCGGCAAACCTCATACATTCTTTTAAGGCCAACTGACTATTCGATAACGACTGAAAACTTCCAAATCGAATTCTAGAGATGGCGCAAAATGAGGCTTCATTTGGAAAGACTGAGGAAACAAACGAGAGGAAATGCTGGAGTTGATTGCATCCGGAAGTCCCTCAAACTGAATACAAATTGGGAACCCAAATGAATGCATTCTCTAACGAAAACTCACTTGCCAATGTTGATAATCGTGGATATGACAAGTTGCGTAATTAATGTTTGCAATAAAATCAATGGTAGTAGAGTTGACTATGTGGAATTCCATAGAAATTTAAACGTCAGGTTATCAATTGTAACGTTATGGACAAAAAAATCACAGTTGATGTAACATGTTGGTAACAATGCAGTTTTCAGATGAACCACAATCATGCCTTTTCGTTGTCACAAACTAACATAGAAATATTATCTTATGTATGAATATATCTTATCTTATCTTATTATATATTAAATCTTATTATAAATATATCTTATTATTGCTATCCTTCAACATATCCAGCGATAATTTTCCAATTTTCTAACCTCAAATGCGGCATTATTGACACGCTTCACAGATATCCCACTCCCTACATCTTCACTCAACAACATATCATTGTTATCCACGATATGAATTCCTCATTGGTGAGTTTAGCTAACAGTTTCAATGGCACTGCTTTGATGAAAGTATCCTCGTATATAATCGATGGACTGCTAATTTTCACTCTCCTGTAACGCATATTAATAATGGCAACATCGATGTTTAACATAAACAATACAACGACTGTCTTTATACCTAATAATTCTCATCTGTTTCTTTTTTCTCTTTATTTTCTTACTTAGAGTTACCTAAATGTCTATGTTATATACAATTTCGACTAGTACATACTGTATGCATTATTTTGATACTGTTTTTTTACAATATTCTTTTATTTTTCCTCATTTTAATGTATTTATGGATGAAAATCCATGTACGTTTTCCTTGTGTTTCTGTTTTGTTTTTTATGTTATTTTGTATATTGCTATCTCTTTTTTAAATGTGAACTGATTCTTATTTATGTATCGCATGTAAGTACTTATTGGCAGTGTATTTATTTGTTTTTGAATGTTTTTCTCTTTTCTTATCTTTTAGCTAATACTATCGGTAGGTTTGTTCAGGTTTTTCACACCCCCTTCCTTGTGGGTGTTTTCCTGCAGTGGATTTTTTTCCTAAGAATCTCTGTGGTTTTTTACATCCACAATTCTTCTAATTATTTCTACTTCTTATTTTATAATTAATAACGATGGGTTGGATGGAAGAAGAGACTTTTAAGTCTCAATCTCGCCCAAATCAAGACGATTTATTATTAATATACAGAAGAATGATATGTTGCTCTTTTCTTTCACCTAATATTAGTAATGAATTTCTAAATTCTTCATTGGTTTCTAAGTACTGGACTAAGTGTGCCCGGAAGGGGTTGGATCCCGAAGAAAATGAATACCACCTTAATTCATACAATTAAGTATGGAGAGTGTAAGGAGGCAATGAAGTCAGTTGAGGAAGGAATTTGAAAGGAATCCGTTTTTTTTCACGAGGAGACGCAATGTTAATCAAAACCAGTTCAAGAAGAAATCACTGATTTCAGTTAAAGGGACGGGAGAGAGAGATCCGAACGACCCCTTCGGCCAAAAAGCATTTCAAAGCAAAACTCAAGGCTTTCAAATTATCGCAAAGTTCACTCCATTTGCTCGATTGATGATTAACATTTGCAGAAAATCCACATCGACAAGTAAATCGTAAAGGAAAACCGTCCCCCCGAGTTCGAAGCTTTGATAAGGCGTAAAAGAGAAAGCACATCGGGTGTAAATATGACATTGTTCAACTATTCTCTTTAATCCTACATTCATTGATATTCCCTTTCAAAGCGTAACTCATAAAGACTCATCTGAATCATCCTTCTAATGAAGCATGTACATAGCTACACGTAAGTGTAGGCAATTTGAAAATATTAGGATTAAACCTAAACATTTGCAAATTTAACAATCAGTGAGTGGTACCAAATTAAAACATTCAAAACACGCACATTTTCAGCGTATTGCGTAAGTTAAAGAATTGATTATGAAATCACGATTAAATTTCGTTTTGCCCTAATTAACTAGGATTCTACGCCATCAAATAACCATGAATTTCAGCTATAATGCCGCTGTGCTAATTGATTCCGCAATCCGAGATTTCTTCTGCATTCTATCGACGCCATCCTCGACTGCTACCCGGACTCGAATATTAGGAAATGTGAAAACTACTATGTTACGGGGAAGACAGGTGAGATTTGATAATGAGAAATTGATTAGAAAGCGGCATTCCATCTGAAACAGATCCATTCATACACTTCAGATATGGAAATAGCGTCTTTAAAATTAACTCTATATCAAGGAATTTAAACATCAACAATTCCTTCGTAAATGTGTATCGCAATTATCTATAATAATTAACGACAAGTGAAGAGGAATAAACCAACTTCTGGTTGGAGTTCACCCTGAAAATAACCAATATAGTACTGAGTTTACAAATCAACGTAAAAAAACTAAACCTCCAGAATTTATTACTGATTTTAATATACAATGGAGTAGATTATCCGTGGTATAATTCATTTCATACAAACCATCGTGAAACGCCCTTTCATATTACACACAAAGTCTCTCGAAACCTTACTGTGGAAGAGATCTCATTAGCTACCTCCTTTGAGAGTTTTTTAGCCAAGCTTATGTAACCAAACAATACTGAGATTGCTGATTTTTTTACATTTCATGTAGTTGCACTATTGTAAACGTGTACCCCTGCAGTAGTCTCTCTTTGGAAGAACTTTTAACGACCATTTCGGGGGATATATAACCTCGAGAAGGAAGAAGAATGGAAGGAACATGATGGCAATAGTTGCAGCGGCTCGATAAAAGGAGGAGGGAAACGAAGAGAGAGTTGCCATGGCAGCAAGATGAGAATCGCAACAAATACAAGGATGTGAAATTAATGCGGAACCGTTTTCGAATTGTTCAAACAAATGCGTAACAAACATCCTCTTCCCTTCCACAGTTAACGCAAGATTCCCGATTCTTTTCCAAAAAATTCAAATCTTATTTAGAGACATTTAACAGAATATTATTTGCAATTAGGATTACGGCGATGACGCATAATTATGCATTTGCCGATTTTCCAAAGTTTTGGTTCGGCACGATTATGTTTTGTATTCGAAATCTATTTCCTGATTCTAGTAATCAGTATAAATTTATAGAAAGATTACTGAGATACCTCTTTAGTAGGAAATTTGTCCTCTTAGGGATGGAATACATCCAAGAGAGAGAATCCCCACCGCCGAGATATTCGGTCCAGGATAACGTGAAGCGAGCACCGCGGGATGCTGTGATCTGCTCCGATGATGTTGAGGAAGGCAATGGCACACTCACCAAAGGAAACTCATTTGGCGTTCATAAAAATCGACTTCTTAATGCATTTAACCGGAATTTGAAGCTGTTCGGAAATAAGTCCTATTTTTAAATAACTTCGTGTTTCCGTATTCCAGTCAATAACAAGAAGTAGCACCTAAATAACAACCAAAATGAATAATGACCGAATTTAGATGAGTGGCAACTGAGATAATTGAATTTATTTTGATTAAATGTGGTCTAAAACTATTTACGATTAACGTGTCATCGAATGCAGACAATTGACTATCATATGATTCTATATATATATATATATATATATATATATATATATATATATATATTCTAATCACTGAATACAGAACTTTGTTCAATACCAATTATCACTCTTTTTATTTTGAAGTCATTCGATGTTTTTCCGAAGCACGGAAACCTTCTCTTTCCCCTTAAATTTGTACCATAGAGAGAACACGTTTCTTTTCGATCTCGTTCCTTTAATATTCTTTCATCGTTTCTTTTTGACTGCTCCTTCTTTCCTTTGCTTTCTTTTTTCTTACTCTCGGAGTGCCTCTAACTTTACTAAAAGTCTTTCCATCTGTCGCATTTTATTTCTTCATGTGTTCTCCCTTACATCTTACATCCTACTCACAGTTGCCCTCTTATTCTGAAAATATTTGAAAAGCTGTTTCCATGGATATTCATTCTGCGTGTCTTAAATTTTACTTTTCGTTGTTAAGTATTTTATATTCCTTTAGAATTCTTTTATATAGTTCAGAAAACTTTTTCATCGCATGATCATTAACCTACAAATATGCCTTATTTTGGTTTATTTATTTATGTTCCTATGTGTTTTGGAATTGTGGCATAAGAAAGAAATGCACCGAAAAAAGGAATGAAAATTAAAATACGGGAAACAACAGGGAAAAGCCGTACATCTCATCAAATTCCACTGCAATTAACTGTTAGAATTTTCACTCTAGTTTTAGCTCCTGTTCAATACAAACGCCTAATGCCGTTGACGTTTCGGTTGCAACCGTAGAACCGTTCTTTTTTTGGCTCCCATTAAGTAATACTTGTGCAAAGTTTACTCGCGACCACTTAATTTAAGGTACACATTGGTATTTTCGTGTTAAATTTTCAAACATCCGTTACATAACTCGCGGTCGATACCAATTTTGGCGTAGAGAAGGCAAATTTTTCTCTACTGAAAAATTGGAGCCAAAATAACCACCGCAAATGACGTAAGTGATGTTTATAAATTTTTGCCCTGTTTTATTTAAATTTTAATATAAAATAAATTATCACAGAAAAAGTTCAGTTGTTAGCATTTAAACGTTAATTAGAGAGCTTAATGTCTCCATCGCATTTTTTATGACATCTGCCGCACTTGGTGACAGTGAGAATTGGAAAAATAACCGATTATGATTTTGGGGACTCCAGCGGTTATGACATTTTATCTCCGGTCCCGATGTCATTCCACACTAAATGACGTCATAAACATGTCGGATTATAGTTACAATTCGAAGGCTCACTTAGAGCGAACATCAACTGCATATAACCGCAGCTCCAAATGAGCGTATAAAGGATAATCCCGCAGATTCTCGAATTATGACAGCTTATCTGAGGGCAATAAAACATGGCCGCCATGCGCAACGTGAATCCAACGAGAGATCACAGCTTATTTACGACTTCCGAAGTAAGAGTCTACGCGATACAACGTCGCATTTGTTTCTGATCCAATCGCCATTCATAACACATAAATTCATCCGTGATTCCCTATTCGGCCGAGTCGCGACTCTGCCATCGAGCTTTCAGATAATCCCGACCGGAAGTGTCACGGTGCGAACGAGTGTCCCGTATTACCTTCATTATTATTATTATTCATTGGTGGCACAATATATAACAAGAGAAGTTATTTAATAAATGCAGGGCAAAGCGACTGACAGTAGAACGAAATTAGTTTTCACTAATGTTTAACAGTTTTTACTCAATTATAACGCAAAATTCTGAATTTCTCAGTAGTCCGTCCATATTTGTTTCGGGTATTGGATGTTGAATTCTAAATAAGGAAAAGAACAACGCTTTGATGAAATTTATCGCTAAATATATTTAATTATTATCTATGAGTCACAAAATACTCCAAACACCATCAAAAATGAGTTCTCATTTCTGATGGTGTTTGGAGTATTTCGTGACTCTTTCCTCATTAACAGCCATCAGCAGAAACTTGAGGATATTATCTACGAGTTTGTTACCGAACGGTGTCCACCAGAGAGTTCTTTCGGGACATTTCTCCACTAAACCTTATAATTGCAGGCTCAAAACTCAATCCTTGAAAATGATATTCGAGGGAGTGATCGAGGAGAATGAAAGAGAGAGGATGAACGTGGAGAAGATGGAATTAAGGATCATTACAGCGGATGGAAATGATAGGAATTGGGAGGCGATGAAAGATGCGATGAATGAGGAAAGAGATAAGAAAAGGAGGGTTTGATAAAGAAGGGAAGGTAAATCGAAAGATGAGCACACCTAACGACAAAATGAATAATGAAAGAGATTCGCGAGTAAAAGCATTTATTTGAGATTAATTACAATTGAAAATAAAACGCCCCTGTTACTCTAATTAAATCTCAAGCAAGCACGTAATGCATTAGTAAACCTGATATTTTCCATACATGGATAATATTTTACTTACTAGCACAAGAAAGCGAAATCCACTGTTAAACAAGGAATTAAAATAACGAACTGACTGGGACTCGAACCCACTCAGAAAGGACCCGTTTAACAGAACTGAGATCGACAAGGCATAGTAGCATAGTGGTTAGAATATCTGCCCGGAAAGTAGTACAAATCCCAGTTCTGTCGATATTTTTCACTTATTTTTTAAACATGCAACTTCTGACTGCATCAGTTGTCCACCGCCCAAAGCATTCCTCCGTGGTACGGATGGTCTACCCACGGCACATAGCATGAAGCGCACATTCAATTCTAAGTTGATATAAAGTTTCCGATAAATAGAATTATACACACATACGCTCGAAAGTAAACTAATTCTGGATTCTGCGCAGCGCATTTACTTAAGTCTGATGTTTACGATATTCATTATTTGTTGCAGTTTACGGAAAACCATCTTAATGTCATGGACCACGTCAAATGGAGATGAAGTATCTCTCATCCGAGCTAAGGATGGGCTGAGATGTTACTGCATGTCGTTTACACTAACGATTCGGACTGCATTCCATAGCTATTGTTGCCAACGAAAAGCAAAGAGCAAATGTTAAAATTTGAAAGGATCGAATTAATTGAAGACTTCAGACGAGGTTTCGGGGCCGAGCGTTGGGAGGGCCCCCGGATGGTGGTTACGCTGGATTAATACGCCGCCGAGTACTTGCGTAATACTCAAAGGAAAGGGAGAGTCCTTTCAATGATCAAATAGAGATAATCGTGTCCAATAAATAAAAGTTTGACTTTGAAAGGGCTGGAAGAGTTTGGGCGCCACAAAAAGATAAGGAGGAGCGGGGGCGGCAGATAATGACGGACACGTGCTCGGAGAAAGCAATCATGTAGCAGACCCCCTGGGGAAGGGAGCGAACAAAAGACGGCGGGGGAGCGACTGACATCCACACGGAGAGCATTCACTAGAGGATGTACTCCCCACTTGTATAAACAAACTGGAAAAAATAATAGACGTAAAATCTATTTTAGAGCATTACTAAAGCAACCTGAAGAGCAGTAATTTATGAATATTGGAGAATAAATCATTTAAGGCAAGTTTGCTACAAAGTACATTCGTTGGGAGGAGAACGCGAGTAAATCGAATGCACTTAAAATAGATTACATGGTTACTATGAACAGGGCCGGCTCTAGGTGGGGGCGTGGCTGATTCGGGAAGCCCTGAGTACGGTTTTCACTGCAATTTGCATGGAAAGGCGGACAAGGGTATAGCATTACATCAGGGAGCCTAAGTACCAACAACCGGTCCTGAGTATGAGTGAAAAAACTAGAGACAGATTAAAAAATGAGTGAATAAAAATTAATTTTGACTAAAATAAAAGCTATGTTACGAGAGACGTATTTTCTGCTTCAGTGAAAACAAGAAACGATGTTTGGAAGCAAACAGTATTCCATATAATACTAATCTCTACGCAGGGTGAAATATAGACTGGAAATTCGAAGCAACCACATAACATATTAGCAATAATACATGCAATGAAGGAAGATTATCCATCGATACCTTGAGAAACTGGGTAAATAAAAAATAGAAACAAAGAAAGAATGACTTTTGAGGAGGAAGGAGCTTATTTAGAATCGCAGGAGAATATTTAAACAGCGTGCGTGAAGACCCAACTAGGAGAGTAGTAAGAAATAAAACGAAAAGAAGAAAAGTGCCACTAAAACATGAATTAAAAAGATCTCAATATATTGTAAATGAGTGGAATATGAATGAATAAAAATGGAGAATTCGTTATTCCAGTGCGGGGTTTTTTTCTCAACAGAAATTCACAAAACAGAAGGTACCGTAAGTTTTTCATACGAGTTCGTATGAGATGACGCAGTGTGAAATACAAGTTTGGCGCCATAACATGTCTTTCGTCAATTGCCATTTACTCAGCCAGAAAACTATACTGTTATCACACCGTAAAAAACACAAAAAACATTAGAATTGCGTATTTCCCTTTACAACGCTATCTGGCGAAAGACCAAAAAAGTGTCCCGATTCATTCGGAAAATTGGATTAATGGAAGGCGCATTTGACGCCTCTGACGTACTTCCGGTTGTCACTCGGCCGTCGATCGCAAATTGCGAGTCGTCCTGTGGAAATTGCGATGACGTTCGGCCGAGAAACCGCCGGTTGTGGACATAATCGACGAGGCAAATTGATTGAAATGCGGGAAAAATATGGAAATGAAGAGAATCAGAATTGAATGAAACATTTGAAGGAAACTATTTGTATTACGATAAAAGATAACACGGCCGTGAATACCTACAGTTATAAACACAATTCCGCTTTGATATTCTAGCACAGCTACATTTTAAAAAGCTAAATCTTAGGATGCCATTTAAATGAAAACAAGTAAAATATGAATCCCAAATAAATGAAATTTCTATGTTCTACAAATGGAGGAGTTTTCAAAACCTGGAAATATGTTGTAAACAAAAGATTTGGAAGAGATTCAGAATCGAATAAAAATGGGATCACCTGGACCAGTCGAATTCAATCTGAAATACTAACAAGAAGAAAAGAGGATGAAATTCGAGATTCGTTCAAAATGCATCCATGCATCAAGATTAACTGCATCGGAAAATATTTCAAACATAAAACAAAGCGAGAAATATTTTCATTAGGCATCGTTGCAAGCATCTAATTATTTTTTACTCTGGTTGTGCGCCACAAAGAGCAGTAAGTGCCGTTTGATTGGCTTCGATGGCCCTGGGCAAGGAAAGAAACTAAATTTCCTACTTTTTCCCACTCGTAGACCTTTTCAACTTTTCTAATCAGTTTTCCTGAATCGATCCAAGAGGAAAACATTATTTCCTTCGACATACGGAAAAATCCTCTCAAAATGCGGAATTTCGTCTTTTTTATCGAAAACAATGGCCATCGATGAATACACAAGTGAGAGACGAAATGAGAGCCCGAATACAGCTAGAGACTTCTTTGGATAAAGCTACAGCGCGTCAGACATAATTATAATTTCGTAGCTTATTTTGATGTTCGTTAGAAAATAAAAGACGTTCGGTTTGATGAAGAGCCTGTGTCGGTGCATAAATTGTGCTTTTTCCGAAGCACCGAGAGAGAAGTTCTTCCTCAGAATGTCGACGGACCGAAAACATCACTCAACAAAGAACAAAATGGTGCATTAGGTTGGTGTGCATCTAAAAAATAAAGCACTTCTCAGAAGTTAATGAAAGGCAAACAGGCGCGACTGTCGAAATGAAAACATGTCGGAAGTGGCGTCGGCGGTCGGGAAAAGCGACTTCCGGGTGCAGAGGGAGCGGCAACGCCTCTGAAGAGGACTCTGAATCCAAATCAATTCTCCTTTTCAAAAGGAGAACAGGAGCAGTGTACAGACCATGAGGGGGGCCATGTTTATTGTATTGAAACTGAAATACTTTCATTTAGTTGGTACCCCTCGCAAACATCTACTTATGAACAATTATAGAAGAGACATTAACGATAGACGATATCCGGATAGATGGGTTTCGAACCTGGGACCTTGGTGTTGGACCCGCTAACGGAAATGAAATAAGAACGGAGGAAGGGAGAGATAGAAGTTACCTCAGCTGTTGGACTGATGACAGGAAAGAGTTGATTGGGAGATCTCTAATGGAAAGAAATTAGACCTCACTAAGAAATCACAGGCATGTTTATAAACGGGCAGTAAACAAAAAAAACAGTAAAAGTGGCTGAAAATCAACAAATTAGACCCAATTGTAAAAATGACAAGTAATTTTTACAAAGTATCTCTTAAGCCGAGTTATATGATGACGAACATTTAATATGTCTTTCGATATTTAATTTTAGGAAAATTAGACGGATAAGCACTTTGAATTCAGAATAGAAAAACGATGGCAAAAAAGTCTCCCATGAGTATTTCCATTGACCTTTGGAATTTGACTTTTGCAAAAATCAGTTAATGACAACTTTCCAACGCCCAATCAGACAGCGCGTCACGAAGTTTGAAATCAGCAGACAGCACCCTCTGGGCGGACACAAATCGAATCGTCACTAAGAAACAAAAGACTTGCGTAAGTTGCAGTTTGGCAAGAGAACGACTTCTAATGGACCAAAAAAATGCATTTGGACCATTTACTTGAGAATACATGGAAGGAGCTTCAGTTTGCGTAACTGTCGATTATGCGAGAGGAAAAAAGCATTTTGGGGAGGCGTCACTTGGTAATGGTGAAAAATGAGGAGCTGCAGATGACTGAGGAAAACGAAGCTGAGGTTTTGGCTGCCATTAGTGTCGATTGTGTGAGACTTAGTATTGGGAAAGTACGGAAATGCCGCCAAAAATAACATCAATTTTGAATTTTTACACGTCTACAATAGTCACTTATCGTTGTCTCTTCATTTGAGGCATCAATCATTTATACTTCATTATGTTATTCGTATCAACTTCGTTATTGATATTTACAGATGCGAAGAACGTGACGTTTATACCCAAAACATATTGGCCCCTTCTCTACTTCCAATTTTTGTGTAGAGGAAAAAGTTCACAATATTACATTTTCTTCTTTCCTGAGCCTATTATCCATTGGCTTTGTTCTTTCGGGAAATATCGACATTTTCCATTTATATAATTGCAGAAAAATTAATAACCTACAAAGATATTTAAGCTCTCAATTATTTATTACTTCAATGATAACGATGAGCGATAAATTGGATACTTACTTGAATTAAATATTGAATTTAGAAGACAATCGGAGCCTCTTCAAAAGTGGAGGCAGCACTGATACTAACAGTTTACTCACATATTAATATGATATAATTTCTGAGAAATTACTTTTTTAGCCTTTCGATTTAAAAAAAATTCAAGTCTTAACGTAAATCGAATGTGCAAAAAACTGTCTTGCTAAGAGATTGAAGAAGAGTTAATGAAACTCAAGTGAAATTAAATTTCGAGTGAACGATAAATCAAATCTGTCCGGCCCTCGTCTCAATGGCGCTGCTTCTCAAAATCCGATATCAGTAATTCACTTTCCTTAAATTCCCCTAAAATACGAGAATGATTGGCAATTCCGTAATTATAGGCGATCGCCGATTAATGTCAAATATTGGCGAACGAATTCGAAGGAAATCGAGCGGAAAATCGCTTTAAACAATCCTTTGATTTTGCATCTCTTGGGACGATAGTTTTGATTTGCCAATTTCATTCGCAAAAGGCAAAGTGATGATTATCACTGTATGCTGAAGTCGTGCATTTCAAAAGCACCGCCGACCCAATGGCCATCCTCCACTCAAACTTCAATTCGCGAGATTTACTGCCCTTAAAGTTTGCTGGAGGAATGCCAATGCTCCAAATCCATACTCTACAAAAGTCTTTGTTCTAAATGTGAATTACGATCGCAAAAGAGACAATGGCGAAAGTTATCTCAGGTTCAAAAGCGAACTTGAGATTTAACTAAACTGGAATTTAATTGTGTTTTTAGAGATGTGTCACCTTTTAGGCCTTTTTGGTTCGAAGCCGATATTGTCGGCGAATCCTGTTTCAAAGGCATTCTGGGAAATATCGTCAGAGGAAAAGAAAGGAGGAAATAAGAGAATAGGTAAAAGAATGTTTAACAAATAGAAAGGAATGATGGAAGCAGAATGATTAAAATCGAAGAGAATGTACTAAGGAGATAGGATGGACAATACAATGAAATAAAACGTGAATTATTCCCTATTTTTGAAGGGAATTAAGAAAGTTCTGCAGAGGAACGAGGTTGTTGAATGAAGGGAAGACACGCATGTAGATTAAAAAAGGACGCAAAGATGCGTGTGGACTATGACATGACCATATAAATATGAAATGATAGGATCGGACCCGACAAGGAAATAATATGTAAAAAATATGCCAAGAAATAATTTTATTACTCTTAAAATAAGTGTGTTCTTCTATAATTATTGCTGAAATTAAATTCACGGAGTAAGAGATATCTTGTTTTAATCTTATATTTAGATTTTTAGATTTAGAAATATACCCCGCGACCCGCCTGAGGCGTATGGCAGGGGGTGTAATGCACCACCATTATTCATTCCTCCCTATTAGCATCTCTAATAGCCTGGGGAAAAAAAACGACCTACAGTAATTACCCGTCCTTGCGATTACTTCCCTATAACGCTTCGTCGATGCCTCTCGGAGATCGCTCCTTACTGGCACTAACATTTCACTTACTTCGTTTATAAATTCTGAACGAATGAACTTTTCGAAAAGTTTCCGACGTTATTCAGATCTTCTCATTTGTAGTGAATTCCAACCGAGGGACGCTATCATTGCCGTAACACTGCTATCAAATCTGAAATCCCCGCAGACGAATCGGGCTGCTCTACGCTGGACCATCTCTAAATCTGAGAATATCTCTCCTCCTATTTATCAAACCAAAGAAAGAGGAATCACATAAGAAGCAAAGGATAATCAGGTTGTTTGGTTTACCAATTTAGCATTGTTCCGCATAGAGTTAGTTTACGTAAATGGAACAGTGAAGCCATCGAAATTCACCACATAAGAGCAACAGAGCCACCATTCAACTTGTTGGCGACGTGGAATTTTGCATAATTTTCTTCTTTACCACACTTAGCTACGAACCCATTCCATAAATACTCGACTTGCGGCGGCTCATTAGAGTGTTCGTCACCGCTTTACAGGGTAAACCCCGAGGAGTGACCCTTATTTGCGGATGGCGCAGGTGTTGTCTCGGATGACGCATTGGGGAGTTAAGGGTTTCGTCTGCGACAACCGGAAGTAAGGAAGCACGTGGCGTTGCAAAGGGTCGAAAGTGGCGACATTAACAAAAGAAAGCGACCGCAAGACATCTCGCTTGGACATCTTGGGAGTTTCATAAAGTTTTTCTCTTTGAAGACACAAATAATGTCACTAAGCAACCGTCTGAGTCATAAATACGTACGTATTTACAACTATTATTATGTAATAACAAATTTAATTAAAGAAAAATACCAATTATAGGCTTGTAAAGGGTCAAGATACTTATGGTAATAATATGTACCATTAATTTCTATGTCTGTTAGTGTCGTATTAAATATAATAAATTTCCATGGGAATATAAAACAACGCCCATTGTTACGAAGGATAACACAATTATACGTTTGCATGTCTACAAACACCTCAATTAAGCCCTATCATTCATCCTCAATGCTCGTAAACTTGATTTTACAAATCGCCTTTACGTAATCCCGGATTATTTCGCACCCCTTCTCCCAGAATCCCTCGGATCTAGCAAAGAGTCCAATTACAAAGCAATTACGCTTCGTTTGGGCGAAAAATTCAATTCAAAGGTCGCAAATTGGCTTCGTTGGATGCCAACGAAGCGGAAATGCAGTGCAGGGGCCAAAAAAGTAATTTGCGAAAAATATAACGGAAAGTAGTCAGACGAATACCCTTTGAAAAGGAAAAGTTATAACGACTGAACTCCTCGTCGGCAAAGGAAAGAAAGTTTTGGCTGAAATGCTCGCCGATCGCAGGGCCTCGAAAACGTGATTTTTGTGCTTGATATCTATATAATAATAATTTCAACACCTCTTTCAAATCCATACATCACTCTTCGCGGTATATATACATAGATCACTCATTCGTGTTGTTGGATACAACACTTAATAAATTCCTTAATCCGTTCATACATTCCTCTCAAGTAAGTTTCCTATTTTCAACAGCTGCAGCCAAATAGGACTTCTCCGTACCATCCACATTGATCCCGTGTGTCTCTCCTTCCATCCAGCTTTCCTCCACATCAAAATCAAACCAAAACACACTTCTGTACTTTCATTCAACATTAATTCATTGTCTTGACAAGTCTGGACGAATTCCCAGATTAAGTGTTCCTTGTTCCTTTGTTACTTAGTTATCTTCATACATTATACTTCAAAACTCTCGTTTAACACAATTTCAACTTGAGAATTTCGAGGGATAGGGAGGCATCGAAACGGATTAAAAATACAAGACAAGTTTAATTAAAGGGAAGTATATTTAAAGTAACGTCCCTCCTGCGATACAAACAGTCACGTTTATCTTGATTAGTTTCCCGAATAATCTGAACCTTAATTTCAACGACGAGGAAATTTCGGAAAATGGCAAGAGAGTGCGCGGTTTCGGAAATGTGCTGCGAATATCTTCCAATGGGCGATGGGAAGCACGCACTCAAACAAAAGAAGCGAAGCGCGCGCTCGGCAATTAAACAGCAGCTTCACTCGATTAGCGATGGCATCCACGTCATATTCATTTCTATTTGGACAAATGAACGGTGAAAAGAGGAGCAGACGGACTGCCGACTTAGGAACCGCAGTTACTATTGTCTAAAAATATAAAGGCAGTTAAATATATACACACATACATACTTGTATATGGAAATAAACAAACAAACTTGTTTTGACCATTTTTATTTTAATTATACATGTATATAACCACAACAACAATGGTAACAAAGGAAAAATCATGATTTGAATCTCTGGCAATCGTGCAGCTGAAAGAAGCGATTATTATTCTTGATGTTACTTAAGATTTCTATTACATGGACAATACAAATCCCTCAGATCTGATTCCTCAGAGTAGGCTCATCTGATTCAGATAAATATTTTCTCTTTAACTACGCTATGTACATTCAACAGTACACTTCACGGAACATCGCTATCAATGAATACACATTATGGTCCATACATGGGGACTACCAAATGTCTCGGTTTGAATCATTAATAACTTTCAGCATTCAATCAAAGAGGATTTATTTCAACGAAGAGCGTTGAATGTCAAAGTAATATACTATTAAGTATGATTCCCTGAAAATATAACATATGAAAATGTTCTGCCAAACACTTTATGATACAGACTCAGCGGTTCTGTGCTTTCTTAATCTATGCTATCACTCGATGGAATTCGATACTTTAAAACAGTTATGTATGATATTGACTAGAATGTGCACATTTTGCCATTTATGGTTCTCTCCTCAGAGGTCCCACTATCCCTGGACACACCTTCGGAGGCGCAAAGAGTTACATGGCGTAGATTCGCTCATCCGAGTTCATCGATGAGTGGTCATTTGCATTCCTCGTGTTGGTACCTACAGTTGGATTGATCGTCATGGTAACTGAGAGGCATTCTACTTATTGACAGCTTTAAATGCAGAGCGAATCGTCAACTTAAATAGAGTTCCACTCAGAGTATTTCGGGGGCGACAGTTAGTTTGGTTCTCATGAGGAAAAAGACAAGAAGGATGATGTGTCATTGGAGCCGAATGACTCCAATCTTTCAACAGCTCTCATTTCAGATTCTATTTTGTTTCCATTCGTCTGCGCCTTCAAAAGATTCGTAAATAAACTTATTCGAAATTTAAACGAAGAAATCTTAAAAATTAACTAAACTTCTCAGATAAAATTGAGGACAAATAAATTCTAGGTGGAGGTGAAAAGCGTAAGGATGTTCGCATGGCAAGCCTATAATTGCTATTAATTTCAATTACTAATAATTTGAAGTTAGTTTTACTTTTCAGAAACTGAACTAAGAAATTCAGAAGACTAAAGTCAAAAACATTCACAGATTTATTACTGGCTGCATACATTTAAATTAAAAAAATAAGCCCCCCTAAGAAATAGGAGAGAAACGGGTATTTGTGATAGTAGACTCATCTGAACTCCACCACGCAACTGGGCGCATTGCTAAGGAGCCTTCTTTTATGCATTCTATGAGATGCTTCGTTGCTGAGTGAAGATTAGTTTCCGAGCGAGAATACTTAAAGCGTACTTTTCCTGCCGACGCATTCGGACGGTGGAAATTTGATTAATTTTTCTCATCGAACGGGATTAACGAAAGTGCATCCATGAGAATACTTTCACAGATTTGTGTAATCAACAAAAGCAACTGTATGTGGAAAATATTTTGGCCATGCAGTCGAAAATATCGCAGCGACGTATTTCAGCCTTCGTTCGGTAATGACAGCTGTTCAAGGAAAGTTTCACGAAAAAGGGACGCACGCCTTTGTTTGCGGAAATAACATCGGAATTGGAGAAAAATCCGCAAAGAGGCTCTTTGTTGGATCAGCTGCAGACGAGGGGATTCGGGGGTCGCTTTAGAGGGGTTCGTCTGCAGGGATACATCGTGAATACACAAATAACAGGATGGAAGGACTGGAGGGAAGATCCACGAAAAGATATTCGCTGAAGAGATGAGTCGTCAACCGCCATCAGAGTTGCTCGGGGGGAAAAATATAAATACATTTTCATTGAATAATGCCACGACGAAGAGATAAATGTTGGAGGTTCAAATTATTCCACGATAAAGCCCATTGTCGTAGGGGAAAAGCTATTGTAGCCTCTCATTGTGAATAAATAATCATCATTATCGATCATATTTGTAATTATTAGATACTTGAACTAATACCAGAAACAATAGCAAACTTGCAGATTAAAATATTTAAAAGTTGTTGTTTGTCTCTTTCTGGAATCCGCTGGGGTTTAACTAGAGAGAAGTAAGTTCTAAGGAAATTTGTTTTCTCCTTTTAAGGAACTAAAGGATCAAGAAATTGAATTTCTCATGAATATAAATGAAAAGTTAGAAATGAATTAGATTACGCAAGTGAAATAGATGATGAAAATGCGAATAGAATAGAAGAGTTGGAATCAGTGGGAATGCGAAGATAAAGGAAGATAGGGAAAGAGAATATGCGAAGAGGATTAAGAGATGGGATTATGCGGCAAAAATGAAGACGAAATTCCGCACCGATCGATACGAGGAACATTCGCAAGGAATTTCGCTCTAAATTGCGATCGTTGCTTCGCTTTCCTGACGAACTCACCGAATCCTGAAGATAAAATGCATGACAATTGCAGCGTTGCTGTTGGCAACACGTAACAGTTGGCTCAAATGTGAACAATACTCAGGATTCAGAAATAATCCTTAAAAACAACATCTTCTCACCATTGCAATGCAGGTTACAACGCCGGAAGTGACGTAAGACGATTCCTTTAATGCAGAGAAACTCAATTGTAACACCGAAAGTGATACTTTTATAAGCACATATTTTCCCTGCTTTAGGAAAATTTTTTCTGTGATCAAAAATAGAAGTTTTTCTCCACAAAAACATTCTGTACCTAGTACCGAATCACACCGTACTTCTTAAAACTACAAATCTTAAATCGTTTGCGTATAATCTGTATAAATTGTATGCATATTCTATAAAGCAACGGATACATAAAAGATAGGGAATCCCACTTTCGCCCAATAAACACGTTTGCATTGCATGAGGTGACTTCCCCTTTTCGGTCTTATTTGTAGTACTCTCCAACTCATTAAAAGCCGAATTACTGCCTTGTGCTCTCAAAACTCACTAGGACTTAATTAACTACGGCTGTAATAATGTTTCTGTTCTCAGACGTTTGAATAAAAGAAAACATTCCGGGAATATTATATTTCAAATAAGTCTTCAATTAAAAAAACATAATTCTGTTATGGTTCATACACGAATACGCTTACAAATTTTAAGATATGTAGAGGAGAGCCAAAATAATGGTATAAAATGGCTAGATCACAAGAAGTCGTAGAAATAGGAAATAAATGCTCAAGGATGAATAATTCACCATGACCAGCGACTAAACCACTGATTTCCCACTGAAAATACATCACTAGTGACTGCGTTGCTTAAAGTCTCGTCATAGCAAAGATTTCTAACAAGAGATATATATATTATTGAATTCAAAAGTTAAGTTCGTTCAGTTTTAGGAGATCACTTTCCGATTCTCCGATTCCTCTGCCCTCTGGCGGTAGCTTCCGTCGGCACTTAAATCGCTGGTGCGGAAGCCGTAAAGACGCTTTCAAAAGGCCCCGAGTACTTGGGGAATGGGATGCATAAAAAGGGGACATTCATTTGAAGTGAAGACGAAAGACACACATGAGTGTTCAGAATCGGAAACAAACATGGACGATCACCAAATACAAGAAAACGGCGGATTAATGTTAACGAGTCTTCATTGATTACGCAATTCTTCTTGATTGAGCTATTCCCGAAAAGACACTTCAGAGGATAAATATGGCGGCGTAAAATTTAATAGCTCTTGCCATCTTAATGAAAAGAATGTTTGTCACATGATAATGAAAATGCATTTTTTCATTTCACTTTTGCCTCATTCGATACTGCGATAATAAGAAAGATATTAATCAGTGATGCATAAAATAGTCATTCATTTCGGTCACTGCTGAATGAAGGAAAAGCTCACCAAACGTGGAAAGTAATAAAAAACACCAAGAGTGGAACATGAACAGTTATAAATAATAAAACGATGTAAAAAATACAGCTTTACAAACAGCAAAATAGAATAAAATGAGTAATTACCAACAATGGTGATGTATATGCGACTTAAATGCTCCAATTGAAGTTAAAAATATATAATTATCATTAACCCCTAAATGCCCTTCTACACACATCAACTCCGTGGAAAATGGTAATTAATAATTAATTAACAACTAAGATTCTTCTAGTTTTTCCAACACTCGTCCCACTTTGTTGTACAAACAACTCTTTTGTGGAATACCTTAACTCAATGATGTCGCAACCGACAGTCTTTGCATTACTTGAGGATGAGCAGCGTCGTAATGACGCGAATAATAAGTCTATGCTGGCCGAAACAAGGCTTTTGTTTACCTTAGAGTAAGGGCGGATCCCACAGGAGGTGATCTCGAATTCGTGAAATCGACATGATCGGGTCTCAAACCCAGTTCTCCCACTTCTCTAGCAGCTATTCTATTTCCCCACTTCTGTTTATCCTTTGATTTCACCCCATTAAACGCGAGACTTCATACCTTTTCCTTACACAAATTATTTTAAAGATCGAGTGAATCTTTCTAAAACAAGAAGGAAATAAACATACCTCTTCCATGTGCATATCGGAATACGAATCCAAAAGAGAATAAGCAAAATTCGTCAAATTTAAAATATTCGCAAGGGCGGCTTCTGAAAGCGGACTTGTTTTTGGTCCAGTTCATAATTGATTGGGGGACAGCTTCCCACGGATGCGATTCTTTTAAATGGTTATGCAATCACAGTGACGCCGAGCGAATCCAAGGTCGTCACGAAGAGTCACAAATGCGCAGACTGTGAGGCGGCGACGATGCACAAGGGAGTACGGAGCTTAAACAGAAACGACGAGAATTTTATAATAGGAATTTATATCAAGAAATTGCCTACCATCTTGTTCGAATTTCTCAATTATGTGTACATTACCTCTCCTTTGTTATGCATTTTATCACAATTTCATTTAATCCAAAGAGCAGTGCATACAGAAATGGATCTCACTGATACTAAATTGGATATTTATAGTATTGTTATGTTAGTACTGAAACTCGCTTTTCAGAGCGAAGATCATGTAACGTAAGATGGACAGGGTTTTAAGCAATTTGTCTTTGTAAAACTACGGGATTGCGTGTTTTACGCTCTACAATTTATAAATAAATTCAGTGGAATTCACTAATCGGGATCATATTGAAATGATCAAAAACATGCAGTTTTAGTGGAATATGATCCCAATATTTAAATAAGTGATTTACGCCTTAAAACGAAAACAGATCTTCAGATTGCTTTCTTTGTCACACATGAAGAAGGGACATCTGGAAACTGCTGCTGTAAAAATACGACATCGGATAAAGAAGAAGGACAACTGCGCTGTACTGCGATCCTAGGGCGTAGGAAATAACGCAAAGGATTCCTTTTCTGCTAATTCTACTTTGTAATTTTTGTGTCTTAAACTTTCTTATCTTAATATTAAGATAAGTTCAAGTTAAGTTCAAATCTTTTCCATATTTGCCTTTCTGAATGACTTTCTCGATTTTTTTCTCCACTCTTTCATCCTTCTGTAAGAATTTTGAAAACAAGTGATATTTCTCTCCGACTATAGAGAGCATCTATTTCTCTAATTTACTATTTTCTTTTTTTTCAGTGATTATCACAGAAACACGCGAGCTGCAAGGGAGGCCCGCATGTATGCCTAGCCTTAAACATCAGAAAGTATATCCGTCAGTCTGTCTATAATATTGCACTAATTGACCATCCACAGACGTACCAATTGGCAGCAGAAGGGAGCTTCCCCAAGTGTACACACTTCGTCTCACTCCGATACGAAATCTGCAGTTTTTCAAATTAGAAATCATTCTTCTACTAACCGACATTGCCTCACTTCGCCAGCAATTCCAAGCCTTAATCACGACAATCACGTGGACGCTGTGAATACGTGCATACTCCGAGAACAAGCGACAGTCGCAAACAACGATGCTTATTCTCACCGGCGCTTGCGAAAGACGTAGATGCATCTTTCAAAGCTATTCAGACCATTTTATTTTATACTTCTGGGATTTCATATAACTTGGACGCATTTGCGTGTGGTGAATTCATTATTTTTACCCTATTTTATTTTTCTCTGAAAATTAATTTTGCTCGTCGGAGTGCAGACAAACTTACCTTAACCTCCACTCAAATTTCGCCTACTTCAATGTTTACGTACCGCATTAGTCTTCCAACATTTTCGATGCATTTTGTCTTCTAAATTGATATTTTCAATGATTCTGTATAAACTACGATACCTTTGAAAGAGTTATATTTATATTTGCGCACTTTCAATCCATGTGCATCCTACAGCCCTTTTTTTCGTAATCGTAATATTTCGTAATCGTAAACATTGAAACCAAACGCAATAAGGGCACAGCAGCTCCACAGGAAAGTCGAAAACCTATCTAATTCAGGGAGCATACACTCCGCATTTAATTAAACATATATTCTCTAAAGTAAATCGACGAAGAGATTGAACAATCTGACACATACAAAGGAACGAATTAATTTCTATAGCAACCGTTGTGCTCAGTAAGTTAAATATTGCGAGAGGGGGGCTTCGGATGAAAGAGCTTCAACTTACACACCGCAGAGGCGGTTTGTAATTGCTGCGCGAGTTTCTTCCGAAATGAGCTCTAATAAGGAATACTTGGGAGTGGTCGTTTCCAAGGAGATATCGCCAATGACGCCCCCGTCGGATTAACCGGCGATAAAAGGAGCTTAACGAGGCAATCGCCATTAAAACAAAAGCGAAACGGGAGTCGGCCCTAAAATGGCTATTACAGAGGCGGTATTGGCGAATTTGCTTCGTCTGTGAAATCACTCTTTGGGTGCGAACTGTATTTCCGGACTCGTTTCTTTACTTTTAGGATCACTCCATTTATATCGCCAAACGACACTTCTCTTGTAATTCTCCACATTTATAACACTGAATAAATGATCTAAAGTCTATAAAAATTCGTGTTCCTGTTTCGGATAAACTGCTGAAGATGTATCAATTTAAAATGTTGAGTGAAGCAATTAATCATGTAAATGATATCACTGTATTATTTCCGTAAAATCTTGATATTTAATAATAAATTAATTTCCCAAGGAAAAATGGACTCGAAGTGAGTCTGACAGGGCCGGGAATCGAACCCGGGATCTTCCTCTAACCGGGAGGCTGCCTTAACCATCTAGGCTACCCGGCAAGAACAGAGGTTAAGGCAGCCTCCCGGATAGAGGAAGATCCCGGGTTCGATTCCCGGCCCTGTCAGACTTTTTTCAAGTTTTTCCTTGGGCATTTTCCTTGGTGCACGCCCTTATGTGCAAAGTCACCTCAACCCTTTCCTTATAAATTGATTTATAAAAGCTTAAAAAATTCAGTTCGTGAAAAGTAATTGTTGAATATTTGCGGGGCTAAATCCACAATAGCACACAATGGACTCACGATTATAAAATCGCAAAGAAAGTAATGAAAAATAAATAACAATGAGAAAATTGAAAACTTTATATAAATTCACATTAAAAAAACTCAGGTTAAGAAGTAAAATGGGAGAAACGAAATTTAGTGGAAGTAAAATTTCGAAAATCAAATATTGCATTTTTTTAGAATTCATGCCATTAATTTAATCGCTGCAGCTTCTGCATTCGATCATCTTCTTCTTTGTCATTATTTGGCACTTATAATCGAGAGATCCAACGATTTTTAAACGAAGCACAGTGGATGTGTGGCGATTTTTGAATAATTCATAAAGCAGCGATGTCTCATTTCACAGTAATTAGCAAAAACAAAGACCGGAGATAAGACGATCGATGTCTGAATTGAATCGGATGAGGAGTTCAACCACCGCGGTGAAGAAAATGCGGGAAAACCTGCCAATCCACTCTGCGAAATGTTGCGGAACAAAAGAAAGGCGAAAATGCGTCCGTTAACCTCACCAGAAGCCGTAAATGGATGTGTACATCGAAAGCAACGAGCCGTGAAAATATTCCTCGCTTTTCTCGGTGACCACCACTTTTTGCAGGTCTCCGTTGACCACGATGTCTACACGAGGGAAAGTGCATCAAACCCACCGAACGAAGTACACTACATGCGGATCATTTTAGTCTGATAACGATACGTTAACAATTATGTATTATTGTCGTTAACAAAGGACGATCAAAAAATCCCCGCGTACACTCATTCTTGGACAGTGAAATCTATTTATAGATCCTACTGTAGAGCGTATAGGCTTGTTTAGGGTATTCATTGTTAGATGTAAGCAGCAATGGCGGACTGCAACAATGCTCAGCTTCGCTTTGATTCGAAATCTCCCAGAGGCAGTAAATATGGTAACATCGACCATCCTGTATTATAGTGGGAGCTAAACGGGAAGGAAATGGAGTTTACTTTTTGACTTCAATTGGCTTAAAGACGATAACATGCATTTGAAAGGTGAGCATTGGAAACTAATTCCTAACTCTCTTCACTATGTCATATTTAAAAACGTAAATATCAGAATCTCTTGCAGCTTGTACCAGAGTCATTACGTCCATGTTTTCCTTTATGTATCCAGGCGATGACCTAGTTTCGATTTTAAATAACAAATAAATGTTATATTATATTCCTCAGTAATGGAATATTAAGACATTCAATTTATAATGTTCATTCCTTGGCTTTTAATATGCCTACAGTCAAACTAAAACATTTCCCACGAAGTAAAATTTAAAAACATATCAGTCTATTGACAATTTTACGATTTCTAGCTGAAAACTTAATTTCGTTGTAACAAAAAGTTTCTTTATTACTGCGTATGTTTCCGCGGCGTTGGTTACATGAACTCTGCATCTCCCGGAATTATCCCGAAAGATGAAGAGTTCAAATAAGTTTAGCTGTGCTTGTTGTCTGGAATGCATGCCAATTAAACTATTAATAACGTTCTTTTATTAAGAAAAACCGGTATGCGTTGAAAAACCGAAGTTAGTGTTTCATAATGGGAAATTATAATACTTTGTGAACTCGAACCCAGGCCTCTTAAGAGAACAAAAGAAAGCCTATTTTCTGGGTGACGCCATACAATGATGTGCGAAGTTAAAACACTGTGAAAATCAAGGTTTTTGTGTATGATGAGAATATTAACGAAAACGCGTTCAAGCAGACATTCTATTTTGCATAAACGAACAAACTCTTTCGCAGCCGACGTTTCTAGATTCCTATCTTGGAAAAATGCGCGGTTTCTAGATGAGAATAACTAAGTAAACAAGAAATCTGTGACGTCAACAATGGAAAGTCGACAATTCATACACAGAATGGCGTCTGAGATTAATTCGGTGGAGGCGTAAACACAAGCCGCAAACAAATCCTCCTTCTCCGACAGTAATTTCATCCTCAGGCGACAGCAGCACCATTTCAGGAAGAGGGGACACATGGGGCCATCCAAAGATATGAGTCAACCACGCCACTATTGGGAGGAGTCGGAAGCGATGAAATGTTTGGAGATCCTCGACTGATCGCAAAAACGCATCCCTGAATGAATACGAGAGATGCATTGGAACATTGTTACTTCATTTCCGCAAAAACAGCAATACTTGTTCAAATATTTCGAAATCTTGCAAAAGTATCCCGCAAAACTATTCGCAAAAGACTGCAAATAATGACGTCAGTACTGATAGATGACGTTTAATATAATTTCAACTTTAATTCTTCACTGATACAATTCCGCAAAATATTTAGATAGATTTAGAAGCGATTTATCGCAATTGGAAAATGCCGCCACGCTTCAGCTCGGAGATAATTAATTTTGTGATGGATCAGGTGCGACTCAAGAAATTTCTAAATTGTGTTTATTAAAGATAAAGAGTACCACTGGAATTTATGCCACTCGGACTACGTAAATCATCGAAGGAAAGGAAACAGTTCACAGCATCACATATTTAAATTTATATTTACAAGGCTGCATAATGGAAGCGTAGGGTATATTATTAAAGTAAATGCGATGCATTATAATTTTATAATCGAGAGCATATTGACTGAATTTGTTTCCTCATTGGTGTGAGTTAGATATATGACCTTCGCTTTGGAATTCTCGGTCGTAGAAAAAGTGAATCAAACAGTGATTTCAGCCAAGATTATTACAACTAACTTTTACTCAAATAAGAGGAACGACTGTCTTACGCCGTGAAGAGACTCGGTTCGCATCCCGTGAATTATTCCTTTCGCAGTTCACCGGGAAAGCCTGGAAATATACTCTTATAACAGAGTTTTTATTCTCCTCTAAAATTTCGAATGCATACATTTTTCGCTTTACTAAATCCATTCATCTTATTTTGTTCTCTTCAGCGAAACAAGTGTGCTCCACACCAAAAAAGGACATCGGTAGTTAAAAATTTCGCAGATCCCGTCAACAAAAACATTTCTCGCAACCCCATGCCGAATCGGGAGACGTTCATCAAATAATCCGAAAGCATACAAAAGATCAAGAATACAACTAGACAATTGGATCCGAGAGAAATTATTTTCATCAAAACTTCTTTCGAATATCACAATTAAAATGGCGTTTAATCCATGGAGTTAATAATTTAAGAAAGATTCCAGTGAATAATAAAAGAGGCAGTAATTGCAGGGCATTGTGGGGAAAAATAATGGACGAATGAGGAAGAATCGGCCAAATGCAAACTTCGGAGGAATACTTTATTCAGATAACTATTTATTCACTTAACCCTTTTCTTGCGTACTTTCTTCAGTTGTTTCCAATTCAAACAGACCAATCGCATTCAATCCATCATGAATCGTGAGAAAATATCTGAAAGTCAAATTGTTGATACACAACGAATCGCATGAAAAGGAACAGCTCCGTCAAACAGCCGGAAAATCATTCATGAAAATGATTTTCTTTATTAGCTAAGAAATCGCAAGTTGTTCGTTTAAACAACGAGGCGGTTTATTAAATGATGATGAAATGTGTATTTCTGGTACAATAACTTTATTACAGCATAGAGAATCTTTGTAAACAGAGACTATTCATATTTCACGATGACCCTTTTAAGTAAAAAATATTAATCAAAATCAAATATTGTTTTTTTTAATCATTACTTTCAAATTAATACGGTATATAAAAGGAATCGTCCTAGTAAAGGGGTGCTCCAAAGCATACCACTCCAGCTAGGAAGTCTTCCTTGGAAATAATAGAGACGTGTCAGGTTTTATTCCAACATTAAATGTTTTGGAATACGCGCAATTCAAGAACGTGATCAGTGATTTGGGGTCACCATGACAACTAATCTTACAACGCCTTGTTTTGGCGCAATAGTTAAGGCATTCTAAAGACGAGACTCCACGAAGGCATTTACGATATTTGGACATGCCCTTACAATCATTTAGTTCCATCTGCAGGCATTAACAATAAACATACGACCAAACAAGAAAACACCGCTTAGCCGGGATTTGAACCCATGATACATAGCTCATGGACCCAGCAGGGCCATAGGCCATGTTGGAGAGCATAATGTCGCGCTAACCAATCCGCTACTTCGTTGACTTATAAATGCGCACAATCGATATTTTCCTAGAACATGTTTCCATTCGATGAGCTCTTAGCCATTATAACAAAGATTCTCGTTTTCCATCAAACACTTTCACAACAACATTCAATATTTTTCGCAAATAAATGGATGACATTATCCTTCGATTTCCAATTAGTTAGAGAAACGCGTTCCTTAAAAAAAAAACCGTGATTTCTGTGACTTTCAATTCAGGTATATAATGTTATTCATTATTTTAATGGTGTACTTACTCATCGAATCAATTATAGATACGGAACGCCCTGTGAAACCGCGTTACGCAGACAATTGAAGGGCGAGAAGCGAAAGACGCGTGAGTGAATGGACTGCTCCATTTAGGAAACACAATTGTCCGTCGGAAATGGAGAGGACGTGATGCCGAAAGGGGGTCTCCCATCACAGGCACATCGCTTCCTTAAGATTCCAAATTCGAGAATGAAGACGATGGATACGACAATATTCCTTTATTTCTGAGTAGAAAATTTTGCCAAAACCTACTTTATAATTTACTGATCCCTATTGAATATAGACATCCGCAAATTATTACGCGACGGATTAAATTTTCCATAACGGTTTCACCTTCTGATTTATCTAATTTGAAAAAAACCGCGGAAATGAAAGTCCTACACCTTTGGTTTTACACATACATATATACATATCGTTCGAAAATAAATTGATTAACAAACATAATCCGAGTCCCTTTTGTAAATAAGATAGTATAAATATATTTTGGATGGAAATTTGACAAAAAATATGACAACTAATAGAAGCGTATCGTTTTACGAATAGCTGGAGGCGAAATAAGTTTTGCACAGTCTACGCAGCCAACTTAAAAGAATTCCACCGCGAAATGTTAACATGTTAACAACTTCATAAAGAAGACGTTCTTTCCTCGTTCACAGCAGAAGTAACCACCCCAACAAATCGCTCCTCATCTGTTTGTTTCGAAAAGTAGTTGATCCACTATTGGATTAACTACTAACTAGGAAACAACAACCCTCTTACAAAATACGTCAATCGATACGTGCCCATAATAAAATCTAAAACATCAATCTTGCTTAACTCATTGCTTGTTTCACGTAACACTCCAGCAAGCATTGCATTTAAAGAAGACAGCAAAGTGATGCATGAAAGATAAATATTTTTTGAAAAGATACATATTTTTCATAGCATTTGCTATGCAATGACCAGGAAGATTATCAGAATCAAGCAGCGCTCATAAAAAACTGACTTTTCAGCTTTTCTCAGGCAAAGGAAATTAAAGACTTTTGAAGAAAATTGAATTGAATCTTGAAAGAAAATGTAAAAGATGAACACAAAATATCCCATGAATTAAGTTACAGTATTAAGTATGTACAAAAGATACATTAAGTGTTAAAGAAACGTAGCACCAATCAGCGCTGTTCATTGCGAGTACAGTATACAAGGAAATTTAAAATAAAATATCGTAATACGGTTTAATGATAATAGCGGCTTGTCTGAAGTATGAAATAGGCCGTGATCAAAGCAAGTTTTAAAGTTTCGTTGAAGCAGTAGGTAAGAAGGTAATGGACACACGATAACGAAGGTCTGTACGAGGAAAAAAGCCAAAAATCGAAGGGAGGCTTGAGGTGGGAAAAGGAGCAGTAAACGTCAAAGCCCAGCTTAATCACAGCGCCTCTAGTGGATGGAGGGAGAAGCACGACTGCAATAATCCGGATTAGAATTCAATTCACGTCCCCTTAAGACATTTGCCGCGCATAAACATGGAGGCATAAATTTCAAATGAGAAGTTTTAAAGAGATGGGTTTGGTCCAGGGAGGAATGATCCGAGACGCTGTGGTATTTTGGAGAACGTGAGAGAATTCGGGAATAGAAGAAATGAGAAAGGACCACTTTCAAATAAAACAGCGAATATTATAGCGATATTTTGCCAACTCGCTTCTAAACATGGCGGATAAGTATAAGAGAAATGTAAAGTCAGTTATCCAAGTTAACGTCATGTTGAAGATATGAAATTATTGAAATTCTAATAAATTGTCATATTTTGCCATACCTTTTACTTAATGAGAAAGGATGCAGATAAAAGCATTTTATTACACAAATATATGTCATAATTTAATATGTTTTAAAATAATAATTTTACACCAATTATTTCACTCATTTTTACTAGATGTGCTAAATGACTAAAATGTTTTACATTTTCACATAATTCACATTCACCAACGCCATTTGTAGCCAAATCAACTGACATTTTTGCTGACACATTCTGTTGATTCCAAACCTCCATCTTTTCTCTCCTGTACATTTCGCATGTTTTTACACTCTTTCCTTTCCTTTTTTTGTTATTTTTCTTCGGAGAACACATCTTAAATCACATAACATCGCAGTTTTATGTTTCATGAATTCGTTAGTTCTTCCCCTCTTTTTTAACTTTTTACGATCTTAAAAGTAAATTTGTTTTACAGACCCTATGTTTAAGTTTCAACATACATATTTTCTAATATGTTGGATGCTGAATGAATATGAGTGCATCCCAATCCAAGTATTAATCCAAGAAAACCATTCTCATAACAAGAGAGATTTCGCATATTCTGTTTGTAGTCCTTCACTCGTCTGACTCTTCATCGATAGTGTGAGCCATATGCACCTCCCTGGGTGTCCAATCCACGGAGGGAATATCAACACAGGTCGTGAGGATCAACCAACAATCCACAAAAGAATTCAGGGTCCGGAACAATAGAATTCCGGATAATATCCAAACGCTGGATCACGTGAGTCACGGAACACCCAGTGCTCGTTTCGTGAATATATTTCGACTCCGAAAGACTCATCGTTTGAGGGTCCGACCTTCAGATCGCCTTGGCTTCTTCTTTAGAGGAGCAAGGAGGAAAAGGAGGTGGACAAGGAGGTATTACCGGTAATATCAAGCCGTTGGTTTTTTCATCTATTTGAAATTGTCACATTATTTGTGATAATTCTTATCTTGATGTCGAAACTCGAAGTATGACTTGATCCTTATTCGCCTTCGATTAGAGGCAATACAACTTTCTTTTACATCTGTTTCGCCAAACGAAATCAGCTGAGATATGAGAAATAATGAATATCAGAATTCATCTTGGTCACCCTTTTTCGAATGCAATGGAAATTGCTATTCACTGTGTCTTATAACTTACGTATCACTGAGAAGAAACAAGCCAACATCTTCACTCCTCATCTAGCCTAAATGGCCTCATACCTCTATTTAATCTTTAGTTGTGGTGGAGGTGTCGATGATCCTCATAATTTGGTGGCGTAATTACAGGCACGTATTACTGGTCGCATTGCTGCGTAATATTTCATTAGAGTTTCATTATTGAAACTCAATTCCATGAAATAATTACATCATTGAACTCTTGTTTCCCAGAGCAACCTCCATTGGTGCATTACATCGCATCGTGGCGAATTAATTAACTCGTTAACAGCTGCCGCTCTTTAAGATAGAGTACGAACAGGGCGATTCACTTCCAGAGGAAGCTGAAATTTCCTCAATTCCAACTCAAGCAGACGTAAACAAGAATCCGTGAAATTTCCTTCCGCCCGAGTTCGCGGCGATTCACTCGGTGCTGAGCCCCCCCACTGACTCATGCGACTCTCTTTTCGAACGGCGATGCGCTTTGTAAGTGACAAGGTCGATGTTAAGATTTTTATCGCATAGAGATCTCAAATACTGAGGAGTAAATAAAATATAATTTAATTGTGAAATACAGGGATGGTTGGAGCATCATCTCCATTAGCTAAGAGGAGGGGAATGAGGTTTACTAGGTAAGATGAGGAGTGAGGTAGTTTGCCCTTGCTAGATGTTGTCAGTCCATGAGGAGAGAGGTTGATTAGTGCAATTATTCTCTCATACCTCATTGGCTTCCATTACATCACCACAGTTACCATTTTCCTCCGCCGTTTAACAAAAGAGCTTTGAAAAACATTCTACTCGTCGATATGTGGAGGCAGGACAATGTTAAATTACATGTAATGCGATATAAGGTAAAAAAGGCACTGTGATACATGCGGTAATGGAAGAACAGAAGAAATAAACATAAAGATGAACTGGATGAGAAAGAAGTGATGCAATAAAGCATAATGAAGATATGAATTAATTTTCAGTCTACTTAACGAAAAATGGATCTTAAGACTTTCAAGTCCAAACAGAGGAGATGTGCAGTTTTGAGGAAAGGAAAAGGAATTGAAAGGAAGTAAAGAAGGAAACGACGGGAAAACGAAGCCGAAATTAAGAATCAGAAATTATCAAAAAATAGGTATCGGAATATATATTTTTAAATCACCGCTCCTCCTGTTTACGGCACTCGAGGTGAACGTGTTTCTGAATCATGTCCAAAGACGACAAAATAAATTCAATTTCCTTCGCCACTGTTTTGAAGATCGTTAGCAGAACATTTGCATATTATGAAAGGAGGTGTTGATGGCAACCGCATGAGGGAGGGACAACGAGCAATAAAATATTAGAGTTGTAATTCCCTTAAGTGTTGCTTCATCTAGGAAAAATGCTTAATACTACATTTCCTATTTGAAATACAGGAGTACTCGAGGTGGGACTACGAATAGACATTCAATACAACGGGAGAAAAAGATATTAGCAAATCTAAGAAGGCACTTCGTTTGATTTTTATTAGTGTAAGCGTTGACTGGGAATGTGAAATACCGAAGGTTTTCCGAATTAATCGGAGATTAGACCCCATTCATTATAAAAAAACACGAGACTCTCTTTTTAATACACGCTTTAGAGAGATGAAAATTCGATTTGCATTTTCAATTCCGAGAGACCTGATCCACAACGGGGCGACAATGGTCCTTCGAGGGCCCTTGGCGAGCACGAAGGGGTGTAAAGAGGCCCCAAGGGGGCGCTTGGGGGCCATTCTTAACAAGTTCTAGAAAGTAAGTGCGGTTCTAAACGAGAGTCTCCCAACCCCACTCGGGGTAAGTACGGTAAATGGAAGTCGAATAGCGGTAATAGACGCTATTTAAGTCATTCAAAAGACGTAGCTTCAGGAATATTTCCAAGCCAGTTCATAAAGGTTGAGTGTAAACTGACCACGCTATTCCATGCTGACATTGGGAGTTCATTCAGTCCCTATCAAGGAGAATATGGATGCGGCATAACTTCAAAGCCAAATGAGGGCTAAGACTGTTCCAGACTGTATGAAAATATCATAATTGATTATGAGGTTGAGGTTAAGCGGAACTTTGAAAAAAAAATCTTAATTTAGAGCGAAATGCTTTCAAAAACGTGGATTTCAGGTCCATCGACGATCGTCTATTGATGCGTACAAATGTAAAAAAAAATTAGATGTAAACAACAGAGACGCCTGAATAAGAAGACAAGATAAACATCGCAAAAAATAACAAAGCAGCAATACAATATGGATATATTTAATGGATACATCCACAAAAAGGATACCACTAACAATTACTCTAAAATAAGAATGCAAATCTCCATCGGATTTACAATTAAAAGTATTGAAATGTAAACCCGAGGGTCTCAGCAAACGTCTTGCCGAAATCGAAATGATCACGTGATAACAGACGGAACCTGAAGATTGCCATTGAGCATCTATGTATCATCCAGACTTGCATCACTCATGCGTTACCACGGAAACCAAATCAATTAATCGAGAGAGAAAGCAGTAAATCTGATCGAGAGGATCCCTGGCGATAAATCCGCTCCTTTAATGGACCGGAACCGTGGACGAATACATCTTGGGCTGACCATCGGCTAATGTTGACGTCGCAAATGGAGAAACCAGTGGTCGAGATGCCCCTCCCCCCCCCATTTCCCTTTCCCCCCTCCCCCCCTTTCCCTTTCCCCACCTACCACTCCCCCCCCCACGTCATTTTGCATTAGCGCCCCGGAGTTTCGCAGAGTGCCCGCCCCGCGAGGGATGGCAGCACCGCAGTCTCTCCCCAAAGGGCAAAACCCGGTCGGTTACCAATCTCCATTAGGTACAACGGGAGAGTGATTTATGTGCAGCGGCACACCAACGAGGCGCCTGCACCCCTCGAGGAAGGAAAGAAGGTCCAAGTGAGTTACACTGGAAATAAAAGAAGCAATAACGGAGTTCCTCAACATCTCTGTGAAGATGCTTACACGACCATGGGGGACATTCAATTGTATGACTCTATCGTTCAAACCAACCACAAGAAAAGCATCGACTCGATTTCTGGTAATGGTTCTCCGTAAACTTCAAAGTCATCTGCAAGCCACTTTCCGGCGTGTGGCAGAGGGTAAATATTAAGTGCTAATAAATAAGTATTAAGTAAGTATAAATATTATTATTACTTCTCAAGTCGGTTCCGTGCGTATGCTATTCACGAAAAAAGTGAGCTCATGAAGCAACTAGACTGAGCAATTACTTTTTAGATTTCTTTAATCGGCCTGAGTATTACATTGATGCCGCGAAGCATGTCGGTTACCAATTTGTTATATCGTAGAAAATCGTATCGAAATTTGTCCCGCCTTTAGTAATTGCAGTTGCAACATGACAATGGGATGCAACCTCTTTTTGAAACAAGCATCGACACTTAAGAAACAATACACGAAAGAATTTTGATGGAAATAATAATTCTTTCCCAATTCATCCATGAAGAAGACGCAAGGCATGGCGTCCGAAACGTTTTTCGCCTTTTTTATTTATTTATTAAAAAACTCACTTTTCAGCGTTTAATTCATTTATAGTGAACAAAAAAACAAAGAATATAAAAATTAGAATTAACATGCATCATTGCACGATCCGATTGGGCATTAGAGAGGAAGATCTTCAACTTATTTTCTCTCTTTATATCACTGGTTGTCATAGCAACAAGAAGTGAGGAAGCTATTAGTGAGATAAGCAAACGGGAGGAAATAATGAGGTTTTACAATCGACTGAAATGGCTTAATAGTCAGCAAATTATATACATAACATTGTTTCACAAGTGTTAAATTTATCTCCATGGTTACGTGTTTTATTCAGTTTAATGAACAGTATCAATTGCTATAATTATCTGCTTGATGATTGTTTTCTTGAAACTGATTTCCACTGGATATTTTAATCCGTGGAACTGTAAAATTTAAGAAATTAGTAAATCCAAAACTTGAGTTCATCAAGAATTGACGTATTTGAGATAAAAGGAATTTTTCGCCACGATTTGCGCGGCTTGATTAAAAAAGTGAGCAGCGTATTCCACTTTACAACTAGTTACACGTGTGGGAGGTATCAATCATGGAGATGCACAAACGGAAGGGAATGTTTCAGCTGCGATAAGACATTGTGGAATCCCTCCGAAATTCACACATTTCATTTTAACATTCGAGCATGACCATACGGCGTAGAATGAATGATTTACTCCCTCCACCGGAGGCAAACACTGCAGCCATAATAAAGTGCACAGGAGGGGTTATTTAACACCGTGTTATCTCACACATTCCGCGGCCAAGGTGAGTGTTTGTCACTATGGAAACGATACTGTGCTAACGAATGCTTTCTTCTGAAGAGGTTTCCCATGTTTCTATGGATATTTACGACTGAAATTCGACCTATTTCAAAGGCCTTGTTTACGGACAACTTTTGTTTTGGCTACGGCAAAGAACAACTGCCTAGTAACCATGGAAATCTGTGGCAAACAAATCTTGGATTTACAGAAAGTAAATGAGTTGGAATAGAGATAATTTACGATTCGTAATTTTAAACCAAAGTAACCTATCACGATCACGTAAGCCTCTGCAATTACTGTACCACAATTCATTCTGTGAGGGTTAGCGGGAGATACAGAGGTGTTCGCGAAATGTCTTCCCTACTTTTAAGTTGTGAATTCTCTATTTATCCATGTTGTGTTTTTCTATATTTTTTAATTTCACATATTTTTGTATTTCTCACTGCATTCTTCTGTTTGTTTTCTTTGATTTTGTTTGTTCTCTGAGCATTTTTGTATTTTGTGTTGCTCTATGGGAATCTACCCAGAGCATAATCAATTAATATTAATAATAATACATTATTATTATACTACGAGCTACTACGCTTATCTTAAATTACGTTTACGTAAGTATACTTGATATTCAAAACTCTTGAAAGCCTAAAATTACAAAGCATAAAATTTCATTGATATACATGGCGTAGTTTATTTGCAATTCAATTCTGTAGCTCTTTCAAAAGCCGATATTTGGCAGCCTCGAGAAAAGGAGGGAAACAAACAGAGTGACGTCAGAAAAATACACGAGTGACAAGAAGTTTAGGACCATAGACTTTGCGGCAGTTCCCCAAAAATCGGTCCGATAATATTCAACTGCATTGGTACGAGAGGCCGCTCGTGATTCGTGACTTTTTCGACACACTTTTCCAGTTATCCTCTTGGCTGTTTGGTGAGAATTCTAAATTCAGCCTTAATCCAGGATAAAGAAAATACCACGAATGTAAGTGAGAATTATCTTTAATTCGATCTAAGAGTAAAGCGCCGCTTTCTACTTTGCAAAACAATCACGAAGCAGAGGACTGAGTAACAAATGATGTTGCAGTAATATCGGTTCGCAGCATCCCGGTTGCCTTTCTTTCCACGACACTCTACTCGAGAAGATAAATCGCCGAGAGCCCCTTTCATACCGCATCTGGTACATTTTTCTCCCGCTGGGGAGCGCCAAAAATGTTCAACAACCGGCTTCCGAAATGCGCTTCAACTGCAACTAGTGCCCGAAAAGAGCATCTTTTCTCCACATTTGCCTCCAATAAATAGCACTCAATAACTTGGAAGAGAGCGCAATCTCGTGGCAGTATGAGGAGTGAACCCAATGATCGATGGCATGACAACCGCAGGGGGATGATTAAGGGGGGCTGAGTCACCATGGATGCACTCCATCGAGGGACCCGTTGATCTTTTATGGCACGCATTTCTGTACGCATTGGAGCTGAATATTTTAAACGCCCGGGTGCTCGCGATAAGGTGCTGTGACGTCATCGGGAATGAATTAATGAGGGCCAGAAGACTTCTTCCAAAAGGAGTTTACATTATTCGGGGGAAATATTAGGGCGTTTTCGGTGGTCGCAGAACGATAGCAGTCTCCTTGCGCATGCGCCTAAGCTTACCTCTTGCGCATTGTTGTAATAGCGGTGCCGTTATTGGGAACGTTAAAATGAGTCCGTTGCCGAAGTTACGGTGTAGTACGTCCTACCAAAACTCGCCTCTTACTATTACAACGGCACCTCACCTTCACCCAGAATTCAACGCTTAAATAATCTGCTTAATAAGGTAATAAAACACTTTGTCAAAGTTCCACAAGTGTAAACCTGTGGAAATTTGACTAACTGTTTTATTACTTTATTACGTATGACGCAGTTCCACAAAGTTACAGCTAACTCCAATGATTTTATTAAATAATCTGGTATTTATGACACAGAATTAAGCTTAAGTGAACCAAAATTGCGAGGGAAATTGATTCGAAATATTGTTTCCAAAACATCGCTGAGGAAATACTTTCCAAGAAATATTTCTACGCTTTCTTAAAATCACTTTCCCATTTTCTAAGTCAGCATTAGTAAGAATTTCCCAATGGATTATTATTTAACACGTAACACCCTAATTAAGAGGGGAAGGAGATTGAGAAATGCCTGATCAAGTATGAAAATGAAGATATGCACTTTTCAAATTCACTCACGCTCTATGGTTGCTATATATTGGAATGATATTTGATGAAATATTGTGATTTGCGAATAATTTGCATTTGTATTGAACATAGTCCCCAAATATTTGTTTAACTTTCTTCTCCCCTTTTGATATGTGGAGAATTGCAAAACATTTAAGACAGAAATCCGATTGAAGGCAAAAATTTACCTCGAGTACTTGTCTTTCCTTGACTGATATTCCAGCGAATGAAAATCTTAATTTAACGGAGGAAAAATTACTCCAAAGAAACCAGAAATGCTTCTTTAATAAAAAATGTGAACATTTATGGGTCAACGATGCTGAATGAAGAGATAAATTAAATAAGAAAATTCTTTGCTCGACGAATACGTTTGCGTTTTCTTTCAGAAGCGAAAATAATTTTTCCGTCTTGAGGAATGCACTCGGCTATTCCTATACCTTCCATGTAATCATGCAGAAGAGGCTCTTTAACTGCGATTCTTTTTTGTTTGCTGGCAGACGACTCCGCGTGTTTCCCAAACGACATGGCAAACTGCCAAAAGATGAATATTAAACACTCTTTTTTCACCTGTCCACTGCAATGGCGTGAAAACAAATTTATCTTGCCGCACCGCATACGTTTGCTATTCGAGTTATCCGTAAAACGTACCATCAGTAAATGGTCGAGATTCTCACGGTTCTACTGCGCAGATGATGAAGGGAGTTTACTCGGAGTTTAGGGCAGATTCGGTTGAAATTCACGAAGACGCATTTCTTAAGAAAGAAAGTGGGGAACTGAATGAGTAAGGTGGTCGAAATCGATTTAAATCTAGCGAAAAGAAAGAGTAATGTCGGACAGTTAATAATGATTAAACAGGATAAACATGATTATGATTGAAGGTAAAATAAGAAAGTGGTTTTTAAACGAAAATATGGGCATGGTATTCCCAGATATCTTCTGGTTTTCGATTTTAGAAATAGAAGGCAATCTTTTAGTTTAGAGAAAATGGAACAGTTAAAATTATCGGAAATAATGCACAAGTAGTCACGCGTTCGAACATTATTGATTCGAACTGTTTAATTCCGAGATATCCGAGTTTAAACATATAATTATTACAAAATAACTGAACACAAACACTGAGCACAACCGTTGCACTCATACGTTGATGGAGGAACATTTTCCACCGTTTTTCGTAGAAAGCGTCTAAGATGGCGACGGACTCAACAATCAAAAGGATAATGAATAACAAAGAAAACAGCCAAAGCGTAAGTCGCCATTCGATTAATTGAGTAGCGATTGTTACCTTGAACACTACTTCCAATTTTAAACCATACCCGCAAAATCATTGATCTTTTGGTTAGTTCGGAGTACAAGAGAGTCCTCTTGAGGGGACATTGAGGAGGCTTTTGCCGGAAGACGAAGGATATCAGGCGGATGTCTTCAGAGCACAATCTCCACTGATTTACTTCCGGAACTCTCTCGAGAGGGAACTCAATTGACGCTACCCAACGCCGTCTATTTTAAGAAGCAGCTGATCAATTCTCTTTTTCCCCCTCGGAGCAAAAAATTGCCACGGCGATATTCATAATACACACCCATCTATTCCAAGCAAATACAGGGCAGTTATTACGACGTGTAGTTTGATAATTAATTTTATATCAGAGGAAAACGGGAAACGTGTTCGTTCATTTGCGGCCAATTTCCACAAAAACGATAGTAGTAATTAATTTCATTAAATTGGCGCAAACATGACGAATAACTTCGACAATTACTAGCAGAGTGAAAACACAGCAATTAATTAATATTACAATGAATGAAATAAATTCGGGCAATCAATCTATAGATAAACAACTCACTGTCGGCGACAAAGCCAAAAATCGTTGTCATTTAATGATATTCAACGTCCGATTACATTCACCGCTTGCTTCAATGCATCACGGTTTAAATCATCAATCACTCTGCTCATAAAAATGCCACGGATCGCATAAAACGCAATGAATAACGACACCAATTAGCCTCGGCGAAAATAAAGCATAAATAAATATGAAATGTTTGATCTCCGAGTCTTTATTCCCAAACATTGGATAAGCGTCGACGACCGCATCAAACACTCATTCGCATCGACCTGTTAATTGCCGAAGAGCGATCGTGCGTAACCATGGCGAAAGCAAACAAAATATCAAAATAAAGAGCGCGAAGTTAATAATGCCTACTAAATGAGCTGAATTGGAAATCCGCAATAAGAATTGGTATCAAAAGAAAGGAATAGCGCAGCTTATGTTTCCATCTCATCGATATTTTTCATTCGTGAATAACACTAAAATAAAATTAAAGAATATGATGGAGACATTTTATCCAAATCACGAATTCTGGAAAAGTTCGCACGAAGTTGTAAAAGCGTCGGAAGGCGAACAGAGGAAGCATACGTTTGGGGGGGCAATTGAAGAGGCTGAAGTGGATGATTTGGGAATAAAGAGTGTCGGCCTCTCATTTTAACGAGAGAATAACTGATTGACTCCCCCAACGCAAATTCAATTAAACAGCGCCAGCGAACTATCGACTCCTTTGACGGAACTGAAAGATGACGTCACTGCCGAAATTTCAGGCATTCAAGTTGACAGGAATACATAATTTCTCCATAAGGTATAAATGTCAACTAATCGTGTATATTTCCGTTGCTTTTAATGTTAATCGTATTCTCAATGGCAGTAAGAGATGAAATTGTAAACGGTTGTTGAAATACATTTAAAACACTCCTTAAGCCACTCGGGGGAGCTACCCGTGATATCTTACCCTGACTGCCGGAAGGATCTTCCTCATGGAGCAATTGAAACGTATATTTCGTGAGTTCTATCAGGAAGGGGTGTCTCCATTGTTTGATAGTTTCCTTGATTTGGACAACTTTGGACAGCAACAACAACTCTTTGACAACCCTGTTAAGGAGTACTTATTTCAAATATCTATCCACTGACTAAAGATAAAACGAATGGGATTTTAAGGTACTTCTCTCTGTTTTATAGATCAATTTCCATGCCACGAAAAAAATATAATACTCTCTTTTTTTGTTTTTGCAGAATCAATCAAAATTCTTGATTTGTCGACGTCGTGATTTTTGACTACGTTCATATATTTATTTTCAGTTTATGTTTTTGGGTAAGTTAATAATAAAAATCGAATTGATGGAGAGACAGAATTTCGGTGGATGAGTGAAGAGTATCAAATAGAATGGAATATGAGGAGAATCAGAAACGGTAGAAAGTGTCATTAATGATCGGTAATGATATTTGGAGCCTAAGCGATCATTACGAAAGACTGACTGTTTGGACTGACGTAAAATATGGGTGGAAATAAAATGACTAGCAATTAAAAGACAATGTGCACATGGCGACGAACGATATGATTTAATTATAAGAAAATTACACCTAATGAAGTATGTGTTAAAATGAAAGTATGCAGACCCTCCGCACCACCAAATAAATATTCCGAAGAGTTCTGTCACTTCCTTACGTATCAATCGCCTCTAAAAACAGTCTCCGGCTCACCAATACAAAAAAGTTGGATCACAAAAAATCTGGAAAGTGTTGGATTTTTTGTCGAATGCGAATGAATACAAAGCTTTGTACATTTCCTCGGACTGAAATCGACGAATGGCGTAATCGACCCGTCAATTCCCATTGGCTTCCTCGTTGGCACGCAATTGCAATCCTCTTCATCTCAAATAAACGGAGAGAAACGATTGTACTATTGGTTGCTTTCATTGCTATACAATTACAAACTTCTATTAACATTTATATTTTCTTCCATTATAACTAATGCTGCCATATCTTACGAATATAATATTTTTGGACATTACTATTCATAAGTTTTAATAATCGTTTGCGCTCGCCGAGCCTGTTTAGAACCTCAATTCCTCCATCAGATGCAGCCAAAAGCATTAATAACTCCGTTGAACGATAATTAGGCAATGTGATCAGTGAGGCCTTCATCGCGTGACGTGGTGATGAACAAGATAACATCTAACTCTATATCCAGCATTAACAATTCACCAATTACATATCTCACAATTATCCTTGTCAAAATGTTGACTCTAATCAGCATATAAAGAGAAAAGCATTTGCAACAGATATAAATAGAGCAGCATATATTTTCGGCATAAAGCTCTCGGGTTATCACACCCAAGTGAATTTAGTTTACCCCAGTTACTTTACCTGGGTGATAACCCGAGAGCTTTTTACCCAAGTTACCCACCAGGAAAGCCTTACGTTATTAGCATATATTTTAGATTTCAAGGGAAAATGTACTACATGTGTAAAATTAGATACAAAATAATTATATATATCTTTACTATAGTATTGAATTGTATTAGATAAGGGATACTTGTATTGTAAAATTGCATTTTTGTGACATGAGGTAATGTTATCTGTAATATAGAACAGCAATGTAATAATTTCAAGAATTTTAGCTGTAGTAAGCATAGGATACATATGTATTTATATAAATATTATGTAATGATGATGTTACTACCGGGTTAGTAGTCCATCTATAACAAATATAAGTGATAATATTAATAATAATAAATGATCTCATTCAGAGCAAGACGGAGTGAAATAAAATGCATTGGGAATGTGTTTTATTCAAATCAATGCCAAATACAGATGAAATGAAGATGCTGCAGCAAGAACAAGTATAACTCGAATAATTCAAAGAGGATCGAACAAGGACACTCAATGGACTTACGCGAAGCCAATGGAGCGAAATCCATTGGAATCGCGACGACAAGTGCTTTGTCCACAAGAGCGTCCTCTGGGATTAACTCTGAGGACGACTTACTTTTGGAAAGAAGTTTGAGGAAAGGATTCCGATGATTGGAAGCGCAATCGAACGGAGACCGAGGAAATTGTGAATTGTATCTTAAAAAGCAGCTTGTGAGAGAAATCCCCTTCTTGGCATTTAGAACATCGGTTTCAAATATGTATTGATTTCAGAAATAAAGACAACGGAAGAATCATTTTATTATTAAGTCCATAAGTAATTACTATTAACCACATTAATGGTGAAAGTGGCAGTTCCCTTTATTTCATGTTAAATCTTCGCCAAATAAACAATGCAGAAGTAAAAGTGGAAGAAATGGCTTCCCTATTACGTATAATTTCGCAAGAAATGAATTTGTTGATGAAAAGCACATTCGTGGAAAACGAAAGTTTCAAATCGTTCGAAAGGCCTTGGTTGTGTCCAGCGCATGCGTTGTAATTAAAGCGAATGTAAGTCGATTTCCGGTGGAGAATCAACAGTGGGTGACGACAGAGTTTCCATGGTGCGTGGACACAATCAAGAGATCTCAAATTGAAGGACGAAATCATGTCAATTAAAAATTTTCCGGAATACCGAGAACTTTTCGATTACCTCGCACTCTCAAGGTTTTTTTTATAGATATCATAGTAAAGGTACTTTTCGTATGTACTTTTAAATGAGCATATTAAGCCATACAATAACATGAACACATATACTTATGTATATATACCGGTGTATAATTAGGTATTATGTATTGCAATACTATTAAAATTATGTGTACGAGTCAAACAAATAATGTCGAAGTATCACAACGCTCAAATAACTCCAACAAACTTCGCCGTACCCCGATTTGAGTATCATAAAGCAAGACGCTTAAATAAGTCAAATAAATCTCAAAAAAAGTTTCCTCCTACCTTACAGATTCAACTTCATCTAAAGAAATGCTGAAAGTTTCCAACAGAACATTATCGATATGAAATAGCAAAAGATTATGTTCAGAAGATGACGAATTATTAAGAGGTGGGGATCATTTATCTAGTAATAGATGAATTAAATTTCCTCAGAGGTGGTCCTCGGAACTACTCTTAAAAAACTCTCTCAATCGTCATACTGAATTTTCGCCTCGAAAGAAAACCACTCAGACTCGGACGCCGACGTCTCCCGCCTGCAGGTGGCCCAAAACGCCAGCATGCGGCACGTCTTTCGTCCGGGCCCCATGGACCACATGACGCCCTACTATCGCCGGGAGAAGGTCCTCAAGATGAAGGAGAGACAGAAGACGGCCATAAGGGTTTGAAGGCCTAAAAGCCAACCTCCGACCCCTTGGGGAAGAGGTGGACACGAGGATTCGTGGTCACAGGTCCTCGTGGAGGTCTTTCGCGGCCACAACTTGCTGCCGGCGGAACTGCGGAGGTCGTGCAGCAGGGGTGCTGTTGCTAGACATTTTGTCAAAACTTATAATGTTATGTAGCGTGAGTTTTGAAGCTGAAGTGTGAGTTGTGCGTGAGTGTTGTGAAGTGGAAATATTTAATCGGTGTGTAGTGACTGTATGAACCTTTAATCAACTACTATGTTTTAACTTGTTTATTTACCCATTTTTGTTTTTCCCTATATTTATTGTATTTATTGCATATTTATTTATTTTACTTGCTTGAGAGTCCTGGGGGAGGGCAAGAAGGAGCCATTTGGCTTCATCTCCCTCACGTTAAATAAAATCCAAGTCAAGAACTGATAAATCAGTTTCACCAAAAGTCTTTCGGCCGTTAATTCCGAAGAAAGCCCTCCAAACGTATTCGGGTTGCCTAGATGAAGCCGAACCAAAATCATTTTCTTAAAAACTACTCTCGGAGACGTTTTAATGCCGAGGGTGGCGATGAAATATGAGCAAAACAAGCATTTGGGAGGGACTTCGTGGGCGGCGAGACATCCAAATTAGACGGACTCCCATTATGGCAGAGCAGTTAACACGAGGGATTTTATGAATATCTGCAGAGGGAAGATGAACAAATGGAAGTAAAACGACCGAGGAGAAATAAGGAAGTGAACACGAAAGAATCTACTAAATGCAACACACCATTCATTGATATATTATGGATTAGATGTTAATGCAGGTTTACTCAAATAAAAGATAAGGAATAAGCTTAAAATACATGACCGGCCGATTAAGTAAAATTTTCCTATAATTTAAACCGAGGTTCCTTCTTCTAAATCTTGACTAATCGAATGTTTCTCTTTTATTTCTTGGTAGACGGTTGAGGATAATATATCTTTCATTCACTACTGTCTCAGTAATGTTAACTGTAGTAATAACATAAAAGTTAATGTGGTATGGCTGATGGTGAATAAGACGGGTTACTCTTTAATGAATTCTATGAAGTATGCTGTTCATAGAGTAATTGAGATGCACTTATTCCAATCTTAAATTTCTGGATGAGTGAGGAAAAAACTGCCTCACTCCTAATCTTGCTTTGTAAGCCTCATTCCCTCTCTAAAGTGTAATAGACACAATTCATAGGGCAACACTACACTTACGTAGACTTGTTTTATTTACAGAGTTTTGTAAGATCGATGAAAACAAGGGTATACTGCCTTACTCCTCATAAACCTCATTCCCTCTCAAAACCTTTAGTCCGAGAAAGATGAAGATTTTACAAAAAATGTACAGCTGTCGAAATGGCTGATCAAAAGCAAACTCATTTTAAAATGAGAATACAACGAGAATACTTTTAACGCCGAAATCATTGCTAAATTATTAGTGTGAGTTGAATTAGAGAATAGAAGTCCAAAATAGAAGAACTGAGCTCTCGGATGGCAGACACGCTATTTATACATCGTTCGCTATTCAATTTCGAGAATCAATTTTTCCTCTGCAGATTCCGAATGCACCGCGCGATTCGTCACCTGGGAAATGTGACTCAATTTTTCGCATTCCTCCGCCAGTCGACACTTTTCAAAGGGACGCAACTATCACGTTTCGTGAACATCGTGCATGGGATGCCAAAGATGCAGCGATTCTGGTGACAAATGACGATCGCTGCCTCGAATTTGTTCGCAGCCGAGAAAACATTGAGCGCAGTAAAAGTTGAAAATGTTAAATTATTTGTTTCTACGAAAGAAAGATGGAGTGGATCGATAAGTACCCGAGTTTATAGATAGACGGCGTTGCTGAAGGCACTGACAACGAGCTCTGACTTACTTCAAAAGGCGCCGGTTAAGTTTTAGGCTGATCCATCGATATTTGGCAGCTGAATCTGTATGAAACGTTTGTGGTGATTTTCTATAAAATGGCGTTGAGCAAGAACACGAGTTAGCGGTGCGTACGTAAGTGGACGATGATGAAAACATATTTCATGGAATTTTTAAACTTCGTAAATCATTTAACGTCGTAATTCTGCAAAACGCAGACACTTATTTGTTAAGATAAATAAATACTTACTTCTGAAAAGTTCCAAATATAATTGCCCGAGTTAAAATCAACGTTTTTTCCAATGAAAGTACCTTAAATTAATCCTACTATTCTAATATAGTTAATGAAAAAAATAAATAATTAACAAGTTAGAAAGGGAGGTTGGACTGTGGAAAAAACTTCCCTTACGAAATGTTTCTTATTGAATCGGGGGAATATTTTGCTTTGAATAAATAAACTTACAGTCCAACGGGCTTGGCAGCGTTCTTCAGCTCGTATTTTACATTTGTACGAATATATTAGCGCAGAATAGGAACAGAATTGAATTCACTCTCGAATCATTTCCTTGGCGTATCTAAAAATGTGATCACGAAAACGTAACCACCTATTAACAAAACCCTAGCAAATCACCGTGAATACGTTCTGCTTACTTTCAAGATAACGAGCACCAACTTTCCAAGTTCCTTCCTCATAACGACTTTTCTTTCCAACTAAACTTTCTTCTTCATTTGGATCCATAAGTTGCGCATGTTTTCCACATCAGCGGATTCCTCCGACGCCAAAGGAAGAGAAGTTGGGAAACAGACGAAGGACGTACTTCCGGTGGGGAAATATAGCCGCGAAATTCGGATTATATTCTGCAGCGAAAATTGAGTAAGTGCAAAATTTGGACAAAATTCTTTGTTTGAATTTGAAGTTTGATTTCCATAAATCTAAATCAATCTTTTATACTTGTCCTTTAATGTTCCTGTAATGCGAATTAAACAACGGACGAGTATACGGTATACGGAGTATACGGTATACGGAGTATACGGTATACGGAGTATACGGAGGTTGATTATGATTATAATATTATAGCTGTAAATTAATTATTAATTAATTAAATGCCGAAAATCAGTAGACACATAAACATTTCAAGCAAAAAAGAGCAAACAAAGAAATAAATATGAATTGTTCACGAGGAAAAGACGAGCATTGAACGCGCCCTGTGTTATATTCATTTCTCCCTGAAGATTAACAGTTTGGTCTGCGGTTATTTTGAGTCTCAAAACAACAGCTGAACGCCAGCTTTACTTGCGATTTCGCGCTTCAAACAACTAAACATTCTTCTATAGAGGTAGATGGATAAATGCAGTCGAAAGTGCTGTGATGATTCACATCTCCCTCGAGATCGCCTCGCCACGGACGTTAATTGTCTCTGCGCAATTCCTCCGGAGCTATGCTTCCGATCACGTGACAGTGGGCGTAATGTCGATGGAAACGTGTCGCTCGAGATGATTGGGTCGCGGTGACCCCAACGTGTCACGGATGTGACCCTTAACACCACCTCTCTTTTGAAACATGTCACCCAAATGACAGATGCACGATTTGATGGCCCTCCACCTCATGACGGTCCTTCTGCGAGGGGCGATTTGAATCAAAGGAAGCGGAGTTTCTATTACATTCGTTCGGACGATATTTTCAAATAGCTACTGGAAAATTAGAATCATTGGCTATTACGGTGTTTCGCAATGCAATCAAGAAAATGCAGAATAGTCGGGAGTGCCTTGCTGTCTGTGTGTGAAACGTAGGCCTTGAGGCTGCAGAAGATTTGAGGCCTTCGAGTTGCGGGCGTGGAGAAAGTGATAGAAATATATGAAATGAGAATACATGGTTCAGATTGAAGGGATTAAAAGGAGACGAGGAAAACCGAGAATGTCGCTGAATGAATCAACTGAAGGAGACGAATAGGGCAGATATATGACCCAAGCGAGAAATGGAATATTAACACATTTAATATATTTGTGGTCAATAGCGTATGTTTCGCAAATTAAATATTTTAAAGATATTGACAAATTACTTTTACGATTCGAAAAATTAAGCTGACGGTCATCATAACAAAATAAATTTGAGCTGAGTTGTTATTACGTTGTATTATTCACACATTACGAAAGAAAAGACCGTCTCAGTTACTTTTGGCACATTCGTTTGGCAATCAAGAGGATTTTGTGTTCGAATATGTCCAGACTTCTCTCTTCAAAAACAAATGACAGCGCTTGAATTCTTTCATCTACCACGAAAGTCAGGGATTGTGAAGGGTCTCCATGGATATAATTTTGCTTTAATATCTTCACACGTTTTCCCGACCAAATGTAAAATAGCCGATCACTTTGGCCTTATTTAATTTCATCGAAAATCTTTTAGCGTGTTTAATTATGATGATCGTCTAATGAATAAATGTGCCTGAAATTTTATATGACTGATAAACGAGTGCATGTCCACGCAATAAGTCACAATACACCATTAATTTCCTGATTCACCCCCAACCTATACGACCTATTCTTTTAATAAAAACATATATTTAAAAAGTTTATTGGAATTGAGGCGATAATAATGATACGCCCACGTTTAGTGGGGCTGCGGCCACAGCGGACTTGCCGTTCATGAAAACGATTTCAAATGATGAAAATCTGCTTCTCCTACGATGCCTGAAAGTGGACGAATCCGTTGTTCGTTTTCCGATTTGGAGCGACGCAACGCAACTTGTCAGAGATAATTTGAAGTCATCAAAATGCACGGAGCAAACGTTTGACATCTCTTTACGCATCTCTTGGAACGTGTTTCCTAGAGAGCAAAACACAACATCTGATCGAATGCGATACACAACACCGCCATTTTACAGATAAATACGGCCTTTAATAGGTATGGACGCACCTCTTGCGTAAGGAGAACTCTATAAATCGTCTTACGCATCAATCTTCTTTCCTTTCGTCAATAATCGCCTTCAGTCATCCAAACCGTAAACTAATCCCCTAATATAATCTCTCGGCGCTTCTAAATTAAGAAGTGAAAGGAGGATGAAAATATAGAGAACCGTTTACGTTGGTGAGTCGGGAATAATAGGAGTTAGACATGTAAGGTCAGAAAAGTAATAAAGATAGAAAGGAAAACAAAGGGTGAAATGGGAAAAGAAATGGAAGATAAACTGGCTTGGTTAAGGCTGCAGAAAGGAATAATCGAAGATATTGGAGGTTATGGCAGGGAATTAATACGGCGGATAGCGAAGGTGGATGACATTAAAAGAAAGATCGGTTGAATCATTTGTAAAAGGGAAATATGCGTAGAATTTATTGGAAGATGAACCTACCACGGACCTAATTCTTCCGACACTACTTTTCTGAATTGATGTAAAGGCCACGTTGAACACCAGTATCGCTACATTTGTAATCGCTTATCAATAAAATAATTTATGATCACTATACTTTATAGCGACTTTTGAAAAATACCGTATGAAAATCACCGAATATTGCAATTCACCCTGCAAGAATTTTTTTTCATGAGAAGGATATTGGTAAACCAATAAGAGCATGGCTATGATTCCGATTATGTTTCATGCTGAGGTACAAGCTAAAGCTGTTTGAATTTCGCTTCGGAAAGGTTTTTTTAGATTACGGAAGTGAAACTGTAAGTCGGTGCAAAGGGTCTGTCCTACATTACGACTCTCATTTGGACTCAAAGGGTAACGAGGCTCTTGGACAAGTAGACCATCCAAAGCACCGAGCAAATATTAATCCCATTAATGGATTCTGTAATTTTCGACTTCTCTAATTAGAACCACGCATTGTGGACATTCAGCCATCTTCTTAGGACAAATACTTACTATTTCTATATTTATACTCTATTCTACATTTATCAGCTGATTTTCGTTGCCCAGCGGGTTTTTATATTGCCTACTTTATAAAATACAAAATACAGTCTTTTATCGAACGAAACCGTATACTTTGACCAAAAGAGTGATTTAATAATAAACTGGGAACGTACTTTTTCTTAACAGTTTTTCAGATTTCAGAGAATGTATAACTTAAAGTTTGACGAATTTCGTCGAATGAATCATTAGCAAGTTTCCTTTTTGACATAGCTAATGCAGCAATATACAGTGTTTTTGAAAGGCAAATCCTTTACATACAGAAGCTTTTGGTAAATTTCAAGAACCGTAAGCACGAGATTTATTCCTCCAAATGCGTTCTTTCATGAAAAAGTTTTTCAATAGTACAAATGCTAAATAGAATTAGAAGCTATGGCACAATAATTGAATTGCCGAACAGTCGTTCTGAGTTTTCAAAACGAATTATAAAAATCTCCTTCATTTGTTATATTTTTGTTTTAATCCCGACCTCTTTTGGGTCTCAACTGGAGTTACTTTGATCTAAGCCAAGGGAATTTCCGGTTCGGGAAACCAACTTGTAATGAGGACTCCCTCTTAAAAACGACGGCGTTTATATAAAAAGTATTTTATCCAGCGAACCGCCAGTAAATCATCGTTTGAATGCGGAGTTACAGCAGTAGATTTAGAGGTACAATGAGCCAATGCGGACGACTGGAGCGCGAGTTAATTGTGGAGTTGGGTGTTTGAATGAATTTCATAAAGTGGAGAATAACATAGATCAAAGAACAGATAACAATTTATGAAAAAGTTTAAATCTCCATTCTACATTTATGTTATGGAAATAAAGATATGCTGAATTTATTGAAATCTCTGTCTAAATACAGTCCGGTCAATGGTGAATAGAAAGGGAACAGAGTGCAGCAGTGGATAATTGTAGGAAAGTGTGGGGTTCTCAGGTGTTCGAGGTTCCTTGTGATATTTTGAAGAAGCAGAGAAGGTATAAAAATGAACCTGAAATTGATTACCTAAAGAGTAAGGGCGGAATACAAACGAGCGGAATGATGGGGTAATGAGAGTATGTGTGTTGGACATGGGAAGTGCTCGAAGTTGGTTTGAACGCAATTAAAATTATGGATGGTAGCAGAATAAGATGAACATTTAAAATGGAAAAACGAAAAGTACTTTGGTGCTAAAGAGGGAGATCGACCACTCGTAAATTGATTAATTGAATGAGATCTCGAAGCACAAGGTCTGCGAAGGAAAAGATGCAAAATACGAATGCAGTCACGTGACATTTGTGCTTTAAATTGCTACTGTTTTTTATGACTAAAAAAATACGTTACGGGCACTCCCAATTTATTATCATAGTTGCGAAATTTAAGAAAAAAGTTAAATATGTAATTAAATATTTATTTTACGTGCTTTCAATACTAAAAATTGATCAAAACTAAATGTTTACGGTTAGTATTCTCTTCAAATCACTGTGGAGGAATGAAATCTAAAATTAAAACGACCAAGGTTGACAGATCTATTCCACACCCGTGTCTCGAACAAGTTTTAACTGACAACTGTAGCAACAGAAGATGCTTCCTGGGATAGGAAAGCATGAAGAATAATTTCGAACGTAAGAAGCATGTATTTATTTATTCAGAAAGGAGAGGAATAATTTATGCAATTCAGTTGTTTATATGCGATTGCCGTGAAGAGGCAGTGCTACTCGTATCTGTAGCACTTACGCACACCAGATTCATCTTCGCGATATAAAAATCTTTTCACACTTAAGTGTGAAAGGCATAACGAGAGAAGATCTTGGTCTGAAAGAAAGAAGGGGTTACGGAAGTAGTGGATGCTGCTAAGTCAAATGCGCCGAGTAATTGGGAGGAGTCAAATGGTTTCTGCCGAATAAGAGGCGACCCTCAGAGGCGGAACGAGATCGTCGGATGCTGTCAGCCGATGATGCATGAGGCGCATCTGCGGCCGCTTTCAAAAATTAAACAAATGAGGGACGAAATGCGATACGAAAGAGATAAGGGCGGTTTCTCAATGGCGACTACAGATCACGGACTCAAAGAAGAAGAGATAACGAATGGACGAATGTTGTAGAAATAAGATGGAGATTATTTCGGAAGGGAGTGAACAATAGCAAACGAGACGAGTCCATACCTCATGGGAAAGATGCTCACAGAATTTTTACCGTTTTTCGTATAACGTTGTGCTCATAATTTCCTAATCGAATAATGAGAAACTAATGCATGACTACCCGAAGGTTTAGAAATCATACATTTCGTATTCATCAATTTTCAAAGTTCTGAGTATAATCGACAAAGGAATATATTCAATCTTTCATCGGAGTCATAAATATCATATTTAAACTATAAAAAATATAAGTTTTAGAAAAACTGCGTAATAATTAACGGTTTCAATACAAGAGCAAAATAACAAATTCATGTAGCAACTTCATTGAAACAAACTCAACCCAAAGATTGAAAACGGTAGGCATGGAAAAAACGATAAATCTAAATACATAATATAATGAAGAGGAAATTACATCTCTTTGCTGCGTACATAATAATAGCGAGCTAAATATGAAGGACATTACGTCTTGAAGTAGTAGTTACTTTATTAGTTCGAATATTATAATGAAATCATCACGAAGCCAGCAACGGTATTAAATTAGTGTACAATCTATAGCAATATTTATTGCAAAATTAGGAGTCGCCCTCGATCCATTCGATGCAGAACATATCAAAAAGAAACGCGGAAAGAAGAAGAGAAAGGAGATGACAAAAAAACTGAGTCCAAAAAGTGAACATTGTGGCATCCCCGACCGTAGCGCCACGACGTGAAAAGACAACAACACGACTTGTGAGATAATAGTCTCCTGATTCAGCGTTCCTCTGGATTATTGCCGACGCGTGTCCCACAATGCACCGCGCTCTGCTAATTGCCTCTATGCTCCCTCTCTTCAGACGAGATATTTTTATGCGCCGTTGAAACTCCGGCCTTCCTCTCATCCAACGAAATGGCGTTCATAATGGTGGCAGGTAAACTAGATACTGCAAACAAATGCTGAAATATAGCATTCCGAATTTGTCATAGTATACTGCTATCAACATTTAACCCCGGAAATTGAGGTTCGTTATCTTCTTAGATATATTTAAACACGTCCACTCCAAATATCTTGAGATATTTCGTGATTTTTATAATCCTGTACGGTTCGACCTTTCGGCTTTTCTATAGGATTTCGGGTGAATTTACGAGAAGTAATTAAGTTATTTACGATTTGAGTAAAAAGTCCTTTTCGTGTTCAACTAAGAACTTTACGCTATCCATCTACACTTTTCTTTAGGCAATCTTATGATGAATACATTTTAATCTAAACCATTCCATCCCATTTGCATTGCTCTCTCTGGCTATCGCTTTTTATGAGAATTTCTAAAACTTTCACTTTTCTATGTTAAAACATTAAAACTCTGCATACTGTTTCGGATTAATAAATGTTACTTCCCATGACTTTTTATGTTTTATTTATTTACATATTTGAAATATTTATCTTTCTTCCCTCTTGTTTACAAATTACCCTATTGTGAGTCTCTACTTGCACTGTTCGTACGCAAGTTTTTAAATATCAAATATCAATCTGCGACAAAACGAAAATTCGAAAATAAGCGGCATGAAGAGAACTTTCGTAATTAGCTGTTTCCGGTTGAGTTTCGCAACCCTTCACGAATGTTTCGTGCAGCGTTGACAAAAGAAGTGACGATAAGTGAAGCGCTAAGAAGTGACGCACCCGTGACCCATTCGGAGCGTCACGCTTTGGAGACATAACGGCGAACGTCACGTAACTAAGGGCAAACGAAGCGAAACGGAAGTGCACGAGCATCACGGTTGCCATAGAGACGCTATTTTGGGATGCTGCATCTCGGGAGCACATCGCAAAACAATACGAATTGAAATTCCGCGTTAAGACAGCGACTTTACTATGAAACTCCAATTAACATCATTATGATCGCAATTCGATTAAAAATTCTCCTTCCTAACACCAACGCCTTCAATATTTGAAAAACCGACTCCTAAAACAATTCCAATTGAAACTTCTTTGATTTTTGGATTACCTAAAATGGCCAAATACCTCAATCCTCATTTCAGTGAGGCTTACTTCTGCTCCAAGATGAGGAAGTGTCTCAAAAGTCAATCAAATCAAATGATGCATTCAAAAAGCTACATTTTTCTGCCAATCTCTATTCCAGTCTTCCCTTAATGATCAATAGGAGATATTTCTGAAATGAATACGTCATAGCGCAACAGAGAGAATAGATTGATTTCACCAATGAAGACCTTAGTTTGATATTTAAAATGGTCGCAAAAAACGGATTCGTTCAGGGAAACCGATAAACAGAATGTATTTCCTTTAGTAACTGAAAAATAAACTACAGCAAGCAGCGAGGCGTAAAACAATTGCCTCACTGTCAACGCGTTTTTTAGACCGCGAACAAAATTCCCTTTGTCTATTCCTTTCTGATTGCTGTAAGTTGCGTGTCTTTCGAATAAATGTTACACAAGGCCCTTGTTTGAGGCTGAAAACAATCTTTGGCAACTTGTTCTTTCAAACCGTTGCGAAAAATGGAACAGAAATTTTGGACATTTTCGTCCAGTTACCTTTAAATGCAATCATACTATTGACATGCGTCCTCAACTTCTAATAGCTTATGACACAAAAAAGATATCACAATAAAATACTTATTGTGGTGTTTGATGTATCATAACTAGAAAAAATTATAAAAATGTGTTGCTGGATTTTCAGGCCTTTGATGGGTAGAAACGACCGCATTTTTGCTCTTTTTCTGTAAATTTCTTACGTTAATTGAGTCATTAATAGAAGAAACCCGTCGATCCTGTTGCGATGAGGTAACTTAAAACAAAACGCTGATTGTAACTCAACCAGACATTTTAGACAATGAGATTATAAAACCTATTTAATTTGTTAATTATTTAATGGTAAAAATGTCTGTAATGGAGGCAAGGAGATCACAAATATATCTGATTTAATGATTTCCGTTATTGACAAACGACCAATCCGTAATCAGAAAATTTCTGAGAAGCGGGAATCGAACCTTTGGAGCTTCGCCACCGAAGGCAATCATAGTACACCTTTTTCATATCTCTTGAAGATACTAACTCGTTTTTTTATGGCTTTTCTCGAATCATTATACATTTGTTGACAGCGAATAACCCTTCGACTTATGATACGTCTTTTACAGGAAATATAGCATGAATCAATAAAGCACTAAATAATTTATTAAGATCATCTTAAATTTAAAAGAGGAAATACAAAACTACAGCCATTTAATAAGAGATGTTTCCATGAGATAACTTAAGAGAGCCATACACCCTAAATGTATTCAAATGAATTATTTTCATTGCGCAGGATTCGTACGAGCGTAACTCTTCCATAAAACAAAGATAGGTGAGTGATTCTCCCCTGTTGAAACGTCCATTTCTACTTGATCAAATAATCCTTCCAAGTCCATTCATTTATGGCATCCTTAAGAGAACACGAGATAAAAACTCTGGAATATAACGGCGCGCCGTTTCATATTTTACGACGGAAGCCGTAAACGCAAAGAAGGAAACAATAAGAGACGGAATTGGTATTGGAATTTGTGAAACATAACGAGGGCATTGATTCCATGGATGCAACGAAGATTGGATGCAACGAAGATTGGATGCAACGAAGATTGGATGCAACGAAGATTGGATGCAAGCCAGATTGGAAGACTCCTTCCCATAAATCATCCATTGATTCAATTTCGAAGGCAGCAGAAGCCGATATTTAGTAGTACTCAATTGATTTGTTTACTTGAGTAACTTTCTTAACGGAGCTTTGAATTTGAACGAAAAAGACTCCCTTTATTTCACTAGATATGAAAATATCAGAATTAATCGCGAAAATAATGACAAATCGAGTTATTGATTAATCATATTAGTACATTGTAACATAATTTTTCTAATTTCCTTCACTGCATTCCACTTTGCACCGAATTGAACTATTTCTGGAAAAATTTGAAAAGTATTCTGAGAATGAATGACACAAAGCTCCATCTGCATGTATCATACCTCTACCTGCATAATCGTTAGTGAGGAGAAATGAGACCGCGTTAAAATATCCATAAATAGACAATGGACTGTATCCCATATTTCAGGGAGATGACACGCAACAACTCCATGTAAACCGTCATTTGCGTTGAAAACGTCAAAACTCATAAAAGATTCAATGGAAAGTTCACATCTACTTCTAAATGAGAATTGTTTTCATAGTTTTCTAACTTCCCAAATTGGTGGATCCATTGTCTAAAAATACAGTCAATTTTGTAAATAGTAACGACTTATGGGTTTTATGGACTCCTCAAGTAATTCTGAAGAAGCCGCATTCCACACGAATTCACTTGGGACGTATCGAGATCGAAATGAGAAGATATAATAATTGAAGGAATCGATGACAATTCACAGCCAAAAGTAATATTTTTATCCTATGATCCGAAATTCATTATAAAATGTAACTATTAACATAATTCTAACTATTTTTCCGTTTGAAACACAAGGAAGCAGATGGGGAGGGAGGCACATGAGGCGTTTACCATTGAGGCCTTCACTTCGAGCCATGAAAGTGATATAAGTACTGATGTTCTCTCTTCTTCGCAAAGACACTTCGACGAATGTCATCACTATACATTGAAAATAAAACTGAAAATGTTCTATTTGAAGTCATTAACATAAAATGCTTACGTGAAATTTAGTAATTAACAATTTAAATTTATGCAATTACGGTCAGATGCTCTGTAATCCGCCTTTGCTGCTCGTAAGTACCTTAATGAGGCATTTCGATGAAAAGAGGTTCTTCCTAGATGTGCAAATAGAATAACTCATGTTACTAAGGTTTAAGCACATGCAATTCCCTAATAGAAAATTTTAGAGCTTGTATTATATGAGTAATGACATTTCACTATAATGAACATATATCATTGCCTTAAAATCGTAGGGAGAATGTAGACGAGTACGAAATAGAGAGAGCGTGTGGGAATCCCAGGGCGGATACCGAATTAGAACGAGAGAGGGAACATAAAGCGCTTCAAAATAAAAGACTGTCGGCGTCCGAAGGCACGTGCGCTTGGCGGTCATCTTTCCGGCCCTTGACCCATTGAGAGTGTCCACATCTGCAGACCATCTGCAGACGGAAAGTATCTACGGAGAGGCCCAACTGCCTTCTTTTCTAAACTGTCGTCGTTTATGACAGCTACTAAACACTGCAATGCCGCCAATAATTATTTAAAAGTTGCAATAAACTGTAATAATTACTGATAATGATGGATCTCTCTCTTTTAAAGGTCTGAATTCTATGATTGAAATTTCCTCTACACCTTCATATGCACCCTGCAATAGGCGTGTGGCAGGGGGTGCGTGCATCTGGAAGAAATGAGTTCTTGAAGCAGTAGTCCTTCTCTCTGCGGCATCCGGAGGAGTCCGTTGTGGGAAAGTATTTAGAGATCGATCAATGATACGAACGAAAAGGATTCCTAGATTTAAAAATGCAAATGGATCTGCATGTACAGCAATAAGTCACACTTCGGCGAACAATTTCTGTTGCTTGTTATCACGAATCGTTCCTGCACACAGAGTGTTCTATAAACGACTAATCTCAGCATCTTTTCTCATATTTTACACTGAATATCTCAAACTGTGAGCACCGGAAATATTTAGTGCTCGGTGGATGGAATTATTCATATTTTCCTCCCTTTCTGGAATATCGAAGCCACACTGCTATACTTCCTGAATCGGGACCATCTTTTATTTCTCAGCACGAATCTCTCAATGTATTCCTTCTTCTTGAGCTATAGAGTGAATGAGCAAGGGAATGTAAAGGTGACTGAATGTTCAGCGAGAGAATGATCTTCCAACCGTCTGATGCATTCAATTGAAATTCAGCTGCAGTAAGTTGTCGTTCGCAAGAAATCCGCAGAACCGGAAAATCTGCCGAAGATTTGTTCGAAATCCTGTTCATCAGGAGATCATCGTCAGGAAAGGTCAAAGGAGTCGTCTCCGACGTTTTCTTCATTCGACAATCTGAAATATCACTCGAAAATGGATTTTACGGAAACATTTTCACGGACATTAAGCTGTCATCAATAATTAAAACAACTGAACAAAAGGATCACAACAAATATTACTAAAACTGCCGGCTGATTAATGTCAACTTCGACTGCTCAAAAATCAGAATAATATATTGAATGGAAAATACAATTTGTTCTTTCTATAAACTGCGCACGATAAAAGTCATACAGAGTCAAAAGCTAGATTTGCGTCGGAAGCATCTCATTTTGTCTAGCACCAATAGATTTTTAGCAACAAGATCACCTAAATATATTAACTCCTTATTCACATCTTTGGATTCCATTCATGACCGCAAAACGAGAGGTTACAAGAAACTCTTGATTCCCCAGCACAGAACTGAAATGTTCCATAAATCGTTTACAGTCACACCTCTGGAACACACTTCCCCAAGAGATAAAAAACCTATCTTCCGTCTTCAGCTTCAAGAGTAACAATCATCTCTTAACCATACAAAACAGAACTTAAATCGCACGGAAACGCACAACTCCATCAACTCATTGAGATCACAATATTTCCTGGCCTTCCTACCTCAATTTCAGAACATCTCTCCTCCTTGTCTTATCCACCGTCGAAACGAATGTTTTTATTGGAATATGTTCTTTTATCCATTACTCTATAATTCTCATTGTATTTTCTTCTTTGTCTGTTTTCAGTTTTTTGAATCGTTTTTACTTATTTATAATCTAAATACTTAACGAGCTTTTACCATGCGAAACTATGTTTATAATGTATTTATGTTCAGTTCGTCTATTATGTTCATATAATTTAACATGTAATTGACAAAATTAGTTTAAGCTAGTTAGAACTCTGATTCTGGTTGATTTCTTTCTGTTCTCACACGACAGAAGGTTAGGTGTAAGAAGAGACTTGATAATCTCAATCTCGCCCTGAATAAAGTCCTTTATTATTATTATTTTCCATATCAGCTTTATCACACCTTTTTTACCATTTATTCCCAAAGAATTTTTTTATAGATTCTTTGGTTAACCTAAAGTATTTCTGTTGCATGTCATCCTTAATAAGTTATAATAATAATAATAATGATTTCATTTTTCCAATCTCATTACGGGTTCTCTTTCAAAGAACATCGTTGCCCCTTAATTTCAAACGTCATCCGTAAAGTTTGTTTACGTTGACAACGAAAGCATTCGTTCCCTGGCAGCGTCTTCTCACTCTCAATACATTCCAAATACGCACATTCAATATGACACAGCTAAAGGAACACAACCGAGGACAAGATATTTTGGGAAGAATGCGCGTCGAGTGCGCTTTCGGAGTGTAAACACGAGGTCATCGAATACGGCACGACGTGGGCGTGTCATCCACAGGAAGCGGAGACAGGTGCGGACGTCCACGTCCCGGGTTCGATAACCGTCGGCCATAGGTGCGTCGACCTCGCAGTGACGCCTCCAAGCGGCGTCTAAGAGAAGCGATTTTCATGAACGAATGTCCGATGGAACGAAACACAAACTGCGGTCGATGCAACCGCAATCAGAGATAACGGTGCATTCAGCGATAACAGAATTCCCTTAAATGGAGAAAACGTTTCAGAAGACTTTCCGAATGGAAGAATCGATTTATTCGATGGAATAAGAAGACAGAAAAACTATACGAGGGAAGATAATTTCTTCCGCTGATCACACGAATATAAATTCCATAAACATGTTGGAATTTAACAACATACAGCTACATACATATATATATGACTGATGTTTAGCGGCGTTTTGATAACCTTTTGCGAGCTCGGAGAAACGAAAGTCTGTATCACACTAGAAGAATTTAGAAGTAGATTAACTATATAAGTACCTTAGAGTATCGAATAGACTCCGAATGATTCCTTTCAGTTTTAGAATTTGCACTTAGCTATTGATTAGTTTCCACAGAGCATTTCACTAACTTTACGAACGCCATTATTTACTCATTTATGCATAAATATATTCCTTGTAAACTCTAAGTTGCCACAGACCAACTCTTTCTTGCGTTTTCCATTAAGTTTAGGAAAATAAATTAAAATGAAACCCACCGGAGTCAACTTCGCAAAACGATGGAAATGTTAATATAAATAATGCATTCGAATTAAGCGGTTGAGCTCTCCAATGAACAATCGCAATCTGTGTTTGGATTGCGTTCGGATTCCAAATCCCAGAGGACGGCTTTCTGATTTGGGCGTCCTTCTTAATGAGCTAATCCAAGAGCAATTATAAGAATTGATTTCACTGATGATGGTGATTATGCCACCTGAGCGTTAAGGGAAGTTTTGGGCTAAATATCAGAGGCCCATTACAGCGGACACCTGTTTCTTAAGACATAAGGGAATTCCCACGTGGGAGAACAGGTATCCTCAGGCTATCCCAAACTCTCTCCATAAATTAGGATCAGTAATTGATACTTATTCGCTGCTAATTCATTGTGCGATCGGTCCAGTCGTGTTATAACTGATAAACACATGTCAGTCCAGTTTCTAAAGCAATGATTGTCTCGATCCTTACGGAGGCAAGTACCTCACTCCTCATTCATTTACATCATTCCCTCACTGAGGTGTTTGATAGCTAATGGTTGAGGGATTGAATCCAACCCTCAAGCACATGCCCATTCCGGCAGTAGTGATTCCCCGTCCTTCGTCTTCCGCGGCACGCATTTACATCACCTCTAATTTCATGGGATGCTTAATCAAGCGTTCGCAAGTTCCGGTTTAAATGCAAATTGAAAAAGAAGTGATTATTGAAAGCGGTGTAAAATACTTTACTTTTAGCGCGATGTATACGAAAAGATACACATATATCGCAAAACACAGTGAAGATGTAACGCGAAATTCGAAATCTCGGTCACCCCCTAATATAACGCGGCAACCGATCACGGCATACCAATAGTGAGATAGTCCACGACACACCGCAATACACGGCCGCGACACGCGAAGCTCTACGAAACAATGGGCCAATACGGGAGACAGTAATGAACGCTTGCGCGTCTGTGACTCGGAGGGAAAATTCCATCTGCGAAAGGGGGGTGACATTTGAGGGAATTCGAATGCGTTCCAAAATGAAGGGAAAAGAAGGAGCGTCTGAGAATTCCTAGAAGGAGAGGGAATGAAGAAGGGGAAGAAGCTATTAAAAGGAGTCTACGAATAACTCTAAATGATACGCCCCAACGCATTCCTTATTATTTCGCGGAAGCGGAGGAATTAAAAAGATGGAATGAACGGGTTTCATACGACTTTTATATTTATTTGAAGGAGTTCGAGAAAGAGCATCGAATCATTGTGAATAACGACTCTTGACAATAAATGCGCAAAAGATAATTAGCAAATGTTGCGAAAGTCGATAGAATCGATCACTCGATCATCTCATCTCGATCATCATATCGATCAATCGCAAGAGACTGTTTAAGAAAACGGAATCCCTCACTTTAGATAGAGTTAAATGACTGTATATACGGGGAATACGGGGCTTTTTTCGTAAATCTGGATTACACACAATTTCATGCGCGGCCGAAATATTCACAAATACGGAATATGAGACAAATCTGAAGATCTCCATTATCTGATTCTCAAATGACTGAGAGAGCGTTTCAAAAAGATTTTGATCGAAAGCTCAAATTTTAGAATCTAAATGAAATGTATAGTTGAGAAGGATTGACTCCGTATGAAGAAAATGGCGAAGATAAAAATTAAAATAACATCTTAATTTACATTAATAGCCCGCGAACCGCCTTTCGGCGTGAGGAAGGGGTACAAAATTAGCAAAACTATCTCACTAATTTAATTAGATAAACAATTATGATGGCTTATAAAACAAGGTGATTGAAGATGAATAAAATTACGAAATTTTGAGGCAATGTAAAGCTTGCTGTGAGTAACTTTTCCAGGTGTTATTTTGTTGCACTTAGTACGTGGACCTTATATCATTCTCGATAAGGAAGGAAAATAAGGGCAAATCACCTCATCTTCGACTCTCTAAAAGTTTTTAAAATAAATGGAGAAGGATATAGATGAGATCGGCCTTCGGATTGACTTTGCAGACATATATAAGATGGTAGTAAATAAATGTACACTATGCAATATAAACTGCACGTACATAATTAAAATCGCAATTAATTAATGCAATTTCAGCAGCGGAATGAAGTGACTCCATTTAAAAGCGCTTTAATTTGCGAAATAATCACATGGCGACTTAATCTCAGCAACCTGAATTTCCGTGCATTCGGTAATGAGAATATTTCAGCTCGTTAGACCGAGAAAGTAGTTCACGCCCTCAAGCGGTTATCGAGCGAACTAAGCAGTTCCACCGCCTCATAAAACCGCGAAAAATGGAGAGAAAAAAACACGCACGACTCGCGTCAATTAGCGAAAAAAGCGAAGATCGGCTCTATTTACTGTTCGGGCCGCCGCGCGTCAACAAATGCGCCATTTTTTGTAAATCGAGCAAATCCATTTGAACAATGGAGTGCGTGGGGTGGGAGACGAAATCACATCGTGCAGAGGCGTATGACGTTAATGGGACGTCTACAAATGGCGTCTTGCATTCGTAAGACAATAGACTGCTTTAAAGCAACCAATCAGGTGCCTTTTCGTCCTCCCATAAATGCTCTATCGAAAATCCATACATTCCTAACCGTTGAAAATCCACCAAAATGTGCTAACATACAAACACTACGCTGAGAAGATAGAATCATCTTTCTTGACATTAAATAGATTAAATTTTAATAGAATGAATCTCAAATTATGTTAACCATGCTTCCACATGCATAAGACGCACTTTATTTATAAAGTTTTTAGGCCTAAAAACATCGCGTGCCTTTCATAAAAACCTTTTAAACTTTTTTCCACTTTTTCTCTGCTTTCAAATGCTACGCTGGCCTACGCAGCCAATCGCCACACGGATGGTGTCGCTAATATTTGCGCCGTCTTAGTCTTCATCCTCGTTATATCACGCCTTTATTCTGTTCTTTGAATAAATAATCCTCTGGTCAGTAACTTTATGTAATATTTTTTTACAAGTTCTGCGTCCCATAAATAAAGTAGCGTCTTATTAAAAGGAGAATGAGGCAATACCTAATCTATGTTTTAATAAATAATCATTAGTAAACGTTTTTATGCACCATTACTTATTTTCGGATAGCACGAAATTCCTCTTATCATTAATAATTACGAATTTGACTTTCAGCTATTTAATCCGATATCTTACTTTCAAAAAACACCACATTTCATACATTTACTCTGATTAGGAATATAATTTCGTGCTTTAATGGCCATATTTGAAATTTATGACATTATTTTCATCAAATTCCTACAGATATTTAAAATAACCAGGCAACGGTTCGTTGCTTAGCACCATATCACCAGGTAAATAAAGCGTAGACTCGGAGGCGTATATCTTAAAATTCTGCGGCAAAAGGACGGAGATAAGGACTGCAATTGAGGAAGAAAGCTTAGGCCCCGTTCTAATTAACAGAAATCCCGCTCAAACTGAACTAAAATCATAAAATGCAAGTAAAACAGTACATATTCGCGGAATTACTTCACAAAAGATTGCAGTACTAATTATAATGTTATTCACTGATGCGATGCAACGCGGAGGAGAAAATCTCGAAGAAGGTCCATCCTCAAGGCTCTTCAATCGAAAGAAGCCGACGTGGGCATATTTGAGGATTCCCTCCGGGCGAACATAGAGGGGGACCAAAAGGATGCTGATGGACCAAAAGACGGAATCTGCTTAAAGCAGCTCCCTTTAGGGTTTCATTATAAAGTTCAAATTAAGGCTTCCGTCGCAAAAAAACTTAGAGACTTATGGACTGAATGACCATCTTGAAAAATAAGGAATAATATTCTAAATCTTATTTGCATACAATAATAAATTAATTCTTCATTTAATGGTCTCACAAAAATACCACATTGTATTATTGCCACAGCGAAGGTCACTTTTAGAATTTAGAATATTGATAACATTGGGAACAGAAGAATACTTGGATTAAGATAAAATTTAATTTAATTCCGAATTGCGCACAGATGTTATACTTAATTAACTGTAAAAAATGCACCACATCATCTTTAAGATGCTGAGAATTGCATTATTAAAGGCAAAAGCGAAGTTTCCTCGATGGCAAAGAAGAGAAAACGTTGAAGAGAGTGGTCATTCACCCGTTGCATTCTGAATGTGGGTCACTCAGCAAATATGAATGATTTCAGATGAACTAATCCTTCATTTCAGACACTGCAGCGGATGTCCGCGAAAATTCCCCAAAAATACGCAAATGATAAATATTTGGCGAAATGGATTTCATTCTAGATTTCGATCAATGAAGCAGAAAAAAGCCCTGAATTCGATGGCCACCCATCCTCGAGTTCTGGAGACGTGAATTATGAAAAAGCATTCAGTATACGTTTAGTGAGAAAAATTAAGAATTATTTAAATTGAAGTTTTTTTCAATTTAGCATGTTATTTTCGCTACGTTCGTTTTCTTATGAATATCTATATATTTATTTCATTGTTTGAAGAACATATAAATCCAAATCATACAATAAATCGTAGATTAAAATAAATACTGCCAAAATATATTAAAGTTTAAAGTAACGTAGTTTCGCCAACTTGATTGATCAATTAAGTGTACCCAGGTGTTTTTACTCCAATGCCAATTAACATAAATGATACAACAAAGAACAATACGAACAGATGCGGGTGAATCTTAGGTACGATATTTTTCGATTAAGGCCTTCAATGGTCGACATCTTCGAATGAGTTTGCTGGAAGAGTGTTTTTCGAGTAATTTGAGTAAATGAGGCTCTTGTCCCGTCTTCTGCGCGAAGGGTCTGCCATTTTGAGGATTAAAAACATGCGACACGAGATGCGCATTTTTCAAGCAACTTAAGAAGAATGAACGGCTTGGAGATAGGACAAGATACAATTTAAATGTTGAATTGCTATGTTTCGAATTTGAATTTAATCCGATTCAACGGAAGTTATTCCACGGTTAGTGGAATTTAGTGTATTCTTTTACAAATTACAAGATTTCCAAGGAATGTGTAACTTACATTCATTAGTTTCTTAATGAGTTGCAATATGATTATTTAACTAATTAGAGAGCAGCATTTTCTCAAAGAAAAAGAAAAATTAAACTTTTTTCTCCTTTGGTTGGTCGTTCTCTTTGATAATTTGTTCTTCTTCTGCTTATCCTTCCATCACTACCAAAATTCCTTTTTATATTCAACGTTTGGCTGGCAATTTAACAAAACTAATAATTGTAAAGTAAATAACAATGAAAATTAAACCGCTCGATATTCTTTAATAATTCCACCCCTTAATGTCATAATGACGGCTATTATCATGTGCATAAAAAACGTGAAATCAGAGAATACTGTTCACTGAATATGACGTAGAATAACTATAGCAACTAACGCCAAATATTGCGACTATTTGATTCGTGCATTCTTTTTTAAAAGCACAATCCGACTTCATTGATTTTAAAGTATGCTTTCGTAAACAAGAAGTAAACTCCAGTTGACTCTGAATGTAAACAGATGGACACTTTCCGATCGCTGTGCAGAAAGCGGGAGAAAGGAAAAGTCGGTTCGATTGAGTCCGCCATATTGTGTGACTCATCCAGAAAGATGTCATCGGAGAACGTGCTGAAATGGACCAACGGAGATGGCACTAATAGATCAATATCTCGGAACTGCAATCGAAACGAGCGATGCGCAGCTGTTTAAGGTGCAGCGAAAATATAACCGATGACAAGAAAAAATCGTGTTGGGAGAAAAAGACGGTGTCTATTGAATTCAATTGCTTTATAACAAATTTCGGTTCTCCTTTCTTTTCACAAAAGGATCTCTAAATTCTCTTCAATAATAGCTTAAAATTTAGAATGCCAGGAGTTTCTTTTATTTAAGAATATTTACCTACTACTTTCTCCTCTATTCGTGATTGTATGTAATGGTGTTTTTATACTGGTTACATTATACTTCTGATCTCCTCGGTCAAACATAGCGGAAATTTATTTAAAGTTACAGCTAAGTGTTAAATAATTTAATAATACCTACGTGACAAATTTCGCGTCATCTGGGATAATACCTTAAATAAAAATCGTCAATTTGCCATCTTATGAATCCATGAATTTCATATTTCTATCTCATCAAATGTGCAAAATTAATTTTCCAAAATTGTTTCAAAGCATTTCCTACAGTGAGTTAGGAAATATGTACAAATCGGTAAAAATCATAATGAATAATTGGAGCAATAGGTTAGAGGTGTAGAATATACCGCTTCGAAAACGCGGGGAAGTGTTCAAATATTTCCATAATAAACCGATATTCGAAAATGAGAATCTCGCCAAATATTAAAAAATACGGCGCATCTGGGAGTAATCGCACGAATGAGGGCTTAATATTGAAGTCGTAAAACAGCGCCATCTGCCGGGAAAACGATGCCCTGGACCTTATGGCGGCAAAATATGAGACTCAATTTAGCGCCCTCTGAATATTTTAAGCGGTTTAATGGAACGAAAGTCGTTATAAAAATGTCCTCCGTGGATGGGGTTTCGGTTAATAAGAGTCCCATGACGCGTAAGAAACAAGATGGACCTCATAAAAAGAATGAACATTATTTTTGCTCGAAAAGAAAAAACAATGTCAAAGTAGGAGCAGACTATATAGTGTAATTTGTGCACACCATCAGTTTGGGCTAAATTAGCTTCAATTGCGTAGAACGGGGCGATATCATAGACTGAGAAAAGCTGTTCGTACGGTAACATTGTTTCAACTCCTTACAAACATAGGAGAATAAGATCTACCGCTCAGTCATGGCTAAGTTATTAAATAGGGAATTGGATAAGTAGTTAAAACGCCCTTCATTCAAAGGGACTCGAGGGGGTATTTTTTCATCGAGGATATTAAAAGCACAGCGACGAGTGTATGCATGCGTTACGTCCTTGGACCTTTTGTGTTGATTTCAGATTCCGGATGTCCTTTGATCGGCACGCCCTTCCGCACGCCCTCTTTCGAAACCCGCTCGTCCCAGTGCGTGGGAGAAAAGCATTTGATCGGAAATTGGATACACCATTGTGCCCGTTCTACTTCGCCTATGTTTTCTACGACGCCTCTGATGCAATTGGCACTTGCTACACGAATAACATTCTCCAGGGATTCCAACGGACGAAATGTAACCTCAACTAGGAAGCGCAGTTTTTCAGTTTGTGATTTTATTTTCCACATTCATTTTCGAAAATGAATCTCTTCGAGAAAAATCAACCATTGACTATGTGTTTCATCTACATTTGTCGCGGTGGCGGAGTGGTTTGCGTGCTGGTGCTCCCGGGTTCGAATCCCAGCTAAGATGAATTTTCTGGTCAGGGAATGGTTATAGTTATGGTGTAATATAATATGTTACATAATGGTGTACAATAGTTATTTTACTGGAAACAATTGAGATATTTCTTCCTGTTTCCATTTGGAAAATAATTATTATCTGATTTTAGACGAAAAATATAGGTGCATATATATTAGATGTAAATATTTCACTCAATTCAACCTTCCCATAAGTTAACTACTGATTCCGTAACATTCGGAAATCTGCTGTTACTTTATCATATCGGAAGAGATGATACCGGATGATACCGGAGCAGAGAAGTGTTTCCTATTTTCCCAGGTGCGATTTCGCCTCTTTCCGTTCCGAGGCGACATTCTAGCGATCCGCCTTCCGCCGGAGGAATGCAAATACGTAACGAGAAATGAGCGTCAACTCAATTCTTCACACAAATTGTTTTTCACGGGTTATTTTAGCCTGAAACACGAGGAATAGAGACCGTAAAGCTTTAAAATGTTGCGCATTTCGTCTCCTTGCAAATGATACAGAGCTATTTATGTTACAGTCGCACAGGGTTGGGCAACGGTCTCGCCCCAAGGCTTTCGGCAACAAATGCTGCAGAAGATAGTTTAAATACCAATTAGATATGAAAAGCATTAATTAGAAGAGATTGTATGCTATTTCTATCCACATAATAATATTTTGTTTACGCTTGTCACTTAAAAGCAATTTATTCTGCATAAAGAGAAACTGTCATTTTCTTCGTACACCACTAAATGAAAGTACCCAATAATTGATATTGATACGATATTTCGATGAAAAGAACCTCTGGCCTTTAACGACAAAGATTTGAGAGACAATTTAAATCACAGTAAATGGGCAACACTGATTTATTATATTCACAATTTCATGGAGGATGCAGAACTGAAAAACGAAGGGCGATTATTCCCAGAATGCATTTCGAAATGACGCAACAATGAATCGGACGCCCATTGTTTTCAGCGAATAATTGACACGAACGAAGCGCCCGATTTCGGAGTTCCTCATTTGTCTATTTTCCACTCTTTTGTTAAATGAAACAAAACAGATGAATGGGATATGCGCAGATGAGAAGATTGAATCTAACGGTTGAGGTTACGGTGAGATATAAATAAGGAGGTTTATAATGAATTCGGATGATAATAATTGATCAAGGTTACGAGGAGACAAACTGGATGCAATTATTATACTTTTAAAGAACCACATCCTCCTCCATTCACAATTATCTCCTGCACTGACAACAGAATTAGAATCCAATGAAGATTATGCCTAAAATTGAGATTAAAAGTATACATATGACAAGGGATTGCTCGTAAAACGCTGAGTTGAAAGTTATCTTCACTACTGAGGATTGCTTTTTCTTTACCTTACAAAAAGGCAATATCCTGCATGAGTAGTAAATGTGGCAACATCGGAGAGCAACACTTTTGGAGGCATCTGAATTAAGGAAAGTGCTCTCCTGAACTATTTCAACAAATAGTAGAGACATAAGAAAAAGAGGTTGGAAGAGGAACGTCAAATTAAGAGAATTCCCAAACTATGAAAAGTTGCTGCTAAAAATGAAGTGCAAGGAATTGCGGTGGTAAAATTATTTCTAATATAATACAATTTAAAATGCTCTAATTGGGCCTCATAGTTCTGCTAAAGACCGCTGAAATTACTAAGATGGTAATTATTAACTCTGACTTCCGATTCAAAAGAAGACATTGTTTTGTTTGTTTTTTCATTAACTTAGCAGTTAAATTCATTCAATTCCATGGGCACACGCATCCCATGGGGATCTTAAGAAACGGCCTCGTCAAGATAATAGTCGGTAGGAGCGTAGAAAAGGTAAGTGAGTGATGTTGATTTGCGTTGATTAGGTCTCACCTCAGCTTGAGAAATCATGCAGATATAACTATACAATGTACGGTGGAAGGCGATATGTTCGAAAATGAGAGAATCAAGGCCCATGTAGAATGCTAATAAGATAATTGTATGTTTCCTTCCTTAATGAGTTGGTATATATATAGCTTAAAAGTACCATCTAGATGGGGGCTACTGGTTTTATTTGGATCCTACGTCTGTAACGTAGGCCTACGTAATTGGGTGGTGCCCCAGCAACTTGAATAACGATGCAGATGAAAGAGTAAACAGATTCTGCGATCGATTCTCACAGCGGATGCGAATTTCCATTCGAGAGTATATATTTTTTGCTCGCAACCGACTAACAATGATGCAATTGAGAGCGCCCCCAACGGCTACTTCCAGCATCCTGTTGGTGGGAGGAAGGGCATAATTACCTATATGATGAGAAAGCAGCAACATGATTTTTAAAGCTGAAAATCCCAAGGAGATTCATTTGTCAAGATATCCACTTCCTCTAACACAGCATCATAATGGACTAAGAACACTGATTTACCAAGTATTCATTAAAATAACTGAAATAAAGGAATATTGCTTAAAATATTAAAAATGGGACTGTCAATATAAGATCAAATGAAGGAAGTTCTTTCAAAAACCTAACTATATACTTCGTCAACAAAAGAATTGCAAAAGCAAAAAGAATGTATAAATTTTTCAATCACTTGCCCCTTCCCCATATCCAAAACACATTTTTCGCGCCTCGAGAATGCCAAAGAATGGCTGAATTATTTTAAGTTAAGGTAAATAATACATACGAAACGAATGCTTACAAAATGTCAGCCGAACAGTGTCATTCAATTATCTATTAGAACCGTTTGTTTTTTATTTAACTAATGGATAACAAGGAGGTTTGTAAGAAATGTTTATAGTTTCATTTTATTCATACGTTTTGGCGGCAAAGATTTTGACTTTTGCATCAGAAAGATTCGGGAAGAATCGGCGAAGTTGAATGTGGAGTTTGACTTAGAATGTCAAATTTACTATTAAGTAAGAACCTTCCTTTATTGGTGAAGGAAGGTTCTTACAACTACGAATTAGAGTTTCCCTTCATAGCCTTCCAGAGACGAAACTACATTACCAAGGACCTAAATGCGTAACCACCGATGGATGCGGAGAAAAAGTGGACTCGGTCGGAAGGTGCAATACGGAGGAGATGAGTGATTACCATGGTGAGCGGAAGGTGCGGTAGCCCAGGTGACGCCCCACTAGATGCGGATGCCCGTAATGGCGGGCGATAGACAATTGAAGGGCGATGGCGCGACCCACATAGGAAACAACTGCCTCTCGAGGGAGCGTCGAATGGAGTGGAAAACCCGTTACACACTCACTGTTTACACACACGCACTGTTTACACACACGCACACCTTCGACGTCATTAACCTGTCATGAATCTCATCTGTAAGTCCACACTTCAGTCCCAAATGGTCACTCGAAAGAGAACGTCAATTGGTCGCTTTTTTCTCTAGAATATCGCCTAAGAAGGAAGATAAATTTCTCTTAAATAAATTAATTAAGACACTCGTTCGAACCCCAGCATGGGACATTTTGGTCCATCTTAATCCTGTTCCCGGTATTTTTTCTTAGCTTACATAAATCAATTAATTGCGGGAGAGGAATAAGTTGACCAAGCGATGGGTCCTTCAACGTTTGAAAGAGGATATTCAATCAGAGAAGTGCAATCACATACGAGATTTAGAATGCGAAGAATTATTTCCGGAAACGTCCGCAGTGACATTTCGGAACGTGATTCGAATCGAGCGTTGGCATTTGGATTTGAGTCACGTTCTCGAGCTGGACGATTGTCACTTGGAATCGAAGTCACGGCCATCTTTGGGGATCCAAATTGCATTGATCAAAACGATGAATTCCACAACATTACATCGCTGAGAAAAGATTATTAGATTATGGAAAAACTCTTAGTAGATGCTTCAGAAGCTCAGAATAAAAAATAGAGATAGTAGTTGAATACGCATAGAAATATACGCAAGGCCGTCTTGCATAGAAGCGGAAATACGGTTTTTCAGTAGTATTTGAAAAAACTTACTGAATTTGCAATGAAATAGACGTGGAACAGAAAATTCAAAAGTTGAATTATTTTTTCCAATTGTGCATAATTGATACTGTTAGCAGGATGATGATCGATTGTGAAATAAAAAAGGTACGTAAAAGAACGGATGGTACAATTTAAGTTGCATTGGGCACACTGATATAAAGGATGGACGACCGTATAAAGTGGTTAAGGCAATGGATGATGACAAATGTTGCTCACGAAGCAGATGGTTGAGGAGAGAGAGGGCATACTGGAAATAAAAGGGGCAGAGAGATAACATGTATGTCTTACATAACCCAAGGCATCAAAGTGGTAGTAAAATACAATAAACCGATATTTCGTCACGAGATTATTGAAAACTGCTGGAGAGCATTTAAGTGGTAAAACCATCGCTACCCAACGCAATAAAGTAAATAACATATCAACAAATCGAAAGATTTCGGGATAACTAACCGTCGAAGAATGAATGGCGTTTGATGCCGCACCTTCGATCGATGTGTTGTGACGGCCGCGTGCCGCACCCCCCGCACCCTAACAAATCAAAACACGCAATCGCACGTAAATATCCTATTTCAGTCAGATATTTGATACGGAAATTGCGGCTTGTTCTTAGATCTACAATGATAACCTCTAAGTGTTTGTAAGAAAGAAAATGCATGCGTAATCGCAGAGGCAGATATGAAGATATGCTAAATTTACAACTTTGATAATCCGCATAAATAAAGAAAAATATAAACCCAAAAATATAATGCCAAAAATTCCACGGAATGATAAATATAGTAAATTACACTCTTTCTTTCTTAAATGTTCGCTGTATCATAAAGGAAAACCACAAACCTATTATCTCAAACATCTGTTTTTCTTAAAGCAGCAGCTCGACGTCACGTAATGGATTTCTCAAATTTGGTGGAGTTTCATGTTTTGCTCCGTCCTTGATAAGAACACGTGCGATATCAAGAACACAAAATCTCGCTCTAACGAATTGAAATGTCTCCCGAACCTGAAATTCTCTATAAGATCATCTACACGTGGAATAGTGGTTCGTATCCCCTCCAAACTGCTATCACTACATCAAAATTTGAGTGAAAAGAACCGAAATCTTCGAATGTCCAAATAATTAATCAGCAATTGAGTGCACCACAAAGGATATGTATATGAGCCCTGACCAGCGTATGGAATGGACATGATACTCAAACCTGACTTTCAAAGAAAAGGATAAAGAGTTATATGGCTTCAAGTTTAGCTTATTGATAGAAATATTCGCTATTGACAACATACTTCACTCCTGCCAATGGCATACGTCTCAATGACTGACAGCCCTTGCTTTAGATGGCGAAGATGATAATAATAATAATAATAATTTCTCTAATGGAATCAGTAAGATCCCAATTACATCCATTACAATAATTATTACTATTTACAAAGACAAACAACCTTCCCTAGCCAGAAAAATCCGGGATTCGAAATTGGGAGTGATCACGCGCGAGCACGCTAACCGCTCGGCCACCACGGCCGGTGATGAGTCTGGAATTTTATGCATTTTGTCATCATCATTTGTATTATTAATGAATTTGTAAAGTATAACTGTACATCAGATATGATTTAATTTGTTGAAAAACACACAGATTTGGAGACAGAAACTAAGGCTGAGCGAATAGTAAATCGACTTCAATTAATTGCCAAATTTCTAAACTTCTCCCTGATTCCCTCGGGTTCGATTCCCGATGGGAGCCCATGTGCGATATGACCTGAGCTGTCGAAGCACTTCTACCAATACCACTAACAATAATTTCTGAATAGTTCTTCGAAATCATAGTAATGATAATATACAATAGAAGACAGCAATTCCAAGACTTTACGCTAGTTAATATTTTTATCGATTTCAACCGACCCACCCGCTTGTGGATTGCGAATCCATCCGAGGTGTTACTCTGAAGATACGAAAATTGCAAACAGCGAAAGCATAAAGACCAGACCAAGGTCCTCCGATATAAACACTTCCCGCACACCGAAAACGGACATCTATTTTTTCCTTTTTCCGACGGGCATTTCAAGGTACACTTTTGCGAAATACTCGGAGGTGTGCCCTTCACAAAACCAGTTTCGCAAAATAATTAAGCAAATTTCGTGGGCGAATTACTTACATAATTGAATTGTCCTTCTCCAAGAATTAAATGCAAAATTAAATTCACAAACGTTCATCTTGGAATGAGGAGGAATGGTTAATTTGTAAAATACGGACTTCGCTAAAAGTTTCCAACGCCCAATCATATACAGAAAATGTTGATCCACGGCGAGGCGTCGCATTATTTTGTAAAACGAATCCCAGTTGGAAAGTTAAACGACACTCTTGATTTAGGACTAGGCGAAATTATCTAAGTAATTAATCAATTAACGAAAATATTACTATTGGGCAAAAGATAATTTCTTTTAACTGTATTCAATTATTGTATTGTAGTAGTTAACTTCCCATCTTAAGTTGAGGGCTTAGCGGAAGCAGAAGTGATTATTCTTAAATTCACCACATCACGCTTCACGAAATGCGGTACTTATGAATTCACAAACATTTTGCAATTCTTATACAAATGAAGCAGAAAGCTTCGAAGCAACGAAGATCTTCTCCAAAGGTGATTGATTAGGATGATGTAAAAAGTATTACAGGATTTACATGCGGAATTCCACCTGCACTTTTCTTGATAAACATCAACGATTCAAGGATTGAGATTAACTGCAATTTAGGGACGTTTGCTCGGTAAAAAAACGAAGAAAACACAGGACAAGGAGAACCACATCTGCTATTAAAGGAGTTAAAAAATATAAAACTGGTGGTCGAGTGAACATTAGAGCAGTCGATTAATTTCTTGGGGTACACTTTTGGTGCACTGATACTGGAGGAAACTGGTCAGCATCTTATCCCACTGACGTCTGTCTTTCTTCTCCTGCTTCCGATCCAAGCGTTACTCTATTTATTTACCCCCTCTGAAACAAATGGACTTCTCCAAGTAAAACAAAGGCAATCGCAAAGCGCATTTTATTTCGGACCGCCACTTTCAGTCCTTACGGCGTTCGTCCGACTTTCATCTTCCCGACTTTCTCAAAACCAACAAAACCGCGCCTCTCAAACGAAAAGTGGGGATTTTTTACGCGAATTTTTACGATTTCCTGATCCGAGAGAAAGTTTGGAGGGAAAATGTGAAACTGGAGGTTCTCTTCCAATTTGCTGCGACCAAAGTCTTCCAACGGTTCCTCCATCAGCACCTGTCCTTTAAAGTCAAACAAAGTCCCCTTCGTGGATGGGATGAGCGTAAGTTAGAAAGGAAACCATTTCCACCACGAAATCGAAAAATTAAAAGTCTCTGCTAACATTATCTACGCCACGGTAATTACACCTGCCATTTTATTTGCTATTCAATGTTATCTGACATCTTCTTCGTCTACTCCATTATTTCCCTTGTATTGATCACTTTCCCTGCTCTCAGTATTCGCTCATCCGTCGATGCAATTAAAATCCTCAATCTCCAGCACCTCCGAGTTTGTTTGCTTCATCACTCGACGTACTTATTTCATTGTTCGATACCTTGAAGGTCTGCAGTCTTTTGATGCCCCTTTTTTTTAAGGTTCACCTTTCTTACAGCAAAACACTCCTCACCCACGATATCCATAATACTTTCCTGATTTCATAACCAAAACCTCTCGTCAAAGCTATTACACATTATTACTGTTGAACTATTACATCCTATCCAATGAAGAATCTACATAGGTAATCGGATCAACGCAAAATTAGCTTGTGTCTTCACCTTAATAATCATTGATTTTTTCATATTCGTTGTCAAATTAATAAATAATGTCTAACGATAAATTAATATATTTATCTTAAATAAAAATATATCGAATTATTCTTTCTAAAGATTCTTTGTTTCATCATTTAGCTTGATTTTATTTTCCTATTATTCGTAGAGAAAGAGAACCAAATTACTGCGGAAAATGACAATTAATAAATATAAGCGGAAGAAATACTAAATATAGACACCAGCAAAAGGATCGGTACGATAAAGACAAAGGGAATGATTAAAGAAATTCGTGGGGAGAAAATTATTTTCTATGATGGAAAGGTAGTAGCAGGTGATGATCATTTCTTCCATTGAATATTTTGTGTGTATGTATTTCATGGACAAGCAGAGCAAGACGCTCCCAAAAATATTCCATTATTTGTAATCATATCCGCCTTCAGAATCATCATTGAACCGAACAAACTAGGAATGGGCACAACTAGGATGCACGAATTGGGGACGGATATATTTGCAAAGGATTCGCGAGGAAAACAGCATTTCACAATCGATCGAGGACTCTTCCGATTCCATCGGATATTCCATTAAACGGCATCCTAATGGATTCAGCCCACGGACACCTGGAGATCACCGAAAAGGCATTCAGAATCCATAGGAACCTCAAATCACAAGAGACACAGATAAAAAAGAGGAAAGAAGGAATGGCGTGGCATAAGAGATTTGCATCGACGTGGTAGCCATGAAAGTCCTTTTTTCCATTCAAACACTTCAATAATAAATGGTTTAAAGAAAAATAGCGGAATAAATTACATATATTTTTATAAACAATCAAACTTAAGATCAGTTATTTGGAAATGCAAATAATAAATTGTAGGTGAAAATGGGTAAAAATGTTGAAACTTTTTGCATTCATGAAATAGCAAGGAAATAAGATTTAACTATTCGTCTCTACATGAAATCTAGATCTACCTTGAGTACGATCGCCTATAAAACGTACAACACAAGAAATATACGTTTCTTGAGAAATTATCCGTCGGAACGATCATATCTAATATTCTTGTTTGAAATGAGCAAAAGCAAAACTACGCGAAGCAATCACTGCGGTATTCACAATACCAACCAACCAGCAAACCTGATTCCGAAAAAATAATAATTAAATGTCAGAAAAATAGGCGACAAAAACTTGTTCATACATTTTACTTTCCAAGATAGTTGTTTACATAAGCGAACAATTGGAAACTTATCATGAGTGTTGTTTGGATACGTCCAATATCTATTAAAAACTCACTTTTTTCCATGCTGAATTTTATTAGTGTTGTAAACTTCTTCGAAGAGGTTGCAAAGCGTGGGAAGGAAAAAATTAGTTACGGTTATTTGGCAAACAATATAAAATGTAACATCCACTAATTAGATCCCCTACATTTGCGTTCCCATGCTCATTTGAATATTTTTCGTTATTTCACTATATCATCAGCAGATTTTATAATTTAATCGAAATGTCGCCTGCCCAGAAAACACCATCAATGTATAAAAATATGAAGTATATATACAGCTTATTCCACAATGTTTATATAAAAACAATAAATCATTTATGTCGGTTGAAATTTTCTGGTAGGCTTACAATTAAGCCTGACTTCGTTATCTATGCATTAACTAAGTATTCAACTGAATGCGTCACATACCGAACATTAAAAATTCGGCTATATTAAAAAAATACAGTATACTCTTGATTATAGTTGATATTGTAATTGAATTTGCAGAATTAAAGTCACATACCAAGGTGAAAAAAATGTAGACGTCAAATTACATTTAGACTAAGTAATAGGTGGTTTAACCAGCAGAGAGCTGACGCAAACCCAGTCTTACGCACTGAGTGTTCAAAGAAAACAAAAATTTTCCATGAATTGATACTTTGAATGGGCATTCTATGACCACGTGGTTGATAGGATAAGTCATGAGATTCGTGGGATTCTATCGCCAGAGAAAAAAAAATTAGCTACATCGAGAAGGAAGCTGAAGAATTTAAGACACAGTTTTAACTGTTTATCAAATTTATTTCATGTCATCAAGTCACAGTTCCGATAAATATGTACGTAACTTACCCCACAATACCTTTCAGCTGACTGATTTGCTTCAAAAATAATATATTATTAATGATATCTTCGCAAATTAATTTTTACTGGTATCTTGTATTGCTCCAATACTTTTTCAAACTTCTACAGAAATTCGGTAATCGAAGAATTTTTGTAAATATACATAAAATTCAGAGGCAAACATAAAATAAAGATCAGTATATTTTCCATCGTCCCGAGTAATGAAGAGTCTACTGTGCCGACTTTTAATCGTCCAGAATGCTTAATAAAGGAACAAGTATCTTTGCAATTGTCTCCAAACTCATCTTGGGATGTGCCCTCCAATAACAGCCCTAAAATAAGACAATCTTAATTTACTTATCTATTTATGGTCATTTCACAAAAAATAACATAACCATTAACTTACGTTTTTTCGATAGAGGCCTCGAGCTATTAGCGGACTGTGAAAAGAATTTTCGGATGTCCATCTGTACCTTATGAAATCCAAACTAAACTCTCCTTCGAACTGTTCACTGTGAATTTCTCATATGTACCACTCACAAGCCTAGCTTTGCATTCACATCTTTAAAACATTCACATGCAAAAGATCTAACTGAGCGTTTTATCAATTTGTTTGTCTCTCAAACATAATCTTAATATAACTTCGTAGATTTCCGTGGCGTTCAAGTGAAATATTCATGGTTTTTGGGTTCTCTTCCACGTATTTTGTTTTTTCAGACGACTGCTGGAATGCGGTCGAAACGTTGTCCGACAAAAACAAAATACGTGAAAGAGAACCCAAAAACCATGAATATAATCTTAATCTCTGTTTTCAGGGTGTAAGTTCCGAATTACTTCTCGAATGTTCCCTTGTATTTTTTCGAGGAGTAAACGAATCAGCACTTTTGAATTTTTCTCGTGGGAATCTTATTTTATGGCGTGAGTCATCTAAATAAAGGATAGGCTTAAGAAGTTCACGCGTTGAACATTGAGTGCGAAACACTCGTATCAGGGCGTCCCATTGGTATCGATGTCGGCTCTAGGCCTACTCTGCTACCGAGAACATCACCTTAGCTGACATCAGATCCATTTTTACGGGTATGCGAAGCTTTTGCTGAATTTATCAGGCAAACACAAGACTAGCAGTGTATCTGTAAGACTTGTTTGATTATTGGGGTTTTGTACTCTTCAGCAGAAAAAAAATTACAGAGCTAGTCATAGGACTTGACTTGGGAGGTTTTGAACCCCTAAACCCCCCACCCCCCATCGCTACGCCACTGACACTGTGGTATTAATTATAGGTGGAAAACTTCATAAGTTAACTCAAATTATTACTCCCGAAAGGTCTAGATTTTAAAAATTACGCAAGTAACCCGATTCAGCTAAAAAAAATAACTTCACGTTAATGTGCGGCTTGAGGAAGTGTAAATCGCTGAATTATTATTCTATATCCCAAAGCAAGACTTTTTTTAATTCCTCGTAATTTTGACCTCTCACAAATTTCATTAATGTCGCAAACAGTGAGAAAATACGGTCGAGGCTCAGAGAATGTCAAAAGCCTCCGAAACATTAAGACTGATAAGAATCTGTGGAATATAAGCTTTTGCCGCAAAGCGGAGGTCCACAAGAGAAAAGCGATAAATCGAGCGTAGAATCATAAAGTCGATGGTGCGAAGTGTAGGAAATGGCTGACACTTATATGGCAGTGAAAATGGAAGCAATTTCAACGAAAACAGACGCAGCTAATGCCGGTGTCGCAATGGAGCGAAACATTTGAGTGGGAGAAAGAGACGACTACAGAGGGAATGGGATAATTATTCTTAAAGGAAACTGGAAAAGATTTTACGTTCGGGAGGTTATGGCAACAACAACATTTTCTTATGAGTACGTTTACTAAAATACTGCAAATGGTAAAAGTTTTTAAATGAATTTAACATAAAAACCTCTCAATTCACCAAACTTTCTAGATTTTTCGTAGTTCATGACTGGTCATTAAGACAAAATTACCTTTTAAAGATATTCAGTACGTGTGGGTACTACATAGAAACACAATTTCGATCTTATGCTTCAATTTTGTTATTATAGTTTTGAAGGACCTCAAAAAGAGGTGTCAGATAAGCACTGTAAAAATCCTAAACATGGAATGCATCGATACACGAAGTCCTGAGATAGGAAAAAATGAATAGATTTGAGTCTATCGAGAGGAAATTTGTGAAAAAGGTAAGTTAGGTAGAAAAAAACATAGAGTGAGAAGTATCTGAGTTGGCAGTACAGGAATGGGTTTCTTTTGAAGAATTTAACGGTGCAATGAGTGGGATTTTGTGAGGGAATGAAAAGGAAAGAAGGTAAGATGCTGTAGGGATGTCGTTGGAGAAATGGAGTCGTAAATATAAAACTAAGAGCTTTCTAGAGTAAGAAAGCTCCCCGCAGTTCTGCCTTTATGGGATTGAAAAACAGAAGAGCTCAAGAATGTTATTTTTAAAACGGGAAACAAATACGAACATCATAACAGGTGTATATGCTTGCAGAATGTATATTAAATGAAGTATCAACTAAATTGCTTTAAAATTCATGAAAAGGAGGATTTTGAGCACTTAATTTGTTAAAATATAGAAACCCCGAGTCAAAATTCACCAAAAATCCAGTAAAATTCGAAGAATAATTAAAATTATTATCTTCAACTATATAAAGGCGTCCTTATTGAGACCTTAAAGGGTCATCTACGTCTTGCTTCCCAATTAAACCGAAGTCATTCGTTCGAATGAGGGGAATGTACTGCGCCACACAGTCTGAAGCGATTTTAAATTTATAGTCCAAGATTAATTCGGATCGAAAGAGAGCGAAAATAGCGGCTGAATAAATACCAGAGGACGGAAATAGTCATGGAAACAAAAGAGGACGAATGAAAACAAAAGAGAGCGACTGAAAACGTGCGAATGAAAGGAGTCCTCGAGACAAAAGAAGATCAGCTTCCGCAACGTTCAAACGGCGGCAAACAACAGACAAGAGGCCAGCCATAGCCTGATAAAGGAAAGCGATATACGGCATTATATGTTACAATTCATCTCTAATACAATCACTTTTGAATACATTTCTATAATTAAAGTGGCTTTCTAAGTAACTGCAATTAAATCGATGCTTTTCATTAAATCAAATCGGATTCTGATGAATATGTGTTGGGGTAGGGTCGGACCCCAGAATATATTATTAACATTTCCATGTTCTGCCAACCACTTTACAGGTACCCATACAGGTCAATAACGAAAATAGCTCAATGCACTTCGCTAAATATACCCAAGGAAAAACGGACTTGAAAAAAGTCTGACTGGGCCGGGAATCAAACCTGGGATCTTCCTCTCAGAACCCTGTTTCTTTCTCCTCTCTCTCCTAGAGGAAGATCCCGGGTTCGATTCCCAGCCCAGTCAGACTTTTTTCAAGTCCGTTTTTCCTTGGGATTTTTCCTGGGTATGTGCAATTTACCCTTTCCCTCGTTAAATATATTTTATCAAGTGATATTGTTTCCACATATATAATATAACACTTGTAAATAAATGTATTTTTCTTTATTTTTTACGCAATTCGAGAAGTAAATTAAAAAACGTCTTTGCAAGTTAATAAATTCTAAGGAGTGGGCAGTATTCGATTTTTCGCATATTTATAATCTGTGTATTTCATCTTAATGGAAATTGGAACAGTTTCACACGTTACCCTGCATATTAAGCGGAAATGTTGGCAAATAAAGGAAAATGAAACACCATAGAGTAAAATTCAGAATATCGCAACAACCAGCGAATTGTTAGCAATCGTCGAAGAACGATACTTGATAGTGTAAATTAGAGTAGGTAAGGATTAATACAGCCCTGAAGCCAGTTAGTGCTGTTCCAGTGCAGTCTCTGGAGAACACGAAATTAGATTACCTTCCTTAGGCATTTGTGCACCGCCTTGGAAAGTATGCGTCCTCCGAAGTCCAGAAAGGGTGGCCGTCGTCCTTGGATCGAGTTAAAGGTCGCCTCGGCGGAAGAAGTCAATTAATTGGAGACGCCTTTTATTGCAGTCACGCGCCCGAAACACACGCAAAAAGTGGGCAAATATTTTGCAGAAGCAAGACTTTTATAGGGTTTCTATAGTTATGATTAATTGAGAGTTAAAGGCGTGCATGTGCCCTATCTAATCTATGTATTCTGCATACGTCTGATATAGAACATTTTTGACGATGAGAAAAATAAAAAAGCTTTTATTTTCAGCTAATATTAATCATTTGTTGCCCCTGAATGATTTTAAAGTTTTCAATTTGACACGAAAAACCTCTTCTAATATACCTTCAGGAATAGCTACACAAGGTTTGAATTCCGCCCTCGAGAACATTTGTTCGACTATAGATCAGCTATTCCTTTGCTGTGTGATTGCAATCATTCCATTGTATGTGTGCACCTCGTTTTACGTTTGTTAACTTCAAATCTATTCAACAAGTTTGATAAGAGTCGGCTTTCTTGAATAAGAAATACGTGTTCCGCGTCTCACTTCTGCTTAAATAAACGTACATCTCCATGGACCAGGTTAGTTTAAATTATGAATTGGCGGCAAAAGCGTCAAAAGACGACATCCGGTTGGCGCCCACGTGACGCCCGAGCGCCATCTGGAAACAATCCACGCGTCACCGTGACAATGCACGCCGTGAAACGAGCGTAGGCTGTTACTGTTTCGATCACGTTTGCAGCTGAAATCCAGAGCAGATGGCGTCGAAGCCGATCGTAGGGCGGTATCCAATCCACGGATAACCAAAACAACGAGAGAAAATTCGAAAATCACGCTATATTTATTCATCGAAGTCAATTAAAGAGAAATCTATTAAAAGGAGTACAGGGGCATTAAATAAACCTAGCAAACAAACGTGAACATGTCTTCGAAGAGTATAGAATAATTCAAATACGTGCAACCGATCAGGGGAAACGAAAACCGGTTAATGGAGATTTTGACGCAATGAAGCAATCGACGAACCAACAATAATGAACAAGGAGTACACAAAAGTATAATCTAAAGTGTCACCAAAGTTGCCAAATTAGCGCTTTATGACACAAAGTTTGAAAAAGAAAGAGCTTTCGCGAGATCAGAATAGGCCGTACACGGTGAGTCGACACATCGATGTCACCAACCTCACAGAATCAAAATCGTTTCGACCTACACTCTTTGGGCCATAAAATTCGTCACCCTGAGGGGCAGTAACGTGGGAATCCCTTATGCTTTGGAGGCTGTTTCCCACGACGCACAGTGGGCCGGAATTGAGAAGGGCCAAATGTGATTTCGAAACGACGGAACTGAAAATTTGCATTTTAATTCACTAAAGGTCATTGAAAAGAAAGAGGTTTCAAACTCTTCAAATAAAAAAAAATGATTTTAAATTTTTCGTTGTGTACTCATTCTAATTCGATGCGATATAACTATTACGGGGACGCAGTATTTTAACATGATTGTGTACCGTTAGATTTGTTGTTGTTTTCGTGATCGTAGCCGATTCTTTAAATACTACACGAACGAAAGGAGCATACCTTTGTCGGCCAAATTTTGAGCTAAAGTGAGGAAACATTTGGTTAAAAAGCGCAAAATTATAGTGTCTCTTACATTTTTATGAATCTGAAACTGATAATGAATCTGAGGGAACCGTTTATATTCACAAGCTACTTTGGAAAGGCAGGGGACTTAACGGCAAACACATTTCCAAGGGAGAAACTGAAAATAACGCTGTGTGGCATTTTTTCAAGTACCGAAACTGAGACGTAACAAAGCATTCGTGGGCAATAATTAGCTCCATCCGGTTAAGTATGAATGCCCATTTCGGTTTACGGCTTCGAAATATCACGAAGTCGGTAATGCGGGTTTAGGCGATGCTGAAGCAAAGAAACGCATTTCGGCAAAACTTTAATCAGAAAAGTTTTTCAATTCTCCACATTTTATTCTTCAGTGTCATTTCGTCTTAATTATGAATTTTTAAGATCTTTTGGTATAACTGCGGGCATAAAACAGTGTGCACAATAAGAAATAGAGCGAATTTCAAACAGTAAATAAAACACTGAATAAAGCCGCGTCATTTTCAATTCAATAACCTTTGAACCATAAGTTATATTTTCCTTTAATTATTTTCCTTCCTGCACAACTCTTCTTATTTTCGCTGGTGTTTTCCCACCAAGAGTAATGCCTTTCCACCGCAGTAAATCCATCAGTTTTTTCATTTCGGAGTTATAACTTATCGCTCTCCATTTTTTCCTAGGATTCGGAGTTGATGTATTTTCATACCACGGGTTTGTGTTTCTCTTTTCGTCCACGAGATGTCCAGATTAGAGACGTTACTCAAAAAGATGCCGCACAAAGATCAAATACTGTATCTAAAACAATATCTACACGGAATTTAGGAACTCTAACATCAGAAAAATATTACGAAGATAAATTAAATAAATGTTACAAAATTATTCAGTTCTAACGGTTTTATCAAATACTTTACTCCGAGTGCAGAGTATTTAAGGATATTTTAACGTTTTGGTAAAAATAAAAAACAAAACTTCCTTATGCTCTTACCAGAAATTCTCCAAAACTGTAAATCCCAAAAATTTTAAGAATAAATACTGCGAACCTTTACCGATGACGACTTGTGAAAATTAAGAAATAAAATAATGTCTTCGCTTCTGTACATCCTTGGGGTTCTTAGTAGCACACCTTTGAGTGCTACGTCACTTCCTCTCTGCCATCCTTACTTCTTAACTTATTAGTTTTAATTCGTCCGAATAATAAATTATATACTTTCAAAATTGAATTCCAAGCTTGTTACGTTAAGTTATTAATGCATTTAAGATATTATATAAATTTTCTTTCTTGCTCGTATTTTAACTTAATATCAATCAGACTTTTAATCTCACATTATTAAAATTAGTGGAAACCGTGCTATGATGAAAGCCACATTAGTCTGAATGAAGAGAGAAAACTACCGGAACATATTTACGCAGATCAGAAATGTCCCGGAATTCGCACTTTGGCAGCGTTCCCACTTGGCGGTTCCATACGCCAGGGGGTGTGGGTGGGGGCAGAGGGGTGGGGGCAGCAGATGGTCTTTCGATCCCTCGTAAACAATCATGATGAAGGGGTACATGCAAGCACCGATTTTATCAACAACATTAAATGGAAGAAAACAAAACAAATGAAGGAGTTAATGCGTTGTTTATTTTCGCACCAACCGCGACCAAGTTACCATCCAAGGAGAAAAAAAGGGCACCGTAAACGGAACATAAAATCATGCCAAGAGATTGTGACAAAACAGATTAAATTATACATCGTGAAAAGGAAAGGCATGCTTTCTCGATAAAACACAAACATGTAGAAGAGATGTCTTAAAATCAACACCTGAGAGCGGACGAAGTAAATCAAAATATGGACTTCTAGCGACACAAATAGGTTAATCCGGACCTCATTAGCTCAATGGACGAGGATACTTGAGATGGTTAAACATAATTGCTAATGACAAGGGAGGCTAAAGAAAGTGAACCGATTGGAGTAGACAAGGTTCATAGCGAATTGCAATTACATAATGCTGTTTTCATTTCGCTTCTCTTTCGGGAATGAAGAAATTAGAATTATTGCTACATACAGCTGAGTATATGCACTAAGAGAGAGCGACTGTTTAACAAGACGAGAAATAAATCTTCGGATTTCATGAACAGGTATGAATGCATTAACATTTTTGATCTAGCTACCAGAAAATACGAAAGCAATATTTACTGGAATTATAAAGTTGCCTAGGATTTGAATCTTATTTTCTAATATTGATACAAATTTAGATTTTTTTAATGCATCTCAACAAAATGGCACATTGAACATTATTTGATATTCGTTCATTGAAATTAGGAAGCTTTCTTAGAAAGCCTCTTAGGTTAGTTTTTGTAGATCAGCCCCAGGTTGGTTTTAATGATATCGATGCCTTAATTCATCAGCTGATCGTATTTCTTTCTCTGCTAATTTTATTATAAGATTAAAACCATGGAACGGTTTCGACATTTTCGGTATTTTTGACGGTGTCCATTTTAAAGCTTGTTTTTGTGTGCCACGATCACGGACGAATCACAGACAGTCGTTTCGCAGATGAACATCTCACTGAAGAAAACCATCTGCATACCCTTTTGAAGTCAAAACTTAGAAAAGAGGGATTGGGTTGTGGAATTCGAGTATTGAGCATTTAGAATCGGTATGAAATTGAAAGAAGTCCGTTGTCAAACAAAAGGCGAAAGTTCAAAATTGAAAAGTGTTGTGAGCATCTGAGGATATACGAAATAGACATTGAGAATACTTTAAAATAGTATTTGATAACTTAGAGTCAATTTGACTTTAATTTCCAATGTTAAAATTATACGCTTCCACATATTTTATTTAAGCCTCTTGCACATCAAATTTAAATTGTAAATTAAATGTCCGTCTGTCCATCCACGCAAATCCCATTTGTGGTTCGACTGGTTCCATCTGCAACATACTCGACTGAACATCTCGTTAATATCGGAGAGCAATAAATAGGAGGCGGTGGCGGGAGAGGGTAATTAAATATCGCCAATTAAGGTCATTCACATGACGACCTTAAGGCCTCCGAATACAATTACTCGGTGCACTGAATTGTACGATTTCATCGATTCGAAAGAAATAGGCGCTAAATAAGTCCTCGCGATGCAACTTTTTTGATGTTCTCGAGCGATGCTTGGTAATACTAAATACGGAGGCAGATAAATAGTTCTAGGTATATTCAAATATCTCTGAAAACTTAGTGTTTATGCGATGATCATAGGTGATTTATCACATCAAAAGGCAAAACCGCTGAATATAATTCCCGTTTCCATCCTAGGGACCTTTGGAAGATCTTAAAATGGATGGTCACGCCCACGTGTGTCCGACCACGCGTCGGCTGCCAGCGACACCTACTCCTCTCCTGCATCCAAACAGTGCACTTGCAACCTCAAACTAACTTACGTCGACTTACCAAAGCCTCACTTTCACCAAATTCTCCTAAGCCTTACATGCTTAAGAATATAACACAGAGATTAATAAACGCAATATCGTCTGAGTCAAAACGTAACTTTCACGGATTGTGGTTGTAGAGTAGATTAGTTTCTCAAAGGTGTACAATTTTGTCAAATTCTGGCCGCCATAAGCATAACCACAGAACAGCCCCGAGCTGAAGCGACGTCATGGAAGCAATTACCTCCTGATTACGGCCGTTTCGAGTACGGAAGCAAAATGGCTAAAATCTTATTCGAGGCTTATAAACTCACGAGGGAATGAGACCGAGGGCGTACCTCAAAGCAGCGTTATGGAGCCTTTTTTGATTTACACCGACAACATAACAAATAGAATACAATACAAATTGAGATTTTCAGCTTCGGATGGATATAATCTTAGGAGTCCATAAGGATACAGACCCAACACAGGACAGTAATATTGTGAATGGACGAGGCAAACCCCACAGATAACCCAACAGAGAATTGTGTGTGGCTGATGTATTTGCTACCAGAAAACCCGTTTTTTTATGAGCACAACTGTTATTTTACGCTGGTGAAACGGCAGCCTCTCAGCAGCTGACCGTCACGCAAGTCCTCTGATGCCTATCTCCGCTCACTTTCTAATCCGTCCGCTCCCTGAGGAGAACGAAATAACGCCGCAGATGAATGTATTTTATCAAGATGTAATTGTGAATTAAAAGCCACATCTGGCGAAGAAGGCAGAGTGGACACCGAACTCACTTACTGGGTGTTATAGTTAAATATCGCATAACATCATTTATATACTCTTACATCCTTTAGAGATTTAATTTATGCATTCAAACGGTGCCCTCGTAAGAAAAGAGAAAATGCTGAATACGCGATATAAAGTTAGAGATATATATAACCAGCAATGAAACGCAACTTCCACTCTCAAGGGCAAACTACCAATTCGATTGGAAAGAATCGATCAAAACTTACCAACACTAACCTTTAGTTGCTACTAAGACAATTAAAACATTTTTGAACTAAATTACAATTAAGTGTGTCTAGAGTTATATCCGTGTACGAAAATTAGGTGCAAAACCACTAAATCACTCGTTGCAAGAGAAGCAACAAAAATCCAATATGGCTATAACTGGTCTTTGGCATCGATGTGCTCATGCCAATGACAAAGTATCCCTAAAGTGTATTGGCCAAAACAGCGCTTGTCCCATACAGCATGCTGTCCCGTAGTAGAGGACCTTCTGGTGAGTTCCACCAGAAGATGCTACTCCGGTAGCGAAACCGGTCGTAAGCAAAATAAAAGCGTGAAAAATTTACAGTGTTTTTCTTCATCACCTAAATGACTTTCTACAAGGCAACGCCTGATCATCCAGACCTTCCCCTACTCAAGTTTTTCATTGGCTGATTAAATACTGCGACAAAATGCAAGAAAATGGATCTACAATTAATATTGATACACAAACATCTGGAAACTTGCCAAGAAGGGGCGTCGGCTTCGAGTAAGATTGTATAGCTGATAAAGTAACAGCAACTGTTTTTGCTTTATTTTACATAAATAACTAAAATTCCACAAAATCAAATTTCTTGCAGAAAAAATTGCTAATGGCTTTTAGTATACGCTTTTCATTATGGAAAAACTGATCGTTTACCAAAATCGCCAAATCTTAATCCGAGCCTCATTCGGAAATGTATCCGCGAAGTGTACGCAGCAGCACGTAAAAGGGCAAAGAGCAACAGGTCACGCGGAGGACCTCAACAAGACCTCAGTCTGTAAGCACATTCGTAAAGAGGATCGAATTGAAACTGTGCGTCGCTAATGAATATCTAAGCGAAGCGGTGCTAAAGAAGGGATCTGAAGGAGCCGCGGGAGAGTCAAAGAGGTGAGAGGGAAACGATGGGAAGAGCACGTGACAGTGACGTCACCTTCCGGTTCTCGCTCCCAAAATTGGCTACGTCACAACACACGACAGATGCCTTCCGCAAAAACGCCGCTGAGGGAAGCGTTTAGTTTCCGTCAGCGGGACGCTCGAATGAAAGGTCTTCAACCTCCTTTATTAACCACTTATTGCCTCTCAACCGAATGAGGGAAAAAACCCACAGTCCTTGACCTCATTTCGATATCTTCAGCGATGCATTTTTGTAATCTATCAAAACATTTAAATGTAAAAAATTGTATGCATGGAAACTATTGAATTTCCACATTTTTCTAAAGAATCATTTACTTCATTTTGGTTTACTTGCAATTCATCGATAATTATTATAATGATCAATTTATACCTTGTTTACTTCATGGATTAGATACATAGTAAGTACGGAATCACTGTTTCGACAATCCTGATCCTGCATCGCTATGGAGACGATTTTTTTAAAAACGCTAAATCTCGTAATTAGTACTTAGATAATGAAAATAATATTAATCTCTAATAAATTTTATTTTTTGTGGGGCGTCTTTCCATTTAGTACGGTGACCATTTCCGACTGAATTTAACAAAAGATTAAGGGTCTCCTAACGGCAAGAAAAATAAATATTGCATAAAATCCACGGAAACGGTTCAAAGATATTGGTAACTAACGTAACACTATGGTCATTATCAGAGTTTGAAATTATAAAAATTGCATTGGCTACCATTAAACATACAGGCATTTATAGTATGATTGGGATGAGCAAATATCTGCCCCACATTATACGTTTTATCAAAACCAAAGGAAGGGCTTTCAACTAGTTCCTGGAATCAACTGCGACGGCGTCTGCGGTGGATTATACTGAAATAAAAATGAGCGATATTGCAACGTGTATCTAATGAGGATAGTCTCATAAAAACCACAAAGTGATATCGACACACATAAATAGCATTTCACGAACGAGTTTTTCCGAAAACGAACATTCTCAGTTACTCAAAGATTATCACTCTACAAATTATAATGCACTCACCACAGTCTTATAACCTTCCTACTATTTTAAATACGAGCACTCAAACTTTCACTTGTTGAACTTAAGATTCTTAGAAACAGCATAATATCAGTAAATATCACAACATCTTTACGAATCGGAAGAACTTGACAACGTTGAGCTATTAAAAACTCAGATAAAAATTAACGATTTCCAGGAAATCAGACTTGGACATCTCCGGATCTGACGTCAAAAGTAATAGAGCAGTACGTAACAGAATATCATTCCCAATTGAAGCGCAGCGCTTGTTTATTTCATGTATAAGTATATGCCTATGTTTCTAGGAATCTCAACTTTGCTGTCATAGGAACGAAAATTAGGATAAGTTTACTAGTTAAGCGGAAAAATGCTGAAGAATGAAAATTATAAATCGTGTTGTAGAGTACGAATGGAAAGTAAAATGGCGTTTGGAAGAGCATCGAATCAATCCCTGAAATTCCACCTTGATTGGGTTACCCCTTTTGCCGTACGAAGGCCCAGCAAACAATGAAAGTGGTGCGATCCAACAGAGCGCGGTCACACAGAACAGGAGGAGATGCGTCCCAACGACTGTGCGTTCCATTCATTCGTTTAAGGCTTCCTTAAGATATACTAATGACAACATGCCACGAACTACGCCAATGGTACACTCCTGGCCAAAATTAACGCAGCACCTCCCTAGCGATCCTTACGGCCGGTGCTGCGTTAATTTTGGCCAGGACTGTACACACATCACAATCGGATGGAAACCGATGTGGGTTTAAAATAGGGAATCGAAGAAGTAATAACAGTTAATTTACCCATGGACTAATTCATTCTAATTTATTGCACAGTCATTTAGCTAATGTGAAAAATGTATCAAAACTTAGTAAAAAATCTAAAGAAAATCGGAGTGAAGAAACAAACTATAAAACTCAGTATACAAACTTTCACTTGGCTAGTTTTCACTGAGTCACATTTACATCGAAATGCGATCTATCGATAATTAATTTTTAGGCATTGCTTTTAACCAATGATTAGAATAAACAATCGTTTAAAATGTCGTCACCGATTTCTATTAAAATAAACAGAGAACTATTAAACTGTTAAGCACAACCAGTCTGCTCTGAATCATCAACTGTAAAAATACATATAAACGTTCCCAATGAAGATAATTGAAAGAAAAATTGGACTGAAATTGGTTATCATACCATACCTATCATTGTTTAAAATCAACTTAAATTGCGCCACTAATCGTGATTTATTTGAGGATCGAATTAAAAATGCAAAACACTCATTAGTGTTCGTCATTCGGGTGGCAATGAAAAACAACTGCAGAGACAAGCCCCTGAACAACGTTTGGAAGACTAAAAATATGCTCTCTTTATGAGCATACATTTTATGCCATAGGCGATGTAGAATAATTAAATTCTTTGCTGTGATTTAACATGGCTAGATTTTCTTCCCCTACCAATATTAATTAATGTACATATCGTATCCATACATATTCATGTTCATACAAAATGAGGACTCACCTTAAAATATATTTCGTAGATTTAGGTAATATTTGTTTTCTTCGCGAAATATTTGTGAGAGGCACCAGACGTAAAAAAGTGTGCATTACTCATTATTATATACCGGAAGATTCATTATTGTAATTTCCGGGAAAAAGAATAATTAATATAAAGAGTGTTTCCGCGTGCGTATTATGGAAGCAAAAGTAGCGAATTAGGGAAAGAAGCGTGTAAATATGAGAGTATATGCACTTAAAACAAGAGAGAGTAAACAATGAATAATTAATATGGATGATTTTTAAAATAATACGAGAGTAGTTTGAAAGATGCCTCGAAATAACGGAAAGTTAGGATGGAGAAAAAGTGCTCAAATGTGCTGTATTTTGAATAAATGACTCGTTATTAGGAGGAACATACGAGTGAGTGTAAAGAGACGAATTGAGTTTGAAAGGATTAACGAGGAACACAGGAAAATACGTACGGATTTGTGTGGATAAACTTCTTTCAACGTAAGTGAAATATTTGCAGTTTCTTTTGGCCTTTTTAGTTGCTATGTTTGGCGAAGACCAACCGGAATGTCGTCTACATTTCAATGAAAGGATGTTTGGTAGCAAAGTTTACTCAAATACGTTTGTCAAAGTAAATAAACGCATTTACTAAACTGACGCTACCACATATTGAATAGCGAAATATTTTCATTTATCTTTTAATATATGAAAAATGCTTTTGACAGCTAACGTTGGAGGGACTGAGTTTGGGACATCTGAATGAATAATTTAAAGACTAATTTTTCTGTGCTTTCCACCGTGGTATGAATCATTAAGACCCGTTCATAGGCCCCAGACGAATCTTCCACATCTCCGCCTGCCATCCCAACAAGGCAAAGAGTGGCCGAATCTGCACAATGCGAATATCGCACTGTTGTCTTCACGAGGAAAAGTACATAAAAAAGTGAACATCAAATCCGTCTTTTTTCGCGACCCATCGTGATTCGTGCAGTTGGGAAACATCTGCCCACTGTTCGCACTTATTTGCCAACCAACGGCAGGAGTTGATGGTCTCTCGAAGGCCCAACGGATTGGGCCCAGGGCCCCTGAATTCAGCCCTGGGCAGTTGTGAAACTAATTCACACGTTCGAACCGAGCATCCGTTCTATTGGAAAGGAAAGAATAGCGGCAGAGAAAGCGATAATTGGGACTTCCGACGCTTTGGGCGCATGTGCTCACTACATTTCACGGATATTACGTTAACAGAGTTGAGGGAATAAACATGCTACTACAGATTCAATACAAATGAAATAGAAAACACAGAATAATTACAAATATAGCCAAGAAACGCTTGCGGGAATAGGATGTGGTTATTTTAATTGAAAGTGAACGCGTTTCTTCTGAGATTATGAGACGTAATCACGAATCCAGAATTCCTCTTATTTATATTTAGTTTTCCTATTTCGAATCTCTTGCCTTTCTTAATTTTAATCGATAATTTTTGGCCGACAGATTTCACTACGCCATTTCATAAGATTACATTTACTTTTGGGAAAGAGCCGCAGAACAAACTTGATAATTTTCTACGAAAGAGAAACGTAACTTAAAAATGGGTAAGGGATATGGACAAGGAAGAATCCAGAAAAATGTACGGCGAAGAGTGAGTCACGTTTGACGCACAGAAGATATATTTGAAGCGAATTCTATTATCGGCAATTTCGCATTGGCCGAATTCGCAATTTCAGTGGTTCCGCAGATTCGCTGAGGAGGAATCCTCACAAGTAAAACACGTCGAGAGGCGGATTGGGCGGAATGTTTAAACCCCACTGGATGAGAGGAGGTGGACAAGTGTGACCGAGTCTCGATCCGGGATCTTCTACATCTGAATTCCATTTTAATCGAGTATCTTCCCCATTTCCGGGGTCGTCAACTTCCCGGAAGATCCCATTCATGATTTCACTTCCGTTTACTCCACAGCAACGTTTACTACAAATATCTTTTCAATATTTTAAATAGTTGTCGACTATTCGATTTTAGCCGTTTTATATTAATTGAACGAATTTATTTCCTCGGTCTCCTTGCAAAGAAATATCCGTTTGAGATTAGAGCAAAGTCCATAAGAATTGCAATACGGAAGCGTTATAGCCATTTAATGAGGTTTGCATGCGAAAACCGCAGATTAATTATGTTGATTTCGCAACATGAGGCCCATTTGCGGGTGAATCAGCTGAGGCTCGGAAGGGCTTCGGTGATCATCTGAAGGGCGGATGAGAGAAGACCATCTTTCCTAAGAGGAATGGCAGAGCATATTTCCTAAACCGCAACTCATAAAATGTGGAGTTATACTGTTTTATTTTATTATAGGAAATAAACGCAAAATAATGCAATACAATAATTGATAAATGATCATTTATACGAATGGAGAGGGACACTAAGAAAGTCCACGAAATCAATGCCTCATCGCTTCTGAGATAACTTGCGATCTGTGATTTCTGAGACGGCCTCGATGCCGTAGTGCGCTGGTCTTGAGGTCCCGGAATCGAATCCTGGTTAGAGCATGGTTGATTGTTTGTGTTAATAAAAAAAGGATCTATTGTAAGAATGCTCATGTTTAACTAAAATACGCCCATTAATAGAGACGAAATAATAATTATTTATATAGCTGCAAACTAAAAAACCCAAGCGATTTTATGTTTATGCGATGTTTTGAAGTATGTAATAGTGAACAGTATTGCTGGATTCACGCTCATATTAGCGCTATGTAACAAAGGCTTGCATTGAGCGTCCTTTGAATTACTAGACAACAGCGTTGCTCGGCAACGGCTTAAAGTCATCCCAAACGCAACAAAGCTCAGCCCAGAAACGTTTGAAGGCCCAATTTTAACGCAATAATGCCTCTTCGATACAAAATTACAATCGCTGAAAAATTAATAATTTTAGCAATTCTGTTATTATAATATATTCACGAATACATTTTCATCAATAGCTCGTAGATTGCTTTCTGAAACATTACCTGGGAAAAATGAATTAAAATGGAATGAGAAATCTAATATTTTAACATGCAGTGGGCCGCGTTAAATATTGTAAACACTTAAAGTGGACAACGAACGATCTTACAGTTGCAATTGTCGTTAATAAAAAATCCGTACATTAATGATGGTACGTAGAATTATTATCCAGTTAGATTCAGAGAGTGTTTGCCTTTCTTCTGTTACGAATGGTTGGAATATAAAATGTAACGCATGACGGAATTGGTTAAAGCTCAGTGAAAGCACTACGCGACAGTGAAGTTGAAACAACAGCGCCCCTTCGGGGTAATGAAAAGAGTCGAAAACAAGTGCCTAACGGTAACAACAACACGTGACCCATAAAAAGTCCGCCAAACAAAAGAGGAACGCGTGGCGACAAAGGAACGGGGAGAAATGCCAAATATTCCGTCAGCAGAAACAAGCGACGAACATACTCAGAATAAAATGGATTTTGATGAAGTTGCAGTTCACCAGTCAATGCACTTTCGCAGCTGAGATAAGAAACTTCCGCTGAACACGGATCCGATAAAATGCCGATACACACTCACGCACTCTGATTAAGAGATTATCTTAAGCACCACAGGAATCGCAAGTCGTATTTCAAACAACACGTTGGTTAGCCGAAAAAGATGCGTAGAAAATCGATTCATAAGACTGTAGTTAATTCAACAAGAGGGTCTATTAATGATCGATAATGAATGTAAACAGTTATTTTAGCCCCCATTTCATTTTCTTTCAACGAAGGGTAACATGAAAAATTAAGATTAAAATGTCTGATCACATATCTATTGATTAAATAGAGCTCATAAATGAAAGATGTTTCCACATCACTTATATTTATCTTTTAAATCCTGGTACATTTTCCATCTCCTTCTCAGATACACATAAACAATCGAAAACTTATTCACAGTCCATTTGATTGAGCATCAAATTGTGATTCCTATTTCGGAAGGGACTAATAAAGCAATTCGAAAATGGAAGTACTTCGCTTTGCCAATGAATGCGCTGTTAATGCCATTTACAGGACAACTACAGTGACTGGAATATCGCCTCGATGGCGGAGGGAAAGGTCAAGTTTCGACGGCCGAGGGACTCCTGCGTATATTCAGTTTTAACAACGAAAATGAAAATCGATTGAATATTTTCCATAATTTTTCTAAATATGTTGGGTACATACATTTAGTCCCTGAAATCCGTACAGAGCGTAAAGTAAGTATCATAGCGCAGATGAGCGATTGATAAATACGACGAAGCAATTCCTCAGCATCCCTCGCTGGACCACTGCGCGTGCGCTCGCCAAGCAATCGATATTCGTCTCCGCGAGTGATTTGCAAAATGCCCAACGGAAAAAATCACTTTTTGCGAACAGAAGACGGTCGACACCCTCTTTCATCTGCCGCTTCAGACGCAATGTCCCCATCCCACTTTTGGGGCCCTCATTGCAGGCCCTCATTGCGGGCCCCCATACGCTCTCACAATCAATCAGAATGCATCCATCGAGATATCCAAGGGAATAGCAGTCTGCACGGCAACGTGTGTCTAAAATTAAGATGCATTCACTCACGATTTACACAAGATGCAGCTGAGCGCATCTTAAAACCATTTACATTTAAAGTTGCAGCAAGCGCATTTTGATGAAAACAAAACAGAGCCGATTCAGCCCACTTAGTTTGCCTGGAGGGAGAATTAAATAAATACTATTTTCTCCTTCTATTTCCCCACAATACTATCCTATTTACATAATCCTCCAATCACTAAAACCGTTAACTTATATATTTTATATGGTACTTTTTTATTCTTTCTGTAGTCATTATTTAATATTTCTATACTTAAAATTCACAAGTACGGTTACAGGTTTATTTAAGATAATTTAGAACGTAATTAGGGAAATGCACATATATGTAACTTCCTTCGAGTAGTTTTAGGAATGATATCCCGACCTCGGAGGAAACCCCGACTCCAAGGAGAACTAGTTCCAGGAGACTCTTCAGAGTATGGCATTTAAGAGCAGAACGGATTAAAAGGGGATTCTTTAATGTTTTATAGAATCGCGAAAAGGGGCGAAGATCGAAAGTGAGCAGATTGCATTCGATATATCTGAGGATCGACCACCAATCTGTCTTTCTTCGATTTCTGGGAGCAATATAAAGCTGATGTTGTTGCTAGGGATATTCTGTTGATGTTAAATTTATTATTACTACACAACATTTCAGGAATGACGACACAGAATGTCGATGAAAATCAACCTTTATATGCGAAAAGAATAACTCGCACTATACCGCAAGGAATGATGGACTGCCAATAAAAACGCAGAAAGATTCTTGGAATGCCTCCAAAATGGAACGCTTCAAAGGAGGTTTCTCCTTCAACTTGTTTACCTATAATTATTCAACTTCTTCTAAACGATAAATGAACGTCTGAATTTAAGGTAAATTATAGTAAATGTTCTAAAATGTTATATTCATAATAACGCAGACTATGTCCAACTGCCTTCCTTGCCAACCCAAACCCATCCAAGAGCAAACATCAATATTGATGTATCGATGCAATAAATTAATAAATTGAATGACGCAAAAATCGGGCGGGATTCACTTAATTTATAAATATACCTACATTAATATATAAATAACGTGAACATAATAATATTTATATTTAATAATAAAATTTACCGGCCGTGGTGGCGGAGTGGTAAGGCTAACGCTCCAACCTCTCAGTCCCGGGTTCGAATCCCTGCTAGTCGGATTTTTCTGGTTAGGGAATGGTTGTCTGTGTATGATATGTGTTTCAAAAACATTAAAAATTATAAAAGGAATACTCAAGGACAATACAAAAAGGGTTAATTGGAAGAATAGCCTTCGAAGCCTAAAATTCGCCCATAATTAAAGACAATTAAATTGTTATTAATGTATAAACAATACCAAGAGAGAGCGCGAACTAAAGTTGGGAAACCTATAAAGTAAGATTGGGAGCATTGATTAGAAAGTGAAGCCACAATGTCTAATGATTTTAAAATATCACCCAAATGTTTATGCAAATATTAGATAGACAAAATAGTCATTCTCATCATCTTCCCCGCGGTGCTAACACATCATTCCCGTCCTCGGTCCCGTCGTAGCATCTTGCGACGCTGAGAATGTGGGTTCGAATCCTGGTTAGGGCTTGGTCATTCGCGCATATTAAATAAATGGGGTTATTTGTAAGAATGGTTATCGTTGATTACAATACGCCGAACAATAAAGACACATTATTATTATCTAAACCAACGATGGACTACTAAAAAAAAGATGTGACAGTAGACCTCTCTGGTACTCTCAAGAAGAAATGTAGTTTATCTAATTCGCTATGTTATTCATATCAGAAAACAAGGAAATATCCATTCATAAAATAACCATACATACATTTTATTTAAATAAAATTTCTCAAACCATCGCACAAATATCGGAAATCCGGCGAATTCGAAATCGAGGCCTGGTGAGGGACACATTCGCATGAATAAGAGAAACACATGAGATAAAACAGTGAAAAAGAGAAGCATCCCAGCTGCAAGGCACTTGAGTGTGCAGACTGTCGTTGCGTGCAAGACGCTTTTAGTGGCGCGTGAAGGTGACGAAGAACAAAAGAGCAGCGAAACGCGACGGAGGTGACCGCGGCACGAACTGCTTTTTTCTTGTGAGAGATAACGACGTGATTGCAGCACGAATGAGTCCACGGATGACGCCGCATTAAAAGGAATTAAAATCCGACTTCTAATATGGCACGAAGTTGTTGAAACAAATCGAAAACTAACAGCGGATTTCAAGTTCATTTTCGCGGTGGTCCAACGGCAAGATTGAAAAGCACAAATGCCACGAATTTTCCTTTGCTTTAACATAATTCAGAACAAAAATGTTTCGATGTATTTCGCTATATTTAGAAAAATTTCTTTACATTGCGATTGAGTTTCAAGGAATCGGCGTCATCGTATAATTCAAACAAACATTAACTGAGATGAAAGATAGATTGAATGGTCCATTCTTCCCATATTGTTTCTCAATGAACAATAGCATTATATAAAATGTAACTTATCAGTCATTAATTAATTACTAATTATCTCTTAGCATAATGTTTCTGATATTTTGCCATCGTATTCAGTTAATATAAATAACTGGTATTATAAAAAAATAATTATTTTTGCCTATTCGGGTTTTGAACGATCAAAATTGTTAGCAGCAGATTAAAACTGCAAATAAATCACTTTTCCATTCAATGATTTGAGTTATCCTCAAAATGGAAAGAGAGACCACTTGCAGCTGGGATATGCATGTCATATATGATTGGAAATATTTATACATATAAGGAATAAAAACACATATAATGCACTTTACAATCAGATGAATGCTTGGTAACGAAGGCTCATGTAACATACTAAACGTTGAATAAATCAACTCATGCAGATTAACGGATGTATTACGATCGACGCAAGTAACGTCATAATACAGTGAGGTTGAGGCTCCTGTGGATAATTCTCAGTAGGAAGAAAAACAAAGAAAATAATTTTAGTTAATTACTATGATACGTACATAAACCACTAGGACAAGAAGAGCGTAAGAATCAATATTAAATATTGCAAATAAAAACGTTCGCGAAGAAACATCGGCAAGAGAATAAACGAATATTATGAAGTGGAGGAGGATGTCTCAAAGATTCCTCAGGCAATGAAAATTCTGAAAATGCAAATAAAAGTGTGATTTCAAGGTCCGCCGCCAAGGGCGAGACCCACTTGGAGGCGGCGAAAACGGTTCTAAAATTAAGTTGCATTGATAACAAAAACAGTTGCCACACGCGATGCGAATCTCGCTCCGGAAATTCCCTCGCTTTCTTCAGACGATTGAGGTTTTGAATTCAGGAAATATAATTTGACAACAAATCGATTAAATTGATTCCCACATTTTACGTCAGCGTTCCTCTATTGTTTTTCTTCCTGGAGAAACAAGATCGGGTACATTTCGCAGAAAATCCGCAGATTTCTTTGAAACCTTCACGTACAAGTAAAAACTTAGTGGTAGATCAAATAAATAGCTTTTTAATATAATTTAAAAAGTGATGAAGTTAAGAAAGGCCAAGGAGGATAGAAAATCCCACTGATAAATAGACAAAATAGAGAACACAAAATGAGAAGAATGTCCAATGGTCTTGCAGCCATGTTGCCAGAATCTAATAATGAAAAGTCTAAACAGGCTCATGCACGTGACAAGAATAAGCATATTCCAGGAACTTAGTGAACTCCCTGCGTTTGCTATGCGGCAAAGTATTCCAGCGATATTCCTGGTTGGGAGCCACTTTTTTCAAAGCACTGTTTACAATTTCACTGTATCGTACCCAGTATCACAGAACGTTGGTCTTAAATCAACGGTACTTATCTAGCAATTTAACTGACTGTTTTTTTTCATTTAAGATAGTTTTTTCGTTGACAAAATTAAATTTCCTACGCTTATGACACTGATTTCATTTTCTTGGCCAACATGTTTAAGGACATTGTCTTTGACAAACGTTAATTTAACGGCTGCCGAATAACTTCAGCTATTCATTATCAAAAAGTAAATAGGATTTCAGCAGAAATGGAGGGTGATAAACGCCAAGAGACACTTGGTATGAGTAATTTCCATAGGCTGCATGATTAGTAAATTGCAGCCAAATCTGCAATCTAAAGGTGACGCGAAGGTGAATGAATTCGGCCGATAATTCAACCCGCCTTTCCCCGCAATCACTATTCGAGATTTCCCCAGTTTTAACACAATCCACGTAACATGTTGTTTCCAGCCGCGTTACCTTTCACAATCTAAAGAGCACTTTCACTTTCAATCTTTCGCGGAAGTTAAACACCAATACGATCTGTGCTGTAAATCATACTGAAACACTATTAACAATGTATAGGAATTGATTTCAAAGAAAAACGGGCTAATGCACGAGCAATAAGAAAAATGTTGAGCCTGGCATTGAAGCTGTAACCAAAACATTAGACAGCACGGAGCTACTGAAAGACCGCAATGTATTGAGAGGAGGCGGAGGAAGTAGGCGGGGCTGAGGCATTGCTGAGGAAGGTAATCGCTCGCGAACAAAAGTTGTCGGAGGGAGTGGCATTTGTTAAAGGGCGTTTGCGATTTTAAGGAACACGAGCCAATCGCAACACAGGATTTTACGCCGACTGTCTCATTTCTGTCAGAATTTACGTGCTATTGATTCGCTCACAAAGCCATGCTGTCCTCACCAACTTTATATCAGCAATTATCTATATGCAAACTCGGCAACCAACAATATTTTGTTTCCGTAACAGTCACTACACTCCATTATAATGATATAATGTTTTCCGAAAATTGTTGAAATTAGCAATAAATTAAGTACCTACGTAGTTTAACTTTATTCTTGGAAATTCGCTTTGGTATTACAACGTATTTGATTATATTTAAACTCGAATATTAGAGTTTCATTCTTTTAAGTTGCCGCAAGGGAATTTAAACAGACGCGACAGAAGATGAACATTCCATTACATGAGCCTTCGGTACCAAACAAACATCAGTTGAGATGGGAATGAAGGAAAAGAAAAAACGTCCTCTTACCAGTGAGGGGTCAACCGCCTTCCTCTTGAATTCTCGCACTGACACTAACCACACGCAACACTCGGCACTGATAACAGTCGAACACACTTCACTTATGCACTGATGCACTTGGACGGCGCCGGTGCGCACGCCCCGACGGTGGCCTCATCTTCGGCCCGCCCAACGATGAAGAACACGGCCTTGGAACGAAGCAACCAGAAGGAGCAGCGACGGCGATCGGGCCTTCGGCGAAATGCCATCAAATTGTAGGCGAAGGGAGAGACTCGGAAATTTCACTCCATGGACAAAAAACACTCCTTCCTCGAGGGCGGCCACTTGGCGGCTGGACAGAGAACTCCGGCTGAAGACAGGGCCCGAAGGCTCTCGTAGAGAGTGAGACGTAAACAAAGAGCGACCACTAGAGATGGTGAAAGTGCATCGACGTAGCTCACAGCTCGCCTTGGATGCTAACCCCGTGTAAACACAGCAGAATCACGCACACGAGGAATGTTTAATCCGACGGAAATCACTCGGAACCGACACGCAAATAACGGCGGACTCCGAAGCACGCTGTCCCCCGTCCAAAAATATATTCCGGGTAGCGACGCGGACAGAACCTCGACTGCAAGTCCACGAGGAGCGCTACAGCCACTGGAAGAGCCACGCGCTTTGTTGACACACACGAGTGGAATGCCGGCGTGACATCCCTCCCCCGTGGAAACACTGCACGATCACCAGTCACTTCCGAAAGCGCGCAATCGCCACGGCGATTTGAAACGGTCGAACCGTCGAAGGCGCTCTTCGGAGACGCGTCCTCTCACATGAAGCGCACGAGTGAGACTGAGGCGGGGGCCGACGGAGGGGGCGGAGGGGCGCTGGGGGCAGAGGGGCGGAGTCCCCCCTCCATACGGAAGAATTAGCCATGCGGTCCGCAGAGTAAACGAACGGCATCTCGCCCAGGAGAACCGGATTCGATCGAACGCTTATTCTCACGTGTGGAATAGGGTTTCCATGCGGAAACTACTGACCATATGCCCTCGTTAATTACCACCGGGAATCATAAAAATGCCGTGTGCTTATGGAAGTGTATGATGGATCATCGAAGATAGCCTTCTTAGAGACAGTATGGAATCTATATTGATAGAAACCAATTCCATCGAAGAAGAAATAAATCACCAATAATCAAGCAAGGTGACAACTAAGGAAAAATGGCTTAGCCCAACGATTCGAATAGAATAAGACCCCAAAATGTCCGGCCCCAGAATTAATTGCATGGACACTCTCATGAGTAGACTTCCTACATGGGTATTCCAAATCACGTTCGTTAACTAAATTCACAAATATAAATAATACTCTCATTCCTTGCTATTTAAGCATTTGATGTAACAAAAATTCTCCTGTGGATACGACTGGAACTCTCCAAACACAAAAGTGCTTAATCACTTAAAATGCATGGGAACACTTAGGACTGGTGTGAACGATTAATTGACCGATTGCAAACATCTACAGCTTTCATCGTTATAAAACTATATTTTGACGCACTCTGGTGGAGACCAGTAAGATTATTATTACGTTAAGATTCACACATCCCTGCTAACATTTCTTCGCGAAAGAGCAGTTTCTAAGCCTCTTTGGGTGAACCTCGCTTTTCATCGTAACAGCGATATTATGAGTGACATTGAATAATGTATTTCTTTTCGTTACTCTTCATCGGATGCTATGAAAAAGGTGTTGCGTTCACCTGTAACAGCGCAATTGCTCAAAGAGCCTCATCTGACGTACGAGGTATTTCATTCCGTCTCAGTTTAATTCCGACGATTCTAACGGTATTCACATCAACTGATCCTTATGGGGGAAATCATTTCGTGTACGAGATATTCGGGATAACAGTTGGATTCGGGTGAATTCTGATTCAGAAAATATGCAAAGTATTAGGTAGAATCTTGAAAGGACGAAGCTGATAAATTGATTAATCGTAGGTAACAAGTCACTATGTCTGACTATGAATTTCGGAAAACATTCTTGGAACGCCCTTCGTCCTTGCCGAGTGGAATCCGACGATTGCACAGAGAGTAACCGCAAACCACTTCCACCGTTTTTTGTAGCGGTGGTCAGCGAAGAGTATCGCCCTTGTTTACAGGGGGTGAAAGTCTCTTTGATGTCTTTGAGTGGTCAATTGAAGAGTGATTGAGCTGTGATCGGGTCCATTATGATTGCGAATTTGATAATGAGCTCATTGATCCCCCAAATCGAGCGTTGAAACAGCAAAGAGAATCAATGGCTGACCGTGATGGAATGCGTCAGAGAAGCGGGTAATGTCTGAAAATGATGCATACGGGAGCAGAATGCACGTGATGTTGGCTTGAGTTGGATTTGAGTTACAGCTCTTTGAGACGAAACTGAAGGCACGAATTATATGCTCAAAACAGAGCTGTGGGAGATTACGTACGGACGATTAGAAAGTGATACGCAAGGATAATAAATTAAGGGAAATAAAGGCTAATGAGCTGCTCGTACCAAAAGATGAAGGAAAGGGATGTGATTTTTATTTCTCTAGTAAAGTTTGCGATAATGTTTAAACCCCTTGAATTAATTTTTATTTCTAACCTCAGTCGATGAGTTTTTAATTTATATTTTGAGAAAAATTAAAATTATGGATTAATTTGTGGCAGTTTAATGAAATTCTGTCATAATTTCAAAAAAGTAAAATATAATTGATAGGCGATTAGATTAATTATCTAATATCACAACATCAAAATTAGAAAACCTCTAAAAGTAAAGACTGAATCATTCAACAGAACTTCCCGATTCGCTTTCTCCAACAAAGAGTTTGGGGAAAATGTTAAATTTTAAAGCGAATAGTTCTAGTTTCAATTTATCTGAGTTTTTGATAAAATGTGATAGGTTCATGAAGCAGACGAGAAGCTTTAAATTTGGTACTTCGTCATGAAGTATCTCAGAATCGAATGATCAGTTAGTTCTAATCAGATGTAATTAGTTTCTCCTGCTTTTAATAACCTTTCTTCCAAAGAATCCCATCAAAGTGAATTCATATGAAGCACGCTAATTCATCGCAGCGATTCTTAACAGAACGAACATTCAACGCTTTTCCAATTCACGATTGCGGTGTAGTAGTCATTTATTATTCCAAAAGAGAAATATTAATAAAAATTGAAGGACAGAATACGCATCGCGCTAAAAAGAGCCGGCATCTGAGTGAGGACGACGCCGGCGTTTGAGAGAGAGGGAGGAAAAAGAAGAGGAAGGGTGCAAGAGATGGAATTCAAAGAGCCCATTGTCCATGCGATCGGATGGAGCAACTCCTTTGACACCACTCCGCAAAAGGATAGAGCGAGGATTCGAATTAATTACTTAAATAGATTCATCGAGTTTAAAATTTTCAACGGGTTAAGGGTTATTCTCTGAACACCATCTTCTCAAGGAAAAATTATTACACAATATAATTTATAAATGCATCCAAGGTGCTTAATATTTTAACTAGCAAACTCTATAAAACGGATTTTCTGGTGTCGTGGCTGTTCGGCCGATAGATTGTGTTGGCGAATACATTATCGTAATAGTAGTGTAGTGCGACCGTAAGTTTGTTTAGTGAGGAATTATGGATTGCCAAAATAATAATTGCACAATTTCGGTTTATACAGTAGTAGCGGAAAATACAAAATAATACGTAACTTCACGATCGATCGAAGGTTTGTTATAAAATAGTACTTAAATAAAATAGTAAGAACGTCTTTTTCATACTAATTTTAGGGATAACCTTGTCCTAACCAGGATAAGAAGCAGAAACATTGCTAGACACGTATCCTATGACCGAGGCTTGCTACACAAATATTCACATAATATTAAAAATAAAGGGACTTTCCTTTACTTGAGAGTCCCACTTAACGACAAATGTCCTCCGAACTATCGAATTTTAGGCGAACGCGATTATCACGTCGAAATGCAGAGTTATCCGCAATTGACAGAAGCTCCATTAGAGGGAATGCGAAGATGCAAATGGCGGCGGAATTCCACTGAAGAAGAGCATTCAATGTCCGTCGCTCGAAAGCATTTCAACCCTTTGAAGTCATTTTCACTCAGAAATCGCGAGTAGAGAGTCCTGAAATGACGCATAATGGATTTCGAGGTTTAATGAGAGGAACAGTTGACGGAGAGTTACGACAAATTTAGAAAAGGAAAGATGAGAAACAGCTGTAACGTGTTATTACGCTAAATAATTTCCAAGTGCTTATCTTTCATTCGGTATAAATAATAACTAACAAGACTGTTGATTCTCAACGCCATTTTTAACGAATTCCTGTCATCTCAATTATGACGAGTTTCACTTATTGGGCCAAAGATGAATTTCATAATTACAGATTATATGTACAAATTTCAAAGACTTGAGGACAAAGAAAGTACCAGAAATGAAGTGAGAGAAATAAACTAATGCTGATGAAACGACAGAAATTGGATAGGGAGGAATACATAAACATGGACATGTTTATTTCAATAGAGTGATCGCTGCAGCAGCCAGTTTGTGGTTTTCTATTCGCATATGATTTTCAGTCGGAAATTTAGGTAAAGCGTAATGTGCGATAAATAAAATAAATAAGGCAACCTAAGGATGAGCTTCAAACTTCTCATTTTAAACAAGAATCATCGTTTAAAATAAGAAGTTTGTGGAAAATTTCGAATTCGAAACTTAAACGGCGTTGAAGTGAAATCAAAAGGATTAAATAATGCGCTATAAATGGAAATCAATGGTTCCATGAAGTATTAGTATCAATATTCGTTGGCTTTCATACCACGAGGCATCCCGGTGACGAGGTGAAGCATGGAAATAAGGGTCCAAAGAATATAACGAATAGGGATGACAGTTCGTTTCCTTTTCTATCTAATTCTATTTTCGAGTCACGAATTCGTATGTGAAGCAATTTATGGTGCAACGAAGAAAAAGGAAATTAGTTTTTCCGATGTATTTGATCACTACAGATTCCACGGGTCTGAAATTCTTTCTGTCGCATTTCTCGCAATATTACTTAGGTCTGTTGACATAGTATATTATCGAAATTTAATTGAAATACAAAATAATCCCAAGGAAACACTATCTTGTTCAACTCTGTGCCATGCCGAAAAAAACGTTAAGATATATTTCACTCACTCAATCAAAAGAATTATATCACACTAGCTTCATTGTAATGCTCTTTAATTTATTTCCTTATTTATTTCATAGTATTGCGATTAACAACAAATAAACATCCATACCCGAGGTAATGAAGGAAAGAACATAGTAAATTTTCCACAATTTTATTTCGACTTCGACCGGTTTCGCTACCGGAGTAGCATCTTCTGGTGGAAGTGATGCTGCTCCGGTAGCGAAACCGGTCGAAGCAAAATAAAAGTGTGGAAAATTTAATAAGTTTTTTCTTCATTACTTAAATGGCTTTCCAGAAGGTAACGCCTGATCATCTAGATTTCATCCACACCCGAATCAGAATCCGATGTTGAAATCGAAACTGTGGAAAGAAAACGAAATCAATCACTAAGTAAACCTTAGTAGGATGATTTCCATTTTCATTTGACGAGGTGCAATAGATTTGTAAAGAAAATAATTTATGTATTTGTTCCATCAGATGAAGATAACTGAAAAAACAGATTCTTAATGTATGCGCTAGACCGACTCGAAAGGCGCTAAATCTGGCTCGAATTGCGCTAAAATGGAAAAAGGATTGATGTGGAATGCAGGAGGTGGATGAAAAAAGCAGAAATGCAACTCTGGGATACAGCTGTGATTCACGCCGAGGCGACCGGTTTTTGCGACATCTTCATGATCAAAGCGGAATTTGCATTCCATTTCTCCCGATTCGATAATACGGGGAAAGAAGGAAAAGTCTTGGAAGCACGTTGCGAAAACTACAGGAAGACGTCGTGGATATTTTACCATCCTATTTCGTCTTCCATGAGCATCGCATGAATCCGATTTAACGGGAATAAAATTCTATGAAATATTGAAAATAGATTTATACTTTTCCACAAAGGTTTTTATTCAGGAACTACCGGTTTCGGTACATTACCATCGTCAGGTTCAAACAAAACCGAACCCCCCCCCCCATCTTGGAATCCGCCCTCTCCCCCATCCTCTAGTCACCTGTAAACTTTCCCCTCCCACTCCCCCTCCTGATTGGTTGTCATTGTATGTATGTCTATTTCCAACTCTTCTACATTGTATTTTATCTGTCATCACTCAAATTACAATGTAAGCCTCGGAAGTTTGAAGATTCTGTTTTGTTTGAACCTGACTATGGTAATATACAGAAACCGGTAGTTCCTGAATAAAAACCTTTGTGGAAAAGTATAAATCAATTTTCAATTCTGTCTTTCCACAACATCTCGGCCGAATCGATGGAAAATATTCTATGACTTAATTAAAGGCATATAATGTAGCAAGGTACTTTTAGTAGGTATTTTACTTTTGGGGTGGTATTAAAAAGATAATTAAACTTTTATAAATCAATCAGAATAAATAAGGTAGCGTGAAATCCCTCGAATATTTCCTGCGTTGAATACTTGGGTGAATCTCAAAATCCTGCAAAAAAGTAGGTTTAGCTGACAATTCGCATCTTCTGGAACAATATTGCTCAACACATGTCCAATTCGGGCCGAAATGGAGTTTGGATATTAAACTGATTAACAAAATAGCGAATGTAATAAAAATAGGTCCCCGGGGAAACATTTTCATAATATCGGCTTCTAATGTAATTCCAAACCACTAAACTCTTGCTTCTGAAAAACATTACGTATGACATTATGTAATCGAATCTTTATGACAAAATGAATATTCTTTCCGAATTATAAACTTCATCTGCACAATTTTCTTGCAATCCTTCTTTTATTCTTTCCTTTCCACTTTTTGGGTCATTCTTTCCAGCTGCCTATTCTAGACGAACGCGAATGAAAAAAAATCCGCAAAGGCATGAGAAAGGAAATAAAGAAAATATTTTTCGGTGTTCCAGCTTTTTCATTCATTTTCCTCATATTCTCGGAAAACGTGCTCACACTGGTCTCCTTTGTCGCAATGTTCAAAAGTCGCATTCCCCCTTAATTCGTGACGCCGATGCACGGAGATCAACGCCCTCTCTAATTTGGACCCATAATCTCCGAAGCGATAATTTTTTCCTTCTTTTCGTAGCCCAAAAACCCTTTTCTTCGCCTTTCGGAAAAAACGCACGATAAGACGCATCTTCGTTAGCAAATACAAGTGCGATCTCATAGGATTCTTCTACAGATGTTAAAGACAGATTGGACTCTTTTAAATTATTTGATGTCGCCATCATAATCCTCGTTGTAACATTTCTCCGAAACTTACAAGTATGATTCTGTTACGATAACCACATTAGGTTATGAAAAATTAGAGTCCTCTCGACTTAGATGCAAAAGATTGTAGGGTTGGTTCAAATAACGTCTCGAGAAAGACGTTATTTTCAGCAATGCGGTAAAACTTACATCAGAAGCTTCTTTATAAAACCCATCAACTTCTTAATGTCGTAACTTTTCAAATGAAATATGGTTAAATATTTTAATCACAACATTAAAACGGAGACTAAAACGAAGCCATAATGGTTGGCTTAACTTAGTGGAGTATTTCCGCATTATAAATAAACAAACATCGTAAAAACTTTCTTAAGCTTGAAGGAGCTTTTTCGTACATATATTTATATACAATTTTTAATTTCAAATATTTTCTAGCCTTGAAATAAAAATGAATGGATTTATTGAAGGTAAGTCAAGAAGTATCATTCATTTTTTAAGCATTATACTTTTGAGAAAGAATCATAAGGACCATGAAGCGATATGATGTCTATCAATACATAGATGATAACGATGAGAATCTTGGGGCAAAGTCTCCATTAGAATAGGCACGTGACTTATATTTCCCTAGTAATACAGCTAATAAATAGAGGAAATATATAGAGTCAAGCAACAGCAATGAAATATTAAACAATAATAGAGTTGACTGGTGGGTAAAGCTAACTTACTACTGCAATTTCGTTAAGTACCAAATTCACTTTAAAAAATCTTAGAGAAAAACATAGAGGAGGTTGTCAAATAATATAGAACCACTATCGGATGATTTACCGTTAAAAGAGGTCAAAATATCACCAATTTAGCTCCAAGGGCTGCAATATGTTGGCGCAATATTGGGAGACAGTGTCAAGGATGTTCGAGCGATTTCTTGATAATGAGGGAGTGTTGTGTCCTCTTTTCCTCAGACTACTGCGGCACACGTTGGCGCTTTGGTGACCCGCCGAAGGAATGCAATCGATGCCATCTGCAGTGGGCACAGCGTGAATATAAAAGCGACTTCGGACAATCGCCAACTTAGCCACGGCTAATCAACTCCTCATCTTTGATCTCTCGTCGGCCGAGCGACCAGTGGAAAAGAGGCGGAGTCTGCGATGATTGTTTGACGCCATTATAGTGAGCCCAAAGAAGAAGAGGAAACACAACAATAAAAACAGGGAACAGCAATGCTCCTGGAAGGCAACGCTAAAAAAGAATCACGAACAAACTGCAGCTGATGATCCCTGTCTTTGTTATTTGGAATTCTCTAGAAAACGATTTAAGAATGAAACAAAGATACTCAGCAATCAGAACATGGAATACGCGATAGTAATTCCTCTTTGCTTGTTAGACTCGATTCTGCAGCTTGCTCTTAATATTAGCGAGCCCTTCTATTTTTCGGTAGCAGAGAGTTATTGGCTCGCATCAAGAAACTTACATTAATCTAGACGACTAAAAATAATTATCTTATTTATCTTAAAGTGAAATTTTAATGTATATTGAGACAGACATACCATTTTCCAGTTGTTTCTTGTGAGTACAATGACTAACCTGATAACATCTCTGGAGAAGAAAAGGAATAATAATGTACAATTCATACCTTAAGATGTTTTCCTAATGCTCTCAAATTCTTTGCTAAAGAAAGACATCTAATGATAAATACATCTAATGATAGAGACATCACACTTTCGAACGAGTGGCAATCACGATCACCAAAATATAATAAATAACTATTCAACGAGTCACGAAAAGAGACACTCCAGACTAAATAGAACATATTTTAACACCTGAAAACTATTCGCAGATGGTACGAGTTATAATGATTCTATGATGTTCAATGATTGATTTAATTATCGTAAGACGCAGACAAAAGCCGATCGGATGGCGTACATGGTCACATGCAGATGAAGGAAGAGTCTAATGACTAGCATTCAAAAGGAACCTCAAAATCAAACGATAGTTCATAAAAAGGGCATTTATTTTTTCTGTCCTAAGAGTCTCGTATTCTTCGAGATACTCGAAATTCGCGGAATATATTAGTAATATTGTTTTACTCACTGCTAAGATGGTCGTAGCTCTGGACCATTGGAAATGACTTACCTGTAAATAAAAGAAACATTGCATTAAATTCACATATCTTGGAAATTAACACAAATATCAATATAAACGAATGAAACGGCAATGAAATCGTATTATGCGATAAACGCCTTTCATATATGAAGAGGGCTGAGTTATCCCTGTATCGAGAAGTGGGTGAATTCAGAGATAGTTTAACCGGGAAATTTTAGGAACTAAATCAATGTGAGATAGTAAATATACATATTTGTAATTATCAACTTACAAAATACAATAATACTCATAAGAATGCTGTGGTCTAGAAAAACCAATAAGGAGGGAAGAGATAGACTGACCAATGAACATAAAAATGGTGCGTGACTATCCCTTGTCATTGAGCGCCTTTGATTAACTTTTATATACTTATAGTGTATACAGTGTCTGGCATTAAGTGGAAGTAAGATAAAGTTTTTCGGTAAAATTTTACTATCAAAAAAGCACAATTCATCCCGAATTTATGATTATTTAATAAAAAAGAGAATTTTGAAAACACTTGACTTCCTTAGGTCAAAGGTGGATTTTTTACTGATATATAATATACGACAACGATCGATAGATATATGACTGTGCGAAGTTAGAGATCAAAGCATTTGTAATAGGAAATTCAGTCATTAAGCTGTCAATTCGCAACTCAAAGAAAATAAAACATAATTTACCGTCGATTGATTCCTCATGAGAAAAATATTAAGGTGTGAATTACGTCCTTTAATATGGGTAATTATTTTTTAAAAATATCTCTAATAATCACATAGTAGCTAGATTTTTACTTCTAATTGATATTACTTTAATAAATATGTTGTATAAATTCTATTTATAAATATAAAAATGCATAAATCACCCGTATATCGAGAACCTGAGAAGAATTTGTACAATTCTGAAAGCGAATTGAAGATAAGTGAGATGAATCGCATCTTGGATAAGTCGTCAGAATTTAAAGAAACGTAAATGAGAAATGCGTTTTGGCGAAACATTTATTTAGAGCGGAATTAGAAGATTTATTAGTCCCATCTGTAAATCAACGTTTTACTCCGACATTAGACAATTACGAATGCAATAGAATAGAAGCGTTAATCAGAAGCGATAAAAATGTCAAGGTATAGCAGTACAAAAAAATGATAAAATACTATATGAAATCTCTGTATGAGATTGAATTGGGAAAAGGAAGAAAATTAATTAATATATTACACACCATGTTGTAAATATTTGGAGAAAGCTAATCACTAGTAAATGAATGGAACAAAGAGGAACAGGACATGCGATTGGACCGTAAAAAAATATTTACATAAAACAAAGGATCAGTAAATAATATCGACATAAAAAGTGATTGATGGTCTCCAAAGATAACAGAGTGCAACAGAAACACTTATGTTTTATTTTTTATGACAATATTTGAACCAAGTTAGCCAAAAAATTTGGATTTTTTAAATTATCAAGTTTCAATCAAAATATATTTGAACGATGCATTAATTGCAAAACAAGACTTATAGTTAATATAGTCAATGCAAAGCTCTGAAAGGTAACGTAAGTGAAAATTGTACCAATATTAGTAAGTTATTTTATTATTAAGGACATATCGACAGAAAACCAGGGAGTACCCTGGAAATGATAAATATACAATAAAGAATTTTTGAAAGGCGTTTAATGCATAAATATTTAGGGCTTTAATTTATCGTGTAATATGTGAGGAATGAGGCCAGCGGCAATGCAGCGGATCTGAAAGAGCAATTTTCTCGGCGACCGAAAAAAAAGAAAATGCGGCAGAGGAGCCCTTCTCAATCCATCTGTCCACTCATCCATAACGATTATTTCATTTCCTGACAAAGACATCCGATGAAAAAATTGAGATTTCTCTTACATTCAGGTTTATTCTTCTGATGAAAGAAAAACCTGAAATATATAAAACCGAAACTGATCACAATGGCCAGGTGAAAGAGGAACGAATGCAATGGAATTAGTTAAAAATACTGTTATTCAGTGAAAAAATGTACAGCTTTTGATGTAGCAAACAATTAATAGGGAAACAAACAGGACACTGTTTTAACTCACTAAGTATTCCCTCCTTAGATATCTATTCTTTCCCAACAGTTTCTCATGATATTACACTAATCAATTTGAGGCGTCTTAGTACACTCCTGGCCAAAATTAACGCAGCACCTCCCAAGCGATCCTTATGGCCGGTGCTGCGTTAATTTTGGCCAGGACTGTACATACACGGCCCGAGCATCTCTACTTCTTCTCCGCTTTATTTCTCTCAGTACTCTTAAATCATTGGCCAATGTTTCTTCCTCTTTCACTTCTCCAAATTCCCTAATTGCACAAGGAAAGGTTTGTGCACATTGTTTCATTAAAATCTGTGTGTCACAGGATTTTCTTCTCACTCTTAACTTTGACACTAAATAGTAGAGGAAGTATAGTAGTAGAGTAAGTATAGTAGTAGGATAATAAAGTATAGTCATATTCCATAACTTCCATCTGCGGCGACTTACGATGACTCATCTCCCCGAATTCCCAATATCGGATGAGAAATGTGTAAACAGAGTCATAGTGGAAGAATCTTGGATGGAAGTGCGGGGGTTATCGATTTAAGGGCTGTCGAGTGGCGGAGGGTCGTCGCCTATTATTCCGTAGTTTGGTTGGGGGAGAAAGGATGGATGGATCAGGGGGAGGACCTAAGATTCACCCCTCAGGGATTATTTTTCTTCCCATGACGCACCCCAACAGGGTGGACTCGAAAGGGAAGCACAGGGTGAAATGGAAGATGTTTGAGAGAGTCGAATACATTTTAAATGTAGAGGTGCTATCTTTTTGGAGTTCCATGACCAAATTAAAACTGAAGATTCAACTTCTACCCAAAGCTACGAGCTTGTATTTTTGACGCAATCCGCGTCAGTTGCAAATTGATGATTTCTCATTCTAGACTCTTTTGAAAAAGCTAATGCTTGTTTTTAAATCTTTAAAACGAAGATTGTTGAGGAACCATAATGTGAACTAAACTTCCTCATTTGAGAAAAATCAACAAGAAACAGGCGATTTTACGGTTGGGATCGATGGATGACTAATGGAGCAATACGGGACATAAGGTGTTTCTATAGTGAACGATGAATAACCTAAGCACGTTATCGAAACAACTGCTTGTTTTCGATTGAATTAACTGGAAATATTTACTTATCGCGGTTGTTTCACATGCTTTCAATGGTCTTGTGTCATTGTTGTTGTTAATACCTTACTGTAAAAGTCCAGAAAATGGATGTTTGCGGGGTAATTAAAAATAAATAAAAAAATTTCGTCTCTTGAATGTCATTTCTCATTAATTTGTTAAAATAAATCCTCGTCTTACAGCTAGGGCTAGGGCAAATTTTCTGACGAGTTATTTTGCTTTTAATGTCATTAGTTGATTTTATGAACTTAAATTGACGATATTAAGTAAAATTTGAAGGAAAAGGGACTAGTTAACGTCCATGTTAAGATTAAACTAAGTTTCGCAAATTAAACAAAGGATCTAATAACACAGGCCGACAAATTTTAACTTTTTTTGGTAACATGCATGGTAGTAGCTGTTCTTAATTAATTATGGTTCTCTGATTTCAGATGTGAACTCGAAAAAGCCCAAAAATGTACGGATTTTTTGTTAAGGCGACTTTTACCTTTTTTCTTATCTGTCTTATCTCTTTCCTCCAATCCACTTCTATACCGCCATCGTCAAACATATTAGGTACCCTAAGAAGACGAATGAATAATAATCCCCTCCGGTTCTTCGTTACTTCCCAATGAACAGAAGAGGAAATTATGTTTACAGCTGAAAACGGGAACCCACTGACGGATACGAGGGCCGTCGGTTGCCGAGTTTTGACTAAAAATAGACTAATTGAAATGGAATAAATTCGTATACTCGAATAAACGTCTTTTAAGGGCTTTAAGATGAGTGTATGTATAAATTTAAACGTGCATTTTAGTGAGTGTGTGGGCACAGAAATCCACACTTCCACAACTAGTCAACTCGCTATTTTGTTGCTCTTCGAATTCGGCCGAGGAATTCATATTAAATGTTCAAATAGTGAATTAAAGAACTGATAAACAGTTTAGAAACGCATTTAGAGTTTTTCTCGCCCAAAAATATAACGTAAAAATTACTTTGTTAAGTGTTTAAGGTCTCCAACTCTGTACTTGGTGGACAATTTTCACAAACACGGCTGAATTTGCAGCAAAAAATACAACAAGTAACTACGTCATTGTTACCAAAACCTTGTCGGCTTGTGCAATAGTACAACGGAAGAAAATTTATCAAGCACGAACGAAGTAGCGAAGAAGAGCCACATTCTGGAAGTACGAGATATCACGGAGTGTTGCAGTGTTTGGGAAAACTGATAAAATAAGGAAAAGAGTGAACCAGATGCAGTACAGGCGATCCAAGAAGCGATCGCTTTTATATCAGTGCGGCAATGTATAGGGAACGATATCAGAGTATATATGAGATAAGATAGAGAGAGTTAATAATATAACAGAGAGTGATAGAAACATAATTCAACAACGTAACGACAATGATGCATGAGTGAGTATGCAACATAATTAAAACAAAAACATCTGGACCAAATATATCGTAAACGCAAAGAGAAGGTATGTTATTAAAAAATAATAAAATCGCTTCGATATATATTTCTGTAACCATGGCTTCAAAATAGATGGACTACAGCCATTCATGTATTTATACTCATTCAAGTGTATCACACGCCTTTCCTTAATCCGGCTAACTCATTTCTCCATTTTCTATTATCATTCGATCAAACAGATCGTAAAAATGCACGTTTGTTTCTTATTTATCCGCGAGAGGGAGATTTATCGAGTAAAGGGCTGTGCCGACATCTTCAAATATTTTATTGCCAGCTGTAAAACACGCCCACTTGAGGCATTACTCGAAGATTTCGAATGCGACAAGTCAGGTATTTACACGGCTCTATAAATTATTGAAGTCCTCATTTTAGCATGATTACAGCGGATCTTTATAAAAAATGAAAGCATTAAAGCGTCACCATGTATCTTATACAGTATTGATATTATGACGTCAGTCGTCCTCCCCTCCCCTGAAGTTATTATTCAAACATAACCAAAGATTAGACAAGGTACGCAACTGCAAATGCAGAATATGAATGGCAAATAAAATGTTCCCGGTGCCAAGATTTTCCACTTCTAAAATGGTTTATAACTTATACAAATCCGAAATATATTGCTGTTTAGGATTTATTCAAGAATCTGACAATGCCTCTACAAGCACACGCGCGCTACAGTCATGTTTTAAAATTTTCAGAGCAATAATTAGCTTATAAAAAACCTCACTTGACACAATATTGCCTCTTCATTAGAAGAAATGTTCGACAATACACGAAGATCTAATAGAAAGTGGCAAATTAGCCAAAGATTAGGAGAATTAATTTTATTGGTGCCCACAATGGGCATTCGCACCAATTCAATATTGTGCCCATAAGTGTATTAGTTTCTGAGCCAATATGTATTTCAAGGAATGGATAAAATACCTTATCAAAGTTTTACTGTGAAGGAACATTTTAGGAAATTTGAAGGAAATCGACGTCATAAGCAACTTCATTGCACTCTTAAGATAAAATACATTTAAATTATAATAGCATTAGACGGTTAAAATTCTTAGAAAAAATCTTCCAACGAAGTCATGGCCAAAAGATTAGCCACTGTAAACTAATTTTAAAAATAAATTCTAAATTTTCGTTGTATTGATATCAATTGATATCTAACTACAGCCATTGAAGGAACGGTGGAAGGAGAAAAGAGGAGAAGAAAGCTAAAGTTAATAGATGAAGTGAAGAGAGGATTATACAAGAAGACCAAAGAAGAGGCCTGGGACAGGAAACAGTTGTGGTGTATGGGACCTGCCGACAGGCAGAACACCAGAAGATGAGATGATATCTATGAAAGGTCAATTTTATAGTTGCCTCTCTTTGCAGTATACAATCAATTCATGAGTGTATAACTGGCATTCGCCGCACCATCGACCTCTCTTGTCCAGGTGCAGCACCGTGGTGTAGGCGAACCCGTCTGCCCGTAACTGGATGGCAGTGGGTGCGCCCCCTCGTGTCACCTTGGAAATTCGGCCTACACTCTCGTCTTTCGACAATACTCTCTCAAACCATTCCATGGCACGTGCAGTGGTTCTTCTTATTTACTGTTTTCACATTCACTCATTTCACGTACCAACTTATTTAATCGATATTTACAAACGTGCTCATTCAGACTGCTTATTGGCTATACTATCATTACGTCATTTAACATTTTAATGAATCTTTTTTTCAACATTAATTTTATGAGATTTTTGTTACCTCGTTTCAATCTTAATATCAAAATTTCAAGAATCTCCGAATTGACAATGGATAACTTAAAAACATTTTACATTTGCAGATTTCCGATCTTTAATCTCATTTCCAACGCAAGGTGATCACAATTTAATTGATAGCTGCACAAGCGCAAGTAATCAATCTATAAGTCTATCAATTATAAAACGTTGCACTCTTTTGCATTGGATTGCATTTCCCCATGCTTATCGTTGCAGTCTTCCACAATATCTTCTATTTTTCCAAACATAGACGCCCTTATGTGCAAAGTCACCTAAACCCTTTCCTTATAGACGCTATATTGTAATCCAAAGGCGGAATTTTCATTCAGCACTTCCTTCCTTTGATTAATCATTTCAACCTTCACTTTCCTGTTGTCTTCAACGAGAATTCGTAAACGTGACTTGGAGCAAAACGAAAATTTAAAATTGGAAATAAATGATTGTGAAAGTGAAGTGAATAAGTGATTGAGTGCTACTTCACGGAAGAAATGCACGATTTTAGACTTTAATAATACCTGATTGAAACAAGTGGAATTCAGTGGAACATAGATCTTGAAAAATATACATATGGAAGAGCAAGGATATTATATAAATAATGTAATTATTGTTAACGATTATTCGAATATTATCAATAAAAAATACAGTAAACGATGCGCTATAAAACAATGATGGAATCGCCCATTGTTAAAACGCAAGTCTGAAAAGAAAAGCCAACAATCGAAAGTCATTCTGCTCCATTGTCTTATCAAAACAGCGATTGGCGGGAAAGAGAGACGAAGCTGCCCTCTGGCGGAGCTTTCCTAGAACTGCTTCTCCCAAATGAGAAATATTATCACTTTGGGTAAGAAACCTCGTTTGTCAATTCTAAATTACACATATTATGAGATAAAAGTCAACTAGTAGGGATAAAATAGGAGATACTGATTATGAATACATAGATTGAAGAAATTGAAAAAGGAATGTTCTTCAGATTTTAAATATTCCGTAATCTGCAATTTGAAAGTTTTTGTTACAATGAACGGTAATTAAGAATCCCTGGCAGGAAAACAAACACACAAAATCAGGTCTAAATCACATTACCATGTCACTTCTCACATATGATCATTTTAGCGTTGATCCGTGGAAGCTAATTTCGACAATTCCTCGATTTAATAGTTAAAACTGCAAATAATCAATCCATCGAATGAAATGCCTCCCAAAAGATTCTGCCAACTTTAATGCGCTCTATCGGCTGATCGTGGAACTAGCACCCTTTCGTCTTTTCGCTTGCCTTTACAAAGATTCTTGTCTGGAATTATTATGCATTTCTCGATGAAGATCTTTCATGGACCATAAAACAGTCTTTCGGCTAACTTCAAACTAAACGACGTCTATTCCTCGATATTCGTCTCAATTTTGAAAGCAATGGAAATTGGAAAGTGCTCGTGATCTAACTTCGGCGAACGTGATCAACAGCATTTTTGTTCGAGCGAGGCTAATTTCAAGATATAACTCGATTTCCGAAGTCGAGAACAAACGGGAAACTTGATAAGGAAATTTGATTCGATTTGAGTGAAATTTGAATACTTTCTCCATAAATTAAGAATTTAATCTTAAGTACGAAAATCCACAGCGTAGTCATTGAAGAAATTCTCACATCACACAACCGATAAGTCAAGAAAAACTATTCTTGAAAATGATGAACATCTAAATAGAGCGATGTGATAATTCAAAAAATCGATCAACTTTCGACATAAATAAAGGAATATTCATTCAGCGCAATGCAATTGGAATCAGCTTCACCGATTTGGTGTGAAACTACTTATCCGATTGAAACCGCATTCTTTCAGAAAAAATATAGAATTTTTCCCCATACCTTTGGAAGTTACGATCATTCTGCTTTCCTTTAGCCCACATATATTCCCTTTATTTAATCGCCAAAATGCAACAGACAAACATCATTGGCTAGTGGCGATGATTAAGCAACGAACAATACATTAGTGGCTGGAGCGGGATTTGAACTCAGAGCCACAGTTAGGCTGTCCAATCCCTAGAAAAATTTTCCTCTTTATACCACTCATTATGTAACTTACTTCATTCAATAATTTATAGACGTTTAAGTCGATGATCAAAGTGTCACGAATTTCACGGAATAACAAGAATGCAAGAACATGAGAAGGAATATGGCCGACTTCACCGTTTTCGTTAAGAATTGCTGCACTACTGCAACGTTGAAATGTACTCAACCTCTTCCAGCAGATCTACCCCACTGAGCGTCATCATAAATAAAAGAGACGCTGCAGAATGTCTGAAGAGCAGTCTGAAGGAACAAATGAGCAGAAAGGTGAAATAAAAAAGGAAATCAGAGTCTTCATAATTGGAGACAATAACACTTAATAAGAGTGGATGAAAACAAACCAAAGATCGCTCCGATTCCCCAAGTTAATCCCCGGATGACCTCCCAAGTAATCCTAATTCTTCCGAAAGAGGTCAGGTCGTCTCTCGCACTTTCTTTCATTTCTCCATTCTCTCTCTCCTTTAAACCTATTCCTCTTTCCAAATCAATACCTTCAGGGATTTTGACTATCGCTGACGAACTGCACTTCTGCAGAAGGTAAGTGGCATACAGATGAGTGGATTGCGTATACAGTGTGCTTTACATTTTGCATTCACAATTAAAAGCTTTTACTGAATTTTATCAATGAAACGGATTGGTGAAAAAAATTAAGGTTCTATTAAATAGTCAATTGAAGAGTAGTTGAATATGTAACATGTACATTGAACATAAAATATCAAGGGAAGCTGTTTTGACTATTGCACGTTATGCTATGCTTATACTATTACACATTGCACTATACTACAATTCTGAGGCATTGCATATAATTTTATTTTAATCTATTAATTAAAATGTGAGAATATTCGATTCGAATTTTATTAATTAAATCTTAGGAAACTAAATAGTTGCCATGGATATTCTAAAAATGATACAGAACAGCAAAAATATAGTGAACGAGTATTCACACTAGTAAATTTCAAATAACAATTTGATCGGCTGCAATTCTTCAGACTTCAATATCGTGGTAATGAGTATTTATAACGAGCCGGATAATCAATTATGCGGTTAAAGAAGACAGAGGGGTACATCGAAAATCAACCAATTGATTGATGTAATTTTCAACAAATAAAATGATAATTGGAAGATCGATTCCTCATTAACAACGAAAGTCATTGGTCAGAGAGTAACACTGTTTACTTATTCCGTCAATAGTGGCATAAAATCAACACAATGATCGAATATATATTATTTCCACAACATCAAATAAGGAATCGAAATGTATTTATTATATTTAAGAATCAATGCTGAAGACTTGGATAAAACCGGGAAGACACGCTATTACGCACCAATAAATGCTAATCATCAAGATAACTAACTCTTGCTAAATTAAACAAGAAAAAATCTTCGATATTTTTCCTTTTCTTCTGGATATTTTAAGGCACGGAATGAAAAGATCACAATCACGGTTTAATGTGCCAGAGAATATTATTCAAGTGAGTCAAAAAGATCCGTTACCACATCACATATTGCGATTAAAAAACTTAATTACAACGAAATTAGCCAGACAAGGTTTCCCTCATTTCATGTCAACCCCTTGGAGCAGAAGGGAAAGGAAAAGATTTTCCTCACTCGGTGGACATCTCTTCTTTAATCTTCGTCTCTTTCGCTACATTTTCAACTGATTACCGAATTCATTAACATTACCATTTTATTATTTATTGCCTTTTATCCTCATAATCGTTTCCAATCTGATTCACAATGATCATACTACCATCTCTTGATGTATCTAAATTTTCTTTTAGTATGCGACTTAAAGGGAAATTTCATATGCTTCTGTGGCAGTCCTGATCATCTATATGCTGATAAAATAGCTGATGGGATGTTAGTGAATTGTGGTGTAAATTCTTGTCTGGAATAATCGAATGATACTGTTCTTCATACGGCCCTTGTGTCATCATAACGTTGAAATTTCAATCGACATCATTTCGTATTAGCAATGAAAGCAATAGCAAAGTACCTGATTCCTCATATAATCTAGTCATTCCCTTTAAGTGTAATTTCGACTGCCAAAAATTATTAGTTACCATTAATAACTGCATTATAATAGAAGGAAAGATAGTCCAACCAGTGTATGCGCTGTTGAAGTTGTATATACAATGTAAGAAAGAAGCAAAATTGGACTAAATCAACGAATAAAATATTTTTTTTAATTCGCTCGTACGAAAAACCACAGTTCGAGAGGATCTTCGGCATTGGAATGCTTTCTCAAACACTAAAGTTATAAATCAGCGTAATTATGCTAAGATAGGGCTTACTTCCCAGTACTAAGTACACCTCCACTCACGCATGAATTATGCATTAAATTTAAGATTAATTCTGTATCTTCCGTCTCGCCCACCCAACCACGCCTCCTTCGAATCTAACTCATTTCTACTAAGAAAAACGTCATTTCACCCCTTTCCATTACAAATCACGAAAACGTGACGTCTTGGATCTTGGAAAAAGAAAACCCTGGATGGCAGAGTCTCATTTGCGGGGACTCACTCACATTCGTCGTTAAAAACTCAATAGAAAAGAACCGCAAATTTCAATCCTAAAAGCGATTTTAGTCATAAGGGAATAAAACGTGTCCACACTTTACGATGATTATCCTGCAATTCCCTCTCTCCCCTTTGCCCTTTAAATTTTTCGGTCCACTTTTTAATTGGGTCTACCAAAAGTTCTTATTCAACGTCCAACTCATTTCGGAGTGAAATAACTTTAATTCCACCCAAGGAAGAGAATGGCCTCGCTTCATCGCAATTTCTAAGAGCCGTCGATTTCAGAAATTATAGTTCAACAACCTTTAAAAGTTAACGATACGAGTTTGTATATATATCCCCTCCTCATCACTGCCACAGTTCATTGCCTCATCGGGGTGCCTAGGTTCAACCATGCTAAGAAGGCTTCAAAAATATCTCCGGCTAACTAATGAAAGTGGTATTCACCAACCGGCAGAAGGACAGCCTGGTGAATTATTGTCCTAACCCCCCCAAATACAAGTACAATTTTCATGATGAGCTTCTTTAATGGAAATTTATCCGGACGTAAAAGCACCACCCATTCGGATGTCCGGGAGGTGGTAGAATTAAAGAGGTTCCTCGTGAAGAAAAGAATTACTACCCTGCAATTCACAACCTACAACTGTCACAGCTTGAAGAGTGAAGAACGATTGCTGGAACTACTCAATGAAGCAGAGGAGATAAAATGGGATATCATCGGTCTCAGCGAAGTCAGAAGAAAATCAGAGGAGCTACTCACACTGAAGGAAGGACACTTATTCTTTTACAGGAGTATCAAGAAATGGAGGCGTTGGATTCTTGATCAACAAGAGATGGAAGGATAATGTGGTAAAAATCGAAGGTGTGTCAGATAGAATTTGTAAACTCATACTAAAGATCAATGAGCGTTACTCAGTACAGGTCATCCAAGTCTACGCACCAACAGCGGCAAGCAGCGAGGAGGAAATATAAAACTTCTACCAAACTCTCGGCACTGAACATGACAAGGAGGCCCACTACTATAAAGTCATTATGGGTGATTTTAATGCTCGTGTAGGTCAGCGGGAAGCTGATGACACTGTCGCAGGACAATACAGACTGGGTCAGAGAAATGAGCGAGGTCACCGCTTAGTAGAGTTTGCAGAATGTATCAATATGTATACAACAAATACATACTTTAAGAAAAATCCAACAAGGAAATGGACGTGGAGAGGTCTCAATGGAACAAAAAATGAAATAAAATACAAATTGGTAAACAGACTCTACACCGTAACTAACAGTGAAGTTTTGAATAACTTCAACACTGGAAGTGACCACAGAATTGTTAGATGCAGAATTAATGTTAACCACCGAATGGAACGAAAGAAATTTGTTTCTTGAAAAAAAGGATGAGATAAATATTGGTAAACTATCAGATAACGAGAAGCAGTTTCAGCTGGAACTTAGAAATAGATTCTCAGCACTTCAGGAGGAAGAACTCGAAACCAAAGTCATGAAAGTCGTGAAGAAAGCGGCAGAGGAAGTAGCAAGCATGCCAAAAAACCTAAGGATAATAATTTTAGAGATAGAACCGGCAAGGGATGAAACGACGGAAGGAACTGAAGAATTCAGACAGTCCAAGAGATAACATCGAATATACCAGAGCTTTGAAAAGCCATCAGAGTAGCAATCAAGGAAGATGTGAGGAATTTTAATGAAAATATTGTGCAAGAGGCCATAGAAAATAACAAGAGCATAAAGAGGGTCAGAGGACGCCTAGCAATTGGTAAGAAACAGATTTTAGCCTTACAGAAGGGAGATGGCACAACAAAATATAATATACCAGCAATATTGAGGACTGTAGCAGAATACTTTAGCAACCTATACAAGAAGATGGGAAATGCCGAAGAGGAAAACCAAGAGGAAAGCCAAAGCTCACAATATCTCCTCTCAATTCTCCCAGAAGAGGTAATGGCGGCGATTAAGCAGATGAAGAATGGGAAAGCAGGAGGAGCAGATGGGGTGTTGGCGGAGTATATGAAAATTGGTGGAACAGAGATTTCTAATGTTTTAGCACAATTTTCCAGTAATTGTGCTAAAACAATTGTGCAATAAAAAATTGGAAAATTATTTGGGGAGGCCTACATCCGACGTCGGACTTAAAAATGACTGATGATGATGATGTACATCCCGTTGCCACCCTGCCTGATGCCCTAATCGTAGCATAATTTGAAATAAATAAATATATATGTTGGTATATATGTATATTTATACTGACAAAGATCTTATGAGAGGAATAAATATTTTATTCTATTTTTGTTTATTTACTTCATTCTTAACTTATTACTGTTTATTTAACTTATTCAGTGCATTTCTTCTAATCATATTTATTAAATTCATTACTATTCTTTGGCGATATTTAAATTTCATAGTTTGACTCATTTTGATTTTTTTACTTCATAGCCTTAATTTTAAAAATTATCTTTACATCACTTAACCACAGAGCAAAGGACTCCGGTCTATCGAAGGCGCTTTGTATCGATTTTTCGTCGACCCTTAATAAATCCCAGATAAGCTTTCTTCTCCCTTTCTATTTATCATCATCGACGTTTAACATCGTCGTTGCTTCTTTTCTGCATTGCACTTCCTAACTGAAGCACTACAGCAATAGTCATCTTCGACTATTTCTGTGTTTTATTTAGATATTTATTTTTAAGTTAAAAAATTTATTTTATGTAGAAATGGCAAATAATCTTCATTAAACGCCATATTTTATGCGCGAGATTTTAATTGCTAAACATTGTTGCGTTTAAATACTCGAGGGCGTTTCTGGAACCTTAACACATTTTTAGAGGTAAAATTAAGTAAATCGAGAAGTTCATAGCACAAAAATATGAAGTCTTTGTTGAATTGCAACTTCAGAGGAGAAACATATTATTGAAGTTACGAGTGAACAAAATAACTATGGAGTCAAATTCCAAGCTAGCACAAAGTCCCTTACAACAAAACTCCTCCAAAAACTCAGTTAAGAAGGGATAATAAACTTGTACTCCTCGCCATAGAGGGAGTAATTGGCAGAAATTTAATTTGAGCCTCTGAAAGAAAGGCACAGCGGCAGCATAACGAGGCCAAGTTGACAAAAAAGCGAGAGATGAGAAGGGAAAAAGGAGATTTCCTATTTTTGCCACTACATTCAGTTCGAAATGTCCTCTTCAAAAGGTAGAAATTTAGTAAAATATATTTGAAACTCATTTATTTAAAAAATTTACATTTACTAAAAATAAGATAAAAATGCAATTTTTAACTAATTACTTCGGATTTTAAGAGATCTTATTATCAATTCAGTGACTTAAACTGTAAGAAAGTGAAGAACTCAAATTGACCTGAAGTCATGGCGTAAAACCCGAAACAGAAAAACTGAAAGAAATAAATGACAACAGCACAATCTTTGGAACAGCAAAGTCATCTGAGGGATTGATGGAATAACGAACTCGAGTGCCATCTATCGGGAGAGGAAATAAAGAGTAATGTCCAAGGGGAACAGAGGGCAATCGGTGGAGACAAATGCAGGCGATTACGAAGAAATGAGGAATTTAGAGATTATAGTGTTCTTCTCGATGAAAACGGAATTAAATTCTGCAGAAATAAAATCGCGTATTTTTCTAAAGTTTCTAAAACGAAAGGCCGGTTTCACTAACATCCTCAGGTGTCATCAACAAGTATCGAATCCGCTATTATACTGACATCTAATTTCATAGGGCAGCATCCTTACTATATTATTTTAATTTGCACTTTTTCATTGTATAAATGATAGTTCTTCAAACTTTGAAACCTCTAAACTGAAGTCCCAATGATGAAATGACAATATCTCTAGTAGTAGAGTATTGAGCTAGTAAACGGCAGAGCAATTGAGAGATACCGGGTTCGAGTCGCGTTCATGTTCGTTGGGGCTCATAATTTCTATAAAGCCCATTTCCAATGCTCCATTTTCGTAGAATGTTGTTTCTGAGTCATATTCTTGCTCAACACTTTACACAGATACTTCAACCTTGCTCCATCGTAGCTTTAAACAGCTCAATTTTTATTTATCGCCAAGTACTTATTTTATGAAGAATAAATGAATTACTTTGATAATGGGTTTCCTAACACAATTAAAAGATGCCGACAAAATCAAAGAGACCAACCTCCCAGGGGATGTCACAAGCAAGACTTTTTGGTGTTCAATCGGAGGGCATTTGTGGATCCATGTGACGCAATAATTCATCCAAATGGACAATAATGAAGGCGGCCGAACAGCAAGAGCCGAACAAAAGAATGATTAAAAGCGTCGCCAGTGGAATTGTTCGAATGGGGCGCAAAAGAGGTTCAACGCGACCCATCTTTCAAAGAACCTGTTTACAAACACCGCGGCCACGTGCTTCGAGGGTAAGAACCCTTCGTCTGAAAAGGGGTTCGTCGGCGGTGAGGCAGGGTTTCTGGAGCACCAATCTACAACATTCGGTCCATTTAAATAGATTCTGAAGGGAATTCCGTGACATTGATTTCCCGACACGTCATTCGCCGATGAAACCCGGCGCCATTGAGGATCATTTTGAGAAAAACAAAACTTAATCCATAATGATTTACAATCCATAGCTATACATTATTCCAAAATTCCTGGAAGTAGCTAAACGATTCCTCCACTGCCTAAGAACAAAAATAAAACTTAAAAGTGCAGTAAACGATCAAACACTTCCTTAACGAATATCTAAAAGTAGAGTTTATGACGTAAATAAAAACCTTTGAAGATAGCCTTATTCCCGTTCAATTAGGCCATTGCCTCCGTTTTAATTCGTCTGAGAAATGCATTTCGATACAATAACATGCTTCTGCTCAGTCAGAATATTTATTAGCCCCAATCCCTCAAACACCAATAAATGAACACTCCACAAGAAACTCTTACAAGATGACCAAATTTCAGGTTGTCATCAATTCCTTTTTCTTCTCATTTGCGAACACATTTATTCTCCATTTATTGGTGTGCACAATTTATGTTGCACCAAAATTGTGTGAATCTTTAGTTATAATTCAGACATGGGGAGACTCTCACTTTTGTCCGGGGATTTTGACGAATCTTTTTTTGGCGATGCAGGAAGTGGAGGAATGGAAGAAAATTACTGGCGTTCATGAATGGTTCGTTGTACCTTTTCTGCTTCTCGAATGCGTACACTTACCGACACGGTCCCATACGCTACATGCAAACACACTACAGGAGAAAAGACAGTACAACTATGGTTGTAGTAGAAAAATACATTCTTACACCCTATGCAATCACAGCCTCTGGTAAATGTTTCCTCTGCGTGCAGGAATCAATTATTGCAATGAGACTAAGGCCCAATTACACGAACGGCAATATTTTTTTATTCCTACACTTCCTGCATCACCATATAAATTGTCATCAAAATCCCCGGACACGGCAATATTGTGCTCAACTCCAGAATACGTGGGGGACACAACTGAGACTCAATGAATCTGAAATACCACGAAAAATCAAATGAGTTTACTGCATCGAAATAAAAAAATCTTATACAATAATGAAATGAGAAATTATTGCCAGTTCTTGCTGTACAATGGGTTGCGGAACCGAACTTGGTACCGCCGAATGCGGAAGTTTTCTTTTCATATTATGCTAACAACAAAATGACGTCGTTAGGGCCATAAATTTATCCATCATTTGGATAAACGTTTATCACCCTTTTCTTACAAGTATTATTCCCATCACTCAATGGTATATTCATCTTGGAATTCGAAAATTTATTCTAATCATATGCAGAATTAATTTTAATAGAGAAACAAATTGAGCATAGCTTACGATACACCCGAATAGAAAATGAATTCCTTTTTCATAGATAAATGGATTCCGAAGCATGATTATCAAATGCATAAAAGAAGGGCAGCGGATCACACAGAGCATTTGACATGCAAATTAACCAATATTCAGCCAACGCTATACCGAGCAAAATACATTGAAGACATTAGCGGTTTTATCAAATTTACGAAGGATCTGAATATTTATTTTATATCTGATAATGATGATTGAAAATAAAAGATTAAAAAATTTAAAAAATAATAGTCAATTGAACACATATTTATAAGTGTTATTATATGCAACTACGTATATTCATCAACATTCATTGTGATTAAAATCAAATAGATTACCAATCTAAAATAACTAAAAATGTAAATAACTAACCCTTAAATTAAAATGAGGCAAAGTTAAAGACAATTGGAGAATCCTTAAATATTTGTGCAAGAAGTTCGAAGTCGCGAATGTGATGATGCAGTGGATTGAGCACATTTTGAGGCCTTCTACGTTTCGCGAAAAAAAAACACGCAAATTTATTTACATTAGGCATTTCATTCACCAAAAGAAATATTAAGAGGTCTCGGATTATGGCGATCGTTCATGAAGTTGAGATGACGATACAAAATAACAAACCTTAAGATATAAATTTAAAGAATTGAAATCTGCAGAATACTTGGCCATGTAATTCATGCGGTTTTATCGTTCATGAGGTTAGCGCTTAAAGTGATTGCATTCTACGATGTGTTCTTTATTTTGAGTCTCTTCGGATTCGTGGACGTAAGCAGAATGACGTGTCAAAGAGAATGAAAAGAAGGACCGAAAAAATCTGGACAAGGAATGAGGTGCCACTGCTTAAAAGAATCGAAGGAAACGAGAAAGATGTTTCAAAGCAGAAAACAGATGTTCATAAATAGAGAAGTACGGAGTTTCAGTTTTTTATCACTAAAAAATAAGATTTATAAATGATCAAATGTATGTCTTTTAAGTGTTGATTTGCACGAATATGAATTTAATTCTCATTCGCTACAAAGGAGGCAAACACTTCTTCTACAGCCGCTCTCCGAATGGAGCACCTGCTTCACTCCATTATCTAATTAACTGTTCCCCTAGATCACCACGCCATCAAAGGCTATCGATAAATCTTTACGATTTCTTTCGACTGGTGCTTCCCTATTGGCCACAGCTGTTAGTTCGATAGCATCTGCTCGAATTATATTATAGACTCCATCAAAAGCAATCAAATTATGATCCGAAATTTTCCATACTTTATTTCTTCCTAACCACACTAGGGCCGAGCTTTGGCGATCTTTTTCGTCCAATCAACGACTTCGTTTCCGATGTAAATTCACGAAGCTTCTTCTATAGAGAGTTTATCCTGACCACGAACTTAGAAAGTATACGACTGGAAACTGCTGAAATGTTTTGGCTCCCTTAACCCATTAATGCCCAAAACTTTTTTTTTGCTATTTAATGGTATTTTTGGATTAATTCCATCTAATAATCATACTAACAATGCATTGACAGAGTTTTAGATTTTTACACAAACTGGAACATCTTGATTTTAGATGGCAACAAATGTTGCCACTGGGCAGATATGGGTTTGTCCGCATCCGCGAGATGGCAGCACTAAAGTTCGCCCTTTGAAACCATAATCTTATGTGGAGTAAACGGTGAAAAAAGCACGATTATGATACGTATGTAATAAAGAGTAATATTTACCAAAGATGTAATTAAGAGTAATTGTTTTATCCAACAATAGGTACTTTTGAATTGAATACAAAACATTTGAATAAGACGGACAAATTAGCAAATCCGAAGAATAGGTGTTTGCCTTATGTAACACAACACAGGTAACTTTGTCGCCGTAAAATAGTAAAAATAGCAAATAGTATTTAAATCTTTATTTAAAGCAACGGAATTTGTTTAAAAAAATAAAGAATAGCGATCGTAGGCATCCCAACCGATAGGGTGACTTCGGCCACTAAATACGTTTCCTAAATATCGCCTATAAAATTAACTATATGACTAAAATTACGACCATTAATATATTTTAAGATCTTTAAATTATTATTTTATTTCATAGGTACTGAGATAAGAAGTTATTGACTCATAGTAACGTTTTTCCACTTGTAAAAAATTCATGGTAACAAACTTTTACTAGACCACTAAATATCTGAAAAAACACGACCTAGGTTTCGTAGCGTCGCTACATACCTGATGATGTAGCGACGCTACGAAACCTAGGTCGTGTTCTTCGGATATTAAATCAGTGGTCTAGTAAAAGTTTGTTACCATGAATTTTTTACAAGTTAAGAAGTACCATAATGTTAACCCTGAAATGGTTTCGTTTTTCCACTTTATTTATAAATTTTCAAAAGAAAAATAAATTTTTCATATTTCTAAATTTTTTCCTCCAAAAACAAAAAGAGTAAAAAATTCTTGTAGAAAACTTCTACTCACTGTCACTCGAACCCTTTTAAATTTTTTTCAAGCCTTAGAGTCAGTGTTTTGTTTCTTCTAATGAATCTCCGAACTCAAACAATTACTGGAATTATTTTCAAAGCACTGAACATTTACTTTTTACAGTTCAAATACGTTTGTACTAAAATTTGGATATCACGAATACTCATAACAAATTTAACAGCACTTCCACTAATTTAATCTCTTTTTCACGAAGAAGCACTGTTTGGCCTCCAATTGTCTTCAAATGTTTCCCATCTTGCTGAGTGTTACTGAGAGAAGTTAACAGACTGAGGTTTTGTAGACTTGTCTCGAGAATGCGCGATTTTCCATTTAGTTCCCAATGACAATTGTACTGTCAATGTTGCAAGGAGCAAGACGGATTTGCTGGCGATATGTCAAAACAATATAAATTCTAAAGGGCAGGAAAAAATAGCTACTTTGTGAAATTTTAGATATTGTACTACAAATTTAAAATTTGTGGAGTAGTGCACGAGTGGCCGAAGTCACCTTTCTACAGTAACGTTGATGTAAGTTGGAAAGTGCGACCACGTTGTGTGAGTTGGAGATCTTCATTGTCGTTACTGCGCTTGAAGACTTTTGATATATTTTAAGGTATCCTTAAGGTATCCTTAATCTTAAAAATGCCCGGTCATCGTTGTATTGCACCAGATAAAGAAACACAGCAAGTGTGCTGTTTGCCAGGCAGCATTAATTCATCCGGGGCATTCTCTTGCCATCCAGTAGCAAAGTTAACAAATCTGAAAAGTATGGGGGTTTTGGTTCATCCTAATGTAAACCTTCGTACTTTCATCCTCAAAGAGGAGGAACAATTTGTAAAGAACTGTGAGTCAAACGATGTGCTTGAGTGCATAATTACAGAGTTACTTGAAGGTGATGAAGAGATAACTTTCCCATGCACGGAAGTGAAATCATAGCATATATAATAAAATATTATGTAACTATGAGGATTAGACAGCATGCAAAGCTTATAAATTTAAAGAAAGTGCATCGAAAAGGAAAATTGCGAAACTGTCTAAAAGTTTATGTTTGGTCAATACATTTTTATACCACTCTATCCTTTATGTTTGTATATTGTATAACCTAAATTCACATTTCAGCCTCCCCAAGATGAAATGAAGTCCACGCCAGTCATTAAAATTTAATACTTTTGGATGTATGTATATTTCAACAATATTTGACTGTTTCCTCATTTCCTGGAGACTATTTCTGGGAACTTCGATTTGTTTTCAGGAAATGTATATACGAGGGTGGTCTGAAAAGTTTCCGACCCCAGATTCTTCAGACTTCTTCAGAAAATTCTCAGAAATTTTCAGAAAACATGTCAAGAAATGTTGAAATGTCGGAAACTTTTCAGACCACCCATGTGCATCCTGCGATTCTAGTTTTAAATGGCCTAGTTGAAAGTAGATGTAACGTTGGTAATTTATTAAGGATCAATTATTTTCCGTGTATCCAAGCAGAATACATTGCACTTCGCTGATCTACGAATAATGTTTTCACGAGTCACTTGTGGTGTGCCCTGAAGGCAACCTGCACTTGTTCTTCGGATTTACTAATTTGCCCATTTTATTCAATTGTTTTAAGTACTTATAGATGGATAAATCACTAACTCTGAATTCCATCTTTGGTATATACTAATCCCGCAAAGAAAAAGAGGGAAAAAGTATCATAATCGTGCTGTTTTTTCCATTTACTCCATATGAGATAATGGTTTCAAAGGGCGAGCTTCAGTGCTGCCACCTCACGACTGCGGACATTAAGGGCGTCAGCCGATCGTACAGTCAGCATATGGGGCTTCAGGGGCGTGATCCTGACTCATGTAAATAGGAAAACCATTACTCGATATGTTCTCACCAAAATAAAAATTAAGAGTGCCGGAGCCTTTTTCGTAGCAATGACTAACTTTTTGTGGCAGAATAAAGAAGTATTCATCTAAAATGAATATGTAGTAATTGAAACGTTCGCGGAACGCATCGTTGGGAGAGCTTAGTTACGCCGCGGTTCCCAACAATCGCTCATACTTTGTAGTACTCGCGAGGGACATTGTTGTTGACTTCGCTTAGTAACGAGAGGGAAGTGGTATTTTTTCTGACAGCCGGAGAGTGCCAAAGCGATGCCAATTAGAAAAACGATCTGTAGTTTGGATAATTTAACACATTAACATCACCAATATGAGTTACAATGAGGTTTTCACTCGTCCGTTAAAACTAAGAATCTTCGACTTACTATGTTTTAAATATAATTTTAAGTACGTTGCCGTAAAGACAGCTCAATGAAATCTTCGTGGTAAATAGTTGATGACTTGGGCAAGTTTTGAGAGCAGTCACCAAAAGATTTTTTATGTCAATTTCTTTTTGATTGGCCTCAAAGATTTTGATCAAATTCATGACGTCACAGTTTTTTATTCAAAATGTACGAAACAAATTCTTAACTCGAAAACAAATAAAAAGTTGACACCCAAAGGGGGGAGATTCAGGTAGTCCAAGAGGGGCTCTACCAATTCCGAATTTGCCTAGGACTCATCGGTTCGACTCCAGACGAGTAATATAGTTTGCAATAAATATATTTAAAATCCATTTTTGTACTTTCAGGCTTTATTTCATTAGAAAATTTAAATTAGAAATAATAGTCCTAGAAAATCGAATCAAGCACCAAAATAAGGAGAATTGAATAAAGATTCTTATTTTGGTCCTGGAATATCGTTCGCGATTCGAAATTGCGAACAATTAGATCAAGTACGTGAACATTTTATCGAAATTTTGAGGTCGTAAACAACCCTTGACGATCAAGGCGATTGTTGATTCCGAGCTCATGCGTAATTCCATAAGAAGACATGGAAAATGAATGCCCAGATACAATTAATGCCCTAAATAAGATATAGACTATACGAGTAAGATATTTAAACATTAATATTTAAGAGATTTAAAAATTATTATTTAAGAGATTCAAACATTAGCAATTACATTATCCCGTCAAGAATTTCTGGGACAAATATACGAAAATTAAAAAAATCTAATTTTGTTGGAGTCTGTAGCAACCAATTTTTATTTAAATCAACGGAATTGTTTGCTGTATTTTTCGTAAAATGAATGCGCTTTATAGCTGTGGACTCCTTAAATCGATCGATAGCGGCGAATTGTATACTTGTAGCAAATCTTTAACATCGTATAACTGACCAAAGTATTGATTTATTCGTTGTTTTTTTGGTGCTTCCACTCCATATTCATTTACTATCCTTCTGTTATTGGTGTTTAATCTTTGCTTCTATTTTGGCACTGCAGTTGCTTTTGTGCTATTTGTCTTCCGTGTTTTTGCTACACATTTTAAGCTTGAGATGAGAGTCAGTTTTGTACTTTCCACAAAGAATATTCATCGGTGGTTATTAGAGTGATGTATAATTTATTTCTGTCATTTGAGTTTAATGTTCGATTCATTTGTCCCCCTGTACCTCTCTGAGAACATCTCTTTAAACGTGGTCCTGCTTATCCTAATGCGATCTTAGCTGAAAACATTTTTCATTCGGAGTATATGAGATTGAATATTGAGTTGATGCGGTTTTTAAGACTTCATTGTAACTTAAATTTCTTGGTTTATTGGATTGAAAACTCTGGTATCTGATATCTATCATCAATTATGAAGCATGTGTTACGATCAAGGTTGTTACACTGGTATTTACGAAATTTGATATCCTCGTTGAGAATCATCGGGCTCTTCTGCTAGTATTAAATAAAAAATGCACCACAAACAATTGAGTTAGGGAAACCCCAGTGGCGTTAGAGGCTATGGTTGAAAAATGCGATGGCACGTTTAAGAGGGCCTTTGGAATCGACCTGAGACGACCAAAACGTAAACAAATCCCAGCAGCGGGCGGCAGCGCAGGTAAACTGGTTGGCAAATGAGGAGCGGGGGGAGGCAGACATCCGAGAACAGATGGCCGTCTTACACAAAAGATGCAATGGAGTAAAGAAGCAGGATTCGATGCACCTTTCCGCTTACATTAGACAGTACAAAATATTTAGAAGCACCGTTCAAACATCGTTGACCTACATTAAAAACCATAGATAACGAAAAAATATTTATTACTAAATTAAAAAAAATAAACCACGCTATTACAATCCTTCCTACAGGAGTAATTCATTTGATAATTAATGTATTACGTTGAGAAAGAGGAATACATTTTTGAGGAACGGAGTTTTAACGCAAATGTGATTTTCACAAACGGTGTAATTTCAATAAATTCGAATAGGAATTTTTCAGAATTGTGCTAATGTTCTTCGCTTAATTCTATATTGATTAGTATTTAGAAGAGAATTAGGGTATGAATAAGCTGAGTATTCAGCCACAGTAGATCCACAATTACATTGAGTTCCATCTTGCTTGAACGGGGCTTTTGCAATACCCTACAGTTGATGTCAATCTCTACTATTTGTCATCCACTAAGAATAGGCTAGAAACTAAAAACACGAATTCACGGTGATGCAAGAATATTGTTAAAACTGATTGGGTGTAAATTAAAAAAATGATTGTGTATGTATAAAATTATATACCTACGGTAATTCCTGGAGTGATGCCCCACCTAAGGAAATGACTTCATAACAATGACTTCAATGACAACAAGAATGTGAAACTTTTCTTGAAAAAAGCCTTAATCAGTACCACCTTAAAGTTTAATTGATACTTATAAGGCACATACATTCCTAAAGATAGCACAGGGGCATCTGTCCCGAGAAGAGGTGGGGCGCCTATCCTTTTAGTATGAAAGAGATGCCCTTGCAGCCAGTGGGGCTATACATTGTCCAAGATGGACTGTCACTGCACGTGGATATTAGATGAACCTACATTTTCAAGTTTTCGCCCTTTAATTCAAAATATTCAAACATCTAAACGGATGCCAAACAGAAACATTATACTCTATCTTATAACAGGGCGGAAAATAACAGTACCTACTTTAAATGATGTCATAAAACTTCGTAAAAAGAATTAACCGCTGTGAAACTCTTTCAGATAGACGGGTGCCTTCCAACTGACTGACGCACACGATCAATAGAGCAATCCTGTGGTTTTCCTTAAAAATACTACGATCTCTCCCGGAGGGGCATCTCTCCCGGTGGGGCATCTCACCCGGAATTACCTCATACAAGATTTTATGCATCATTGCTGTAAGCATGCATTATGAATTTATTCTGCATATGTTATACTTACATAAATGAAGGAAAAAACGATGTTTATATAAAAAAGTCGGGCAACGAAAGAAGCAATAGAATGACAGAATAAAGCTTAGCATGGATAGAATGGGACTCAGATAATAATGAAGTGGGTGGGTAAGAACGCAGGGTATTTAGGGTTTTTGCACTGATAAGTATGTAGTAATACTTGAAGCATCAGATATGCGAGTTTAAGAAGAGCATAATTCATTGCGTTGCATGCACGTATTACACATACACAAACATATTGGCATAAATACTTGCATCAGCATCTAGATGCTGGACCGTCAACATCAGTTCAATATTCATTATATGAAGTGCACGAGTGAATGCAAGTGAAGCAAAGAAGACTCAATTCCCTTGAAGCAAACTTCGAATTATAAATTGCCAACTCAGATTTCAATGAAGACTGTCAGATAACAAGAGAAAGCCTTCGAGCTGAGAATTTAATATTCGATGAAACATCAGCTGATGAATATTCCGAACTCGCTTCTCAGAGCATCTGCAAGAAAAATCCTCTGGCGTTGCTTTTCTAGGCCAATTGATCCGACATTAAAGAGAGCTTTTGCATAATTTGTAGTGTCGCCCTCTATCTCCGGGTGATCGCATCCTAGCGACGCCTCACGATCCCTTTTCTCGATGCCTTTATAAGATAAAAGGTTTTTAATGCTGTTATTTTTAAGTTAGCTTTACATTATATTTTAATCGGATCTTAATATCCTTCCAAGAGGTAAAATGTTCGCCACATTATTAAATTCGTAAAAATAATAGGTACCGTTGTCTAGCTATTTTTCAATGGGATTTTCTGTCAATAGCAATATTAATATACACATGTTTAATTAAATATTATATTTTGTGACCGAATAATTCAATACATTATGATAGGAATATATTCTTTATGTTCTATTTTGTGAACCGCAGTGTCCATATTGGGCAAAGAGTAGTAATTCTTAATGAACTTATCTTTCCGTGGTTTATTTAGAGTTCATAGATAAATAAATAATATTGTGACGGATATTCTACTAGAATACCAAAACTCTACGAGAAGTTATATGGGCCGTTCCGATACTGCCAGAAAGATTAGGGAAATAGATGCTAGAACGAATCGTTTCAAAAATTCATTTTTTCCGCGAAGTATACGCGAAAGCAATTCTATTATGAAGAGAATTACTGTCAGTGCAGCTGAGAAATACGTCTTTCTTCGGACTAATCATGAAATAGTCCTCAGTTATTGATTTTAAGAGCTTCCATTTTCTATCAACAGGGTACTCGTGTATCGAAAGAATGAACCGACTTTTAACCAACTCTTTCGAGCGATGTAAATTCCCAATAACGGGGATTACCGCCAAAATAACTAACGCGAGTCTTCTTTCATTTGCAACGTAAGTGCCATTTCAATTTGAGTTCCCTTCAAAGGCACGCTCGATTTCACACTTGGAAACATCAAAAGAGAATCTATAATGGAAGCGGTCGATGCTGGCGCCGCGTGCGTTAATTAGGTGAAACATCTCTCTATGTTGAGGAGGCGCCGAGTGTTTGCGCACTTCGTTTAGATAATTGCATTCATGCGGAAGACCTACTCACAGCAATGGAGGGGTTATCGTCTTATAATCGATATAAACCGTAAAAAAATATTAGTAATATCTAAATACCTTATTTTTTGCCGTATAAGACGCTCCGGAATAAAAGACGCACCCATTTTAAAGGAGGAAAATCTATAAAAAATAAAGATTCTGAACCAAATACTATAGTAAAATATTTTATTCCAACTGTATAAAGTTAACAGCAGTTGAAGAACAATTTTATGTCAACCATGTAACATATTAAGAACAATATTCACTCTCATTAACAGCCAGCAAGGAGTGAAAGTAACACAAATAATGATTCTCGTTCTGTTTCCGGTCGATCCGTTCGGAGGATATTCTATTCTATTCGTCGTATAAGACGCACCAACTTCCCCCCCCCAGTTTTGGGGAAGAAAAAGTGCGTTTTATAGGGCGAAAAATACGGTACTTACAAAGTATCAAGCTAAAATTATCTAATATATACTAAGGGAAAACGGACTTGAAAAAAGTCTGACAGGGCCGGGAATCGAACCCGGGATCTTCCTCTAACCCCAACCATCTAGGCTACCCGATCAGAACATTTTAACAAGCCGTTTTAGGGACTTTGAGCGCAGGGGTAAGTGTAGTTTCGTCCGACTGAGGTTAGCGTTCCCGGGTTCGATTCCCGGCCCTGTCAGACTTTTTTCAAGTCCATTTTTCCTTGGGAATTTTCCTGGGTGCACGCCCTTATGTGCAAAGTCACCTGAAACCTTTCCTTATTAATATATAATAATTTTTTATATCATTCTGTAATAACGTTTATTGGGTAAGTAAAACTATGAATACGTACTCTTAATAAATCAAATAAGAATGTTAAGGAGGCTGCGTACAAATTATTTGTTAGGCCAATCTTGGAACACGGGGAATGCCTATGGGACCCGCATGAGGTAGGTTTAAAGCGAAAAATAGAAAAGGTACAGAGAAAGACGGCAAGATTCGTCTTAGGCAGATATGCAAGGCTTGATAGCGTTACTCAGATGTTTACAGAATTAGGTTGGGAAAGTTTAGAGGAGCGGAGATTCAAGAAAAGGCTTGCTATATTTTTTAAAGTATATACAGGAGTTAAATCGTTTGAGGAATTGTCAAACAAAGTCTCTATGGCAAAATTTCACGGCAGAAAAGACCATAGATACAAAGTTAAATTTTTAAAACAGCGAACAAACATCAGTAAATTCTCTTTTCTAAATCGTGCTGTTAAGGATTGGAATGATTTGCCTGCAGGAGTCTTGGAGCCCTTCCCAAAACATCATAGGGAGTTTGTGAAAAGATTGGGTAGAACTGTTAAGGATGAGTGAGCTTGACGTTTACTAGTACATGTGCAGTGAATCAATATATATTTTTTTGTAATTCAAAAATTTTAATGGGATTTATAATAATATGTGTAATATATGTATATATGTGTTACCACCGTACGATTAGTCCACTTGTAGCATATTTTACATAATAATAATAATTTAGTGCTGTGCAGTCTCATTGCAGATAAATCTGATAATTGCGAAAGCAGCAAATTAATTTTGAAATCGAATGAGTGAAAACAGAAATTTTAAATACTATTAGCGATGAGTAATGAAATAAAAATCCGTAACAATGCAATTTGATGCCAATGACAATTTTAAATATTTTAACCAATGGGCGAAATTCAAACAGTTCGCGATGAAACGGAATGAATTCGCAACAGTTGATGAGTTAAACGAATTTAATTGGGTTTAAACGAGACTTCGCCTAATTCTGTCAATTTAAATTATGGCAATATGAAAACGAGGTCACTCAATTTGCCGTAAAAATACCATTTATCTACCGTAGTTTCCGCATTTATAGATAAGAGATATTTAAAATTTATATGTATTCAAAAGGTACTGTATTCATAAAAATATAATTTTCGAATCCCTGAATTTTCATCACCAATTTAATTCAAAACTAATAAAGCAAGGCAAAGATGGAAAAATTCAAAGAGAGAATGAGTTTATGTTGTTGGAACGTTTTGCTTCACTTGCATTACGATAATTCTATCATTAACATTTAAATGTACGTAAGGAAGATGAAAATTATTCCAATCACCGAGATATGATAGCAGGAATAATATTAAAGGATTAATCAGAATGGTGTAGAAAAAATGAGGAAAAAGACTGCATAAATTTATCTTTTTGTCTCTATATTACGTTGTCCTGGTGATCAGAGCAGCAGCCTTGACGATGGCAGGTGCGGACTTGGATTATGGACACCCTTCGCTGATAACAGTCGAGTCCTTCGTGATTTTAATCTGCCTCTGCCGAATAAAAATGACTTCCCGTGATTCATTATCAGTATTGCGAATGCGGCACCGGAAGGAGAAAATGCAGCGCTCCCATTGGTGGGATCATTTGAAACATCTGCATCTATATTAAAATATTCACACGCTGCAGCAAAAAAGGTGATCCGGATTCGCTCCACGTCCACACTATTTGTATACCCTTTCACACGTATCACAGAGCTTCTGCCGTATTTTAATCATCAAAAAGAAGGAAATTTGAATGTGAACCAAATGACGACCTTCGCGTGTTTTTAAAATGAGCGACCCTTTTGCTCTGAACACTTCGCAATTTTAATCTTCAATCGCAACTCTGCTAAAGGCACCCTTTGCAAATATTCCCAAGTAAATTAATAAACAACTAGATAAATATTTGCGATATGCACGTTATAGACGACACGATTTATTCGACGACAAGTCGTGAGATGTTACGCTAACGTAATTTTACCGAATCGCGCATATTTTGTAAGGGTGAGCTTATGAAGATTTAGGAAAACCTCAAAACCTTCTTTTGACGATTAAATCGGATGAATACACGTAAAATCTTTAAAATTTCTCTTTCATCCTTGTAGATTGCAAGTATTTCATGGTTCACTCCAAGCAAAAGTGATGCATTTCAATCGATCATTTTCCTTCTCTTTTTTTCTCTGGCTGATGAATTTGGGTGAGGACGAGGTTAGTTTTGGCGATGATATGAATTTTACAGCTGGATCCGCAATCCTGAACGGGAAAGTCAGATAAACACAAACAACCACTCCCTGATCAGAAAAATCCTGATCAACCGGGCGATAGCCACTCGACCAGCAAGGCCGGTAAATATTTTCCTTCTCTATGAAGCATATATTTCTGTAAAAGCTTCCTCTTTCAACATTTACAAACGTTTCGGGTTAATTTGAAATCAAGCGTTGTAACTATCGGTATACAACAAAAATGAAGGATAGCTATGGTAATGATGTAATTTCATTGTAGAGCGAAATCACTGTCATGTTAAATGTTAAATCAAATTCTCGATGGAACATAAGTTTGTATGGTACCAAAAATGCTTGCTTAGTGCAACTATATTTCTTATCAGTCTCGTATTCACACTTAAACATAAATGATTAATTTACCTGCAATAAACATTTCCTCATTAATAAATGCTCAATTCATTTTCTCGGCCTTTAATTTACTTATATAGTTTCTTGTATGCATGTTCTCTTCTCTGATTCAGCATCATCATTATCCATAATTTTATGTGCCTTTCATTCGTCTCCCAAATTTCCCCTTCCAGACATGGCAAATCCAATGTTTCGATTCCATTCAAATTGATGCTCCATTAGTCGCTCTCTTTACAATTCTTTTCATCTGTTTCTTGTCCAATACGTCACTCATTCGAAATGCCTCGATTGTCATTCTCCTTTCCTAGATATCTTCACGATTGATCTTTCAGAATATGATATACATTTACACCTAAAAATTACTGAAATAACTCCAACCGTTTGATTAATTTCGTTCGGTAATTTTCCATCGATCTGTTTTCTGAGAGTACTTCAGTTCATTCTCAAATCTCTCTGACTAACGCAATCTTATGGTCTTCACATTTAATGGATTCTAATTAATTAATGAGGCCTCATTCCTCTTATTGATAACCATCTTCTCATTAATTTAATTTACTCTGGTATTAAACTTCTGTTGACGTATAGAAGGTGTTTACAGCGAGCGAATGGAATAAGGGAATGTGTATATACGAGCAATAGTCTCTTGCAAGCATGCTGAAGATATATTTTTGCAGCTGCGAACTGTTTAAACTAATGGACTTTGGTCTCTGACGGTTTCTAAAATTTCAAGTCGATATATCGGGAAAGTTCTCAGGAAAGGAAATTCCGTATTCCCTTTTAAATGAATGTACGTTTTCAAATGGTGCCCTGTGTTCGAACCAAGGACCATTAGGAGATCTTTACATTGCGTTTGTGAAGCGTGTTCATGACTGCTCTACACTTGCGGGGTTATGGATTTCTATCTTTTCAGGAAATGCTTCAAAAATATTTGAAATCTCTAGTATTCATTTCATAAGGGAGAATTAAGATCACCTGGTGTCGAACCAGAACGTTTTTGCAAGACATGATTGCGTATAACGACCTGGTAGAGCGTTGCCGGTGAATTGATCCGGGGGGAATTCGTACGCGGAGAATTCGTTCGCGGGGAATTGATCGCCCGACAGATTGGTACGCTGGGAATTGATCCCCCGCGCTGATGTTGTACTACTGTTATTCAGTCTTATGTTAATCTAAACACCCTGATTATTGGTTAATGTTATAAATAAATTAACCGGGGGGTTGGGTTGGTAGCACGACATCAGCGCGGGTGATCAATTCCCCGCGTACGAATTCCCCCGGACCAATTCAAATTGCATCCTGGTAGGGATAGAACTAATTTTAATCCCAATTTTGATGTCGCACCGGGTAGGTCCGAAAATAAGGTTCCCGTTCATCCACTTTTCAATGTAAGAATGAATGCAAATGGCGATCTGGCATCGAACCCAGGATCATAAGGGAAATATAAACTATGTATATGAAAAGTATTTATGAACTCTATTTCACATACCGGGTTTACGCTTCCGTTTTATCGGGAATTTATTAAAAAACTCTTAAAGCTAGTCATAATGGATTTCAAACGGAAGATTTGCACCCACCTGGCGTCGAACTCACGGACATTTATCTGATTATTAATATGGAATAGCGCCTCCTCTGAAACATCCCTGATTCTGATTTCTCTATCCTACCGTCCCTTAAATATTTTTCGAAATTTCGCGGAATGTAGCCAAAGTGGCCCTAATATTGCCCTGTTATTCACAAATCATAGTTTAAATATATTGGCATTTCAGAAAATTGTGACCCTTTATAAATCCTGACACAAGTTTCACAATAAGATATTCTGACCCCCTTCCTTGTGGGTGTTTTCCTGCAGTGGATTTTTTTTTCCCTAAGAATCTCTTAGGTGTTTTACATCCACAATTCTTCTAATTATTTCTACTTCTTATTTAATAATTAATGACGATGAGTTAGATGGAAGAAGATACTTTTAAGTCTCTATCTTGCCCAAATAAAGACGATTTATTATTTTTATTATTATAAGTCTTTACCATTGACACTTGAATATTTGCCCCGATCTAGCGTCGAACTAAGGATAATCTTCGAAGATATCTTTGATGTTTTCCTTGGATATGCAAGACTTCCAGCAATCCCTCAAATTTCAACTCTTAGTTTGCCGGGAACTGCCTCAAATAATATCCAAAAATCCTCGTAATACATTCTTATGAGAAAAACTGGGACATCGGTGCTTTATGGCATCGAGCCCATGACTCCGAGGTTCAAAGTCGCATGTCGCTATGGCCAGTACGTCTTAAAAATTTGAAGTCAGTGACACTTGTGGAACAGGATTAGAATTTTTGTCGCTTCTGAATGAATATATCCGGAGAAACGTCTGTAAACATATAGTAAGAACGACGTATATATTCAAAAATGGCCGAAGTGATGGGAAGGTCTAATTATAGCCCATGTTTTAAATCTTTTATTAGCCCCGAATTTTAGCCTTTACTAGCCCTGAATGAACATTAAACGAAACGAAAACGGCGAGAAGGGATTTTTATAGAGATTATCATTTTCAAAATCAGATAATCCAAAACAATGAAAATCGATGAAACAGGTTTTTGGTAAAACTATTTTAAAAAAATAGCGTAAGTTCAGATAATTCATTCCCAGGATAATAAATTGTTAATTCACACACAAAGTATCAAAAATTTTAAATTACATGCCGCTAAAATAGGACAATTTCAAGTGATGAAGAAAATGGCCGGCGGTTTCCTTCGAGATATTTACCAATAGTTGCATGAGATTGAATTCCCATGAATAAATCTCTCATCGTTACGGGCACTTTGTTCCTATTTCCTAGGATAGCGTCCAAAGAAGTTCCAACGCAGATAATTGAAAGAATCCTTCTAAGTGTACTTTTCGCATCAAAATGCTATTATCCGCTGCTCATTTCGAACAAGTGATTATTCTTTTCCTCAAACATTTTATAATGAAGCGTCAATCGAGTAATAGCCATATTAGTCACGTTTTTTTGCAGAAATACGAATTAAATTCGAAGAATACAAACTGGAAACCCGAGAGAATTATTATAATATCTAAAAATAAAACACGGACTCCGTAACCGTATCTTTCCTTCAGTAACACATAAAAGAGAGAGATTGTGTCAAACCACTTTCAGCACTATTCATAACATGTATAGAGAGTATATCTATATGTTATCAGCCTATTCTGAGTTTGCAAATATAAATGGAATATATTATGAAGCAAAACATACCTTACGAGATGCATTTCCTCTGAAATCTTTCAAACGCTCAAACTGGGAATTCCGCTAGCAGATTCTCGATGAATTGTGTTTCGAAAACGAGTAGTGTTTTGAGCCATAGAAAGAGCTCTAAAACATAACTGTCCTTCTCCGCTATAGAAATAGAACTTACAATATTTCTTTCTAGGAATCACGGAAGTGCAATTCGAAGGGTACCGTTAATCCGGAAGAAGCGCAGCTGAGGATCATAAAACCATCCCTTTGCCGAAGCTTTCCTTCGGAGCACAGCGGCGGTCACCCGAAATAACGCACGTTCTCTTTAGTATTGAGGGTCTTTGAGAAGAAAAGTTCAGTAGAAAAAGTAAAACGGATTCGTTAGCATTTAATAAATAGTAAAATAGCTCTATTTATGATGGAAGCAATAGCATGTTGATAAACTTGGTCTTGCTTTGAGATAGGTGAACGCATCTTATTTACTAGATATTGTCTAAAGTTCGAAGAAAAGTTTATAAATTATTCCCGAAACCTACCACTTAATCGTCTGCAGTATCACGAGTGCGTCCTCCGAGCGGACGCTTTCAAAAAGTTGGTTTATTTATCGAAGGAACAAATTGGAGGAAGATTTTATGTCAGATTTCTCTTTAGGTAGCTTAAAAAATATCGTGATATAGATTATCCCGTGTCACTTGATGTCTGTTTCTACGAATTTCCTCACTTTAGGTAAAAATGCGCTCTGAAATAAGGAACCGCCAATTTTTTAAGTATACGTCAACAATTACTATATATAGTATGTTGATATTCAAAGGTGATCATCGCAACCAAGTCTTATGAAGGTCAAAAAACATGTTTATAATTTTTAATTATATTTAATCACATGATTGTCTTTGTTTGGGTTAGCCATCTGCTTGAAGTTGAATAGTTTCGCGATAACTCGAAGACAGAAATTTATCGCAAAAATTGGTCAAATTTTCTCACTGTAGAATTTTAACGCGCAAGATCCAATGACTTGCATAGTTTTATGAAGAATTTATCCAAGGTTAGCCATGCGGCGGTCACACTCCGCACTCAAAAATAGTGTTTTGTTTTTAGATTCCTGTCCTCCGAGCATTGTCCATTCGTACCGACAAATCACGGCTGTGTAAGTTCTGATTACAAATTATCCTCTGACTATGTGAATCTTTGTGTACATGGAATCTCAATAGATATTCAAGATGATAAAATAATTAATGATTTAAAGTAATGTTATTTTTTCAGTATTTGCGCAACCTGCTAATTTTTTATTTGAAAAGAAACATTTATAATGAACACTTACGTATCAAGAATTTTAAACGAAAGATTTCAACCCTACATAATCAGTGAAGTTGAAAAAATAAAAAAAACTAGCTGAATTGCATTTAGAAATTTTTGCGTTGTTTTTGACGGTGCAGGCAAATTAATGGTCTTGCAGCATCTGCATCCATCAACTCAATTTGCCTCGCTAAATTCATTTGGGAAGCGGAAATCTAATCTCTGTTTCCTGCAGAGAAACTTTGTCAATCTCTTCCAGCACGCATTTGGATTTGATTGCATTAATTCTATTCGAACGATCAACTTCCCGCTTTAGTTCCCTCTCCCGCCGCAGCGCGCGCTCTTTGATGATATGGAATCGGCGCCGGTGAGTTCACGCAAAAGGTGAAAGAGTGGGGCAAATCACGGCTGAGAGAATCACCTTGACCGACTTTCATGATCGCCGCGAATTCCAAGTCACGTCAACCGAACGAAAGCAATTCCTTGTGATTTCCCAGGCGCCATCTTGAGTCTCACGCCAAGCTCATTGTTTACACGCGGAAAACGGATCTGACGTAGCATTCTTTCCCGCCAAAATCTCGGCTTCCTCGTTTTAATACGGAAATAGATGGAGAATTATAAGAAGAAAATATATGACGGCATATGGCTGGGAAAATCATGGCGTATATGGCAAATTATGTAAACGGAACATAATATAGAGAGACACTTCACAGTAGCAAACGGCATTAGAATTGGAGTATGAAGAAAATGGAGTAAACAAATAAAAATAAATGGTGTAAGTGAAACAGAAATATATTGCAGACTAGATTGATCAAGAGTAATAATTTCAAACTAAAATTAATCCGAGGAATTTGGGGCATGTTGTTCTTACGAGTACTTGACAAAGAGTTCAAGAAAGCTATATCTTTCTCCAATGTGTATGAAAATATTTGAACCTCTTACAATTCATTTTATCATCTACAATTCCTAATATATTTTCCAGTTTCCAAAGTATGATAGTATTATTTATCTCTTTATTTATTATTCTTTTTTCATTTCAAGATTTGACTACAGAGATACTTCAATAATTTTTCCAAAATTCAAAATATCCGATGCGAAAATGTTGTGACATCAAGTTAATTATGACGTTCTTTTCAATCCTAAAAATGCAGAAATGCATTTACTGGCAAGTGTCAGTGATTGCATGTCAGGGATAATCTGAGAAACAAATCAATTTCTATCAAAATCTTCTAAGAGAAAAGAATAACGCTAGACTTTCTGAGAAGAATAATAATAAGACAATAAATATTAACCAATAACGAAGGTTTTTGTCTTCCTACTTTTACATGATTTAACAAAGCTATTTTTAATTTCGCAATTCTAATTAAAAAATAAGAACCAACAAGAGTATATATATGATATGTATAAATCTATCTTTACGATCTCCCATTAAACAAAAAAAACACACAAAATTGACAGCATACGTAATGAAAAATTAGAGAGTATATCATCCAATGATATTCAACTGCACCCCCAAGGCTCACTCGCGGCACACCGATATTCTGCGCTTGCAGAGCATTGTTCCCACGCCTAGTTTAGGAAGAAAGGCCACTAATTTTCCACAAAAAACCTTTGCCTATCTTTGAGGTAAATAATTGGACGAAAAAAGGAAAAAATAAAAATTATAGTTCCGCTGTCATCTCCTTGAGAGTTGCAGCAAATCGACGCCTTGATTTGAAGAAGCGAATAAAGCGGATCCCGGAAAGAGAAACTTTTTCTGATTCAACCCCAGTCAAGTAAGAATCGTTAGTTAAAGATTCCATCTCTCAAGTCCGCCGACAAATAGTATGACCTCAGTTGACTTTATAATCCTCGTATCGGCACATAAAAGTCTTAATTAACGATCCGTTCCGGAAAATCCCTACTTATCGACGGGTATTACTGAAATTAATCCTCCCGAGGCATTCCCTCTCGGAATTAACTCAGAAAGGTTTCCTTTGGAAGATACGAGTTCCGTTGATCACCTCCCAAATACATAAGGGTAACACGACCTCCGTAAACACAGCTCATTAATTCGGCTTCTATTCCGGTAGAGGTCACCCTATATGCTAATCCTCATATTCCACTGATTCAGTTGCGCAAAGATTTCAATGGTCTGGGAATTGTTTATCAGATCATCGAACGATAACAGGAAATCGCCTCCTCTACCGAGATTTATCCTCACCATTAATATCAATTAAACCAACAAGTATTCTTTGGTGAAAATGTCTGACCTGAATTTTTAAAACAATCGCATTTGTCAAGAGAACGGGTCTTTCACAACCACAATACCAGCATTCATTTCGTCTAAATTTTCCAGAGTCGGAAACAAAATTAGAGGCAAAAAAGAGACTTTGATGAAAATCCGATGTTCCAGTATTAACTTTGTGGCTTCCCTTTAAGATGAATCGAAACTACCTTCACTGGTAACCACGGAGATCTTACGTGACCAACGTTGCAAAGCGCCATCATTAAATCATGAAACCTAAGTTAAAGACCGGAAGAGAAGAGCAAAGGTTGTTTGTATTTACCCATCAATCCCAAAATTCTCTTGGACTCTTATTTATAATTTAATCTGGTGAATCAAAAAAACCCTGAAAACGATAATAATATCTTTACTTTAGGAAATTAACATTCATTTGACTGAATTATTTGTTTGCTACGACGGAGAGCACCTTTTCTTACACTCGTTATTACGTGCATAGATTTTAATAGTTAGAAAGAGCAAAAAAGGAGCTGTATTGCTCAAAATTGTAAGATGGAGCAGCGTATCTTTAACTAAAAAACGAAAAATCTGCGTATAGAAAACGAAAGGTTTGTCTCTTGCAGATATCAATAAATATTCGTCACTAAAAAAATCGCTCCGTCGACCGCCGTCCAACTTTGGGCTTCGTTGCGACGGCCGAAAATGCGCTTGGCCGCGCTCTCCTAAATCGGAGTGATGCACCGTCAAAGCGCCGAAAACAAAAGAAATCGATGTGGGGTCACTCACCCTGGCCTTCGGTGTCTGCTTCAATCCGATGGCTGGCTGACTGCGATTGCTCTGGAAATAAAAAGAAGAAGAGGGTCAGCTGGAGGCAATTACGACACACAAAAGGGCTCCGCCCCCACACCTCTATTCACACTCCATCTGGCGGTACAAATATTAACCGACTTGAATCCAGAGGCAGAATACCTGCTTATAGCAATGCATGAAAATGAGATATAATGGGTAAAGAGGAATATGATGACAGGTACGAAAGTGTGTTTTTCGTTGTTAGGATGGAGATTTAACGAAGTGTTGTATTAGGAAGGTGCAGAATGGAGGAAGAAGGTTGAATGCTAAAGAGATGCATGACGTTTTAAATAAAATGAAAACGTATTTGTTTTTGAGGCGAAACACGTTCGCAGTGATCAAAGAGCCTATTGTACTTCTCACATTACAACTACACAAAGATCATGTAAAGCTAATTGTTTGCAGGGCGTTAAAGTAGTGACAAGAACGATTTTAAGGTTATGCGATGTTTTCAGACTCATCGGCGTTCAAACATAATCATGCAACTCAACAAAAATGTGATTCGTATTAATGTTAATAAGCTACAGTTATTGTTCAATACCTTGTACACTCTCTCTTCACCTTTTCGTTCAGTGAAAAAACGCAACTTTAGTGCCGTGAAAATGGAATTTCGTGTACCTAATGGAGACATTGCAACTGCATTGAGCTGCATCGAGGATAAGTCCCAGTGGAATTCCACTGAAGAATCGCACATCCGTGGTGGAACACAGAGAGGTTCATTAACCAACAGTATTATGATGAAAAAATAAAATTATGAAGGTGTCAAATAGTATATACCAAACCTCGAATGTAGAGTGGATTCGCAGAGTGAAGTAATTCAAAAGAACTTATGATGGTAATCGCTCAGTGACAATAACGAACTGAGTTGGAAATAATCAAATGGCAGCAATGCTAAGAAAGAAAAGGGGCAATTAGTTGAAATGCAAGTTGCTAACTGCCACTGATATGGGAAAGGTAAAGAAAAGAATTGCTCTGGATCATTCGGATTCAATCCAAAACGAGATGTATGTATGTACACTCCTGGCCAAAATTAACGCAGCACCTCCCTAGCGATCCTTACGGCCGGTGCTGCGTTAATTTTGGCCAGGACTGTACCTCATCATCCACTAACAAAGATCGACACCATGATGACTAATGTAAGAGAAAATGGAATATTTTCCATCCATTTCAAAACAATTATTCATATTTTGGTGGAATAGTCGGCGGTAGTGATTAAATGTGAGCTAATAAAGGAAAAGTCGACACCAACCTTTATGTTGTGCGGTAGCGAAATTTAGATGAGTCAGTTGAAACAAACGGACGAGTTTTCATCAAAACTTGCTTTTCTCGAAAAATAAAATGTTCTTCGATGTGCAGTAATGTTAAACTTATTCAAGGGTGGACGCGCAGAACTTAAATAAACAAATGAGAGAGACTCTCACATAGACAATTACACTCTCATTGTAATAGCATCTCAGCGATGCAAACGGAAGACGCGAGAATTAAGTCTAAATAACAGATGAAAGGCCTTCTAAATGGGGAACGCTAAGCCAAAAGAGAGTGTTGGGTGCGCTTCTCTCGATAAATATTCAGCAAATGCGCACAACTTAAATTAGTCGCGCAACCGCTGAACCAAGCAAAAAATGTTCCTTTAATCGAAAAGTCCAAACTTAATTGAACTAAACCACCAGATGCACTGTGGTCACTTCTTTAGCGCCATCTTTTTTCAGCCAGATTTAGCGTATTTTAGCGAAAATTGGCAAACAATTATTAATAGCGAGGAGTGGCAAGTTTTGCGGGGAATCTCTATTTTAGGATTTTCTTTCATTTAGCCTCTTTTTCTATTTTCTAAATTCGGTAAAAGCGAATATGACTGGAAGACCGATACTGAACTTAAGTATTCCCTTTTGATCCATGTATTCAATTTGAATAGATAACTTCTTTATCCTTATGACTGCTATTAGTTTATTATTTTCATGTGTGGACTTAATATATTTTCCACAGACTAAGTATTTCTTGTTTATCTTTCCGTCATACGATGTATTCTTTAAGATCTATTTCAATGGTCTTGAGTTACCTGAGTTTATGTGTTATCGTTATGTTAACGAATTATTCTTAATAGAAGCAAATTAAAGAAATCTTCTGCAGGTTAACTTCACATAAAATTAAATGTAACTAATAAATATGCGGAAACTAATGTTTTTCATTGATGTTACCGTATTTCCTTCGGTTTAACTAATGCCCGATTTTCACTATTTTGATAAATTTCGCGGATACTTTTGAAACCCCGCAACTCGAATCTTTGAGGATTTTGATCTGCGGCCGAAACAACAGAAGAAGGTCATTTAGTGAGAGTGGTGACCAAGTTCAATTAAAAGTTCCTCGAGTATGAAATTCAAATTCCATTCGATGGAAATCGTCTTCGGAATCTGCTTCCATTGAAAGTTCCGCCTTATTTATTGAGGGTGATCTCTTCCGAAATTAGTGCAGCGCCAAAAGCAAACGAAGGCCCTATTTAGATGTCTCGCGCCGAAGACGATGAGGGTCCAAAGAAACACTCCGATGTGTTCCTTCGCCTGGAAAAGAAACCGCTTTTTCCATTCACAACGCCATCTTCCAACACGCTCGCAAACTATCTCCGCTAGACGACTTTTTCCGAATGAAATTTGTCTTTTATTTATCCATTTTTAATTTATTTATTAATTCTTCACATACAGCGAGACGCCAATTTGGAGTGAAGTTATACCATCAACAATAGACGAACAGATGCGACCATTCCTTAACCGGGAAATCTGGTCAGCCGGTCTTCGGAAGTATTTGCGTCTTTTATATTTGTATTTACTCCTATTCATTGGAAAAGCCAAAGAAAGATGCTCGTTAACTATCTTCTGTAATAATTGTGGACGTGGCACTGAAATTGGGCCAATGTAGTGGAAGAAACTGCTTTCCTCTCTTTCACTGTGTTCCTCAGGGCAATCCTTGAAACCCTTTTTCTGTCTTCCCACATGTTGAGGCTTGAGGTTGACGAAGCCGATCGGCAATTAAGACATCCGGGTTCGAGTCCCGCTGTTCGTTTCCCATTGGGAAATAAATCTGTAATTTACCAATATAAGAGTTCTTTCTTTCTGAGCGTTTATTCTCGACAAAGATCAAGCAGTAGTAGTAGTAATATAATTAAAAGACTACTTAGGTCATTTTACACATGGGCTTCCTCCGGGAATCGAACCTGGAACCGCTTTCACCGAATCCTAACGCGTTGCCCACGTGACTATCGGAAGCCCAAGATATTGACAAACTACAAAAAACTAAAGCGTAAGGTTCTATTCAACATCATTGGCATACGTTACAAAAAATATACTGAAATTTTATACGATGAACAGGATTTTAAGATAAACTGCTGATCCTGTAGTTGTTCTAAAACATTAACGCATGTTTAACATATGATTTTAAGGTCAAGCTATATTCACTGTCAAGTATATAAAGAAGACCGGTTTCCATGATATGGTCATATAGCAAATATCAAAATCGATTTCGTTCAGTTGAGCACATGGACGCTTAAAAGGAAGGAAGGAACTTTGAAATAGATTACGGATGAATTAATTCGGTCTTTGAGCTGGGTACCGTAATTTCGAAACGTTGGCGAGAATAAAATCAGGTAATCACTCTTCGTGCTTAAATTGCGCCAAAAATACTTTAGATATTCATGCCATTAACTCCAGCGATGAAATCTTTCGGCAAATCAGCATTTTCGCTACCGCTTAAATAATTTTCCGTTACCCTACTGCCACCTGGTGGACTAAAACTTTTCCTATCGAATCGGGGAAAGTTTGAAAGATCCTCGAAAATTTGAACGGGGTTAGCTGATTGAAAAGGACCATGAAATTTTCACGAAATCCAACATTTTTTCAATTCAAGAAGACAGGAATTAAATTTCTATGCATATTCTGAAACTGTTTAAATCATTTATACGCTTCACAAGGAGATTTGAATAATCAAGGAAGGAATTCTCAGACTTCTTCGTAAACTCTAAACGGCAAAAACTCCTTTCTTAAAACGAAAGTCATATTTATTCATCAGTAATCTCAACCTGTCAAAATCTCCGTCGACTTCTGTAAAGATTCGGGTGCTTTCTTCCAATCCCTTCGTATTCCAAGAAAGGGATTGCGAAATCAGCAAAGACATTCGGAATTAAAGGAAAATATTTAATTAAATACAAAGATATACACACTTAGATAAAGTTTAATAAATAAATTTTCATTTCATATTTAAGGTAAGAGAGTCATACTCTTTCTCCTGCTTCGGTATCTCGATGAATGGAGCATATCGTCTTTCGATAAAGACTGTAGTCTGATGAGTGTTGCTCTGAATGACGAGCATTGCTTATTCTGGTCACACTTCAATTGTGAAAATGTGATGAAAATTGTATTTGAGTTTGAATGAAATCAAAGAGTAATTGGGCTGCGTCCGCCTTCGGAAGGCCGGGGTTCGAGTCTCACTCAAGTCGACTTATCCCTAGATTTCCGTCGACGGGAATGCAGAATAGAAAAACATATTAGAAAAATGAAATTAAAAGGTGCAAAATTTGAATAACGAATAACGCAAGTAATTCCTTCAAGGAGTCCTGCATCCCTTGCCACACGCAGATGAAGATGTTGTTGAATGGGATAATAAATTCGATTTCGCTGCGATATGGAATTTCTTCGACATTGGATTTTCAAAATTAACACTACGAACACCTCAGATTTATCCATGTCATCCGTTTTCAAGGCCCATTGAATAATGTTTCGGGCGAAGTTACGTGTGCGATACATTCAACGAAACTGAATCTGAGCATGAGGTGGTGAATAAAAATGTCCGTTATTTAACTATACAATATTTTAGTCAAGAAATGCAGTTTATTTATTTTGAGTGAAGAAGTAAAAGTAAATCAGAACAGTTTCACGCGCTGTCGTGATACTGCAACAAAAACTGGGAAATAGATGCCAGATACTTGAAGATATGGATGAGTTTGAACCTCACCTGAGCTGCGTGTTAGAAGTGGCCTATCATTGTTGGATTTGATCAACTTAACAATCTGCAAAGTTTGAATGCTGTGCAACTTCCGGTTGAGGAGAAAACTGAGCTTCGTACAATAAAATATTCAGAGAGTCACACACAAATGTGTCCATTTGAATTCATCTTTTGATTTTAAAATGATTCCTCGTTTCATCGAACTTGGCCTTTTGATGATTGAACTTAATTAGAGGAAGCAGATTCGAACCAGAATAAAATGCAGAATTTATTTCCTTCTGCAAATCCCAAAAACCCTCCGAATCTCTTTAAGGCCGTTTTCTGCTACTTTTGAAACTTTTAAGAAAATTTCGTCCTCATTAGCGAGACTTCCTTTGAAAGGCAACCGACCGACATTTTCTTGGGCGGAAAAGAACAATTGTTCGCTTTGAATCTTCTCAAAAGAGGGCGTCTTAAATGCATCGCTCCTTTCTCAAAAGGTCTAGCAATGCCTCCTTGTCACTGGCATTTAGCGACCTGCAATTATTTCTCGCACTCTTGTCGCCGAATGTAAAAATGGGTGCAGTTATGCAGGGAAAGAATAGCGGACACTTGAGAGGGGGGACTCCTGTTTTAACTCTCTTAATAAGCCCCACTAAAGTATCTGCACAATAGAGCAGACCTTTTTAAGCGTTTGTTATCATAATTAAGAACTGAGCCTCATGTTTCGTGTCGATTTTATGTTGGGCTATACTTTATTCTTTCTAATGTTAATGACAATACCTGCAAATTCATCTCTTTGCCTTATTTTTCTGTGTTTGGTTTAACGTTAACAACGATACAGGGATGAAAAATAAGTCGAGTGAACCCGAATATATCCTAATTAACTCGCCTTTCCCTTGAACCTCATTTTTATTGCCCGAGGGCTGCATTTCTCCAGTAAAACTAAGAATAAATGGAATTCGATATGAGATCCGTAGAGGATGTGTTTTCAGCTCTCGACCGCGAAGACTTTGACAAAATATTCGAAAAATGTCTAATATATCTTCGCTATTTCTGAGGCGTTCACTTGGCGCCGCTTTTTGAGATGGCGAAGAAAAAAACGAAAAGAATTCAATGAGTCTGAAGACGCCTTTTCTTTGGCAGGGTGTGGTCCATAAGAGGAAGAGAGAGCCAAAAGATAAGGAGTTCGATAAGAGACGGAAGCTCCCAATTTCGATAAAAAACAGGGCATGAGAAGTAATATCGACGGATTCCCATCAAGACCGAGGAGTTCGGTGTCAGAAAAAACAAAGAGAATTTGAAAAGAGCCAAGGTTTAAAAAGGATTCATCAACTTTTAAAATCTATACTTGTAGCATGATAAATTCAAATGCGAGGAATTCGTAATTGACGCGGTAACTTAAATTTCGGCGTGTAAATATTTAAATTCCTCTGAGAAGCCCTTCCACACGTCAACAAGTGGCTCGTAAAGAATTAGCGGAGTTGCAGATATGTAAAGAAATGAACTCAAAGAATGCCCTCCTAACATTAAGTACTGGAGAACCTAGTGAGGCATCTTAGGCGGGAGGGTAATGTGTTCCTTCAGATCCAGAATATTCTCAGTGAAAATCACAGCGCAATTAATAACAATTTCCATAGCAACGGGTGAATTCAATCCATCAACTACACTTATTACATAAATAGACTTTTCTTAGAAATGTTCCAAAAATAAAATTAAAATATCCTATTCTTCAGTCTATGGCAATAGATTCGAAGACGCGGGCAGAAATCGATGATTTATTGAGGACTCCGATTTCCTAAAATATCCCACAATTCCTTTTCGATCAAACTGAAGAATTCCCATGGAAATAACTTGAGGTGATAGAAACGGGTTGGATGTAATTGCTTTTCGCTCAACGATGTTCCTTCGGCATTCCTCGATGGCACAAAAGGAAAGTGAAAGGGGCGGACTTATGAAGCGGAGGAATTTATAATTAGGATTAAACGACTTCGAGAAGGAAATGAATGGATGTCTACTGCTTGATTAAAGAAGAATCCAGGGTCAATAGAGAATCCATTGCGGGGTCACTAGGGGTTGTTCGGGTGAACTTTAAGCTCCAAATCGAAAGAGTCAAATTTATTTCTTTGGTAAAATGTTGCTTCAGATGAGGACGCTCAAAATGCAAAACTTTCAAACTTAAGTTGTACATGGGTCGACAAAGTTAACTATCCAAAGAGACTAGACAAAGCAGACCTTTGTAAATGGGCTTAGTTTGAATCCTGAATATCGCATTGGGTAATTTTTAAGCCGAGAAACGTATAAATTCAATGATATGAACTAAAATCTGCCACCAAATCGAATGTGACAAATTTTAATTCAATTTAGTAATTTCTTTAGATTTTTCCGCGATTTGAAGACGTAAAAATTTTGGATGATATTAAGCTTGTCTTTAACTGTTGTCATGAATTGTCTGTACATTCATAATATAAAGTCGCTGGACCATTAATTCTGAAAATCATAAAATAAATTAAACCTACGTACGGATTCTTCTTGCATTTTGTAGGAGTTCCTGAATCAATAAATGTTCAAGTTTCGATGTGTTAGTAGTTAAAAGACAGGTCTTTAAGGTGCTCCTACTGCAAAGGTGCCTCGTATCTTAGAACACAACAACACAATCCTCTCATTTATCGAGAATATACGCAGTAAAAGTTACTGAACTAAAAATATCATCACAAAAATCATAGACAAACACACTTATCCAAACATAACATAATAAGATGTTTAAGATTTTGTTTTTTATAACGCACTCATATGTTTTGAAATAACGAAATGAAAAGATGATAAAAAGGGGAATTATAAGTTACTTCTTTCCACAACATCATTTCAAAATTATCTCTCCGTGAATAAAAGCAGTGAGTTGTAATTGGTGCGTTTAAATCCTCATCTGCCGCGAATCCATTTGGGTCATCCGAAGCGTCTTCTACTCTCGTTCCCAGAATGCAACTTGAGACGCTCTCCTCTTAATTTCCCTGCCAATTTCCCTCTTCTAATCTTCTCCATATTCGTTTCATAATTACTCCTCTTTGGAAATTCCGCGCCAATTGCCTCAAATGAAAGCACTCGTTTCAATCCTTTACACGAAATTCGGCGTTTGAGGAAAAATCCCACGTATATATAATTGCGAGGTAATGATACGTTCGATGCATTTAAAACGTTCTTTTGAAATGCTATAAACGGCGAAGTAAAAGGATGAAAAGCGGAGTTCCTTAGACATCAAAGAGGCCCCTTTTTGAGATTTTGCAGGAAGCAATGATTTATATGGAGATTTGCTGTGGAATGTTAAGGATTATCAAAGAGTGGTAACGCGAATCACTGACGGTAATTGGAAAAGAAATTTCAGCAAATTAAGGAGAGTGAATGGTAAAAAGTCCGATATCACTTGGCGTCAATTAGACCTCACCTTGAGTATGCAAGTAGTCGACGAGTGTTGGTGAATTGGGAAAGTAAGCTAAAGGAATTATTATGTATCCTCCATGTCACTTAGACTGGTCCAATAATGAAGACGATCTCTATGATTCGAGGAAGTAATTGATTGAGGAAGTTGAGTTCCCGTCACACAAGTCAGTTTGTAGGGTACACAAGTAAATGCAGGTAGATTAGTATAACGTGTGCAATTCTTGACGATAGGAATATTTTTATTCGTCTTTCGGTTAAAGGTAGAGGTGTATCTTTAGTTTACGCATTTCTCAGTCTTCCTCATTCCTATTGTAATATAAAAGCAACTGAGACATGAGTAATGTTAAAAAATGGGATGCATCCCAGTCTTTCCAAGGCCATGGAAATTGTTGATAATAGGGTAATTGTGCTAAAATTACGTGGAACCTTTCCACTCACAGTTTCAAGGCTCAGTGAGGAAATTAACCGAGAACTACCTCACTCCTCATCCTGCCTCATTCCCCGTTCATGCACTTAATGGAGGAGCAGTTTGCTGGCGGAGCCGTCCTTAAAGCTGAGTACTTGGGGGTCAGAATATTGGTTTGGTGATAATCTTGGTTAAGAGATTACATAAAATAAAATCCATCGGACTCATCATCGTAATTCTGTGGCTGCAGCGTGCATATGAGTGTAGAGTACCAAATATCGAGCGAGATGCATATTCCCTAGTGATTTATTTATTCACACATATGATGGCTAAAATTAGCTTAAGAAGAATAATAAATTGCCTTAGAAGGTTTTCTTAGCTCCGTTTTGCTTGCGGTTCTCTGACTATTCTATGGCTGATGAAATTCGTTACATTCGTTAAATTTTAATCAGATAAGTGTATGATTATTTTTCTTTGTCAATGAACAAAGCCTTTTTCAACCTGGAGTGCAATATGGAACTCATGGCACTGTTATTCTAAATACAAATTTTATGGAGATGTATAACTTGACGTTTATCACGGTGACAAAGCATTGCATTCATCAGTGACTCATAGTTGAAGATCAAATTCCTTTCCCATAAAATACTCAATTAGAATTATGGATAGTTTTAAATTGTTTAAATCGCATTTTTATTCGTAAGCGTTAACATTGTTAAGAGTGAAAATTAAATGATAGGCTGTTGAATTCCCAAACGCAATATCGAAGGATTCTGAAGTATTTCTTAATGATTCCTCGATTGTCCGCAAGTCCATTGGATTCCACAGCTCAACGAGGATAGCGAGTTCCGAAAAGGGGGAAGATGAGAGACGAGATGCACCCCTAAGCGACTCCTGTGTGTCTTGGCAAAATAGTGCATCACCACGCACATCTGATTGGACGATTTGGGAAGACAGGGAACTGAAATACCGTGGGAGATGAACTGAAAAATTCTCAATATTAAAAGGGAAATTAACAGATTAACTTATTTACTGCGCATAAAAAGGCCTAACCACCAACTACGTCAGTCCAACTGATCATTTAAGGAATTCCTTGGTATTCATCGAATATCAATTAATCGATATCGAAGTTTATGAAAATTGGAATCTTGCATCGAATGTCTCGCAGCTAAAAATCATCATATTTGAATACCTTCTGAAAATCCTTATCGTAATCTTATCTTGTGGCACGGCTTTTAATTGTAAGTTACGCTGTATTTAGTTAGAGCAGCATGATAAGGCACTAAAGTTCATTCAATTGCGGTGAAATCAATGCAATTTAATTCCAAAGTTTGGGCTCACAATCAATAATGCCGAAATCTGGACATAAAGACGAATATATGGAACATATTATCTGCAAAACTGTTCCACTTATAACGTTGATCATATATTGCTCAATCCTGTCTTCATCATCTTTCTAATATATTCAGAAAATAATTAATGTATGTAAGTATGTCTACCCGTAATTAGACGCACATACAAAAAATTATATTATTACAAATACACTCATCAAATGAAGATGATGACATGCACTAAATAATCTCTTTTCCTTCAATTGCGCGCCCTTATGTCTTTCATGTTTTAAAGCCGTGATTACCAATTCTGACGTCGTATAGATTTTCTGTTAGAGTAAGTTTGGTTGCTATTAGTTAAAAACGTTTGTTGGAGTGAAAAAACGCAATAAGTAAACCGACGGAACGCATTAAAGATTGTCTCGCTCTCTTTCGAAGTGAATAAGTCATGAGATAGCTTCAGTCCCGTGTCCGTGATTCTTAAAAAGGAATCGATCGCAAAAGCGTGAGGCATACGCACGGACTGCTCGAATTCAATCCTTCACTCATTCGCAATGGCAAGAAGATCCGAATTTGCGGAGTCGCCTTGGGAAATCCAAATTCAATCCAAAGGAGTGACGCTACGTCGAAACTCGAGGGCAATTTTAAGTTGCCATTGCAGATAGACATAAAAGTATTTTTAAATTCATTTAAATTCAATAAGGCGTCATTTTGTTTATAAGCTTAACTTATTGAACTGATGGCATGGCTCGCATCCTTCACTTGAATATGCTGACCATATCTTCAATAAGTACAGTACAGTTTCCAATAGCAACGTGTAGCTATGTATACCAGTAATATCTTCTTAATAATATGAAAAATGTGAGTAATGTAGGATTTTTATCATCATCCTTTACTATTATACGTTAACCATTTAGTAGTAAGGAACATGTTCCTCACGAGATTTGCAAAACTTTCGGGAGATTCTGGACCACTCGGTAGATGTCAATCAAACCTAAACTAATAAGGAATTGATTAATTTTGAGATTCATACTTCCGATTATATCCGTTCCGAAAAAAATTCTGCGAACCAAAATTTTAATGGGAATAAACTGGAGATATGAATATTTGGAAAGGTGCTCTCGTACATAATTAAATAAATAATTAATTAATATGTTTCGATCATAAGACAGACTCCACCTCTTGGAGATTTCAAGTTAACTTTCTTTCTCTTCTAACTCACAAGGAACTTGATATGAAGTTGAAAAGTAGTTGCCACAATTTTCATCCACGAAGATAGTTGCTGTTACGCAGAGTTTCAATCAAAGTCTAAATAGAAGACCCATGAAGCTATTGCTGAGACACATCAGCTTTAATTCCACGTGAAATACTCAAAAGATGGATCTTTTTATTATTAATGCCTTGAATTGATTGCGTCCTCTTTCTGGAAGAGACCAAAATATTTGGAGCAGGCGGATTTAAGTGTAGAGTGGCTCTGTCTGGATTCTGCCAATTCGAAATATTGTCAACCGATGTACTGTTTGTTGATTTGGTGAAGTAAGAATATGTTTCCATAAAGCATAAACACCGAAGTTAGCCAATAAAAATGGTGGATTCAAACGAAGAACTGATTATAAATATCGAAAGAGAAATCCAAAGAATATCAAAAGTTCAAACACATTAGAAATTTAGAAATATATGAGATCATTATTATTATCATCTGGCATCATTATTTTTATTAAATAATAATTTGATATTGGTAATGATAATAAATTAATAATTATACTAAGGAATATTTATACACACTTTTCTTCAGTATTAATCAAATATATAAAAAAATTACATCTTAATTCTCATAATTGAATTACTTAGGAGATATATTAACGTATTTAACTCGTCGTTAATTTAATCGGGCATTTTTAACAGTTATTTGTATCGGGTGTTCTGATACCCAAATTCCAATCATTCGATGACTATCAATTGTATGTTACCAAGATAAATAATTTTTCGCACTCTTCCTAAATATGGCTGCAATAAATTAATTATTGAAATAATATAAATGTTGTATATGGATATAATTTACGACTCCAAGTTTCACATATTTATTTCATTGCGATATTAATATTGAATGATATAATCTTTATCAATGATAACACGGGGGAAATCGCAACTGCGGAGACTTACGAAAGTTATGAATGCATGGGGTTCGTCAATACCCCGGAAGAACATCGTCGTCATCACAATTCATTGCCTAAGAACATTTTCAAAGGCACTGGAATACAATCAGAGAAAAATGTACTCACTCGTGAAGACATTGATGGCAACAGCTGAAAATGTCAACATTTGCGATCGTCGAAGAGTGTTTATTTATTAAATGTCGAAGGCGTGCTTCCATGGGAACCAGTCGACTGATCCGCCGAATAAGCTCTCGCTCGAGTGATTTCTCGCTCGCTGCGCCCTCAGCGGAAAAAGCAGAGCTAACGCGAGAAGAACAAAAGCGCATCGCGGAAAAGCTCTCGGTAAATAGAGAGGCAGCGGAGGTAACTGGGGCAATCACCAGAGGCTCGACGAGCAAAAAATACAGCGGAATATGATTTTATTGCCTATCAGAGAAAACATTAGTTTCAGAAAAATAGAGTAAATTCGAAGGTAGTGCAAAATGAGGAATCTTAATCGTTGGGTCTCCTTTCGCATAATAATATAGTTAATTTGAACTCAAATCATTCCAAACATGACATTTGAAGAAGTTCGAATTGTAATAGTAAAATTCGCATCACATTCGAGAGAAAGTTTCATTTCCATTAGAAAGCAAGTTAATCACATATGAGGAAAAATTAATTCAACGCACATAGGTAATATTCCTGCAAAAAGGATGATATCGGGTACTTTTAGAGTAAAATATTCATATTTCAAGTACAACTTCTAATAAACACAATAATATTCCAACTTGAAAATTAAAAAAATATATATTGAGAAAGGTAATAATCATCAAGCAAAAAAAAATGTGTCGGCAATATTATAGCAGCAACTTTGGTTTATGTTCGTAAAATGGACGAAAAAATATAACAACAGCTGCTGAGTCAATTAGTGATTAAGACATAATTTATTAGACCAAGAAATGAACATTCCAACATCTTTACCGTCTGTTTTGATCATTTAATTCCTTTTAAAAATAACAAATTTGGGCGAAAACACCAACTTCAGTTGTTGCATGACTCATCAATTACCTCACCCTATGTTGCTTGAATGTGACGGAAAAAAGTTGAGCAACCGTCAACAGTGCACAAATTAGAGACAGGTCACATTTTGTGCTGAAATGCGATTTCATTTGCTTCTCGGCTCGACAAACGACCGGACGCGCAATTACATCAAAATCACAAATGATTAATAAGTTAATGGGAAAAATAATGGCCTTCTCTGGAAAGTACAAAGAAATTTTAGTTTCCTACGAATGAATTATCGGAATTAATTTTGCTAATCTCGGAAATCACGCGTGGCTCTGCATTCATGAATGAATTGAGAGATATTCTCTCGAACGAATACAAAGAAGAATGCAAAGCGACCGTTTGAAGTCCACCATTTTAGCCTCTAAACAATTCTCCTCTCGAAAAAAGTTTCCGTATACTCAGAGCCAACTAATCTATGACCAACTAATAACTGGAAAGAGAAAGCGTAACGTAAAAATGGGACTGTATTTGCCCGAGTGCTGAGGAAATGGTCAAAACACCTTTAAATGCAGTTCAAGATACAATGGAAAAAAGTATGGCGCACAAGTTTAGAGAAATTGAAACATCCAAAACATAAGAATGCATGCGTGATCATCATGAGTGGGCAGGTTATCATGTTGACGAGAACTGTTTGTTTCTGAAGCGGAATATGCAGCTGACGGTGAAGATCGGTCCTCTGAATGAGAGACGACAGATAAAGAAGAAAGTTTATGCAAGAAAGGAATGCTACACGAAAAAAATAAATTTATTTCTAACGGCCTAGTAATACCAAAGAAAATTAAAAGAGTGGAAAATGGAAAAGCAATGAAAGCTTTAGATGCGTTCTAAAGGAAAATTGAAAAAAGGAAGCTTAGTTGAATTCAGAGACCTTTTACTGCAAAACCGGGACACTTGCAAAGTCGAGGATGAAAAATCCACGAAACTATACGCGCACCAGTCTTTCGCCAAAGGGCTTAAAATGACTTCCCTCAAAGCAACTCCTGATGACACTGCTGTAACAAGCAACATATTTCTCACACTCATTACACACACAAACGAATTACTAAGAAATCTGTTGCATAATATTTCAGTAAAAGTTCCTCTTCCATTTGAATAGGTAATATCTAAACTCATATTATAAGTATCTGATTTTAACTCAGTTAAATGATATGAAATCACTGCAATAGATTACTTTCGCAGAATTGTATTCAAGAGATTCTCAATGACCGAGTCAATTAGGGGTCCCAATGCGGTGCACCACAACAGTTGATTAAATCCGATTGCAGGAAAATCGGAACTTCTGTAAAAATAAAATAACACAAGAGTAATAAATGAAAAGACGATTCCAAAAGTAACTTTTCCACAAGTCCAAACCAAAAGAAATAACCTTTTCGTGAATTGAAGAGCTGTATAACTCGAGGTCATTAATGAAAGAGAACTGTGGGAGTAAAACAACGTTCAATGGAATCGGAAAAGCTGTTTGAAGACCAACCAACCACGAAACCACCGCAAGGCTGCTTCTAAAATTGTTCCTTCTTTTGATCAAATCCTTTCCCGAAATTTCGCACAAGCGAGCCTTCAAAGAATCATGTAAAAAAGAAAAACACGCTTCGATTGAAATTCTTTCTCACTGAAGTTACACCCAAGTGGAGAATTAACGTTTTCGAAAGGATTTCCATTCAAGTGGGGAAAATAAGCATTGATGTTGAGCGATTGAAAAACCGAAGAACGAAAGTTATTTAGAGAAGAAAAATGTATCAAACAAGTATGCGTGCAATGATGAATCATTAACTAAAATTCAATGCTGCGTGATAAGAAACATGACAACCAATTAGCTCGTGGCTTAAATATAAGATATATCCATTTTAGTTTCGATGTGAAATTTATCACTTTTAAATTTGGTATTGAAAAAGCAAGAGGGAAAATAGCAGAGCAAAAATAAGCTTGATCCTTTCGTTTCACAAAGAATACAGATTTAAACAGTGAAAAGAATGAAAGAGTGATGTGAATGTTAAGGATAACTTTATTCAATATTGATTTTAAATAATTAAAATAGGCAGCAGCATAATTCAACTGAAAACACAAAAACCTCTTCAAAATTAATCACATCCTCTGTAGGTCGCTACTTCTGTAAACAACTTTTCTTAATTTATTATCAGATCTTCATTGAAACAAATATTAACTTCCAGAGAAGTATATTTGACATAAGAGAGGGCTTTCGTTAAGAAATGATGTCCTCCTCACTGTTAAGATATATTGAAGGATTTGAAGGAATGAATAGGATTCGAAACTTGCATTCGAACATTTTGACGTATAATTCTTATTTCACTCAGGCGCCATCTGTATATTGACTTAAGATGTAATATTCCCTTAACACTGTATACTTGGGTGCTTTGCTAGAAGATATAAACATAATTTTCATTATCGTTTCCTTTGTCCTCATCGTTTTTTTTATAAATCGACAAATTGTGCTGCGAAATGCAAACGTGCAGCGGAGGCCATTTCGAATTATGAAAATTCAAACGGAGAATGCAAAAAGGAAGTGGGCTCCCATGTCAGGGTCAAAAGGTCAGAGCGCTGAATTGACCCGCAAAGGCCAAGAGCTCATAACTGATGTGAGGTGGAATAATTCACTAACTCAGCTGTTTTGAGAAGGGATGGTCAGTAAAAGATTGCTAGAGACGATAAGCATTAGAATATCGAGGGAACGGCTTTGAGACGAAGAATGGATTGATGATTCCTGAAGATCTGCATATTTACAGCGATAGAATTCTACATCTATTGCCAGCCAAAGACCGCTTTTTCCATCTCCAGTCCTCTTTGGATTTCGCCTCATTTTGTGACGTAAATGATATATCTAGCATCTTAACCGCTATGTTATTGTTTTATACGGGATCTCAGTTTATTCTCAAGTTTGTGATGAGTAATTGTAAGAGGAAAGCTCAAATCGCACGGCTAACGATTCCCCGATGAGCTGCTCCCAGAGCTCTGACAAAGTGGCAAACAAATGAAGTTTAATAATAATAATAATAGTGTCTAGACCTAGAATAATGAAGCAGCGATCTGATCATGCATCGTGATTTTTAATCATGCTGCAAATCCCACAGCCATTGTATATTTGATGAATGCAAAGTAAAAAGTGATCATTTTAGTATACAGTACTTAATTTTAAAATAAAGATCCCAAGGAAGACTGATAGAGGAAGATCCCTGGTTCGATTCCCGGCCCCGTCAGACTTTTTTCAGGTCTGTTTTTCCTTTTGATTTTTCCAGAGTGCACGCCCTTGTACGCTATGAACATGCAACCTTTTCCTTAATTTAAAGAGCCAAAATTCCCTTTTATAATATTGTAAGACGAGAATGAAATGATTTTTGTAAAATACTTATCCAAAAACTTTGCCTCGCGTATAATCTTGCTTTCGATTAGCGTCTCGTGTATTTACGTAGAATCGGTGCTTTCTCTAAGGAATGGAAAAAGAGAAACTTCGAGAGCCAACGCCCTTTCCCAGCGATTGCGTTTCACAAAATGGCAAATTACAGAAAGATCGCCTCAAAAGCGATATTTTTTCGCTTCACTTTTCGATCCGGAAGTATCCCTGTAATTTCCGGTGCAGAATGAGGAATCCCAAGCTCCGAAGGTCGCCTAAAGCCTTCTACTGAATGAGCCGAAGAGCCGAAATGATAAAAAAGAATATATATCTGTAAAAATACACGATCGCGATCTAAAATCCGGTTTCGTCTTTAGAACTCTCCTAAACCGCAAATTTCAGTTTTTGCACAAATAATGATTAATTTACGACTTGTACTCTTCACTACATTATAATACAACGTAAAAAGCAATGATCTACGTCGAATAATGTATCCAATCCAAGTTTACTCAAACAAGAAACCGAAAATGTGAAAATGTGGAGATTCCCAAATTCTAAACCGAAGAAATATTTTCTAAATGATATATACAGTTTAATTATATTAGAAAGGTACATATTTAATATTAAGTGTTTGAGAAATAATAAATAAGAAGAAAATCGATCATAAATAGCTACATTAAAAGTTTAAAAATTGAATTTTAAAGTAAAATAATAGAACATACTTGTAAAATCGACTCGGAGTTCTCGCAGATAAATGTGAAATTCATATTATCTAACAGATCGCGGTTTACAGCTTCTGAGGAGGAATTGAGGGGATTGATTACTCATTACGCATTCAGAGGCTGAATTCATATCTTAACAATAAATTTGAAGATTAACAGTCAGCTGTGTTTTACAAGTTGGTACGCAAGTTCTATAATACTTAGAAAAGATACTGTACTTAAACGGGTAAATGTAATATGAAACCCATGTCACAGCTGATCAGAGTTTAAACGCATTTACCGCAGCAACTTCAACTCGATGCCTATGCTTGCATTCCTCTAATAGTGACAACGGCGGACAGTAAACCGACATTCGTAGCGATGGAGTGCTTCACTCGAGATAACACAAAGTGTTGATTGTCAGAAGAGCAAACCGCTGCTGTCGACTTGAATAACAGGAATACGTTGGATTCCCCGTCGCAGGAATTCCAGTATATTTTCAACACTCTGTCACTCAATCAGTCCTTAAATTGTAAATTCAACTATGAAAGACTGTCTTGTAATTGATAAATGCACTCATATGAAAGAAATTATCAATTTTAAACATATCATAGACGCTTAGGTCGCCAAGCTGGTCACTTCCGCCCTAGGATAACGAAGAAACGTTTCCTCATAGAAACTTGTTTTCGTAAGATTGATGACTTTAGTTAAAGGAATACTGTAATAATGTATGTGGAAAATTTTCGAATATGCTCTCCTCATTCTGCATTTCATTCTTTTGAACAATATATTGCTAAAGATTTCATATGTATTTTACATAGTAATTGACGAAGACACGAACATGTCTGATTACATTAGGGGCCGTACACAAATTACGTAACGCAATTCGGGGGAGGGGGAGGTCCGGCCGGGCGTTACGTGGGGGTCGAAATTTTGGAGAATTTTGCGTTACGTAATTTGTGTACGACCCCTTACGTAAATGTATTGCATCCTTGAACATTAATATCCTTATACGTGCTATCATTTAATTACTTCCTTAAGCGCTGAATTAAGTTATCGAGACATTCTGCGGTCTTAAGAGGAATTACAGAAGCGGTTAAAAAGTTTGGAGGCCAATGTTTAAGACAAATTATATTCAGCCGACCGATGAACTGATGACTGTTTAGATCGACACTGGGACAGCCTTCCGGCGAAAGTATAACGCGTCAATGCTAAGAGATAATTGAAATAAGGCTGACAATAGTTCTATATCTACAGCAAAACTTCTGTAGACATCAAAGATGGAGTCTCGAAAGTGATAATAATTTTCCAGAAAGAGTGCAAATTTGGAAGTTCGGAACAACGCGCAGGTCCTTCTATGGCACTCATTCTGTTCCGATAACACAATTCCATATTCCTCATTTATTATGTACATCTATTTCATTCACTGACTTGAGCTTCTTAATTCACTAGTTTCCACCTTTATTATCAATAGCTAACCACTAATAATTCTTAATAAGAAATCACCACTGACAGCAATGTTAATAAGTAAGAGTCACAACTATACCTTGAGCTGTCAAAAATCGAGGAAGGGTCGACGCGCGTTTCGCTACCTTGTGTAGCATCTTCAAGAGACCATAAGTGACATTAGTCATGACACATGGTAGCGAAACACGCGTCGACCCTCCCTCGATTTTTGACAGCTCAAGGTATAGTTGTGACTCTTACTTACTAATAATTTCGATTGAAGGCATTTTTGTATCGAACTGTCCACTTTTATTTCTTTTACATTCGTTTCGTTATTAGTGAATGTGATTCATAAATATGTATGCATCGTCGCTTGATTCTTCCGTTACACAAATTGGGTTCAAAAGGATAGGCAGACATTGCCGCATTTCGGGGCATAAAACCGCATTTGAATTCATGAGATATCCATTTTAAAAAGACTAGATGAGTTACAAATATTTTCTCTTCCCATTGACTGGCATATGATATTCATATTTCAATCTACTCCGCTGAAAGAGCGAATATTTAAAATATAATAAATAATAAATGGATATACGATGAATTTCCATATTAAATAATCGTGTTCGACGTATCATAAAAGTTTTATCGTAGGATTTCAATATTTTTAATGCCATCAATTGAAATATTCAGATTTTGTTTAACGACTTTCTTTCTTTATAAATTTCAATAACCACACCAAAATGTGACAAGTTTTGTGTAATAAATAAATTTCCCCATATTGAGAAATCTACGAAAATAAATTGATTTAATTTAAATCGCTCGTTTAGGGTTCAGCAGTGGGATTATAGGCCAATACACCCAATAAATACTTAGCTATGTTTATGACAATTCTACGAATGATACCCTAAAAATCATATGTTTAATCTCGTCACGCTATTTATACACACTGCCGTGCTCGGATATTAATCTCACTAGTACATCTTCACGATGTTTTCTGGAGTAAATAATATCAGCTAACTTTGCTGTAACTGGATGTTAGCGACTGTTGTGCAAGGCGAAGATGATAAAAAGCGACTTAGGATGGCCTAAGAGCGATCTTTTCTGCTCAGGTGAAGGCCGTTCTCTCGGAAAATCTTCTTCCAGATGAGGAGAAGTGTTCGCCATACGTGTGACGTAGTTTGTCGGCGTAAAAATCGACCCGCGAAGGGGGTGAAAGGACGAATCGAAAACTGCGGACACACAGCGCCATCGGCTGAGGAGCGGGGGGTTGGGGAAACACGGGAAAGATATTAGACGGTGCTCTTGGTTCGAGAGAGCGAAGGTTCGATTTGGTCACAAAGACTCTTGAAAATGAGAAAGAGATTTGGAAGGAGGAGGGGTTCTGAAGCACCATCGCCTAATGAGGCTCTTTCACTTTCGTGCTTTCAAATCGACTTTATGTTACATTTCAGATCGTTTTAGGGCTGTTTAGGACAGATAAACCTGAGAATAATGAGTAACGAATAATAATTAATACCTTAACATTGTAAATGTTCCGCAATTCGCAGGATTCAAGTTTGCTTTGACTTTACTTAGAGTTTATTATTTAACTTCGATATTCGCAATGAGATTAAAAATATTTAAAAAGGTTCGATTTCGCATCATTGAATGGCACTCTATTCTCTCTGTTGGTGACATCTATCCGTGAAATACTTGCAATTGGATTATATCCTTTCAAGACTAAAAATATTGTTTTCAACTCCTGTACCTTCGATGAATGACTAGAGATTCAAGTCTCCCAAAACTATTCTGAATATAAAAGTTCCAAATCTAAAATATGTAACGATAATCAAATCTGTCAAGCTCTCCGTGCTGCCTAAACATATAGTTAATACTAATCGTAGTGAAAAGATAGGACAGATACTCAAGTCTCCCAACTTCCGGAAGTAAGATTCATAATTATAATATTCCTATAGATATTAATAATATACAGTTAGTATTTCAGATCTTACAACGAACTCTAGAAAGCATGCAATTTCTCTCAATAAATATGGGAGAGTAATTAATAGAAATAAATGGCTCATAATAACTCTTAAATTATAGTTGAAGTTTTCAGCAACCATATAATTCTGAATTACATCTTTGATTTGGTTGAAGATGAAGAGAAAGTGATGCATTTTTCATTTTAATACATCTTTAATGCAATGTTTCAATGCTCTTCACAGCTGCGATAAAAGCTACAGAGGAATTAGATATGCTGATCAACCGTCTTTCCTTACCGAATGCTATTCATAAAGCCCTTGTGCTGCGCTGAAGCGTTTTTAACAGTTTTCTGATCAGTGGGGAAGCCAAAACTCAATCGATCCTAACCCTATAGATCCTAATCCTATAGAGCCTGATTCCTTCTCCAAAGCTGTTGGTAGATTATAATCATTGAGGGTTTGAGGATCGATTTAGCCATGACAACTGCACTTAAATTCCTAAGGAGGATCTCGCATAATTTATCTGCCGGGTGAGGTAAGCTTGCCTCCTTTCATTTTACTCGCAATCCATTTACATATTTAATTTAATGAAAAAAGAAATACGACAACCAAAGCTCACTTTGTACCGCTGCTGAGTGGACCATTTTCCAAAGAGATATGAACTCGCTCAGTGGGCTTTCCTCTAAATTTAAACACTGGATAGGCCATTTATAGTACGCTAGGGCATATCTCCTCGCAAATAAGAAAAACATAATTCACAACAAAAACATAAAACAGGTAATAATTTACTTTTTTTATCTGTTCAATATTGATGAAGACTGGATTATAAAATTGTAAAAAATAAACACAAACAAGCCACTTTTATAAAAAGTTTTAGAAAGTTTCTTTATTTAAAGGAGAGCGACTTCGAATGGAGAAATATTGAAAAGGATAAAGAATGGAAAGTAGAAAGGGAAAGGTGGAGAAAGGGGCCTTCAAGAGGAAAACAGGGCTAATGAGTACAAGGAAGTAAACAAAGAAAGTGGAAGATTAAAAGGAAAGGGAAATTGCGTGGGAGAGAATCAACCTTGGTTTCATTTAATGAGAACCACAGCCATAAAGAAATACGAGCAATAACGAATTCCACGAATCAATATTGATTAAAAACGACTTACAATCAGGGAGACGACAAATATAGATCAAACGTCTCCAAAAATGAAATGTTTGCTTATTCAGATTCTAATTCATCTTATATTTAACTATATCCATGAAAATAAAATTGATTCTATTTTTTCCGAAAATTTGAGAATTTCGAAATGATTATTCTTTTCATCGATTCAGTTGAGGTGTTGATTCCAATTAATAAAATAAATACCACTTTTAATTCATGGACAATGACTCTTTCGAGTGATTTAGTAGTAGTAGTAGTAGTATTGTTAAAAGTGCTTCGACAACTTAGGTCATTTCGCACATTTCGAGTGATTTAAGTTATAACTAAAAGTTAAAGTAGACTTTTAATATTTTCAGCCTGATTTAGGAGAATCACAGTTACTTCTACATGTTTACTCATTTACATCACGTCAAATGATAAAAGAATAGTTCGCCCGTCAATAACTCAAAGAGATGACTTCACCTCTCATACGATTTAAGCTATTCTTTATGTAAAGATGCAATTATAATAATCTTTAGGTAGGTTAAATTAGATTCCCGAATTCCATGTGCAAAAAATCAATGAGAATTGGTATTTTTGTAGGCTTGACAATACTTGGGAATTAAAAAATAACATAAAGTTGCACTATTACCAGTACTAATGATATTAGCGCTAGTTCGACTTCCCGCAGTGCACCCTGGGTGAATGAAGTAGCAAATACTGAAGAAGAGATAATCCTATAGGATCTCCACACGAAGACACATGAAATGATGAACTCAAATTACCTAAACAAGAAATTTCGGACATTTTTTACGAAAACGCCATTTTGATAGCATAAACTACGCTAAAAGCCATTTCTTGTCTCTATTTTGATATTTTTCTTCCTCAGCTTATCTATCTATCTATATCTAGACAATAAAACCTCAAACTCGAAGCCTCTATGTCCTCTCCTCAAGACAGACATTCTCCTCTTAACGTGCTATTGACATCGAAAGAATTCTGTGTGTACTCCACAAACATTACTGCACAAGCTCCCCATGAACCGTAAGCAAGAAACACCAAATATTAAAAAGGTTAAATAATAAGAATGGAGAGTTAAAAAAATTATAATTCAAAATCACTGATTTATTATGCGGCAGATCCTCTCTAAATCCAGTAGCTAACAAAAATCACAGACTTCAGTCTGCGGAATAATGATAATCGCTTCTTTGTTTGACCAATTATGTAATAGTTTCGCAAGCACTATAACTTCTAAAAATAAATTAAAGAAGGGTTACAAAACACTACGCCCAAACTAGGATTCGAGCCTTAAATGACTAAATAAAGTAATTGACTATCTGATAGTGCAATGATCATGTCATATTGAAAAGCACTAACTCAAAACTGCAATGATCATGTGAAATATTTTAAAGTAACCGTTCATTTCAAAATCTTACATCACAGTATCTATCACAAGAAGTGCACCCAACAATATCCATTTTGTATATGTTAGCCATCATTTACAGAGTGAAGTCTACAAATAAACTCCGTTGCTTTTCGAGAGACAAGCAAACTTAATCCTGAAAAGTGAAGGCAGTCGATGATATGAAGCAAACTTTGATTGTCGCGAGGAAGCAGACAAATTTCCATTCCAGTAGATGTCGCATAAACTCAAAAATAGTAAAACAAGGAGAATTTCCCAAACGATTTAGTTTCGGCGAGCATCGAAGTAAGTTTCCAATTCTAACTCGCCAGAAACTTGAAAATACTTCCACTTTATTAACTTTTGCGATTTTTAGCAAAGCGCCTAAACAATTCCTTTCTTGAAAGATGAATTAATGAATGGACGAATGAAGATATTTAATAAATTAATCGGGAAGCAATTGTTATATCTCTATATAATTATTTTTAACCCTCATTCATATTGAAAAGTAAATAAGACATAGCAGGTCAAATAAATTGCAGGCAAAATTAGAATTAAGATAAGTACATGACAGGGGAGAGGTTATTCTGTAGTTGAGAATCTTTTGCCACATTTAGACACGGTTAGTCCACAAATGAAGCCTTGGACCCTGTATGAAATATTAAAAGCGCAATCGAGTGATAGATTGAAAGGAAATTAATTTATTCTCCAAGTGAACTAAGACAGAATTTCTTTCAACTGACATCACTAACGAGTCTGAAATCAGAATTATTGCCAAGAAGTGAAGGTCAAACGCTCCCAACATTTGACACAACCCCATATGTTGAATTGGAGAGTAATACATTAGATCTAACGAGTAATTTCTTTGAGAACAGTCACTCTCGTTACACCATTATATCTTACGGTGGAAAACATAGGTAAATGGATAAAGAATGTTTTAAACAAAGTAAAATAGAGAACCAAATAGTACAAGAATCAATAATTTGATAAATATCTAGGCCATTTGTTAGTCATAAATGGCGAAAGAGTGTCTCGATGAGAATGAATTAAGTGATTAAGGAGAGAGTCTTTCTGTTGGACCTCCGTTTTAAGGGAAGATCGATTTCAAGGGCGGGGCGACACTCGTATGCGTTGGAAGATGTGGGGCAAGAAATGCTAAAAGGGATTGTTTGGCAGAAGTAAAAATAGACAAATATGGCATGAAGTGATACTTGAGGCAAGTGATCGACAGACGATTATAAACCAACTGGCATTTTATGCACTTGTAATGAAATGTGGCAGAAGATGGAAGATTATAGCAATCGCCACTTCGAGCGATTATTTGTCGGACAAAATCTGTTTTACAAACCCATGTTTGACGAAACAGTGAAACGTAATGGTTTTAATTTACCATAAATATCTTTAACAGATCAAATAGTTATCTTGGGATATCATCGAATGATTTGATTCTCTCAAAGTTGTCTATTTCTTTGCTTAGTAGCTCTGCTCTGGTAATCTCTTTATTTCACTATTTGAGTATGACCTCTTCATTACCTATTTATTATTCATGAAATCCACACTTAAACTGTCTGTACCCACCCTTGAAGTAGATCAATTTCTTCTAATTTGTCCTGTGAAGGATTCCCTCGTTAGTTGCTTCAAATGTTTTATTTTCATCATTATAATACATCTTCATTGCTTCAAATCTTAATTTTCTTCTAATGAATACAGATCATCATGAACATCCAGAAGAAAAAAATATAAATTGTGGATTTTGTGCAAGTGTTGATACTAAAGATTATAATGACATTTCACCAAGTATCGATGAATGGTTTACATCTCCTTAACATTTTTCGTTCTGAGGAATATATTTTAGGCGACCATTTTCCGTATTTCTTCGTAATTGGTCCACGTTGGTATCTTTTGGATGTTATTATTGTAAGTTTTCCAAATAAAAATGTATCTTTTGTTTTGAAAGACAAAAAATAAGTTTTCTTTGCGTGTACTGTGCAAAGTTATTAAAACAGGAATTAGTTTCCTGTGGAAATGTTCTTCCTGTTTGTGATCTTTAATCGTCATGGAATCCACGAATTTACTCACAATCCGTTGATTTCAACTTTTGTTTTATTGTTTAACGCCGTCTGAACGTATGATAAGCAACTCCTCATCAGTTGTCAGTGCAGTACTTAAAATCAGAATATAGTCGCAGATAGATGTTCAAATAGAGTTAAGAGTCAAATAACTGATAACAAAATTAAATAAACGTATGCAGCAAAACCTTTCCTTTTTTCGTGCGATTAAACCAAGATTCATTGGCTTCGTGTCAATTCATATTTCGATAGTAATGCCTCCACTGTTGGCTCATTTTTTTAAACTCCCGGAAAAGAAGGGAAAACGTGGGTTGAAGGCCTTTGGAGCAGACTCCCTGAGGCAGATGTGACAAGAGTGAATTATTTAACGATTTCGCTACAAAAGTGGAATCCGACCAAGTGTCATCTTGTTTACGCTCCATCGATTCCGTTGGGCCCACGCTTATACGCCCTACTCACCCATTATGTGCGGATACTTGTCGATCCCTAGATAATAAACACGCTTCGGTAGGAAATGTCTGCATATTTACCTCTAAAAATTGATGGATTGAATTCGAATGAGGGAGTACTGCTAGAATGATGCAAACTCTGTACATATTTTTGGAGATAAAACGGATTTTGAAAGCTGACGAAATTCCGCTACACTTATAACATAGTAGGATATTTCTTAAAAAATATTTTTTCCTGGTACATACTTACAGAAACTTAACTTTAGTAAAGAATCTTTTTTAAAATAAAATTCCACCAAGTATCGCGGAATCTTATTCAGAATATGTCATATTTATAGTCAATATTGATTTTAAGTAGTGTAAATGTAATTAAGGACGATATTGCTGAAACCGGTTGGCTGAATTTACACTTTGTAGAAATCAAAAAGTGTTTCTTCATTTATTTCTTTACTTTAATTAGTATATCATTATGTATGTAGTAGGATTATAGATTTGGAAATGCAAAAGGTATGAAATCAAATGTTACTAATGTCGGGTGTGTCAAGAGATCTTCAAGAGTTAACTGAAAGAAGTTGGAATGAATCTGCGATTGATTTTCTATGGCAAAAACAGGAGTGATTTAGTAAGTTAGGCCATACTATGAATGAGTGGATGTAAGGTAAAAGAAACATGGACCTTTTTGAAAGAAAAGGCTTTCGTCTCCTCGGATGTGTAGTTACGATAAACGAAAGAAAAAATTCCATGATCTTCCTCGTGCTTTCTGTTTCATCTTTGAGTTCAACCCTCTTCTAATACACGGGTCACTGGACAGTATTTGCCATACAAGGATTCCTTTCATCGCCAAACTTTAACTAACCTTAATAGAAATGCATTCGCTAAGATGCGTGAATTTCAACAGAAACAACTTAGAGTAACTGTAATTAAAAACGGTAACATCAAATTTTATCCGATGGCTTGCGCAGGTAAACAAATCCCCAGATTTTGAAGTAAAAGGAGAATGAGGCAGAAACAAAAGAAAGACAAACTACGTAACTCTTCCTAGTAATCCTCATTCTTATCTCTTGTTAGCTAATGTCAGAGGGCATGAGTTTCAATCGGCCAACGTACTAAATGCTTTACAGAGAGAGATAGAAAAACAGAGCAGGAGAATGAGGGAAGAAAGTGCTTCACGAAAAAGAGCGATGACGATGCGGAATTCGAGATCAAATCGAGAGAAAGTCTTATGGAAATAAAAACACGACCGAGTCGACGTTGATAAATTAAAGATTTATATAATCGTGGAGAGAGGCGGACAATATTGGAGTAAAACACAAAGGGAACGAATTTCGGAAAAACTGACGAAATCTAAACTTGATCCCGCAAAATAAATGCGACTTAAAGCAATGGATGGAAAAAATGTGAATCTTCAGAAGCAGACTCAAATACTTGAAATCAATAAAATACCATTTCGAGGGTAAATGTCCAAAGAGTTCGACTTCTCCATCGATAAAAGATCACGTGATGGATGTGATAGATAATAGATAGATTATAGATAAGATGCAGAGCTGTGGTCCGCTATAAATTCAATGTACAGTACAGTTAGTTAATGTATCCTCCATTGCATAATACAAACATGAATACCATCAATTGTATGAGGGAAGTAAACTAAAAGAAAGTTCGAAAGTTGTTATTTTGTACTTTTTGGTAGAATATTGTAGTAAACTTGCCAGTAATCTAATATCGTATTCGGCAAATCAGCTAGCATTAATACAAGAATCAATAATTTTCATGGCAATCTTCAGATAATTAGTAAACACAAGTGATGACTGCTTAACTTTGTGGTCGTGTGATACAACGAGACTTTTTCAACAATGAGTCTCGTTAACTGGTAAATAAATACACGACTTCAACGAGTTTGTTATTCGCCAAGACAACTGAGTTTGATGACGACAGCTTTTGAAGAATTTCAGTACTGTTTATTATCATTTATATTTCCAATGATAAAAGGATAAATTTGAAGCGATCAGTACTTCTATTTAATCTGTGAACAAGAATAAAATATTAACTTTGTCATTCGAAACAGCATTAAATATGGACGAACTCTTTAATTACCTGCAGTTAAGTACTTAACATTATATTAGATAACAAATATGGTAGTTCACAGTCTGCGGGTTGTCAAACATGTTTTAACGTGCTAAGTTTTAAGTCTTTATAACCTGTGGTTCTAAAAATTAGACGATAATACATACAAACATGTTACAAAATACTTTTTAATATCTTATTTCTTATTATTCCAAAAGTTTTATCAAAAATATATTTTTGTTCAACGAAGACAGGTAAGGCCTAACGAAAGAAAATAGAAATTTATGGAATGAATTCATTAAGTTATAATGGAGTACAGCGTAATCTAAATAAGTTGCAATTGCCTATCCGCTGCAGAAATGCGGGTGATTCAATCATTTCTGGAAACTGGAAATGGGGACACGAAAAAGTGCAGGGAATGGCGTTTTAAGGAAGGACTCGGAAATGAAAAAATGAAGGCATTTGCGTCGGAATATTTAAGTCGTCTGAAAAGCACGAATCCGTGAGCACTCGTTCGCTGTTTGCACAGTTAATTCGGCACGTCGTCGGAGGAAACGTGGATTCGTCCTACAAATGAAATTAATGCTGGGAAAGAAGAATGGAAAAAGACTCGAAAAACTATAGAACATCGAGTTAAGCAGTGGGAATTGAGACAATGTTTCCTTCAAGTAAAAAAGGCGAGACAGATGTGGAATGGCGAGAAACTCGGTTTAGATGCTGAAAAGAGCTTCGAACCGAGATGGAAACCGAAATTATGAATGAAAAGCGAACCTCGACCGAATAAATGAAATCTTGCACCCGAGAGCCGGAAACCGCGTAAGCGATGTTCAGTTCGGATTCTGATGAAATACTGGTGCTGCTACGTAACAGTACTTGCTCAGAAAGTATCCCTTTAACAGAAGTGGAAATGGCAGGGTGTGGTAGCTCAATGGTTAGAATGCCTGCCCGGAGAGTGGGAGACCTGGTTCGAGTCCCATTTGTTATTTGTCACTTCTTGTTTGGGTTTTAAGGGCCTCGCCTCCCTCTGCTAAATTAAATTCCATTTAGATGCGTATTATTTTTACTTACTATGTAACGGTGTCTTGTAACTAAATAGTTAACATTTGTACGTTTATACCTAGCGCAATACTTGCCTATTTCTCCAATATACATTCCATTCTTAACAATAGATAACTTTAACGTCATTACAGAGTTAGATATAATTAGGACCTTTTCAAAAGGCCACATTAGGTATTTTATGATTTCGTGCTTTTGTGTTATAGGTATTTACCGCTTGAAGAAATAAATTTCCACCCAAAAAGGTTTGCCTGAGCGAAACCGGAATTGAATCGAAATTCGATGGTTTTATCGAACCGAAAGTCGGAAGAAAATGAAATTGCTGCCTTAAGTAGATCAAAAGGGAAAATAAATCGTTGAATGAATGAGCTAATCAAACAAGGAATATAATTGTAAAGAAAGGATCCTGGAAGAAGAGAAGGGTGTAATTTCAATTCTAAAACAGTATAACGAACATAAGGATTTGGTTGGATAAATGAACAACGTCGGAATCTGTGCAAGTTTGCTGAGTTTTCATTAAGGTAACTCCACGAGTAGTCATGTAGTGCCCTTAAGGGTGAAAATTTAATTACTATCACTAATTAAATCCATCTGCATAGAGAAAAATGACGCGCAAGCTTGCCTTGAGCGCAAATTGGAGTGGCTGGAAAATTAGAAACGTCCTTGTCACATTAGAAAATTACGCTTGCTGCTTGCATTATTTCTAATTGTTTACCCTGAAAGTTCGCCAAAAAGTAGCAACACTCCAAAAAATATTGAAGTGAATATAAACTTTCGAAAAGTAGCAGTAAATCACAACGGCTCAAATTTGATTAAAACTGTTCAATTTCAGTTAACAAATGAGTAACACATGTAATGAGAATTTTAAGTATTTATCAACAAAAACAAATTCTATATCGTTTTATTAATAAGTCAAACATGTTATGCTACGAATGTGAGACCAGAACCTAGATAAACTGGAAATTGGTAAATGACAATGACTATGTCAGTGTTAATGCGAAAGTGCGAATTTCTTTCGTATCCTGTGTTCTGTGAAGAATTTATTGAAGAGTAACTAATTGAAATTTCAAGTGTCGAACCCAACAGATCTATTATTGTGTACTTGTCCAGTCGTTTGCCACCACAGCCTATTCGGTATGAAGGTGGAAAGTAAACCTTAGAACGTTGAGCCTCTCGGTCGTCTAATGCGTCCTTTTCCGCAATTCTTGAAAAATGAAGGAACGTGTTCAAACAATTACGTTTCCAAAGTTCGTTGAACCTTTCAAATGAAAATAAAATAAATACCACTTTTGTTTGCTTCGCGATCAAATTCCTTTTCTACAGCTCAGTTGCGGTGTTGACCTGATTTGATGATACCGAGTGGGTTGGAACGCCATGCTTAACGTGGTAAATTAGATGAACAGGTGAAGGTCAATCTTCTCTACATTATGATCCCTGTCCTAAACTAATAGGATGACCGTCGACATTAATAGTCTTTTGTTTACGCAAAATTTGCATCCGAAAGTATAAGTCGACCCATACAAGTACGTGTTGATCGTGACATTTTCCATGCAGGATAATATTTTCTTCTATTTTTATACAAATAGCTTACGTTTCTTAACTTAAATTTACTTTCAGCCCTTCCTAATAATTTTGGTAACATTTATTCAAATACATTTTAGTTATAAACGCCAGTATCTATTAGATAGAAAGACAGCATATCGCATCCTAAACCGTATGCCTCGTTGCCTTCTATGATTTACATCGGGAATGAGAAGACGACAAAATTCTCCAATTAGAAATGAATTTTGCAGAGTTAGAGGTTTCTTCGAAGTAGTATCCGACATGATAAATGCAGGTCACTTTGTGAGATCCATATAAACTGAGCGAAGACCATTAATGTGAAAGGACCATGATTTTGGTGATGGGTTATGCCTACTTTCGCGAAATTTAATTCAATCTCGATTAAAATAAAATGTGCTGCCATAATCAATTTATTAGAGTAATTTCTACTGATAGATACGAAATACTCCTAATGCCACGTGGGGGCTTCACTTACGTGGTGACCAAATCAAGAAAACAGTCACCCTGGAAAGGCATTCTTCTGATAGTACCCGATACGTATTTTAACAGCTATCATTTTCAGGGACTAGAAAAATGCTATATACTAAAAGAATTAACTCAAATCAGAAGTTTCGCAAAACAATATGTCTAATGGCCGGTTGCAAGAAACTCTAGATCAGCTAACCAGAGGTAAAATATTAATCTCTGGTTATGTTTTACCCGTTGCTTCAAAGTCTGGGCAGTAAATTAACCTCTGGTTAATTAACCTCTGATTAAGCACCTTCCACGAAGTACGATTTTCAGCCATGGCGCTGTCATACAACTTTTGAATTGAAAGGAGGGAACTGACAAAGGGGGCTCGAAAAGGAAATGCCAGCGGAAAAACCCATTACGCTCTCAGGAAGTATTGAAACCTGTAAGAAATCTTGGTTAATTTGTTTACAGTTTTTTTGTATTGTATTGGTGTCTTGGTAAAGGGACTATCGTTGTAAATCTACCTGTTCGCTGAGAATTTTCAACCTGTGTAGACGTGTGTGCTCTTCAACCCTAACTTCTTTAGGCTAATTTATTAGGCGATTATCATAATTATTAGTACTACTCGTATTAACGCTGTGAGTATTAATTACTTGAAAGAACAGCCCCGAGTTCAAACGTACGAGTGAAGAAAAGAAGTTTGAACGAAGATTGTAAAGAGAGATTTAGTAAGTTTTTTATAGCTTCTTCCTTACTACGCTTGTATAGAATGATAACATATCTACATTACTTCATAGTTATAAATAACGTGCTTTGATGTGAACTCATTCGTATATACCCTCCGCTGAGCTCCGCTATGACTTTCGTTACCCTTCTTACTATACGGGATGCAGTACTTTTATGCATTAGCATATCATCGCTTAGGAGGATAAGGAAACTACCAGTTGCTTTAAATCTTAAAGTTAACAGCAGCTGATTCGTTGCCGAAATTGGTGATGACCAATTGCACATCGGCGCTATCTTCTTCTTAATTCTCTCATGTAACCAACAACTTTTCGAGAGAGACGGTAACGTTCTATGAATTGTTCTACCGAATGCAATCCAAACGGATTGTAAAGGAAACGGAATTGAGGTTTTGGACACAAAAGGAAAACTCATTTTTTTACCTTTCTCGAAATATTCTTGGTCGTTTTACAATTTCCAAAACTTCTTTGTCAGACGAATCGCTGGAATAATCCACGAAATCCATCGCTGGGAGCTGTTATACTTATGATTCCACCATGCAAAACAAAGTAGAGAGCTAAGGTTTTCATTTGCTGCTGGAAGGTTAATTATTAAGCGTTAATGATGAAACTTCAGGAAACATTTTGACGACGATATGAATGAAAATAAATACTTTGAATCATATATATATAAATAAATATTTTGAATCATGACTTCTTGAAATACATATATGAAGAGATAAAACTTTACAGTGAACTTCGAAGGACATCCTTTTCATCTTCACTGTTAACCTATCGAAAAAATACACCATTTTAGAGTTTAAACCTGATGCTAACTTGTGTATTATGGAGTCAAAAGAGCAGAATTATATAACGGGAAGAATATTTTTCGTTATTCAGTAGTTATCCCAATTTAGCTACGATAAAACACCCAAGTGAGACTGCTTCAGTCTGTGAGTCTATTGCGCACGACGACATCTTGCCATTTTAACCTCTGAGTAAGGATTTAACAGCTGCCCAGGGAGAGGTTAACTTAACCGCCCAATAACAGTCGGTTAGTTTACCCAAACTTTCTTGCAACCCGTTTTCGCTGGTTAGCTACTTTAACCTGAGGTTAATTTTTAACCAGCGTTGCAGAAACCGGCCATAAGGCATGAATACCCATAGTGGACAACATACTGAGGAAACACAAGCTAAATCTCAATGAGAAACGTAACTTCCTATGATGCTGTATCACAAGATACTGAACTACATGAATGATTCGAATAGGAACGGAGGCTTTCCTGAGCGAACTAATGGTTGCATGTGCGGCAGTGCACAGAAGAGTCTCTGCTGGTGTCCGAAGCACGAGGGAATCGGATTTGTTCGGAAAACAGACGATTTAACGAGGCGTCTGATCCAAAAGACAGGAAAAGAATGGAGATTATGAAGTAACGGCAAAGTTGGTCGACAGACAATAAAAAAGGAATGAATGGACCAATAGAAGAGGCGCTGAGGGGATTACAAGTTTTCGCCGGTCCGGAGTTAAATGGGAAGAAGTTGAAGGGAAAAAGGATTAGAGGATGAATTATTGGTGGGTCTAAAGAATTACGGAAGGACTGCAAATTGGCGCTCGGGCGGCTCTTTATTGCATTCTCATGGCGAAAGATGGAGCGGTAGTGCACCATCGGGATTTCATACACCTAATTACGCAGAGGGCAACTTCATTCGCTCCGTTGGAACAGACCAATTCTTATTTGAAGGCTATGACTAAAGGCTTCTCTTTAATTGAAGTACCTATCCACATAAACACTGTTTTTATTTTTTACTATCGTAAGATGGAATATTTTCCATATTTTCTATCGCTTCGGGATGAACAAAACTGAATCTTTCTTTTACTTTTTCTTAGCTTTGAGTGCGATGAGATGGAAGCTAGTGAGGGTTGAACGATGCTGTATAATCCCGATCAACCAAATGCTGTAAAATATGGCACTAGAAACAAGTTGGTAATAAGAAACCGATCCTATGATTGTATTTTTCATATTTAGGTAAGAGACTGTGAACAAACGTTGAGCATTACTGCAATTTGAACAATAATAAAATTATATTTTATATTTATATTAATATAAATATTCATTATACGTTAATAAATTTTTTTACGATTACTGATGAAAATAATATTTTGATTGATGGAATTTTCATTAATTAATAAGTAAAGAACATCAACTTGGATGAGAAATAAAGAATACAAAAAAAGAACGTACACCAAGATAAATCAAAATGAAAGAAAGAAAAATAAAATGAATATGGTCAAGCGTAACTTTGTGGATACACTCAACACACATGTTGAAAGAAAAAATACTTTGTAATTTCCGCACCAGCTGGATTTTTCCACCTGCTGTGGAAATTACAAAGTATTTTTTTCATTAATAAAAGAAAGAGATTAAATCTTAACAGACGGGAATCACGCAACATATTATCTGCTGAAATATTCCTTGCTGAATGTTATGCATTCAACAGGAAAGATTATCAGTCATATTTTCCAAATGATTCTGTGGGTTTATATATTACGGGGCTTTAATCATACCAAATAGATTAGTATGAGTGTCAAGTTCAATCCTGCATTTCGTTGTCTAGGAGATGGTTTGTGAAAATCCTACGTATACTGAGACATTGCTTTCATTTATATCAATTTTTCGGCGAAATTGAATCTAAAACAACATTTATAGATAAGGATAAAACTTATTCTGGAATTTCAAGCGGCAAGTCTCGAGTGCATCTATTTTATTAAAACCATCCCAATGTCTAGTTTGAACCAATCCTAAAACTCTTTCATTCATTAGACGTCTGAACTACATGAAACAGGATGTGAATACGTTCCTAATTCAACCAATTCTCCGCATTTATTGGAGCATAACTTCTTGTTCGCCAACTCGCGGCTTAGTTGAATCGAGGGACGAATGCTGAATTGCTCGCTTCAAACCAAATGCGAACACTTTTGGCACCGAAATTAGGTCTGCGAGAGTTTGACGGGAGGAAGTTTCCAACTGCCACTTCACCAAACGTATTGTAGCAACACATCGCGGAAATTTATCAAAAATAAACCCCGAATTGATCGCAATTAGCATTTTTCAGTATAAAAGTGGACTTGAAATATTTGCATGGAAAATCAATTATTTACTTGAGCCGATAAATTCTTCCTCTGTTAAGTTATCTTCTAAATATGTACGTATTATAATATTATCCGTCAATTTGGTGTTAGGAAAATGAAAGATACATCCTTTTGATTTAGAAATTTACATTAGTGAATGCTGATAAAATAGCTATATCTAGCACGATCATAGGGCATGAGATTTAAGATCGCTTAATTTTCGCAAATTAATTTAGTTTGAACTATTTCAGGGCAACAAAGTCCCACGGATTTTCCGGGTTTTCAAACCGAGCATAAATTTAAGCCGACGAAAGTTTAGCTGTTTAAATTTCCACTCGCGGTGAAAATTCTAAAATCTCCATGGAGCTCTAATTAATGCGCCTTCGATCTAAATCCATCACCTCAAGCCATTTTCGTTAGTATACAGCCTGAAGGCCGATTGGAACCTCTCACAATTATTCACAAAAAGCCCTGTTACCCCTAATAAAACAGTGAGTTATTCAAGCAAGATGAGGAGTGAGGCGAGATGAGGAGTGAGGAAGTGTGCTATTCCTTTGCTCGGACAACAATAATATGAAAAGCAGTTATATTTAAATATTAGATACGTAGTAACTGAAATAAATATTATTTTCATCATCAATCATAACTCTTGATGGATCTTTCTTTTGAGTATTTTTACTTTCTCCATATACGTAGTATAGAGAAAGTATTGTTTTCATGAAAAAAATCGACTTCGAGATTTCAACGGAAATACACGTTTTGGGGTCCCTAGAACACGTTTTGAACATTTTCGGAATGATGTCTGTGTGTATGTGTGTGTCTGTATGTGTGTCTGTGCTTGTGGGCGCTCCAACATAAAAACTGTTAGTCGTATCAATACCAAAATACATATATAGGACTGTGGTGTGTGCTGTCAGAGTTGATTAGTTTTTGGAGTAAATCGGTGTACCGGAAGTCGAGCCTCATTCTTCAAAGCTCATTTCCGGTTTTCAAAATTTCTCTATAAATATGATATATAGGTATATTGTATTACTGATAAAAGTTTTAGAAAATGTAATTTACTATAACTTTGTATTTAACATATTTTGGTATCACCGGTTGATTAGGAGTTATTCGAGAAATACTGATAAACCGGAAGTAGCTGATTATGTACTTTGTGGGCGCTGTGGGCGAAAGGCCATTTCATCGTTTTTCATCGAACATGTCCCGAAAAACATTATTTACAATGTTTGTGAAGTAAAAGATAATATGATATAAATTAATCGCCTATCTTCCAAGTTTAGATTGAAAATATAGTTCGAAAATACTGTCGTAGATACATGTTTACATCTTATATATGGAGAAAGTCATGTTACATGAAGGCATGAAAGTCATGCAACATCAGATTTTTAATATTATATATATAGTAATAACAACCATAAACTAGCCTTAGACGGAATCGTAAGAGGGTTTATTTTTGCAAAAGACAAAAAAAATTAAATTCATCCAGGTAGTTCTAGAAACATCGTGTCATTAGGTGAGTGTTTAAGAGAGATGATTATGATTAAAAAGGTACAGCAATCGGAGAAGCAACAAACCTCTCTTGTAACGTCAATTTAGACAAAGTAAGAGGTAATCTCAGACAAAAAACAAGCACCGAGCAATGAAAAAGGAGGATTAGGAAGAATCGATAGATTTTGCAATCGAATTTCTCGTCGAGCAGCGCCAATTACGAAGCAGCGATTCGAATGAACTGTCCTCAAGTGATGTTTAAAAAGAGGATTACAGCCTCGGAAAGTGTTTGCTCTCTCAATTATGTACGTCGGCTGTGAAAGAAAATAGGATTTATTCACCAAAGCTACGAGTTTATTTAGAATGGACGAAATAATAACAAACAATATTTGGCCTATTCTTTAAATATCTCAGTGTGTAATAAAAGTGGGATGATAGTATTAAAAGAATAAATTTTCTCACCCGTATATATTTATTCAGAAGATACCTATAAAAGGTTGCGATCTATAAGTTTATGAATGAATTAAAGAAGATGAACCTGCAAACCCCAAGAAATTAGAAGAAGTATAAACGTCGTGATTCATCGCCTGAAATCATTAAAGATTGTTATGACGAAAAAAGTAATGTAAATACATAATGCAATAAAGTACTTCGAAAATCATGATTCTCTCTTATATGCGCTTACTTCGATTTCCATAATGTTTCTATCAATGTAAGTATAATAAGTGCATTGTATAATCCCTTATTTGAAAAGAACCTTTGACTGACGATAGATCAAACAATTCAAATATTTACAATTTCTAATCGTTCACTCGCTTCTTTCCTAAATTATAAGTTTTCTCCATTCAGTGAAGTTTGCTTGATAATTTCAGCGGAAACTTCGCATACCCCGAAATATGGTCCTATTTCAGCTAAGATGATGTTTTCGGTAGTAGAGCAGGCCAAGAGCCGACATCGATATCAATGGGACACTAACACACGAGTGTTTTGCACTTAACATTCAACGGGTGCACAACGTGTGCGCGTTTTTTTGTGAAATGACCGTTATTAGATGCATACATTAGGATTGTCTTATTCCAGTGCTGTCATCAGAGGGTACATCTCAAGATGAGTTTAGCGACAATTCCAAAGGTACTGGTTCCTTTACTTAGTATTCCGGACGATTTAAAGTCTGTATTTTCTTCATTATTCATTAGACTGAACATCTTGTCAAACCTATCCCACGAACAAGAAATGCGGAGCAAGAAAGCTGTACGGAGGGAAAAAAAGGACTTCATTGCTCGGGATGATAGAAAATATACTGAACCTTAGTTAATAATTACCTGTTAGTTTGATGTATATTTATGAAAATAATTCGATAGCCGAATTTTCAATAGTTCGCTTATGATTAAGATAAGTTTCCAATAAATCGCTTATGTAAACTACTATCTTGGAAAGTGATATCAGTTGGCTACATAATAACTCCTCTAGTTTTCAATGTATTTAGTTTTTGAAAGAATTGACTTGTATTAAGTAGCAGGCCTGAAGATACTAGCCCATGCAAGGTAGGTATTTTTTCGTTTTCTCGGCAGCCTTTGAGCCCACCAATTGGCAAATCCTGGCTGCTGATTGATATACATACATATATATCATTAAAGTTTTTGCAATATAAAGTTGAAAACAACATTTAGAGATAAAAGTTATTTCAATTTGATTTTATTTCCTATGGTAGCCCTATCGATGCCGTTTAAACATTTTTTAAATAATTCAAATAAAAGTAAAAGTTCTGAATATTAAAGAGAAATTTCAAAAATGAAAATTTGATGCATTGCATTTGATGATTGCATAGCGAATGGAATGACATCGGATGAATATTTATAAATACATATACGCCGGTGAATAATTTAACTGATGGTTTTCTATGTATCCGATTTATTTCTGTATCATGTGTTATACATAATATACTTAAAAAATAGGCTGCAAGTACTCTCATTGAACTTCAAAATAAAAACTAGGAATTAGGAAGCACTATGTAGTATTTGGCAATAAGCAAGCGGGAGGAACCAATATGTACTTCACTGTCATTTACAAAATGAATATCAAGTTTTGCGATCTCAACAAATTTCCAAATTGATTTTCGACGGATGCATTTCGAAGTTCATGGTAAACATTTCGGCATCTTCGATTTCAATCCCAATAATTCCAAAATGGAAAATTCGGCGAAAATACGATTCAGCATCAATTCGTTTCGTCGGATGTTTCGATATCAAATTTCAACGGCATCCCAAACATTCACCGATCATTTCTCCCTCAGAATATGAAACAACAATTGCAATTCATTATGAAGAGGACGGAAAAATTCCGAGAAGTACCGAATGTCCATCATCAAATTCGGATGAAATTCCAACAAAAGACGCATAGATGTATATTCCGTTCCAAATTGCTATCCGTCGATCGAATTTCGCTGCATATCTTCCGAAAGGACCTCAAATTTCAGGCAAAAGTGATTGAATTCCCAAAGTGATTAATGAATGGGTTGTGACGGACGCTATCGCTTTTTTGTTTCAAAACTGCGGCGGAGATGGCATTAGAAAATAAGCGATTTCAGATTATATCGATGCGAAGGGATTAGAATTGGAAATGTCTGCGAAAAATTCCATTTCGGTCGAAATAACTCTCTCGTGGGCGCAATCGAAATTACGGGACGAGATTAAGCGCCGGAAATGATTCCTTATTTAAAGACGATCGTATGTTAGCTCAAACTAATTACGTCATGCCCCTCATTACTTCCGGTTTGAGTGTTACTAATTAATCGAGGATAATACCCTTCCGATATCAGTGTCCTCTTCACGGAAAAATCTCCACCTCATCGCCTACTCGTGTAAGTATGATCGTGCATCAGGATAAAACGAAAATTAGATCGGTGGTCCACAAACGAGGATCATGAAACTAAATTAGAATTTGAAGGAAGGAATTTGCGGTTTAAAACTGTCCATTTTCCAAGTAAGTATTGACATAAAAAATTTAGAACGTACTCAGGATTAAGTTTGATTGAATAGTTAAGAATTGTACCCGAAAACTCACATCGACTCTTTTTCGTAAACCTTTACTTTTCCTGTTTTCCCTTATGAAAGGCAGACCAAACTTAGATATTACTCATTCATTTAATAATTAAATTTTAAATAATGCACACAGTGTGATTTCTGTTATGACTACAAACTTTAATAGATCACGCATTTTCTTAAGGCATCAAATAATAGTGTAGTGATGACGACAGTTTTGCTAGGGTTTTGACTGTCTTGGCAAGTTGAAAGGAAACTGTTTTGATGATTAGCTCCAGTAACAGCATCAAATTTAAAAAATGTAATCCTTTTGATGAATAAATATGATATTTTAGTTATCGATAATACCTGGTAAAAACTCAATTACAAAAAATATTCAGTTCGAACTGTTCAATTTCAGAGAAAAAATATTTGCGTGAATCAGGGAATTAAGTAGTTCGAGAGACTATTCTGGAGAATGAATTAACACATTATTGCTTCGTAGAATATTATTGAAGCTAAATTTTATAAATAAGAACTTTAAGGCAGCAAAATTGAGTATAATCGAAAGGGTTATTTGCTGTGTTAAAAGTTTTATCATAGCAATGAAAATCTTCCTTTGATTACAAATTTATCACTTCATTTAGCATAGAATAGTTTTCCCTCTCTTCTTTTTACACCGTTCTTCTCTTTAATAGCTTTTTCATTCTGAGAGCAATGCTATCAACCAATCTTTGTGACTCATCCACTCACAACCCTTATTCACTCTTCACGCATTTTCGATGACGTACGCTCGTAAACCAAAAGCTAATCAGAACTTTTCTTTTCTTTATGGACATAGAAATACTTGGCCATTTTCATTTGACATTTTCAACAGCAAACAAAGATTTACAATCACATAAATTAGTGACATTGGATGACGGTGATACAATGAGAAAACCTTTATAATTATTTTTCAATTATCTATATTCCATAGCTAATGATTGGGTCTTTGCTTTGCAGAGCAGAGAATTAGATACTACGCGAATGGGAATGCAACTCTCATTCCGCAAAGAATGTGATTTACCATGGTTTAAATTTAATATCCTCGTTGAGGCTCAACGGGTACTTCTGCTAGTTCATTCTAAATTCCTTTACTTACCTCAGAACAGATTTCTTCCTTTCATGTGAATTCCTCTACGTAAACACACATATTGTAGTACATCCCACTGGTATTATAACTCAATATAGAAGTGTTGTTATCATAAGCGTAATATGATCCGCTTTAATGATATATATTGGGTCGCATGTTTACACTCAATCCGGGTATAAATATGGAAGGAAAAAAATGAATGCCAACTGCGGAAACCAAGGTGATCTTAACCGGTGTTTAGAAAAGAAATCGATGTTGTTGTTGGGCTCTTGATTATCTCAGCGCTCTCTTTTGTTCTCAGTTCCTCCGAGATATTATCTGGAGTGTTCGCAACAAATCTGCCGTTGTCTACAAGAGCCGCCCTTGTTCTGAAGAATAATCCTTTTCATCTGAATACACTCCAAGGGGTTGCGGTCCAAGGACGATATCTCCCAGCAATTGAAAGATTGCGACTCTTTGGGAATGTTTCCATCAAAGGGCAGAAGAAATGCGGATTACGACACGGTGATTGAACCTTCGAAAAACGTGTGAATTACGAAAATATGATTCGTAAATCTTAATAAAAAAGTTGAGTCGTTTAAACTGAGCATATGGTTAACGACGAGTGTAAGAGAATGGTTGTAAATGAAGAGAGCCACAGAAGGGAATGGAGGAATAAAGTGGAAGAAGTGCAGTAAATATTTAAAAGGGGAATATGGGAAAAATGTAGAGATGTATATGATGCAAAATATGTATTTCAGGATAAGAAAATACATAAGAAGATTGTGAATAAACTGGTATAGCAAGTTTAACCCGAAAGTGATTGATGTATGTGTAATGTTGTATGTGACTCTCGTAACAATAAGAACTGTCAATCACACAACACCGCATTTACCAGTACAATGTCGCACTTTGGATTGTCTATTATTTGTGATATTTTCCTTTGATATTTTACAAGTTGAAAAGGAGTTCTAATATAGGGACAGGACAGGGGAAAAGATTATCCACTAACACTGCGATCAAATTCTGCTTTCCAAAATTCAACCGTCGAACTGAATCTAGTATTAATAATAAAATTCACAGAATCGGGCGAGATATGGTAGAAATCCATCATGCAAAATGAAGGAGATAATTGGTACATTTTCCACAAAATTTTTTAATCGTCCGCTGGTTCGTCCTTTCCTTCCCCCCCACTGAGAACGTCCCTTTACCCTTACTCCCGCGCGCTCCTTTCCGATCTTCTCTTACTTCACCCTCTCCTCCACTCACTTCTTCTCCCTTGTTGGTGTATATATCTGTTTGATTTGTGTAACTCGTACCTGTAGATGACTGTCCTCCGTTGAAACCGGTAGTACGATTAAAAAATTTTGTGGAAAAAGTACCAATTATCTCCTTCATTTTGCTAGTATTAATAGCTGATTAGTTATGAATACAAGTAAATAAGTATAGATAAAAAGAATGCATGATAATGTAAACAGTTAAATATGAGTAAGTTAACAATCGGGAGAAGAAAAAGTCATCAAAGAGGTTCACATAAAGGAGTGAAATTTCATTTAAAAACTTACGCATCCACGTTTAGTGCACAAGAGGACAGAGATCAAATGAGTGAATCCCTTATCTACTCTCTACTTTCCAAAATACGAATCAAATAAGGGGTATGAATTAATTACGGGAGCGCACGCTCTTTAGAGGTTAAGCTTAATTCCCGTTTAATGATCGTTACTACGGGCGGTTTCCTCCCCAGTACTTTTCGTTAACGATTCAAAACATCTGAGGAACGAAATTTCACAGAACGTTGGATAATGTTATCCGCTCTGATTAAACATCCCATCGGCGATTTTCAAAAGTTTTCAACAAACTGCGATGAGCGGAGTCGATGGCGACTGATAAATTTAAATACGAGTTAATATTTACTATTTCTTACGTAACATAATATATATATATATATTTCCAAAACTCACATTTCTGCGGGTATTTAAATATTTCATGTTATTTGGTATGTAAAAACATAAAATTCGCAGCGGAGAAAAAACTGCAAAAAAATAAACTCGTTTTTCCAACATAGCTTTTCAACCGCAGCAATCACTCCAATACAAAAATAATTTCCTTACAAATATTTAATATATTAATGAATAATGTCCATGTAATTGAAAAGTATGTAAGATAGTAACAAATTTTCCTTCTAATTGTTCGGAAACATCATGTTTCCTTATGATTCATCCGTACAAAGTACTTTCGCCAAATTCCTTTGTATATACAAAGTGATGATCTTCCATGATTGCCAACGATTTTATTCCACCAATTGATAAACGTGGCGAAGGTGGAACTCCTTCGTAATGTCAGTAGTCATTGAGACTTGCTCGGACACTAAGAATCTACTTTACTCATTTTATCAGACCTCAAATTGTAAATAGAGACGAATTAAGCATTTCATTTTTACTGCGATATCCAAAATATGTATTTCAAACTGTGTTCAATTAACAGTAGTAAGTGCGAGAAAGTAATGATTCACTGTTTCATCCGACATCTAAATTTCAATCTCCTTTTCCAAATTCATAAACTACATCTATTCGCTAAAACTACTTCTGCGAGAAGGCGCTTGACAATTGTTTGGGTTTGAATAATGATCTTTCACATAACACAGTTATGCTTTCAATTAGACAGCATCCGACCATTACCAAACCATGCTATGTCTATTTTTCAGATACGTTTGCGAAATTTTGATTTTAAATCACCCTCCTTCGTGAAACTTATTCGCAAGATCTTAATTATTCAGAGCCACGAATTCTAAAGAGAATAATAAACTTAATTTCAAAATCTGAGGGAAAATGGTAAACATAGGTGGAGAAATAGTGTTGCTCCAGCAAATGTAGAAAATAGAGAAAACATATAAGTTTTCATCAGAAATGAATGAGGACTTCAAAAAGAAAATAAAGGTAAAATCCATAGAGGAAGGCTTTTGTGAAAATCCATCATAAGAAAATAAAGAGATCAGAAGCCTTTGGAAGATACGAGCGATGAAGTTCTGAAATGCTGAACTGTAACTGACACACCCAAGTTCAGAATTCTGCTGTTTCTTTTTGATAATCATTCGGTCCTTCGACTCTATGCTACGGCAGCATAATAGTCGCCATTTATTTACCACTTGATACAGCCTTTATATTCGCCAAAATCTTCTGTTGTTTGTCCATCACTCTAAATCACTATTCCCATTCTACGTCACACCTACAAATCGAAGACCTCCAATCTTAAGATGTATTTTCGCACTTCACCCGCAAACACTCCAAACAAAGGATTTCACTTATCTTTTCTAGATTGACTTACAAGGAGCCTTCTCATCAGTGTCTTTCGCTTCATTAAATCTTCAATGGCTGCCGATTCCAGCATCATTGGGCCTTGCTAAAGCACCACGAAGTAGGGGATCCCTCTATTCGTTAAAATGTATCCTAAATTAAACCTGACCGTAAATCAGGTTAACTTCTGCTACGTAAATCTCTTCACTTTTTTCATCTTCAAATATCTTGCTTTGCCATTAAATTCATTAACGATTGTAAAAAAAATAATTAAGGAATACCATTCAAATACGTCGTCTAGTGACTTTGCTATCACTCCAGCAACGTTTTCCTTGATACATTTCTTCCCAGGTCTCTTTTAACACTTTTTTCTGCCTGCATATTAAATAAAGGACACTTCCCGACCATCAAATACGCTTAAGGTCTCCGGTAAACGATTTAACAGGTTAGAGCTGCTTTTTTGCATTAAATAATATGATTTTATCAAAGATTTTAATTTTTCATGGCTTTTTATAATTCCATTATATTAAATCCTAATCTCCGTCACATATTACGAGAGAAAGGTAATTAAAGATGATCTTTCTCTCGCAATATTCTTTCTGTTAAAGAATTCGAAAAGAATTCAAATCCTTAAATTTTTGCAAGACTGTTGTAGATAATTATAATACATAATGATACACACTCTAGTGAAGTTGAAGGAAATCAAAACTTAGTCGACCATTCTTTTGTCTAAGGAACTTCGGTTTTTCTGGTTTTCTTCAGCATAAATGCCTGTTTTCATTGGTTCCGATTTAAAATGAAATTGTAGTTTGAGGGAACTTCAACACAGCTTTACTCGGATTGAAAAACCCCTAACTTCCGAACGAGAATCAGAAGTTTAACTTCTGAATGAAAATTCCCGAATGGGCGTAGCGTTGTTAAAGGGGAGATGATGGACAGCCGATTTATCGCATTATGCAGCTCCATTCGAAGGAGCAATCGCCAAAATGGAATTTAAGTGTCGGAGAGTGAAATGGAATCGCTTATTAGCTTCCGTCTCATCCACTTAATTGGATCCTCTTCTCCGTTATCTCTTTTTAAGAAATTAAAAACAAGTGAGGGACGAAATGCGATTCCAGAAAACGGCGAAATTCAACTGAAGAAACTTGAGGCATTTGAGCGCAAAAGTGTTTATGAGTCGAAAGCACGAATCGCTATTTGATGCGTGGAATAAATGTAACTTTACATGCAATCCCCGAATACCGTCGGCGGAAGTCTTAGATGAATCTCTAACTTTTCTTACAGTGTCCTATCGGCCTGTATCATCGATCACAAGCTTCGATCGTCATTATCACTGTTAATAAATTATCCTTACATACAAGCATGTCTGCAAAATCTGCGGCAGAGTAATTAAACTGTAGTAAATTAAAATTGGGGCTCACAAAGCGTGCAGTCCATTGATAGAAAAATAAAAGAGACGCGATGCTTCGCTTTAATTAAACCTAGAATAATCGATTAATATTTTGAAATCTGCAGCTGAAATCCATAGAATAGAAACGCAGGATTCACTTAAATTGTATTTATAAAATACATATTATGTGCGATGATAAAACGGAAATATTTACATCAAATTAATTCATAAATTAATTATAGTAGTATATTATAAATAACGGCAACCGTTGCAAAAATGCTCTCCGACGCTGATTAACAATTTTTGGAAGAGTGAATAGAAAGAAATAGTGATACGCAATAAGAAGATACTTTTACGGAATAGGTAATGGATGTAATCCGATTAAAATGATACTTCGTCCGATCCGGAGACATGCAATATCTAATAAATCAACAAAATAAGTGATTATAAAAATTAATATAATAGCAAATTAAAGAAATGAGGAGTTCCTTTGACAATTACTTCAATAGATAAGGAAAAGCGTACATGACACAAATAAATATCTAAGGGATAGAAAGTAGATGACGCAATTCACTAACGAATATTACATTAATTCACTTAAAAGACGTCTGAAAATGATTCATCCACTTTCGATCCAAACATCACTGCAGGAATTTATGGAAAGATATGACTCTAAACATTTGCGGAAAATATTTCCCGTCGAAGCGGAAAAGGAGTGATTACCGGAGGCTGCTAATCAAGAGTCTTTGTGATCACAACTGCGCTCAACGGGAACAAGCAATTTCGCACTCAAGTGCACTTGCGAATGCAGTAAGAAACGTCCTTTCATTCCGAGAAAAACAAGAGACGGCAGAAACGCGCTTTTTGCGATTAATTTCGCCAAGGTAACGCTCCACACAATCCAACCTCTTTCAAAAAGACGAGGCGCTCGATCCTGCGCTGATGAAGATGTTCCTTATGGATGTGATTTTATAGGATTATGCTTTCCTAATTAGCGACATTTTCAAACGCCGCAAAACCTGCAACGTGAGGCTAGCATACTTCGGAACATCAACGGAACTCCCAATAAGGTCTTCTTTATTCGACATTTGCAGTCAATGACTAAGAGGAATCAGGAGTAAAGCGATTGAAGGGGAAACGGTGTCGAAGAGGAGTCCTTCAATCAATCCTCACTATACAAGAGGGGGACAATATCTCCCTAAAAAAGATGGAAATCGAGTCGCAGTAGACGTAATTATGCTTCAACACACGTACAACTCCTTCCAACAAAACAAGGTTGCTGAAAATGGAGGAGTGCACAATTGTAAGTGTTCACAAAAATAAAAGGACAGGCAAAATGACTTACACATTTAACACTTATTATTACACATAATACTCCGCTTCGATATGAAGATCCGATGAGCAATTCCAATTTGGCAACTTCATCGACGAATCTACACAATCCCGACTTTCCCTTGAACAAATCACGAATGCGGAATAGACAAAGTTGCAGATATTTTACAAGAGAGATTAGAGACATTTCTCAGACTCGTGCAACATCAAAAATGAACGAAATGTTAATGACAAGTAACAACAGAAAATTACTGCCATTTAATATTACCATAGCTTAAAGGTATAATATTTCTTCGAAAGAAAATGCAAAGGAAAAGTTCCTAAATTTTTTGTAGTTAATGATCTGGTATTTAGAGGAGGAAATATTCAGTGAGACAGAAATGAAGTGGGCATCTCTATTTCATAATCAGGACAGAAAAGGGATACATTTTCTTGCCTACTGATCATGACAACAACAGAAATAAACAGACATATCCCCATGGAAACAAATCTCGAGTAATGAGCTAATGACTCATTGCCGATCCATTTAAATTGAAAATATAGTATAATTGGAAGAATAACATAGTAAAGCACCACAATTTTTTAATTGCTATTTAATTAGATAGAAATTCATCGATTAACAATATGTGTAGTTACAATTTAAATAGGATAATATTTTATTTCTTTCAACCCTATTTCAGAAGATGATAGTGTACATATTTACACTATTCAGAGACCAGTAGAATAGAATTTTCTTATAAATAGAACAGGAACAGTTAGCTATTTAGTACGTATATCATACGTGGAATCAATATATTTCTTACATATTACACTGAGATAAGTTGTGCTGGGTGGTATGTGTGGATTAGTTTTTACATGGTTTCTCTAATTACGCGTTACTGTATATCGATTAATTTAAGCTATTTAATATACAAAAGGAACCAAACCAATGTTAAGCGCCCCACAGGAGGATATGATAGACCACGCTCTATAATAAATTCATTATCTCAAGATTTTGGCGCGGTTACTTTATAGGATTTTTCTTTTCTCAATTGATTCTTCATTTTCAGTGATACAGATATAAATTAATGCGAGAAAAATAGAATTTAATCAGTTAAATAATTATATAATCAAAATTTGAACAAACTTAACTGTAGATTTTTCAACATATATTTATTCAGTACAAAGAATTGCCAAGTAAACAAAGGGAATGAAGACAGAAAACAAAAGCTGATTTCAGAGAAGTAAATTGAAAAGAATGTTTGTTACAACTGAAGAGCACAAGTGCTGAGCACCTCGGACAGATTCGAAAGTTGAGAATCAAACCTCAATTTATGTTTATAATAATAATAATAATCAAAAGAAACCTTTTATCAATTTTAAAAGCAAAATGTGGTTTTCCGAACATTTTTCATGAAGAATAAACTATTATTAAAGTGCCTATTTGATTTTCGTGCAGTGCCAAGGAAGGCTGCTCTCCGAGTGCAATCTAATCTGCAACTTTGTCATTACAAATTACCGAAGTTCCACAGATATGTAAATCGATATTTCAGAGGAATTTGGAAATATATCATCAGGGAAAAATTCATTTGAAAAAAGCATTTTTCCAAAATATTTTCGTGATGGGTGCAGCCTATTTTAGAGATCCGTACGCAAACAAAATACGTTCAATTGCCTCTTTTTACTTACTCCCTATACGTAGTATAGAGAGAGAATTGTATTCGCAAAAAAATTCGACCTCCAGATTTCGACGGAAATAGATGTTTTGGGGCCCATAGAGCATGTTTAAGCTATTTTCCCGAACATGTCTGGCTGTGTGTCTGTCTGTCTGTGGTTAAAAAGTTTGTGGGAACTCTATCTTAAAAAGTCTTTATCTTATCCGATCCGAATTTATCTTTATCTTATCCGATCATTTTCAAAACTCATATTTAGTATTTTCCTAACAATGCCAAAAGTTGATTAGTTTTTGGTGAATATCGCTTAACCGGAAGTTACGGTTTATCCGGAACAAAATTTCGTTTCTTAAATATCTCTATAAAAATGCAATATAGGTATATACATTTAAAGACAAAATTTGTAGATAATGTACTTAACTACAACTTTCGTAAAAAAACATTTTTTCGTAACACTGATTGTTTAGGAGTTATTGTTCAATAATGGTTAACCGGAAGTTGTTGTTTACCCAGAAATGGAAGTTTTTCATACATATCTCTATCAAAATGCAATTTAGGTATATACAATTAGGTCAAAAGTTATCGATAATGTACTTTGATACAATTTTTGTATAAACATTTTTTCGTAACACTGATTGTTTAGGAGTTATTGTTCAATAATGGTTAACCGGAAGTTGTTGTTTATCCAGAAATAAAAGTTTTTCATACATATCTCAGTCAGAATGCAATGTAGGTATATACAATTATGTACCAAAGTTATAGATAATGTTTTTTACCACAAATGTTGTATGAAACATTTTCCTGTAACACTCATTGTTTTGGAGTTATTTATATATTACCGGCATAGGCTTCTGTTTTCAATATATACGGAGAAATTCATGTTGGCCACATCAGATTTTTTATATTTAAGGTTAAATAAATGCCGGTATTCTTCTACGGTAGTTAGTACTTTATTTTACAGACGGAATGTCAGCAGCTGCAGAGATCTCCTTTACCAATCAAAAACTTTTAAAATTCCACCAATTTTCTAATATCCTTTTTTCATCTTCACCCGAAGCAGAGAGCCAATTCGTGAAATTTAGTGTAATTATTCTTAAGTATTATACAATACTTGAGAATAATATTTTATTGATTCAACATTATCAATTTCAGCACCAGCCCATCATCACCATATAGAGCGCTTAGCAACTTCTGACCACGTGTATTCAGTACAATGGAGCAGTTGGTTCGCCCCTTCGTAAGCATCGAGTACAATACAACGGAAATAGCTTTCTGACTTGGTAACAGAGTTCACATATTCAACAAAGCAACTGTTTGTGTTTATAAGTAATTGACGAAAATCTGCAAAGAGAAAAATATGACTGAATTCTTTTTACCGTGCAGAATGGTAATAGAAAACGGAAAATCCCAGTAATCGAGAATTAACGAGGTCAAATATTCAATACGTTTCAGCGGTAAATTTTAAAGGCGAAAAAGTGTTGGGAGGGGAAGCACGTGTTCAAGGCGCAGTGCAGACGCAATATCAGCGCTTCCTAAACACGGCGACCGAATTTCCAAGATTGCTGTGTATTTATCGCCAGAAGCGCCACCTGTATGCCCTTTGGAAAATTAGAATTAGTGCCCTCAAAAGACAGCAAACAAAAATTAGAAGTTACCGAATAATACGGCAAGAACTGAAATCGTAATATAAATGCTTTCATGATGTTACTGTCCATAATATTCTTATTCGTTGACATCCAAGGTAATGAAGAAATGCAATTTTAGGATTTGTGATAACAATATTTGATCTCAGACGATTCTTCTACTCCATATATCTTCACATTCCATAATTAGAAAGCTACTCACATATAAAAAGTTGGGACATATAAAAGCATACCCCTGCAACGCAGTGAGCTAGTCCTCTATGAATCGTCTCCGAGGCTTTCAAAATATGACCAAAATCTCATTTTATCCGAGGAATATAAGTTCAGTTGGGAAAAAGGAAATGGTATTATTTAGATTAACCTTAAGAAATATTAGGCGTCGACGCGACGCTATATATGCATAGTGAAATGTGCTAAAACAATTGGTAGCAACCCTGAAAAGAGGAAAATCTAGTTCTAAAAAAAGGTTAAAACTGGTCCTGTTCACTATGATCCTGAATGAGATCATAGAATGTATATTACGTGTTGTAATTGAGGTTCTGTTAATTTTCGAGTAATGTAACCACTTAGAATTAACTTTGTGTGAAATATTTTTATAGCTGTATTCAAGAGTTTTACTCCGGCATTTCCAGCAGTATGAGAGTAAAAGCTTGAAGTAAACGTAAGGAAAGATGAAAATGAAATGGACTCCATCAAAACAACCGAAAAAGTGGAGTAACAAGATGAATATGATAGGACAGCATGAATATCAAAATATTTTTGAAAGATATTCTAATACCAAAGCGATAATCAAGAAAGACGCTAGCAATCTAGGTTTTACTCTGCTTTAGTAGTTTACGTTTACCAAGGATGAATTTCCCTAATATAAATCGAAAGTACTTAAGTAGCTAGGCAGACTGTACTCTAGACACGGGAACAAGAAAGTTCAAAGAAACAAAACAGTCCTTAGAATGGATAGCCTACTTTACTGATCTTGCGATGACTTTAGAGTGATGACATAAAGGTCAAGTTCCAAGTCAAATAAAACACAACTTTCATAAAAGAGAGGAGAAGAAAACACGAGGCGCATGCCAAATTGTTTCTTCGCCACTGGAGTGAACCGCTCACCTTTCCAGGAATCGGCGGCGGCGGCGGCTTCCTCTTGTCCTCCAGCACCTTCTTCGTCGCACCACCACATCCCGATGCACCAGACACCACTGCACCCACACACTGACCACTCTCATCTTCATCGTCCACACCGCCGAAGAAGGACGAGGACGTCCCCGCCGGAGGGCTTCCGGGATCCCTCGGAGGGCCATTCTCGGCCCCAACACATCCGCACAGGACCGCTTCCTCCCTATCCGTGGCGCCCTCCGAAGACATCATCTCTTGGAACGGGTAGCACAGTCCAGGAGACGTCGAGTAGATGGGCCTGTCGGGGATTTTCGGAGGGGGCCTTCCCGGAGGCAGGGGCTCTATATCCAAGAACGGATGGGGCAATCCTGACAGCTTCCCCGGGATGACCTTTGCGGGAGTTGAGGGCCTCGGCCGCCCCTTCGCCCCGCCCCCCTCCACCGCACCGCATGGCTGCTGCATGTCTCCTTTGCGTGGTTTGACGGGGGGCGGGGCCGAAGCCCCCAGGGAATGCGTGTTCCTCGGCGGAGGACCCGGGGGCAGGTCCCGCCTGGGCTCCGGTTTAAGAGACAGGGCGCCCACTGCGCGGGAGCGCGGTCACAGATGGGAGGATTAAAGGGGGCGAAACGCCTTCGCGGGGGTGCGAGAGACGGAAGACCGGTATTCCGATCCGAGATGTATCGACTTCGATCCGAGAAACGGAGGACAGCGTGGAAAGCGGGAAACGTGACTTGATCACGTGGGGGCGCCACCTGTGCGGGAGGATCGATTCGACGACTCAGGTGCGACGCTCCTCGGACACACGACGCTCCTCGGTCATGCGACGCTTTCCCTTTAATCGGAAGACGCACACACGTTTGAATCCGTCGAGGGCGTCCCTCGCTTGCGAACGACGCCGAACAGACTGGCGCTTCCACCGACGCCTGGTTGAGCCTTCCGCCGCCAGTCGGCGTCGCGGGCGTCGATCGAACATCAGCCAGAGACGCCGCCCCTCCCCTTTTCGGCAAATGGACACAGCGGGGGACCTGGGTTCGAGTCCCTGTGGATATCCGGTTATCCTTGAGTTTGAAAGGCCTAATCGCCCGAAGTAATTGCCTTCTGAACCTAAGCTAACGAACATTGACCACGACTGCGAGCGAACTGTACGACGAAAATATTTGGCCGAACGCATTCTCGGATAAGCGAAGCGACGCTCAGTTAATTGCCGATGTGATGCATAATTTATAATGCGGTCTTGACAGTGCTGTATTGGCTTAAACTAGTGATATGTAAACAATATAACTTTTGTAGAACAATGCTGCGGTTGATAAATAAAATAATGAGTAAGAAATTAGAGATCGCAACAAAATAATGAGAGAGATTCTCTCAGTTTTGCTCGGAGGAAAAATAGTGCATAAGCAAGACTACGATTTCGCATTGTAATAAATGTTTAAGAGCAATGTCATAGAATAAATATTATGAATTATAATAGATACAGAATTTAGATTTAAATTGTAACAAAACTAGTCAAAGACTGTCACATTTGGTTTAATTATACACAGGGGATGATCATTTATGGAACAGATCTGATTTTCAACAAATCGGACAACACTTCCCCGAAAGAGTTTCATATTTGCACAACTAAAAGCTGTTTGGTTTATGAAAATTTCCAGGAGAAACAGATGAGTGAAGGACGCATTCAATTAAACGACAGAGGATCAACCTCCATGTCTACTATCCTTTTGAAGACTTTAAAAGTAGTCAGGAAAAAGGAATTAAAGTTCCAAACTAAAGAAGTTGATGCAATTGGCAATCTTTACTACGAAAATTATATTAATTGCTTAAGAAAGATGATGAAAGAAATGGGAAAGTATTAACGACGTAAAACAAAATATAAAGAACAGAGTGAAGAAAATGTTAATCTTTGTACAAATGAATCGTTATTTTTGATCAATAGTCGTCATATAAACTTAAACAATTTGTACATAATTTGGGTCTCCAGATTGAATTAAGCAAAGTTTCATACGCATTTGATTAGATAAGTTAACGAACAACTTGGATGGTAAACTGACTTTGAATAGAATACGTTCGTTAGCCGTATGTATACAGCGTGCTCGATAGGTGGTATGAATTCAGTGTGACCAACCAAAATAATGCAACAACACCCATAGTATGTTCACAGGCTAGCTTCGATTCATTTTGCATGTAATATCATTTATGAGGTTATATTTTCAGAAAGCTCACGCAAGAGTATAAAACTAAAACCAATGAATTCAATACTACTCGGAACTACACTTAATATTCATCGAAGAATTACTTAACAGTTAATTTATAAATAATTACAGAGTTCCTCCTCTGATGTAACAGGATTTGAAAACGCCACTTTGAAAAAGGTAATGACGAAAGGCATTATGGGTAGTGAAAGGTAAGAGGGGATGTGAATGAGTCAATACAATTTCAATAATAATATCGCAAAATAAAGCAAAGATTTGCCAAATTGGAATGAAGACAATTTTGTCCATCCAAAGCACAGTTTAGCAAGAGTTATGTGGAATTTCACTGTTAACAGATATGGGATAAGGATAAGAAAAAATAAAGTCACAGTATTACCAAGAAAGGTAAACATTAATATGACATAATCAATAATTAGGACTAAATACCGGAATTTGTAGCATCTAAAGAATTTTATGAAAATAGAAGAAATTGAAGAATAAAAGAAATTATTTAGAGGCAGTCAAATAGAAACGCAACAATAAAAATAGAGTTGTTTAATTGAACGATAAAGAATGTAATCTGTAGTAAATAGTGCTAAACTGAAAGCAAGTAACTTTGTGAAAACCTTTTTTTGCGATCATTCTTACGCAAGGAGAATCGACTGAAAGAAATTATTTTATTGACACTAAATCAGATATTCTTAAAATTAAAAGGGTAAATTAAATTTATATCAAAACAATAGAAGAAAAGGCGAAATGATACGAGAAATTATGATTAAGTAAATAAATAATAACATATAAAAATACACTAATAAGTTAAGAGAATCCACCTCCTTGTCCTGGGAATTTGTGACCTTTTATTCATTTAGCTGCGGAATGTATAAGTCATCATTATGAATAATTAAAAATCATAGAAAAGGAAAGGCCCGTGTTATGATCCTAAGAAAGAGATTTAGGACTAAAGATAGCTGATATACGGAAGCGTTCCAAGGAAATGAAGACATTGAAAAGATGACGTATGAGAGAGGAGAAGGAAAGATGAGTGACATTGAAATATTCAAAATGGAATGACTAGGGATTGAAGAAAATCTTCCAACGACTTAGCGAAGTGCCTTTTTATAAATAAATTCTCATACAAATTAGGAGATATTAGATAAAATCAGCATCTTCGAACGTGATTATAACTGAGTATAGTATTTGCTCTTTCAAGGTAAACACTAATAATAAGATATTGCGTGAGAAAATCCAGTAAATTGATGGCAAGTCACTCCACGACAGCAATTCCTCTGTGAACAACACACTTAATATTTAGCAAGAATCCACTGCCGCATGCTAAAAAGGATTTTCCTTCTGAAATTCACGACGTATCAACATGGAAGCCCAAGCAAAAGGAATCGGATATTGCTGTATGGAAATTTTATTATTTACAGAAGGAAACGAGATACTCCTTCTTAAATATTTACACATTTTTTGACGTCCCCTCAAAACGCTACTAAACCACCTTCGGTTTAATTTCCGCCGAAATCCTTCCTGTTCATCTCATTACTAATTAACTCCGTGTACTCCCCCCCTCAAGCAGCAATGCACGAGAGCGTTGCGGGAAGCGTATCTGAGAAGGGGTTCATTACATGGGAATGCTATCGATGCCAATGGAATTGCGGAAGGAATGGTAATGACAATTGATATCCACGCTGAATATCTCAATAAATGAAGTAAAGTGTAGCGAAACCAAGAACAAGCAAAGGCTGCTGCGGCATCAATTGGTAAGATGATTCACATTTTGCCTATTAAGTCATCAGAGGCTGGTTGGATCCTCAAACATATTGTCATTAGCAGCCAAATGCATATGGAAGGAATTAGGCATTGTAAAAAAGATGAGGTATGAGGTAATCGTTGTAATGAATTCTGTAGTGTTATCACCCGTATGTCTGATATTATCCGATGCACTCCATCATTAGTCGCAAAAAGAGTTGTAGGAAGAGAGAAACATTCCAGGTAAGACGAGGTACGCTCTCTGAGCCATATTGCTGTGAGAATATCACCAAAAGTGCTGCAACAACACTCTATGCGGGATTGTCGAACCTATGGCACACCCAAAGTGGTAAGCGAGGGAATTTTTTCAGCACGCGAAACTCCTACGACATTATCATTTTTTGCATTATCACTTAATAAATGAAGATCCACAGTAAATAAATGTGGGTTCTGTTTATTATTAGTGACAACTGAAGATTGTTTACATCTTATAAAAGATCTCAATCGCATCGTTGGCATTAAATAATTAATAATTTCACAATCTTACTGTAAGGTTCGGTACCACATTGCCTCGCAAGCCCTTTGCATTCATCAAATATGGCACTCACAAAAGGGTCGCTAACCCTGCTCTATAACGTATTCCATAGAATTTGATTAGAGCCATTTGAGTGCAATAACACATTGTCGTTCACATCTCTGTAGATTTCATATTATTACAGCTATCAAAAGTATACGAACTCATTTGTGCCTAATCTTCAACCTTATGTAAAACGGAATCCCGTTAAAGTGTTTAAAAGAAGGATAAAAGAATATCCGATACACTCTTTAGAGAAAAAGAATGTGAACTACCGAGGATAGCCAGAAAGTCAATAAATGTGGACGATGAAACGACATCCAATTTAATCATGCGCACTACGTTAAATTTATGAGGAAAAGCAATTTCAAAATAGATAATTTAATGCAGGGTTTACCAAACTTTTTCTGCCATGGAACACTTCGCAAACCTGGGAAGTTTAACGTTTAAGCCTACTGGTTTAGCTGTCAATGAAAATAGATTCCGAACCCAGGAATCGTGCTTAGTAGTTTTCGGAAAATATTGCAAAAGAGTTGATTTCAAGTTATGAAGGTGTTCCAAAAATGCTTTGAAAACTTCGCAATCAACTTTAAAAATTTAATTAATTCAAACATTCATGTAGGGCAGGGAACAATCAAAACTATTAGATTCAACTGATGAAATTCAAAATTGTGTTTTTTTATCAAAAGATGCAATTTTATCTCTTGTATTCAAAACTGTAATACTTTTTCCTTGCAATGTTAAGTTAACTTCATTAAACTTGGTAAAAATATCTGCCAGATATGCAAATTTTATCAACCATGAAGGATTTGTTAAAACTTCAACAAAATTTTGTACTTGTGCTGAATTATTTATTTGCTGGAGCCAAAGAACTGTTTGCGAGTATCTTATTACATAAAACACGCATTGCATCAGGAGCATCCGAATTGCCAATACACGTAAATCCCAAGTTTAAATAACTTTGATCGTACTTCCATTTTGTTCTGTTCATAGATGACACTTGTTCTTTAATATTAGATTTTGAAGACCATAGTTTTTCGATAATTTTCCTCTTCAATGATAGACGTATTGGACGTATCAGTAGAAGTACTTGGCCTTCTTTTGTCAAAGTTCCAGTTTTTAACCAAAAATCAATGGGTACTTTTTGAATGATACTCGTGTTTAAATTCTGTAATAAGGACTAATTTTTCAACAAAAAATTTCAGTTAATAGTCTATCAAATTTCAAGTTTAAAAAGAGCATGGACTTACTTAGAAGGGTCGTTCATACGATGACACTTGCAAGAAAACGGTGTCGTGGATGTCGCGGCTTTCACGTCAAGTGTGAGCGAGGCTTTCTTGTAACTCGTGGGAACGCGCAAGTGGTTGGTGCGAAGGTCCCCAAATTGATAGCGGGAACGGGGCATTATCTACACGGCGCCACTTTCCCTCAAAACACCCACTTACGCGCACACATACATAGAGGCAGGAAATTTAAAATTACTTTCAATTTATTACTTGAAGTAGATAGTGGAAGATCTTTAAATGTATTGCAGTGTATCTTTCCAAATTGTCGCGGATTCAGGTTCAGCGAAACACAGTTTGGGAAACCCCGATTTAATGGAAAAAATATGGGAATAACGTTAAGGAGAGATAAAACTGAATTAGTTACCGTCAGATAAATATTAAATGAAAAAAATGTAGTTCAACGGAACTTACAAGAGAAGTGAGGTTTTAGATTAAATTGATCCCATTAGAATAGAGCAGCTTAATAGATCAGCAAATAGACAGTTTTAGGAAGAATGAGGAGAAATAAAGAAAGAATACGGGATGAGAATAAGAGACCGATCGAAAAATACAGAAAGTCAATGATTGTGACCATAAATTACCGATGATTCTGAAACTTCTCTCGATCATACTCATATATTCCATACCCCGATATTCTTTTTTATACAGTCTCATACGAATCGTTTGTCCCTTTGTGTAAAATGCAAAGAATGGAAAGAATGGACACTCTTGAAGAAAACCCATCTGTACTACTCCGAATTCTCCAATACCTTTCTTATCTTTTTCGGTGCTTCCTTCTCAAAAGAGAATCTTCGATATTTTATATTTTAATACATTGAATTGGGGACAGTTGCATTAATTTTCTTAATGTATTATTTAAATAAGGTCAACGATTTATTTTTGAATTGCTTCACCGGCCGTGGTGGCCGAGTGGTTAGCATGCTCGCACGATATCACTCCAACTCCCGGGTTCGAATCCCGGCAAGTCGGATTTTTCTGGATAGGGAAAGGTTTTGCGTCTTTGTAAATAGAAATTATTATTAAAATGGATTTAATTGGGATATTCCAGTTTCCATTAGAGAAATTACTATTATAAGACGAAACGAAGGCTGAAGTCAGCGCAGACATGATGAAGGAATGGTGGAAGTTAGGAATGCCTGGTTTTTCACCATTTTATCATAACTTTTTAAAAATTTCGCCATTATCTTATAAATTTTGCATGAATATTATTAAATATTAACGCCAGACACGCCTTTTAGGTGAAGCTTTACCGATATCACATGTGATGGAAATGGAATTTAACTCTGCACGAGAAAGCGTTCGACATGTACCTCTTGTGTAACCTTAGCCGATAAACCTAAACATAAAAATATTTACCCGTTTATAAGAATAGGATCGAAATGTTTTAAAAATTCTAAATTATTTGGGACAATTTCCATTTAATTTCAACAAACTTAAGGGTTTTCTAACCTTTGGTATTTCTTTACCAAACTTTTCAAGATTTAACCGCAAGTTTTTATTAAGGAGTTTCACTTCGCATTTATATTAGAAACTTCCGAATCTGAATCGCCATTTTGTAAAGTACACTTTCCGAATTTGTTGAATTGGAGAGGAATATGTGGTACTGGAATATCTCCAGTACCTATGCAATGTGAATTTGTTTGAATAGGGAATCATATTGTAATACCTTCTAATTCCTCATACTCTCCTTTGTGCAGCGCGAGAAACTCGAGCGATAATGAAATTTTAGTCAATGGGCCCATTGTCCTGAGATCAACAAGGCGTCTTTGAAGTGTACCGCACTGAGGATGCATTGTTAGGTGCGGATGCTGCAGAGATGGGTCCATGGAAATGCTTGAGAAATGCATTGACTGTGTGGAGAACATTGCAGTGGTGGAGGATCGTATTTGAAACAGTCCGCCAGAGGAGATGCTCTATTTCAGCCCACGGAGATGGCCCAACAGGGACTTTTATAAGCTGCCTCTAAAGCAAGGCGTTGTTTTAGCGGGAACAGCTGTTTCAATTATTCAGAGAATTCTAACTTTTTACTCGCCTCATACTGTTCACATGAATCGTTCGCTTATTTTCACTATTTGACGGTTTTTACCGTTCTACAAAATTGTTATTGAAATCAAGTTCTAACGTTAGTCAGCCACGCAAATTAGCGATTTTGCATTAGGAAACCGTAATGTGAAGATATACGCAAATAATTTTACAGAAAATAAGCATCTCCGTCTTTGCATTAATGGCTTGGATGATCATTCAGTTCAACGCGAATTTTGAATAAATCATAATGCTGATTATATCTGTTCTGAATTTTGAGTAAATTAATACGGAAACTACGGACTTCCCGGAAACTAATAATAAATTAATTTTGATTTTGTAGTTGAGTGGAAACTCTTCCATAATTATCGTTATTAATTATTTCTAGTTAATAGTGACGCTACAATTTAATCTCTAGTGATTTATGGTACATGATAGATGTACGTGAATCGAATTTCATACGTCCTGAAGAGTAATCAGTGATCCTGAAGTTATTCATCACTCGTACTGATTTGGTTGACATATTCCGTGCATTGTAATGTTTGGTTTGAGGGTAAGGATTTATTCGTTGTATGTGTTGCTAAGGAAATCCTTCACGTTTTTTATTACGAATAATCAAATGAGTCACAGTTGGAATGGGTTTTCCCAACTAGGGGGAATCACAAATAAAACACTTCCATTCCATTCCATAATCCATTGCCACTCTTGCTGTCTATTTTGATTTCGTTATTGTAATATATTCTGAAGCTTTAATTCTATATTAATCGTGAGACGTGATTTTCACCCGGGAAAGCAGCCAAATATAAACTCTTAAAAATTACAGAAACATTGATAGGAATACCGTTAAGTTGAAAACTACAAACGATTTTCTAAAAAAATACAGTGAGATCGACTTAATATATTTCTTAGTCCATTTCGATAAGAATCAAATATCTGCAAGAAAAGAGAGTTTTAGTCTAATTCTTCGTCAAAACATCGCGCATGTTGTTAAAGAGGAAAGTTACTGAAAATGCATTTCCAATGTAAGGATGATTACAGCCAAAAAGAGCTTCGAAAAAGGCACCAAAATAGAAGGAGTTGATCCTTTTATGATAAATTTCAGAGGTATTGCATACGAAAAGAGAAAAGTGTTTCACTCACTTTTCCTGATCCTCTGGTGTTGGAGCAGCGAAGGACCCCAATGTAATGAGTCCTATACTCTTTGTCCAGTTGGTCATGTTGCGCCTGGATTTTCCTGGAAAGAAATCATAAGCGGTAAGAAAGTACACCAGCATTTAATCAATTTCAAACGTCGTACTATTGACAGCAAATGTAACATTAACATTTTAGATTACTTTCTCACATATTTCGTGAGATTACAGTTGAAAATAGTATACTATAGCATTATCTAAACTATATATGGTTTTAAGTGTCCTTGATTTCTAAAGTACCCTTAATGAATTTGGCAATATTATATTTGATATGTGTTGGAATCTGCGAACCAAGAGCATATATCAAGAATAGCAGAAAATGGCCGACTGCTATGAATCATGACGTGAATAAAGTACGAATAATTAATCTAAATGGAGAAAGGTTGGATTATAGTTTTTCTTATAAAAAGGATTAATGTATAATAATTTCTTGCGACTTCCTGCTATAGTTTAAAGGGCAGTTCTGCTTGTTAACAATCAAATATTCATCAAAGATCAATCGAAATTGAATTTAACACACATTTCGTTACCCACGAATTGATCACATATAGCAAAATTCTAATTAAGTACATTAAATTAAATGTACTTAATTAGAATCCACATCGAACTAGAGCAAAGATCAACGAAAAGAGAGCACAAGAGTTATTTTTAGACGAGTGAGAATTATGGTTTGATGAAATATTATGAGCCGCAGTAAATTTTCTTCCCAAAACAATAACCCGAATCGAAAATTATTTTCAGTTATTTTTCCATTCGAAGGGACCGCTTTTACACATGGTACACGTATTACTCACGAGATGGCGACAATGAGCTCCTGCTTCTGCTGCTCCTTTGCCTTGATCGACCCGCCCTCTGCGAGCGCCTCCTGAAGCTCTCTTTGGAGGACCGCTAGTTTACGACGCTCTGCTTCCAGAAGGAGGCTGGTGACCTAAAGAAGATGCAGCAAATGTACGCTCTCTCTCAGAAACAGAAGAAAGAGGCATTCAGAATAAGAGAGGCTGTCCGAATCGTCATATCTCTCTCAAATATGGTGAACAATTTAAAAAATGCGATTATGGAATGTCATTCTTTGATATTGATTTGAATAGGTTATGGCCAAAGGGATTCAAACATAAATAACTAAAAGTGCAATTCAATCAATTTATGTTCATAGCTGCGTATTTTTCATGATATGAAAGTGCATGAAAAATAAAATTGGTCAAATTTTTACAGAATAAGTAAAATAAAAGAAGTCTCTGAACAAATTTTAAATATTTTATATTGCAAATCGATAAAACAGCCACATATTAAAAAGTATTCTCAGGGGCTGTTTTTCCTTATTAATTATATTAAAATTCCATTATCATCATTTCACAATACGTTGCATTTTACGTATTTATTAAATGAGTTTACTAAATAATCGAAATTTTAAGAATCGAAATTTAATTCTGATATCTCAAGGAAAATTCCTTGGGAATTTTCCTGGGTGCACGCCCTTATGTACAAAGTCACCTTTACCCTTTCCTTATTCTGATATCTCTTAAATGGGGTAAATATAGCCCCAATCCTCTCGTATAGAAGCAATTCATTTCCGATCTCTCAGGGTAATCCATGAGTCAAAGATAGCGTTTCAGTCATCTATCACCAATATTACCTTTCTTCGTATAATTTTATTATTAAAACGAATATTAATTGAATATCTTCTTTTAATTTCTGATATTTCAGTGTACACCAACGTGTCCGGGAATCATTTCCGACCCTTACCAGCTATATGAGTCATCCTCTCCTACAACTTCTACATGTATTTCTCTCGCATATGTTTATTTATCATTATCCGGATTTATCAGAAGATAGTGGTGGAAACTAATAAGCTGAATTGTTTTGTAAAACAGAATTCACTTCACATTCATTATATTAAAGAGGCAAGCCACTTTCCCTTTTTTCTATTCTAAAATAAATAATAATCTTTGCAACGCAAAAAGCTGAGGAATGCACATTTAGCAGTTATCAATAAAAACTGCCAGCCATCGTTCAAACGCTTTGATCAACATTAAAAATCCCCTTTCTGTAGAAGAGATGAGAATTTATTTTCCGGAAAGTATAATATGTAAACTGATGCGTTTGTTTGAACCTTTTTAAGCCCAATAAAATTGACTAAATTTCTCTTCAATGAGTATTAAGTAACTCAGTGATTTTGATGGCTGACTCAGTATTTAAGCCATCGATTAAATATTTAAGAAAATATTAACTGAGGATTTTAGATTTTATTAGTTGCAATTTGGAAAGAAGGCAGCCGAATAGTGCGGTTTATGAAATACACTTCTTCGAGGTGAATCAGATGCCATATGTCAGGGTACTGACCTCAAGCTGCACTCCAAAGAGGTCCCTGGTCCTGTCGGGGTCCCTGGCCTTCTCTATAATGCGCCCATTTGGCGACTCGCTCACTGAGTCAGGACCCATCCGTGTGGCGGCGCCTTCAATCGAAAAGGAAAGATGATTATACGAAAGGAACGATATGGAAGCCGAATAAATCCATTCAATCACGCATGAGCGATACTCTAACAGTGTATATACACTGAAACTGGAGTACCCACTGGGGTGCCAAAAAAATTATAAGGAAAAAATATAGGGGCCAATGAAGAGGAAGGGAAAGTTGCTTCGAAATTAATGTGTAGCGTATTGAGTGAATTAGCAATAGAGCTTAACATTATTAGTAAAATGAAACATGATTTTTTTATATTTCAATACCCACTGGTACAAGTACCTATAGGTACCGTACTCGTATACATAGGTATCGTATTTTCTGGAATACAAGAGATTCAGCATCCAAAATCTGGTGCATGACTTCCAAAACTTGGATGATTGTTAGATTCAAGAATGTACGAATATATATGTATGGCAGGGAGAGATCTAAAAAGTCACCAAGTTAGGGAAATTGGAGAGGATTGATTTTTATAGTAATTCCGAAGTATCAATTGTTAAAAAGACCAAACAGTTTCTAAACCAACTCTAAATGTATATTCAATATTGAAGGGCAACGTTACTTTTCCAAATACTTCTTTAAAATATCCGAGTGAACCTCAAGATCAGATTAGAAAAATCTACGAGTTCATGAGAATTTCACCCCGATTCTGCACCAGATGACACTCCATGTAATGTTTATTCTGAATCATAAAAAAGCTGTGCTTCGGCACTTCCTTTCACCATTCATCCCATATCTGGCGGCAGAGTATCTTTATGGTCGTCACAAACGATGGACGCATTCAGCAGGACCTACAAATTGAGTGGACGCATCCTCTTCAATGTCACAATTTGACACAACTCTTGTAAAATCTCCGATTGGAATACTTTCAATTTAGAAATGATGAATTTTAATCATATTTGGCAATAATTATATTTAAATGAAACATAATATTACATCCAAAAAATATAATTTTAATTTGGAAAAAAACTATCGGTTTCGTGGGATCTACCTCATCTTCGTTTTGATTTTAATCAAATTTGCAATCTCAAGATAAATCTGTGAAACATACTTCCCACACCTAATCTTACTGCACATGTCTGTAACGTCTTCATCAAAGATCCTCGAAAGATCATCAGCTATCAAACGCGTTGGACGGGGTATGAGGCGAGCCAAGCTAGATGAGGAGTGAAGTTGCTTCATTTCCTCTTTCAGCAACTATGTGTGGGTACCGTAAGTCCAGCTTCATGGCATTATCAACAATTTTTTCAATGGCATTCAATAAGTTGTGACAAAATTAATGAATGATAGAGGTATCTTTCAAACCTGAGTGACCCCCATAGTAACCAGTATGATTGGTAGAGTAGCCTTCAAAGGCTAAAATTCGCCCACGAAAAAAAGACGGTATTATTATTATTATTATTAAAAAAAAGGCGGCATGATTGAAACGATTAATTTCCTTCGTCCATTCATCATGAATGCATCTAAATAGCGCTGAGAAGCACAACATTCGTACAAATAAGGTAGTTGGAGATTTGCACGGATTTTTCAATACATATTTTGAGATAAATTTGAAGGAAATTTTTTATTTAATAAACTACGTTTACTTTACTAAACATTTTTAAGCATTGCAACTTTAAATATATATAGTGTAACATCCAATGTAGAAAAAATAATGAAGCTCTCAGAAAAGGTTGCGTAAACCATAAAAATCACTCATTTTTTGGACGGATAAAAATAATGAAATTTTATTTACATTATTGCATTCCCGATATCATTAACCGATTATATATGGATAATTTTCTCATTACTGAAAATATCCCTTGAAATTAAGAAACCAGGGAACCGAAGATTCGGATGAAATGCAGTGATTCCCTTTGATAGAATTGTATGAATGAAAAAGAATCTAATTGAAAGGATTCTATATCTCAGAGAAAATTTCCGATATGTGTGTGAACGTAATAATTTGGGTACCCCTATCGTGTGTATAAGTATATCGTCCTCTGTTCAGATTATTTGCGTATAAATGAAGTAATGTAAATTCGGGTCAAATTCGATGTCCCCACCCTTGATTGATAAAGCCCTCTTTTCAGTCTGAATTAAAACGGAAGGAGAGAAAGTGAAGTAAATGAAAAATCTAATTTCTTAAAAACCATTGCACAATCAAAATGAACGAGAAGGATATACTCAATCATGAAATAAAAAAAGAGAACCTGATTTTGGAATAAAACATCAAAATATTAGAGGACGACGAGCAGAACGCAAAGCGGGAGATCATTTATACGGGATGGACTTATTATTCCGAAATAGATAATAAATCATAGAAGAAAAATCCCTCTCGAACACTCCACAGGTGAAGCCGGAGTAAGCCCACGAAGTGATTGATGGCAATTCGAAAGCGACTCTCATCTGATCTTTCTTTTCCACATAAAAAATAAAGAGAAAAGGCTTTCAAGGCGACTTTAATATCGAAATACTCGATGCATTAATATATCCCTTTGCGAATAAGTCTTCCAAACAGTGGGTCGTAAAGTATGAGCCTATAATACGTAAAAACTAATTTCGTACTTATTTTGTATAGGGAACGGAAAGATTATAATCTTCCAAAAGACATTACTGGAAAAGTTAAATATCCATCATACCACGGTATTCTGATTACCTTAGGTACCGACACATGAATGAGGATGTATCGATATCTATTTTATAGGATACCGGTCTCTCTTTGGGGCGAATTAACCGTATCTATCGATCGATTTCATCGAATAAATCGAAGTCTTAAATTGAATGTCAAATATTCATTTTGTTTTATTAAAGTAGCAATCTTGAATTGGAGATTCGTTTATGGGGAGTTTCATAGAGATCGAGATAATTCTCCGTACTCAATTTCCTATAAATCAGATGTTAATATTCTTAGAATTCCGCTACTTTGTGAATCTTTTGTGAAATTTGTAAATTATGCAGAGTTTATTGAATTTAAATGGATTGATTCTGTCGAAATGTTTCTTTATCCATCATCATTCATTTTTTCTGTTATTTTATTGGGAACAGAATAATCTTACTGTATTTAAAATGAACTACTTCATGTAAGTATTTGGGATAAATATAATTCTTTTGAGGGAAATCCAGACAAGCCAATATTAATGAAAGCAATCATATCTCATCAGTCATATCTCATTAATTCCCCTTTTCACTCTTAATGATGCCTGTCTTACTCGCAGTGGCTGATTCCAAGTAAGAGTGGATACTTTCGAACAATGATCAGCACATACTTCTTCTGCAGATGCCACGGTTCCACGGAATTACCTCCGCCGTTCTTCGCGTTTAAGTGCTCTTCCAAATTCATAATCTCAAAGAGATAAAACCGTCCCCAACGAATGCTTTTTACGTCTGCACCTGCGCTTTTCTCGGAAACTGACGCCTTCTTTGAAATATTCCCTGAAAGATTCTTTTTTGCTTCGGATTCCAGCAACTGAAACGTTCGTATGGGCTCTAAATTGCTTCTACTCTACTCGTTATTCCGCCAAAATGATCCGAAGATGAAATCTTTCAAACTCGAGACATTTCTGTAAAAGACTTGCTCAAATAAACGCAGGTCCGCATCCATAACATACGTGTTCTTGAATATTACAACAAAATGGCGACTACGATTTCTTTTTTACAATACTTTCCGGGAAGATGTTACAGAAATAATAAACAGCCGTCGTACACATTGATTCTATCCCTATACGGTAATATTGAGCAACAGTGTTTCGTTGACTTAGTATTAACCTTGATGCGGATAAAATCTCCACTCAGAAATAGCCATTGATACCGATTTTCTATGTTGAATAAATGTTCTATAATGTTGCGTTAGAAGATACTCAATTTCATCTTTCGGTCTGCTATATTAGAGCTAATTAGTAATGCTAAAACTAATCAATTTAGGGAGAGTTAAACAATACCAAACTTTTGGAGAAGACACAAATGAAAATAATACAACGAGGACATGCAGAGAAAAATTCGGACTATGATTTAAAATTTACGTAAGTACGTATAAAATCACGTTTAAATTTAAGAAATACTCGATTAATAAAGGATTATAAAAAAATACCTGATTTTGGTACTGGGAAAGACTGCATGAAAGTGATATGAAAGTGTTTTTAAGATTAGTCGAGTGAGAAAGTCAAGAGCAGTGACCCGAGAGCCTGTCTTTCAATCCACGACAAATTAGCGGTTTTCTTAAATTTCAGGACAATTACACGCTTTGGGTGAGAAGTATAAACGAGAAACAGAAAAAGAGAAACATATTTCCCACGCTCACGGATACAAATGTCTGAATCTCCCAAAGATCTCTGTTTCTCCAAATCCCGAGACATCTCATTAACCACGATAAAACCAACGCCCGACCTTCTTTTACAACCACTCGTAAAATATATGAAAAGTAAGATAACATCTCAGAAGATCGCTAATTTATTATTTAATCTCCCTAGTCCATTAGTAGAGCACCAGAATACTAGGAGCAGCATTCGATACCTAAGAAATAAACTCGAAATGATTTCACTTTCTTTGGAGACCTTTCTTGTTTGGAAAAATTCAAGTAACGGCTGTATCAGAGAGGGAGGATAAGCAGGGAAGTTAAATTTAATGAAGATTCTTATTAATATCATAAAATGATATTTCTGATTTTAAATCACTGAAGCTTCGATTAAAATATCTATATTTGTAAAATTTACGATGCCGATTTTGGGTTCCCTTGATATACATGGAATATGGAGCGATATTTTGGTGGTTGCAACATTATCTCCGACGCTTAAATCAGAATAGAAATCGTTCATATCAGACGGTTCGGTCACAATGACAGTATCACGTCTGATTTGACTGATTGGAAAACCGAAAATTATTTTTAACCAAAATTTATCACAAGGAAATAGTATAGAGACTTAAATCGACAGCCGTAATTCGTAAATGGTTGAATTTTAGCGAGGATGAGAAACTGTAATTTCCAGAAAAATTCGGGGTTTGACCAATCCAAGGGATGGACCGTTTGTATACGGTGATTATCATTTACATTTTGATTCATTTTCATCGAAAAGAATACTTCTACGAACTTCTTAAGATCTGCGCCCCGTTAGGCCCCCTATGGGCCCCTTCGGGCCTCCCAAATTGGGGCCGACGAATGAGCAAATAGGTCGCGATGGACTTTGAAAAATAAGGCCCAGGACCACGCAAAACAAAAGAAGTGAGTCACAATCAAATGGAAGAAAGTCGCTCAACGTCACGAATCATTGGTGCAAAAATGACTGTGATTTATTGTATGGCTCGAAAGAGTGAATGATAAAAAGTCGTTAGAACTGTCCCCAAATATAGTCCTTGCTCAGTTTCACGCTGGACGCAGCCCACAAACTCGAAATTACTTCGAAACAACGTCAATATAAAGATGTTGTTTAGTAACATACGAAAATAAACGATAGTTTGTTATTTTATATCCAATGACGGGATACGACTCTTTCGAGTCATCTTCAGATCTTGTTCATTCCTTTCTTTCGTTCTTCCTTTCTTTCGTTCCTTTTATTTATTCCTCATTAAATTCTCTCGTAATGTCGTTTATCTTAATTTCACATTTCCAATTCAACTTTGCAAAGGGAATAAAAGCGTACAAAATTATATTTACATGCTCTACTCATTGAAATCGATGTGAATGATATCGAATTACCGACTTCAGCTACGAAGATCTGTTACATAGGATAGAAGGTGTAGTTTGAATGTTTTGCAAATTCTGGTTTGAAAATTCATTAGCATTAAATAAAAAACGTCACACGATAAAGTTTCTCAATTTGGCTTATCATTTAATATGTGATTGAATAGAATAATCTATATTTAGTATGTCTATGTAAGAACCCTGCAAGCCGCCTTTCGGCGTGTGGCAGGGGGTGCAGGCACCTTGATAGCCTGATAAATTTCCATGATCTGCTCCGCTTCCTTTCCGCAGAGTTCTCAATGATGGGAGTACTGCACTAAAATGAGTTTAGTCGACAACCAGTTCAGTTCAATAGGAGACGTCCGGTTAGAGTGGAATCCAAATTGGTCAAATATAGAATTCAGTGATTATTATAATTATCATAAGGATAGTTTACCTTTATAGGAATGCAAAATGATAATATATATTAAATTAAACCAGCGGTAACAATCGTTTCAATTTGCAGAACATATTCAAGGCATCGGTTGCTCAGCACGCGATTAATCCGTAATTAAATGTGAAGCGGTTCAGTTCACGGACGATTGGATGCGCGGATTGCGGAGGTCGTGACCTCAGACTCCCACGCCAACACGGCCTCTTTTCTTCTTCACCAATCGCACGATCGCGATTACAAACAACAGCGTGTAAAGAGCTCAGAAGTAATTAAAACTAGATCCTAGGCTACCACGAATTCATTCATTTAAACTTTTAGCCATGCACATTCAATAGCTTATTCAATGATTTTTAGCTAATTTTGTATTTCCCAGTATTTTTAACTGACTTTGTTTAGCCGATGTTCCTCCATTTGAAACACCCTTTTATTCCTCAATTTCTACTATTTCCCCTCCACATTCGACCGCATATTAAACTCCTTAGCCCAATACATAGAGGTGTTTGTTTTTCGCAATAAGCGATAAAACCAACAAATAACGCGAATTTTGGCCGATTTAGCAAAATAACACTAATTTCGACAGTTTTATTAAGCAGCATGGATTTGGGTGATTTTCGCTTCATTCATCATTCGTAAGAGAGGCAAATGTAATTTTGGTATGATTTAAATAAATGTACAACATATAATTGTATTATTTACGTATTTTTGTCATATTTTTGATCACTCATGGCATCTTTGCTTACTCAAATTCAGCTTTGATCTTTTGCAATAAATTCACAAAACTTTCTTTCCATTATGGATTATCACAAAATTTCGCCTAATTCCACGAAGAAATATGTTTTGTTTTTCCTAACATCAATCATGTCAATTTGTTTTTAATGAAAATGTCATGTTTTGTTGATCTGTAGCTGTGAAAGCATTTTCCTGTAAACAGCACAGTTTTAAATAAATTTAATTGAATATTTTGTATAATTTAAGTTAATAATATTTCCAATGTTTTTAATGTTTACGTTAAAGTGTGCCTAATATTCCTTTGCTTAAATGAGACTCTGTGAAAATTAGGAACACCAAATTTAGGAAACATAACAAAAACACAAATCACCATAATTTGGTTTTTAAATCAACAAATCTCAGAAAAAAATAAAAACATTTTCAAACACCTCTACCAATACGTTTCCTCCTCCTTAGATCGTTGACTTCATCTTATGCTTGAGTCAGTTATAAAGCCCTATTTAAAACCGGCCGATTTTGAAATGTATATATTAAATTTTCAACTTTAAGGCGCATCAGTAGCTATGAAAGACGTAATCGAGTTTTAGAAGTCATGCAGGAGAGAATGTAAAGCGCATTCTGTTCACTGTGTCCTCACACGTCTGAAAGGACTTGCGATGGGATTTGCTATGAATTACTAAATATTTTAATGCATATATTTCGATAATCCCATCATAAATCACAGCATTCAAAGAAGCTCTCTCTTTGTTTATCGTATCCACTCTGTCAGCCGATTAAGAACAATACGATGTATAAATGATTGCTAACAAAAAGGGATGGCACAGAGAAAACTGAATGATAGCTTTCAACATTTCAATCAAAGCAACATTTGATTGGCATTCCGAATTTACGATAATGCATTCGAGGTCCCTAATGTAAGACTCGTACGATTTTTGAAGCTCTAAAAACTCAATTAGATATATTTTATGCGTAGAGAATCCACGGTATATTTGTTGAAAGAAGCGCTGTGGTACGAAGTTTATGTGAAGGCTTAATATGATAGCGTCGATGGTATTCTGACAAACATTCACAGGATAAAATACACACGTTTCCTTCCAAACCACGGGGGTGATTAATTTTGAGAAAGAAGGGATGAACAATAACTCGCGGGTGAATTGATTGAGCAAAGTTCGCAATCGAAAGGTTAATTCCTCACTTTCGACTCATTTCGGCTCCTCATCAATTTCTGGATGGTGTGTCACTCAAGGGCCCCCGATGAGCGTTCATCAAAGATCCATTGAGCATTTCAATGCAAACAGTCCTGTGCAAAGCATCTTTCAAAGTCCCACTCAAAGTGAGGGAAATGATGCCTAACTAATGCGGTCCAGATAATGGCGCAATCAACGCAGATGGATTTCCATGGAAACGAGCAAATGCGCTTGAATAATAACAACTGATTGCTACGTACAGAGTTGGTTTGGGTCTCTACTTCAAATGAATTCTTAAACCTAATTTTTCATTCCTCTCTCTTGGAAAATATACATGAAATAAGAAGAAAAGTAATAGGAAGGTATAATTTTCGCATCACAGAGTAGGGAATTGCTTTTATTATAGTTTTATCACATGAATAAAACGCTAATGAAGTTTACCTACAATTTTTTAATAAGAAAGAGCATCAGTTTGATAAAATTAATGTTTTATGGATTCCTTATTTAACAGCGAAGGATATTGAAATTGAGCGCGGTCGCCAAATACTTTTTAAATGCGACACAACCGATCTTTTGAGCCCACAGTTTTAGACGAGAATTTTGAAGCTTTCTGTTAAATGCTCATAAGAAAATTATGATATCTCTATGAATCATGAGAACTATCTGAGTCGTCAAAAAATGTTGCCGTTCCCGCCGACAACACCCCTTGCAGAAAATTATCTTATTTACGAATAGCAATTATTTACACCGAATTTAAGGTATATATAAAAATTTAATTGTAGTAATGTTATATAATTTTGGTATATATAGAATAAACAGCCGAATATAAATGATAGTCTATCAAGTGAAGATCCAACTCTCAATCGTCTTTGATTGTGTAGCCGAAGACAGTTTTTCGATGTATTATATTGATATTTCCTCCATTTTGTATCAAAAACTATTTCTATAATGACAAAAAGAATTAATGGAGAAATAACAGATATGATAACCAATGACTCATCAAAATGTCGGCAACTACGATATTGAATTCAAACGCATTAGCGATATGCAGGCGACTTTATGGGAACATGTTTTAATTGGCAGCATTATTTTTCCACGAGTCTCCGCTATTTTATACGCTTTTGTATTATTTGTATTGGAGCTCTAGGTTGTTGTCTCTCGAGCCTTATTTGAAAATACAATTACTAAGACGTTATCAATTGCTGCATGACTTCTATCTGGACATACGTTTCCATGGTGCGGAAAACCCTACTAGAGGACTAAGACATAGATTTACTCAATAACTTATGATGGAAGGAGAATCGGACCAGTACTAAAGTGGAGGTTATTCAAAACTCATAGTGAATAGGAAACTAAAAACCGGAGAAATGTGAAAATATAATAAGAAATTCAAACATCGCTGATATCTGTGTTGAGAATATATACTCGTGCTCATGGAACCTGTTCTCTCATCCGATATTGCGAACTACGAGAAAATCAGTACTTCATTTTATAAAAGTAAATAGTCATCAAGTAGTATAAATATTTATTTAAAACGACCGTGGCAGGTTTATATGTTTCGCAAAGCGAGATTTTCGGAATTCAGGGATTATATCAATGCGAAGACGGAAGAAGGTTGTTTTTGAGTGGTGATAATATTGAGGATAGCTGAATAGAATTTCTCCGAATATTAAGAGAAGGCTTAGCTACATTTGTCCCAATTAAAGCCGTTAGGGAGCGTAAGGATCCGCGTTGGATGAAACCTAAGTTGCGAGCGTTGCATACGAAGCAAAGGATTTTACACTCGCGGATGAAGAAGCTGGAGAAAATCGGAGTAGACTTTGATCTTGAGCGACAAAAATATTCGGAGATGCGAAGATTGGTTAAGGATGAATCGCAGAATGAGTTTCAGGAATATAGATCTAAAACCCTTTTAGAGTCTTAGAGTCTTTAGGAGGCGACTAGAAGGAATTTTGGTCATATGTCCGAGAATCTCGAGGAAGTCATATAAATGATGTTGTGGATAATGTTAAATGCAATGTTAGGTTATTCGCTGATGATACCGTTGTGTATAGAGAGATCTTAACTAAAGATGACATAGGTTGTTTGCAGAACGATCTGAATATTATTTCGGGTCGGTGTAGTGATTGGCAGCTCGAGCTGAATGTAAAGAAGTGCATAGTTATGACTTTCACGCGGTCCACCAGCGTTACCTGCGTACCGTATAGAATTTCAGGAAATCCCTTGGAGCTCGTGATGCATTATAAATACCTATGAATTACGCTCAGTAGTAATTTTTCCTTCAAAGAGCATATTCGAAGCGTAAAAGGAGACGCAAATGGAATGCAAAGGTTATCCAGTAGAATTCTGAGGGGATGCTCATCGAGAGTAAAAGAAATAGCGTACTTTTCCCTGATTCGACTTCTTCTTAAGTATTGCTGTGCGGTTTGGGATTCTCACGAAGTAGGATTAATTTCTGATCTCGAGATGGTTCAACGTAGAGCAGCAATTTCGTCAAGGGAGATTTCAGATTTTACAGCAGTGTTTCGGCTATGATAGAATCCCTCGTAGGTCAGTTTTTTACACCCCCTGCCACACGCCACTGACAGACTTCAGGATTTATATAAATAACAATTACTTAGATTTGATATTTCGGATGCATTTATTCGTTAGATAAATGAGTATCTCAGATAAATAGAAGTAGATTAACAAATTATCGAGCAGTTTGAAAGCTTTGAAGTTTGATTGCGCTAATCGGCGATGGGAAACAAAACCACTAAGGACATAAACATCAACTTAGCTGCAGTCGATAGCTACTTTACACGATGTTTCTTTAGAATCTGATAAGACTTCTTTTTGAGGAACCGTTTCTTTCCCACGATCATCTGAAGAGCACACGACCGCTTAGCCTAGATTCCGAAGGAGTACAACTTGCGATCCTCTCCATTTCACGCTGCTTGAGATTAGACGTGGTCCCAAGATTGAACTAATAATAAACTTTTAAACATATTTATTGATCTTGCATCATTTGATTATAGTTGGCAGAGAATTCCAGAAATTTATGGCAGATACTGTGAATGATTATTGAAGGGGGTAGATCTATGTAACGGAATGTAAAAAGTACCGGAATTCATTCTTATCAGGAAGGGAGAGGTGAGAAGGAGAGAAAGTGAAATCATTAACCAAATACAGAGGCCTATTAATATTCATAATAACAAATAAGAGGAGTCCAATAGAGTATTTCTTTCTTATTGATGCTGTCAGTCAGCATACATTTTCTAGATAACATGCTCATACCTCTTAACATTGCAAACATATCTAACACAGTTATTAATTAACCGCTATATTTGGCGTCCTGTTTGACCGTAGGTCATTGTAGACCGTGTAGCAGTAATCGATGGAAGGAATAACGAGAGTCATAACTAGATATTTACGAATATTTGCAAGAAGAAGATGTTTCTGCAATTTAACTGATATAATATTGAATTAACATTATTGGAGATAAAGGAAACATGATCATGTTAAGCCCTCTGCTGTGCTTTTGAAAGTGGAGCTGTTGTTGTCCAAACCGGCTGAGTAAATAGCATCACCAGTCTTTCCAATGATAACTCAATCTCTTCAGGAATTGTTTTAAATTTACTTTAATAAAGTAACTTAAATACACCATTTCAAATAAATATTAATTTTAATTCATACGGGATACTTCCTAAACGATTAGGCGTTTATCTGGATCTGGAGAGAGTTCATTTTTAGTTTTACATTACAAGAGGGAGATGACAGATGATCTTCTTTTCTGCTTTCAACCGATTTGCCCACGAAGATCGAGTATACAATTTCCTCGTTTAAGAAAATTAAAGCTCCTCGACTTTCTTCAGCTATTATTTTGCCGAAGAAAACACTTTTATTGCAAGATTTGGAAGGATTGAAGGCATACGTCACGCGAGTTTCTCAGGAGCCGTTCTACTGACTTTATTTTCTAATTAATAATTTTTGGCTGAATAATTGATATTATTTTTATCACGACCGATGTAAAGACCAAGAGCTTATATTTTCCTATAAAATTAACAAATCCTACTATAAAGTCCTGCAAAGTCCTATCAAATGTCTAATGGATTGTTTGCAAATCCTCTGCTTATTCACATTTACAACTTCTCCTTTCAAATCCCTTATCTATAAATTTAGCCAGCTTTTCACCTCAACTTAAATAAGAAGAAGCCTATAAGACTACATCAATAATTGTTTCTTTACTTTTTCTGGAAGATTCCAAGTTGATAATCCACTCATTTTGAAACCCGCATCCCAGTTTTTGCATACAAAGGTTGTGATGGCGTTTCTAGTGAAATACTCTCAGAACTTGTTCATTTATCACTTTTTAAAGAATGGCTTGATTAAGAAGAGGGTAGGAAAAACTCTCGAGGGAAACTATAGCATTCCTTTCTCCCCCAAGAAAGGGACCCCAAGGGGTTCGGTAAAAAGCTCCAAAAAGGCTTCAAAACACAAAAAATCCTTTCCGGCGGCATAAATTCGGATTCGGTGAGAGTGGCCAGTCTTTCGAGTGGTCGGAACGAATTTCTAATGACTCCATTGTCCGCCATTTCCAATGGGAAACGACAAATGACTGCATATGGGCGTGCGAAGACCTCGCCATCACACCTTGGAGGACTTCCTCGAATTCCGAAAAATATCGATTCGGTTTTCTTCTTTAAAATTCAGCGAGGAGGTGTTCCCAACACTACCAAGGCTTCCCAACGTCCGTCGCAATTGAGTACGAACTCAATCTCGCTCAATGCCACGCAGTGCTCTGATTGTGAATTCGTCGCAATTGGACAGGCAAATAATGATGCTAAGTATTTCAGTAACATTATAACGTGCAGTTTGAAAAATGTGCAATTTCCTGGCATTACGCCTTAGTAGGAGAATAGAGACGCGAAAAACACTGGCCTAGAATCCACATAAAATCCCGACTTTGTTTGAACAAAAAAGGAAAAGAATCTTTTATAAAATTTTTATCTTGCTCCAAAAGCGAGAAGTTCGAATTTTAAACGTTAGTTAAAGTAGCACTTCAGCAAGACGTATAGTAAGAATATAAATATAAAGTAAAATACATATATAAATATAGAATAAAATCGTCTTTGGACGTAAATATTCAATGCTGGGCCAAGTTTAAAGTTTGCTCTACTGATTGGGAAGATGGAAATATTATAAAATGGTATTTAAGCTGTAAAATGAATATCTCAATACAGAAAGAAATGGAGGAGAAAAAGGCTGGCAGGACCGCAATGCCAGATCTATCACCTGCCAGGCGGTTGCTTTAGCCAATTAAGCTACCACGACAATAGATAGTCTATTTTGGTCTTCTATTTTATGAAAAAATAAGGTATGCGGGTCCATTTAACGCGAAACTTCAAGGATATATCAATAGATGAGCATTTGCATAAGATTCTCCACATAATACACTATGTTATCTAATCACGCTGTTTATTTCTTATGGAGATATTCCAAATCTACATTTAACATTAACTGCGGCTTATAATTTAATGAAACCTTAAGTTTTATTTCTGCATATTTGAAAAATGCCCCCTCGTAGATTCGTTTCACCTTCCGTAAGAGTAGTCCCTCGTTAGATTCCCGGTAAGGGTCATGATGTTGACGCCGCAAACAATACTACACGAACTGACAGATCCGACGCATCATAGTCTGAAAAACGGCGGTGTGGGAGTCGATGTCTACGAGTCACCATTTCGGATGCTATCTCGCATCAATAGAGATGCCACATTTATTCATATTTATGGTTATTATAATTTCCTCGCGCCTTGATACTTCAAAACGTTTAAAATATGCCTTGAATAATAATTCTACCGAAACTTCTTAAATTATTAGAAGCCTTCAATACTATATTTTTGTTCTAAGCTTAAAATATTGCCTTTCTTCAGATTAGTTAAAGCTCGTAAGTAAGAAAGTAAACTGCGTTCTCTATAATCTGACACGTTGAAAATAAGAATCTCAGGAATATATTAAATACGAAAACCCGAAAATTCTCTTCACTAATCCTTCTGGGAGTTTAAATGTATTGATTATGGCTTGAATTACCCTAGTACATAATGACAGTGGCCTTTGAAATAGAACAGGTACCGAATTGGACAAAGTGGAGCATGTATTGGAAATCGAGGAGATGGGATTGCGGAAGAATTAGTGAATAAAAGCTGCCTGTAATAAAAGATGCATACGCTCTCCGATTCTGAACTCAGCAAACCACCGATCAGATTGAGTCAAAGGCTTATGAAACAACCATATTCGGTGAAAGTGGGAAATTCGTATCGATATCTGCGCGTAGAGCTACGCCATGGAGAAGATACGAGAAAATGTTATTGAAGGACGATCGAAAACAGAAGAAGTGAAGGAAAATGTGTTTAATCGTGCAGGATCTCAATTCACGGAATTAGTCCATCCGCCTGAATGGCCGAATGCAGGGGAGGAGAGCCCAACGGGAAACACGGCGATAGAAGGATTCCCTCGCCACCCCCACTCCTGCTAATGGAGCGACGGATAACGGGGATTCCAATGCCCTCTGGCGGCAGATTCCTGCTGAGGACGGCCTTCTGGCTCCAATTACTCGGATAACTCTAAACGGGAAAGGGTAGTAGAATCGATTGAAACGAAGTAATTGATATTCAATTAAGACGAAAATTGTAAGAAGAATATTTGTGTCCTTCATAAAAAAGGTAAATAATAGTTATTGACAATGGAATCAATTCACATCGACGTATTACATTCACAAAATTTGAAGATACTGCTAAATATTATATTAAGTTTATTTCGATTACAGGCTCTGTAGGCAAACTTAGACCAAATTAAGAAAACTTTCGTCCGAGCTATCTTCCTAATGAATGTATTCCCGATAAACTTTTTATAACATTCTATATTACAAAGATCTTGAGCGACCGTTTTTTTGCGGGAAAGCGGCATTAAATGATAAATGATAAATGGCAAAACTTGAAATAAGTTCTGTAGAATCGGCAGTATCTTTACTAAAATTCGCATCAGGAGAAAGAAGAGATGAATGAACTTATTTCAGAGGCTCCCGGATGGTGGGCGGTGAAAGCTCGGGAAAGAACTCGGGTTCGATTCCCGGTGGGAGCCAATGGGCGGAATGACCTAAGCTGTCGAAGAACATTTAAAAAACAAGAACAACAATTTTTACCAGTAAATAACATCCAATCAAGTGCAAGATCCTGTGAAGTCATTTAACAGGATTTAATATTTTTATGAAAATTATGAAATTTATCATGAAATTTATTTCGTTAAACAGTATTTAATTTCCAATAGGAAGTTGATTCATTCCCTCTAATCTAAACAAACTGTTATACCTTAGTTCTCAGTCGAATATATTTACAACAGCAAAATAAAAACTTATTTAATCATTCATTAAATTTCTTTAATTCACAAAAAAGTTCTCAAAATAAGTCGTCGAAAAATATAGACACAAAAGAAAACATCACGACCAAGAATTGATGTTGAATGAAAAACCAATTATGGATGAGAAATACATACAAACCCAAAACTAAAATAATTTTGGAAAGGGAGGGACCTTTTCCATTCAGTATTTAATATACCATCGAGCGACGAACCTAAAATGAACAAATAGTTTCACATGGATATCGAACCAAATAAAACGGATTAAAACGCCAATTTCACCTGAGGATGATACATTCTTAATCATTTCACTCGAGTTATGATGACGATGATTACTATGCATTAATGTGAAACGCTGGACTCCCACCGGGATCGATCCCGGTAGTAGGGGCAGACCCAATCAGGTCAAATGGAAGCCATAAATTAAATCCGAATGATCAGAAATCCTAAATTATATCCATTGTTCACAACGAGACAAATAAAACTATTTCATCGAATAAAATGCCTCCGGTGATGAGGCCAGTCTCCAGAATGGCCCCTTGGGGTGGTCATAGCTCTATCGGAGGTCAAAGATTCATTCATTATATGAAAAACCACACCTCGCCATAAACAAGGGACACGCTCGAGAGGTGGACATGAGGATGTCCATTAAAGATGCTGCGAGAGTATTTCGGGAACCACTTGAGTGCTGATGAACCACCGACGGAGGCCCTCTTTTCCAATCTGATCCCATTTTATGTGCCGACTCCAGCGGAAATCTATGTCGTAAGCGATGATGACTAATATATTTCCATTTATGGCGTAACAAGAAATAAGAGGGAAAAATTACCTCCTAGGATTTCCCTTTCGGGTGCAACGTAATTCGGAGAAGGAAATGGTACTTACGGGAATGTTTTGGCAAAGCATTATCGATAAAGTAAAAGCGAACAGAGAATGAAAAAATTAGGTCAAAACAAATTGAAAGACATAAGAACATTGAAAGAAAATATTTTGATGGGTTCATTGATACACCGTGGTTTCTTGTTACAAAATTTGGCGTAAGTAATTCGTAAAGCGTTTTGATTACTGGCGCCATGACTACAAATGGATTCCATGCTCTGTGCTGTACATACGGAAAAGCCCATGCGCACAAAACAGCACGATTATGATTCATACCATGCTTATTTAAATGTAATAGATAAGAATTTAATTTGGTATGATTAAATAACCAAAAAAACGCTCACGGAAGATATTAAATGAAATTTTCCGTAAATTCATTAAATGTTTATGTGGAAGATGGAACTTCTTATTCCCAATTTCGCGCAAATAAGAACGTTTGCATTGTGTCGGAAACTCCATCTCGCGCTTGTCATTTTACCTCCAACAATTAGGCAAGTATGTCATTTCCCAATTAAAGAGTAAAATGATCTCCAAAGTTCGAAATCTGTTGAAAATCCACGCCCATCTGTGTGCCACTTCCATTCGAATTCGTTAAATGGGAGCAGAGATCATTAAAGCGAATCTAAGCCCGAATATGGGCTATTAGCATATTGATGGAGGCACATTTAACAGCGAATGGTACAAATGCATTGCAATCGACAAGAGAGTCGAGTGTGCAGGTACCGGAGGTTGGTGACCCGGAAGTGTCCTTGACACAGATCCACGATAAGGAACAGATGCAAGGATTGAAATCTAACTAAAACTTGAACATCCCGATTTTGATCGATTAGGCATAACATTTCATTTCATCAGTGTTGCATGAAATCTTTACTTAGCTGTTTTTGTTTCGAAAAATTTTCGAGTCCACTTCTCGCGACAGATAAGAAATTAATTTCCTAAGAATAAGCGAATTCTTCCCTCGAAGAACTGAAAGTACCACTATTACTTTAATTGATTGAATTATTCAGCTAGGGGCTGAGTATTTACTTACTAGGGCCTGCCTATTCAGACAGGTGCCTGAAAGAACGGAAAATTGAATAGTAATTGATATACAAGTATTCGTATGCAGCACAACTAACTGTTCAGTCCAATGAAACTGCTTTCCTTACGATTGAATTTGGATTGTATGAAATTAATCTTCAAAGCAAAAATCAATCCAACAAAAAATACAAATCCCAAAGTTAGGCGATATTGTTTGTTGGCTTCAAAATGGCAACTTTTCATTCAATACACATGCAGAACAATTATATTATTAGCTAAATTACCACCAAGATGCATTAACTTCTGCTGGGGTACCTTTTAAGATTTTTTATTATCCCCCATTTTGTTTATGCTTTACGATCGCACTGTAATTTCACTCACGTAATGCGTCTTTAATGCTAAAAAATCCCTCTCTATCGCCGCGTGTTACTTTGCGACGGGGGATAAGTAGGCATTGAGGTGTTCATATAACGTATTCATCATCCGGTTCGCTCCACTTCTTCATTGAGACTCTTCCGTCCTCAATTCAACGCATGCCTTCGCTCTTTTGTTTTCCATTTCTTTTGGTTCTTTAGACGAAGAAGCAGCCCACCGAGAGATGTTGAGACAAGGAATACGTCTTCAGAGATGAAAATATCTTCACATCTTAGAAATGATATATGCTCGAGAACCAAAACATCGAAGTACTTTCCTCTTATTCAATCAAATAATTATGGATTCTGTTTTTTAAGTCATTAAAGTTACTTTTAATTCCCTCTAGTTTCGCCTACTGACGCTTAACTTACAATTTATTTTAATTTCGATTCTAAAATTCAGTTTGAACGTTCCTGAGTATGTTTCTTCAAAACTTAAGAAACCGAATTTGTTAATTTTCAATATTTTTTGTGTGATGTAAGTGTGGCTAAAAGTGTTTCGGCAGTAGAGGCAGTACACTGGGGCAGTACACAGAGACAGGCCTTCCACTGGGACGGGCTAAAGCGTTACCCACTTGGCTATCCAGAGAGTTGCGGATAATTCCTCGTCAGTCCACTCAATTACTTGTTGGAATGTCAGCTAACCTCAGATTTGTATAGCTATTAGAATTTTAAGGATTAATTTCATAGGTGAAGGTAAATTATAAGGATTTTATCAGGGCTGTTTTATTTTCTGGGCTAAGGCTTGAATTCTAACCATTGATCCTTGACACCGATTCAAATAACAGCGGTTAAGTATTTCTACTGAGAAAAGAGTGGAATTCAGTTTGTTATTTTGTGATATATCATCAACGATGATTTTATTTCTGATATCTTCGTTGTATTTAATACTTTCATTAGCCTCAGGTGGTATTTCTCCGCGGGAATAAATGCTACGTAAACAAATCCCGGTGAGGAAACGTTGGCTAGGAGTTATATAATGTCTGAAAATTAATGGGCATATTCAGAATCACTGAAAAAGACTATCAGAGTAAACATCCGCCACCATCCATCCAACGTACCACATCCACAGAATGAGGTTGTTAAAGAACAAAATTATTTTCGATGATTATAGGTGGATTAAGTTTTATAATAGGAACTGTTACAACGTTTTCCTATTTAACTCTAAACAAGATTACATACACTCCACATTATTTGATGTTCCTTACAGCTTCTATAAAATCCATAACCATCTGAACTCAAATGTGAAAATCTAGCTCAACAAAAGTATCTCGAATTTCATCCTTGGTTGGCTATAATAGCTAATTCATTAATGAAAGAATATCAATTTGATAACATTTTATAAAAATTATTAGACTCACTTCTTTTTAAATAACCGTGATTGTGCAGAATAAGGGAGTGTTTACACTCAAACCGACAGGATTTGGAGCGGCTTCCGCAAGTTCCACTGAGCAAACCCAAGGCGAGGAATAGAGAGAAAACAAGAAACCGTCTTTCTCCATCAAAAACTTGAAATGTATCGAAGACAATGGGTCGTAAATTCATAGCAAATCACATTTGATTATCTCAGGAAAACTTGGCTGGAAAATTCATAAGCGGTGAGTTAACACTAATTCTTATTTATCAAATACAGACGCATCTTTATTACATGTGAGTGTACGGGAGAGAGGCGTCCTTGCATTGTTCCTGAATCTCCCACGCTGTCTCGCTACCGTCTGAGACGAACACCTTCAATATCTCATTATGATAATGATTAACATAATGAGGTGTGTCCTTCGCTGCTCATTTTCGACGCTCTCGACGAAGATGTTGACAGGAATTCCCCTGAGTTGGAGCGGGATAACATTCTGGATTACGAATGTCATTTTCTGCTTCTCTGAGTAATGAAAAGAAGCGGGATTTTTCCTGCATAAGCTGCCAAATTGCCAACATACGGCAAATATTACGAGGGGGTTTGTATCGTAATGTTTCGGTAGTTTACTGAAATGAATGTAATGATACATTGTACACTTCCTTATTTCATGCAACGTTTCCATAGCGAGATAATCTTTCATTCACTTGAAACACTTTTTCACCTATGTTTTTTATTAAGGCTCCAACTGCAACAGCTACGATTATTCTAAAATTATCCTCAGGGGTTAACTAAAGGGATCAAAGACATAAATATTAAATATCCTCACTTTGGTGAGATGTAATTCCACTAACGCCAAAGTTTATTGATTCATATTATAATTAATTTCCATAATTTGATGTAAACCTAATCAGAATGTTACTTCAGCTTTCGAGAATGCTGAATCTCACCTTAAGGATTCGATTGAGTCAATTATTAAGAGTGTGAGGGACAGCTAGAGAAAGTAATTGAGGGTAGAATTCAAGGGAAAAAACAGAGGGAACAAGAAAACGCAGAAGATGTTAGATGGTATAAAGGATAATATAATATTAATAAATGGCCTTTATTCAGGCGAGATTGAGAATAATCTCTTCTTACATTCAACCCGCGTCATATGAGAAACAGAAAGAAAGAGGTAGTTAGCAAAAGTACACGAAGAAACCTAATATGTGGATTTAAAAAAACCTAAGCTAAGGGCTCAGGAATAAATTTCCACTGCAGAAAAACACTCACAGGAAGGGGAGCGTGAAAAACCTGCGAAAACTACAGATAGAAAACTTTATTTTGTGAAGAAAGAGAATAAAAAGAGTTTTGAAAGACAAGCAGAAAATAGATAAAAATTATACAAAAGAGACAAGGGAAAAATAAATATTCACTACAAGCAATCAAATCAAATAAAACATCTTCACAAATGACACGAATTCTAAACTGCAAGAATTGTAGCATAAAAAATATAAAACACAAGAATATTTCAAGAATAATAAAATGATTAAATAGATTAGGTTGAGAATGAACAAAATTATCAAAAGCATAGAGTTTATATGAAATTGGACAAAGACAATAAGAAAAAAATTAAAATAAATTAAAAAATGAAAAATTGTTTTTTAAAATTATTTTTTTGGGATGAGATAAACTACAACGAAATTAAGGAGATGACGTTGAATAGGGAGTTTTAATCGTACCGAAAGTTAGATCACCTATGTTTTTGTGTACATGAAGCATTTTTTCGCTCTAACACATTGAGGATAACCACTAGGAAAAAAAAAACAGATTGGATTCGATAACATTAGACTTATTTGGATAGAAAACCTTTTAACATACAAGTCTAACGTATAATATGTTTTAAAAAGATATTTTAAAATATCAAAACTAAAGGAAATTGCTTGTGTTACATTCTTGAATATATATCATAGAAAGTTAACCATATTATCCGTAAGAAGTTTCAATATCGGTGTAAATAATTATGTTGTACACCAATAAGTGTACCTACTGAAGTTGTTTTCGGTTAAGTTTATGTGTTTCACAAAATTAATAAGGAGAATAAAAATTTACTGTATTTCGTACAGAAAATGGCGGTTCCCTTTGATGAGCGTAAAAGACGCTTTGCGTTCGGAATGAAACATCAGCTTGCATAGAAAATTCATTTTGCAATCATATTCGTTAATATCAACTCAATAATTCTCACAAATCCTAGAATAAACATATAAACAATCAAAAGCTTCAATTCTTCAATTTCTGTATAATTCATTTATATATATAGGAGTGGATGCAGGGCTGATGCATTTTCTTCATCTGTCGATCTTACAAGTATGTGTATGTACGTGATCATCCACCAATACATTCGTTAGCCGAGTTTGAACAACTGCCGAAAATTAAAATTAGCAGTGCGTCTCAGGGCCGTCGGTCGAGGCATCGAATGTGGTTTCCTCTCCTTCGGATCTCAAAAGATGGTTTTCCGAACTTCGAATAGCCAATTAGGGTCAATTCCGTAATTAATACGCGAGACTGGCATGCAAACATGTTGGCTATTTCGCGAGACCAACTGGCAATTTTTGCAAAAGTAGCTTAAGGTAGCAGCGAAACCGTGACGGTCGATCCTATTATCGGATGACTCACAAGTGCTCAAGGTCTCGAAGATAATTACGGGAACCGCCTTTTCCCAGTAAATTGATATTAATTCCGAGGGATTTACCAAAGTGATCGCTGAGCGTGCTTCGAAGAAAGCACCTGAATAAGCAGAGAACGCCAATAATTTAAAGAAAGGCTTAATGCAACACTTTTAATTCCAGGAAAAGGATAAAGTATGGTAATCCGTCACTCCAAGGACTAACGGAACATGTTTCATTTGCTGGGTAACTACACCTTCTTTTAGGCTAGTCTTATATTGCTGGAAAAATATGAATTGAAACTTATGTCTTCACATTATATTGCCAAAAAACTAAAAATACGAAATTTAAATAAGCAATGAAAACTGAGTTAAAAATTAAGCTTGATATTTGAGCATGTAGACCCATATTTGGATAGTAGTACTTTTTGTGAAGAAAGGAGGATGTAAGAGAAGAAGAATTTCAGTAGCCAAGGAAGTTTACATGAAACAATGGGAGCTGATGACTAAAGATAAAGGAAAGAGGAAAAGATTGGCAAAACCCCTGGTGTGGAGCGTTTTGCTGCAGAGGTCAAAAGATTTGAGGCGTTAAAGATGTGGGTGTAATTTAGATACGAAATAGTAAGTTTGGTTAAAATAAAAATGGAAGTGCAGGAGATGATTGGAAAGGATGAGATGAGAAAGCGAGGGAAACGGGTCAAACATTGAGAGGATACCGAAAAAAGTAGTGAAGATAAATACAAAAGGAAATACGGAAGGCAAAGGATGTTGTGTGATATAAAAGGTGGAAGTAAAGGAAATGTGATATAACGGCAAAACAGAAGACAGCTGATGAGCCGTAATTTCTAACTATTTTTCATAAATCTTCAACATTTCAGTAGGCTCAGATTCCCTGATTTACCTTAATTTTTTTAACAACTCTTATATATATATTTTAGTAACTTCTCCTAACAATCCATTAACGTCAAAATCCAATGGTTTAAGAAGAGAGTTTTATGTATTTACTAATAACCTGATAATTAGAAGCTTACACGAAGGAATGAGTAATCCCGTTAATAAACGTGATCCTTAATGTGTCTTAATTTTTTTAAGTAAAAATTTAACAGCAGTTTTTATTCTCGTGGCTAATATATTTAAATGCTGCAAATAGCATTCTTATCTAAACCATTTATATTTTTTCATATATACTACCTTAATTTTAACTTTAACCTGATATCTATTTCTTGGCATTGAGATCCGACAGAGCAATAACTCTATATAAAGTTATTCTAGGAAAGAATATATATAATAGAGTAGTACTTTGTATAAGGATGTATTATATTAGTATTATTTTTCATTTTTTTATTTAGATTTATATAGTTGTATTTAAAAAAAATTTTTATAGACTTGTATTTTATTTTGTTATATGATTTGAATTTTTTATTATACCATGTCATATGTACTGTAAATGCTTTTGGTTAAATGAAAGATGGGACTAAAAAGTCCCAATTTCGGCTAATAAACCTTTGTATGTATGTAATACAGTGTCTCTGTGTTCTGAACTGTTGTTTGCTTCATGGACCTATTATTGCATATTATACTGTTACCACTAGACCACAACACTAATTTGAACGATAAAAAGGAATAATTAAAATAGTAACATATTTATTTTTGAATTATAATTCAACACGATCAATAATGAAATACGATTCAGAAAATGCAATAATATCAAGCAATACACTTAAAAAATTCAACAAAACGCCGATTTGGGACGATCGAGTAATTTTCTTCTCGAGATTGTGAATAAGAGCTGTTGTGCGGACGTCCCCACGCTCAGTCATCGCTCTCTGCAAATCTCAGCGCTGACGAATACATCACTGAAACGACCATCTCTTCATAATTATAGTGAAGACATCTGAATGCAGCCTTCGTGAAAGAAAATCGCGTTGATGTGTGGTGATGAGTGGAGAAAGTTCACGCCTATCATTTTACCATTTACTTTGGCGTATGTATCACATTTAATGTTTTCCCAATGTCAGCGTCCCTTATCGAGAAAATTAATATTGCGAAGAATATTATTTGCTTCGAATACTTTTTCCGGACTAATTAACTAGAACTTATAGAGTGGGTGCATCTCGTAAACCTACTACGTCGAAAGAAGGAATTCTTGGAGAAGTTTAGACGAAGGTTCTATCTTGTAATGCAGCGTTTCATAGTCTAATTTTACTACGAAACTCTATCAAATCTAAAGAGAAGTAACGGAACCACAAACGTTTATTTAGGTTAACAGTTGAACGTTGAAGCGCCAATAAGTATTGATAATAATCAGAAGTGTACCAAATTCGTGGCAAATTCGAAGGGCGACGATTTCGGGAGATAAACTATGACGACCTCACAAATTTAGAGCCCATAAATTGACCAAAAAAAATTGAATAACTTATGTCTGACACAGTAAAAATATTAAAATTGTTTTAAATTGATGAGACTCATTTCAACAAGATATAAGAAAACTGTAAAGGCGCGGATTACGGGGTACGAAGCCCTTTTCAATAGGAAAATTCGTTCTGAATTATAGCACCAGAATCTCGTTTTAGAAAATTAAAATGTTTCCACAATGGCTTGTGGAAACTCAAGACCTTGAACAATGCAAAGAATCTTGAAAAAATGGTGAACCAAAGCCATTTACGCCTCGAAGATTATATCAGGGCAAATCTAAACCCGTTGGGAGTCCTAGAAAGCAAAAAAGCAATTCAGCGTTAATTAGTTAATAAATGCTTTTATTTAGGACATCATATAATTAAAGATGGACAGATATTGAATAAGGACTTGCAAAATATCGATTAATATCAAGAGAAATCGATAACTTCCGAAATGAATCTATACATTAGCAACATTTCTATTTCTTATAATTGGGGAACGAGCTTAGTAATGGATTGGCGGAAAAATGATCATTATAAGCACAAGAGGAAGGTGTTGCAGAAAAAGTACATTGGTGGAAATAGAATATTTTCAGCAAATAGAAACAAAATAACTGTCATTTGTGCTAGAGGTACTCCTTAAGGCGATGAAGTCCTCCTCCCTCAAATGCTTGTATGTTAAATTATAATTCTAATAAACAAATTATAAACCTCTAGAAGTCCCAACATTAAACAAAGAATGCCACTGGATTTATTTTAATTAACACTTAAATGAAAGGATTGAGAGTATTTAAATTGTTTAAATTAAAATTAATTCCTACTGGTCTTTTTATTATATCTTGGATCTATTATAAAACGTTTAGCAAATCCCATAAAATTACGTTTATAAAATGTTACATACGTAGAAATCAATCGCTCTACTTCATTTTGGGTATGCAAGAGTTTAGTTCATTCCCCTTTCAATCACAAATCCCATTTCTTGATGTTATTTAAACTCACCACTTCCTAAATACGTTTAGGAATGTTTGTTTAACATTCTCATCAACGCAATGCAACAGCAAATAGAATCTGTTGTAGGTAATCTACAGGTTCTAAGTAGTTTTGTAAACAACTCTAGCAAATAAATATTTTCTGAGAAATTTTTCAATCGCAGCAAATGATTAAATAAACTGTTATTGATTTCTTTTAAAGATCTGTAGAGGGCATAATGTAGCGAAACATCAACTGTAACTAACATAAGGTATATTTGTCGTCGGAGAGGAGTCGTAATACACACACTTAATGAACGTCCATCGACAGAGCAGCAATCCATCATAAAATGTGCTCCCAGAGGAAGATTGTCACAGAAGATTGTTTTCTCCATTTCGACTGACCTTGGTGACTAATGAGCGAGACGAGAAGCGAAGCGAAACGAGCGGCGTTTACGCAGGAGAGTGTTTTTATTGAGAGATCTGCAAAATATTCTGTATACAACCAGTGATATGCGCAACTGCTAAAGAACCAGCAAAAATGCTTCCCGACATAGTTATGTCCTCTCAGTGAAGAGATGTGAAAGCGCATCCCCACGGAGAGAACTCTGTTCATCTGATAGTCATTTTGGAATTAAGAGAAAAGGTTTGCAGAGCCAAGATGAATAATGTTGAAACAAATAAGTTTTACAGCGCCTAATATAGTACGAGATCTTTACTATAATTTAAGAAGTGTTGATTTTAATCGCTAAAATTGATAGCTCAAGCCATTACCTAGTGAAATTGTATTTTAAGAAAAAGATGTTCAACATTATTCAGACAAATATTTCAAAGAAAAATTAAAATTAAAGAAAGATGATCTAAGTTCGCCTACTGGCCTACCCCTCTCTCTTTCTCTGCAAACATCACCTACTGCAGTAGGCGGTGTATAGCCAGCCTAGTCATTTTAAGCTTTCTCAATAGGATAATGATCCTTTGACTTCAAAAACTAGACCGAGTGCTATAATCCTCCGTAATCTCTATGTATAAAATGTCTTAATATAGTTATAGTTATATAGTTATAAGGTTGGTCTTAGATTGGAGGCCACACCGTTCGTCCGATTTGCTTCAAACTTAATATGCGTGTCGTCTGCGGCTTGGAAGGAATCACTGTCGCCTTTTTATTCGACAATTTTATGGGGTTCGAACCCAGATCGCTCAGATTGATTTCCATAAGGAGTACATGTAAACTTAACTTTTAACGGTTGCAGACTTAATTCCCTTTGAAGAATGTAATTAGAAGGAATAGTTGTGCAGAGTCGATATGATCGCCAAAAGAACAGAAATTCAATACAAATTATTATAATTATCAAAAATAATGTTTTCGAATCGAAATTTCAAGAATTTCGACAAAATGCGCATAAATGTTCCAACATTCTTGAGGTTCTAAAGTTAAAGTCTAGTCCAGATCTACTCCTTCGATATTCCTCATGCATTATACCTATCACTTATTAACCATTCACTATTCTATCGCCTCCCTTCTCAATTTCGCTCCTGTTGATCCCTTTTCCTTATCCAAAATTCATTGATTTAGCGTTACACCACGCCCGATCCAAATGCTAGTTGCCCTCCCATAAAATTATTGTGGAGGTCCGATAACTTGTTACTTACCCTTCTCTCCGTTTGTTTCTTTCTTATTTTTTATTTTATCTTTTCAATGTTTTATGTTATATTGTCACTTTATTGACATTGGCTGCATATCTGTAAGTGATAAATTGGCAAATAAATAAATATAGAATCAAATAGCGGAAATTTGCCATGCTATTTGTAAAGCAACAAAGGGAAATGAAGATGTAGATATGAGAAGAATGAAGACTTATTCGAATAGTCTTATCATTTAAAATTAATGGCATAAACTATATCACAAATTGAATGATTCTCATATATTTTCCCCTCTGTTTCAAGGAGAAAAGAAGCAGGAAGTACAGAAGCGGTTGCACTTTCGCCTTAAGTTTCAAGCGCAAAAAACTGAGCAATCATCAGAAGACTCCACAAGGAATGGGTTATATTCATGCTGACTGCAGGCAGACAAACCTATCCTAGACATTTTCCGCACAGGGCTGTTTAGGCAACCTTGAATTAGGAATTTTCTATTGAATCAGCCATCAATGATAATTGCCGAAAATAGTTGTCGAATTTTTGTATAGTTCGATCTCACGAAAACTATAAAATTTCTGACTTAAAATCAGAGATTGCTTCAGTGGCTTCAGGTTTCTCAGTTAACCACATGTTTTGATTCAAATTGATGAGAAAAAAGAGACATCTTAAGCTGCGTTAGCTTCGCTTGCTCACCATCCGACCCTGCGATTAATTAACATTGAAGCGGGAAAAGTGCTCATCCAAATAAGTGAAGGCCGAATTCCTGAGGGTGTCGCGGATCGAAGGCGGAAGTGCCTTTGAGCTCGACCGGAAGTCCACACGAAAAGTGGGTGACCAAGGGAAAGTGTCGCTAATTGAATGCGCGATCAAAATGCCGTTGAGATGGTCACCACGGATACAGTGATAAACAATTCAATTAACTTTATAGGATTCCATTGACAAATTCGTTCGTAAATACGCTATTCCTCGACAAGCACATCCTTTACCTCTTTTTGTCACTTATGCTGGTATACGTCAGACTAAATATAGACTATTTACATTTATTCATAGCTACGATGATGTCGACTTTACGTATTCAAGTTTCCTCACGCAGCAATAAGGGTCGATTATACGGTATATCAAAAGCTGACTCAATCGTACATTGAAACGGCACAATGGATTCGTATATTGTTCATCAGAGAGTGTGGCAGCGATTATGTCGACTGTGCAGTTATTCGCGGTTGGACTTTCACCACTCCATGCGACGTAATAGATGGACACCCGCAGTAGTGTCTAGGAAACAAAAGAATCAATTATCCGCGATATCAAGGGGCGGATTTATATGCAGCTAAGCCTTAACTTGATCCAGTTTACTGAATACGCGGGCAAACGATAGAAACGGTTTCAAACAATCTCAATTTCCATTAAATGGTTCAAACGATTTCCATTTCGAAGGAGGAGGAATTAGTCCCAAAGCTCAATGAAAACATTAACGTCAAATTAAAATTGAAGTTTCGCCAAATGCATCCTAAGAAACAGTCAAATGTCATTAAATTTTCAGAATATGACTAAAAAGTAGTTAAACGATACTATTCCTTAAAAATTCACATTTAAAACAATATCGCTTTAGATACAGGTATGACTTTATACGAATTAATTTGAATTTCAGTTATAATTTCATATTTATTTAGTTAATGTTAATCATTTTATTTTTACCGATTAACACTAATTTCACACAGTGAGGCAATGTTATATCCGGATGGGATGATATGAGATATTCATTAAGGTGAGACTGTTACCGAAAATCCTTCTCCATTCAATCATATCGCCTATGTTTATACATCTCGAAGAAAATATTAATATAAAAAGAGAGATATTTCTAAAAACTTTTTTCACAAGAAATATAAAATAGCACAGAATTCACATTTGAAGTGCCCACCAGGAAGGTTGCGAGAGAAATTTCTAGGGGAAACAGATAGATGCCATAAAAATAAATCGTTCTACTAAGAATATAACATTATAAAATATATAGCGATATCAAATATTTTGCACGGCCTTCTTTTGTGACGGAATTCGCTAAGATCGAGCATAGAAACGGAAACCATGAGGTTCGGAATTTGAGCTGAATTCCTTCACGAAGGACGATTCTTTCCTAAATACTAATTATTCCTCAGAGGCGATGACAGCGTAATTACATTTTATCCAGAGAATAACTCTCGGAGAAACGCTCTCGACCGACACAACGAATTAATTAATTAATAGCTTCCAAAAGTGGTTTCGTTCCGCTTTTGTAAAGAATACCGAAAGAAGTTCAACTCCTTCCGTTCACCTCATTCACGGAGGCTTACGTTTCCTACTCATTATTACTTTATCCGTCGTACTTTTATTCACAGCCCACGCCTTTTCTTTCTTGTTTTCTATTCTAAGATGATTCTTAGTTCCCTTAGAATGGAATACCAATAAGTTAACCGATTCTTTCTCTTTCAGAAGTATGAAGATGCTCAACGAACTTGGAAGTCGAGTTCTTAATCATCCATCGATTCCAAGTAACACCAGAGACTGGTGAATGTGGTATGGTTTATGAATCTGTATGCCATAAATAGAAAAATTAGACAAAAGCACCAATGTGAGGATGACGACAGAAGCGAAGGATATGGTAGATAAAATTAGATCAGATGTAGACGACAACTTCTGGAGAAGAGCACACCTCTGCTGCACACCAAGAAATGTGAACATACCAAGATAATCGTACACTCCTGGCCAAAATTAACGCAGCACCTCCCTTGCGATCCTTACGGCCGGTGCTGCGTTAATTTTGGCCAGGACTTTACAAAAGGAATAACATGTAATCATTCAAATTTGAGTTTTGTAGCAATGAGAATCTAATCTAAAGAGAGGAAAAGAATCTAAAAAGTGAAGAGATATAAAGCTTACATCAGACTGATAACGGCTAGTGACGACGGAGATGAAAATGGGAGTACAATGAGTAGGCTGACCACAATAAGTCTCAAACAATTCAATTTTGTTGAGTAAAAGGAAAGAGAATAACTTTTTCCCATCATTATGGATGGCGTTTTTTTCTCTTCAATATAAATATTATTTGAACTATAATAGGCCATTTTGTGGATGATAATTTTTTTCTAATCACATTGTAGTTTCCAACAACGATGATGTCTCGATATTGGGTAGTTCAAATACTTCAGACATTACTTCGCAATGAAACAAATCTTATAAAGCTATAAATAGTATATATGTCTTATCACCGAAATTTATGTTGAAGATATTCATGATTCCTACTCGTTTGAGTGTTAATGTATGTACAGTAACTTTTAACTAAACTAAAAAAGCGATCAAATAAATTACAACAAAATTTAGTATTTTGAATTAAAAGAGGCTGAATCTATCATTGAGGATGAAAACAGGTAGAAGACGCACACATCCAGTTTGAGAAGAATATATTTCAAGCTCAGCTGAAAACCTTTCTTTGTGGTTGAAGACAAGGTATCGCTTGTTATGGGGAACATAAGTATAAACATAAAATAAGATAATTCCGTAAATAATCGGCAAATTTATCAATTGATTCCAATGACTCTTATTAGTTTATATCAGCCGAGGATAGAAAATAAACTCAAAAATACTTACAAAGTTATGCTAAATTTTAAGATCGTAATAAAACTGAAAGTCGAGGTGGCCGATTGGTTGGCATGCTCGCATGTCATCCATCCCACGGTTCCGGGTTCAAATCCCGGCTAGGATTAGGAAATAGTTGTGTTTAATTGTTCCTTGCTATTGTTAATTACCTACCACTGAAGGGTCCAGAAAGTGGATTTTTGTGGGGTATATGGAATAAATAAAAAAAGTGACCCAAGTCTGCGAGGTTAAACTCGTCAAAAGGTGAAAAAACAGGAAATCTCACATACGTACGAATATATACGAAGAAAATTACAAAACTGATATTTTCCCACGGAATTTTCATATATTCGTGAATTCTTTTATTTCAAAATTAGTTGAAACTTTTGCTTATATATATTTATAACACTTTAGTTTTTACAAAAAAGAAAAAAAAATCTATAATTTAGAATCTGGCTTATAGCGAAATGTACTCTTCCGAAGCAGTGCTTTGTAACTCTTTGTTCTTATTCCTTATCTACAATAAATTAGTGCCATAAAACCATAAAAAGTCACGTTAATTCATGAGCGCGCAAACTAATTTGCCTGCTATTTTTATGCATTTATATAGTTTTTGCGTAAGCGTGTTTGTTATTTCAAAATTCAAATACAAAATAATTCTAAACTTTCCAACTTTGAACATTATTAACCGCCTCCTTTCACCGGCACTTTTCATAAGCTCCTAAACTGTTTCTGGTATCACCCAAACGAAGAAACGCAATTCCACAACAAAGAGAATAAAATATCAAAATATGGATTGTATATGCGACGTCATTTGTAAAATTTATTTAAATAAAATCCTCTTGCAAAGTTAATACAATTATTATTATTAATGATCTTCAATTTTCAGATGATAAACTCATTTCACACGAATAGTAGCTATGAAATTGATAGCGCTGAATTAGATGTTTCCTAGCAAAAAGTTTTGTATAAAATTGGGAATATAGATAAAACTGTTTAATCCTTATCATCATAAGGTGATTAGAAATATGATTTCCACAGAATATTAGCATTTGCAATGAATGTGCTGAGATGCTGGATAGTTTATTACGTAAACTGTGAATATTGGATTATTTCAACTCTAAACTACCCGCATGAAAAAATACAAGTGTGATAGAAGTGTATGAGAAAAGATCAAAACTCACGCATCCGAATCTCTTAAGGAAAGAAAAACTGAGATTCGGAGAAACTAATACGTAGTGATTTACAATGCGTAATGCACGATCTCGTGATTTCAATTCTCAGCGAACGCGATTTTCGAAGCCTGATGACGAAGTAATTTCGCGATATTATAACGAGAACAGAACTATTAACTGCCCCTTCGTCCACAAAGTATAAACGTGACAAATCAGATCGTTACTTAGGAATTTCGGAGAATTGAAAGCCCCTACTACATACAATATGGTGGCTCCAAGGGTACAAATATAAATTTAAACGAGCATCACTGACAGTATCTATCAATATTTCTCTCGGTTCTTCATCTGAATAAATGGAAAAATGAGTAAACAGTAGTTCAAATTCTTCCTATGAATAGTATTGCATTTTCAATGACCTGAAATTTAATATGAGAGCAAAATTTCACTATTATATTCCGGAAGTCAATCTCTGTAAACAGACACTGGCTGCGGATGCCATCCGTGCATCTGTCTTCCGCATTCCGAGCGTCGTTTGTTATTCAATCACGCACGACCGCTTCTGCGCTCCTTTTAAACATTTCGTGCACAAATCATTACTTAAGAACACTTAACCTAAGAATGAATTTATAAAATCCACTGGCCTCTCGTCCATGCGATAACATTGCGATATTTTTCCTTCGAAGACGTCAAGATGAGTCACGAGGACCATCATTCTCACGTTTTAAGAGGGCCATTTCGCTGTACACCGAGTGATAGTTTCCGTCTAAAATGCGTGACTTTAAAAAAGTAAATTTAAATACACGCAGATATTATTTGGAGCGCATATGAAATTGTAATCGTCATTTATTATCTGTAATCACGATCGCCAATATTTTGCTATTTTCATGGTATTGATCGATAAATCTACAGAAGAGATTTTGAATAACTTATAAATACTTTCAACTGTCAATAGAATTTACAGGTATGGCGCCGTTCGAATCAAATATGAAACTCCTACACAATTAGGTAAGGAATGCATGGATCTCGGAAGGGTAACACAATTATTTTCGATCTCTCGCCCAGGGCCGGTTTCATGGAATGAGCGAGCGAAACAATAAGAGGGACGTCACAACACCATCATGAAACTACGCGATCGCCTAACGCTAAAAGTATCGTAGTAAACAAAGTCACTGAAGTAGCAATGCAGGCCATAGTACCAAATAATTAGTAAATAGAAAATTAAGTCATGTCCAATAAAGCCTGTAACCAAAATTAATGCTATACCTGAGGAATTAGAAAGAAAAAATAGACGACTGTTTCAACCAATGTTCTGATTTTCCTCCATTTTCATAAATATTCCGTATTTAATAAATCAATCAAGTCCCTTCTATGCACCAAAATCTTGCTTCGCTTTCCAGTTCTTTCATTTTCCTCTCATTCCCACGTAAAGCACGCAGAAGAAGAAGGAGAAAGTTTAGCGATTCAAGTCACACCTCTTCTTTTATGCCCTCGTCCAACGCACACTCATGGCGGTCCAAGTACCATCGTGAATTCATTTCACGATAAAAAGAAGGGAGAAATGCGCGCAAGAAATTTCGTCCGTCCACGCGTCGTGGGCGAATTCAGTACAGCGCCTTTCAACTGTTTTTATTTTCGTCGCAGAAAAGGTCAGCGTGGGAAAAACGGAGGAGTATTCCGAGACGTAAAAACGTTTTCGACTCATTTTGCTCATGGCCGCTGCCGTTTACTCGTTACCATGCGCAACGACGAGCAGCATAACAACTGCAATTGCAAACTATCTGCCGCTTTATGACTTCAATTTATAAGCCGAGTATGGCGTACTTACGTAAAGTTCACGATGTGATATTAATTTGCGAGTTTCCATGGAGCAGTGGGATGTTATTGTCAGTCTATTTACCGAGGCATCAAACTTCGAGTCAGATTATCAGTCCTAATGTTAACTTACATAACAATTACTTGCAACTGTACTTTCTCTTTCTTTCTAATCGCTCCCAACCTCCAATTACTCTTTTCGGTAATCACTCTCTTAATGTTATACATTTCTCTCCGTCGATGTTTTAGTTAAGACCGTCCGAGCACTTCCGCTTTTGTTTTTCTGTTAACCTTACTTATTTTTGACAAACCAACTTACTTTTTCTCATTAATTTTAATAATATTTCAATATTTTCCTTTACCCTTGCTGTTTCTTCTTTATTTCTTCCGACTACTTACTTTTGGAAATTTGAAATCAGAATCTATTCTTGTCTGCTTTTTTGGATGAGTCTGCATTTAGATTGTTCTTTCTTCTGCCTGGTTGCAGAAACTTTCCTTTTTCTTCACTTCTCCTTCCTTTCTCACTTTTAATTTGCAGCTGTCAGTTTGTTTCGCAGTTTTTTTTCTTTCTTGCACGTGTTTTCACGTAGAGCTTTACTTTTTTCTAAAATGCAAACTTAGGTTATTTTAAAACCCGCAAAAGAGAACCATTTTTTGTTGCCATGTCTGTTATATTCTCAACAACCTCTAAGTCTATAATATGTTATTGATTTAGATTTAGATATATACCCTGCGAGCCGCCAGAGGCGTATGGCAGGGGGTGTAATACACCACCATTATTCATTCATCCCTATTAGCATCTCTAATAGCCTGGGGAAAAAACGACCAAAAGTAATTATCCGTCCTTGTGATTAATTCCCTATAACGCTTCGTCGATGCCTCTCGGAGATCGCTCCTTACTGGCACTAACATTTCACTTACTTCGTCTATAAATTCTGAACAAATGAACTTTTCGAAAAGTTTCCGACGATATTCTTCTCGTCTTTAGTGAATTCCAACCGAGGGAATCTATCATTGCCGTAACGCAGCTATCAAATCTGAAATCCCCGCAAACGAATCGGGCTGCTCTACGCTGGACCATCTCTAAATCTGAGACTATTGGGTTGTATGTTGAATGTAAAACAATATTAAGTCCCAATTTCGCCCTAAATAAAATTATGTGCCGTATTCCCATTACACCCACATCTCTCTATGGCTCTCAATATTTGTGTTCCCCTTTCTTAAGCAATACAGTAAAAACACACCACAACAAGGATTTCACCAACGGTTTCCCTTGAGAAAGCCATTCGCCTCTCTTCGCTTCCGTGAAGCTCCATTTGCAATTGCTTTCGTACTTCAGCTGTCCATTCCGAGAGATAAGAAGACAACTTGGTTAAATTCCATCCCACCGATAAGCGCACTTTACCTAACCCTTTCCTTACCGTACCATTAAAACTGCAATCATATACATCGCTTGCATTCCTTACCTGATGATGGCGACTTAGCCGAAACCAATCGTAAAATACGTGTTTAAATGTGGAAATTACGAAGTTTTTTGTTAATCCGAAAGAAATTGGTAATAAACGCTGATACCACAGCTCTATTTTCCATGGTACACACCATAAATCTCACCTCTCATTAGTATATTCTAAACCAAAATCCTTCACTTAAAATCATTTAGTGAATTCGCTAGCTTTTGATCAACGAGTTACTGAATCACCAACTAATTCAATGATTGGCAGTGTACCTTAAATACTCAGATTCTGAATTTGATGTGCTAAATTTTTGTAATTAAAATACTTCTCAGCAATACACACTTATATATAAACCAAAATTCGATAAATAATCTTTCATCATCGTGTTAATATCAACTTTGGTCGATTTTTATCGATTGCAGAGTTATTAAAACGATCGCTGAAGAAGTCGTATAGTTTTTTACTCCGAGAAACAGCAAATGTACGGGTGGAATTGCATTTAAAATTTAAGCAGCGATTTTAAGACTTCAATTAGAAAACCAGCGCCGAAAGAAATCCAATTTCAGATTTCCACTATAAATTGAACCATCCAAACATTATAACACTTCCAATGTATACTCAAGTATATCCATTCATCAACAAAGCTATTTAAATACGATGGGTCAACGAAGGAAGCTTTTGAACTCTTAATAGCAAAATTAATTCCTCAAAGCATTTTTAAATGGTTCAATACGATGAGAAAATAAACAATATTCTTATGAGTAATGTAAACTATTAACACCTTTACGATGCTGAAGTGAATTTAGGAAGACGGTGCTTCGAAGAATCTCCTGAATTGATATGTAATGACGGGAAAGTTTTATTTCCAATGATTCAGTGGATGGCCTACAAGTTTTATCTGATTCTTTGTTTAATCACTGAATATCAGCAGATTTCCTTTCCGAATCATAAATATATCGTCCGTAAATTATATGGTAAAAGGATTAGTATACTCTTTAAATGCACTGTAAGTTGTCTACCTACATCTGATTCAATTTCAAAGTCAACCCAAGATTCAGCAATAAAAAGGAGTCTTCCGGAGAGGAATCGCACGAAAGTGAACTGTGGCCATGTGCAAGTTGAGTCCCACTCGCAGAATGGGGACATCCGGCCACGCCCACTTATGCCTCCCACAAACAACTGAGCATCGTCGAACGCACTACCTGGAATGTGAAGAGGGAAGAAAGATCAGAATACCCTAATATCTGCGTTTATACATTGATATTATCCTATAGGCGTGTTGCAAGAGACGTAAACACAATAGAATCTACTCACTGCTGTCGTTTATTACCACCGCGGAAAGAATGAGCTTTTAAACGATTGATCTTCACAACTTCACGTCCCTTACCAGGTGGCCCGAAGTAGCAGTGACCATACGCCTTGAGTACACGCTTTCCTTCTGAATCAAAACTTCTCCTGCAAAAGATTCCTATCCTGCATCAAAGAGAATTTCAGAAGAATTTGCTCCTTCGACAAGTTTCAACGAAATGAGCCATCGTGAATTGAACCTTCTCGTTTTCGGATAAGGTTCACTATGTTATATGCGTGATTTAATAGGGTTGAGCATTAATGTTTACAATTATGCGAATTTTCATAATTAAAAAAGAGTACTGAGAATCATGGCTAAGGTTCCCAGTAGAGGGAACTAGTAAAGTAGTAGTTCCAGGAATGGAGAACATTGACTATGCCTTCAGCATACATTTACGCCTGTGCAGTCTACATACTCAATAATGTAGATAAATCCATTAAAAAAGAAGATCAACATGATCATCTCACAAGAGGAAGAGGAAATTTGAGGACTCCATCTCATAGACTTAGTTTAACTGGGAGAGGTTTTGAGGTGATGGCTCTAAAAATATATAAAAAAAACTACCTGTTTCTATAAAAAATAACGTCAATGTAAAATTTTGTTAAGTTTTACGGGAATTCCTCACCATAAAAGCTCATTAAAAGGTAAATGATTTCTTGAGTGAGAAAAATGTATGATTTGTATTTATACATATCAATGTACTAATGAATATTAATATTTGTACTTTATATTGTCAATAATATGCCTATGTTGCTGTAGATATTTTAATTATGTAATATTTTTGCTAAAGAATTTGATACTTGGCGTGTCCTATATATATCTATGTATGTCCTTGGACTAATAAAGTTATTATTATTAATATGCACAAGCCTCCACGGTCCGCATTATCTCCAATCAACAGCTCACGGGCCACGCACGATGGAGCTTTTTATAACTTGAAAACAATAACAATTGCTAGAGTTGCATGAAACCTTATCGAGAGAACAATCTACAGGAACACATGAAAATGGTTTAAGGTCACAGGACGTGCATGTTCTAGATTTAGATTTCCCAAACATTTTGGTGTAACCACCCCCTCAATTCCATACCATCGCCCCTCATTTTATAAAAGTTATTACATATATGGCCAAATTTGGAGAAAAAGAATAAAAACTGCAATGGTCAAAAAAAATACTATATCCGTAAATAACAACTATCAAGTTTTTCCGAACTGCCTACAAGCCAGAAATGATCTATTAAAAAATCTGATGTGGCCAGCACATGACTTTCTCCATATATAAGATGTAAATACTTATCTACGACAGTAATTTCGAACTCTATATTCCATATAAACTTGGAAGATGAGTGATTAATTTATATATTATTATCTTTTACGTCACAAACATTATAAATAATTTTTTTCGGGACATTTTTGATGAAAAACGATGTCACCAAACATAATTTCATTTAATATAATATTTAATATAATATTTAATATAATAAAATAATATTTAATATAATTTAAATTTAATAATACAAGCACAAAACCAAATTCCGGTTTATCAGTATTTCATGAATAACTCCTAAGAAATCAGTTATAAAATATATGTTTCATACAAAAGTTATAGAAAATTATATTTTCTAAAACTTTTATTTTAATAACATATACGTAAATATCATATTAATGGAGATATTTTGCAAAAACGGAAATTTTCTTCGAAGAATAAATCTCAACTTCCGGTCAATTGATATACTCCAAAAACTAATCAACTCAAAATCAACAAATTGTTTTTTGGTAGACCAGGTAGATAGGTAGTTATAAAATATATGTTTCATACAAAATTTATAGTAAATCATATTTTCTAAAACTTTTATTATAATAATATATACCTAAATAACATATTTATGGAGATATTTTGCAAAAACGGAAGTTTGCTTCGAAGAATAAATCTCGACTTTCGGTTGACCGATTTACTCCAAAAACTAATCAACTCTGACAGCACAAATATGAAGAATCAAGAGGAATGCTAAACCGAACCGAAGACTTACGATGTAGAAACATCGATTTAGTTGGGATATGATGAGGAACACAAATTAAAAATGCATAAAGAATGGTTTCAACGTTCGTTCAAAACCTAATTCATTTTTAGTTATAGTAGCATAATGAAGTTTTATGGTTGATAATTAAGGAACAAGGTAAATTAAAGTTCTACGATTATTGTTACTTTTCGATGAGTATATATGGGGATAGTCTAGAATCACCCTGGCCAAGCTAAGTCTATCCGTTTAAAGTAAGTAAGTAAGTAAGTTTTCGTTATAAATATTGCCGAGGAAATGCAGTAGTAAAATTATCTAAATTCAAGGCGGAAAAGCAGATACCCATCACCAATTATAATTCATCACGGAAGTGTTTTACAAAAAAACATTATTTCAATCAATAGAATAAAACAGCGAGAAAGGAAATAAAAAATCGAGATGGATAAAATCTCAATCGTTGGTGATATCCTTATCCTAATTCTCTGAAATATTATGATTATTATTATTAGGGTCTTTATTAGGCGAGATTGAGACTAAAGAGTCTTCTCTTCCATCTAACCTGTAGTTTAGCTGTTACATTATTATAAGTATATTATATGTATCAATGAAACTTATAAATAGGAAAATAATGTGAGAAGCGATTGCGGATGTAAAAAAAAACCTAAGAAAAGCTTAGGAAAAAATATCCTACACATAAACACCCACAAAGAAGGGGGGTGTGAAAAACCTGCGCAAACCTACCGATAGCAAAAACTAAAAGACATTAAATAAAACAATGTGCATATAACCTGTAAAATTACAAGAAGTGTTAGAGACATATTATCAAGATAAATAATGAAAGTTAATAAAAAATTAAATGCAGAGAATACCGTTAGTAGATACATACACTTGTGATAAAAAATATGACTGAACTAGAAAAAAGCAAAATAAAACACGAACAATACAAAAATAACGCTCTACAATAATTATATAAGAGAGTTAACATCATGATTTAGGCATAAACAATAATCTAAAATAAGTTAATATTATGGAAATACAAAATAGGAAAAAAAAGAAAAGGTTATACTGGATGTAAACTGTAGTACCAATAACGAACAAAATATTCCAAATTAAAGAAAGAAGTTTGAAGTGTTTGAATAATAATCCAGTTACCATTAATCTTAAATGATTGAATGAATCGCTTGAAAATTCGTACTATAATTTAAGATTTATGAAATAAGTTGAATTTTGATCCGATTTTGGAGAATGCTTAGAGTCTTTCGAAGTCGAACTGAATACCACCAGGTAAAAGGAAAGTTGTCAATCGCAAGAAAGACATTTTTAATGAGGCAAGATTCGAAACGGTGCTACGGTTTGTTTCTCCAGTTTTAAGCGAACACACATTTACACATAAATATATACACGCAAAAGAGGAGTTTTCAGAGGACAGTAAGTTCACCTTGAAGCGGGCCCATTATAAAGAGTGAGTAGAGCCACATTTTTTTTACCAAATTCGTAATTTTCTTAGACTTTTCCAGAGTCATTTTGTGTTTAGAAGCAAGAAAAATATCTGTGAGCATAAAACTGAAGCATATTATGTGTTATTATGATTCGGAGGAGGAAATGAAGGCGATCTGTGGATTCCGTTCGTCACGGCCGCACGAGCACAAAAACGCGAGTTAGGGAAACGAGTGTTTTTGCCGCACGAATGGGATTTGAGAGAAACTGAGTTTATTTAAGAAGGCAGATGCAGAAGAGCGAGTTCATTCAACGAATAATGTCGGAAATCTATCGAAATATTAAACTATCTTAAAAATGTACGTTCCTTACAGATATAAGGAACTAAAGAATGCTTAGGTTGAAACTTGGAGCAAGTTACCGCATGGCAGTGAGGTAGGGGAAGGTCCTCTAGTATGGGACAGCTAAGCCTTATTGCAAATTGCTAAATTGTTAAAGGCTAAATCAGACTTATTAAATAAATTAAGTGTTATAAAAAGACCCTTTGAAGGAATTACGTGAAACCGGATCGATAAGATATTATTTTTTCATTTGAAAAAACCCTTACAATATTCTTACTTGAAAATTTGGAGGGTTGTATGGGACACTTTTTCTAGGTCACGGAATAATCCAGTTCCACTTGTAATTCAACCTTATACAATACAAAATGCAGTAATTTATGTTTCATACCATTATTACAAGTATAATTATTCTTAAAAAAATTAATTCAAAATGTTTTGCCTCTTTGCGAAATTTAAATGGGTTATGAAAACAATCAGTCATCACAAATGTTTCTTTATTTAGCACACTTCAGTATAAAAGAGGAAAATGGTAAGAAATTAAAAAATGGTTAACAAAAAGGAATTAATTTTATACAAATGATAGAAATGAAGTTCTTCGTAGCACAGGAAAGCGTGCAACTTAACCCAAGGTTATACAGGAAGTGAAAAATAGTGACTTGGCTGAGACTCGAACCCAGGTCTCCCACTTTCCGGGCAGGTGTTCTTAGCAAGTGAAGTATACTTTTAACTTCTTACAGAAATGAAAAGGCTCGGTAGTTTAGTTGGCAAGAACACCTGCCTGGAAAGTGGGAGACCTGCGTTCGAGCCAAATCACTATTTTTCAATTCTTGTACATTTTTTTTTTACATTAAAGCCATTGCATTAGTAAAAAAGACTGTCAAATCCATCCTGCAAATTTTTGATAACGCCTTATCAACTAATCCAGCAATATCTTTAAAGAGATCTCGATGTGATATTGACGCATCCACAAAGAACATGGATATTGATACGCGTTTTTAAAAGGCTTCATCAAAGTTCTGTGAAGGGGCTGTAGCCTGTGAGAAGTACGCGGTGGAAGGCTTAGAATATGAACGTGGTGATCTTTTGCAAAATGTGTAACTACTATTTAGTATGAGAAGGGCATTCCGGTTGGGTTCACTCTTTCCACGAATTGATTAAGATTAATGCCTCATAATCGTCTAATTTTTGCATTCCAATTTTGTCCTATACAACCGAACTCTCATGCAACGCAACTTTCACTCTCAAATCCTATTGGGAAGAATCGCTCCCAACTTAATTACAATTACCATTGTTGCTACCAAGACAATTAAAACATTTGAGCACTTAATTACAATGAAGGTAAGATGGTCTAAATTTATCTCCGTGCACGAAAAATTAGTGTAAACCCACTAAAACACTCGTTACAAGGGAACGCGTAGCAACACAAATCCAACATGGCTCGAACTGGTATTTGGCATCAATGTGCTCGTGCCAATGCCAAAGTATCCCTAGCGTTGATTGACCAAAACATCGCCTGTCCCATACAACATGCTGTCTCGTACTAGAGGATCTTCCCTTATGCATAAATGGGAAAGAAAGCATAGAGACGTGTTAAAGGAAGACACCCACGAAATGGAGGGGCAGGATTAAGTATTCAAGGAGATCAATGAAATTGGGAAGACTATTGCAGAGAAGGTAAAATAGAAGGAACTTTGAAAAAATCAATATATGGAGCTGTAATTGAGTGGTAATTCATAAAGGTGAAGAAGAAACAACTGCTATGTTACGTTAAAAACATATTATTATGTTATGTTGTAAAATAGTGTTATCTGTTCTCAAAGGCAGGAATGTTTAGGAAAGAAGCAACGAAATATATATAGAAGAGATCAAGAACTATCTCGAGATTATTAGGAGCAATAATATATTGTTGTTACTAAAAAATAATAGTATTGTATGAGTCTACATCTTTATAAATAGTATTTAATGTAGTATCGTATCACTGATGAGATATTAACTTTGATCTTCAACTTCGGCTCTTTAAATCCACCTGCACTGATGAATTAATAACTGCAGAAGGCAACAGAGGAAATCTGGTAGGAGCGACTAGATGTATACTTCAGTAAAATATAGACCTCAAAAAGCAACGTCTGTCTCAATTCAAACACATTCAGGACGGACTAATTATAACAATACCAAAGGTTGACCTCTCTTCAGAATATTCTCTACTAGTATTCTCGGATTAACGAGTACCATACACCCTGTCGGCCACATCTCTCCCAAAATAGGTCGATATTTGTCGAAGTATATCCAACGTTCAAAGGAGTCTACATCCGAATGATCGAGGAAAACGAAATTAAAACGCCGAGTGAATCTTGGAAGCGTATTTTATATTTTGTTTACACTTTACACGATGCATGAGAGTCATTAATGCTGATACATTTGCTCGAGGATGTGATTGGAACCCAGAAGGGCTTTCTCCCATCCACCGAAGATATATGGACGCCTTTCTTTCTCACGTTCATTAATCAATCGGATCAAAGCGTGTCTTCGGACGCTTTCCGATCGGAAGTGAGTGTTTTGAGAATCGGGTCAAACGATTGATGAAGCGTGCGGCTCGACAATGGGGTTTCCTTTCATTCCCGAAGAAAATTATGCGAACGAATGCCACAGCAAAGCGAAAAGTACATTGAATGCATCAAATCGCTCTAATAAATTCAAACAATTTCGAACTCCGTTCTTCTTCTCTTTCAGAATGATTTGTTTCTTACCCACTCTCCACTGCTACATCACCGGACTTGCATTTCTTTATTCAATTCAACACCATACTTTGTTACGCATATATGGTAGGGGAAAGTGGGGAATTGTGAGACGTGGGGAATCGTGAGACAGCGCTGTGATTTGTTTATTCGTCAATGGTAACAGATCGAAACAGCTGGTATTGTGTCATCTCTGTCATAACTCATATTTCTAGTAGCAATCAATCAGTGTTCCCGTATATATCCGTCCCTGTGACCGTGACTCGAAAATCGAGTTTCCCAAAGTTTTCTCGCGCTCCTGTGTTATCCCATGTTTTGAAAGTACTGTTTCAAACTCACTCAGATAAATTAGCTATTTTTTATCGTTGAGCTTTAGCCTTTTGACACACACAATTCATTTTAAATGAAAAGTCCCTCATTCGTTTACACACCGCTATATTGCAAAACATAGCTCGTGGGGAATCATGAGACACTTTTAGTGGGGAATTGTGAGACACTCAATATCAGTGTTTCGCGATACGTTAAACTGTATTTTGTTTGGTGTTCTTGACTTCTTCCCGTTTTACAGCCACCATGCCGCGTTATTACGCAAAAAAGGAGGTAAAATTGATTATGCTGCCGTTTTGGAGGGATTCAAGCAGATCTTGGTCCATAATAATTCTATTCTAATTCATTACTGTTTTTGGTCCATTAAAAACAATGTACGCAAAGCAGCATGATGATTGGAAGCGAGCCAACATGAATGTTATTTTCGACCTGCATCATGTGCCACTGATCCTCGAAAAATGTCTTGATGTTGCCGTTACGCCGAAGAACATAAAGGCGGGTTTTAAGGCATCTGGTATTTTTCCATTTGATTCAAATGCTTTCACCGATGTAGACTTTGTTGCGTCTCAACTCAGCGGCGAAAATCAATCCGCTGACGATGACAATGAGGAAGGAGACGACAAACGCCGCAGCATAACAGCTGCTGATATCTCTGTTGCGAATGAATGAGCCATTTCTTCCGCTGACGGGTTGGTACGAGTTGGTCCACTGAATATGGGGAAGCAAACCAAAAAGTCCAATCGTGGTCGATGACCACTGCTGAGTTAAGCTGTTAAGCTGAGTTAAAGAAGGACAAGGCTCAGAAGCAAGGAACACCACCGAAAAAGAGACGCACTTCACGGCTCACAAAACCAAAGCTACAAGTTCCATCTGATGAAGATAAAGATGTAGACTTCTGCATCATTTGCTACGAAGATATGCCGGCCAAATTGACTAAAAACAACTAAATAGAATGCATTTAATGCAGCCGAGACGTTCATGCAAAATGCGTTACTGTATCCAGCAAAGTTTTTAAATGCAAAAACTGTAAAAGTGACAAATATTTTAAAATTATTTTTCAATATTCATTCTATAACCATTTTTTAGCCCTAATAAAGTTTTTGGCTTGAAAGTGTCGAGTTTTAATTCTATTTACGCGGTGTCTCACAATTCCCCACCATTTTCCAAAATCCCGAAAAGACACTTTTTTTTTTAAGTCATGGGAATCTCCAAAAAAAAATTATTTTATGAATTGGTAAAAGCCAGAAATTTTGTTTTCACATGTAGTAAACGTCAAGGTTTTCAGAATTTGAAAATTCTTTTTTTTCGATAGAGATATTGTGCAAAAATGAAGTGTGTCTCACAATTCCCCACTTTCCCCTATTATTACAAATCATCATTTGTGCGAACAAGATTTCCTAGTGCTCAGTTTTGTCATCCATCTCGTGCAATTCCTTGCTCTTAAGTTTTTCTTTTAATTTTCTAGTTCCTTAATTTTTCATTATTTCACATTATATTTTCATACTAAATTAGCCACTGCTCCGCGCATGAAAATGCAAGGAATGAGTTATTTAACGTACGTACTTGGATAGGAAGTATCCAAAATTTATTTACAATTTGTTTCCATCTTCCTTCGACATTTTTTGACAAATTGACATAAATGGAATAGATTCTCCGATTCCAATATGAAAATCCTCCAATGAAACAAATAATAGAAATGTTTTCTGTGATTATGATAAAAGCATCTAATGTGATAAAACGCTTGCGTTTGTCCATCTGTTAGAAATCGTACAAGATTATAAGCGAATATGTATGTTCGCCTAAAGCTAGAAAACTAGAACTCGACACAACTTTTAAACTTTTAAGAATATTACATTTCCTCCATATGCAGATAATGCAGACCACTTTCTATTCACTTTTAAAATTTTGGTTTATATTCTCAGACACCGTGAGGAATTTCGCTACTCAAATCAATTCTTTAAATAGGTATAATAATTTTACAAATAATAAATTTAAATCCGTGAAAGGAACTTTCCAATGAGACAAGATTGCATGTGACGAGAGAAAATTATTTACGCAGACATTTAAATCGAAAGTAATAAAGGGATCAAGTTTTTAGTTGACGTATAATGTTAGCACCCAGTGTAACCCTCTTAAGAGAAGTCCTACGGTTACTTTTAATAAAGAGCAGACGTTTGATCACGCAGATGTGTATTTAAGTTATGAAGTTTTTCTCAAGAACAGTTTTACGCTGCAGTTTCAACTACACGAAATGATTTTTTAATCAAAGTAAACGACACGGTTGCACAGAGTGTGTTAAACAATTCTAGAATATTTACAAAAAAAAAACAAAATCGATAAAGAGATATGGATTTTGTTAGTAATAATAATTACCACAAAGTTACGCCTGATTCCGTGTCGTTTATTTACAAGAAATTTCACATTAAAATAATTGTTTAAATGTAACTAAAGATATGCCAGAACAAATTATTATTTATTTAGTTTGCTGTCAATCACATATGATAAAAAAATTCTGATAGATAATAATGTTGTGTTTTAATATTCATTATCATTTAATCTACTTAAACATGATTGTCATGTAACATAAAAACAAATTCATTCATTTCAGTATTTTATTGTTGCAAATTCATAAGTGACGGGATTCATTATTAGGTTATAATAAATAATACAAATGTTCTAGTTCAATCAAAGGAGATGAAAAATATGAGCAATATTTAATGATGCATACAACATAAAAACAAGCTAAGATGTTGAAATACATAGTAGTAAATAAAGAAGCGCATTAGTGAAATATTTGAATTCAGTTCTTGTAATTATCAAGGAGAATCTTTGACGGTCAAAAAGGAATCCAATATAATTTTACGCAAAAAGGTAATTTACGATCAATATATTCGTCTCCTCAGAAAGTGAATCAAATTTAGTTCTTAGATATCAAATCATAGGGATGAAAATCAAAACTATGGCTTGATTACGATCATTACGTAAATCTAAATTCTCAAGATTGAGATTTTTCGGCACAATAATTGGTCTCGTATACTTTGCGATAGACGTGGTAATCAAAAGACCTTGGGAAAATTAAGAAAAAGCTTTTGTATTTCCGTGTTATTTTGGTTTCATTTGTAAGCAGTACAAAAACATCTTTTGGAGCACAAATCGCAGCTCAGATTTTTCTAATTCGAGGAAGACCGCCAGTTGCTCATCCCATTTCCTGCGAGCTGAGCATTTCGTGCGGACCTCTAATTACGACTTCATTTAAAATTCAACCATATCATCAAAGATTAAGATATAGGCCAAGAAACGAACGGGAATGTCATTAATCCTACAATTTCTGAAATTTAAAGATTTATTATTAAGATTTGCTAATGTTTAATAAGCTGCAATAATACCTCTGAGTTTGTCTGTAGCATCGGCTCACAAATTGGTTGGATATTCGACCCAATTAGATTCCAAAAACTTTGAAGAGGGAATGAGGTTTACAAGAGAAGGGAAGAGTACAGTAATTTGTTCTCCTCACTGAGCCAATAAAAGGAATGAGCCCGCATTAACGAGCAATGTGGTTGGATATCATTCCTCAGCATCTCTCATACCTCAGTAGACCCATGGCATTTCCACAGCCGTTAGCGAAATAGTAAAAAAGAAATGAAGAACGCAATTCTCCAAATCTTGCATCAGAAGACGTGATCAACATTTTGTTAACGGAGATAATGAATCTGGACCTGATCCAAAAATCAAACATATGAAATAACAAACTCGATCAAATGTTTAGTATTATACAAACAATATTTTTTCCATTGATATCTTTTGGAACTACGATTATTGAATAATTACTGGAAGCGAATGATCTAAATGAATACCTCAGACTTCCGAAAATATTGAAGGCCGTGTTCGAGTCCAGTCCTGTTTAAAAATAAACTACCTTGATTATTGATCTTATATTGACTAATCTATCGAGAGGTACGTATTGGAAGAGAAACGGAGCAAGATGATCAAAACTTTGGTAGGGACACCTCAAAGAAGCAAACATCGATCGGCAGACAAATGCATCTCTTCCTCCTCAGAAGAGCAGTACGATCTCTCGCGTGAGAAGTAATTTAGTTGGCACCATTCATCCCTATGTTATCGAGAATTAAATCGGAAGTTCATTGGCTGCGACCGTGAATTTCATGAGGAAGGCAGACGTGGGAAAAGACGATGGAGGAGAAGACGTCTTACTTTAGAAGGGAAAAGATTGAGTTGCTATACAGAGATTGACGGATAAAAAGCAGACGTCTAAACAGGAACACTTGGAAATTCGTACCAAGTAGTAGCTCGCGAGAAACAATACTATTAAAAGTGAAGTGGGTAGAATCAGTTCAGGGAGGGTAAAGGTAAATATTTCCCCGCTAAAATCAACATCAAAATGAAGTATTATGGTCTTCATTCACATAAAAATTATATTATCTTCAAAATTCCCAACCAGAAGAAACACAAAATTTGACAAGGAAAGGTAATAGCTGACTTTGGGAGAAATTTCCCACGAACTTCATTTTCTGCACTTTTACAGTGGTAGGTATTAACAACAATCACGCAAGATCATTCCCTAATCAGAAAAATCCGATTAGCCGGAATTCGAACCCGGGACCGTGGGGTTGCAGCGATACCGTGCGAGCACGCTAATCACTCGGCTACCACGGCCGGTAATATATATCTATTATATACGAGTAAAATGTAGCTTGCATACTGCAAGCAGATCGGCAATACTAATTTCACATCGGCATAATATCGGGACGGTCCTCATAAGAAAAAAAAAGGATTGATTTTTTTCTTAAAATTCGCTGAAATTTCATCATCTGGCATCGAACCCGGGTCTTACTGGTGAACCTACTATGAAGCACAATAGAAGATCACCATCTCTAACTATGTGTGAAAATTCAACCAAAAATATTGGCTACAACTGCCTCAAAGGACGTTCTAATTTTCACGAATGTAAATGGCTCTCTGGATTCGAACCAAGGACGATCTTGGAAATCTAAAAAATGTTTCTGTAAGTTATTTATGATCTCTATCTATATGCTGAATTTCAAGTTTTAATATTATTGGGAAAGGATTCAAAATAATTCCTAAAAATCAGATCTACTTCTGATTGCAGAGACGCCTGGTGTCGAACCCAGAATATATTGGAAGCTGTGAATGCAGAGTATGATTTTTAAAGACTTGTTCTTGTATCTTGCAAAGTTTGAAGTCGATAGCATGCCGGGAAGTACCTTAATTTTGTTTCCGTTATCTCCGTAAGAAATGCATTGAGAAGTGCAAATGGCTCTCTGGGATCGAACCAAGGACCATCAGCGAACATGTAAAATTTGATTATGAAATATATTCATGATATCTATCCACGTGCCGAGTTTCGAATATCCATGTTATCGGGAAAGGATCCAAAAAAATCTTCAAAATCGCCGCAATGCATTTTAAATGGCCAATTTTTGCACCGACCTAGCATCGAACCATGGACCATATTCGGTGATGTCTTTCTGATTTACGTTGGAGTTGCACGGCTTCTAGCGATCCCTCGAATTTAAACTCTCTACTTTTCCGGGAAGTGCCTCAAAAAAAATTTCGAAAATCCCCGCCATGTATTCTTATGGAGAAAATCGCGAATTTGTGGCCTTCTGGAATCGAACCTATGACACCGAGGTTCAATGTCGGCTTTTTCCTGGAGGTTACACTTTATGGCCAATATGTCGTAAAAATTTCAAGTCAATGTCGCTTTTGGTTTAGCCTGTGAATTTGTATCCTATCTGGGTATCTGGGTATATATATGAACTAGTAAATGGGTGCTTGCAAACTGCAAGCAAAGAAAATTATGAAGGGATATGTGTCTTTTTAATTATACTACTGTCTATCGTATACCTAATTTTGAAATATGAGATCGAGTTTTATCTAATAATATAATAATTATTTCGAAAGCCTTTCGCGTTTAATTGAGACGGGAGTTTTGCAGTTGAGACATTAAAGAATACGCATACGTAAAATTAAATTAAAGAAATGCGCCAAACAAATTTAAGTAATAATAAAAGTCTTCGTAAGATAAAAAGGCGAGAAATCGATAGATGATTCGTTACCTGTAGTACTCGGTTCAGTGCAAGGCATACTTCAATTGAATCCTATGCACATTAAATGGCGTCTAAAGCGGCACTATGAGCTCCGTTTCTAATTAAATAAACAAATAGAAATTAGGCAACGTAGTTGAATAATTTTGAAGAATGTAGAAATAGAAGTAGAATTTAAAGCCCATATGGAGATGTTGGGAAAATATTTTGCATGCGATGATAAATGCAGAAATTGTTTTTACTTACAAAAATTATCCAGCGAACACGTAGAACTACATAATCCGAAGGTCGTTCAAGGTTTTAGGACGTCCCCCTTTGGATTTCAAAGGCCTTCTACGCTTATTTGATACGGGAGATTTGGAGTTGATTCCTAATGAATGTGCATTTGTAAAATTAATTTAAGAAAATACGCCAATCAAAGCAAAGTTAGAATAAAAATCTGCATAAGATAAAAATGCGGAAAATAAATAGACGATTACCTGTGAAGTATTCGGTTCAGTGCAAGACATAATGAAATTGAATCCTATGTTCATTAAATGGCGTCTACCACGACAATGAGCTCCGTTTCTAATTATATAAACAAACAAATATGCTACAGGTAACGTATCTATGTAAATAATTCTGAAAAACGTAGAAAAAGAACTTAATTCTAAAGCCCGTTTGCAGAATATGAAAAAATAATTTGAGGTGAATACAATAGAAAAGAGTAAACATAGTAAGCATACATTTTTAATCGCAGAAATTGTTTTACTTACGAAGAATCATCCAGCTGATACGTAGAAAAACGTAATCCAAAGTTCGTTCAAGGAAATCAGCGTATTTTATGAGTAGATTTTTGTTGTTTATTTTGATGAAAGTTAAATGTTCTTGATGTATATTAATATTACAAACAAAAGAATATTGAAAAATATTTCAAAAACTTCATACTTTCATCACGGCGTATGTTATTTGAACTGCAAACAAATTTGTATTCCACGTAAATAATGGTCGTAGCCAAAGTTTTTATCTTGGGAAGGGTGCAAATAAAAACAGTATTAATTTGTATTTAATTTAAGATGTTGCCGACATGGCGAAATTGGATGCAGGAAAAATGAAAATTCCTCTTTGAGGTATAATTTAGTTAAATAATCTCCACTGTACGTACATTTTTCATGCTTATGTGAATGAAAACATTTGGTTCTTCATGGACATTTATCGTTTCCCCAGCAGTATCCCATATCATTACGTAAGGTACTACGTATTAATTAAAAAAACGAAAATTTAACTTAATTTTAAATTCTGTATGGATAAGATGACAGAATAAATATATGTTATTAAAATAGAAAAGACGATACATAATAGGCATACAATTAAAAGCACAATTTTCACACACGAAAGGCAATCCAACATATACGTATAATCCTAACATCGTTCAAGGATATAATTTTATTTCCTGTGTAGATATTTGTTGTTCATTTAAATGAAAGTTACACTTTCTTGATATTCAATTATAATATGGTCCTTCAAGAAAGGCGGGCAGCAACGGGTTTGGCTGCCCGTATGAGCTTTTTGGTTACAATGTATCACAATGTATGTAGTATGAAATTGAGGCATACGTTACTTAAAGCTTCCCCTCCTAAAAGGAACATCATCTAAAGAAGCCACACTATGAGGTGGCACGCGAGACAGGACGCTGGAGCTTATCTGTCGATCTTAAGAGAAACTAAGGGCAAAATACCAAACACACCGAGTGCGGTGAGAGAGTGGTCACTGTGCTAGGACTCCAACACCAAGGTACGAATTCCGGCTAGCAAGATTTTTCTGGCTATAGAATGGTTGAGTGTCTTTGTTAATAGTATTAGTTATTGAAATGGTGGTAATTGGGATCTTCCTGCTTTCATCAGAGATGTTATGAATATTGTTATTAATTATAACGCCATAAAGTAGGAATCGGAAATGGCCATTGCAAAGGAAGTTTTTAGACATAATTTAATATACGATAAATGCATTGGGTTAAGTGAGAATAAAGTGAAATACTACTATACTAAACTATACCGATTTTGATGCTAATGATTCGTATTGTTTGCAGTTATATTATTTCTAAATAATATCGTTGAAACTATTAATTTACATTAATATTCTGATAGTAATATTTTAGGATGATGTAAATTTCAGTTGTACTTACTTTTACTCAGGCATAGGTAGACTTGATCCGGTATAATACGTTCTTCATCAGTAATTAATGAGTATTTTTCATCGAAATTGCTTTCTTATCCCCCTTATATAGATTCAGTGTAGACTTTTAAATTTAATCCTCGAATAATCTCACTACTTACATGACTTTTCCGATTATCTTCGTTTATAAATGGTCTCGTATTTTCTACATAAACTTATATTATCACAGTATGTATTCCCGAATAATTCATTGACCGTGCAGATATTTGCTGTCCATTTTGATGAAAGTTACATTTTTCAACCTTCAGTCATAACATATATGGAAAGAAATTTTTTTTAATTATACCACTGTCTATTGTACGCATAATTTTCAAATAAGTGAGATCGAGATTCGCCAAATAATATGATAGTAAAATAATCATTTCTAAAGCCTTTCGCGTTTATGAGATACGGGAGTCTGTAATGAATACGCATTCGTAAAATTATATTAAAGAAATACGCCAAACAAAGTAAGGTCAGAATAAAAATCTGCATAAGATAAAAATGCGGAATAAATAGACGATTACCTGTGTAGTATGTGGTTGAGTGCAAGACATTCTGCAAAATAATCCTATATTCATTAAATGTTGTCTACTACGACAATGAGCTCCGTTTCTAATTAAATAAACAAATAGACAATAGGCAACGTAATTATGTAAATAATTTTAAAGAACGTAGAAAAAGAACTTTATTCTAAAGTCCGTTTGAAGAAGATGGGAAAATAATATTCATACAATAATACATGCAAAAATTGTTTTTACTAACCAAGAATTATCCAGCGTAGAACAACGTAATCAGAAGGTCGTTGAAGGAAATCAGTGTATTTTATGAGTAGATTTCTGTTTTTTTATTTTGATGAATGTTGAATTACGTAATATATTACGAACTAATTGTGTACTACGTATTAATTAAAGAAAAAGAACTTAATTTTAAATTCTCTTTGGAAAGGATGACAGAATAATTATATGTAATTAAAATAGAAAAGAAGAAACATAATAGGCATAAAATTAAAAGAAGAGAAACTCACACACACGAAAAGCAATCCACCATATGTGTAAACCAACGATATCCTAACATAGTTCAATAATGCCATGTATTTCCTGATTAGATATTTGTTGTTCATTTAGATGAGAGTTCAGTATATGATAAATGTATTCGGTTAAGTGAGCTATGAAATATAATATATTAATAAATTATAGTGTTCGTTCAACTAATGATTCGTATTGCTTGCAGTTATGGTATTTCTAAAGATTGTTCTTAAACCTTTTTATTTACATTAATATCCCTATTTATGAATTTATATTAATATCTATGTACTTCATTCTAGAATAATCCCACTACTTACATGACTTTTCCGATTATCTTCGTTGATAAATGGTCTCGTATTCTGTACTTATACTTATGTTATCACAGTATGTATTCCCGAATGATTCATTGACCGAGCAGATATTCGCCGTCTATTTTGATGAAATTTACAATTTTCAGCATTTAGTATTAACATACATCGAAAGAAACATTTAAAATAATTAAAAAATGCATCAAACCTTTATCATGGCGTACGAAAATAGGATCGTAAACAAACTTGTTTTCGATTCAAACAATGGTTGTTGCCATAGATTTAATTTTCGAAATGAGGAGAAAAAAACGTAAAAAATTGGCGATCAAACTAAAATTTTGCAAATTTCGTGCGGGAATGTTAAAATCGGCCGCAAGAAAAGTAAACTTTAATCTTTCAGACGTAATACAGACCAAGTCCTACTGCTTTACGATTACTTTTTCATATTTTAATTAACGAAAGAAATTTTCTCTGCATAGCCATTTTTCGTTTTTCCCGTTTAAATACATTGAAAAATATAATCGTCTCTGGGCTCAATCCTAGGTCAAAATCTAAGAATTTTCGATTTTTTCCTGACTCGACTGTCAATTATGAATCTCTTCTGAAAATTTCAACCTTCTAGCTCGATTAAAAATGCCCAGGAATTTGTATGAATGAGTCGGATTTGCAGCTTTATATATAGTAACTAGTAAATTGGTGCTTGCAAACTGCAAGCAAAGAAAATTATGAAGGGATATGTGTCTTTTTAATTATACTACTGTCTATCGTATACCTAATTTTCAAATATGAGATCGAGTTTCATCTAATAATATAATAATTATTTCGAAAGCCTTTCACGTTTAATTGAGACGGGAGTTTTGCAGTTGAGACCTTAAAGAATACGCATACGTAAAATTAAATTAAAGAAATGCGCCAAACAAATTTAAGTAATAATAAAAGTCTTCGTAAGATAAAAAGGCGAGAAATCGATAGATGATTCGTTACCTGTAGTACTCGGTTCAGTGCAAGGCATACTTCAATTGAATCCTATGCACATTAAATGGCGTCTAAAGCGGCACTATGAGCTCCGTTTCTAATTAAATAAACAAATAGAAATTAGGCAACGTAGTTGAATAATTTTGAAGAATGTAGAAATAGAAGTAGAATTTAAAGCCCATATGGAGATGTTGGGAAAATATTTTGCATGCGATGATAAATGCAGAAATTGTTTTTACTTACAAAAATTATCCAGCGAACACGTAGAACTACATAATCCGAAGGTCGTTCAAGGTTTTAGGACGTCCCCCTTTGGATTTCAAAGGCCTTCTACGCTTATTTGATACGGGAGATTTGGAGTTGATTCCTAATGAATGTGCATTTGTAAAATTAATTTAAGAAAATACGCCAATCAAAGCAAAGTTAGAATAAAAATCTGCATAAGATAAAAATGCGGAAAATAAATAGACGATTACCTGTGAAGTATTCGGTTCAGTGCCAGACATAATGAAATTGAATCCTATGTTCATTAAATGGCGTCTACCACGACAATGAGCTCCGTTTCTAATTATATAAACAAACAAATATGCTACAGGTAACGTATCTATGTAAATAATTTTGAAAAACGTAGAAAAAGAACTTAATTCTAAAGCCCGTTTGCAGAATATGAAAAAATAATTTGAGGTGAATACAATAGAAAAGAGTAAACATAGTATGCATACATTTTTAATCGCAGAAATTGTTTTACTTACGAAGAATCATCCAGCTGATACGTAGAAAAACGTAATCCAAAGTTCGTTCAAGGAAATCAGCGTATTTTATGAGTAGATTTTTGTTGTTTATTTTGATGAAAGTTAAATGTTCTTGATGTATATTAATATTACAAACAAAAGAATATTGAAAAATATTTCAAAAACTTCATACTTTCATCACGGCGTATGTTATTTGAACTGCAAACAAATTTGTATTCCACGTAAATAATGGTCGTAGCCAAAGTTTTTATCTTGGGAAGGGTGCAAATAAAAACAGTATTAATTTGTATTTAATTTAAGATGTTGCCGACATGGCGAAATTGGATGCAGGAAAAATGAAAATTCCTCTTTGAGGTATAATTTAGTTAAATACTCTCCACTGTAGGTACATTTTTCATGCTTATGTGAATGAAAACATTTGGTTCTTCATGGACATTTATCGTTTCCCCAGCAGTATCCCATATCATTACGTAAGGTACTACGTATTAATTAAAAAAACGAAAATTTAACTTAATTTTAAATTCTGTATGGATAAGATGACAGAATAAATATATGTTATTAAAATAGAAAAGACGATACATAATAGGCATACAATTAAAAGCACAATTTTCACACACGAAAGGCAATCCAACATATACGTATAATCCTAACATCGTTCAAGGATATAATTTTATTTCCTGTGTAGATATTTGTTGTTCATTTAAATGAAAGTTACACTTTCTTGATATTCAATTATAATATGGTCCTTCAAGAAAGGCGGGCAGCAACGGGTTTGGCTGCCCGTATGAGCTTTTTGGTTACAATGTATCACAATGTATGTAGTATGAAATTGAGGCATACGTTACTTAAAGCTTCCCCTCCTAAAAGGAACATCATCTAAAGAAGCCACACTATGAGGTGGCACGCGAGACAGGACGCTGGAGCTTATCTTTCGATCTTAAGAGAAACTAAGGGCAAAATACCAAACACACCGAGTGCGGTGAGAGAGTGGTCACTGTGCTAGGACTCCAACACCAAGGTACGAATTCCGGCTAGCAAGATTTTTCTGGCTATAGAATGGTTGAGTGTCTTTGTTAATAGTATTAGTTATTGAAATGGTGGTAATTGGGATCTTCCTGCTTTCATCAGAGATGTTATGAATATTGTTATTAATTATAACGCCATAAAGTAGGAATCGGAAATGGCCATTGCAAAGGAAGTTTTTAGACATAATTTAATATACGATAAATGCATTGGGTTAAGTGAGAATAAAGTGAAATACTACTATACTAAACTATACCGATTTTGATGCTAATGATTCGTATTGTTTGCAGTTATATTATTTCTAAATAATATCGTTGAAACTATTAATTTACATTAATATTCTGATAGTAATATTTTAGGATGATGTAAATTTCAGTTGTACTTACTTTTACTCAGGCATAGGTAGACTTGATCCGGTATAATACGTTCTTCATCAGTAATTAATGAGTATTTTTCATCGAAATTGCTTTCTTATCCCCCTTATATAGATTCAGTGTAGACTTTTCAATTTAATCCTCGAATAATCTCACTACTTACATGACTTTTCCGATTATCTTCGTTTATAAATGGTCTCGTATTTTCTACATAAACTTATGTTATCACAGTATGTATTCCCGAATAATTCATTGACCGTGCAGATATTCGCTGTCCATTTTGATGAAAGTTACATTTTTCAACCTTCAGTCATAACATATATGGAAAGAAATTTTTTTTAATTATACCACTGTCTATTGTATGCATAATTTCAAATAAGTGAGATCGAGATTCGCCAAATAATATGATAGTAAAATAATCATTTCTAAAGCCTTTCGCGTTTATGAGATACGGGAGTCTGTAATGAATACGCATTCGTAAAATTATATTAAAGAAATACGCCAAACAAAGTAAAGTCAGAATAAAAATCTGCATAAGATAAAAATGCGGAATAAATAGACGATTACCTGTGTAGTATGTGGTTGAGTGCAAGACATTCTGCAAAATAATCCTATATTCATTAAATGTTGTCTACTACGACAATGAGCTCCGTTTCTAATTAAATAAACAAATAGACAATAGGCAACGTAATTATGTAAATAGTTTTAAAGTACGTAGAAAAAGAACTTTATTCTAAAGTCCGTTTGGAGAAGATGGGAAAATAATATTCATACAATGATATATGCAAAGATTGTTTTTACTAACCAAGAATTATCCAGCGTAGAACAACGTAATCAGAAAGTCTTTGAAGGAAATCAGTGTATTTTATGAGTAGATTTCTGTTTTTTTTTATTTTGATGAATGTTGAATTACGTAATATATTACGAACTAATTGTGTACTACGTATTAATTAAAGAAACGTAGAAAAAGAACTTAATTTTAAATTCTCTTTGGAAAGGATGACAGAATACTTATATGTAATTAAAATAGAAAAGAATAAACATAATAGGCATAAAATTAAAAGAACAGAAACTCACACACACGAAAAGCAATCCACCATATGCGTAAACCAACGATATCCTAACATAGTTCAATAATACCATGTATTTCCTGATTAGATATTTGTTGTTCATTTAGATGAGAGTTCAGTATATGATAAATGTATTTGGTTAAGTGAGCTATGAATTATAATATATTAATAAATTATAGTGTTCGCGAAACAAATGATTCGTAATGCTTTCAGTTATGTTATTTCTAAAGATTGTCGTTAAACCTTTTAATTTACATTAATATCCCTATTTATTAATTTATATTCGTATCTATGTACTTCATTCTAGAATAATCTCACTACTTACATGACTTTTACGATTATCTTCGTTGTTAATGGTCTCGTATTCTCTACATAAACTTATGTTATCACAGCATGCATTCACGATTGATTCATTGACCGTGCAGATATCCACTGTCTATTTTAACGAAATTTACATTTTTCAGCATTCAGTAATAACATGTATCGAAAGAAAGATTTAAAATAATTAAAAATGCATCAAACCTTTATCATTGCATATGAAAATAGGATCGTAAACAAACTTGTTTTCGATTCAAACAATGGTTGTTGCCATAGATTTAATTTTCAAAATGAGGAGAAAAAAACGTAATAAATTGGCGTTCAAACTAAAATTTTGCAAATTTCCTGCCGGAATGTTAAAATCGGTCGCAAGAAAAGAAAACTTTGATCCTTTAGACGTAATATAGACCAAGTCCCACTGCTTTACGATTACATTTTCATATTTTTATGAACGAAAGAAATTTGCTCTGCATGGCCATTTTTCGTTTTTCCCGTTTAAATACATTGAAAAATATAATCGTTTCTGGGTTCAAACCTAGGTCAAAATCTGGGAATTTTCGATTTTTTCCCAACTCGACTGTCAATTATGAATCTCTTCTGAAAATTTCAGCCTTCCAGCTCGATTAGAAATGCCCAGGATTTTGTGTCAATCAGTAGGATTTGCAGCTTTATATATAGTAATGAATCCGGAGAAGCATCTATATATAATAGATAGATGCTTCTCCGGATTCATTCATATATATATATAGCTATATATATAGGATACTAATTCACAGGCTAAACCACAAGCGTCGTTGACTTGAAATTTTTACGACGTATTGGCCATATCGTGTAACCACTAGAAAAATTGCGATTTTGATCCTCAGTGTCATGGGTTGGATTCCAGAGTGTCCCTAAATCCCGATTGTTCCCGTTTAAAAGCATTGCTTTGATTTTCGGGAATTTTTAAAAAATACTTACCGGATAGGTAGAGAATCTTAACTCAAGGAGCCTATAGATATGGTCATGATCTTTCGAAAACATTAATGACTTTTACATAAAATATCCTGAGTTTGATGCTAGAACGATGCAAATATCTGCCAAAATACATTTAGGTAGTTTTTCATTAGTTTTTGGCGCATTTATCGAAATGATAGGAAGTTCGTGCTTGGCTACAAGATGCATGGTAGAAATTAGTTTAAGAAAAAATTTAGATAATACCGTACTATTCCTGGGTTCGATGCCAGAGAACATTAACATTTCTCTCATGAGGAATATAAGGGAAAAGTAGGACATCGTTTGAGGCAGTTGCAGCCAATATTTCTTCTTGAATTTTCACAAATAGTTAGAGATGGTGAACTTCTGTCGTTCTGTATAGTATGTATGACCAGGAAGACCCGAGTTCGATGCCGGACTGATACATTACTGCAAATTTTAAGAATATTTTTAATACTTTTTTTTCTATTGAAGACCCTCGCAATATGATGCCGACTTGAAATCAGTGTTATCGATATGCTTGCAGTATGCAAGCAACATTTTACTCGTATATATATATAAATACCCATGGAAGAGCGGCTTGCCTACAGTCTCTCTAGTTAGAATGTTCTGGCTCGTTAGCACAACTGTAAGAGCGACTGACCGGCAAACGGGAGATCCGGGTTCGAGCTCCGGTCTTGTCAGACCATTTTCATGGCCGTTCTTCTTTGAATACAATTTGATATCCTCCCTGATCTCCTGATTTCCTAGTAAAAATGTCAACCAAATATCTTCAAAACTCAACCGCGTTTTCCGAAGCTTAAAAAAATCATTATCAAATTTCCCCAGAAGATGAAGATGCCTCGATGCGCTTCTGTTATGAGGATCTATCGCAATAAGTGTGATTACGTCAGGTTTTCATAAAATAAAAATTGCATTTACCCATAGAAAATTAGGGAATGACGTAAAACATATTAAAAAGGTGCATACAGTGCTAATATAGTTTTACGGATGGAAAATCAATTCGAAAACAGAATTGATTCTCTGAATAATAATTTTCCCTCATTTTTGACGGAGTTGAACAATAAACTGGACATTGCCTTCCGGAAGATTTCGATATTAAAGAGGCGTTAAATTTACAGCAATGCCAATCATATGAAACGGTATTTTATCGAAGCGATGAAAGTCAACTTTAATGTAAATAGTTTTTCATATGTTACTTACGAATCGAAAGAAATTCATGAATGTGATTGGAGACAGATTCCAAGCAGCACTCACCTAGAAAGAAAGAAAAGAACGACTGAAATTCTATTTTCTGTAACATGTGTATTCACGGAATCTTATTCAAGGAATTCGGTATGAGAACCGCGAAAGAATATAATAATTATTTATTAAAGGATTATACTATATATATATTATATATATATATAATTATAATTTTCACATTCCATAAACAAAGTAAAATATAAAATAACGTATCATTAATCAAAGAATATTAAGATGTATATAGCTTACCAGTATTCTGGCGGCAACGTCAACATCTTATACACATATATAGAATAACATATTAATAAATTTATTTTATTTATTAATTGTTTATGAGAATACGATTATTGTAGACTGCGAGTAGAGAATTATTTCTCAATAGCTGAACTGAAGCTTATCTGGTGTATGCTGGTTTATTTCCTAGTCTTATGTTTCTTTTAAATGATTTTTTAATCCATGGAACTACAGATTAAAGCGTATAATCTTTCGGTGAGTGTCTTTTTATGAGGATTACTTCCCCTACTTATGAAAATGAAGACGTGGTAAGCGATCGCAGATAGAGGATATCACGGAGGCAGATATTTCCGGTCTAGTGACCAAGTAATGGCGGCCTTGTCTTCTTCAAAACACGCACGCAATGGCACGCTTTGTCTCGACAGAAGATATCGCCATGTCGTCATCTTATCACCAACACCTTTAATGATCAACCACGAACAGGCAAGCAGAACTGCACGGGGCTCACAGCTGCTGACAATTGGTACATCTATTGTTGCATCAATCTTAAAGTCATATTAGCTAATGCAATATTAGTTACAACAGCCATTTGTTATTCGTTACTTTATGGACTTAGAGGAGTAATAACTGCTAAGTAAATCAACCAATCCACAGCTTCTAATTATAGCTCAATGCAGACTTTCAATTTCCATATCCGAACGAATTAATTATGAAGGAATACTTTTTGCCCGTATTTTGATCGACGAAAGTATACCTTCTATTTGTACTTGAATCTGTATCCGCTGCGATTAGATCAAAGGCAACTGAGGATTTTATAGTAAAACTATAGTATTCGTTTTGGTTACACTCTGCTAAATATGGTACATTACTCTTAATCGAATTTTGAAAAGAACAGAAGAAGGTTTGAAAGAAGGGTCCCTAAGACCGACAAAAACTGGTCATCATGGGTGCTGAATATTCCAAAGAATAATTGGTCCAAAAGTTTAAATATATAGAGGAAACTTTCGCGATCCATTACATAAAAGGACAAAAACGTAAGTTAGAGGATTTTTTTCTTTCGCAGGATGAAAAGAAAAGCACGAAACCAACTCTTTCAAGGCTCATGGTAATAATGCAGATAACGAAGAACGAATTGGACGCAGCAGGAAATGAGGGGTGCAAGAAACAAGGACTGTCGAAAGGAAGACGAAGAGATAGACGACAAAATGGATTTCCGGATGAAATTATGGGCGTTGTATCTATCATCAAAAGGAATGGCCTCGGATGCATGAGTATGATGCATTTCTTTAGAGCCAGGATACTCAACCTGGTGCCCCCGGGCGCCGAGGTGCCCGAAGCGACCTTGTACAAAGCCCGCCAAGCTTCGGTAAAAAGATTTTATTTATTTGCTACAACATTATTTCTTGGGATCGGGGATAGAGTGGAGGTTTCGCGGGGAAAGGGTCAGAAACTTGGTTGGCCTGGTCTGGTGTTTCGTAAACATCGAGGGTGATGGCGTTTCTTAACATTATCCCTCTTATTGCTGCTGTCCAGATTAACAAGACGCATATCTAGTTGATAAATTGTTGATTACGAGAATGCGAAGATTCAGCTCGGCTCAGCTTATCAATGTATCAAATTTTCCTGTTATCAGGTAATGCTGCTTTTCGCAACGCAACGGTGCAAATGCAGCTAAATCCTTCATACAGTGGAACCTCGGTTCACGACCAACTCGGTTTACGACCAGCTTTGGCAACCAAATTTTGACTCGGTTGGCGTACAAAAACTCGGTTCAAGACCAAGGCTGCCGACCAGTTCAGTAGGCAACCCCGACATAACACAGCATCGTTCCAGTTGCAGAAAAGTTGATCAGTGAACATAGTTCGAGATAATTTGCGGATTACTTTATCCGTGAAACAGGACAAATTCCATAGCTATATAATTACATTTAGCTATCATAAATTCAAATTACTGTATTTTATATTTATTTCGTAAAAAATATTAATTGACATAGCAAAATAGCAACCATCCGGATTGAAAATAAAACAGATGATTTGCTTTATTGCAACCTATATACACTTACATAATTATGCAATTATTACTCATTAAATATAGCAGTTTATAATAAGGTTGTTTAATAATGATATTATTAATATTGGAAAGTATTCTGTAAATAAATGAATAAAAGTGATAAAAATAATCCTACAAGGCGCTTACCTTCAATTTTCATTTCAAGGCTGATACCCTTCCAACATTCTTCAATGTAATTCCTATTCGAATTTTCTTTTATTCTTTTATCCCATATGGGTCTTCTTCCGTATTATCAAGCTATTAACAGATTGCAATAGGTGCATTCTAAACAAACATGCACCTAAAAAATACAAAGTTTCAGAGTCTGGAACGGATTAATTGTATTTACATTAATTTCAACGGGAGAAATTGTCTCGGTTCACGACCAATCCACGACCAGGGTCCAGGAACAGATTAAGTTCGTGAACCGAGGTTCCACTGTACCAGATTTATTCCCCGTAATCAAATCTTCTTCGGAGTTAAAGACTTTTCCACGTTGTGATGGAATTATATACGTTGTAATATTTTCGATCTCATTTACCAAGGAGCGTTTTTTCAGACGGCCAACGATTAACTAGTTAAGTGATAATATTGCCAAAGGATGGCCTGAATGTCACCATCGACGGAAATGTTATGCGGTGCCGGCTTCGCTCTCGGAAGCGCCTTTTGGTGCCCGGTCGCCACAAAAGGTTGAGTACCCCAGCTTTAGAAAGACAAACGAACCATGACCTGCCAGAAGGACTTTTTATCGCGATGAATGACGACAGCGCGATGTAACTTAGGGATGTCCAAAGTGAATACGACTCATATCACACTACACGTATTATATTTGAGATCGTGACACCTCCATGAACACCATGCAAATCTTTCAGTATTGAATAAAATTGTCAGTTTTTAGATTTATTCTACTGTGATTCATCTTAATGTATGCCACTTCAAAAATACATAGCTTGATAACGAATACTTCGCGATTTTAAAGTTTGCAACACAATGATTGCTTATTTTTTCCTTTCCCTCTGATGCAGCTTATTAACTTCTATTTTGTATCTTTCTTATATACTAAATTGTTACATTGCGTTGGGTTTTGCATTTTTTTACGGCTTTTTGGATATTTTCTCTAAGAGCGATTCACCTCAATGTCGGTTCCATCCTTCATCATGATAACCATCGTTGCATTTATGCACTACCATTATATATCATTCCTTCGTTCAAGTATATATAGCTAAAACTTTTTCATACCGTAAATCACCTTTTTCATTCATATTCGCAAGTTAAATGAAAAGGAAACTCGAATTGATTATAATGGTCCAATAAGGCTATCCTCCTTGAATAAAATCTCTATCTTATCCGGTATAATCAATCTGAGTTTACATCTTATGGCAAGGCTCAAGATAAGGCAGTTTAAAATGCGGATTTCACAGAAAGAGCCTTAATTCCTCGGTTGCGTGGTCAAAGGGGAGATGGATAAGCATTTCACGGAAATTCACGGTTGGAATATTAGAAGGAGAACAGAGCTCTTACGAAAGCCATCTTCTGCTCGCCCGAGCACGTCAACGCTTAGCACGTACCAAAATCTTCCTTAGATATTTCGAAAGATTGCTAAAAATGGCTCGAACCTCCTCCTAACCAGGAACGAATTTCAAAAGAAAGGGCAATGTTTTTAGAATCCAAAAGGGCTTCTGAACTGTGGAACATCTGGTACATGAGATTGCCACTCCACGAACACCTAGCTATTCTTGCTAAGAATGTGGCAGTTGTACGAATTATATTGTTAAATCTTGGCGAAATACAATTAATCAAAAGGTATATTTACAGATAAAATACTTTTCGAGATCCTCCGATCTTATCAGTGTCGTCGATTGAAAATTTGAATGTGATCTCCTTGATGCTTCTAAAAAACGAAAAATAAATAAGCGACATAAAAAAGACGATGGAAACGAATGTCGCAAATCAGCCTGAGTTACTTCGTTTCTACGAATCTGGATGCCCGAGAATATCCGAATGAGAAAGTTCAGCTTGATAGAGGGCCTGGATGCCTCTTATAAAGAACAGAAACAAGTGTAAGCTTTTTACAAAAATCTGATTTTCTGAAGGATTCTCATAAAAATAAACGTGAAACAAGTCCCTCTATTGGTATTGGGTTTTTTCTTCCGATGGCTTAGCGATGTTCATGGTAATATAAGTGTAAATTAAGACGGGATTATTGAACATCGTCCGGCTGCAAGTGAAGAAAAATCTGCAGCTATTTAGAAACAGTGTATCAACGGAGATGAGCTTGCGAGATTCATATAGCAAATAAGAAACAGAATTAACTTTGGTGGTAGAGAATAACCCATTTAATTTAGATTGGTGTGTAACTCGATGACTAATGATTATTTTTCTATTGTTCGCAGTTATATGTTATTTTATAATTAATGATTATTAATTTGATGTGAAATTAGACCACTACATATGCTAAGAAGCACTATAAAAATGCCACAGCGCGTGAGAAAGCATAGAACAAATTGCTATTCAATCAAATGTGGGAAATCGGCCAAAAAGAGCATTAATGGCTCTACTGATTCAAAGCTGCAGTCTTTTACGGATTCGATTCAACGCCACAGACAGACTTATAGGGTGTGTTGTCGACCATCTACCCTGAGGTGGTGACAGGAAGACTCAGGAAGATCATAATAAAAACGAAGATTCAAATAATGCCCAAACATTTTCACGGAAAACGAAAATTTGTTTGCAGGCTCTCTGAGCTAATTCACAAATAAAGCAATCTGCAACAGCACTTCCTACTAGCTCACTATCTTGAGAGCATCACTATCTAGGAGAAGGGCCTCCTTTAGGGTGTTCGGCACCCACACCGTCCCCCCAAATCCCACACCCACTCGACGGCACCTCAAAGCGTTCTCACGACCTCTATCCGTGAGAAGAGCGAATGAGGAAATCGACGCAGAGGTCCATGACAACCGCATCTCATGACAGATGGACCAAAGAAGCGGAGAAAGTTTCGTAAAAGTAAAAAATGGCGCTTTACTTTGAACATCTTCGGCCGATTTACAGTAACGGCCTATGGTCCTTAAACCCCAGAACAATATCTAGAAAATGACTCTATTAATATTTCTCGCTCGTTTGATATTTGCAAGTAAACCCTACATGGTTTCTAATGTTGAGAGTTTCCAGCAAACTTTTTTCACGGAATAAAACGAGATTTTTTATATTTTTTTAAATTCCAAATATTGATGACCTCATAAATCTCCAGATAATATTTAATGTCTGAAAATTAGAAAGTAATATTGGCTTGAATCGGGCACTTTGGGCTGCTTTATAAGTATTCTACAGTGACAACCCCCTCCATTAAAAGTATAGAATGTTTAGACTGCGAGTATATGTATTCGAGACATTTATTTCAGTCCCTTCCTCTGTGATGGGCATCCATAGAACCAACTAGAAATATACCTATCCTCCACATAATGTAAGCTAATCGCATATTTTTAGTCTACGGACGAGGCACGAGTGCCATCTGAGAAATATTCTGCACTCACAAATATACGAAGTAAACATATTGTGTAAGTACAGGTCATATTCTGGTAAACAATGACATCCAATCCTTCATAGTTTCCCGTTTTCTCACACGCATCCGAGATCTTCTTTTATTCTGTCGACTCCTTTTATATCCGACCGCCGTATTTGGAGAGCCGTGTCTGTGCCGTGGTTCGCATACGCTCTCTGCTGAACCAACGCATCCCAGACTGCTGCAGAACAAGCTGCCGTGCCTCCGTTTTCTATTTAGCGATTGGATGTGAAATCATCACTTAAATATCATTGGTTTTACATACAAACGACTACATATTTTAGATGCAGTTGAAACACCTTCAATCATGATATGGGGAATTTTAAGGGTTATTTATTTAGTTTCAACACAGTCAAAACAAGTAGAATAATGATAAAATTGTCTTGGAACTCGTATTTCCTTAAAAATATGATTTTATGTGGTGTTTGACGGTATTGATAAAATTGTAATAACAAAATAAAATGGAAAGTTTGTTTACTAAATTAGTTAAGGCTTGTTTAATGCTTTCTAGAAAATCTCAATCTATCGAAATTGTTTACCTTTAGCGATTTAATTCATAATTCTATTTATTTTCCCCAAGAATTGACGCTCATCGAGTATGCAATCAAGCAAGTCAGTGACTTACTGTTACGTGATTTAGAGAAGAGAAAAGCCGATCCGCAAGAGCAGGGGACAGGAGAAAGAATCTCGAGACATCTCCGGACAGTGAACCGGTACTCTCGTTGACCGCCGCCGTCTTAAAATGGTCTTCGGTCGTGTTAATGCGTTTGAAGGGAAAAAGGCGGTTAAAAACGGAGAGGCGTTCCACGTCTGTTTGCTCTTCCTGCGACCCACTTTCCGACGGCCTCAGGGGGAAATACGCGCTTTTCGGAGGTTTGCCTGCGGAAGGGAGTTTATGCGGTAGAATGTTACCTAATTCGATTACGACCTCGATTCGATTGGATATTGGGGTCGGGGGAAGCGATCTACAAAACCACTCCGAGGAAGAGATTTCAACGCGCGGTAATCCGAAATTTGCAGTTTTTGCTGCAGAAATGTGCAGTTTCCAACTTTCTGGAGTGATTCGGGATTGATTCTGGGCTTTCCATATCGATCAACTTTCACTCGTTATTTATTTGGAATTTTTAGCGCACGCAGTTTATTACGCAATGACATCTTCAGCTCGAAGGATGTTTCAAACATCAACCTCTCTTTTATTGCACACTAAAAAGCGTTGGAGAGCAAACGAGACTTACTGCGAAGGAGGAGAAGCTTTCTTCTTTGAGCCAGAATGCAATGAGAGAAAAAGGTCCCCGTAAAAAGCAGCAAAATGACCCTATCCGCAAGGATTAACCAATAGACATTTGCTAAATACATCCATATATTACTAACAATCGTATTAAGAGCCACAAGTAATATGGATGATAGTTCACCACTTTAAGAGATCTAGAAAATGAAAAATGACAACAAATAATAATTCCTTCTTTCCGTTATCGTTTCTTGATGCTTAATTTTCCTGAAAAATTAAACAGAACCAAATGAAAGAGACTGACCATATAGTTTCAATCTCACCCTTTTAAATTTGTTATATTTTATTCTGTGAAAGTGCTCTGCGAAGGAAGAGATTTCAACGCCCCTCCGTCTTTTGGTTAGACAATCCTAAGGTACTACAAAATGAGCGTTTCCCATACAAGTGGGTGCCATCGTCCTTCGTATTTGCTTTCCTTCACTGCCCCAGGTACACTCATTGGGCTAATACATATATTTACTTCGTTGAAAATCATGACCATTATGGATATCATGATTGGAATATGTAGATCATTAAATATACTTTCTAAAGTTTTAAGCTAGACTTTAGCTAGTCATTTAGACAATTATCCTCCACGTATAATATCAAGATAACAAAAATCTTTACAGCTCTCTCCTCTGTATCCTATAGGGCTAATCGAGTTTCGAGAAAAATATGGCTCTGAACTTAAGTTGGAAAGTTGCATTTTACAGTTCCCAAGGATAAGTGAAGAAGAAGGAGAGAGAAATAAATGAACAAGAGTTGAGAAGCAAAGAAAGAAGGAGAAAGATCTTGCAAATAAAAGGAGAATGAGGAGAGGCCTCGGTCATTGGATGGAGAGAGAAAATCAGCTAAACACGGCAATCGAGGGAATGATGGAATTAAGGTCAGAACCACACCCCAAACAAAGCGAACAGTTGGATGGACATCCACCATGAGTTGATCTATGCAATGACTAACTGAGATGGGTGTCTAAGAACGCGTTGCATCAAACGATTGACCTAATGTCAGTGTCATCGCTCACAACGATGAGGATTTGAGCCGTACAGAGTGTATATGTCCAATTATATCGGAAGAGGACGAATTATATGTAAAATATTTCCTGTAGATTCACCATGGAAGTAATAACCATCTCTTTAATCTTCTTTAGATGCTTCTCATCTTGCGTCTAAGTCATCTCCGATTACCTTTCGATTCACATTAATAAATGGAAACTAATCTCTCTTTTTTTAGGTAGTCTAAGTCTCTTTTCTACGATACTTCTTCGATTTCCTCATCGAATGAATGAAATACTCCCTGCTAAAGGATTCTCAAAATTACACACGAGAATTTTCGATTTATCATCAATATAATTTACCTAAGAAAGCATGAATCGTTACTTTAGTGTGCAGAAGAGCAAACCATTTTCTATAAGAGATATTCCTCCCTAATGGAAAATGGTGTGTGTGACCTCCTTACACTTGAATTGATATAGGTAGTTATTGTAAGAGCGGTTATTGGGAATTGGTTTTCGCTCGACCAGATGATGATTTCACACACTCCGATCCCATGAATGATCGGGTCCTTTCCCTTCTTATAATTAGATGTATTGACCCTAATCTTTGAATGCAGAATAATCTACGTTTGGCCACGAGTACTACTTTCCCCGGAGTATTTCCTTTGAAGGTGTGATGATTACAGCTAAAATCAGCTGTCTTTCTTCGATTTGAGAGACTCGTCCGTCGACGAGATGACGTTCATCGAGAAATCGGACACCTCTGAAGATGCGCTAGAATGCAGACTCATTAGCGCCTCTAATCATTGGGTGAGCAAACTATTAAAAGAAGACCAAAGGCGCACAGCTAGTGAGGAAATATCATTTGGGGGGTGATTGTCACTTCTTATGAAATGCTGAGGCCAATTGGGGACACAAACAAATTTTGGAAACGTTTACTCAACGCCGAAAGGAACGGAGGATTTTCAGATTCTAATGGGCTGAACCAAAAGAATTTGTTACCTTACTAATATGAAGACACGCCAATAGAAAGTAGTTAGTTTACTTTGGATTAATAATTAGGCACTGAATTTCTTATATTTCTGTTCACAACACTTAAATGGCATAGCCTCGTTACAACTGAGAAAATATAAGACTGACTTTATGAGAAAATAATAAATATCACAAAATAGTTAAAACATTAAAAACACAAAATTGTTAAGGAAATGAAACATACTAAAAATGTCATGTGAAAAAATGAACAGTTAATTAAAAATGGTAAATTAATAAATACGTATGGACATTTTTGATAAAAAAAGAATATTTTAGGACTAGTAAAGTAAATATAAAAGTAAAGGCTCAAACAAATCAGTGATAAGAAAATCGAAACGAATTCCCCAATTACTTAGAAACGTCCACTTTTAGTTTTCCTTCGATTATTTCTCAAACTTGACTAAATTCCGCTCTTCCGTCTGAAATTACTCCTTTTCGGTCTATTTAGGTCGACTGTCAATGCTAATAAAGGCGCCATTTTCCCCAAGAGATACCATAAGATATCCATAATCTTCATAAAATGATGTAAAGGTAAGGGTATTAATGAAAAAGGGCGATGAGGCGATTTTTGATGATCTACTCCGCGTCGTAGAGCAGCAACGGTGTCTAGGCGGAGGTCACGGCCGTCGTCGTCTTGGCACGCGTCCGACTCCAGTCACGCGTTCGAGGACAAACATTGCTTGCGCAATACTCGAGTACAGCGCAAGTAGGAGGGCAATTGCTTTCCGTCAACATCTGATGTAATTCTCAGAAGTGGGCTTCAATGATAAGGTGAAGAAGTAAACGGCAATTTGGCAATCTGTCTTCTGTTGTCCAGATAGGCAAACGGGGTGTTCAGACAAGAAAAGGGCTCTTTTGAGCAGGATCCGTGAACTTACCCAAAAAATATCCGAGGATATTCGAGAAAGGAAGCGCAGGGTTAATTTGGAAGCACAAAGATGGATATACAAATTTTACAAGTTTGATCGCGCTAATCAAAAAGTCAACGGAAAAATAGAACTGAAAAGTCATCCTGTTACGTCAGTATTCTTTTTTTCTCGTCAATCCCTTAGGTAAAATACGTTTATGAGCAATTTAATAACAATTATAATATGCATGAAATACTATTATATTTAGTTTTGCTAGTCTAGATTATTTTTGTAAGAAAGGAAGAAATTATCGGTAAAATGAAAGTGGATTTGTTGGAAAAATTGTTAGAAGGAATACATTTATCACCAACTAAGCGTGGGGTTAAAAAGAGGCGAAGAAGAAATACTTGAATGGCAACAGAAATAGGTGTGGGAAAAGAAGAGACAAATAAATACGAAGAAATTAGAGAGAAAGAAAGATTGACGGGTGGGAACCAATAGGAAGATCGATGGCAAATTGCCCCGAGAGGGCAAGTCGTAGTTAATGAGGACGAAAAAATCATTCATTCTGGGAATCTCACGCTTAATAGATCAAATAGAATAGAAAAAGACATTTCTTTGGAAGAAACGCTATTTTATTCAAATAATCATTTATCATTCGTAGATAAAATTTATTCATACACATTTTATTAACAAACAAATTCTTCCTTTTTTCATTCTTCGATTAAATTTATCTTTAGCCTGTGAAATCTTCCCTCATTTTATAAGAAAAGGGAATTTTTATGGAAACAAAATCTTAATTTCTAATGAACATTTGATAAAGAAGCGTGATGTAAAAGATAAACGCGTCACCAAATGTTCCTCATTTTTGATGGGCCATGAACCACCTCTATGGAAAATGATAACGAAAGAATGTAAAAAGCACCTGCTTCGTTTTGCAGTCTTCCCTTTGTCTCACGTTTACCGCATTGCGTACAGAAAAGCATTTAAAGTCAGGAAAATGTTTGATTATAGTCCCGTCTCCGAGAATTCATTAGTTTGTGTGCTGAGAACAGTTCTGAGAATCCGCTATTCAAAGGAGCGCAAAAGGAGATGAAACGACAGATTGTTCAAGATTTTATTTCATCAAGAACTTACTGAAATTAACCACTTTGCTCGGTTTTCAAATATGAGCTGATTTCAGCAAAAATTTATTAATATTATATATTATTAATATATTACGAACAACTATATGGAGTGTTGTTGGGACAAAGAAGTTCTATTTACTATGGGCTTGCTCGTATGTATTAAATTATACATATATTAAACGTTATATGAGTTCACTTATAATGTAAAGAAAATCATGAGAAAGAAAGGAATGTTAATAAAATTGTACTTTTAGGTATACGAACCTAATTATAAAATGTATACAATTTGTAAGTGATTCCGATAGTTTTCTATTCTAATAGTCGCGTAATAAGTATCACATAGTATAATAAGCCTATTTCTAAAAAAATACACCAAAATATGCGGCACATTAAGTAGGAAAAAAGCTACTTCTTTTACGAGAAAACCAAGCTGGAGAGAATATTTTTAATTTCGAAATAGATGATATTATGTGGTCACAGGGAAAAAGTATTTCCATTGCCCGAAAAACCCGTAAGCAGAAGAGGATACGAAAAACCTACGTATTGAAGGTGATGATGGATTGGATTTCAAATAGATTTTATTTAAATATCTCCTTAAGCAGACATTTGAAAGCAAGTCTTGCGGACGTTTTAAAATCGATATAACTATTTCTGCCGAATTAGAAGCCTAGCATTACTTAAATACAGAAAGTGAATAAAATGATGAGACCACGTCCACAGCAAAGAATATCGTATTCTCACGAAAATACCTAACGGTTTACAGCTGGCATCGAACCAAAGACGAGACTCGGATGCCACAAGTGCTGTAGAAGGCACTTCAATGCGTAACACAAACAGCATAATCAAGATATTATGCATCGTGTTCATTCAGATGCTTTGCAATCGAAGTTGGTTACGGCTATTAGTTGGTTTGGTGTTTTTCGTGGAATAACACTCTAAATAAATTTTAGTAATTTACGTTAACTCTTCTTATTTTAGATTTTCATCCATTCATCGTTTTTGTACTTAAATTTACTTTGACAGTGACTTCACTTTCAGGTTCTCAGTTGCCTTTATTTCCATTCTCCCCACCAGATATTAGTATTCGTTCTATGGTTTTCTTATATTTCTATTTATATTCGCTCCAGTTTATATTATGCCTTATTTATCCAGATTTCCATTTATTCTTCGTTGGAAGTCTTTTGATTCAAATGTTTTCATTTTTATTGCTCGGTTCGCTCATTTTGTTGCCACCTTTCCTACTTTTCGTTATTCTTTTGTTATTCGCGGAGTTATAAAGGTTAAATAATTAATAATATGGGTACTATAGTAGGGCACTGAGTATCTGGAAGCAGCTAAACAGATGTGTTACATATGGAGGAAATAACAAAACGAAGTTGAAATATGTTATATTTTCCTTTTTCATACAACTATTTTTCTTTTATTTAAAATTGTTCTTTGCCCCTATTGGAATTTTCATTTTATCATAAAATAATTGAAATTTTTAAATGTTTGAAAGATGATGCGCAATGTTGCATGTAAGAATGAAGCGACTGAAGGAACATTTTCACGGAGATATTGAAATGCATAAACCGGACATCTACTTTATATTTCTACTTCTAAAGACCCAATTGAATCAAAGGGAAAACCCTCTAGGTTTGTATAAATACAGATCGATGCCACATACACGTTTTGGAATGAAATTTCCCTCCCAATGGAATTAAATAGGGAAGAAGGTCAATCACTTTTAGACTTACTAACGTACCCCTTCTCAAGTCAAATTATCAAACATTGCTTCAATGGAGAAAAATATTTCCTTAGAATTTACCAGGGATTGCCATCGCCTGGTATTAAATTAGCGGTACCTGGTTGTGGAAAGAAGCTGAGAACGGTGTCCGTTAAGTGCATTCCTTTTAGCAAAGACTCATCTCAACGGAACGACTGTCTGGGAAATGGTCAGAGTTGATCGGTCTCAGGAGGAATTTCAAACAGTACCGTTGACAACAGAGATCAGTGGCGAACTATCACAAGAGACGTGCGTTATCCAATTTAGTGTCATTCGCGGTGACTTGAATTACTCGAAACGAAACTTCAGAAAAACCCGATTTATTAGTCTTGAAAATCGAAAGAAAAGCTACGCTAATAGTAAAAGTATATGGAGAAAAACTAGAGCATGTACCAATACCACTGCTTTTGAAGTATTGGGAAAGAACGTGTGCCCATGAGGTTAGATGGAGAAATATCGGTCGCTAAGGAAGCTTTCATGAAGCAAATGGAACTGATAAGAGTCTTTGATAAGGGAAGCAGGAAATTATTCAGTAATTTGTCTGGAGAGCTTTTTGATGCGTGAGTGAGAATATTGGCAAACACATTGGCATTTGGTAATTTCATGCAATGATGTGAAATTTAGATCCTAGGAAAGGACTTCAATAGGGACTTAAAATGAGTGGGTTGAGAGGTAATTAATAGCATAACGAAGGAATTAAATTTAGGATATAAATAAAAGGCAAGAGAATACAAAAGCATTGGATACAATAAATTGTGTGATAAGTCACCAAGAAGTACAGAAAGTAAGTTAGGAGGTCATTTTCAGAACACATAAACATATCACATACCGACAATCATAATGCAAAATTTCCCATTGTAAATTCTTAAAAATAGTTTGCGTTCGAGATGTGATAAAAGATTATCATCAAGTATGATAAAAGATATACAGAGATAAAACATAACTGGAAAAAAGAATCAAACCTAGGTCCATCACTTGTCGAACAGGTTTTCTAGCAGTTAAACTCCAATCCTTAAGGATTTGAAGCATCAAATTACAAGCAATAGGAACATGAGTTAATTTATATTTATTATTTCATTTAATAATACGATTTCTAATATTTTATTGTGAGACAAAATGGTGCATGTAAATGGGATGGGATATCCATATATGACTAATACAAATGAAGCAATTTTTCCGTGTTTTTTATGAAAATATTCCTTCTTTTTTACACGACTTCATAAATAAAATCTCTTGAAATCCAGATACATTCTTAAAACTATGAAAATCTCTTCCTTTTTTATTATAGGTAACATAAGTGTATGCTTCGAATTAAAATATTCAGAGTTTGGTCTTCATTGAATGACTTCATTTGTGTTATTCCTTTTGATTTATCATCTCAATGAAGAATTTTGCAACGGAACTGTAGCTTTAAATTTATCATTATGAAAAAAACGAAACACTGCCTGACGATCACCTAGAGGGAAGTATCTGCTAATTTAAAAAGTATGTGTTCGGTTAAAAATGAAATGTGACTACTCTTTTCACTTAATTTGAACACTTTTTTCTCTTCGTGGGTGAATTGGAAGCCTTCAACAACTTTCTAAAGGTCAGATTGCTGCGACACTTTTTTCGAAATCCAAGAAAAACTCTCCAAATATTTTAAAAATTAGCACTAGTCCTTTTCTAATTACTCCTGACACCTTTTGGGTATTCTCTTTTATTCGCTTTCCTTCACCTCCGACGTTTCTTTTTCGTTCTACTTGAATCTATCTTATCAACGGAAAGGCAGAGAAACAATACGTATTACTAATATAGAAATCGACAAAAACCAATTACACAGCTGCACGTTGTTTACAACATGAATCGTTTTATTTTTACTTGATAGTGCTCATAATAACAAAACTAGATATTTCAATGGGAGTGAATTTGTAAGCACACTTTTTCCATGTAAATAAGGAAGATTTTTTCGCAATTAGCAATAAGCAATTGAAAAATGCTAACCCCCGTTTCACCATTAGGACAATAACTCAAGGAATCAGGTGCCAGTCATCAGAAAAGAGGTATTCGTCATCTGTAAGGATATCAGGACAGAGTCATGTGAAGAAAGGCTGATTTCAAGTTTTAAATGCACGCTTTGGTATTGAAAGACCAATAGCAAAGATTAAGACTGTTAATGTGTGTACCTCTTAGTGTTTGAATTTGATTACAGAAGATTGCGTTTGGGGACTTTCATAATCTCCGTTTATTGTGTTTCATTGCCTGTCACAAATTAACGGCGATTGTCTGCTCAGTAATCATCAAGCGCGTGTTGGACAGTTAGTGCGAGTTGTCCGACACTTAGAAGGGGTGCAGTTATACGAGAAGTAACTGTCCCTTACCTAGGTCAACGTGACAGAGGCAGAGTTCATTAGAGGAAAATGGTTTGAACACAATAACTGTCTGTTGAGACTGCAGGAAATAATATGGCGATCACGAAGACAGAGCAAAGGCTGTGCCTCATGACCGACATAATATATTGTTCAAAAACTACACCATTCATCATGAGACCTTCCTGGTATATTATAAATATATTATAGGAGTAAATAAACAAGGAAGCAATAAAAAATGAATCGAGAGAGAATCATCAATCAATCTATTGTCAATATTAACTAGAGTGAGATCTTATTGTGCATTGCAAATGTCACAGAAATCGCGGATAAACGCAACTAAGTTACATCTCAGCGTAAAAATACTACTACCGACCGGTAATGTGGTTATTCATTATTTTACTAACAAATATGCTAATTCTAAGGTCGAGTTCTCCTTCTTGAATGTAGAAAAGTTCCATTTAGTTATGCCTACAGCTGCTGATTATATTCTCAACGGGAAAAACATTAAGTGTGTTAGGAAAATATTTTGCAATTATATCTCTAACAATAAGAAAAGAATTCATCTACTCAATAAAACCCTTGAAAAGATTTATAGGGCGAAGGACTGCAATGAAAACTATTTAGGGTGCACAGTGTAAAAGGCACGATGAATGAAAAATAATTATTACAGACCAAGATATTCATAGTATAGAAAGATGACAGTGCGATAGATCGGGGCAAAACCGTAAATAGTACGACAATATTAAAATTAATAAGAAAATAATCTGATTTAAGCTATTTCTAGTCTCGTGAAAAAATTAATAAAGGAATTAAAGTGCTTGCTATTGAAATAGCGTCATGAAATATTACAAATATAAACATGTATGAATGTAAATTAATGGAAAGGTGAGCCCGATATAAATACAAATGTTCAATAAACAGAGGTAAGGGCTGCGAAAGTACAAATTTAAAGCACTATATGACTCGAATCGTTTTAGGGAGTTCATCGTAATCTGAAATAACAATAAATTTAGTAATGTATAGAAAAAATAATTAAAAACCGGGTAAATCAGTGTTTTAAAGAATAAAAAGAAAGGAAAGGGAAAGTTTGAGTGAAAGGAAATGCTCAATGCATACTCTCTTAACGCCAATTCATCTAAGTTCCAAAGTTTTACATATTAGTTATTCCGATATTTACTCTTGTCTTTAGATTAAATTAAAGAGCACTTCAAATAGCCAAACCGAAGTATGTGATTATGAACGACGTAAGTACGAAGTCCTGGAAAAGAAAGATTATATTGGACTTTTTCAGACAATTCTGGACTGTAAATACCGGCCATTCCTAAACAGTTGATAATCCCAAAATATCGGGACAACGCAGTTTAATTCGGACGGTCCCGCGTTAATCGGCGTAATCTCATTTACAGGTGATGTATAAAAAGCGACCACTGCTGTCTGCCTCAGACCGGAAGTGGCAATCGCACCTGCATCGCCCCCGCCGCCACAACAAACATCCCGCCAAAAAGCATACGAACAAAACAGACATTACGTTATTCTGTTGGGCATCCATTTTCCGCCTAAAAAATATGCATACTGATCACCCTTCGGTCCTATACTTTCAGGTGATAAGCAGAAGTATCAAATTTCTCTTCTCAAAAATATAAGACACTCGAGATTCCTTCTTGAAAGGCGAGCTACTTCCCTCACTAACACACAGCACTGTCCCACAATTCCCTGTCCCGGCAGATAGCTTTCACTGCATCCCTACATCTCGTCCTTTTCACTACGAAAACCACGGGATTTTTAACATGCTTTCTTAGGTTTCTTTATCCCTATAGATCTATAAAAAAACAACGAATTTTAAACAAGATATTCTTGAAGTCAGGGTGTTTTTTCATGGTTCTACTTCACCGAAGTATAGAGGTAAAATTATCTTCAACTTGATGCAGTATGCGTTGTGAGATTGCGATTTATTCACTAAGTATAAGAACATATCACGTCAAATCCGATTTTCAACTTATTACAAGTCCAAGAAAACTTCCCCAGAATGGCATTTACTTTGGTATGAACAGCCATCGTTAACCTTTTCCTTCTAAAACGTGCGTCCCACATGCTCGACCAGCACCTGCTCAAGGCGGCTTCCGCACAACCAAAGGCACTTAACAGAATCGCCACCAAATCTCCTTCTCTTCAAAACAGGTGAGAGTATCTCTTTCCAATATAAGGGGAAGTAGAATTATATTGCTGTTAAGTTGGATTTCATGACCTACACATTTGTTAATTACTCTATTGGCAACAGGGAACTTAGGCTGCAGGAAGGGAGGCTTGGATAAGACAAAAACAATCCCAAAGATGGCTTTTCGAAAAAGAACGATGTCTTACCAAGAATAAGTATTTACGTATAAATATGTCTCTCTTTCAAGCATTTAGTAGTTGAGCATAATTTTAGATTTTCATATTCCTAATCGGCCATTAATATTCCTTGGGCGAAAATAAATGATTAAATGATTACTTCCTTTATGATCACTATATATATATATATATATATATATATGATCGGAATACGTAGATCAATGGACCTGCAAAGGAAGAGATTTCAACGCGCCTCCGTCTTGTTTAGTTTCTACTCAGATAATTAAACAAGCGCTTCCCTCACCAGTGGGTGCCATTGCCCCTCATATTTGCTCTTCTCCACTTCCCGCACTCATTGGCATATTATATATCTTTACTTCACTAACGATCATAACTACTAGAGATATCATGATCGGAAGGTGTAGATCATTAAAGCTACTTCTAGCGTTTAATCATTAAATCTTATTCTAACGTAAGCTAGATTTGAGCTAATAGTGCAGACAATTATCCTTCGAATAAAATTCCAATATACCAAAAAATATTTACAGCTTCCTTTTCTGTATCCTATAGGGCTAATCGAGTTTCGAGAAAAAGATACCTCTGACCTTAAGTTGGAAAGTTGCATTTTACAGTTCCCAAAGATAGATGAAGAAGAAGGAGAGAGAAAGAAATGAAAAAGAGCTGAAAACGAATAAACAATGAGAAAGATATTGCAAATAAAAGGAGAATGACGAGAGGGCCATTACTGATCATCATCAACCGATTAACATTAAGTCGCTCAACTCCAATATCTTGAGAAAATGGGGGATTTGAGTCGTAGAGAGAGTATTCTGTCAAACTGTATCGAAAGAGGACGAATGATATCTAAAAACTCTTCTTCAGATTCCCCATGGAAGTGATAACCACCTCTTTCATCTTCTTCAGATATTTCCCATTCTACGTCAAATTCATCTCCGATTAGCTTTCGATTCACATTAATAAAATGAAAACTCTTATCTCTACATAAATAATTTCCTTTACAAGATACTTTTTTCATTGCCTCTTCAAATGGATGAAAAAGGAATTACTAAAAATCATGCACGAGACACTAGAGTTTTCAAACTATTTCAGTAAATCGAATCTTCACACCACTTTCGCTACTTCAATTAAATCAAACCTTTTTGCTGAAAATTTTCCCAAATATTTGCTTTGAAACTGTATTTATGTATTTATTACGTAAATGCACACCCTACTTTAAAGTTTTAGAACTCAACTGACGCCAATAACTTGAGAATTGAATTTGTATGAAAATATTCAAGAGAGAAAATTCGACGAACATCTTTGAAAATATCATATTAAAATATATTTTAATAATATATCGGTCGATGTATCGATGGAGTTATGTAATGTTTATCCCGGCTTATGAATTCCTTAAAATATATTTGTAAACATATGTATAACAGTAGACCACTTCGTTGAAAGATTATGAGAGAAAACCCATAAGAGAACAGGATTTGAATATTTTTTCCTGACAGTGCAACTCGTATCAGAGGGTGTCAGAGGGAGCGTGGGAAGGCGCTCTTGCGGTCACGTTGAGACGCAGAGCGAATGTTTACGAGACGACCTTTCGAACGACGAAAAAAGCGTTTAATTTAGGTCTTTAAAACGACAAATATTGTCCTTTCCCAAGTTGGGAAGCCTCCGCCGATATCCTTCAGCGCGGCTCTCGGACAAAAATGTCACATCAATCCGACTCAATTAATTTATCGATAGCAATTTAATTAATTGTAATATTTAAACAGAAATTGACTCCCATTAATGTTTAATTACTAATCTTGGCGCACGATTGATGCGAGAGTTATTTAGGATAAGGAGCTCACGATGCATATGACAGGAAGGCAAGAGAACCGGCTAAGAAGTTAAATACATTTTAAATAGTTATGAAAGAGGATGACATTTTTGAAAAGTAATTAAGGCACCATTTGAGATAACCAGAGACAATGTCTGGACTGGTATTATTAAAATGAAGAATTTCAATAATTTAGTGTCACTTTACAACGATTGATGCCTGGAATGATATACATTTTGTATAAGGTTATCTCCAACTATTAGTAAAGCCATATTATATATAATTATATGTATATTATTATAGTTAATATGATTTAACTGTACTTCGCGGAACGCTATTGAGGCTAAACTTTTAGGAAACATGGTTTTCGCAATAAATCTATACGAATAGCTTATTTTAAAGACATATAGCTAAAAAGAAACATAATTAATGATAAACTTGCTAAGTCAAAGCTGAAAAAGTAAAAAAAATGAAGATTGGGCAATCATAAAATAAAGGTCACTACAGTCTATAAGAAAATAAAATTAGGAGAAAATGCTAAAAATGTTACGCTTTGCAATGTCATCATTTCTTATTTCTAAATGAGGCCGTGACAAGATCGCAGCAATACAACGGCTTATTATTATCTTCCAAAGGAGTGAAATTCCTCATCCATGGCACACATGTGCTCCTTCCGTTAAGTGGACGTTATTCCCACGGACGATCTCTTTTCGACGTAACTTTGCGATGGACCCCGTCTCAGCTTTCTCTGCGGAGAGAGGCGTGGGTGGATGACAAACAGTTGAATAGCGGAAAGCGGTTGGCGTGGCAACAACGCTGCACGCTAGAGTGCGCTCGAGGACAGGTGTTTGTTGGGGAAGTGAAAGGAGGGAAAGAAGCGGTGAAAGGAGAGGGGACGAACAGGCGAAGAAAGAAGAAAATTGTATTTATTCCCACTAACAGTCTTTACAAGGCCATTATCGGCATGTGCATCAGATTTTGAAACGCACAAATCTCTGCAAATCTCAAATGTTGGGCTTACGACTTCAATACTTTCCTAAAAGAGATGAGAAAGAGTGAGAAAAATTTGGCATCATTCGCAATCAAAATGAGTTAAAAAATAAGACTCAAAAACAAAAAGTTTACTTTCAGATCTCGGATTCTCGCACTCGGTGCGTGGACAGATTAAGACAGCGTTTTCAGCTGAAGGATATCGAAAAGAATATTAAGTAAGAACAGATCGTGTGACCAAATTAGTATTTGTCGACTGTCGCAGAGTGCTAAAAAGGACAATAGGGAATCTAACGAAAGACGATTGTCAACACAAGTGGCATTGGAAGAGCTAAAAACGGACCAAGTTGTTGAGAAAAGTGTGTCAAGCGAAATAAAAGGGTATTCCAAATTCGAGCGAATGCTAACTAAAGTTGAGAATCTGATCTTTTTGAGGATTGTCTATTTTCAATACACGGTTATTTGCACCAAAACAATAAAAAGGTTGTTTGTACGACTTCATAAATGCTTTTTTAAGATGAACATTTTTTGAAATTGGAAAACAAGGCAAATTAAATTCGAGGTCCGATTTTAGAATGAATAAATTTATATTTAAAAATAATTGACTCAAATTATATATACTATTTTAGTTAAAAAATGTCCAAACTTCAGATTTCTTCACGTCAAGTAGATTCCTAGGTTATTGAAAAACTTCACGATATATTATATCAATGTTATTAAACTCTTTCTTCGGCGAGGTTAGGCTCACGCGGGTTTCTCTTAAATCTAAGCTCTGATGTCATATTAAATGATACGATATTATGAAATGAAAAATATAAAAAAATCACAAAGATATGTATTTATTTATATAAAAGTAAATACAGAAATGGCAAATGAAAGAATGGGAGTGTGGAGAAAACTGAAGGCTTTTAGAGAAAATGTTAGCATTAAGCCAAACAGTAAATGAAAATGATGTTGCACACAACAAGATATACTCTGGAGCCTTTGAGGGAAAATCTGAAGAATTATGGGACAGAACTCGAGAGTGAAAACCACCTCTCCTACGTGCAGCTATGAGAACTACATAAATATCCAAATATAAGAGAAGCATACATATCGGAGGGACAAAATAGCTCGAGAAAAAACTTTGCATACATTTACAAGTACAACTCCTAACTTCGGAGTTGTCGAATTTAAATTATACCATTAATATCTCATTGCATAATGAGATATGTATAATAAAAACTCATTGTATAGCTTACAGATGTCATTTCGTCAGCAGTGTAGATTATACACATGTAGTAAAAGAATATAATCGAAATAAAGAAACTACATGACTGGAAAATAGGCTTACTGGAAAACATTTAACAGCAAACAAGGAATGTCTTCATGGGTGCAAATATTTCATACTTTTTTGCGACAGCCTCATACCAGCGTTTTGGATTTAGAATATGTATCTTTATAATTTCATTAAATTATTGTTTTTATGGAGGTAATTCCAAGTTCACAAGACAGTTATATATATACTCAGAAGCAACCACTGTACCGATTGGGCACACTGTGTTTTCTAACCATCATTCCTAAATTGGATGAGCCAATTCCGTCCAAGGAGGAATAAGATATGTGAAACATCGGCCGTTGGCAGAAAAGGGGAATCACAATCGAAGAAGAAAAGCATCAAAGGAACAACGAGAAGATGTTCAACTTCGATAAAAGTTGCCTCCTTCACTATTTAGCATAGCATACAATATGTTGTAATGCATCGTGGAAAAACAAAAAGCCAAAAATTGAATTTCCCAGATTGAAATGTCTACACAAATGAACATTTGAGTTCCCGAGAGCACCAGAATAAATAAAATAGGAGATAACAAAGGTAAGAGCTTAACTAAGTTCGAACGATAGATCTGTAAGAAATTCATCAAATGGCTAAAGTAGCTGCCAATGAATTAGCTGTGAATCCAAGGCAATGCATGATAATCTACGTTTTAGCATTTTATAAGTGTTGAAATAAGGATTGAAAAATGCAAAGTAGCCAATATCTAAATATCACCGAATACCAATACAAATAAATAAAAAAAAATACAAAAGTACCAATATCTAAATGCAACATATCTTACGCGTCTTTTCAGAAATTCGAAAAGACCTTTTGATGAAAATTTAGCGGAGGATTTATGCAAAACAAAAAATATATTTTGATTCTTTCCAATTAACGTATCTCGAGCTGCAAAAATTATTCTCGCTTCATTAAAAATTATTCTCCCGAGAGAAATAAAATCCAATAGAAATAAAAAAGTTTGAAATTAACTCAATGTGAACGTCTAGCACCTTACAAATTACATGAACTCGGGACGATTTGAAATATTAAATTTGGACTATTTCCTGTAAGAATTCAAGGTTTACGCAGGTAATATTTACGTGAAAATATGCTTCAAATGCTTACAGGAAATAATTTTCAAAGCCGAATAAATTCCCGTCTCCGAGTTTTACATGCACGTATAAATTTACATGCACACCGAAGTGCTTACTTGGTGGTGAAAGGTATTGACATTTATTTTTCATCTTTATTCATTTTGGCTAGTTTATTTAAAATAGAGAAGAGATTAATACTTAAATTTGCTTGAGCATCGTCAAACACATTAAAGAATATTTCGATTATCTTTTTATGGGTCAATGTCCTCTAATTCCCTGTATAAGTCAATCATAAAACAAAAAACTAAATTTACCAACGAGCCTCTACGTGATGCAATCCAAGCCAATATAAATTGGAAAATACAACCGTAAAATATTCAAGACTGAACGACTATGGAATATAGGTAACTTGAAAATGTGTTCGTATATTAGAAGATTACCGATCACTTAGTACTCAATAAAGTACTGAGTGCGGCACACCGGTGTGTGTAATTGATTTCCATTGGTCGGCACGGAGCGATTTCTTCTCCTTATAAACACGTGGCCCGTCCATATCCGCTCCGAAGTGCACCCGTCCGGAGGAACCAATGAGGAAGGGGAAACAATGGAGGGTTACGCCATCTGCTGCACCGGAAGACGGAAGTTGAGGACCTTTTGGAGGTGCTGAAGATGAAACCCAACGCTCCACCTGCGAATTCCACCCAAAGCCAATTACAGCTATTACTCTCATCACTGGGTTGATAGGTCCACATTATTAAATATACGCTTTCGATTTATTGAAAATTTGGATGTTTTAGCCTGTGTCCTTCATCAGTTTGGTTTCTTTGTCTGGATAGTTGTTGGTTAACAGCTATCAGCAGTTTGACTCCGTCTGCGAGAAAATCAGTGACTGTATCACGTAAAACGCACGATCACTTGAGAAAGTTCATTAGACTCTCGATCTTATGTTATTATACCGGGCCAATGGAAACCAACTCAAGATGCGAAAAACAAAGAGTGCAGTTGCTGCAGTTGGGACATCGATATTTCAACCGAAGAGCCGTTAGAAACGAGAACGTTAGATCGGGATTTCACCTTATTTCATTAACTACGACTAATTTTATTTTATTCAACGTAGAATCAATCCCTAATTCTGGTTTCTTGTACTTTTGTATTGGTCCCTAGTACTTAGAACAATCTGAAGTAATTGAACTATAAAATACTAGAAGATTAGTAATGTTATTTTCTTGGGTAGATTCAGATTAAACAGTTGAGTGAATTAGCGAAGTAAATGAGGAAATGCGTAAAAAAGGCACTTGAAGGAGTGGGGAACGACTTCAAATCTCGTCATTGCATTCTAACTTCTTAACTTGTCCTCCGGTTTGTTTTAATTCTGAATTGGTGAATGAGTTGAAAATATTGCTTTTTTATATTTAAATAAAGAATCAATTACAAAATTTTACGATGAGCTCCTGCATTTGATAGTATCTACGTGAATCACTTTCGCCTCTGTTCATATAATTGCATCCAAACATATACGTAATTAATTTTTAAATGTTTTTCCATTAATATTTTCCGAGCATATCCTCTCGTTACCGAGACAGCGTGTCTATGGAAGCATCTATCAACGGGTGCTTAGGATACGATAGGTAAACAATTGAACAATACCTTTGTGTACTCTAGATTGCATTGCCATTCAACTTGGAGCACTTACTGTAAAATTTCTTTGTTTAAGTAAATTAAAGGAAAGTAAGAACGCCTCGCTAAAGAAGAAAAAATGAATCATATTCCTTTCTATTTCTGAGGACAATGGGAAACGAAATAGTGAATGTACCTCAATTAGAGGTGAACCGTTATCACAGTAAATATCGGGGAAAGGAAAATGAAAGTAAAGCGGATACTGTATCATTCCATTCTTCATCAAAGATTATTCACTTAATTGGCAAACGAGACGGTGCATTTCTTACTTAGGTAAACTTCCATGCTCATTTTATAAGCCTTGTACGTCCCTATGCACGCATCTGATTATCAGTTAAAAGATAAGCAAAATACGGAAACGTTTTTGCAAAGATTCTCGCGCAGGTTTCAGATTTTCTCCAAACCGCAATCAACGTTTTTTAACTAAAGAATCGAAATTCATGTAATGTACTAACTAATGTGATGTGTACCAGCATTCAGATACAAACACAAACTACTTTTTTAACAAACACTTACTACTTATAACCACACATATCTGAGCCATTTTAGCTTATCTTTAGGAATCTTCTGGCGACACTTTCGGAAACAAACTAGAATTTCTGTAGAGGAGAATATTTCTGAAATGGAACAATGAAGAAATGAATAATTTGTCGAGGATGACTGAGCTCTTAAGGGAAGGACTTATTGCAAGAAATTCGGAGAATCTCGGGAATCTCACTCCAGAAGGCGCGGTAATCGCCCACGAGAAATAACCTCTTCAAGAGCGAACTATTGAATTGATAGAGGGCAAGAAATGGGCTTTCACTAAAAAGCGATCTCTTCGGAACTTTTTTTCTCTGAAATCGGAAAGAGTTCTCCTTGGATAACACAGATCTACAATAAAACAGATGCATTTTCTCAGAGTAAACTGAACATTGAATAACTATGAAATACCATTCGCGAACATTAATTTCCTTCCTTATAGAGTAAATTCAGTAATAAGCAAAAGGAAACTGTTCATATCAACCTGCATATAACATGTACTTACTTCAGGGAAACACCTAGACTGAGCCATATTTTCAGGAAAGATATGCAAGCAATATCGAAAGGGCATGTGAAAGAAATTCTCTGATTGGTGAAGGGGACAGCAAAAGAATTGCAATTGCATATGCATTGAAGACGTTTAGGAAAAGGGAGATAAATTAAACGAAAGTTAAAAATTGAGTACTTGATCAATTGGTAATATACGACGGTAAATAATACGGCGTACGTAAGAACTGAAAAATCCATGTTGGAATTATGATTTTGAAGAGCGCGAAATAAATTAAATAAATGAAATCCGTGTCTCTCGAAGAAAATTAAATAATAACAAAAAATCATTTTAAGCATACGCTCAAAAATGAAAGATGAAAATTAAGCCTTGAACGATCGCGATTCCTTGCTATATTTCCATTTACTATATTTAAACGGCAGGGGAGTAAATACAGACAAATGGTGGTCTAAACAAGGATGTTAAAGATTAGAGAATTTTCGGGAGAAGCTGTAATATTTGACAAACGTGATATAAAACTTACAGATGATAATATTAAATATCCTCAATGCATTTTCTTCCTAAAAATACTGGTCTCGATTGGGTGTATATTATTTAAAATCTTAATAAGCAACATTTCAAGTATAAAATAAACACCGATAAAATAGATGTTAACGGTCAAATAAAAAGCAATAACCTAGGCAATAGCCACATTTACATTTATATCTCACTGAGGAGCATTTAAACAATCAGGTATCAGATTCTAGAGAATATAAAATAGCCAAACCATCCGCAATGTCTTTAGAAGATGAACAAAATTTTGAAATTGTGGTTTCGCTACTTTTTTATTTTTAGTCAAAAACACACAATTTTTAAGTTATTTAAACGAAGGAAATAATGCTCTCGATTCAGTTGTGTCAACAACTGATTTCCGGTGGCTTGAGTTAGCGGTCGCGAGTCTATTGGCCTCAGAGAGATGCAGACAATCGCTAGGTGGATAGCAATCAAGGCCAACCGGTCGCGAGGGACGCCTTTAAGGGACCATCGCCTAGACGACGCCATCGAATGCGGATGAGATCTACATCTACACTCTTCCTGTCGCATTGCTACACCACATTACCCTATTCTTTAAGTGCAAACATCTTTACGTCCATCCTCATTCACTTTAGGACACTATCAGCCAAACTATTGCGGGTTTATTGGGGGTTAGAAATATGTTAAGTGGCACACCAACCAAATGTGATTTCAAGTTTGCTGTTAAACATTTAAGAAAAATGCTAATCTCCTTTAGCATTTTACTGCGATTCTTATTTTTGTCGATATTTCCGTGGTTATTTGGAACGCGTCATTTGCAAAGATTACAGTGTAGGTACAGTGTGTGTACTATCTGCTCAAAAAAACAGCAGATATCTAGAAATCATCCACTCAAAGTACGATTAAGTGTTTATTTGATACGACGAATATAAAATTTAATCAACTAAATAATCAACAATGTCGCATAACTTTCGAAATTTGCTAGCATCAATGCAATTTAACAATTATTCATTGAACACAATAACGATTCTAAGCTGAATGTTTGCACATGTTGTATTTAAAGGTATATGTTAGTAATGAATCAATGAAGATATTTCTAGGATTATTACATCAAATCATAAATCGAGTATTTTTATGATAAACGCCGTTTCATGTATATCCATACCTTAATTTAATTCTATTTCAGTAACTTCCAGTAGAAATAGGCGTTTTTAGGACAGCTACTAATTAACCGGTGTTAATTAAAGAATATAATGTATTGTGACGATAATTCTAGCATACCGTGAAAATAACTGACGTCTGAATGATTGAAATTCAGGTAGAAATACGGGCAGGGTGCGAATAAGAGACATTCATTATGCATCTCAAACAACTAAATCTGGCACTGTATATAAATTCTACGATTATCATAAGTAATGATATATTGTGTCGTTTAGAGCCACTGTTCACTTCCAACTTTCTGAAGTATACACACAAATAAATTAAAAATTAAATTAGTGAAATTTTAAATTAAGACAAAACATATTCTTTGAGGAAATGGCACAATGTCTCGGAAAATTTCAAGGTTTAAAAGATTTCGTTTTCCAGGAAACCTTGCTCAAAGTAGGACCAAAAAGTGAACGCATAAGCTGTTAGTTTCAATAGAGATTGCTATGGCAACGACACTTACAGTTCCTATTGTAATTTCGCCATTGTATTTTGCTCATTACAACGTATAATTATCGTGATAGAAGTAGGTGGTTAGACGATGGGCTAACCAGGGAAGTCGTTTTCTTGAGGCGACCAAATAAAGAGAAAATTGTTGGTTCTTCTTGCATAAAATTGCATAACAGAATCTTCTGCATTTATCATTAACTTCAGCTTGTTACGGTGATTGAATGTCTTGATTTCCTCGAGCAATAAGTTTGATCGCAACTGGATGAATACAGGATTTCTGCTGTTTATCCTCCATTCATCTGCAGGTGATTCCTCTGGAGACATTGCTCGTGGTCATCTTAGAAAATGCTCAAATTAGAACATAATGCAGCATTTTCTCATTCTTACGCATGTACATACAGGAATGTACGTACGTAAAATGGACACTTTTAAATGTCTCACGACGGACCATAACATTTACGCCTCATTCACCTTTCCATTCGATTTCAATGCAATAAAAGAAAATAAGCTTTTCTTACCTCCACTACCTAAAATACACAAGAAAGAACATATTTCCATCTGCTTGCTCAGACGGCTACAATGTTTTTATACCCTTTTAGCTTTTTTAATTTCAGTTTACGCTATTTTAAATACTTGACCTTTATTTATACAATTATCGTTCTCTTTCCGGTCTTTAGCTTAATTGTCGACTTCGATTATAAAAGACTAAATTTAACTTATAAATAGTTTAGACGATATAAATACCACTGCAAGAAAATCGCGTTGGAAGTGTAAGTAAAATATGTAACTCACGATCAATCCTCGAAGACAATAAATGCTATTGATAGGAAACTTCTGCGCGTATTCACCACAATAAACGTTTTATATTTTAGATAGCTGTTTCTATAGAATTAAAATAGGAATATTTGAATTGACTTCCCGCTTAAAGACGATGCCCTGCTGGAATTCTTTCGATTGGAGGAACCGATGACGCGTCTGCATTGACGAAGCGGAGATAGGTACCAAGCGAAGAGAGCACACCCACCGTTCAAATCACTATGACCTACCGCAAGGCAAGAGCGAATTCACGCCTCCGCTTGCTTAAAAGCACCTTGCGCACGAAAGCAATCGGTGTAATGTCACGAGGGACTGATTGTATGAAGAATGGACAAGATGAAAGTGAGCAGCGATTCGTTGTTAATCAGAAAATAATAATGTAACTACAAGTATTTAGAAATCAATCGAGAGGATAAAACCCACCCTAAGTGCATATCGTTACTGGAGGAATAGAAATATACCGTATATACCCGAGTATAAGCCGACCCGAATATGAGTCGAGGCACCTAATTTTATCACAATAATTGGGAAAACTAATTGAATGGAGTATAAGGTTGGAAACGCAGCAACTATAGGCAATTTTCAAAATAAAGATAGATGCCAATAAAATTGCATTGGTTGAGGCATTGGTAAGTCAAACGTTTCAATATGTCTGACTTTTTCCAACGGATAACAGGTAAGCGGGACCCTCAATAGAGTGCTACAAGCCGAGGGGGTCTTTTCCAGCATGAAAATGTGTTGAAAAACTCGGCTTACACACGAGTATATATGGTATTGATATATTAATTAGAGTGACGAATGGAATGTGAGATGACTCCTGCGAAACCATATAATGACCGAAAGAAGCTGCAGAGTGTTCGTCTGCTTAAAATGAGTTCATATTATTTGAAGCCTGTGATGAAAAGAGGTTGCATGGAGTGAAAAATCTGCAACAGGACATTCAAAATTAGACCGAAGACGAGCGGAAAAGTATTTACGACTTCTTCCTATTCTAATCCGACGAAATAGAGCAAGTTGCAAACTTATTTTCCCCAGGCTACCACTCCTTTGAAGGCGGTGTTATTGAACACAAAAACATCCACGGATTATGGAGAACTAGATTTTCAGAGATGCATAAGTACATCGTGCAAAATTAATGAAAGGGAAATCTTATCAAAGTAATACACACATTCGCGGATTTATATAATTGCGAAATATAAGGGAGCATCCCTCGATAATGTTAAGGAAGTGGTGCATTATTTATTGCTATTGATCGTGAAACGGCACGCGAATGAGATACATAACCAAACTCGAAGTAATGGACTCCTTCGGTAAAGAACAGCTTTGGGTTTATAAATGGCACAGCGGTTGTCCGAGGGAAAGGCGGAGATATTACGTGCATTGGAGGGGAAAATAAGTAAAGCGAATTAGAATGGCTGAAAGAAAGGCCACCGGCCGATCGACTTTCCAACGCCACGTTCTCCGCTCCATTCGCAAATTGCTTGAAAAGTTCGTCTTCTGCAAAAGATACGATGCGAGAGATCAGGGTAATCTTCGCCGAATTCGAGTCGTTCTTTCCAGTGGACACTTCGCCATTTCGTTGGCGACAGCGCACTGCTTTCACGACCACTTTTGATGTTCCATCGCATAATTGGTTTTACTAATTAATAAATGAACCAGTTGTCAAACGAGCGAAATTGACTAAAGAAGCGATAACGAAAAAATGCAGATGCACTCGGACTTCGAGGATACGTGTTTCACATTGAACTGAAAGAGATCAGTGATTCCTCATTACTGTCTATTGTTTTCTAAATTATTAAATGCATGGAAGAGCCGTCTTCGGATATGGGAAGTGGTTTTTCTCTGCTTGAATTTGGATGACTGTGGACTTAGTGTAAAAATAAGTATATAGAGTAAATAATCATCAATATATATATATATATATATTTATTCTATGTAACTGTGTATAAAGAAAACATAACAATATTTTCGATTTCTTATGTCAAAAACATTTAACTATATTTTCAAATTTCAATTTTCTAGCAAATTTTCTCTCTATTAATAGAATGCGTTATTAGTGATGTTTCTATTGACCAGATGTGAGGGAGACCTTTTTATTGAATTCATACACTTTTCAAATCAATGCTCTGTTTTTGCTGATGTTTACATTATTTGAGTTTTCATCCACATGTAGACAAGACAACCGCAAGTATTCCCCTAAACCTTGTAAGCACCGGTCAAGACGGACGTAAGGAAAGCACACTTATTGCATATATTCTAACTGTTCAACCTCGAAGTTGTGAGTTACAAAATGTATGAAATCGCCAAGTAAAAACAAAATAAATATTTTCCATATTTTTCTTGACGAGATAAAAACACAAAAACGAATATTTAGAAAACCTAAATTTGTTGGAAGAGGAGACGAAATTATCATATTAAACGCCGAATTAGACCAAATATTGCCATTCTTCGTGGTGTCCCCGCATAAAGGCGATATACATTTATTTGATCCTTAACAATGTTGACACGCTTAAGAGTTTGAACTTAAATAAAAATGTATAGCTGCTGGGGTCAATGAAACTCGATGGGGAAGTTAAAAAAACACTCTCTAGCGGAGTGTGTGTGCAATGCCTTTCTCTTTGAGGTTCATTCCCCTCCGTAATTGAAAAATGGACCGCGGCCTCGACTGCGAGCAGAAACCCAATAGAGTTGAGGTCGTCAGCGCAACTCCGCTTGAAATACGACACTTATGACGTCAATCTGCAGTTAAACGTCTCGCAAATATCATCCGATGAGCATAAGCAATCCTTCGTTCGATTGAGACCGCTCTTAGATCTGAATGAATCGCGAACCGTTCCCTTTTCTGTGCCATTATCGATGAATTAACTTTCTCGCCAATTTGGTGCAAAACGTGCGATGCTAATATTACCAATTCTATTGCATCGATAATGGAGCTGAGAAGTTGTTATGGACGAAATTAATTATAGGGCTACAGAACCCACACTTATTTTGGAGGTGATTTTACTAAAGATTAAATAACGAAGATAGTACCGTATGACATGCTCAAGCGATTCCTTATAAACAAAATGCCAGTCCTGTCTTTATTAAAGGCGAGATTGAGACTGAAAAGTCTCTTCTTCCATCTAACTTTTCGTCAATGGTATTATATACATAAAAGCTTTTGTATATGTAAATAGAAATAGAGGGGAAAACTTTTGAAGGAGTGGATGTAAAAAAATAACTAAGGTGATATCTTAGGAAGAAAGATCCACTGCAGGAAAACACCCACAAAGAAGAGGGGTGTGAAAAACCTGCGCAAACCTACTGATAGTAAAAGCTAAAAGATATAAAAGGAAACTGTGCATAACTTGGAAATTACGATAGCGGTATTACAATGAAATTACAAAAACAATAATAAAAGGAAATCAATAGGTAACAATGAGGAAATAATAAATATGGCAAAACCATAAGATAAAACATTCAAACAAAATTACAAAAATAAATCAAATCAAATCATAAAAGAGGAAGTTGCAGGAATACTGTGGGTGTGGACAGACAATAAAAAGCGATGAAAAGAAGCTCTGAGCATGGATAAAGAGTGGAAAAAACATCGGACCAAAAACCAAAGATTAATAAAACGGTGTGACATGTACATGAAAGTTGTCTCTGCAAGCATCTCAGTGGTAGACATTAGTTTGAATCTCACGCAGTGAAAACCAAATAACGTTATCGGAAGATGATGTTGCCTTTGGGCTCCTGCCATGTGGGCAGCCTTTCAGGGTTCGATTCCAGGGGCGATAATACCTATGCTGTCGAAGCCCTTTCAAAAAAACTACTACTACTTTTTCAAGTTTCCTTTACTTTGCCATTAAAACAAAAGTGCTGCAGGATCGAATCATTTAGCCGTGAATATTAACGCATCACATGTATGAATGGTTTCGGATAATTAAAAACATGAAATTCTTTGACATGAATGGCAAAGAATCGAAAAAATGAGAATACAGATTTGTAATTACTAGGTATTCGATGAAGATTTTTGTAGAACGCTCATAAGGCGACGATCGAATGAAATGTTGATTGAACCACTATGTACGAACGTCTGCATGCGACGGGGATAGTGCTCTGTTTTTGTATTTGAGAGCTAATACTTAAAGACTTCTCTTAAGGTGCAGCGAAAAAGAGTGGCACAGCTAATCAGAACCAAAAATAACCATCGATAAATTTATCTATTTCGTGGCCATTCGTGTCTCCAAACAGCCATTGCAACGGAGACTTTTGTGTCCTCACTTAGCGCCACTTCACGCTAACATTGAACGAACAGTCATCTCCCTTCAAACGAAACATTTGGCCGCCTACGATTCGTTTTCAAACTTGTGCGCGTATTGGGGACCGATGCACGAATAGGGCATAATTTGTATCAGAAAAGAATTCTAAGGGACTGAAAAGAGACCACGAAAAGAATTCAACTTTTTTTAACCTAATTTAACACATCGACATACTGTTTGAGGCATTAATCGCGAATATAAGTGCATCTTAAATTTTTGGTGAAATAACTTTTAGACAATAAATTTAATCAGAAATACGTCTGTTATAATCAAATTTTTGCATTCTATGAATTTGCGTTTTGAGAAAGGAACAACTCTGCGAGGGAGCTACTTTTATCCTCGACCAATATCTTATTATAAAAAATCGCATCTAGTGAATTAGTGTTGATGAATCAATACAATAATTAACAATCTCCAAACTGAGAGAAAGTTATCCGTAAAAAGGTCCAATCTATAAGCCAAATGATTATTCACGAAAACATTCCATAAAAATCATTGGTGATTAAGTCCTTCTACCGTCAACATTTATCGGTCTCCAAGAATAAATATTTTTACCACGAAGTAATGAAACGGAGTACAAGATTTTCATAATTAAAACGGAAATATTGCAGCTCGGGAAATAATATTATCTCGGGAAATGTAATCCAGAGCTTGAGTGTAATTAATTTTTGGATGAAAATGTGCAGAATGAGTTTGTGAAATAATTTTTTGTTTGTAACTGGAAATACAAATTCAAATTTCATCATATCAAAGAGATGCCTCTAGATTATTGCTTGTTACACCGAGCTAGTAAATTAAAAACAACAATGGTATTGATGTCTAGCTATATTATTTATCAACCAATTCGTGGAGCTGTCGAAATTCATATCAAGCCAAATATCCTGTACCGCTTAGTTAGAGGGCAGAACCTTCTTTCTTCCCTCGACAGTAACAACGGGAGACCTAAAAATCACCGAACAAAAAATCTCGAATTTTCAATCGCATATTTTTTTAATACCTTATACGACATTAAAAAAACGTCCTATTTATATATTTTCTGCCGTCGTTTTTCCGATATTTAGTGAAAAAGTAAATGTTCATTCGTATCAGGATGACCATTCATTTCAACAGTCATTCAGTTTAATAACTAAGAAAATAGCACGCTGACGCGAATAAGTGAATTTAAGAGTACTGTATTCGATGCCACATTTCCCAATTCCAGGTAAATGCAATTGCTCTTCGTCCGAGGAGTTGACCTCGATGGTCCATCGGTGTGACCGGATCCTCTTGACGCCAGGAGATGGCCATCGCTAGAGGATCCGATGTCCGAACGTACTTCAACTCAATTGCTTTGTCGATCACAAAAAGCCTGCTTTCTCCGCTAACCCAATTACCGATCTCGCGGCGTCCACTTGGGCCCATTCTAAGGATTGCGATGGAGCGACAATAATGAAGTAGCGATGATTTACACATAGAGGTAGTTTACAGGGAACCCGTGGTCCGGCAAATAACGCAACCGGAGAAGATTACCAGTGTAAGATAAACACATATAAGAGTAATGTGCAGTATAGGATTATCGGGATATTGCAATTACCGGCGCACTTCTCCTCTGCATTCATCAAATCCAAATTAAATATAATCAAATTAAAATCCGATTAAATATTCAATATTACAACTTAATTTAAGATATTTTACTACACTTTAGTTCGAATGGAACCGAGAGATTGAGTTTGGATGTTATATAAATTACTCTTAAGAATATCTAGAAGAAAATGACGCTGACTTCCTTACACTTAAAACTAATAATATAGCAATATAATATCGTTTGGTAATATAAAATATACATTTTTATCCTATAGTTTATTCCAAGTTGTTAGTCTTCGATGCTTTCTACTCCATCTTCTACTTTTCTGTTGTTTGTCTATTATCAATATGGACTTGAAATATTTTTCTGAAATAAGAGGAACCTATGCGCGATTTGAACCTGTGTTTAGGAAGTAAATAGTGCCTCACTGTGTACATTAAATTCAGGTAAACGATAGCTCCCAGATCCAGTGATTCTTTTTATACAATTTCTAAAGATCGCTAGACAGAGAGCTGAGGAGGGCGTTCCCTTATTGGAGGGGGATCGCGTATTTTGAAAGTCTGCTTTCCCGTCGCCGTTGACATTCATCCGAGAGCGGTGCATCCGTTTGTCCCTTTTCTCCACTCGCAAGTCGCCAATCGAAAGAATCAATCTTTCGGAAGAATCTTCAAACATCTGCAATTACGATGACAAATCGCCGTGAAAAACATTCGACCCTTTAGAAGTAATTATGCGCTCTCGAAGAAAGAGATGAGAAAACATCAATAAATGGATTAAGTATTTATTATCATTAATAGATGCAAGTGAATCAAAAGGAAAATATTTTGAGAGAACATATTCATACCAAAAATATCTCTGAGAAGTGAGTTAATTTAATTTTTCTGCTCTGCATTATGGAGTGAGGATCCAGAGAGCCAGATGGGTCGCACTGGCTAGAGGAGAGGGGATGAAGGCGAAACGGGGAGTGAGGTTTACTCAACCAGAATGCTAAAAAAGGAATTAACCCAAGTAATATCAGCAAAAAGATTCTATAAATTCAATATGGGATCTCCAATTTCAAGGGTACATGGCATCCCTCATACCTCAGCATGAAATAAAATTAAAGTACAGATACGTTTTCCCTTATCCTAAAAAAAAGGCAAATGAAAAATATTCCCATCACTAATGCATTTCAATACTCATAAGTAATTTCTGGAGTAAATGCATTTACTCGATTACTTAGAAGCTTCAATTCCGTGAAGCAGCACACACATTTAAGATAATTCAATTGCGTGATCATGTAGAAGCTATCAAAATGTTCCGTCGATCGCAAGTTATCACAGCAAATGAAAATGGGATTCTGCGAAGGAATCTGTCTTCCAATTCGACCGGAGATAATATTCTCTCGCAGTTTTTATCTTCGCGATGTATAGGAAAGATAAAGAACATCACGCGTGATGAGGAATGCGGTAAGAGTGTAAGTGGGGCAGTGGGCGACCGTTAAAACACCGCACTCCTTCGATGTCTGCAGACACGAGGCGGATGACTGGTGCGGAATTAGGCAAGGAGTTGCAACCGATAGAATTTTTTATTATAAGAGAGATAAAATTCGAGTAAAACGCAATTTGATTGATGACTGCTTTTGAGGTGGCTGAGGTAGGATGGACATAATGAAAAACTGGCGAAACTGAAATTGGCGTAAAATACTCTCCGGTTTCTGATTTTGGTCACCTTTCATTCAACGAAAGTCTCATCTCGTAGAGTCACGGTCACTTCACCGCTCATACTGCCTTTAGAAGCAATGGTGAACTACATCATCTCGAAGTGAAGAACATTTTGTGTTTGCAGAGGAGGAAACGAGAATTAAGGAACTGCACAAAGTGCAGACAGTTTGCATCTCGGATGCCTAAGGAACGAGCAATTCCGAGTCGGTTATATGTATTGCCCAAATAAAAGAAATCGCGTAAAATGTGGGCTGTCGTTGGAACAGATGGAATGCGAGTCCCCAGAGCGGCGTTCGGTCGTCATTTTTTCTCTTTAGTCCGTTTTATTCATTTTCGCATCGAGTCACGTTCGTCCACGTAACGGGATATTCGCATTCCTTCGCTGCATTCAATTGGACACCGACTGCTGCAGAAGAGGATTATCCAAAGTACTATTGCCAAGAAAACGAAATATTATAAAAATACAAATCGGAACGAAATATTTCATAAAGATGTAAAAAGCGGGAATCTGCGTCCTAGTTCGCAATGCTGAAGGACCTTCGAGCACCATGGGATGGAAGCCAAATAAACAGTGATATTTGGAGCATTGAATCCTCTTTGCTTCGCTCCGGTTCGAATCCGATTTCTCGCTGTTTACCAACGTCCTCTTCTCTATATATATGTATAATTATATAATATCTATTATATATAATTCCTTCTCCGGATTCATTCATATACATAGATAGATAGGATACAAGTTCACAGGCTAAACCACAAGCGTTATTGACTTGCAATTTGTACAGCGTATAGACCCTAACGTGAAACCTCCGATAAAAGTGAGAAATCGATCATTCTGACCATGGGTTCAATCCCAGAAGAAGAACCCCAAAATCCCGATTTTTCCCATTTAAATGCATTGTTTCGATTTTCGGGAATTTAAAAAATACTTTCCGGATAGGTAGAGAATCAAAACTCAAAGACATGATATAGATATGGATATTATCTATCGAGAACAGTAATGATTTTTACAGAAAATATCCTAGGTTCGATGCTAGGACGGTGCAAAAATCTCCCATTTAAAATAAATTGGGGTACTTTTTCATTATTTTTTATGCACTTATCTAAATGATAGGAATTTCTTGCTTAGCTAGAAGACTTATATTATGACTAAGTTTAAGAAAAAAATTTAGATAACACCATAATTTTCCTGGTATAGATGCCAGAGCACATTAAAATTTCTCACATAAGGAATATATGTGAAAAGTCGGACGTCGTTTGAGGCAGTTGCAGCCAATATTTCTGCTTGAATTTTCACACATAGTTAAAAATTGTGATTTTCTGTTGTGCTGCATAGTAAGTATCACCAGGAAGACCCGGGTTCGATATCGGACGGTAAGTATATCTCCCATTTAAAACATAATGGTTGAATTTTCATAATTCTTTTGGAGTCTTTACGGTGATGACGGACGGTTGACACTTTGCATGTGTATGTATATTTGCTTGCAGTATGCAAGCAGCATTTTACTCGTATATAATAGATATATAGCATCACTTCATCCAATTAATCTTAATTAAAACCGTATTTGTTAACAAAGTTTCGGTAAGAATAAATAACGATGTTCAGTTTCGTTTCAGGCTCGAAAAATTTTAATTTTTCGGTTCTGTTTAAACTTTGACTCCGTTAGGGTTTAGGCTCGAAGTCCTGGCGATAATCTGAGTGCATTTATGTTGGACCTCTTTATTTCTAACTTTATGTTTCCAACTTCCGTTTTCTGAGGATTGGTAAAGGTAGTAATTGAGAGTAGGATTAAGGGGGAAAACAGAGGGGAAGACAAAAGTTGTTGGATGACATAAGGGGTGGGGTTAACTATAGGGAAATGAAGGAGATGGCGCTTAGTAGTGGTTTTTGATTGTACATGAACCTACCGAAAAACACTCATGAATGAATCCTGGCGATAGCAAAACATCCTCATTCAGAAGTAGGGAACCTGCGACCGTTCGAAAGCTATTTTGCTTGGTGTTTCAAATTATTTGGTTTCTAGGACGCGTTACGCGCCAGATTAAATGAGGAATCCCATCAAGTAAGCGATTAAATTCCTTTTACTCCGTTTCTGTTGTTAGGAGCAAATAAAAGAGGACGTAAAGAGAATATCAACACACCAACTTGAGTTCTTTTGCATACCGCGGGAGTAGAATGTTTTACGTGAGTTCACGGTTTGTGTGTTTTGTTAGCGTGACAATCCGCACGAAGGGACCTCAGTGCACGCATCTCAGATGCGCAATCCGAGATGCATACGGCGTACAGCTGTGCTTACATGTGTCAGCAAACACAGGACACGCTGACTGGAATATTTCAACGGAAGTCAGTCCTTTCAGAATGTATAAAATAATTAGGCTATGCATGTAATTCGTCGGTGTTCTTAAAGAAATTGTTTCAACTAGTCTTTTACATTCAGGGTATAAAAATTAAGAAATCACGCACACGTATGAAACCGAGAAATGTTGAAAAAGGCGGATAGGCAGTTCTACTGTTAGTGCGAGTTCTGTGAAGATACGCCTTGGAAGAGGTTTGAGTTCTGCGCTAACTTGAAGAGGATCTTCACGTATTCATTGTGCATACACTCTAACGCTCACTTGCTTATACAACTTACCACAATATTTAGATAACCTGTAAAAATCCTGGATTCCAAGCATAAAATTTAGAATTCTTGAAGTTTTTCGTCAAGATAAAGTTAGGATACTCAGTTGATATTCAAGGACGTGAAAAGTACCTCCTTCTGGGTAGTCCTCATTCTTCATGATTAAATATTAGGAAATTGATATGATTAAATATTCGGATATTGAACGTAGCAAAAAAATCAATTGAATCAAGGTATCCTTAATCCATAATTCTAAGCAATTTGAAGGGGTCTCCGCTTTACATTTATTTGACATGGCAATTTAGAAGAACAAAGCATTTAAGATGTATGACATAATCTAACCAAATAAGTTAGTTTGAAAAATGACTTCCTCCAAATATAGATCTCTGTTAGAGCAAGTTATCTTCTTTATGTATGAGAATAAGTTATATCAATACAAATTGGAAATTGTTTAAATACGACACGCGCAACGTGGACGTTCGTGAATGGCCTCTTAAAATTCTACTAAGACTTGCAAAAAACTTGTACAACTGTAGAAGACTTGTGTCATAAAAATCTACTAAACCTCATTGATTATCTCATCACCTAATCTGATTTAGAAGTTTATATGGTTTAGCTTATAGAAAATGCATTACATTTGTATAGTAAAAAATTTAATAAATATTCCTATAATACAAATTAACCTTAATAAAAATAATTAACTTTACTCCGCTAATTACATTGAAATGCGTCCATTTCAACTGACGGTACAACCTGTGAGATGAAATTAGAGATGGAGGTAACACAAGAAGTAATAATGAATAATTAGAATAAATACGCCGGAAAGAAGAATATATGTGCATAAAATCACGTGACGGAATACCAAAATGTAAATATCTGATATATTTTTCTTGCATTGAAAATATTTGAATATATAATTCCATGTATCCTTATAATCTGCTTTAATGCATTCCTCGTCCATACAATGCCTCATCGGAAAGTACTTTCCTTTCATCAATTTCCTTAGAAGACCTGTTCAATGGAGATGTTAACTAGAATGTAGTACTTGCTACTTAATTAGCTATCCTAACTGTTTATTTGAGAAAAGCCCGCACTAAAATCAAGATATATACGTAGTAGATAGAAATTGTGACGGGTATGTGTTCTATAAGAAATAATAACAAAATCAAACATTAGCTGTCGAAAGCAATGAACGCAACCAGAGACCTCATTGATTCCTTTGGTTGACCAAGTAGATCGTGAGAAACCGACGGCGCATTCTACTTTATAAACGATATTTTCTTCGATTCTAAATGGTAACTCTCCATTTATGACCCAATCTACCTCTATATAGGATCTTCAATTCTTCTCTTAGACAATCTGCTTAGGGCATAGACTCACTTTCCAAGTGTGGTCCTTCAGAAATACTCTCCTAATTGTCTACGCTTCTCATTTCTCTTTCTTTGTCGCACTATTGCTAATTTCATGACTAGTTTACCTCCATCACAAATTCACTGGCGAACGGATTCAATTTTTCGGTTACAGCGATATTGGCAATATTACGAGCAAATTAAGTAATAAATAGGTACTTTCAATGATACGAATCCTCAGTCCTGAAATTCCTCACTCAACAGCCTTTCTTCTTGATGACTAATCAGATACTTGTTAGCCTTTTCTCTGGTGGCCCAATCACTGTTAGTGAAATCTACAGCCCCTCGATACGTCTATCTCGTCTTATTTCCATAACTACCTACGTGTATCTACATGTAAACATCATCAGGATGTTAGGAAGGAATCACAGGAATCTGCTCAGAAAGGCATCTACTTGGAGACGAAACTTATTTTCTTGAAGACAATAATATTCGTCTATAATAAGAAATTTGTGTGGAAATACAAAAGTTGTTTCACCTGTCGCATTACACCATTCCACAAAGTCGAGTCGGGTCAAAGTTACTTTCTCTTTCTTCAATCAAACCCTTTTTAATCCCATTATCTCTTATAATTACTCGGCTAAGTTAATAAAATATTTCTGAATCACAAGTACAAACCATGCCGTCTGCATTTCTTCCCGACTTCACTACTTCCGATCCGACTAACGCTCCTATATCTGTTCTATCCCGAGTCTCTTTTCTTCAAGTATACATTAAAGAAATTAAACATCTTGCAAGCTAATTCCGGCTACACTACCCCAACTCGCGATGGTACAAAATTCTTCTGCTCTAGATTTCTTCATTCCACCCTGATGGTTACTTCGCTTTCTGTTATAGTCTATATGACTACTTATATATTACTGTCAATCTTTCAAGTTGATGCGTGGATCAGTAGCAGAGAAGTTGCAATTCCATCTAATTCTGTCGCGGTCTTTAGTTCCTTTTAAGTAGTTATCCGTTTGTCTAAAGGCGAATCCGATCACAACGGGAATTTCGTTCCTTCTGGATAGAATTCCGCGGTCCATTCGGAGGATGCAACAAAAGGCCTCCCGTGAGAGTGTTGTTAAGCCGAGCGCATCGATCCTCGACGGACGGCGTTCCACTCACGTGAGTGACGACGACACGGAACAGGAAACTGAGACCAACAAATTCATAAATATATGCGGGCAAAAATCTCCTATTTTTCCGAAATAGGGAAAACTAGATTCAGGAACAGGCTTGAGAGGGGCGAGAGGCTATTTCGAGGCTTTTCATAGCGAAAATAAATCGAAAATTTGCGTCGCGGCAAATTCATCCAATCGGACTGTTTTTGGATGAATGAGGAAGTTTGGTCCAAAAAATGTTTAATACGAATCAGATTAGTATTTCATATGCTTAAAAGAAGAGGGCGTAAAAAAAGTTAAGGGGGTGTAGGAGATCTTGGGGAGTAAAAAATCTTTTTTTTTAACACTAAGGATAAGATAGATTCATTACAAATTTTAAAGCGTTTACAAACTGGAATGTTAATAATGTGATGGGGTATATTAAAAAAAACGGGCATAATTTTAATATTTAGGGCAAACGAAGATTTCAAATGCCTTTTGAACAAATCAGATGCTTCAAACTTTGAGAAACCTCTCTTAAGAGTCCGGTCATGAGGGAGATTTACAACCCAGAATTTAACATTTAGCAAACAAAGGCACTCGTCTAAACTCCGTGGAACTGGTAACCACGCAAATTCACAATTCTAAATTAGCACTTTTCCCATCTCCGCTCATTCCTTCCTCCAACGACCGTTGCACCCACGTACTACCCTCCTTAAACTTTTTCCTTATGTCTGTATAAATGTGCTCCTTGTTTTGGCATCCTAACCTGATGATGGCAATGTATCTGAAACCGGTCGTGTCATATAAACTGTGGAAAATTGTTAAGTCTTCAGTTTTTCCCTCGTTTTCCACAAAACAACGCCTTCCTCCGTGGAATATAAAATAATCTAAATGCATAAAGGGTGTGCAAACCATACTCTTTGTTCCATTCATCAACTCACAAACCTTCACAAACGTCCGTTGTGAAATGTTTGCAAGAATTCCATGATATAAGAAGTAGTACTAAGGGTTAGACCATCCATTTAAAAGGATGCCCTCGAGTATGTTGTGCGTTCTTTTCATTTGATATGATATCTTTGACAGATAGCAAGGAAACTGAAAGAGAATATAGTTTTGCGAATAAAAACCTCTGCCCTCAAAATGTTGTCGCCTCAAGCGATTCCTACTTCGCTTATACTTTCGGCCGTCTTCTAATGGTAAATGATTTGCTTTCATGATGGACCGGTGTTGACGTGCATTTATCTCAATTTCTACCAGCTGATTCTTATTTAAAACCCACCTTAGCAATTTGTTACTTTTAAATCAAAATAATTGTTAAGCAATGTAAACGCGCCTCATCAGTTACGGAATGTTACATTATAGATTTCCAACATCAAGATATACGGGGTCAATGGCATAAATATATACATATATATTGTTATTTGCGTTTTATGTTTCTTACGATTAATATAATTGGGGTCACCCGAATTTGTGAAAGAATTCAAGTGCCTATTCATAAATTGGGAGGCATACAATGATAAATAGAAAGTTTAAGAATCTACTCGTAAGTTTAAAGAAAATGCTTTCATTGAACAGTCCTTGGCATCACCGATTCAGAACAAAGCAAAAGCAAGTTTAAAGAGAACGGGTTGTCGATAGATCGAAATGTGAGACGATACTAACATAAGAAATGCAAATTGAAAATCAGCTAAAAGCAAACACAATTTATTTAGACAATTCTTAGAGAATCTTCATCGAAACCATGTCCGCGAAGTGTTTTATTTTAGTAATTTAAAGATCCAAATAAATTGTGTTTGTTTTTATCTGTTTTTCAATTTAAAGTGTAATACCACCAAATGAAGTCCGAGACCACCGATTTTGTGATGAGAGATGTAATTAATTGCAACTACTATAAAAACAGGAACATTTGATCGATAAACAATACAAATGGCTTTGAAACAACGTGCAGAGAGAGATAAAGGGCCGTATGTATACGATTGCGATCCGAGATACTTCTCAAATGGCCATCGACATCTCTTGCGGGAATAAGTGCCGAATGAAAGCGTGTTTAAGACAACTACGTTAGTCTATTTGGTTGTTATTAAGAGAAGAAAATTTCGCAATCGCTGGTATTTCCTAGTAGTTCGGCCTATCTGCAGATAGATGTGAATTCTAAGAAGACCTCACTCATAATCCATTTCGATAATTCAACCCAAATAATGAGACCCATCTGAGAGCCTTTTTAGTGCGACGACCTCAAATTTTCCCTCCGAAGGAATAATTTAAACTCGATGCAGTGCGGATGCAATGCGGGCCGATAATTAGCTGAGGGCGTTGTACTTAGAGCCACGGCTAATTAATGCACTACATTCTGCAGATAAATCATGAAACAATCTTAAAGGGAATAAGTATATTCATTCCAAGAACTTTCTATTAAAACTAAATGCATTAATTCTTACTCGAGGTTCTCAACTATTTTGAGACAGAAGTATTCGTTACTATTCAGCCAAGATAATCGGCTTCCCACGAGTACCACTTAACGTGGCTTCTTGGGGTTGAGGAGCCCCGAAGTTGGGAACCCTCGATTCAAAGCGATCCATTTCATAAAGATAAAATCATACTGATGTTTAAATGATGGATTGTACTCTTGATTATATGAATATAAATCACGAAACTAATGATGAAGCAGCTGAAGAAGTAGCGTTGGTGAAACTTACCCAAAGCCGCTCAAAAAGACTTACGTTGCTGATTCCTGCAAATTGTTTGTATTGTAAAATATTAACAATATTTTATGGCTCGAATCCACGCTAAATTCAATTGAAAACAAGAAGATATCGTCGGAGTTACAGATTTCCAGCGACGCCGTCGTCGTGACGACCAGTTTCAATTTTGTTTACTTTTTCGCCGTTTCCATAACACCGCGATTGCCCGCAAGAAATCATCGTTGAAACTGGGTGAAATTCTATCTGGGAATTACGAGATTATACCTTTCTATTTAAGCATGCAAAATGGCAGCTATTGAACTTAGCGCTAAATTCAACACCCTCGATGTGCATGTAATGAGATAATCCTTCTGTGTAATCACCCTTCATCTCATATTCCTTTTAAACTTTGACTTATAGAGGTCAACCAAATGGCGTTGGAACAAAATTTTACTTATAAAATTATATTCATCACCCAACTAATTCCGGTTAGGAAATTAAATTAGCTAACTTTTAACAGTGAGTCGCAATGTCCCAAACAAAAGCATCGGTACGTGAAAACACGTATCGGTGAGAAGCGGCGAAACATTTCTGATCTGAACCGTGTTTTTACTGAACGGAAGATAGACGAGCATGCATTATTTGATTCGAGTTTTGAGAGTTTCCAAAAAAAATGACTTGAAAAGATGTTTACGAAGAAAGATTATGTCCTTAAAATATTGCCTCATTTGATCGAGATAAATAATACGCAGATCACACTGCGCTCACTTAGGTATTACTTTAGAAGTCTAACTGAACGACTCGTTTCTTAAATCCCGAAATGTATGGTTACTATAAAGTATAAGGGTAAAATATTGGTATTAATGGTAATATTAGTAAGTAATATTATAATATCAATATACACAATCACAGCAGAGGAAAAGATTAGGAGCGACGAGCGTACAGAACAAAAAATAAATATGGCAATAAATAAAATGGCGATCCCCATAAATCTCTGCAAAAAGTAAGCAAGAGGAAGGAATCCAGAATCTCTTCACAATTGCTACATAAATGAGAAGAAAACGAGTGTTACTTAATGAGGAAAAATGAAGTGGATGGTCCCCGAAGGCGGAGGCCCGAAATAGTAGTCGAGCGTTGCCACTCGTCGTTCGGTGGAATAAACATTATAATTTGGCCATTACCAAGGAAAAAATTGTTTTATCTTTAAATTCTGCATTAATCGAGACTCAGCATCTCTCAGAGCATTTATCACTTCTTCATTAAAGGAAAGGAAGAAAGAAATTAATCGTATGGCTCGTATAACTCTTGAGATTTACGTATATTCTGCGCATGCACGATGGGTATTATTTCTTTATCTTTCACATCGTCTTGAATAAGGAGTTGCTATAGCTTTGAGAAGAACAAATTGTGTGGATGTGAAGAATACAACAGTAACGATCAAGTGTACATCATAAGTGAATCAAAATAGTGACACGCTGTTCCTTTGAACCGTATTAGAATTACGAAGAAACGAAACGAATGGCTTGTAGGATGACGTGACAGCAACGTGAAACGTATTCCCAAGGATACACATTAGAACAAATAGATGAGAATGAAATGGCCGTATCATAATTTATTTAATAAATCGCTTCTTATAACGGACGAAAAATATCGCAATCCATCTTTCTACCACGTTTTCGTCTTCGGGCGTTTACCGACAGAAATGCACCAAACGATTCGTAGAAATGGTCAACATTGCAACGAGAGACTGCTGATGATCTGAACAGTGATTCGATTAAGGGAAAAGAAAACTTCTAAGAAGTACTCGATCACCTTGAACATTTAACTTCGTACCCTTATCTGATGAATTATTTTGGGAATCTTGTGTGTCGCTGGTTTACGTTTTCCACCAATTACGTATAATTTTCGTACGTATTTCGGAAACTGAAAACGATCTTTTTTATTAACGATTTTAAACGAAATAAAGAATTTTTACGAGAGGTTCTTCCGAAATTACAATTTTTTACCGGAACACCTTGCGAAATCTCGACAATTTCTAATGTTATTATTATTATTATTTTTCTACAATTTGGCCGAAGTCAAGTGTCAGCCCCAAAAATTGTTAAATTACCCTTTCACGCATAAATTATTAGATTTAAAAATTCTTTAATTACATCACTGCATTAACATAATGGATTAGGCCACGCTTTTAACACAAACAAGACTAAATTTAGCAAACATCCTCCAAGTTTCTCAAACATCTCAATTACAAATTATAGATTAAACAATATCAAAAACAACAACAATATCCAAAGCCCCCTTTCAATATATTTTTATAATATCTTTAAACATCTAAGTTTAAAATATTTAATTGATTTAGGTAAGGGCTTGAGGGCCTCTTAAGGTAACATGTTCCATTCCCTTACTCCCCTATTAAGAAATGAGTATTTAACCGCATCCGTCGTATGTTTTCCTTAATTTTAACTACTGATCATGATCGCCGAGGGCAAAATAATTTGTTTTTTCTAATCTGAAACTCCCTCCATGCTTCGTCAGCATTTTTAATTCAAAAAATCCCTGCTAATCTGTTCACCTTCCTCCTTTTTTCAGAAGTTTTCCACTCAAGAATTTCCAACATTTTCGTTACGCTATCCTCCCCATTGTGTCCATACATACCTAGCTGCTTTCCGTTTTACCTTTTCAATTTTCCTCAATTACATTAAAGGTTACTAACAAAATAACGAATATAACAATACTTTCTCTATACTTCGTATATGGAGAAAGTAAAAAACAATAACTAAAGAAATGAAAATACATTTTCCATAAATTCCGAAACTACAACTATTACGGAACTAATATCTTTACGATTACCTATTTTGTGAATAAAGGAGCATAAATATCGAGATTACAGATTTACTTGGTCAGAAGATAAAATGATGATTTAATTTGACTGCGATCAGTTATTAGGATGTTGAAAGCATCCTAAGGAACGCGGCTAGACCGAACGATAACAATTGTCACATTTTCTGCACATTCAAGATGTTTGTTTGCGTCTGTAGCAGTGGTTCTCAAAGTGCCACTCTCGCAAGGGAATTGAAGCAGGGTTCTCGTGAACCAAAGGGTTGACTGTTGTGGTCAACTTTCTTCCTAAGTTGAATAATACTCGACGAAAAAGATATTAAAATGTAACCATGTAGAAGTTTTGGTGAACGCTATACAACTTCAGAGCTTGTAACTACCTTTTGGGGATTACTCCAGATTTGAGTATACTGATAGGTTGGAAGAAGTGAGTATGGAGCGAGGGTGGCAAATAATCACTAAAATACTAAAAGTTGTGGCGATTTTTTAATATAAATGAGGATACTGAGTAGACGCCGTAGTTTAAACTTAAAAGATCACGTTAGAAATTTAATATACCTTTCACTTGCAAAATGAAATTTATCTTCAGAAATGAAGAAGGAAGGTTCAATAAAGAAATCTCGACAGATGATTAAATGAGATGAATGAAACATTTTAAAAGTATTTCTTCAAAAGGATTACTTAAAAGTGCTTTCGATTGAAAGACGAAGAAGAGAATGCGATGTTGAAGTGCGGACTGGTGGAATGCCTAAACATGAGTCCCGTCAAAAGTGAAAAGTTGACCGAAATTCATTAAAACAAATCAACAAAATTACGCATTTAGAATTTTAATTTTGAGAGAATTTGTTTTTCAAGTAATAGTGATTTTTTACTTTAGTAATTCAAAGTGAGTTTTGTGTAACGTGATTCGAGTAATCAGTCGCCATAACCAATACAAAATGTTGACATTGAAAAACATTCTCTATCTCACGCTTTTCCTCTGGCAAGTGCTTATTCGCCTCAAAAACTGATGAGCGCATATTTAGTCTCATTTTATATCAGAGTAACTTTTCGTGGGAAACAATGTGTCTGAGAAGAGTCGGTAAATAAAAAAAACAGTATTCAAAGCCCCAGTCAATGGGGACACACAATTTCAAAAGAAGAAGCTTTCATAACATGTACTTCTCCAAAGTTGAAAGGAGTAAAAGGTATTAAACTTTTATAGCTTAATTCAACAACGTAATTTTCTCAAACGACTAATAATAACATTTTAAATTGGCGTGAGCTGCGTATTGAAACTAGAAAATAGGGCGCCTCTCTTTTCCCTTAGTGCTAAGGTTATTCAATTTCGGTGGGATATTTTCAGGCTTCCAATAACATCGTTATGCACCGACTTCGGCGGATATTGTAAGAAAGAATTGGCTCAAAGTCTGCGACGTTTATTCTGTTTCGCAGAACCAGTGCATTCGGATTCGGGTGACTTGAGCCCGCCAATCGATGACCACGGCTTTCTTTCTCCGCCCGCAGCGGCGATATTTTGTTTCGGTAGACCGCGCGATCCAAAAAGGTAAATAACGCGAAATCCGAAAGCTTACCTTCAATCGACGAGGACGGGAAGCATTCCGTCGCGGCGTATCAAAGGGAAGAACTGCCACTGCGAAAAATATTGCGAGGGCTTGAGAAGGCGATCCACGGCGGCCAAAGGGTCTCCGACAGAACACAACCAGAGCAACACTTTCCACGAACACTCGAAAGCTTCCCAACTCACCGAGACACTGTAAACGAGACACCGAAACGCACAGCAGGCGTTCAAATCACCACGACCTTTTCACCGAACACCAAGATAACACACGCTGTAACACTCGTAGAGCGATGCAGAAATGGGAACGACGTGAGAGCACGTCACCGCCTGACACGAATACTCCGGTAAACCGTGGCTATAAAGCGAATAACCTGTCTGCAGACACGCAGCAGCGGTGTCGCGAGAAGGGGCTGTCGTACGACTGAACGATCTCAAAGTGGGTTCGAGTGTGGAACGGAGGGGGAGACACCTGGCGGCGGCCGTTGCAAACTGTGCCGGCCGGCGAGAGATCCACCTCGAGGACTGCGCCGCGAGAATATCAACAAACGGATGATCGCCTGATGAATGTGCTCCGGCGGTAGTGTTTCTTCGTACGGATTCTCAACTTCCTCGGTGTCCTCATCTCGTCCGGCATGATTTTTGATTTCGGATTTATTCGTATTACGGAAAACGTAGTCAAACGTCGTTTTTGAGAGCTGGAGTAAGTATCGGAGCATTATGATTTGATAGAGAGAGATGCTACCACTGACAGGAGAATAAATTAATCTATGACACCACTTCCGCAATTAATTCATTGCCCGGAGAGTAGAGAATCTGGAGCAAAACAATAAGGTTTAGGAATAAGACTAAACTGTATTTTACAGCTGAATGTACAATGTACAAACTACTTCCTCCTGTTACAATGAACAACCAATAAATGTTGGCTGAAACAACATTGGCTTTACAGCATATTAATTCTAATATTAGTGTATTGTACGGTTTATTTCCAATTTGTAGGTAAGTATAATTGTTTATGTATTCCAAAGCTTACTCTAGTTGATCTCTAAGTCGACGGCGTGTCGCCGAGAAATATCCGATATAAATCTACATTAATACCCTGCGAACCACCTATTGGCGTGTGGCAGAGGGTGTAAACACTCAATATATGTAGGATATGAGGAACACTTGTGGAAATACATGGCAAATTCGTGACAATTAAAACTGCAAAATGTAAGAATAAGATATACTACACTTCTAATCAAGTGCGATGAAAATCCGTTTTCAGTTTATCGAACGAAATAATAAAGCCTTGCGCTTCGAATACACTCACGCAGTCTAATCAGCGAGTCCTGAGTTCGATCTCGTCTTCAACAGTTTATTGCACAGGAAATATTGGCGTCCAGCTAGTGCTTTAATTAAGAACTCTGTGACGTCCCGCAATTAAATCTCTGATACTGCATAGGTTGCATAACTGTTATGAGATCTTTGGTAAAATTTCAAAGTTCACTCTTCTTTTCGATAAACGAAGGATTATTACCAATCGGTATCTAAATCTTTTCACTTCACAATACTTCACTAAAGTTCAGTCGATAATATTCCTAAAATATTAATTACCTGAATGTAAAGTGGCGCGAATATCGCCCACAGTATTTCAAAATAAAATCATTTTTAATTTTTATTCAATTTAAATCAAGTATAAGATTTTCAACAATAATCCAATATCACGCGCCAAGGCGATTCCAGTGGATTAAAAACGATTTTAAAATTTAGGGCATTTTTAGTGCATTCTAAAGTAAACAAAAATATGTAATTTAGCCCATACCTCGGTACTGTTTAAGATACTCATGTAAAACAAACTATATACGACTTATGGCATTCGTATCACAAGTTTGAAATGATAGGATATTCATAGATCTCCTGCTCATAGATGATAGGCGTATCTGAACGAAATGCGAATCCGTAAAACACGCGCTATTCATAACAAATATTATGTTATTTCCACGTAAATAGGTCGGGATTCATACGTCCGTGACGTCCACAATTGAAAAGGTAGACACGATTGTACGTTGGTATTCACAGTGTGCAAAAAGTGAAACATTAAATACTTTCGATCGTGATAAGAACATTGTTGCAAATAACAGATCAGAGTCGACATATAAAACAAAAGAATGCCGTTTCGGTACGCAAGCTTTTACCATTTATATCCTCTCTTTCAGTCTTAATTCTATTTATGGACTATTTATATATATATACGGGGGCTTTTGGTGTCAGCTCTTCAGTCTCTTTCCTTCGCACCCATTTATCAACTCCAATTGCCCCGCAAAGAGTTTTTAAGTTCCAGTGTGGATTCACATTTGAAAAAAAGAACCTGCGGAGTGAAACATTTGACTAATGTGATAGCGATTCGTATAAAGTATGTGTATGACGCGAAGATAAAAAGATGTCACCGTGGCAAGTTACGCGTCGCACCAAGAACCTCTGCACTCTGTTAAATATACCTTAATAACCCGCTAAGAAGCAGTGATCTAAAGAATACAGAAAAGATATAAACACAAATTCGACATAAAACTGATAGATGCGAGGAATAAAATGGATTTTGGGCTGCAAAATTCTCTAAAGACGAATAACTATAGGGATTATCTTTAGCGTTATATCAAACTTTGGGATCTCACTAAAACTTATTTTGGCAAAGAATATCGGCATTCCCATTAACCCTTGTGTAGGCACCCAACTTTACCTACGTTGTTGGGCACCCGGGGTACCCGGGTACCCACCTCTTTAGATCTCATTTTTGAACACATTTGTAAAGGAATTCGTTCTCTAAACATTTTATTTAATAAATACATATTTTATGAAGGTATTAAAGTCATTTTTATATCATTTGACCGGTTAGAACTTCTACAATTAAGAAAATAAGAAAGGTATGTTTATTCTTCGGTTCTTGACGCCTGAATTCCTTTTTTTTAATTAAAAATTCAAATTTGAAGTCTTGTAAAATTTAAAGTAGAAATGGCACAAAAAAACAAGTGACATCAACGTTTAGTACGTTCTATTGCGCGTGTAACCATATAAGCTAATCATTTCTGTTTTCATAACATTTGGTGTTTATCATAGATGGAACGGAAAAGTGCCCATTTTTACGGGCTGTTTCACGGAGTGCTCTTTTTGAACGTTTGTTACTCAAACGCTATTACTTCAATCACAAAGATATTTTGATAGAATATTAATACGTTTATTGTTAATTAAAATACGAAGTTTCAAAATATTTGTATGAAACAATAAAAAGTTGTTGTCGATTTTGTAAAACAACTTTTTCTCGGAAGTGGATAGCCGTAGAAATACAAAATTGGGTTCGTTAGAAAGATTTCAAAATGAGTTTTCACGGTAAATAATTATTTTTCACAACAAATTAGCGGATTTTTTTATACGAATTTATATTTAACGCCGGGATTCGCATTGTGCAGCAGTGTAGCCGAATTATTGGTCTTGCATCTCGAGCTTTTGTACACTCCGTCCCTCAGAGAGGCTTTCTTTCTATCGCCATGGTCTGCGAAGCTACGCCTAATCATATCAATTACGTTTCGTATTTTTCCTTATTATCTTATCTTATTGATCATCTTTCTTACCCTTATGTTTCGTAGAAACTGAATATATGTGCTTCAGTGCTACTCCTGGCTTTCTTCTGGTATTTACATTACTGAGAGAGCCGAACGCTTCACAGGTTTATGTAGAATACATAAAACATAGTGTCACTTTCTTTTTTTCTTAAAATTTTTCGTGCAAAGGCTATTTGAAGAACAATAATTAATTTCCACTAAAGAGTAATTATTTGCTCTTATGTCCCAAAGAAGGGGAAAGCAGTTATTTTAATTTCAACGATGCATTCTGATATAAATATTTATGAAAGTGGTAAGAAGAAGCCCCATATAATTTTGTATTACAGTAAGTTTAAATCTGGAGGTGATACAATGGACCAGATGATTATTAGGTATACAACAAAATGCCGCACTTTGAGATGGCCGCTAGCTATGTTTTCAATATAATCGACGTAGCTACTTTTGCATCCTATCGGAAATACTATGAAAACAACGAAATGCTGACGTCAAAAACCAACCAACGACGTAGATTTATGCGAAAATTAAGTGAAGAACTGGCGAAGCCAGTAATTTAGCAAAAATCACAAAATTTGCAAGTTATGCGCAATATTACAACAAAGATAGCGATTGAAAGTGCTATCGGGCAGCCAGTTATTGCGGAGGATTCTACTCTTGGTGCGTCTACATCGGACAGCTCCGGGAGAAAGAAGATCACTGGGAGCTGTCACCTGTGCTATAAGCAATTGATAAGAAGGAGAAGAAAAACTAGAAAAGTGTGCGATGTATGTCAAAAACTTGTCTGTAATTAACATTCGAAAACGTATGTCAAATCTAACGATTGATGTGAATAAAAATTCTCCGTGAAAATTATCATCGATGTACATATTATGCAGCATATATTGCCCAATAGAAGCTAACGAAAAACTACCACACAGTCAGTACAGCGATATTACTATAGCTTAACTTAAGGCGCTCGGGTAAATTTGAGGTGTTAGTACTTAAAATTTGATTTTTTTCAGATAAAACGATATTATCGTAGCTGAAAAATGAGACAAAGAAAGAGCAGGGCGAGATAGGGATGTTAGGAACTCCCGAAGACATCAACATGGCAACACTGCTCAACAGTTGCAAATCTCGGCGTTAAATATTAATTCGTATAAAAAAATCCGCTACCTTGTTGTGAAAAATAATTATTTACCGTGAAAACTCATTTTGAAATCTTTCTAACGAACCCAATTTTGTATTTCTACGGCTATCCACTTCTGAGAAAAAGTTGTTTCACAAAATCGACAACAACTTTTTATCGTTTCATACAAATATTTTGAAACTTCGTATTTTAATTAACAATAAACGTATTAATATTCTATCAAAATATCTTTGTGATTGAAGTAATAGCGTTTGAGTAACAAACGTTCAAAAAGAGCACTCCGTGAAACAGCTCGTAAAAATGGGCACTTTTCCGTTCCATCAATGATAAATACCAAATGTTTTGAAAACAGAAATGATTAACTTATATGGTTACATGTGCAATAGATCGTATTAAACGTTGATGTCACTTGTTTTTTTGTGCAATTTCTACTTAAACTTTTATACGACTCCAAAGTTGAGCCTCCGTAACAAAAAAGCCGATATTTCGCGTGACTGACGCTGGCCGTTTTACGGAAGTAAGAAACATACCTTTCTATGTTTATTTATAATAAAAGTTCTAACCGTTCAATTGATATAAAATTGGCTTTAATATCTTCAGAAAATGTCTATTTATTGAATAATGTTTTCAAGGAACGAATTCCAACGCATATGTGTCAGAAAATGAGAAGGAAATTTCAAGTGGGTACCCGGGTACCCCGGGTGCCCCCAGGACGTATGTGAACTTTTAATGCTTTTATTTAAGCATTAAATATAGTTAACGTATTTATAATAGTAGTATTTTCTAGGGATTCAGGTAGATAACGACGATCTGAAGCATCAAAGCGATATCTTTCTTTATAATCAACGTACAAGCAAAAATATACCTTAGTGGGTACCCGGGTACCCGGGTGCCTACACAAGGGTTAAGGTTAAGCAGAAAAAAGGACCAAAGGAACGGACGGATTGGAAAAAGTCTGATGAGGCGGCACTCGAACCCGGATCTCCCATTATCAGTCGGTTGCTGTATCTGATTAAGCTATCCGGTCAAAGCATAATAACATGCCGTAGAGGAGACATCAAGGGCGATGTGGTTCGTCCGACCAAGAGGCATCGTCACATCAACGACCTCACCAAACAAAGTGGTGGAAAGGAGAACTACTCTTCAAGAAGGTAAACAAGAAGGGTCATTTCCGGGTTCGAGTCCCGACCCTCTCCAAGGCAAATCTAATTTCGAACAAATGAAAAGCCTCATCCTGCCGAAAGGAAGAACACTCATGCATGTATGTACGATGATTTCCACACATATGGAGAGCCACAGTGGGCGGAAATCGCAAAAAGCTGGCCAAAACCCTAAATTTTGACTATTTTTTTGGAAAACAAAAATGGTACAGTCCGCTAGTATAATGTTTAAGGATTAAGAAACTATAGCTATTTTAATTTTTGGTAGATCCATTTAACCATCAGAAGCCGTTGAAAATGAGAAAAAATCATAAAATATTTCAAAGCGGAATTTCCGAAGATATCGAGTTTTTACTTCTGCTCGTGTGTCTTTACAGTGTTTTTATATAGATTTTCAAGTATATTTTCTGAAAGAATAAACCTTTCCTAATAATTATACGTAAATATGTAGTTGTTTTTATTAATATTTCATGTTGTAATTAAACATTCAAAAGTCCACTATTTTTTTAATTTTTTCATAAAGTGGAAAAAATCTTTGTGATGGTGATAAGACTCGATCGAGAAATTTATACCACACGAAAGACCGGAATCTCTAGTGTATGTTTCAAAAGAAACATCCTGCGCATACTTGCGCCTTTTTATTTGAGGACGGGATATGTAAAAGTTGACACGGCAGCCGCTCGGCCCGATAGTAAGGAGCGGAATTTCCTGATTCTGTTGGAGCTCGAAGTAAAAGCAAATAAAGTTACCACCGCTATGATTTTTACTCCAAATGTTATGAAAGATGCTTAATCAAAAACTAACTTGCCAAATTAGTCCTCTAAAGTCCATTAGTCTTGCCAAAGTACCTTAACACTCTCATTTGGGCATATTGAAATTGGGAAATTCGCCGCTACAGGTGTAGGAGTCGAGGATCACTTAACGGAAGGCGGCGTTCACTTGACAAGTGTGCCCTGCCCGGGTGGGGTTCACTTTACTCAGGCGGCTATCACTTAACGCATGGTTTTCTTCACATTTTTGCTGTTTTTTGCCTTAGAATTTGCAAGAATTTCTTTCTAAGTATCAGACATTAGTTTTAAAGGAATTCTAAATTATTATATCATATCTTATTAGTAAACAAAGTTGTGAATTTTAAGTAAATGAAAAAAACTATTTAGTATCGGTCTTTCCATTATAGTTACTTGAGTTTTGAGTTGAATAAAACTTAAATAAGAAATTCCACAGAAAAACAAGTTCAACCAAATTTTAGCTTGATATATCTCACGTGTAAAAATGTAATAGAAAATGTTTTGTTCTGATCTTTTCGGTACTTAATCACAGTTAGAAAAAAAAAGGTTCCCATTATTTCGCGCTCTCAAACGGAGCGCCCAATTTGAAAAAACTTTATTTCAAAATATGTTAATTTGATCTACACAAAATTTTAACACAATATTGCCGTATGCATATTAAATCAGAATTAAAAATTTAAAAATATTTCCTTCCCACAAAAGAAATTGTTACCTATTATTTAAAACAACTTTTCCTGAGTAAAGAAAATAGGTTCAAATGCAAACTTGGTTTCGTTACCAATCTCTTGGTAGGATATTTCATAATATATATAGCATACGTTAACTTTAACTTAATTTATTTTATACAGATTTTAAATACATTGGTAGGAAATGCTGAGGCAAAATGCTTTTACCGCCAACGTTTTGACGTAACCACCCGTTATTTAAAATTCTGTATAAAATATCCTCGCTAAAATTTGCATAACTTTTCCCCAAACCCTTATCTCTTTCTCTTTGTGGAGGTGTAGATGGGATTTTATACTCGTTCTATTTCTATTTTAATTAATTTTATTGGACTGTAGATAAAATGTTCAGAAATTTTTAACTGAGCGTTTTTTTTCTGGTTACCCGTACCACCGAAAATGAAGACGAAATTGGCGGAGACAATCCACATCGATTAGAATAACCTGGAAGAACAGGGGTTAATAAAAAGCCTAGAAAAAACAGAGGAGAGGGTTTAATTCGAAAGAGAAGGGGACTTACTTGATACGAAGAAGATCATATGAAACCTGGCGAAACTCAACCTTCAACGGACAAAGGACTCTCCGGTAGAGATGATTCCCCAAAGTTTTGATATATTTTAAACTCAACTTGTTAAGTTCCATTTGAATACTAATACTATCGAAAAGTTAGGGATCATCTTTACACATGGATATATTAAAGCAAATGAACTTCCGATATATCTATCAACGTTGATAGAAAAATATCACATATACTTCACTTTCCTATAGGAATATGACAAAGTTATTTCAAACATATTGTAATTATTTGAAGGACTATTCTCTATGTAACCAACAATGAAAAGTTTGGTCATTGGTCTAGCGTATGGCTCTGCAGTAATTTACAAACTTTATTTATTTGAGGGAGAATTTTGCTTATAGTTTCTCAAAACAGAAAATATTATGTAAATAATTTAAGAATGGATTCAGTATGATTCCGATCTCCGTACGCTCATTTATAGAAATTAGAGCAATAAAACGAATCAAAATAGTTAGTTTGGGGGGGTAATCCTTGTGATTCCCAATATTTTTAATTGAGAATTTTCTTCATAGGCTACAACAGTATTTTCCTGGATTACCTTCAATTCCTAAGAATTGAAGCATATTTTGATTTGTAAAAAAACAACGTCTATCCCAAAGTTCTAATACATTATAATCAATTTGATTATCTATATTAGAACATATGAAAAATCAGCTGATGTTCTGCCCGTTATTTGACGATTAGTATATTTAATTTGACGACATACAATGGGTGCGTGCGCCAAATCGGTGGTTGCTTGCAGGTGCCAATGCTTGAGGTGGCGAGATAACGGCCTCAGGTGCCTCTCAGAGGGAGGCGCCGTCCTTACACAATCTTAGTAGAGGTAGTCGGAAAAACCCCATGACGGGAAAGCCTTAGATATTGGGATTCCCAAATCCCTCAAAAACCAGACGAATTGGAAACAAAGTATGAAACTATGGCCCTTTACCTGTAGGCCCATTTACAACCCTTTTTGTACACCTTACAAGTGTTTTGCAGCTGTGGTTCTGAACAAACACATGCCGCCGATTTTTCCCAAGACATTCTCTTCATTCTAATAATACAAGATGTATGGATTTCCCCTCAATAAACCTCCAAAATTCCGAAGGTATGCATGTCTGTATGACCGTTAGTTCATTGCACCCCTTTAGTTCCCTCCAATTCCAGTCGCATTTTGTCAGGAATACTGGCCACTTGTATGCGAGCATTCATAGAAGAAGTGTCTAAGAGCTAGCAGCAACATCATATTTTACCATCGATTCATGTTTTGCGGACGCCAGGAAGATCCAAGTGGATCTATCGCCTGGAGTATCGCGTGGAATATCTATAGCTGACATCATACCAGGTGAATAATTACATTTATGTAAACTTCCAGGTCTCTTTATACTATATTTGCTTCTAAGTACAGTGATTTTAGTGTCCGTCTATTATGTTCTTTTTTCGATCGTGGATATATTTTTATCTCATTTCTTTTGCTAGATATCATTCGTCATCGCGAAGGTACAATGTACATACAGTAAACTTCCGTTTATCCAAATCGCGTTTATCCGAACAAACTTTTCCAAATGCACTTACCCCACCCCACTAATTCTGTACTTTATTTTGTCATTCAAAAGAGTAGGTAATAAAATTAAAACTCCTGTTTTTTTCCGCTGCCATATATGGCAGATTTTTTCTGTAAGAACGCAAAATAAACGAGCTTTGTTATTCAGCATTTAAAAACTTTGAGTTTTCAATCATACTTTGGCGCCTTTTTAACACGTCAACACAAATTTTTCAGTCAAAATATGCAGGCTTATCCACAACCATATCAATAGTACGCAATAGTATCTATGTACGCACGTTTTACGATCATATTTCGCGGTATTGACGCAATTCGGGGTGTTTCACGCGGGACTTCGGTTTATCTGAAATTTTCTTTATCCGAACCGGCCGCCGTCCCGATCTTTTCGGATGGACGGGAGTTTACTGTGTTTTCATTTGTAAACTTAAATATATTATTATGTAGAATAAGTCATAGTATGCCTTTATTAAGAAATGAGTATGGAAGAGAATTTATTAAGGCAAAGTATAGCAAATTTGACCAACATGCAGAACTGTTCCGAATTCCTGTTAATGTAATGTGAAAGAAATTCTGTTAAATTTTGGCTTACTTTTTGTTACAATGCATTAATTGCGTAATTCTCTCATTTGAATTGCACTAGTTCATAAAAATAAACGGTGTATTCGTTGTGGTTAATATAATATTGCATGAAGAAAAGGTACCTACGATCATTCGTGGGGTGACCATAACTATGTCTTTGTAATAAATTTGCATTTAGGAGTAATAGTTATTTGAGTTGTCACGAGGAGTTAAAATTAATCTCATATTCTCAACGATCCCTATATATCAACTAAATTTATTTTAAAATTTAATTTGAGATGAAATTTTAAGGATATTATCTTTAATCGTCTACTACCCCTTTGATATTTCCGTCACCCATCAGCAAATTTCTAGACTCACTCCTACTTTTGATTCTTATTATTGCTCTAGTTTCTATAAATGAGCGTATGAAAATTGGAATCATACTAAATCTATTCTTAAATTATTTACATAATATTTTCTGTTTTGAGAAACTATAAGCAAAATTCTCCCTCAAATAAATAAAGTTTGTAAGTTACTGCAGAGCCAAACCATTGACCAAACTTTTCATTGTTGGTTACATAGAGAATAGTACTTCAAATAATTACAATAAGTTTGAAATAACTTTGGCATATTCCTATAAGATATTGAAGAATATTTGATCTTTTTCTATCAACATTGACAGATACATCGGAAGTTCATTTCTTTTAATATATCCGTGTAAAGATGATCCCTAACGTTTTGATAGTATTAGTATCCTATATGAAACTTAACAAGGTGAGTTTAAAATATGTCAAAACTTAGGGGAATCATTTCTCCCGGAGAGTCATTTTCCGTGAATTAATTTACCGATTTTCGCAACTCCGAGTTCCGAAGGGGAGATGTGTGTTCATTTATTAAATAATGGGTGTCATGTTGAACGGGTGATGTCAGTAGATACCCCAGACATATAAAAATTATTCAAATTTGGTTTCAGAAGAAATTGGTTTGACTTTCGATAAATTCATTTTATTATTTATTTCAAATTCTTGTATTCTTCATATTGCATTTCCTTCAATAATTTTCCTATTAATATTCTGACCTTTATTATTTTTTAGGTATTTATAATATTCAGAAGGTATGCGCTTCTCACAAATATTGAAAGTTTTATCGACCTCAAGCTACTAATTTAGGAACTTTTTTAACGTTTTCATTTAAGAATTGCTTATCATGTTCAGTCAAAAATGAATATTAAGATAGAAGCAGAGGTTTTATGAGTTTATCTGGCTAGTTTAGTTTTACAAGCTGAGTTTATTTTCAATATCTTCAATTTTCTCGTATATATCCATATGATATAATTTCTTAAACGTTCATGCTATTTAAACGGTATTTATTTCTTGATTATTTTATAAATATAAATGTTAAGTGACTCCCACCCAGGTTAAGTGAGCCTCGCCCGGCGGGCAGGAAGCAATGTACAGTGACCGCCACCTAGGAGACGCTCACTGTACAGTGAACGCCACCTTAGGCGAGGCCAACTGTACAGTGGACCCCACCCGTTAAGTGAGCCTCGACTCCTACACCGGCGCCGGTCACTAATCAGCCCGACGAGGGCATGTGTCCAAATAACTGCAGAGTGGATATTTTTCCGTTATTCCTACTTATTCTCACATGGATATAGGGAATTTCCCGCACTTAAGATCCTTAAGAACCTGATACCCCTACGACCTAGGGAAGAATCGAAGTGAGCGCGGTCGTTGCACACGACCGAAATACCGCTATAATATACCAAGGTGGATAAAATGTAGACGTCAACTTACAATTATTTAAACTAAGTAATAGTTATTGGTTAAACCAGCAGAGAGCTAACTGAGCGTTTTAACAATCTGTTTGTCTATCAAACGTAATCCTAACCTCTGTTTTCAGGGTGTAAGATTCGAATTACTTCTCGAAAGTTCCTTTGTGTTTTTGCGAGGAGTAAACGAATCAGCACTTTCGAATGTTTCTCATGGTAATCTTATCTTATGGTGTGAGTCATCTAACTAAAGGATAGGCTTAAGAAGTGCACGCGTTGATCATCGTGTGCGAAATACTCGTATCGTAGCGTCCCATTGATATCGAAGTTGGCTCTAGGCACCGTCTAAACATCAAGAAATGGAAGGTACGTTTTTGACTTTACCTTGGATCATCCATAAAAACAGTATCAAGTCTACTTATCATAAGACAGTATCGTTTCTCATGTTTAGATTAACAGGGCTGATGGCAGTAAAGATGAAGTTGAAAGGAGGAAGAAAGAATTGCAACAGTCTTTCAGGACAAGAATGGGATTTTAGTAGGCATTCCTAAGCAAGGTAGTGGCACAACGAACGATGGAAATACAGCGAGACGCTTCTTCTCCAATCCAAAGCTATCGTCTGAAATTTCTGGTGCGTAAATAACCACGTACATGCGTTATTTTGTGCTTCATAATCTTTGATTCAAATCATCATTCTCAATGAAAATTAGATAGAAATAATATTATGTAGTCCTGTTTTAGGTATTACTGAGGAGCTAATTGAGAGGTTTTCCACCATTCTGAAAGTCCTATCTACTGGACTTCCAATAAACGTAGCGGCTTTCCACGATTATTGCTCTTCTACTGCTGCCGTTTATGTGGAGCACTATTCGTGGTATTTTATGCCCTGAACTGTTCATAAAATTCTTGTACACGGAGCGCCTATTGTACAAGCAGCAGTGCTACCCATGGACAATTGTCGGAGGAGGCCCCTAAATCGAGACATACGGACATTCGGAGGTTCCGGGAGCTGCATTCCAGAAAATTTCACGAATGGTATCATTCGAGGATACTTTTCGAAGGCTTCTTGTATCTTCGGACCCAATGATAGCTTCGACAGCAGTGTCAAATCAAAGAAATGTTAAGTTAACCAAAGAAGCTAGGAATCTCTTCTGATTGATGATATTATAGAGTCCGACGGAGACAGCAACGACATAGATTCCGATGAAGATAACTATTAATTGCACTTAAGTATTCATGACTTTTGTTGTACTCCTCTGGAGTAAGGAAAGAGGGCGAGATGGAAAGAAAAATACGACAAAAGTGGAATTATATAGGTTTTTGTAAATATTGTATATTATACATGTAAATAGTTTATAAATATGTAAATAACTTTTAATGCGGCCACTGTCAGTCTCAAGCCTGCAAATCGGTCTTTTTAAGCCCTGTACGCAGAGAGGAAGTTAGTTATTAGTTACATGCTACATAATATTAGTGCAAATAATATATTGCAAATATTATTGCAAGCAATATTATGTATCATAAATAACTTTCGATAACTTCCTATGAGTCCGTGAGCTATTTCAACAAACGTGACTACATAAAAATTTGATATACAGTCAAATAAAGTACAAAACACAATTCCTAGCTAACTGAGCTTACTTAAATAGATTAAAAACATATCACAACAAATTCGTAACTACTTAACATAACTCTGTCGTATTTGTACTCTTTTCATGAAATTCAACCAAGATGTGAAAGCAGTAAAGAAAATAATGGAAAAATTAAAGTAATGCTTATTATGAGATGTCCAATAATCAGAGTGGAATCACGCACGACTAGCGCGGGTAGTCGACCTGTTCAGGGCTATTGTTGGGAGCTCGAAGGGGGGGATAATCTTTTACCCGACTTCCGAAACCGAATGGATAATAATTATTCATTCATTTCAGATACATAATTATGTTTTATTCCTGAAGAAAATAAAATAAATACATTAATTTCCGTGGAGTATTTTGATTAAATTCCTAGCCTTATTATCATGGATACATCACGAAAAAGTTATTCACGGTATTTTATCAATGTTACTAACTCATTTACAGTACATATAGGAATGAAGTAAGTATCTTACGTGCAGATATCAATTATAGTTGAACCCCATTTTAATATTCAAAGAAGGACATTTTTCTGTTTCCGCCATTTTGTTTTAGAGAAGCCCCTGATTGGTCTACAGCAAAACAAAAATTAGAATCGGATTTAGGAGGTAGTAATCAGCAAAAGTGGAAAAAATCGTGGATCTACGTTAAATAATAACGGAGATATGAGTTTTGGCCAGCTTTTTTCGATTTCCGCCCATGTGGAGCGGGGCTAGTTGATACAGGGGCTAATTGATACTCTGTAATTTTTTAAATACTCTCTGGTCTCAGCACCTCTGAATATTTACAGACGCCTTCCTAAGACCCTATGAAATGCCCTCGTGTAATTCGAGTGCCGTGCTGCTTCGAGGAACGTCGCTGTGTTCAATTCAGTGTTTTTTGAATCTGAAAAGTAATATTTTTCATCGCCGTTTGAACATCTCTTGTAACAGCTGTTTTGGGATTCAAGGCGAGACGATTTGTTTGTTACGTCGAAACACTTTGCACTTTAAAATTGAGTATTAATTTGCACTATTGGACCTTCTGTTAAACCTAAAAATCGATTTATTCGCAACGGCGGCTAAAGAGGCAAGGTGAAGCAGAACGAAAGGGGCAAGTTGATACAATGTATCTTATATGTAGTATTTGTAACACTTTGCGTTTTATTACTTTATAGCCCAGTCATGGTCCGTACATACAAAAAAAAACATTTGGCTTTGAAGTAAGGAAATTTTACTCTTTTTCAAGTTATTTTTTTAATATTAAATTTATCTTAATTTTCAACATTTTTATTTACATTAAATTTGAACCAATTAAATATAACACGTTTTATTTTTAAATTTTGTGTTATAGTTTGTTTTCACCAACTAATTTAATGATGTATCAACTTGCCCCAGGCGGGGGTAGGTTGATACACTGTGGATATCATTGAAAAAAGACGATTGTGTAGTAGGTAGTCAAATTATAGCCCAGTAAATAATATTCTATGTATAAAGGATTCTTCAAGCTTACATTAAGTCACAAGATTGGTGAAATAGATCGTTTCTAAAAGTTATAAAATATTAAAAACCTAAAACTGTATCAACTACCCCGCTCTCCCCTGAACATTAATGTAGATACATAATTTAATTTTGCAACAAAATATAGTACATGACTGCTCATTAAAAAACTGCGCAAAGAACGATTTCCAAGAACATCGCTCCACCTTTTTCGATGCCCTCGATAACAGAAGAAAAAAAACAGAAGACTGTATGTCTTAATTTTCCCTCTTAATTTTTGGGCATTATTGAATACCAGCCCCTTGGCTTCAAATTCAACTTTTTCAATTTCTGTATCTTACTTAATGAAAAAGTTCTTCTGCGTATCGGCTCCCACCGGGAATTGAACCGGGGCCGCTTTCACCAAAGGCAAACGCGCTGTCCAAATGACTATCCAGGAGCTAACAGAAGAATTTAGTCCAAAGAGGAATGCTATTATTCTAGAATTAAAGTTACCAAGTCTCGTAAATAAGCCTGATACTGATTAGCCTCTTCCCCTGAACACCACGCACCAAACGAAGCACCGAGAGTCAATGCTGCAAATAACTACCGCCCTCTCTGTAAGTTGATCGGTGGGGGTTTTATGTGAAGCGAAGAGATAAAATACATCTAAGGAAAAGAGGGCAAAATTAACGAGTAAGTCCAATCTCAAACGAATGAAGGGAGCCACCTTCCACTCCAACTTCCGTACACTGAACATTCTTCGTTGGCCAAATTTCGCAATGCGACGGTACCTTTAATTGGTTTGAGTTATAGTGTCGCTAGAGATCCTTCGGGCTTGCACCACCTCGATGGTGACCTGTAAGATTGTCCATTTCTGCAGTTTGATTCTTTTTTTGGAGGGTGAGCCAGCAGTAACTCCAGTAAAGGGAACCACATTGCATGTGCCCTTTCGGAAAATGAAGATTGCGAGTCGTCAAAAAATTGTTGAGCAAGACAATTATTGTGTTGACTTTACAAGTTACGGGGTTATGTCATTCAACTGTCTTTGTTTTGGAAACGGCGGCCAAATTTAATTTCACCTAATATTTTCACGAAGTAAATTAGAAGGTATTAAATGCAGAATGGCTAAGACATTGGAAAATGCGCTGTTTATCACTTGATTCATAGAGATTATGTAAATAAATATCAACGTAAAGTAACCTCAATGTTACAATCAATAATAATCACATAGGGTCACTGATACCGGCCACTCTCAGAATTTCAATCTTTTCATTATTATTAGAATGGAAGCACATACCGCTTCATAAACAGGAAATGAAAAGTCTTCTGTTCAAAGATGAATTTGGGATGCTCACAACCCTTCCATGTTGAAAGAAAATCAGCTCAAAAAACTCTTTCAAATATCAAAGGAGATCAGTTGAGAGGTGAAAGAACAGCTAAGCTATTATGCTAGGTTATTATTTCACATTAGAATGATATAAAGGTAAATGGCATTTTTTCACTATTTTCAGTACCTATTCAGTTGGGAAATTTCCAGGAAAACAATTAAATTGAATAGTCTTAGTATATTCATGTGCCATATGTAAACTAAGTAATAATTATACAGGCTCGAGACATAAATATAAAAATCACATTGCATATATCCCAAATCATTCATCATTATGACTAGATCACATACAAAAACTCAAATATATCAATAGATTACCAAACAATTAAAGTTGAAGAACTAAATGAAATCTTAAAATAAAGCAAAATTTCATAACAGAAATAGTCACTAGTGATAATACCCAAGAATGATAATTTTGTACAATAAAAATAAACATTATCTTCTCAAAGATATTTATGAGAGTAAACATAAGACCATAAATCAATTTTAACCATACCCATTTTCATTGTAATAAGAACAAAAAACTGCAAATAAAAAAATAAAAAATACCTTCTGTGTAAATTCCAAACCTTACAAATCTCAATGAGGAAACAAGCTTAAGATAAACAAATACTTGCGAATCACCAATCACTCACAGATTTATGGTATTAATAGAAGGCAATTAATAAGTATACATTTCATAATGCCATAACTATAACCAAATGAAAATTGGATATAACAGATGCAAATACTTATTGAATCAAACCACAAAAGTCAATGCTTGCAAGTGGTTCAAGTAAAGAAAATTAGAAAATTTACTTATCCAGGTGTGGAAAGAAACATTAGAGCAATTATAGAAAGATAAGAGCCTCTATGGGTAGATTTTTCACTAACCAATCCCTTCCAATTTATATTGGATGGAAATAAGTATTAAAATAAAAAATATGATAAATTTGGAACGAAAAGAGTACATAATTATTCTAGAGCTCTAACTTAGAGTTGAATAGTGAAGAGTTAAACATTTATCTTACACCTGAATAGTCACGTAATTGAGATTTCTAACGTTAACATAAATGCTTCAACTGATTCATAAAGTAATCAATGGATGCAATTAATTTTTAATTGGTATCTGAGAATAAAGACTACATACAAATCTCCTTATGAAGCATATTACATAGCATTAAGTATTTGCTATGATGGATATAATTTCACACTGGGACGTTATATGCATGGACACATTCTGTTTTCCAATTGCATAAGCCCAACAGAGGCACACACATCCATCAAACAACATAAGGAGAAATCAAATTGAATAAAATAATAATATTAAAATCAAACTTAAACCAATGCACCACCTATACCAGCAAAGCAAGAACCTCTAACTATTAAAAGATGGAAAGCTACCTTTTGAGGCTCAAAATAATGTTAACTAAGTAATATACAGTGTTTGATATTCTTAATAAATCTACCTATTCAAATAAAGGAGGAGTTACAATTTGTATCACTAATAAAATTTTTATGAAATTAGAAAAATATGTCCCCATCATAATTTAATTAAGTCAGATTTATAGCTAAATTATTGTGGATAAGAAAGACAGGGGCCACTTCTTACATGAATGTATATAATCCCTAATCTCACAGCGTACTGCATCATTACTAAATCTTATATACTTCATGTACTAGCAAACATTTACTTGAATGACTCCCCAAGCATGATTAGTTATCCATAATTATGATTTCTGCATTCCAAATATCATGATTGGGTCCTTATTTGTCGATTCTACTGATTTTCTGCCGACAAAATCAAGAAAAAAATACTGAACCATTTTAAATCTGTTGTCAAGAAAAGCTAAAACAGCCAACCCTTAAAAATATTAACAGGTCCATTATCAAGGTCTGAACCATCTATTTTATACAGAACACTACTGCTATAGGTTCAGTAAATAATGCAATCAACCCAAAACACCTAAGGCGTTATTCAGATATTAATGGATGATAATGAGAAAGGATGATTTACATAAACCAACCCAAAATGAGGCTAAAACTTACTGACACCAATTTTCAGTTAATTATAACAGAATTGGAGTATACTGGATTGAATTAATAGAAATCTAAGTTTGATTAGTATTCCATAAACCCTTCCCTTCAACTGCTTCAATATTACCACATGTAAGGCCCTTTAGACCCTGATTCTCATGGCATTTTGGGATCCATTGGAATTGTGATGCCATAGCTATAATGGACAATCAACAAACAATCCAAAAAAATGTTTGAATTTATAATCAGTGGCAAAAATACACTGAATGGATCGACAAGAAACTATCAATGCTAGCAAATATTAGAAAAATGTCTGATTTGCTTAACTCACTTCAATGGAATCATTGATTGCATTTGACTTTGTTATAGTGACTGATATTATGCAATCTTATTGAGAAAAACAATCAATAACCAGTCAGTCTCAGTTTACATGGTGTGATGCTGGTCTTGCTATCCTAGTTTAGTATTCCTTGCAAGATGGTGGGAACTAAAGGACAGCAATTAAAAGAAGATTACATACTCATGTACAGAAAGGGAGGAAGAGTGTGGGATGTCCCTCCTAAGGATATCAAAACCTCATTTGAGGGAAAACAAACATGCCAAGGGGATCTGTTCTTAAATATTAATATGGAGTTGCAAAATAAGCTAATATTAAACAAGTAAAATTGCAATTTCTTTTCTTACATGCAAGCAAGAGATTATATTTCCACATCTGCTTTTCACACATACATCCTCCAACACATCAGTTAGATCTACAACTACTGATAGGGTAAAAAAACTTTAATGACACACCATAATAGCCCTCAACCATGTGAATTGTTAATAAGATTAGGATAAATACCTGAAGAATATTCTAAATCTACTCTAATTCACCATTCATCCATTCACGAGTCCACTCTATATGTACATACATATGTACAAGCAACAACAAACACCTAAAAGTATATGTGGATATCCGATATTATAATGCTACTGTATGAAAAGTCAAGCTTAAGTATGCAAGTCTTATTAGGCTGCTGCATTAGCCATACTCTGTTGTCATTGAAAATTTTCAAAGTTTAGAAGTTCCAAAGTTTAAGAGGCTTTGCAATTCAAATCATCTTATGAATACTGTAAGAGAAATATGGTGCATGCCCTTGACAATTTACTTAATTTTATGTCATGGGATGGAAAGAAAGCTTCAAAGTTAAGAACCTGCTTCACACCATTGCATCAATAGGTTTCTATGATACAATTTTTTAAATATTTTTATAATAAAATTACAAGGATAATGAATTCAGTTTTCAGCATGACTTTGAAATAAGAGAACTTAACAATTTACTGGGTTCTTCAGAAATTTTATGGAAGAGAAACTAAGAGGAAAGCAGCCTTAGGTAAATGAACCCCAAGCTAAGTGATAATGAAATATCTGCTAATTATAAATTTTGAATCAGGAACCATTTGAACCTAAAAGTCACAAGCACTCTTCAACAGTTGACGCATCATAAAATATCCTGCTATTGGCATTCCCTTGTCCTGCTGTAACATTTTTTCCTTATGTTCATGAGAGATTCAATGCAGAAGTCAAATCATTCGCTTTAATAATTTAATTTTAACAATTTTTAATAATAGGCAGCATCAACATGGCAATAATGATTTGAGTTCAATCAAGACAATGATTATTTTTTCCTTAGTACGGAAGCTCTGCCAGCATTGAAAAGAATTGGAAAATACTTTGTTTTCCAAAAAAGACTTCAACTCTATAGAAGTAATGTAGTTTTAGGATTGATCTTTAAATGACTTTGGCGCAATTGTGATGTTCCATCAAAAAAAGTCTTCACTACAGTATCAAGGTTGCTAAAGATCCAAACTTATGAAATTCCAGAACTTTTTCAGGTTTTCCAGGCCAAAATTTTCATTTCTCCAGATTAAAATATCCGTTCCATCATAAGGGGGTATTTAGTTCAAGAATAGGAACCAAACCCATTAATGTATATACACCATATAGTGATATGTGATATAGTGATGGAGCATGAACACTTCAGCAAGTCAATTTGAAAGCTCTCTTTGCTCATTCTTTAATTAGAAATGTAAGATTTAGGTAACGTTGGCTAGATCTAAACTATATTGACTAGATCTAGAATAACAAAATTTAGATTATACAAGATGACAAGATCAAGATTACACAATACGATTAGAACATGTAAGTTGTTGCAGATAATGGATTGGACATGGTAGATTATTACACCATGAAAGGGCAGAAATAGTGTACATGTTAATGCACTAATGTGGGTAATCTCAGGAGTGACCTATAGGAATATCATGTGATTTTCATGAACACAATGACAGTAGAGATTTCATTATTATGCTGAAATGGTCCACTTTAAGATGTCCATCGAAATTAAGTACTTGATCGTATTTCAAAGTCAATGTGGCTGGTGGTCAACTTGCAATCATATCAGCCGCCATACTACTGGCGCATGCTTGGACTTAGATTGAAAAGGAGGATTTTTCCTAAAATTGATTTACTTATTTTACTTCATCTACTTCCCTTTTTGAGAGCTGTTAATTGTACTGTTTACTTCCGCACAGCACATGAAAGTTTCTTATATTATAGAGGCTGCAAATTTAGTATTGTAAAAACAATGTTTTTCATCAATTTATATTTGAGGAATATCTACAAAATCTTTCTCTGCTAAGGTACAGAAAACCAAGTTCTTGAATCATGCAGTAGAAAGAAATGATTATTTCATTAAGTCAGCTGATTTTATTATACATATTCTCTACTTCAAGAATAGTAGCTTTTTAGTAGGTAGTATGTTGAATAAAAATACAACAATGTTACTGGTAAAATTTTCAAATAGCCACTAGGGAATTAAATATATTTATGTTAACAGTCTTCTACATTAGGGAATGATGTACAGCAAACAGCATAAAAAAAATACCACCTAAGACGCAACCAGCATAACTCGAGAAGGGCGAGTCTTTCAGATTCTCTGTTTTGAGCGTGCTTTTCGTCTTCCTCTTTATGCCTGGCAAGTTTTGAAGGCTTTTGTGATAATATACACTACCGGTCAAAAGTTTGGGTCCACTTGTTGATGTTGATGAAATGTTCAAAATACCATGGTTTTCTTCGTTCATTATTTTTTTATTATCAATATTTATGAAAAAGTAATCATTATTTACACAAAATATAATAATAATAATAATAAATCGTCTTTATTTGGGCGAGATTGAGACTTAAAAGTCTCTTCTTCCATCTAACCCATCGTCATTAAGTATAAAATAAGAAATAGAAAAAATTAGAAGAATTGTGGAGGTAAAAAACCTAAGAGATTCTTATGGGAAAAAAATCCACTGCAGGAAAACACCCACAAGGAAGGGGGGTGTGAAAAACCTGCGCAAACCTACCAATAGTAATAGCAGAAAGATAAGAAAAGAGAAAAACATTCAAAAATAAATAAATACACTACCAATAAGTACTTATATGCGATACATAAATCAGTTCACATTTAAAAAGAGATAGCAATATACAAAGTAACATAAAAAAACAAAATAGAAAAAAACGTACATTATCAGAGAAAAAAAAATAAGATAAAAGAATATTATTATAAAAAAACAGTATCAAAATAATGCACACAGTATGTATGTACTAGTCAACATTTTATATAACATAGATATTTAGGTAACTCTAAGTAAGAAAAAAAGAGAGAGAAAAAAATAAACAGATGAGAATTATTAGGTATATAGACAGAATAATTACGTACTAAGACAAAGAAAGCATCTAATGCGTTGAGAGGAAGAGCAGGAGCAACATCAGTTGAGTGTGTATGGGATAGAGGAGATTTCTTTTCATTGCTGATTGCATTGCTGCATTTCGTGTCAGGGCATTTATATGAAAGATTTAAGCAAGGATAGAGGAGTAACATAAGGTGATTCAGTGAATGCATATTGAAAGGAAGGAGTAGTGTGGCTTTTTAATTCGGAATTCTATCTAGCTGAAGGTAATTATGTCTACTAAAATATGTCAACTCACAAAGAAACCCGATAGTTTTTTTAAATTTTTGATTCATCGAAATATCCGCCTTTTGCTCGCATAACAGCAGCGCATATTCTGGGCATCCTTTCAATCAATTTATGCAATGATTCCGTCGTTATTTGATTCCAGCAATTCTGTAGGAACGTCCAAAGCAGTTTTGTATTAGTTGGTTGCAATTTTCTCACTTGTCTGTCCCACTCGTCCCACAACAACTCGATCGGGTTACAATCCGGCGACTGAGGAGGCCATTCCATATATTTGAGTTCTTTCTGCTTCTCTTTGGCTGCGATGTAATCCCGGCAAAATTTAGAAGTGTGTTTAGGATCATTATTTTGCCGAAAAACGAATCCGCGACCCACAATTCTTTTCCCACACGGAAAAGCGTGCCATTTAAGAATGTTGTGGTTGACTTTTTTGTCCATGATACCCTCAATTTTCACAATGTCACCAACAATGTCCCCAGCAAAGCATCCCCAGATTAACACTGACCCTCCACCATGCTTGACTGTGGGGATCACACATTGGTTAATCATGCGTTCGCCTATCAAACGACGAACATATTGTCGGCGTCGTTTGTTGAAAATTTCAAATTTTGATTCGTCCGTGAACAAGAATTTAGACCATTGTTGAGTTGTCCAACCTTTATGTTTTTTAGCCCAATTCAATCTTTTAACTCTGTTTCTCTTGCGTAGTGGTTTTTTAGTGGCGACGCATCCTTTCAAGCCATAATTTCGTAGACGTCGCTGTACCGTCGAAAAAGATACTGGTGCTTCGCGCGCGGAGTTGAGTTGTTCGCGAATTTCGGGGGCTGTGAGAGAACGATTTTCTTGCTTACAACACAGAGGAACTTGTTCTCTTGTTTTGACGTAGTTTTAGTCCTCCCAGACCGATGACGACTCTGATTACACCCTGTTTCGCTCTTTCTGTGTAAGGATCTCATGACTGCATTTTTAGAAGCATTACATTTAGAAGCAATTTTTCGCGTTGAATAACCTTCTCCATGTAGTGCCACAATGACTTCTCGTGTCTCTACACTCAGCTCTGCTTTTCGACCCATTTCTCTATGAATGGAACATTAAATATATAGCTTTGTTCACATTTCAATAGTGAGATTATATTTTTCGAATTAAGTCAATTTACATAAACATTTTTGTCGAACACTTATGATTTTGAATACGAAAAATGTTCTACTCAACTTTTTGCAAAGAAAAATATAACAAACAATTGGAAATATAACTCCTGGAGTGAGTTTTTGCAGCACAAGGATGTTACGCGTAATAGACACTAGACGCATCGATAGAATTCAACAAGTCATAACACGTTTATGCTCGATCTACGCGTATCCCAAGGATGCCCTCTCCACTCTGACACGCTCCTACACTCTGACCAGTAGCAAGACACACGTGCTTGACAAAATCCACTGACTTAATTGTGTAGAATTCAAAAATAAAGCAAGTGGACCCAAACTTTTGACCGGTAGTGTATATTTTATAAATAATCGCTAAAAGTCATTGCTTTTGCTGCGGTAGAAGCAGTATTGTATTACGAAAGAATTAAATTCGCATTTTGTTAAATATGCTCGAATCTCAAGCGTAATTCGCTCTTCTTCATAAAATATTGGACATGAATTACTTTGGCTGCTCATATTTCTTCCAAACATAATATTTTCCATCAATGCAGATTAAGAATGAAATTGGTTATTTCAGTTAATGCCGCAGGATGAACGTTTTCGTAAAGATTATGCTTAATTATGATACGATCATAGAGAATATGAACTACTGTAAATTATGTCAACAGAAGAAGGGGAAATTAGAAAAAATGTAATAAGAATAAAAATAGAGTAATAATTAAACAATACCTGCTATTACAAATAATGATATGTGATAGTGAAACTCAAATAGGAAATAAGTTGCTAGTTTTCATTGAAAACGAATTTGTGAAAGTCGCCAAACTGTTTGGACGCCATTTACATTTGCAGGGAATTTTGGTTTAAATAATTTAAATAGTAGCGCACTTTATACTATATGTGAGATGATACCAGTGTATGCCATCTGTCCTCGCTATAATCTCGCAATAATCTTTCCACCGTCTGACTGCGAAAATCACTATCGTTGAGTTTAGGGTCGTGTTGTCGCGTACTTCGTCATGTAAATCACAGCTAAGGAATATATCTCATAATTATTGTCTATACAGAGTCATATTCTTGAAGGATACCCAGCCGAGGGCTCCGGTCATTTAGGACTTACTGCTATCGAACCTGCAGTCTTTTAACAAACCGCTTTATATTGTATGCGCGTGAAAATTTCTTTTGAATAATTAAATCAGAAGGACTAGTCGTGCAGAGTGGAGTCAAGCACCAAAAGAATTGAATAATATACTTGTAATTATTTAATTCCTTTCATTTACACCTTCTCCGTAATAAATGTTTGAATGCTAAAACGAATAATAATTTCAACATTGGAAAAAGGAATGAACCAACAATTTTAGACATAACAACTTCATTTTTAAAATACACACGTAATACACTCATGCATGAATAATAGATTTAAATCTGCTACTAAGGGTTTCAGCGGTCAGTCCCCTTGGGTGCTATTTCTGCTCTTCTTGTTTTCGTCTACATAACTGTATATGAGTGCCATTCATACCGGCCTTCTCAGCGAAACAAAGGTAGCTTCTCCGTGGGGGTGAGAGAAGAAAGAAAAAGGGTCTTCCATGGAGTGATCACAGGTTACTTCTTCAGTCCATCTAAAATTCGAAGCATCTTTTAGGGTATGTCTATGTCTATGTAAGAACCCTGCAAGCCGCCTTTCGGCGTGTGGCAGGGGGTGCAAGCACCTTGACTCTAATTTCCTAAACGGTTGCTTTCGCGTATAGTTCGCGGAAAAAATGAATTTTTGAAACGATTCGTTCTAGCATCTATTTCCCTAATCTTTCTGGCAGTATCAGAACGGCCCATATAACAGGGGGGTCGCATTTTATCGGTTACATCATCTGAAAACGTAATTTCTCTGAACTTATTTAATAAATTTATCCCTTGAATTTTTCTTCTATCTTCTAATGATTCCCATACCGCTTCCTGTAACATCTGAGTGACACTCGCTGTTTTATCGTGGCAATTCTTTACAAATCGTATCGCCTTTCGTTGTACTTTTTGTAAATCCCGAATATGACATTTCTCGACAGGGTCCCATACACTACATGCATACTCAAGGTGAGGCCTAACTAACGCTAAGTAACATCGCTCGCGAACCTTTTCTTCGCTCCTACTGACTATTCTTTTGACGAAGCCGAGTTTCTTAAGTGCTTTTCCACATATATTTCGGAGGTGGGCACTCCATGATAGATTATTCGTGAGAGTTACTCCAAGATACTTTACCGATTCTACTGTCATTAGGTTTACCCCTCGGAGGCTATAAGAATAATCATTTATTATACATTTACTTTCGAAGAAGTTCACTACCGAACACTTTTCTACATTAAGCTCTAATTGCCCATCATCGCACCAGTTCATAATTCTATCTAAGTCGTTCGAAAGGGTTAATGTATCGTCTGAACTAACAATTTCCCTGTAAATGACTGTGTCGTCTGCAAATATCCTAACATTGCTTTCAATGTGATTGCTGAGGTCGTTGATGTATACTCTAAATAACAACGGTCCAATTACACTGCCCTGAGGGACGCCCGAGGTCACCTTAACCAAGTTGGAACTAATACCATCGAGTACTACTCGTTGCTCTCTATCGGTGAGAAAGTCTTTTATCCAGTTAATAACTTCTGCATTGATACCCGCAACGAAAAAAATCATTCAAGATATTAGCTTTGCCTTTAGCATCGTTTACTAGAAGGGTATTTTTATGAGATAGAAAATTGCTTGAAAATGCCATTCTTAGATGTGGACGGAAATATAATGAAAAGTTCGTCAATGAAGGAATATGAATGGGGTTACAATTAATTACTTATATATTTTTTACATAAAGCATGGAGAAGATGATAGGAAAATAAACAATGGGGATACGGAAAATTTTATGCTTACTAAAAAGAGAATGCTGATTCTCTTCAACACTAACGCATACGTCAAAAAATGTAAAGATAATATGGTAAACAGGCTCAGAAGTGATGTGCACAAATGCTGGGATGTAGGCTGTTTATAAGATTGAGAAAATGGTTCAATTACAAGATTGAGAAAACGATTTAAGCCATTTTAAGACAAAATAATGCAGGTTAGAAGGTGACCGAAAAAATATATTTTTTCAATGGTTCAGCCAGAGAGAATGTGAATGAGATCAATTATTCGAGAAAGTTCCGAATTTTCTGGTAGTTTGCAAGTTTCCTTTTCCTTACCTACTGCATTTGGTGTTATGTGAACTTATTTCTAAAACGTTCATTTACATCCAAAATCCATAAACCATTAACAATAGACCTATCATAGTCGAAATTATTTATTATCACTGTAAATTTATTTTGCTTCGAAAATTATTGGCATCAAATGCATAGGGTAGGACATAATCACGTAGGCATATAAGAATATGCATGCAATGCTCATACATTCATGCATATAATTAGAGCTTCCGCCAGTTTATCCCACATAAATGTCGAGCAATTCACACATTTAAATTTCTGCACCTTCAAGATATCGTAAATGTCTTCCTTATCTTTAAACCAAGAAGTTTTAAGGAAGAATAGGCGAGGCTTGGAAACCAGCATTAAGATTCAGCAGTAATAGATTCTCCTGACAATAGGAAATATTTCCCAAGAAGGGAAGCTTTACCCATCTTATTTAAGAGTAATTATGGGTAATAAGTATGAGATGTCAGTATTTCTAGTGCTGTATCTGATAATGGCTGATGAACTTGAACTGGCCTCTCATTAAAAAAAGGAAAGGGAAAATACGAAGCCTAAATTATAATTGTAAAACGGCTTTTACCGATGTAAGGGCAACTCAGATTGATTACGCCTGATTTAGTAGTTTTAATAAATTTAATTTCCGTAAAAATATAGTCATAGCTCAACGACTATAAGAAATGGCGGAAATAACTAAGGACAAAGATTCACAATTTCTTACATAACGCTGTTTCACAAAGTAACGGCTTCTTCAATCAATTTGACTGTAAGGAAATTATTCAGAGAACTGGAAACAAAGAAATCTGCATCTATTGCGAAGGAAATTGATTCCAATCATTGGGAAGGGGTAATCTGAAGATTATTGACACTCAGGGCAGGCAGACGTTTAGAACTAGTTCCCCTTAATGGATAAAAGAAAGTTTAACTAAATATAGTGACCGGGTGTAATCATTAAAATTCCCTAAGCTACGCGTATAATCTTATCACTGAGAATCTTCAAGGGATCTGAGAAGAGCTGCTGCTGACAAACGCTGCTGTGAACGGTCTCCCAGACTGCCCATGTCTCGGACCGTCTCTGCTTTCAGCAATAGAATTAAACATATATTAACCATAGAAAGATCACTCCCGTAGAAACTTAAGCTTCAAAAAATGCCAATTCCAATATTTACATTCATCTTTTCAGGCTTTTTTCGCTATTTCTTCTAACCAATGATTTTCATAAACCTTTGGGATATCCTTACAAATCAACCAACAACAAAACAAGAAAATTTAAGAAATAGCTATTTGCGTAAACTAACGTTCCTTTGGTTCTATTTTATTGCTATCATTGGATGTATAGGGTTTTCAATCAAGGGCATTGCCAGCCACTGGGCTAGGGGGGGGGGGAACTGCCTGATAAAATGAAAAATGCATAACTTACAGGGGCTAGTTTATTCATGCCCTCTTCTTACTACAAATATGTCAAATCTTTCAAAAACTAAATGTATTGAAAACTAGAGGAGTTTAACGCTTATATGGCCAACTCATTAAACTTTCCAAGATAGTAGTTTACATAAGCAAACTATTGGAAACTTATTATAAGTTTTGCTTGGATTTCTAGTTTGGTTACGTCCAATTTCTATTAAAAATTATTTTTTTTCGATGCTTAAGTATTTTGATGCTGTAGATATATACTTCCCAAGTATTTGAGAGATCTTTCTTCCAAGAGTTTGCCGAGCGTGAAAAGAAATAGTTACGGTTATTTGACAAGCGATATAAAACGTCTCAATAAATCACCACATTGGTGCACCCATCCTTATTTGAACATCTTTCGTTGTTAGACTATATCATCAGCAGCTCTCTTAGGAATTACTTCATCCGTTGCTTTTAAAATTTCCTTCTCTTCTAAGAAACAAAAATCATTTATATCAGATGAAAGTTACTGGTAGGCTTACAATTAAACCTGATTTCATTATTTATGTATTAGCCAAGTATTCAATTGAATGCGTCACATAGCGGAGAGTAAAAATTCGGCTGCATTAAAATATTCTGTAGACTCTTGATTATAGTTGATATTATAATTGAATCTGCAGAAATCAAGTTATATACCAAGGTGGAAAAAATGAAGACGTCAAAATTATTATTTAGACTAAGTAATAGGTATACTATAATAGGGATACCCAGCAGAGAGATGATACAAAACTCAGTCTTACGCACTGAGTGTTCAAAGGAAACAAAACTTTTCCACGAATTGAAATTTTGAATGGGCATTGCATAACCAGATATGAGATTCGTGGGATTCTATCAGAAGAGAAAAGATTGGTTGCATCGAAAAGGAGGCTGAAGAATTTAAGTCACAGTTTTAACAGTTTCTCAAATTTATTTCAAGTCATCAAGTCACAGTTCCGATAAATATGTGCGTAACTTACGCGCACAATACCTTTCAGCTAACTGATTTGCTTCCAAAATGGTATCTTATTAATTATATCATCAAAAATTAATTTCTACTGATAACTTGTATTGCTCCAATACTTTTACAAATTTCTACGGAAACCAGGTTATTGAATTATTTTCGTAACTATACAGCAAATTAACTGGTAATCATAAAATAAGGATCAGTATATTTTCTATCATACCGAGTAATCAAGAGTCTACTGTACAGACTTTTATTCGTCCAGAATGCTTAACAAAGGAACCAGTTCCTTTGGAATTGTCGCTAAACTCATCTTGAGGTGTGCCCTCCGATAACAGCCCTAAAATAATACAATCCTAATTTATGCAACTAAGAATGGTCATTTTACAAAAAACCACATAGACATTTACTTAGGTTTTCCCGATAGAGGCCTCGAGCTATTAGCGGACTGTGAAAAACATTTTCAGATGTCCATCTGTATCTTATGAAATTCAAACTAAACTCTTCTTCGAACTGTTCCCTGTGAATTTCTCAAATGCACTATTCACGAGCCTAGCTTTGTATTCATACCCTTAAAACTGTCACATGCAGAATATCTAATTGAGTGTTTTATCAATCTGTTTGTCTCTCTAACGTAATCTTAATCTCTGTTTTCAGGGTTTTCGAATTACTTCTCGAATGTTCCCTTGAGTTTTTGCGTGGAGTAAACGAATCAGCACCCTGATTACGTAAAAGTGAGAACTATGACGCCGGCTGACAGCTAACACTGCTTGCTATGACGGTCGGCGACAGCGAGCGATCACGTAACTCACCGTCATAGCACTTAGGACGGCCGTAGTTAAGATTTTTATATTTTTTTGTTGGTAGCATTAGAAAATCTGAAGAACCAATGAAAAACCTTGACACATTACCAAACAATTGCACACGACAGCGCCGGCGGTGTTTTGAGCCTTTTTTGAACAGCGCAAGCAATGGAAGCCGTACAAGTGAGAGTAATTAACATAAATAAATTATGTTACTCTTTGGAAGTAAATAATAAAGTTTAATAAATAGTTTAAGATGTAATTTCGTATCTTCAATATCATATTAATTATCCTGGATACAGTAAATAGATTCAGGTGGCACTTTGCATTACTTTACAAAAGATTGAAGTAAAACTTTCTGTAGACCGCTTGTTTCAATAATAATAATGAAGTATTTAATTTTTAATAATTTACTTAGATATCTTGAAATGGTAGCGGAGGTAAATCTTATGTTTTAAAATTCTGCTGTTAAGCGTATTATCCAGTTTCTCGTTATTAACAATCGTGATCCCTATATTCATATAATTGCTTTAATAATTTAATTGTAATTCAATTTACGTATACATATTGATTTTTAACACAACAAAGTTGCCTTTAACATAGTATTTTAAATAAAGATGATGAATTGTTTTGAAGATATTAAGACGAATACTATGTTTGTATTGTTTCAATTAATGCTCTTGGACTATTATCAAATTCAAAACTTTAGCAGAGTGTAAAATATACACACTCCAAAAGTGTGTGACTAGGATCAACTGAATTTTCTGCACTATAAAGTCATTAGACTTGTTATGGCCCATAAGTTCGCTAGATTACTAATTCGCATTAAAAGTTATTAGGATCAGATTTAAAATAGTATTACCATTACATATTTATATTAACTGATACCCAAAGCATGAAGCTACAACTGAAAGTTTTTTTTTCTTATTTATACGTTGAAGTTGAAGCAAGATTTCTATTTGCATATCGAAGAATATTCTGATGTTTAAGAAACAATAAATATCTCTACGAGTTATCTACAAATAATTTCAGAAAGAAAGCTAATCGAGGAGGGAGGGCTAACGAAAGGAAACTCAAGTATTTAGTAGACTACATGAGTCTAAACAGTAGTATTGCAGCTACAGAAACTACAGAAATTACCAATATTTTACGCGTCCGTCGTTTCCAAAACAAAGACAGTTGACTGACGTTACCCCGTACTTATGGTGTCAACATAACAATTTTTATGCTTAGTATACTGATTGTATGGTAAATAAATGCTTTTTAACTTACACTTAACGCATAATAAATCATAAAACAATATTATTAGGCTAATCATCAAATTTATTGTTCATAATCGATTTCTTATGACGCTTTTCACTGCTTCTCACGGCCTTTTCCAGCCGTCATCGCGTATGACGGCCGGAAGGTGAGAAAAAGTGCTCTCACGGATAGGAAATCGCTCCTACCTCCCTTTGTCGTTCGTATGACGTTGCCCCTGGCAACGACATACCCCCCCGCCCGGGGGGGGGCAGCTGCCCCCCCCTAGCGACGCCCTTGTTTTCAATTCTTTTATTCCAAATTTTTTCTTTCAAAATTCCAAATTTTTATTCCAAGGGTTAAATGATAGACACAGTTAATAGTTTCGTAGATTTTAAGAAACTTTAAATTAATATAAAAATCACCAAAAGCAAGTGAATAGATTTTTTCTCTCAGTGTTGATGATAGCCAAAACGTTAAACTCATCTTGATTCACTTATGAAATTTGCTAGTCGATCTCACCTGGTTTATAAAATACAAAATAAGGATGTCATTTAAATACGTATTGAAACTCAATTATAATCGTCATCACTGTAACACACACTCAATAACTTTCCCATTCTGTATCGAGTACTAATAAGTCATACCTCTAGCTAAGACGTAAGTTTGGTTAGACGTCAATTAACCCATTGTCATGCAAAAGTGACAACTCTACGGATAGCGGTCTTATCATTTTTCATAACTGATAAAATAAAAGATGGTTTTCTTAAAATACTGAGAACTTCGAAATAAACAAATTGTAATACTCTTCGGAGTCGAGTGGTGGATCAGTAAATAGCTAAAAATACAAGAGGAGTAACTTTTGAGAAATAAAATTTCGAGAATTTTACCAAAAGGACGTCTACCGCTGGCCTTTTACAACAGTTTTTACTGGAAGCCATTATTTTGAAACGATAAGGAATCCATGGATCCAATTTTTAGGACAGTGGTTTCATCAAGCGATTTATGATTATTTTCATTCAATCCACATCAGACAAACAGTGAGATCTCGTAAGTTATAGGTTAAAGAACATACAATATTTCTAATCTGATGCTCTGCAGTCCCACTTTATGAGAGATTTATTTCTTCGAGTCATTCTTCTAATTACTAGTTAAAAATTATACATATATCAGAGAAAGCTAGCGGACACATTATTTTAGATAAAATCAAAATGAATCAAGCAAATTGCAACCCAAATCCTGTTCTCCCAACGAGAAAGATTTTCCTTTCCATTTTCCTTTGGCAACGGAAGGTTTATCTTGCCCTTTTCCCCCACCTATTTCGTTTTGTCCTGTTTAACAGTTTTCCAGGAATTCTACCCTTTTACCTGCCGGTCACACTTTTGTTCCCTCTCATTCTTTCTTCTTTTTCCAGGCACACGCCATATGGAGGATCGCGTATTTATGTAAATGTTGAAGATAGTGCTAATAATCGTCGAAGCAAATTGTGTGAATTTTTCTACAGTGTTGTTATAAGGATAATTTAATTTTACAAATTAATGGATTATACAATCTATAGGAGTTATGAGAGTATGGAGAAATAGTAATCTAGAAAACAATATTCCTTATTTAAATCAATCGAATGAGCTTTAATTTTGAGGAACTCCGTAGGTAAATAAACGCAAGGAAAGAAATAACTTTGTCAAAATGTAATGATGAATGAATGAATGACTTGATGATGGAGATCAATCTCTGAAACTAGTCGTGTCTTGTTTCCATTTATTGTTTATAATAAATACTGTGGAAAATGTACAAATTTTGTTATTGTCATCATGACGTATTTCCACAAGACGTCGCCTGAGGCTGTTGATTTTAACTTTGTCAAAGTTACACGACTTTTTGTGTAGAAGTTGTGGAACTTTTATTTCCTTGTGTTTATTCCTTAGTTATTTCTCTTGATAATAGAAGGATTTTCAATTGGGAAAGTTAAACGAAAGGTTTGTAAAAGCAATCAAATTATATTAATCCACCGAATCATGCACATATCTTATATAAAAAAAATTCAGCCTGCATATGTTTCTGCCCGCAAAACTCGAAAACCAGTCGGTCGATTGACTTGAAATTTTTACAGAACATTTCATTCAAATATTTATACGAAATATAAAATACGAAAGTATTTCTATTGTAAAAAATGGCGACACTTTGTCCTTGCTTCGATCGCAGACGAGTCAAAGCATTTCCGTAAGAAATGAACGTAAAGTTCATTTTTGTCGCTGCAGATTTCTTTTCTTTTGCAAAATTAAATTAAAAAGAATGGTCACACGAGATTGAGGCGAGAACGAGAAGCAGAGAAAAGGAATAAAAAACCTTAATTTGGTCATGTATTATTATTTTCGAATTGATTTTTCGGGATTTTACTCGGAATACACGAATTTTTTTGTAAATTTTATGAGTATAAACAACCGGTCCCCCTGACGAAAAATGCCATTGTTGAATCCAAGATCCTGCGTTTTGGCCTATTTGAAATTAAGAAGAAGAGAATAGTTGCTGGTTTCGTTCACCTTGATGAGTATAATCAATTGTTGGAAGTGATTTAAATGATCAATTTTCGAAAAACAAAATGTGAGTTAATTTGATACCGAACGCTGTATTCGGTGAAATTCATTTGTATGGTTTTGGAAATGATTTAATAATCTGTTATCGAAAATCAAAGTGAGAGTTACTTTGTTTGATTGCTGCATTCAATTCGATTCATTATTAGTTAGTTTCCAGTTGGTCGTCGTCAAATACAACAGTACGCGTTAACACATTGTGACAATTTTTACGATAATCTCGTGGCGACGTGGCGATCGTGGGCGTGAAAGGGCAGGAGTGGATTTGACTTGTGTGACTTGGGTGGAGCCTTCGACTCTTGATCGCTTTTTATACCAAATGGTGGAAGAATACAAAATCTCTGTGAACAGTTTGAAGTCCGAAGTGACCATACTCCGCGCTCACGTGTGAAAGGCGTGCCAGCCAGCTCTCAATGTCTGTGTTCCGCTGCACTGTGTGACCGTAAACTCAAGGGCGAGTCTAGGTTTTTTGAGAGAGTCTTCCGGTTTTTCGAAAGAGCGGCACATTGCTTAGATAGCACTTGGAGGCGAAGGTTGTTTTGAAGAGAGAATTTTGCGACATCTTGTAAATTCGGAGTCTTCCCGAATTGACGTTCGTATTGGGTGACTTTTTGTACTAATTGTCAATGAGCAGTTCAATTTAAGTGTTATTTTGTTGTATGATATTGTTTGACACCTTTATATTATTATTTATTATATTTATCGTTGAAACTTATTTTCTGATTGATTTCCCGATGTGGATATCCCGAGCTGGTTGCTGTTCAGAGTAGTAATTGAGTCACCGAATGTTTTTCTGTTTCTTTCCAAGTTCTGATTTATTAGGTGGCGCAACATCAAATGTTGTCGCAGATAATGGATAGTAGCAAATGATTTTTATATAAATAACGAAAATTCTACATCCAAAAGTGAGAGCCAAGCTAGCGTAACGGACCATGTCCTCCACCTTTCTTTTCTCTCCCTCTCTTCTCGAGAGAAAGGCTCGCCGGCCCGAATTTTGGACTAAGTTTTTCTTGGTAGGTCAGGGGTAGTAACTTGTTTGGTAATGTGTGTGTTCCATGTTGCTATTGCCTTGGTGAAGCACCTCCTGATAAGTACATTAGAGCTAAAGAGGACTTCACCCATAATCGGCAACAGTAGCTTACCATGCAAAAAAATACTTCATGATGCTTTATTGCTTTGCCATGTCTTCCCACCCTCTCCCTAGCCAACCTCTCCCTACCAACCCTCTCCCTTCCCACCCTCTCCCTTCCCAACCCTGTCCCCTCCCACCCTCTCCCTTCCAACCCTATCCCCTCACACCCTCTCCCCTCCCACCCTCTCCCTTCCCAACCTCTCCCTTCCCACCCTCTCCCCTCCCACCCTCACCCTTCCCACCCCCTCCCTTTCCACCGTCTCCCCTCCCACCCTCTCCCTTCCCATCCTGTCCCCTCCCACCCTCTCCCCTCCCACCCTCTCCCTTCCCACCCTCTCCCTTCCCACCCATCTCCCTACCCACCCTCCTCCCTTCCCACCCATCTCCCTACCCACCCTCCTCCCTACCCACCCTCTCCCGTCCCACCCTCTCCCTTCCCACCCTCTCCCTTCCCACCCTCTACTTTCCCACCCATCTCCCTACCCACCCTCTCCCTTCCCACCCATCTACCTACCCACCCTCCTCCCTTCCCACCCAGCTCCCTTCCCACCCTCTCCCTTCCCACCCTGTCCCCTCCCACCCTCTCCCATCCCACCCTCTCCCATCATACCCTCTCCCTCCCCACCCATCTCCCTTCCCAGCCTCTCCCTTCCCAACCATCTCCCTAATCCACCCTCTCCCTTCCCACCCTCTCCCTTACCACCCTCTCCCTTCCCACCCTCTCCCTTCCCACCCATCTCCCTACCCATCCATCTCCCTTCCCACGCTCTCCCATCCCACCCTCTACCTTCCCAACCTCTCCCTTCCCACCCTCTCCCTTCCAACCCTCTCCCTTCCCACCCTCTCCCTTCCCACCCTCTCCCTTCCCACCCTCTCCCTTCCCACCCTCTCCCCTCCCACCCTCTCCCTTCCCACCCACTCCCTTCCCACCCTCTCCCTTCCCACCTATCTCCCTACCCACCCTCTCCCTTCCCACCCTCTCCCTTCCCACCCTCTCCCTTCCCACCCTCTCCCTTCCCACCCTAACCCCTCCCAGCCTCTCCCCTCCCAGCCTCTCCCCTCCCACCCATCTACCTACCCAACCTCCTCCCTTCCCACCCAGCTCCCTTCCCACCCTCTCCCTTCCCACCCTGTCCCCTCCCACCCTCTCCCATCCCACTCTCTCCCATCATACCCTCTCCCTCCCCACCCATCTCCCTTCCCAGCCTCTCCCTTCCCAACCATCTCCCTACCCACCCTCTCCCTTCCCACCCTCTCCCTTACCACCCTCTCCCTTCCCACCTATCTCCCTTCCCACGCTCTCCCATCCCACCCTCTACCTTCCCAACCTCTCCCTTCCCACCCTCTCCCTTCCAACCCTCTCCCTTCCCACCCTCTCCCTTCCCACCCTCTCCCTTCTCACCCTCTCCCTTCCCACCCTCTCCCCTCCCACCCTCTCCCTTCCCACCCACTCCCTTCCCACCCTCTCCCTACCCACCCTCTCCCTTTCCACCCTCTCCCCTCCCACCCTCTCCCTTCCCACCCTCTCCCATCCCACCCTCTCCCTTCCCACCCATCTCCCTACCCACCCACTCCCTACCCACCCTCTCCCTTCCCACCCATCTCCCTACCCACCCATCTCCCTTCCCACCCATCTCCCTACCCACCCTCCTCCCTACCCACCCTCTCCCGTCCCACCCTCTCCCTTCCCACCCTCTACTTTCCCACCCATCTCCCTACCCACCCTCTCCCTACCCACCCTCCTCCCTTCCCACCCATCTCCCTACCCACCCTCCTCCCTACCCACCCTCTCCCGTCCCACCCTCTCCCTTCCCACCCTCTCCCTTCCCACCCTCTACTTTCCCACCCATCTCCCTACCCACCCTCTCCCTTCCCACCCATCTACCTACCCACCCTCCTCCCTTCCCACCCAGCTCCCTTCCCACCCTCTCCCTTCCCACCCTGTCCCTTCCCACCCTCTCCCTTCCCACCAATTCCCTTCCCACCCACCCTCTCCCTTCCCACCCTCTCCCATCCCACCGTCTCCCTTCCCACCCATCTCCCTACCCACCCTCTCCCTTCCCACCCTCTCCTTTCCCACCCATCTCCCTACGCACCCACTCCCTACCCACCCTCTCCCTTCCCACCCTCTCCCATCCCACCCTCTCCCTTCCCACCCATCTCCCTACCCACCCTCTCCCTTCCCACCCTCTCCCTTCCCACCTATCTCCCTACCCACCCTCTCCCTTCCCACCCTCTCCCTTCCCACCCTCTCCCTTCCCACCCTCTCCCTTCCCACCCTCTCCCTTCCCACCCTCTCCCTTCCCACCAATTCCCTTCCCACCCACCCTCTCCCTTCCCACCCTCTCCCATCCCACCCTCTCCCTTCCCACCCATCTCCCTACCCACCCTCTCCCTTCCCACCCTCTCCCTTCCCACCAATTCCCTTCCCACCCACCCTCTCCCTTCTCACCCTCTCCCTTCCCTACCTTTCCTTTCCCATCCTCTTCCTACCCATCCTCTACCCCACCCCCTACACAGCTATCCCAATCCCACTCTTTACCTTACCCACTCATTTCCCACTGTCTACCCCAACCACTCCAACATATTTCCCCCCATTGCTTCTACTATACCCTACTCCCATAATACTCCCGTAATACTTACTTGATATCCTTCTTAATTACTGCATTTAATTTCTGGATATGATATATTCCACTTCTGCAGAATCTTTTAATGAAAACAGGTTTGATTATTTTATTGTTACCAAGGCATCATTCTAAAACTATAATTCTGGCTTATTCCTTTTTCTTTTTTTAACATCTTAATGTGAGTAGTCTATATTTTGTATTGTTACGTTATTTCTATAATTTTATCATATGTCAGTATATAATATTTGTATTATTTTTGTACTCTTTAGGGACTTTCCTAGAGCAAAATAGAATTATTATTTTTACCTATACCATCCATTCCCAATGCTTTGTCCTACCCGATACCTTCCCTCCCTCTACAACACTCAACCCTCCCTCCATGCCACCTTTCCCAATCAATCGCATACTTCTCATACTCTCCCATAACAATATCCCATCTGTTATTATTTTCACTTTTTCTTCCCAAGTAGACATTAGGAATATTACGAGAAAACCAATGAAAAGTTACAGAATATATAAATTATACATGGCCCTGCCTTACATATCATAATACATCTATACATCTGCAATCGTTAGATTGGTTAAGGGCGCAAAGTTTTTTGTATTCATATTACGTACATTCATGTCATGGCACACATTACATGTTCCAACCTTTTAATTTATTATACTATACATTTGAAAATATATTTTGGCTTGGAAGCAAAAGAATGTATTTCACTCCTTATCTTCCGAGGACGAGTGTTGCTTCAGGTGTTCGTCCTCCAGTTCTTGATCCACTTCGTAACCTGGGGTCATTGTCTGGTAATGCTGCTCCGTGGTGATGTCCTCAATGTACAAGTGTTAAATCATCCTACTTTTTAGCGCTCGGATTTTTGGACAAGAATGTGGAGACGCTAGAGGAGGGTGTTTAAGAGCGTTTCGCAGATGACAAATGCAAGGACCTCAACTCCTTCCCGCACCCAGAGTCGTTTTGCAAATTCTTCCTTTTTCTCTCGCTTGGACGCATAGGACTTTCTCCTGGTTTTCAAAGGGCACCATGAAGTCACATATATGGAAGGAAGAGTGAGGAAATGGTTTTTAAATATAAGATTCTATCTAATTATCATGTACGAATATAGGAAGTAAATATAAGCATACATACAAGGAAATCGATATCATTAATATAATATGAATAGACTGTATCATTACACAAAAAGAAATAGAATACAAGAACTATATAACTTTCCATTAAACTAACATGTCATCTGAAATATTAAATTTCCTCTCAATTCTAAAGTTAAGAATGTGCAGATGCAACTTAAAAATTAGAGTTTAAAATAGAGAAAAAGCAAGTAAATTAACATGCTTGTAGAACTATCAGCTTGCGATGTTACTAATTACTCCTTTATTTTGATGGTAAAAAATGAATAAAGGCAGGAAAACCTTTCTTAAGCTTAAGACTTGATAATCTCGCCGTAAAATATGCAGAACATTTCCTTCGAGTTATTTCCTATTTTACAAAAATTCGTATTAGTAACGCTATACGTAAATTAGAAAGCTAAAAATAATTGCTTATCAAAATCTAGAATTACATGAGCTCCACACATATATTTAATATTTTTCGCAGAGAGGAATAGCATTCAAATAAGAACTCCCTCATCCATTCCCTTTAAATTGAAATGCATCTTAGCATTTTATTACGTAATAAAGAATAGTTTGTTGATTAAAACTTATATTCTCATCATTAAAAGCAATATTTTAATGCCATACACTCTCTACGCTTCAACTACTAGCGATAATTAACTCCCCTGGACCATCATCATCATCCTTCGGATTAATCTACGATGACTTAGAAATTGAAAGGGACGCAATTATTAATTAAAATATCCATGAAAATTAATATAAAATTTAAAAATCTAAATAAGAATACGACAAGTATGATCATTCATAGTACTTTATCCTTATCTTATAATCCTCCTGAGAAATCTCTTTGTTTCATCCCCACAGGATCCCTCTAAAATAACTCCCCTGGACCATCTTGATCATCCTTCGGATTAATCTACGATGACGTAGAAATAGAAAGGGACGCAATTATTAATTAAAATATCCATGAAAATTAATATAAAATTTAAAAATCTAAATAAGAATACGACAAGTATGATCATTCATAGTACTTAATCCTTATCTTGTAATCCTCCTGAGAAATCTCTTTGTTTCATCCCCACAGGATCCCTCTAATCTTTAACTCCCCAGGACCATCTTCATCATCCTTCGAAATAATCTACGATGACTTAGAAATAGAAAGGGACGCAATTATCAATTAAAATATGCAAGAAAATTAATAGAAAATTTTAGAATCTAAAAAAGAATAGGACAAGTATGATCATTCATAGTACTTAATCCTTATCTTGTAATCCTCCTGAGAAATCTCTTTGTTTCATCCCCACGGGATCCCTCTAATCTTTAACTCCCCAGGAACATTTTCATCATCCTTCGGATTAATCTACGATGACTTAGAAATAGAAAGGGACGCAATTATTAATTAAAATATGCAAGAAAATTAATAGAAATTTTTAGAATCTAAATAAAAATACGACAAGTATGATCATTCATAGTACTTAATCCTTATCATGTAATCCTCCTGAGAAATCTCTTTGTTTCATCCCAAAAGGATGCCTCTAATCTTTAACTCCCCTGGACCATCTTCATCATCCTTCGGATTAATCTACGATGACTTAGAAATAGAAGGGGACGCAATTATTAATTAAAATATCCATGAAAATTAATATAAAATTTACAATCTAAATAAGAATACGACAAGTATGATCTTTCATAGTACTTAATCCTTATCTTGTAATCCTCCTGAGAAATCTCTTTGTTTCATCCCCACAGGATCCCTCTAATCTTTAACTCCCCTGGACCATCTTCATCATCCTTCGGATCAATCTACGATGACTTAGAAAAAGAAAGGGACGCAATTATTAATTAAAATATCCATGAGAATTAATAAAAAATTTAAAAATCTAAATAAGAATACGACAAGTTTGATCATTCATAGTACTTAATCCTTATCTTGTAATCCTCATGAGAAATCTCTTTGTTTCATCCCCACAGGATCCCTCTAATCTTTAACTCCCCTGGACCATCTTCGTCATCCTTCGAATTAATCTACGATGACTTAGAAATAGAAAGGGACGCAATTATTAATTAAAATATCAATGAAAATTAATATAAAATTTAAAAATCTAAATAAGAATACGACAAGTATGATCATTCATAGTACTTAATCCTTGTCTTGTAATCCTCCTGAGAAATCTCTTTGTTTCATCCCCACAGGATCCCTCTAATCTTTAACTCCCCTGGACCATCTTCACCATCCTTCGGATTAATCTACGATGACTTAGAAATAGAAAGGGACGCAATTATTAATTAAAATATCCATGAAAATTAATATAAAATTTAAAAATCTAAATAAGAATACGACAAGTATGATCATTCATAGTACTTAATCCTTATCTTGTAATCCTACTGAGAAATCTCTTTGTTTCATCTCCACTGAATGCCTCTAATCTTTAACTCCCCTGGACCATCTTCATCATCATTCGGATTAATCAGCGATGACTTAGAAATAGAAAGGGACGCAATTATTAATTAAAATATCCATGAAAATTAATATAAAATTTAAAATTCTAAATAAGAATACGACAAGTATGATCATTCATAGTACTTAATCCTTATCTAGTAATCCTCCTGAGAAATCTCTTTGTTTCATCCTCACAGGATCCCTCTAAACTATAACTCCCCTGGACCATCTTCATCATCCTTCGGATTTATTTAGGATGACTTAGAAATTGAATGGGACGCATTAATTAATTAAAATATCCAAGAAAAGTAATAAAAATTCAAAAATCTAAATAAGAATACGAGAAGTATGGTCATTCATAGTACTTAATCCTTATCTTGTAATCCTCCTGAGAAATCTCTTTGTTTCATCCCCACAGGATCCCTCTAATCTTTAACTCCCGTGGACCATCTTCATCATCCTTCTGATTAATCTACGATGACTTAAAAATAAAAGGGACGCAATTATTAATTCAAATAACCAATAAAATTAATAAAAAATTTAAATATCTAAATATGAATACGAGAAGTATGATCATTCATAGTACTTAATCCTTATCTAGTAATCCTCCTGAGAAATCTCTTAGTTTTATCCTCACAGGATCCCTCTAAACTATAACTCCCCTGGACCATCTTCATCATCCTTCGGATTTATTTAGGATGACTTAGAAATTGAATTGGACGCATTAATTAATTAAATTATCAAAGAAAATTAATGAAAAATTTAAAAATCTGAATAAGAATACGACAAGTAAGATCATTCATCGTACTTATTCTTATCTTTTATTCCTCCTGAGAAATCTCTTTGTATCATCCCCACAGGATCCCTCTAAACTATAATTCCCCTGGACCATCTTCATCATCATTCGGATTATTCTACGATGACTTAGAAATAGAAAGGGACGCAATTATTGATTAGAATATCCATGAAAATTAATAAATAATTTAAAAATCTAAATAAGAATACGACAAGAATGATTATTCATAGAACTTAATCCTTCTCTTGTAATCCTCCTGAGAAATCTCTTTGTTTCATCCCCACAGGATCCCTCTAATCTTTAACTCCCCTGGACGAACTTCATTATCCTTCTGATTAATCTACGATGACTTAGAAATTGAAAGGGATGCAATGATGAATTAAAATATCCAAGAAAATTAATATAAAATTTAAAAATCAAAATAAGAATACGACAAGTATGATCATTCATAGTACTTAATCCATATCTTGTAATCCTCCTGAGAAATCTCTTTGTTTCATCCCCACAGGATCCCACCAATCTTTAACTCCCCAAGACCATCTTCATCATCCTTCGGATTAATCTACGATGACTTAGAAATAGAAAGGGAAGCAATTATTAAATAAAATATCCATGAAAATTAATATAAAATTTAAAAATCTAAATAAGAATACGACAGGTATTATCATTCATAGTACTTAATCCTTATCTTGTAATCCTCCTGAGAAATCTCTTTGTTTCATCTCCACAGGATCCCTCTAATCTTTAACTCACCTGGACCATCTTCATCATCCTTCGGATTAATCAACGATGACTTAGAAATAGAAAGGGAAGCAATTATTTATTAAAATATCCATGAAAATTAATATAAAATTTAAAAATCTAAATAAGAATACGAAAAGTATGATCATTCATAGTACTTAATCCTTATATTGTAATCCTCCTGAGAAATCTCTTTGTTTCATCCCCACAGGATCCCTCTAATCTTAAACTCCACTGGACCATCTTCATCATCCTTCGGAATAATCTTCGATGACTTAGATATAGAAAGGGGCGCAATTATTAATTAGAATATCCATGAAAATTATAAAAAATTTAAAAATCTAAATAAGAATACGACAAGTATGATCATTCATAGTACTTAATCCTTATCTTCTAATCCTCCTGAGAAATCTCTTTGTTTCATCCCCTCACGATCCCTCTAATCTTTAACTCCCCTGGACGAACTTCATTATCCTTCTGATTAATCTACGATGACTTAAATATTGAAAGGGACGCAATTATTAATTAGAATATCAATTAAAATTAATATAAAATTTGAAAATCTAAATAAGAATACGAGAAGTAAGATCATTCATAGTACTTAATCCTTATCTTGTAATCCTCCTGAGAATTCTCTTTGTTTCATCCCCTCACGATCCCTCTAATCTTTAACTCCCCTGGACCATCTTCATCATCCTTCGGTTTAATCTACGATGAATTAGATATACAAAGGGACGCAATTATTAATTAAAATGACCGAGAAAATTAATAAAAAATTTAAAAATCTAAATATGAATACGAGAAGTATGATCATTCATAGTACTTAATCCTTATCTTGTAATCCTCCTGAGAAATCTCTTTGTTTCATCCTCACAGGATCCCTCTAAACTATATCTCCCCTTGATCATCTTCATCATCCTTCGGATTTATTTAGGATGACTTAGAAATTGGATGGGACGCATTAATTAATTAAAATATCAAAGAAAATTAATAAAAAATTTAAATATCTGAATAAGAATACGACAAGTAAGTTCATTCATCGTACTTATCCTTATCTTTTATTCCTCCTGAGAAATCTCTTTGTATCATCCCCACAGGATCCCTCTAATCTTTAACTCCCCAGGACCATCTTCATCATCCTTCGGATTAATCTACGATGACTTAGAAATAGAAAGGGACGCAATTATTAATTAAAATATCCAAGAGAATTAATAAAAAAATTAGAATTCTAAATAAGAATACGACAAGTATGATCATTCATAGTACTAAATCCTTATCTTGTAATCCTCCTGAGAAATCTCTTTGTTTCATCCCCAGAGGATCCCTCTAATCTTTTACACCCCTGGACCATCTTCATCATCTTTCGGATTAATCTGCGATGACATAGAAACAGAAAGGGACGCAATTATTAATTAAAATATCCACGAAATTTAATAAAAATTTTGAAACCTAAATAAGAATACGACAAGTTTGATCATTCATAGTACTAAATCCTTATCTTGTAATCCTACTGAGAAATCTCTTCGTTTCATCCTCACAGGATTCCTCTAAACTATATCTCCCCTGGACCATCTTCATCATCCTTCAGATTTATTTAGGATGACTTAGAAATTGAATGGGACGCATTAATTAATTAAAATATCCATGAAAATTAATAAAAAATTAAAAAATCTAAATAAGAATACGACAACTATGATCATTCGTAGTACTTAATCCTTATCTTGTAATCCTCCTGAGAAATCTCTTTGTTTCATCCCCACAGGATCCCTCTAATCTTTAACTCCCCTGGACCATCTTCATCATCCTTCGGATTAATCTACGATGACTTAGAAATAGAAAGGGACGCAATTATTAATTAAAATATCCATGAAAATTAATAGAAAATTTAAAAATCTAAATAAGAATACGACAAGTATGATTATTCATAGTACTTAATCCTTCTCTTGTAATCCTCCTGAGAAGTCTCTTTGTTTCAACCCCACAAGATCCCTCTAATCTTTAACTCCCCTGGACCATCTTCATCATCCTTCGGATTAATCTACGATGACATAGAAATTGAAAGGGACGCAATTAATAATTAAAATATCCATGAAAATTAATAAAAAATTTAAATATCTAAATAAGAATACGACAAGTATGATCATTCATAGTACTTATTCCTTATCTTGTAATCCTACGGGGAAATCTCTTTGTTTCATCCCCACAGGATAACTCTAATCTTTAACTCCCCTGGACGAACTTCATCATCCTTCTGATTAATCTACGATGACTAAGAAATTGAAAGGGACGCAATGATGAATTAAAATATCCAAGAAAATTAATAAAAAATTTAAAAATCTAAATAAGAATACGACAAGTATGATCATTCATAGTACTTAATCCTATCTTGTAATCCTCCTGAGAAATCTCTTTGTTTAATCCCCACAGGATCCCTCTAATCTTTAACTCCCCTGGACCATCTTCATCATCCTTCGGATTAATCTACGATGACATAGAAATTGAAAGGGACGCAATTTATAATTAAAATATCCATGAAAATTAATAAAAAATTTAAATATCTAAATAAGAATACGACAAGTATGATCATTCATAGTACTTATTCCTTATCTTGTAATCCTACGGGGAAATCTCTTTGTTTCATCCCCACAGGATCACTCTAATCTTTAACTCCCCTGGACGAACTTCATCATCCTTCTGATTAATCTACGATGACTAAGAAATTGAAAGGGACGCAATGATGAATTAAAATATCCAAGAAAATTAATAAAAAATTTAAAAATCTAAATAAGAATACGACAAGTATGATCATTCATAGTACTTAATCCTATCTTGTAATCCTCCTGAGAAATCTCTTTGTTTCATCCCCAGAGGATCCCTCTAATCTTTTACACCCCTGGACCATCTTCATCATCCTTCGGATTAATCTACGATGACATAGAAATAGAAAGGGACGCAAATATTAATAAAAATATCCATGAAAATTAATAAAAAATTTAAAAATCTAAATAAGAATACGACAAGTATGATCATTCATAGTACTTAATCCTTATCTTGTATTCCGTAGGTGAAATCTCTTTGTTTCATCCCCACAGGATCCCTCTAATCTTTAACTCCCCTGGACCATCTTCATCATCCTTCGGATTAATCTACGATGACATAGAAATAGAAAGGGACGCAATTATTAATTAAAATATCCATGAAAATTAATAGAACATTTTAGAATCTTAATATGAATACGACAAGTATGATCATTCATAGTACTTAATCCTAATCTTGTATTCCTCCTGGGAAATCTCTTTAATTCATCCCCACAGGATCCCTCTAATCTTTAACTCCCCTGGACCATCTTCATCATCCTTCGGATGAATCTACGATGACTTAGAAATAGAAAGGGACGCAATTATTAATTAAAATATCCATGAAAATTATTAGAAAATTTTAGAATCTAAATAAAAATACGACAAGTATGATCATTCATAGTACTTAATCCTTATCTTGTAATCCTCCTGGGAAATCTCTTTAATTCATCCCCACAAGATCCCTCTAATCATTAACTCCCCTGGAACATCTTCATCATCCTTCGGATTAATCTACGATGACTTAGAAATAGAAAGGGACGCAATTATAAATTAAAATATCCATGAAAATTAATAAAAAATTTAAAAATCTAAATAAGAATACGACAAGTATGATCATTCATTGTACTTAATCCTTATCTTCTTATCCTACGGGGAAATCTCTTTGTTTCATCCCCACAGGATCCCTCTAATCATTAACTCCCCTGGACCATCTTCATCATCCTTCGGATTAATCAACGATGACATAGAAATAGAAAGGGACGCAAATCTTAATAAAAATATCCATGAAAATTAATATAAAATTTAGAAATCTAAATACGAATACGACAAGTATGATCATTCATAGTACTTAATCCTTATCTTGTAATCCTCCTGAGAAATCTCTTTGTTTCATCCCCACTGGATACCTCTAATCTTTAACTCCCCTGGACCATCTTCATCATCCTTCAGATTTATTTAGGATGACTTAGAAATTGAATGGGACGCATTAATTAATTAAAATATCCATGAAAATTAATAAAAAATTAAAAAATCTAAATAAGAATACGACAACTATGATCATTCGTAGTACTTAATCCTTATCTTGTAGTCCTCCTGAGAAATCTCTTTGTTTCATCCCCACAGGATCCCTCTAATCTTTAACTCCCCTGGACCATCTTCAACATCCTTCGGATTAATCTACGATGGCTTAGAAATAGAAAGGGACGCAATTATTAATTAAAATATCCATGAAAATTAATAGAAAATTTAAAAATCTAAATAAGAATACGACAAGTATGATCATTCATAGTACTTAATCCTTATCTTGTAATCACACGGGGAAATCTCTTTGTTTCATCCCCACAGGATCCCTCTAATCTTTGACTCCCCTGGAGCATCTTCATTATCCTTCGGATTAATCTACAATGAATTTGAAAAAGAAAGGGACGCCATGATTAATTAAAATATCCATGAAAATTAATAGAAAAATTTAGAATCTAAATATGAATACGACAGGTATGATCATTCATAGTACTTAATCCTTATCTTGTAATCCTCCTGAGAAATCTCTTTGTTTCATCCCCACAGGATCCCTCTAATCTTTAACTCCCCTGGACCATCTTCATCATCCTTCGGATTAATCTACGATGACATAGAAATAGAAAGGGACGCAAATATTAATAAAAATATCCATGAAAATTAATATAAAATTTAGAAATCTAAATACGAATACGACAAGTATGATCATTCATAGTACTTAATCCTTATCTTGTTATCCTACTGAGAAATCTCTTTGTTTCATCCCCACTGGATACCTCTAATCTTTAACTCCCCTGGACCATCTTCATCATCCTTCGGATTAATCTACGATGAATTTGAAATAGAAAGGGACGTAATGATTAATTAAAATATCCAAGAAAATTAATAAAAATTTAAAAATCTAAATAAGAATACGAAAAGTATGGTCATTCATAGTACTTAATCCTTATCTAGTAATCCACCTGAGAAATCTCTTTGTTTCATCCCCACAGGATCCCTCTATTCTTTAACTCCCCTGGACGAACTTCATTATCCTTCTGGTTAATCTACGATGACTTAGAAATTGAATGGGACGCAATTATTACTTAGAATATCCATGAAAATTAATTAAAAATTTAAAAATCTAAATAAGAATACGATAAGTATGATCATTCATAGTACTTAATCCTTATCTTGTAATCCTCCTGAGAAATCTCTTTGTTTCATCCCCACTGGATACCTCTAATCTTTAACTCCCCTGGACCATCTTCATCATCCTTCGGATTAATCTACGATGAATTTGAAATAGAAAGGGACGCAATTATTAATTAAAATAACCGAGAAAATTAATAAAAAATTCAAAAATCTGACTATGAATACGAGAAGTATGATCATTCATAGTACTTAATCCTTATCTAGTAATCCACCTGAGAAATCTCTTCGTTTCATCCTCACAGGATCCCTCTAAACTATATCTCCCCTGGACCATCTTCATCATCCTTCGGATTTATTTACGATGACTTAGAAATTGAATGGGACGCATTAATTAATTAAAATATCCAAGAAAATTAATTAAAAATTTAAAAATTCCTAATAAGAATACGACAAGTAAGATCATTCATCGTACTTATCCTTATCTTGTAATTCTCCTGGGAAATCTCTTTGTTTCATCCCCACAGGATCCCTCTAAACTATAATTCCCCTGGACCATCTTCATCGTCCTTCGGATTAATCTACGATGATTTAGAAATTGAAAGGGACGCAATGATTAATAAAAATAACCAAGAAAATTAATAAAAAATATAAAAATCTAAATAAGAATACGAGAGGTAAGATCATTCATAGTACTTAATCCTTATCTTGTAATCCTCCTGAGAAATCTCTTTGTTTCATCCCCACAAGATCCCTCTAATCTTTAACTCCCCTGGACCATCTTCATCATCCTTCGGATTAATCTACGATGACTTAGAAATAGAATGGGACGCAATTATTAATTAAAATATCCATGAAAATTAATAGAAAATTTAAAAATCTAAATAAGAATACGACAAGTATGATCATTCATAGTACTTAATCCTTATCTTGTAATCACACGGGGAAATCTCTTTGTTTCATCCCCACAGGATCCCTCTAATCTTTGACTCCCCTGGAGCATCTTCATTATCCTTCGGATTAATCTACAATGAATTTGAAAAAGAAAGGGACGCCATGATTAATTAAAATATCCATGAAAATTAATAGAAAAATTTAGAATCTAAATATGAATACGACAGGTATGATCATTCATAGTACTTAATCCTTATCTTGTAATCCTCCTGAGAAATCTCTTTGTTTCATCCCCACAGGATCCCTCTAATCTTTAACTCCCCTGGACCATCTTCATCATCCTTCGGATTAATCTACGATGACATAGAAATAGAAAGGGACGCAAATATTAATAAAAATATCCATGAAAATTAATATAAAATTTAGAAATCTAAATACGAATACGACAAGTATGATCATTCATAGTACTTAATCCTTATCTTGTTATCCTCCTAAGAAATCTCTTTGTTTCATCCCCACTGGATACCTCTAATCTTTAACTCCCCTGGACCATCTTCATCATCCTTCGGATTAATCTACGATGAATTTGAAATAGAAAGGGACATAATGATTAATTAAAATATCCAAGAAAATTAATAAAAATTTAAAAATCTAAATAAGAATACGAAAAGTATGGTCATTCATAGTACTTAATCCTTATCTAGTAATCCACCTGAGAAATCTCTTTGTTTCATCCCCACAGAATCCCTCTATTCTTTAACTCCCCTGGACGAACTTCATTATCCTTCTGGTTAATCTACGATGACTTAGAAATTGAATGGGACGCAATTATTACTTAGAATATCCATGAAAATTAATTAAAAATTTAAAAATCTAAATAGGAATACGATAAGTATGATCATTCATAGTACTTAATCCTTATCTTGTAATCCTCCTGAGAAATCTCTTTGTTTCATCCCCACTGGATACCTCTAATCTTTAACTCCCCTGGACCATCTTCATCATCCTTCGGATTAATCTACAATGAATTTGAAATAGAAAGGGACGCAATTATTAATTAAAATAACCGAGAAAATTAATAAAAAATTCAAAAATCTGACTATGAATACGAGAAGTATGATCATTCATAGTAGTTAATCCTTATCTACTAATCCACCTGAGAAATCTCTTCGTTTCATCCTCACAGGATCCCTCTAAACTATATCTCCCCTGGACCATCTTCATCATCCTTCGGATTTATTTAGGATGACTTAGAAATTGAATGGGACGCATTAATTAATTAAAATATCCAAGAAAATTAATTAAAAATTTAAAAATTCCTAATAAGAATACGACAAGTAAGATCATTCATCGTACTTATCCTTATCTTGTAATTCTCCTGGGAAATCTCTTTGTTTCATCCCCACAGGATCCCTCTAAACTATAATTCCCCTGGACCATCTTCATCGTCCTTCGGATTAATCTACGATGATTTAGAAATTGAAAGGGACGCAATGATTAATAAAAATAACCAAGAAAATTAATAAAAAATATAAAAATCTAAATAAGAATACGAGAGGTAAGATCATTCATAGTACTTAATCCTTATCTTGTAATCCTCCTGAGAAATCTCTTTGTTTCATCCCCACAAGATCCCTCTAATCTTTAACTCCCCTGGACCATCTTCATCATCATTCGGATTAATCTACGATGACTTAGAAATAGAATGGGACGCAATTATAAATCAAAATATCCATGAAAATTTATAGAAAATTTAAAAATCTAAATAAGAATACGACAAGTATGATCATTCATAGTACTTAATCCTTATCTTGTAATCACACGGGGAAATCTCCTTGTTTCATCCCCACAGGATCCCTCTAATCTTTAACTCCCCTGGACCATCTTCATTATCCTTCGGATTAATCTACAATGAATTTGAAATAGAAAGGGACGCCATGATTAATTAAAATATCCATGAAAATTAATAGAAAATTTTAGAATCTAAATATGAATACGACAGGTATGATCATTCATAGTACTTAATCCTTATCTTGTAATCCTCCTGAGAAATCTCTTTGTTTCATCCCCACAGGATCCCTCTAATCTTTAACTCCCCTGGACCATCTTCATCATCCTTCGGATTAATCTACGATGACATAGAAATAGAAAGGGACGCAATTATTAATTAAAATATCCAAGAAAATTAATAAAAATTTAAAAATCTAAATAAGAATACGAGAAGTATGGTTATTCATAGTACTTAATCCTTATCATGTAACCTCCTGAGAAATCTCTTTGTTTCATCCCCACAGGATCCCTCTAATCTTTAACTCCCCTGGACCATCTTCATCATCCTTCGGATTAATCTACGATGAATTTGAAATAGAAAGGGACGTAATTATTAATTAAAATATCCAAGAAAATTAATAAAAATTTAAAAATCTAAATAAGAATACGAGAAGTATGGTCATTCATAGTACTTAATCCTTATCTTGTAACCTCCTGAGAAATCTCTTTGTTTCATCCCCACAGGATCCCTCTAATCTTTAGCTCCCCTGGACGAACTTCATTATCCTTCTGATTAATCTACGATGACTTAGAAATTGAATGGGACGCAATTATTACTTAGAATATCCATGAATATTAATTAAAATTTTTAAAAATCTAAATAAGAATACGACAAGTATGATCATTCATAGTACTTAATCCTTATCTTGTAATCCTCCTGAGAAATCTCTTTGTTTCATCCCCTCACGATCCCTCTAATCTTTAACTCCCCTGGACCATCTTCATCATCCTTCGGATTAATCTACGATGACTTAGAAATAGAAAGGGACGCAATTAATAATTAAAATATCCATGAAAATTAATAAAAAATTTAAAAATCTAAATAAGAATACGACAAGTATGATCATTCATAGCACTTTATCCTTATCTTGTAATCCTAATGAGAAATCTCTCTGTTTCATCCCCACAGGATCCCTCTAATCTTAAACTCCCCTGGACCATCTTCATCATCCTTCGGTTAAATCTACGATGACAAAGAAATCGAAAGGGACGCAATTATTAATTAAAATATCCAGGAAATTTAATAAAAAATTTAAAAATCTAAATAAGAATACGACAAGTATGATCATTCATAGCACTTAATCCTTATCTTGTAATCCTCCTGAGAAATCTTTTTGTTTCATCTCCACAGGATCCCTCTAATCTTTAACTCCCCTGATCCATCTTCATCATCCTTCGGAGTAATCTAAAATGACTTAGAAATACAAAGGGACGCAATTATTAATTAAAATATCCATGAAAATTAATAAAAAATTTAAAAATCTAAATAAGAATATGACAAGTATGATCATTCATAGCACTTAATCCTTATCTTGTAATCCTCCTGAGAAATCTCTCTGTTTCATCCCCACAGGATCCCTCTAATCATTAACTCCCATGGACCATCTTCATCATCCTTCGGATTAATCTGCGATGACTTAGATATTGAAAGGGACGGAATTATAAATTAAAATATCCATGAAAATTAATATAAAATTTAAAAATCTAAATAAGAATACGACAAGTATGATCATTCATAGTACTTAATCCTTATCTTGTAATCCTCCTGAGAAATCTCTTTGTTTCATCCCCACAGGATCTCTCTAATCTTTAACTCCCCTGGACCATCTTCATCATCCTTCGGATTAATCTACGATGACTTCGAAATAGAAAGGGACGCAATTATCAATTAAAATATCCATGAAAATTTATAGAAAATTTTTGAATCTAAATAAGAATACGACAAGTATGATGATTCATAGTACTTAATCCTTCTCTTGTAATCCTCCTGAGAAATCTCTTTGTTTCATCCCCACAGGATCCCTCTAATCTTTATCTCCCCTGTACCATCTTCATCATCCTTCGGATTAATCTACGATGAATTTGAAATAGAAAGGGACATAATGATTAATTAAAATATCCAAGAAAATTAATAAAAATTAAAAAATCTAAATAAGAATACGAGAAGTATGGTCATTCATAGTACTTAATCCTTATCTTGTAATCCTCCTGAGAAATCTCTTTGTTTCATCCCCACAGGATCCCTCTAATCTTTAACTCCCCTGGACCATCTTCATCATCCTACGGATTATTCTACGATGACTTAGAAAAAGAAAGGGACGCAATTATTAATTAAAATATCCATGAAAATTAATATAAAATTTAAAAATCTAAATAAGAATACGACAAGTATGATCATTCATAGTACTTAATCCTTCTCTTGTAATCCTCCTGAGAAATCTCTTTGTTTCATCCCCACACTATCCCTCTAATCTTTAACTCCCCTGGACCATCTTCATCATCCTTTGGATTAATCTACGATGACTTAGAAATAGAAAGGGACGCAATTATTAATTAAAATATCCATGAAAATTAATTTAAAATTTAAAATTCTAAATAAGAATACGACAAGTATGATCATTCATAGTACTTTAACCTTATCTTGTAATCCTTCTGAGAAATCTAGTTGTTTCATCCCCACAGGATCCCTCTAATCTTTAACTGCTCTGGACCATCTTCATCATCCTTCGGATTAATCTACGATGACAAACAAATTGAAAGGGACGGATTTATTAATTAAAATATCCATGAAAATTAATATAAAATTTAAAAATCTAAATAGGAATACGACAAGTATGATCATTCATAGTACTTAATCCTTATCTTGTAATCCTCCCGAGAAATCTCTTTGTTTCATCCCCACAGGATCCCTCTAATCTTTAACTCTCCTGGAACATCTTCATCATCCTTCGGGTTAATCTGCGATGACTTAGAAATAGAAAGGGACGCAATTATTAATTCAAATATCCATGAAAATTATAATAAAATTTAAAAATCTAAATAAGAATACGACAAGTATGATCATTCATAGTACTTAATCCTTATCTTGTAATCCTCCTGAGAAACCTTTTTGTCTCTTCCCCACAGGATCCCTCTAATCATTAACTCCCCTGGACCATCTTCATCATCCTTCGGATTAATCTACGATGTCTTAGAAATAGAAAGAGACGCAATTATAAATTAAAATATCCATGAAAATTAATAAAAAATTTAAAAATCTAAATAAGAATACGACAAGTATGATCATTCATAGTACTTAATCCTTATCTAGTAATCCTCCTGAGAAATCTATTTGTTTCATCCCCACAAGATCCCTCTAATCTTTAACTCCCCTGGACCATCTTCATCATCCTTCGGATTAATCTACGATGACATAGAAATAGAAAGGGACGCAATGATGAATTAAAATATCCAAGAAAATTGATAAAAAATTTAGAAATCTAAATAAGAATACGACAAGTATGATCATTCATAGTACTTAATCCCTATCTTGTAATCCCACGGTGAAATCTCTTTGTTTCATCCCCACAGGATCCCTCTAATCTTTAACTCCCCTGGACCATCTTCATCATCCTTCGGATTAATCTGCGATGACTTAGAAATTGAAAGGGACGCAATTATTAATTAAAATATCCATGAAAATTAATGAAAAATTAAAAAATCTAATTAAGAATACGACAAGTATGATCATTCATAGTACTTAATCCTTATCTTGTAATCCTCCTGAGAAATCTCTTTGTTTCATCCCACAGGATCCCTCTAATCTTTTACTCCCCTGGACCATCTTCATCATCCTTCGGATTTATCTACGATGACAAAGAAATTGAAAGGGACGCAATTATCAATTAAAATATCCATGAAAATTAATATAAAATTTAAAAATCTAAAAAGGGATACGACAAGTATGATCATTCATAGTACTTAATCCTTATCTTGTAATCTACCTGAGAAATCACTTTGTTTCATCCCACAGGATCCCTCTAATCTTTTACTCCCCTGGACCATCTTCATCATCCTTCGGATTAATCTACGATGACATAGAAATAGAAAGGGACGCAATGATGAATTAAAATATCCAAGAAAATTGATAAAAAATTTAGAAATCTAAATAAGAATATGACAAGTATGATCATTCATAGTACTTAATCCTTATCTCGTAATCCCAAGGTGAAATCTCTTTGTTTCATCCCCACAGGATCCCTCTAATCTTTAACTCCCCTGGACCATCTTCATCATCCTTCGGATTAATCTACGATGACTTAGAAATAGAATGGGACGCAATCATTAATTAAAATATCCATGAAAATTAATAGAAAATTTTAGAATCTAAATAAAAATACGACAAGTATGATCATTCATAGTACTTAATTCTTATCTTGTAATTCTCCTGAGAAATCTTTTTGTTTCATCCCCACAGGATCCCTCTAATCTTTAACTCCCCTGGACCATCTTTATCATCCTTCGGATTAATCTGCGATGACTTAGAAATTGAAAGGGACGCTATGATTAATTAAAATATCCATGAAAATTAATGAAAAATTAAAAAATCTAATTAAGAATACGACAAGTATGATCATTCATAGTACTTAATCCTTATCTTGTAATCCTCCTGAGAAATCTCTTTGTTTCATCCCACAGGATCCCTCTAATCTTTTACTCCCCTGGACCATCTTCATCATCCTTCGGATTAATCTACGATGACAAAGAAATTGAAAGGGACGCAATTATCAATTAAAATATCCATGAAAATTAATATAAAATTTAAAAATCTAAATAGGAATACGACAAGTATGATCATTCATAGTACTTAATCCTTATCTTGTAATCCTCCTGAGAAATCTCTTTGTTTCATCCCACAGGATCCCTCTAATCTTTTACTCCCCTGGACCATCTTCATCATCCTTCGGATTAATCTACGATGACAAAGAAATTGAATGGGACGGAATAATTAATTAAAATATCCATGAAAATTAATATAAAATTTAAAAATCTAAATAAGAATACGACAAGTATGATCATTCATAGTACTTAATCCTTATCTTGTAATCCTCCTGAGAAATCTCTCTGTTTCATCCCCACAGGATCCCTCTAATCTTTAACTCCCCTGGACCATCTTCATCATCCTTCGGATTAATCTACGATGACAAAGAAATTGAAAGGGACGGAATTATTAATTAAAATATCCATGAAAATTAATATAAAATTTAAAAATCTAAATAGGAATACGACAAGTATGATCATTCATAGTACTTAATCCTTATCTTGTAATCCTCCCGAGAAATCTCTTTGTTGCATCCCCACAGGATCCCTCTAATCTTTAACACCCCTGGACCATCTTCATCATCCTTCGGATTAATCTGCGATGACTTAGAAATAGAAAGGGACGCAATTATTAATTAAAATATCCATGAAAATTAATAAAAAATTTAAAAATCTAAATAAGAATACGACAAGTATGATCATTCATAGTACTTAATCCTTATCTTCTTATCCTACGGGGAAATCTCTTTGTTTCATCCCCACAGGATCCCTCTAATCATTAACTCCCCTGGACCATCTTCATCATCCTTCGGATTAATCAACGATGACATAGAAATAGAAAGGGACGCAAATATTAATAAAAATATCCATGAAAATTAATATAAAATTTAGAAATCTAAATACGAATACGACAAGTATGATCATTCATAGTACTTAATCCTTATCTTGTTATCCTCCTGAGAAATCTCTTTGTTTCATCCCCACTGGATACCTCTAATCTTTAACTCCCCTGGACCATCTTCATCATCCTTCGGATTAATCTACGATGAATTTGTAATAGAAAGGGACGTAATGATTAATTAAAATATCCAAGAAACTTAATAAAAATTTAAAAAACTAAATAAGAATACGAAAAGTATGGTCATTCATAGTTCTTAATCCTTATCTAGTAATCCACCTGAGAAATCTCTTTGTTTCATCCCCACAGGATCCCTCTATTCTTTAACTCCCCTGGACGAACTTCATTATCCTTCTGGTTAATCTACGATGACTTAGAAATTGAATGGGACGCAATTATTACTTAGAATATCCATGAAAATTAATTAAAAATTTAAAAATCTAAATAAGAATACGATAAGTATGATCATTCATAGTACTTAATCCTTATCTTGTAATCCTCCTGAGAAATCTCTTTGTTTCATCCCCACTGGATACCTCTAATCTTTAACTCCCCTGGACCATCTTCATCATCCTTCGGATTAATCTACGATGAATTTGAAATAGAAAGGGACGCAATTATTAATTAAAATAACCGAGAAAATTAATAAAAAATTCAAAAATCTGACTATGAATACGACAAGTATGATCATTCATAGTACTTAATCCTTATCTTGTAATCACACGGGGAAATCTCTTTGTTTCATCCCCACAGGATCCCTCTATTCTTTAACTCCCCTGGACCATCTTCAATATCCTTCGGATTAATCTACAATGAATTTGAAATAGAAAGGGACGCCATGATTAATTAAAATATCCATGAAAATTAATAGAAAATTTTAGAATCTAAATATGAATACGACAGGTATGATCATTCATAGTACTTAATCCTTATCTTGTAATCCTCCTGAGAAATCTCTTTGTTTCATCCCCACAGGATCCCTCTAATCTTTAACTCCCCTGGACCATCTTCATCATCCTTCGGATTAATCTACGATGACATAGAAATAGAAAGGGACGCAATTATTAATTAAAATATCCAAGAAAATTAATAAAAATTTAAAAATCTAAATAAGAATACGAGAAGTATGGTTATTCATAGTACTTAATCCTTATCTTGTAACCTCCTGAGAAATTTCTTTGTTTCATCCCCACAGGATCCGTCTAATCTGTAACTCCCCTGGACCATCTTCATCATCCTTCGGATTAATCTACGATGATTTTGAAATAGAAAGGGACGTAATGATAAATTAAAATATCCAAGAAAATTAATAAAAATTTAAAAATCTAAATAAGAATACGACAAGTATTATCATTCATAGCACTTAATCCTTATCTTGTAATCCTCCTGAGAAATCTCTCTGTTTCATCCCCACAGGATCCCTCTAATCTTAAACTCCCCTGGACCATCTTCATCATCCTTCGGTTAAATCTACGATGACAAAGAAATTGAAAGGGACGCAATTATTAATTAAAATATCCATGAAAATCAATAAAAAATTTAAAAATCTAAATTAGAATACGACAAGTATGATTATTCATAGTACTTAATCCTTATCTTGTAATCCTCCTGAGAAATCTCTTTGTTTCATACCAAAAGGATCCCACTTTTATCTTTAACTCCCCTGGACCATCTTCATCATCCTTCGGATTAATCTACGATGACTTAGAAATAGAATGGGACGCAATTAATAATTAAAATATCCATGAAAATTAATAAAAAATTTAAAAATCTAAATAAGAATACGACAAGTATGATCATTCATAGCACTTAATCCTTATCTTGTAATCCTCCTGAGAAATCTCTCTGTTTCATCCCGACAGGATCCCTCTAATCTTAAACTCCCCTGGACCATCTTCATCATCCTTCGGTTAAATCTACGATGACAAAGAAATTGAAAGGGACGCAATTATTAATTAAAATATCCATGAAAATCAATAAAAAATTTAAAAATCTAAATAAGAATACGACAAGTATGATCATTCATAGCACTTAATCCTTATCTTGTAATCCTCCTGAGAAATCTTTTTGTTTCATCTCCACAGGATCCCTCTAATCTTTAACTCCCCTGATCCATCTTCATCATCCTTCGGAGTAATCTAAAATGACTTAGAAATACAAAGGGACGCAATTATTAATTAAAATATCCATGAAAATTAATAAAAAATTTAAAAATCTAAATAAGAATATGACAAGTATGATCATTCATAGCACTTAATCCTTATCTTGTAATCCTTCTGAGAAATCTCTCTGTTTCATCCCCACAGGATCCCTCTAATCATTAACTCCCATGGACCATCTTCATCATCCTTCGGATTAATCTGCGATGACTTAGATATTGAAAGGGACGGAATTATAAATTAAAATATCCATGAAAATTAATATAAAATTTAAAAATCTAAATAAGAATACGACAAGTATGATCATTCATAGTACTTAATCCTTATCTTGTAATCCTCCTGAGAAATCTCTTTGTTTCATCCCCACAGGATCTCTCTAATCTTTAACTCCCCTGGACCATCTTCATCATCCTTCGGATTAATCTACGATGATTTTGAAATAGAAAGGTACATTATGATTAATTAAATATCCAAGAAAATTAATAAAAATTAAAAAATCTAAATAAGAATACGAGAAGTATGGTCATTCATAGTACTTAATCCTTATCTTGTAATCCTCCTGAGAAATCTCTTTGTTTCATCCCCACAGGATCCCTCTAATCTTTAACTCCCCTGGACGAACTTCGTTATCCTTCTGATTAATCTACGATGACTTAGAAATTGAAAGGGACGCAATTATTAATTAGAATATCCATGAATATTAATTAAAATTTTTAAAAATCTAAATAAGAATACGACAAGTATGATCATTCATAGTACTTAATCCTTATCTTGTAATCCTCCTGAGAAATCTCTTTGTTTCATCCCCTCACGATCCCTCTAATCTTTAACTCCCCTGGACCATCTTCATCATCCTACGGATTATTCTACGATGACTTAGAAAAAGAAAGGGACGCAATTATTAATTAAAATAACCAAGAAAATTAATAAAAAATATAAAAATCTAAATAAGAATACGAGAGGTAAGATCATTCATAGTACTTAATCCTTATCTTGTAATCCTCCTGAGAAATCTCTTTGTTTCATCCCCACAAGATCCCTCTAATCTTTAACTCCCCTGGACCATCTTCATCATCCTTCGGATTAATCTACGATGACTTAGAAATAGAATGGGACGCAATTATAAATTAAAATATCCATGAAAATTAATAGAAAATTTAAAAATCTAAATAAGAATACGACAAGTATGATCATTCATAGTACTTAATCCTTATCTTGTAATCACACGGGGAAATCTCTTTGTTTCATCCCCACAGGATCCCTCTAATCTTTAACTCCCCTGGACCATCTTCATTATCCTTCGGATTAATCTACAATGAATTTGAAATAGAAAGGGACGCCATGATTAATTAAAATATCCATGAAAATTAATAGAAAATTTTAGAATCTAAATATGAATACGACAGGTATGATCATTCATAGTACTTAATCCTTATCTTGTAATCCTCCTGAGAAATCTCTTTATTTCATCCCCACAGGATCCCTCTAATCTTTAACTCCCCTGGACCATCTTAATCATCCTTCGGATTAATCTACGATGACATAGAAATAGAAAGGGACGCAATTATTAATTAAAATATCCAAGAAAATTAATAAAAATTTAAAAATCTAAATAAGAATACGAGAAGTATGGTTATTCATAGTACTTAATCCTTATCTTGTAACCTCCTGAGAAATCTCTTTGTTTCATCCCCACAGGATCCCTCTAATCTTTAACTCCCCTGGACCATCTTCATCATCCTTCGGATTAATCTACGATGAATTTGAAATAGAAAGGGACGTAATGATTAATTAATATATCCAAGAAAATTAATAAAAATTTAAAAATCTAAATAAGAATTCGAGAAGTATGGTCATTCATAGTACTTAATCCTTATCTTGTAACCTCCTGAGAAATCTCTTTGTTTCATCCCCACAGGATCCCTCTAATCTTTAACTCCCCTGGACGAACTTCATTATCCTTCTGATTAATCTACAATGACTTAGAAATTGAATGGGACGCAATTATTACTTAGAATATCCATGAATATTGATTAAAATTTTTAAAAATCTAAATAAGAATACGACAAGTATGATCATTCATAGTACTTAATCCTTATCTTGTAATCCTCCTGAGAAATCTCTTTGTTTCATCCCCTCACGATCCCTCTAATCTTTAACTCCCCTGGACCATCTTCATCATCCTACGGATTATTCTACGATGACTTAGAAAAAGAAAGGGACGCAATTATTAATTAAAATAACCAAGAAAATTAATAAAAAATATAAAAATCTAAATAAGAATACGAGAGGTAAGATCATTCATAGTACTTAATCCTTATCTTGTAATCCTCCTGAGAAATCTCTTTGTTTCATACCAAAAGGATCCCACTTTTATCTTTAACTCCCCTGGACCATCTTCATCATCCTTCGGATTAATCTACGATGACTTAGAAATAGAATGGGACGCAATTAATAATTAAAATATCCATGAAAATTAATAAAAAATTTAAAAATCTAAATAAGAATACGACAAGTATGATCATTCATAGCACTTAATCCTTATCTTGTAATCCTCCTGAGAAATCTCTCTGTTTCATCCCGACAGGATCCCTCTAATCTTAAACTCCCCTGGACCATCTTCATCATCCTTCGGTTAAATCTACGATGACAAAGAAATTGAAAGGGACGCAATTATTAATTAAAATATCCATGAAAATCAATAAAAAATTTAAAAATCTAAATAAGAATACGACAAGTATGATCATTCATAGCACTTAATCCTTATCTTGTAATCCTCCTGAGAAATCTTTTTGTTTCATCTCCACAGGATCCCTCTAATCTTTAACTCCCCTGATCCATCTTCATCATCCTTCGGAGTAATCTAAAATGACTTAGAAATACAAAGGGACGCAATTATTAATTAAAATATCCATGAAAATTAATAAAAAATTTAAAAATCTAAATAAGAATATGACAAGTATGATCATTCATAGCACTTAATCCTTATCTTGTAATCCTTCTGAGAAATCTCTCTGTTTCATCCCCACAGGATCCCTCTAATCATTAACTCCCATGGACCATCTTCATCATCCTTCGGATTAATCTGCGATGACTTAGATATTGAAAGGGACGGAATTATAAATTAAAATATCCATGAAAATTAATATAAAATTTAAAAATCTAAATAAGAATACGACAAGTATGATCATTCATAGTACTTAATCCTTATCTTGTAATCCTCCTGAGAAATCTCTTTGTTTCATCCCCACAGGATCTCTCTAATCTTTAACTCCCCTGGACCATCTTCATCATCCTTCGGATTAATCTACGATGATTTTGAAATAGAAAGGTACATTATGATTAATTAAATATCCAAGAAAATTAATAAAAATTAAAAAATCTAAATAAGAATACGAGAAGTATGGTCATTCATAGTACTTAATCCTTATCTTGTAATCCTCCTGAGAAATCTCTTTGTTTCATCCCCACAGGATCCCTCTAATCTTTAACTCCCCTGGACGAACTTCGTTATCCTTCTGATTAATCTACGATGACTTAGAAATTGAAAGGGACGCAATTATTAATTAGAATATCCATGAATATTAATTAAAATTTTTAAAAATCTAAATAAGAATACGACAAGTATGATCATTCATAGTACTTAATCCTTATCTTGTAATCCTCCTGAGAAATCTCTTTGTTTCATCCCCTCACGATCCCTCTAATCTTTAACTCCCCTGGACCATCTTCATCATCCTACGGATTATTCTACGATGACTTAGAAAAAGAAAGGGACGCAATTATTAATTAAAATAACCAAGAAAATTAATAAAAAATATAAAAATCTAAATAAGAATACGAGAGGTAAGATCATTCATAGTACTTAATCCTTATCTTGTAATCCTCCTGAGAAATCTCTTTGTTTCATCCCCACAAGATCCCTCTAATCTTTAACTCCCCTGGACCATCTTCATCATCCTTCGGATTAATCTACGATGACTTAGAAATAGAATGGGACGCAATTATAAATTAAAATATCCATGAAAATTAATAGAAAATTTAAAAATCTAAATAAGAATACGACAAGTATGATCATTCATAGTACTTAATCCTTATCTTGTAATCACACGGGGAAATCTCTTTGTTTCATCCCCACAGGATCCCTCTAATCTTTAACTCCCCTGGACCATCTTCATTATCCTTCGGATTAATCTACAATGAATTTGAAATAGAAAGGGACGCCATGATTAATTAAAATATCCATGAAAATTAATAGAAAATTTTAGAATCTAAATATGAATACGACAGGTATGATCATTCATAGTACTTAATCCTTATCTTGTAATCCTCCTGAGAAATCTCTTTATTTCATCCCCACAGGATCCCTCTAATCTTTAACTCCCCTGGACCATCTTAATCATCCTTCGGATTAATCTACGATGACATAGAAATAGAAAGGGACGCAATTATTAATTAAAATATCCAAGAAAATTAATAAAAATTTAAAAATCTAAATAAGAATACGAGAAGTATGGTTATTCATAGTACTTAATCCTTATCTTGTAACCTCCTGAGAAATCTCTTTGTTTCATCCCCACAGGATCCCTCTAATCTTTAACTCCCCTGGACCATCTTCATCATCCTTCGGATTAATCTACGATGAATTTGAAATAGAAAGGGACGTAATGATTAATTAATATATCCAAGAAAATTAATAAAAATTTAAAAATCTAAATAAGAATTCGAGAAGTATGGTCATTCATAGTACTTAATCCTTATCTTGTAACCTCCTGAGAAATCTCTTTGTTTCATCCCCACAGGATCCCTCTAATCTTTAACTCCCCTGGACGAACTTCATTATCCTTCTGATTAATCTACAATGACTTAGAAATTGAATGGGACGCAATTATTACTTAGAATATCCATGAATATTGATTAAAATTTTTAAAAATCTAAATAAGAATACGACAAGTATGATCATTCATAGTACTTAATCCTTATCTTGTAATCCTCCTGAGAAATCTCTTTGTTTCATCCCCTCACGATCCCTCTAATCTTTAACTCCCCTGGACCATCTTCATCATCCTACGGATTATTCTACGATGACTTAGAAAAAGAAAGGGACGCAATTATTAATTAAAATAACCAAGAAAATTAATAAAAAATATAAAAATCTAAATAAGAATACGAGAGGTAAGATCATTCATAGTACTTAATCCTTATCTTGTAATCCTCCTGAGAAATCTCTTTGTTTCATCCCCACAAGATCCCTCTAATCTTTAACTCCCCTGGACCATCTTCATCATCCTTCGGATTAATCTACGATGACTTAGAAATAGAATGGGACGCAATTATAAATTAAAATATCCATGAAAATTAATAGAAAATTTAAAAATCTAAATAAGAATACGACAAGTATGATCATTCATAGTACTTAATCCTTATCTTGTAATCACACGGGGAAATCTCTTTGTTTCATCCCCACAGGATCCCTCTAATCTTTAACTCCCCTGGACCATCTTCATTATCCTTCGGATTAATCTACAATGAATTTGAAATAGAAAGGGACGCCATGATTAATTAAAATATCCATGAAAATTAATAGAAAATTTTAGAATCTAAATATGAATACGACAGGTATGATCATTCATAGTACTTAATCCTTATCTTGTAATCCTCCTGAGAAATCTCTTTGTTTCATCCCCACAGGATCCCTCTAATCTTTAACTCCCCTGGACCATCTTCATCATCCTTCGGATTAATCTACGATGACATAGAAATAGAAAGGGACGCAATTATTAATTAAAATATCCAAGAAAATTAATAAAAATTTAAAAATCTAAATAAGAATACGAGAAGTATGGTTATTCATAGTACTTAATCCTTTTCTTGTAACCTCCTGAGAAATCTCTTTGTTTCATCCCCACAGGATCCCTCTAATCTTTAACTCCCCTGGACCATCTTCATCATCCTTCGGATTAATCTACGATGAATTTGAAATAGAAAGGGACGTAATGATTAATTAAAATATCCAAGAAAATTAATAAAAATTTAAAAATCTAAATAAGAATACGAGAAGTATGGTCATTCATAGTACTTAATCCTTATCTTGTAACCTCCTGAGAAATCTCTTTGTTTCATCCCCACAGGATCCCTCTAATCTTTAACTCCCCTGGACGAACTTCATTATCCTTCTGATTAATCTACAATGACTTAGAAATTGAATGGGACACAATTATTACTTAGAATATCCATGAATATTAATTAAAATTTTTAAAAATCTAAATAAGAATACGACAAGTATGATCATTCATAGTACTTAATCCTTATCTTGTAATCCTCCTGAGAAATCTCTTTGTTTCATCCCCTCACGATCCCTCTAATCTTTAACTCCCCTGGACCATCTTCATCATCCTTCGGATTAATCTACGATGACTTAGAAATAGAAAGGGACGCAATTAATAATTAAAATATCCATGAAAATTAATAAAAAATTTAAAAATCTAAATAAGAATACGACAAGTATGATCATTCATAGCACTTAATCCTTATCTTGTAATCCTCCTGAGAAACCTTTTTATTTCATCCCCACAGGATCCCTCTAATCTTTAACTCCCCTGGACCATCTTAATCATCCTTCGGATTAATCTACGATGACATAGAAATAGAAAGGGACGCAATTATTAATTAAAATATCCAAGAAAATTAATAAAAATTTAAAAATCTAAATAAGAATACGAGAAGTATGGTTATTCATAGTACTTAATCCTTATCTTGTAACCTCCTGAGAAATCTCTTTGTTTCATCCCCACAGGATCCCTCTAATCTTTAACTCCCCTGGACCATCTTCATCATCCTTCGGATTAATCTACGATGAATTTGAAATAGAAAGGGACGTAATGATTAATTAATATATCCAAGAAAATTAATAAAAATTTAAAAATCTAAATAAGAATTCGAGAAGTATGGTCATTCATAGTACTTAATCCTTATCTTGTAACCTCCTGAGAAATCTCTTTGTTTCATCCCCACAGGATCCCTCTAATCTTTAACTCCCCTGGACGAACTTCATTATCCTTCTGATTAATCTACAATGACTTAGAAATTGAATGGGACGCAATTATTACTTAGAATATCCATGAATATTGATTAAAATTTTTAAAAATCTAAATAAGAATACGACAAGTATGATCATTCATAGTACTTAATCCTTATCTTGTAATCCTCCTGAGAAATCTCTTTGTTTCATCCCCTCACGATCCCTCTAATCTTTAACTCCCCTGGACCATCTTCATCATCCTACGGATTATTCTACGATGACTTAGAAAAAGAAAGGGACGCAATTATTAATTAAAATAACCAAGAAAATTAATAAAAAATATAAAAATCTAAATAAGAATACGAGAGGTAAGATCATTCATAATACTTAATCCTTATCTTGTAATCCTCCTGAGAAATCTCTTTGTTTCATCCCCACAAGATCCCTCTAATCTTTAACTCCCCTGGACCATCTTCATCATCCTTCGGATTAATCTACGATGACTTAGAAATAGAATGGGACGCAATTATAAATTAAAATATCCATGAAAATTAATAGAAAATTTAAAAATCTAAATAAGAATACGACAAGTATGATCATTCATAGTACTTAATCCTTATCTTGTAATCACACGGGGAAATCTCTTTGTTTCATCCCCACAGGATCCCTCTAATCTTTAACTCCCCTGGACCATCTTCATTATCCTTCGGATTAATCTACAATGAATTTGAAATAGAAAGGGACGCCATGATTAATTAAAATATCCATGAAAATTAATAGAAAATTTTAGAATCTAAATATGAATACGACAGGTATGATCATTCATAGTACTTAATCCTTATCTTGTAATCCTCCTGAGAAATCTCTTTGTTTCATCCCCACAGGATCCCTCTAATCTTTAACTCCCCTGGACCATCTTCATCATCCTTCGGATTAATCTACGATGACATAGAAATAGAAAGGGACGCAATTATTAATTAAAATATCCAAGAAAATTAATAAAAATTTAAAAATCTAAATAAGAATACGAGAAGTATGGTTATTCATAGTACTTAATCCTTTTCTTGTAACCTCCTGAGAAATCTCCTTGTTTCATCCCCACAGGATCCCTCTAATCTTTAACTCCCCTGGACCATCTTCATCATCCTTCGGATTAATCTACGATGAATTTGAAATAGAAAGGGACGTAATGATTAATTAAAATATCCAAGAAAATTAATAAAAATTTAAAAATCTAAATAAGAATACGAGAAGTATGGTCATTCATAGTACTTAATCCTTATCTTGTAACCTCCTGAGAAATCTCTTTGTTTCATCCCCACAGGATCCCTCTAATCTTTAACTCCCCTGGACGAACTTCATTATCCTTCTGATTAATCTACAATGACTTAGAAATTGAATGGGACGCAATTATTACTTAGAATATCCATGAATATTAATTAAAATTTTTAAAAATCTAAATAAGAATACGACAAGTATGATCATTCATAGTACTTAATCCTTATCTTGTAATCCTCCTGAGAAATCTCTTTGTTTCATCCCCTCACGATCCCTCTAATCTTTAACTCCCCTGGACCATCTTCATCATCCTTCGGATTAATCTACGATGACTTAGAAATAGAAAGGGACGCAATTAATAATTAAAATATCCATGAAAATTAATAAAAAATTTAAAAATCTAAATAAGAATACGACAAGTATGATCATTCATAGCACTTAATCCTTATCTTGTAATCCTCCTGAGAAATCTCTCTGTTTCATCCCCACAGGATCCCTCTAATCTTAAACTCCCCTGGACCATCTTCATCATCCTTCGGTTAAATCTACGATGACAAAGAAATTGAAAGGGACGCAATTATTAATTAAAATATCCAGGAAATTTAATAAAAAATTTAAAAATCTAAATAAGAATACGACAAGTATGATCATTCATAGCATTTAATCCTTATCTTGTAATCCTCCTGAGAAATCTTTTTGTTTCATCTCCACAGGATCCCTCTAATCTTTAACTCCCCTGATCCATCTTCATCATCCTTCGGAGTAATCTAAAATGACTTAGAAATACAAAGGGACGCAATTATTAATTAAAATATCCATGAAAATTAATAAAAAATTTAAAAATCTAAATAAGAATATGACAAGTATGATCATTCATAGCACCTTATCCTTATCTTGTAATCCTCCTGAGAAATCTCTCTGTTTCATCCCCACAGGATCCCTCTAATCATTAACTCCCATGGACCATCTTCATCATCCTTCGGATTAATCTGCGATGACTTAGATATTGAAAGGGACGGAATTATAAATTAAAATATCCATGAAAATTTATAGAAAATTTTTGAATCTAAATAAGAATACGAGAAGTATGGTCATTCATAGTACTTAATCCTTATCTTGTAATCCTCCTGAGAAATCTCTTTGTTTCATCCCCACAGGATCCCTCTAATCTTTAACTCCCCTGGACGAACTTCGTTATCCTTCTGATTAATCTACGATGACTTAGAAATTGAAAGGGACGCAATTATTAATTAGAATATCCATGAAAATTAATAAAAAATATAAAAATCTAAATAAGAATACGACAAGTATGATCATTCATAGTACTTAATCCTTATCTTGTAATCCTACGGGGAAATCTCTTTGTTTCATCCCCACAGGATCCCTCTAATCTTTAACTCCCCTGGACCATCTTCATCATCCTACGGATTATTCTACGATGACTTAGAAAAAGAAAGGGACGCAATTATTAATTAAAATATCCATGAAAATTAATATAAAATTTAAAAATCTAAATAAGAATACGACAAGTATGATCATTCATAGTACTTAATCCTTCTCTTGTAATCCTCCTGAGAAATCTCTTTGTTTCATCCCCACACTATCCCTCTAATCTTTAACTCCCCTGGACCATCTTCATCATCCTTTGGATTAATCTACGATGACTTAGAAATAGAAAGGGACGCAATTATTAATTAAAATATCCATGAAAATTAATATAAAATTTAAAATTCTAAATAAGAATACGACAAGTATGATCATTCATAGTACTTTAACATTATCTTGTAATCCTTCTGAGAAATCTAGTTGTTTCATCCCCACAGGATCCCTCTAATCTTTAACTGCTCTGGACCATCTTCATCATCCTTCGGATTAATCTACGATGACAAAGAAATTGAAAGGGACGGATTTATTAATTAAAATATCCATGAAAATTAATATAAAATTTAAAAATCTAAATAGGAATACGACAAGTATGATCATTCATAGTACTTAATCCTTATCTTGTAATCCTCCCGAGAAATCTCTTTGTTTCATCCCCACAGGATCCCTCTAATCTTTAACTCCCCTGGACCATCTTCATCATCCTTCGGATTAATCTGCGATGACTTAGAAATAGAAAGGGACGCAATTATTAATTCAAATATCCATGAAAATTATAATAAAATTTAAAAATCTAAATAAGAATACAACAAGTATGATCATTCATAGTACTTAATCCTTATCTTGTAATCCTCCTGAGAAACCTTTTTGTCTCTTCCCCACAGGATCCCTCTAATCTTTAACTCCCCTGGACCATCTTCATCATCCATCGGATTAATCTACGATGACTTAGAAATAGAAAGAGACGCAATTATAAATTAAAATATCCATGAAAATTAATAAAAAATTTAAAAATCTAAATAAGAATACGACAAGTATGATCATTCATAGTACTTAATCCTTATCTTGTAATCCCACGGTGCAATCTCTTTGTTTCATCCCCACAGGATCCCTCTAATCTTTAACTCCCCTGGACCATCTTCATCATCCTTCGGATTAATTTACGATGACTTAGAAATAGAATGGGACGCAATTATTAATTAAAATATCCATGAAAATTAATAGAAAATTTTTGAATCTAAATAAGAATACGACAAGTATGATCATTCATAGTACTTAATCCTTATCTAGTAATCCTCCTGAGAAATCTCTTTGTTTCATCCGCACAAGATCCCTCTAATCTTTAACTCCCCTTGACCATCTTCATCATCCTTCGGATTAATCTACGATGACATAGAAATAGAAAGGGACGCGATGATGAATTAAAATATCCAAGAAAATTGATAAAAAATTTAGAAATCTAAATAAGAATACGACAAGTATGATCATTCATAGTACTTAATCCTTATCTTGTAATCCCACGGTGAAATCTCTTTGTTTCATCCCCACAGGATCCCTCTAATCTTTAACTCCCCTGGACCATCTTCATCATCCTTCGGATTAATCTACGATGACTTAGAAATAGAATGGGACGCAATCATTAATTAAAATATCCATGAAAATTAATAGAAAATTTTAGAATCTAAATAAAAATACGACAAGTATGATCATTCATAGTACTTAATCCTTATCTTGTAATTCTCCTGAGAAATCTTTTTGTTTCATCCCCACAGGATCCCTCTAATCTTTAACTCCCCTGGACCATCTTCATCATCCTTCGGATTAATCTGCGATGACTTAGAAATTGAAAGGGACGCAATTATTAATTAAAATATCCATGAAAATTAATGAAAAATTAAAAAATCTAATTAAGAATACGACAAGTATGATCATTCATAGTACTTAATCCTTATCCTGTAATCCTCCTGAGAAATCTCTTTGTTTCATCCCACAGGATCCCTCTAATCTTTTACTCCCCTGGACCATCTTCATCATCCTTCGGATTAATCTACGATGACAAAGAAATTGAAAGGGACGCAATTATCAATTAAAATATCCATGAAAATTAATATAAAATTTAAAAATCTAAATAGGAATACGACAAGTATGATCATTCATAGTACTTAATCCTTATCTTGTAATCCTCCTGAGAAATCACTTTGTTTCATCCCACAGGATCCCTCTAATCTTTTACTCCCCTGGACCATCTTCATCATCCTTCGGATTAATCTACGATGACATAGAAATAGAAAGGGACGCAATGATGAATTAAAATATCCAAGAAAATTGATAAAAAATTTAGAAATCTAAATAAGAATATGACAAGTATGATCATTCATAGTACTTAATCCTTATCTTGTAATCCCACGGTGAAATCTCTTTGTTTCATCCCCACAGGATCCCTCTAATCTTTAACTCCCCTGGACCATCTTCATCATCCTTCGGATTAATCTACGATGACTTAGAAATAGAATGGGACGCAATCATTAATTAAAATATCCATGAAAATTAATAGAAAATTTTAGAATCTAAATAAAAATACGACAAGTATGATCATTCATAGTACTTAATCCTTATCTTGTAATTCTCCTGAAAAATCTTTTTGTTTCATCCCCACAGGATCCCTCTAATCTTTAACTCCCCTGGACCATCTTTATCATCCTTCGGATTAATCTGCGATGACTTAGAAATTGAAAGGGACGCAATTATTAATTAAAATATCCATGAAAATTAATGAAAAATTAAAAAATCTAATTAAGAATACGACAAGTATGATACTTCATAGTACTTAATCCTTATCTTGTAATCCTCCTGAGAAATCTCTTTGTTTCATCCCACAGGATCCCTCTAATCTTTTACTCCCCTGGACCATCTTCATCATCCTTCGGATTAATCTACGATGAAAAGAAATTGAAAGGGACGCAATTATCAATTAAAATATCCATGAAAATTAATATAAAATTTAAAAATCTAAATAGGAATACGACAAGTATGATCATTCATAGTACTTAATCCTTATCTTGTAATCCTCCTGAGAAATCTCTTTGTTTCATCCCACAGGATCCCTCTAATCTTTTACTCCCCTGGACCATCTTCATCATCCTTCGGATTAATCTACGATGACAAAGAAATTGAAAGGGACGGAATTATTAATTAAAATATCCATGAAAATTAATAAAAAATTTAAAAATCTAAATAAGAATAAGACAAGTATGATCATTCATAGTACTTAATCCTTATCTTGTATTCCGTAGGTGAAATCTCTTTGTTTCATCCCCACAGGATCCCTCTATTCTTTAACTCCCCTGGACCATCTTCATCATCCTTCGGATTAATCTACGATGACATAGAAATAGAAAGGGACGCAATTATTAATTAAAATATCCATGAAAATTAATAGAAAATTTTAGAATCTAAATATGAATACGACAAGTATGATCATTCATAGTACTTAATCCTAATCTTGTAATCCTCCTGGGAAATCTCTTTAATTCATCCCCACAGGATCCCTCTAATCTTTAACTCCCCTGGACCATCTTCATCATCCTTCGGATGAATCTACGATGACTTAGAAATAGAAAGGGACGCAATTATTAATTAAAATATCCATGAAAATTATTAGAAAATTTTAGAATCTAAATAAAAATACGACAAGTATGATCATTCATAGTACTTAATCCTTATCTTGTAATCCTCCTGGGAAATCTCTTTAATTCATCCCCACAAGATCCCTCTAATCTTTAACTCCCCTTGACCATCTTCATCATCCTTCGGATTAATCTACGATGACATAGAAATAGAAAGGGACGCGATGATGAATTAAAATATCCAAGAAAATTGATAAAAAATTTAGAAATCTAAATAAGAATACGACAAGTATGATCATTCATAGTACTTAATCCTTATCTTGTAATCCCACGGTGAAATCTCTTTGTTTCATCCCCACAGGATCCCTCTAATCTTTAACTCCCCTGGACCATCTTCATCATCCTTCGGATTAATCTACGATGACTTAGAAATAGAATGGGACGCAATCATTAATTAAAATATCCATGAAAATTAATAGAAAATTTTAGAATCTAAATAAAAATACGACAAGTATGATCATTCATAGTACTTAATCCTTATCTTGTAATTCTCCTGAGAAATCTTTTTGTTTCATCCCCACAGGATCCCTCTAATCTTTAACTCCCCTGGACCATCTTCATCATCCTTCGGATTAATCTGCGATGACTTAGAAATTGAAAGGGACGCAATTATTAATTAAAATATCCATGAAAATTAATGAAAAATTAAAAAATCTAATTAAGAATACGACAAGTATGATCATTCATAGTACTTAATCCTTATCCTGTAATCCTCCTGAGAAATCTCTTTGTTTCATCCCACAGGATCCCTCTAATCTTTTACTCCCCTGGACCATCTTCATCATCCTTCGGATTAATCTACGATGACAAAGAAATAGAAAGGGACGCAATTATAAATTAAAATATCCATGAAAATTATTAGAAAATTTTAGAATCTAAATAAAAATACGACAAGTATGATCATTCATAGTACTTAATCCTTATCTTGTAATCCTCCTGGGAAATCTCTTTAATTCATCCCCACAAGATCCCTCTAATCATTAACTCCCCTGGAACATCTTCATCATCCTTCGGATTAATCTACGATGACTTAGAAATAGAAAGGGACGCAATTATAAATTAAAATATCCATGAAAATTAATAAAAAATTTAAAAATCTAAATAAGAATACGACAAGTATGATCATTCATAGTACTTAATCCTTATCTTCTTATCCTACGGGGAAATCTCTTTGTTTCATCCCCACAGGATCCCTCTAATCATTAACTCCCCTGGACCATCTTCATCATCCTTCGGATTAATCAACGATGACATAGAAATAGAAAGGGACGCAAATATTAATAAAAATATCCATGAAAATTAATATAAAATTTAGAAATCTAAATACGAATACGACAAGTATGATCATTCATAGTACTTAATCCTTATCTTGTTATCCTCCTGAGAAATCTCTTTGTTTCATCCCCACTGGATACCTCTAATCTTTAACTCCCCTGGACCATCTTCATCATCCTTCGGATTAATCTACGATGACATAGAAATAGAAAGGGACGCAAATATTAATAAAAATATCCATGAAAATTAATATAAAATTTAGAAATCTAAATACAAATACGACAAGTATGATCATTCATAGTACTTAATCCTTATCTTGTTATCCTCCTGAGAAATCTCTTTGTTTCATCCCCACAGGATCCCTCTAATCTTTAACTCCCCTGGACCATCTTCATCATCCTTCGGATTAATCTACGATGACATAGAAATAGAAAGGGACGCAAATATTAATAAAAATATCCATGAAAATTAATATAAAATTTAGAAATCTAAATACGAATACGACAAGTATGATCATTCATAGTACTTAATCTTTATCTTGTTATCCTCCTGAGAAATCTCTTTGTTTCATCCCCACTGGATACCTCTAATCTTTAACTCCCCTGGACCATCTTCATCATCCTTCGGATTAATCTACGATGAATTTGAAATAGAAAGGGACGTAATGATTAATTAAAATATCCAAGAAAATTAATAAAAATTTAAAAATCTAAATAAGAATACGAAAAGTATGGTCATTAATAGTACTTAATCCTTATCTAGTAATCCACCTGAGAAATCTCTTTGTTTCATCCCCACAGGATCCCTCTATTCTTTAACTCCCCTGGACGAACTTCATTATCCTTCTGGTTAATCTACGATGACTTAGAAATTGAATGGGACGCAATTATTACTTAGAATATCCATGAAAATTAATTAAAAATTTAAAAATCTAAATAAGAATACGATAAGTATGATCATTCATAGTACTTAATCCTTATCTTGTAATCCTCCTGAGAAATCTCTTTGTTTCATCTCACTGGATACCTCTAATCTTTAACTCCCCTGGACCATCTTCATCATCCTTCGGATTAATCTACGATGAATTTGAAATAGAAAGGGACGCAATTATTAATTAAAATAACCGAGAAAATTAATAAAAAATTCAAAAATCTGACTATGAATACGAGAAGTATGATCATTCATAGTACTTAATCCTTATCTACTAATCCACCTGAGAAATCTCTTCGTTTCATCCTCACAGGATCCCTCTAAACTATATCTCCCCTGGACCATCTTCATCATCCTTCGGATTTATTTAGGATGACTTAGAAATTGAATGGGACGCATTAATTAATTAAAATATCCAAGAAAATTAATTAAAAATTTAAAAATTCCTATTAAGAATACGACAAGTAAGATCATTCATCGTACTTATCCTTATCTTGTAATTCTCCTGGGAAATCTCTTTGTTTCATCCCCACAGGATCCCTCTAAACTATAATTCCCCTGGACCATCTTCATCGTCCTTCGGATTAATCTACGATGATTTAGAAATTGAAAGGGACGCAATGATTAATAAAAATAACCAAGAAAATTAATAAAAAATATAAAAATCTAAATAAGAATACGAGAGGTAAGATCATTCATAGTACTTAATCCTTATCTTGTAATCCTCCTGAGAAATCTCTTTGTTTCATCCCCACAAGATCCCTCTAATCTTTAACTCCCCTGGACCATCTTCATCATCCTTCGGATTAATCTACGATGACTTAGAAATAGAATGGGACGCAATTATAAATTAAAATATCCATGAAAATTTATAGAAAATTTAAAAATCTAAATAAGAATATGACAAGTATGATCATTCATAGTACTTAATCCTTATCTTGTAATCACACGGGGAAATCTCTTTGTTTCATCCCCACAGGATCCCTCTAATCTTTAACTCCCCTGGACCATCTTCATTATCCTTCGGATTAATCTACAATGAATTTGAAATAGAAAGGGACGCCATGATTAATTAAAATATCCATGAAAATTAATAGAAAATTTTAGAATCTAAATATGAATACGACAGGTATGATCATTCATAGTACTTAATCCTTATCTTGTAATCCTCCTGAGAAATCTCTTTGTTTCATCCCCACAGGATCCCTCTAATCTTTAACTCCCCTGGACCATCTTCATCATCCTTCGGATTAATCTACGATGACATAGAAATAGAAAGGGACGCAATTATTAATTAAAATATCCAAGAAAATTAATAAAAATTTAAAAATCTAAATAAGAATACGAGAAGTATGGTTATTCATAGTACTTAATCCTTATCATGTAACCTCCTGAGAAATCTCTTTGTTTCATCCCCACAGGATCCCTCTAATCTTTAACTCCCCTGGACCATCTTCATCATCCTTCGGAATAATCTACGATGAATTTGAAATAGAAAGGGACGTAATTATTAATTAAAATATCCAAGAAAATTAATAAAAATTTAAAAATCTAAATAAGAATACGAGAAGTATGGTCATTCATAGTACTTAATCCTTATCTTGTAACCTCCTGAGAAATCTCTTTGTTTCATCCCCACAGGATCCCTCTAATCTTTAACTCCCCTGGACGAACTTCATTATCCTTCTGATTAATCTACAATGACTTAGAAATTGAATGGGACGCAATTATTACTTAGAATATCCATGAATATTAATTAAAATTTTTAAAAATCTAAATAAGAATACGACAAGTATGATCATTCATAGTACTTAATCCTTATCTTGTAATCCTCCTGAGAAATCTCTTTGTTTCATCCCCTCACGATCCCTCTAATCTTTAACTCCCCTGGACCATCTTCATCATCATTCGGATTAATCTACGATGACTTAGAAATAGAAAGGGACGCAATTAATAATTAAAATATCCATGAAAATTAATAAAAAATTTAAAAATCTAAATAAGAATACGACAAGTATGATCATTCATAGCACTTAATCCTTATCTTGTAATCCTCCTGAGAAATCTCTCTGTTTCATCCCCACAGGATCCCTCTAATCTTAAACTCCCCTGGACCATCTTCATCATCCTTCGGTTATATCTACGATGACAAAGAAATTGAAAGGGACGCAATTATTAATTAAAATATCCAGGAAATTTAATAAAAAATTTAAAAATCTAAATAAGAATACGACAAGTATGATCATTCATAGCACTTAATCCTTATCTTGTAATCCTCCTGAGAAATCTTTTTGTTTCATCTCCACAGGATCCCTCTAATCTTTAACTTCCCTGATCCATCTTCATCATCCTTCGGAGTAATCTAAAATGACTTAGAAATACAAAGGGACGCAATTATTAATTAAAATATCCATGAAAATTAATAAAAAATTTAAAAATCTAAATAAGAATATGACAAGCATGATCATTCATAGCACTTAATCCTTATCTTGTAATCCTCCTGAGAAATCTCTCTGTTTCATCCCCACAGGATCATTCTAATCATTAACTCCCATGGACCATCTTCATCATCCTTCGGATTAATCTGCGATGACTTAGATATTGAAAGGGACGGAATTATAAATTAAAATATCCATGAAAATTAATATAAAATTTAAAAATCTAAATAAGAATACGACAAGTATGATCATTCATAGTACTTAATCCTTATCTTGTAATCCTCCTGAGAAATCTCTTTGTTTCATCCCCACAGGATCTCTCTAATCTTTAACTCCCCTGGACCATCTTCATCATCCTTCGGATTAATCTACGATGACTTCGAAATAGAAAGGGACGCAATTATCAATTAAAATATCCATGAAAATTTATAGAAAATTTTTGAATCTAAATAAGAATACGACAAGTATGATGATTCATAGTACTTAATCCTTCTCTTGTAATCCTCCTGAGAAATCTCTTTGTTTCATCCCCACAGGATCCCTCTAATCTTTATCTCCCCTGTACCATCTTCATCATCCTTCGGATTAATCTACGATGAATTTGAAATAGAAAGGGACATAATGATTAATTAAAATATCCAAGAAAATTAATAAAAATTAAAAAATCTAAATAAGAATACGAGAAGTATGGTCATTCATAGTACTTAATCCTTATCTTGTAATCCTCCTGAGAAATCTCTTTGTTTCATCCCCACAGGATCCCTCTAATCTTTAACTCCCCTGGACGAACTTCTTTATCCTTCTGATTAATCTACGATGACTTAGAAATTGAAAGGGACGCAATTATTAATTAGAATATCCATGAAAATTAATAAAAAATATAAAAATCTAAATAAGAATACGACAAGTATGATCATTCATAGTACTTAATCCTTATCTTGTAATCCTACGGGGAAATCTCTTTGTTTCATCCCCACAGGATCCCTCTAATCTTTAACTCCCCTGGACCATCTTCATCATCCTACGGATTATTCTACGATGACTTAGAAAAAGAAAGGGACGCAATTATTAATTAAAATATCCATGAAAATTAATATAAAATTTAAAATTCTAAATAAGAATACGACAAGTATGATCATTCATAGTACTTTAACCTTATCTTGTAATCCTTCTGAGAAATCTAGTTGTTTCATCCCCACAGGATCCCTCTAATCTTTAACTGCTCTGGACCATCTTCATCATCCTTCGGATTAATCTACGATGACAAAGAAATTGAAAGGGACGGATTTATTAATTAAAATATCCATGAAAATTAATATAAAATTTAAAAATCTAAATAGGAATACGACAAGTATGATCATTCATAGTACTTAATCCTTATCTTGTAATCCTCCCGAGAAATCTCTTTGTTTCATCCCCACAGGATCCCTCTAATCTTTAACTCTCCTGGACCATCTTCATCATCCTTCGGATTAATCTGCGATGACTTAGAAATAGAAAGGGACGCAATTATTAATTCAAATATCCATGAAAATTATAATAAAATATAAAAATCTAAATAAGAATACGACAAGTATGATCATTCATAGTACTTAATCCTTATCTTGTAATCCTCCTGAGAAACCTTTTTGTCTCTTCCCCACAGGATCCCTCTAATCTTTAACTCCCCTGGACCATCTTCATCATCCTTCGGATTAATCTACGATGACTTAGAAATAGAAAGAGACGCAATTATAAATTAAAATATCCATGAAAATTAATAAAAAATTTAAAAATCTAAATAAGAATACGACAAGTATGATCATTCATAGTACTTAATCCTTATCTAGTAATCCTCCTGAGAAATCTCTTTGTTTCATCCCCACAAGATCCCTCTAATCTTTAACTCCCCTGGACCACCTTCATCATCCTTCGGATTAATCTACGATGACATAGAAATAGAAAGGGACGCAATGATGAATTAAAATATCCAAGAAAATTGATAAAAAATTTAGAAATCTAAATAAGAATACGACAAGTATGATCATTCATAGTACTTAATCCTTATCTTGTAATCCCACGGTGAAATCTCTTTGTTTCATCCCCACAGGATCCCTCTAATCTTTAACTCCCCTGGACCATCTTCATCATCCTTCGGATTAATCTGCGATGACTTAGAAATTGAAAGGGACGCAATTATTAATTAAAATATCCATGAAAATTAATGAAAAATTAAAAAATCTAATTAAGAATACGACAAGTATGATCATTCATAGTACTTAATCCTTATCTTGTAATCCTCCTGAGAAATCTCTTTGTTTCATCCCACAGGATCCCTCTAATCTTTTACTCCCCTGGACCATCTTCATCATCCTTCGGATTAATCTACGATGACAAAGAAATGGAAAGGGACGCAATTATCAATTAAAATATCCATGAAAATTAATATAAAATTTAAAAATCTAAATAGGAATACGACAAGTATGATCATTCATAGTACTTAATCCTTATCTTGTAATCCTCCTGAGAAATCACTTTGTTTCATCCCACAGGATCCCTCTAATCTTTTACTCCCCTGGACCATCTTCATCATCCTTAGGATTAATCTACGATGAATAGAAATAGAAAGGGACGCAATGATGAATTAAAATATCCAAGAAAATTGATAAAAAATTTAGAAATCTAAATAAGAATATGACAAGTATGATCATTCATAGTACTTAATCCTTATCTTGTAATCCCAAGGTGAAATCTCTTTGTTTCATCCCCACAGGATCCCTCTAATCTTTAACTCCCCTGGACCATCTTCATCATCCTTCGGATTAATCTACGATGACTTAGAAATAGAATGGGACGCAATCATTAATTAAAATATCCATGAAAATTAATAGAAAATTTTAGAATCTAAATAAAAATACGACAAGTATGATCATTCATAGTACTTAATCCTTATCTTGTAATTCTCCTGGGAAATCTTTTTGTTTCATCCCCACAGGATCCCTCTAATCTTTAACTCCCCTGGACCATCTTCATCATCCTTCGGATTAATCTGCGGTGACTTAGAAATTGAAAGGGACGCAATTATTAATTAAAATATCCATGAAAATTAATGAAAAATTAAAAAATCTAATTAAGAATACGACAAGTATGATCATTCATAGTACTTAATCCTTATCTTGTAATCCTCCTGAGAAATCTCTTTGTTTCATCCCACAGGATCCCTCTAATCTTTTACTCCCCTGGACCATCTTCATCATCCTTCGGATTAATCTACGATGATAAAGAAATTGAAAGGGACGCAATTATCAATTAAAATATCCATGAAAATTAATATAAAATTTAAAAATCTAAATAGGAATACGACAAGTATGATCATTCATAGTACTTAATCCTTATCTTGTAATCCTCCTGAGAAATCTCTTTGTTTCATCCCACAGGATCCCTCTAATCTTTTACTCCCCTGGACCATCTTCATCATCCTTCGGATTAATCTACGATGACAAAGAAATTGAATGGGACGGAATTATTAATTAAAATATCCATGAAAATTAATATAAAATTTAAAAATCTAAATAAGAATACGACAAGTATGATCATTCATAGTACTTAATCCTTATCTTGTAATCCTCCTGAGAAATCTCTCTGTTTCATCCCCACAGGATCCCTCTAATCTTTAACTCCCCTGGACCATCTTCATCATCCTTCGGATTAATCTACGATGACAAAGAAATTGAATGGGACGGAATTATTAATTAAAATATCCATGAAAATTAATATAAAATTTAAAAATCTAAATAAGAATACGACAGGTATGATCATTCATAGTACTTAATCCTTATCTTGTAATCCTCCTGAGAAATCTCTTTGTTTCATCCCACAGGATCCCTCTAATCTTTTACTCCCCTGGACCATCTTCATCATCCTTCGGATTAATCTACGATGATAAAGAAATTGAAAGGGACGCAATTATCAATTAAAATATCCATGAAAATTAATATAAAATTTAAAAATCTAAATAGGAATACGACAAGTATGATCATTCATAGTACTTAATCCTTATCTTGTAATCCTCCTGAGAAATCTCTTTGTTTCATCCCACAGGATCCCTCTAATCTTTTACTCCCCTGGACCATCTTCATCATCCTTCGGATTAATCTACGATGACAAAGAAATTGAATGGGACGGAATTATTAATTAAAATATCCATGAAAATTAATATAAAATTTAAAAATCTAAATAAGAATACGACAAGTATGATCATTCATAGCACTTAATCCTTATCTTGTAATCCTCCTGAGAAATCTTTTTGTTTCATCTCCACAGGATCCCTCTAATCTTTAACTTCCCTGATCCATCTTCATCATCCTTCGGAGTAATCTAAAATGACTTAGAAATACAAAGGGACGCAATTATTAATTAAAATATCCATGAAAATTAATAAAAAATTTAAAAATCTAAATAAGAATATGACAAGCATGATCATTCATAGCACTTAATCCTTATCTTGTAATCCTCCTGAGAAATCTCTCTGTTTCATCCCCACAGGATCATTCTAATCATTAACTCCCATGGACCATCTTCATCATCCTTCGGATTAATCTGCGATGACTTAGATATTGAAAGGGACGGAATTATAAATTAAAATATCCATGAAAATTAATATAAAATTTAAAAATCTAAATAAGAATACGACAAGTATGATCATTCATAGTACTTAATCCTTATCTTGTAATCCTCCTGAGAAATCTCTTTGTTTCATCCCCACAGGATCTCTCTAATCTTTAACTCCCCTGGACCATCTTCATCATCCTTCGGATTAATCTACGATGACTTCGAAATAGAAAGGGACGCAATTATCAATTAAAATATCCATGAAAATTTATAGAAATTTTTGAATCTAAATAAGAATACGACAAGTATGATGATTCATAGTACTTAATCCTTCTCTTGTAATCCTCCTGAGAAATCTCTTTGTTTCATCCCCACAGGATCCCTCTAATCTTTATCTCCCCTGTACCATCTTCATCATCCTTCGGATTAATCTACGATGAATTTGAAATAGAAAGGGACATAATGATTAATTAAAATATCCAAGAAAATTAATAAAAATTAAAAAATCTAAATAAGAATACGAGAAGTATGGTCATTCATAGTACTTAATCCTTATCTTGTAATCCTCCTGAGAAATCTCTTTGTTTCATCCCCACAGGATCCCTCTAATCTTTAACTCCCCTGGACGAACTTCTTTATCCTTCTGATTAATCTACGATGACTTAGAAATTGAAAGGGACGCAATTATTAATTAGAATATCCATGAAAATTAATAAAAAATATAAAAATCTAAATAAGAATACGACAAGTATGATCATTCATAGTACTTAATCCTTATCTTGTAATCCTACGGGGAAATCTCTTTGTTTCATCCCCACAGGATCCCTCTAATCTTTAACTCCCCTGGACCATCTTCATCATCCTTCGGATTAATCTACGATGACTTAGAAATAGAATGGGACGCAATCATTAATTAAAATATCCATGAAAATTAATAGAAAATTTTAGAATCTAAATAAAAATACGACAAGTATGATCATTCATAGTACTTAATCCTTATCTTGTAATTCTCCTGGGAAATCTTTTTGTTTCATCCCCACAGGATCCCTCTAATCTTTAACTCCCCTGGACCATCTTCATCATCCTTCGGATTAATCTGCGGTGACTTAGAAATTGAAAGGGACGCAATTATTAATTAAAATATCCATGAAAATTAATGAAAAATTAAAAAATCTAATTAAGAATACGACAAGTATGATCATTCATAGTACTTAATCCTTATCTTGTAATCCTCCTGAGAAATCTCTTTGTTTCATCCCACAGGATCCCTCTAATCTTTTACTCCCCTGGACCATCTTCATCATCCTTCGGATTAATCTACGATGATAAAGAAATTGAAAGGGACGCAATTATCAATTAAAATATCCATGAAAATTAATATAAAATTTAAAAATCTAAATAGGAATACGACAAGTATGATCATTCATAGTACTTAATCCTTATCTTGTAATCCTCCTGAGAAATCTCTTTGTTTCATCCCACAGGATCCCTCTAATCTTTTACTCCCCTGGACCATCTTCATCATCCTTCGGATTAATCTACGATGACAAAGAAATTGAATGGGACGGAATTATTAATTAAAATATCCATGAAAATTAATATAAAATTTAAAAATCTAAATAAGAATACGACAAGTATGATCATTCATAGTACTTAATCCTTATCTTGTAATCCTCCTGAGAAATCTCTCTGTTTCATCCCCACAGGATCCCTCTAATCTTTAACTCCCCTGGACCATCTTCATCATCCTTCGGATTAATCTACGATGACAAAGAAATTGAATGGGACGGAATTATTAATTAAAATATCCATGAAAATTAATATAAAATTTAAAAATCTAAATAAGAATACGACAGGTATGATCATTCATAGTACTTAATCCTTATCTTGTAATCCTCCTGAGAAATCTCTTTGTTTCATCCCACAGGATCCCTCTAATCTTTTACTCCCCTGGACCATCTTCATCATCCTTCGGATTAATCTACGATGATAAAGAAATTGAAAGGGACGCAATTATCAATTAAAATATCCATGAAAATTAATATAAAATTTAAAAATCTAAATAGGAATACGACAAGTATGATCATTCATAGTACTTAATCCTTATCTTGTAATCCTCCTGAGAAATCTCTTTGTTTCATCCCACAGGATCCCTCTAATCTTTTACTCCCCTGGACCATCTTCATCATCCTTCGGATTAATCTACGATGACAAAGAAATTGAATGGGACGGAATTATTAATTAAAATATCCATGAAAATTAATATAAAATTTAAAAATCTAAATAAGAATACGACAAGTATGATCATTCATAGCACTTAATCCTTATCTTGTAATCCTCCTGAGAAATCTTTTTGTTTCATCTCCACAGGATCCCTCTAATCTTTAACTTCCCTGATCCATCTTCATCATCCTTCGGAGTAATCTAAAATGACTTAGAAATACAAAGGGACGCAATTATTAATTAAAATATCCATGAAAATTAATAAAAAATTTAAAAATCTAAATAAGAATATGACAAGCATGATCATTCATAGCACTTAATCCTTATCTTGTAATCCTCCTGAGAAATCTCTCTGTTTCATCCCCACAGGATCATTCTAATCATTAACTCCCATGGACCATCTTCATCATCCTTCGGATTAATCTGCGATGACTTAGATATTGAAAGGGACGGAATTATAAATTAAAATATCCATGAAAATTAATATAAAATTTAAAAATCTAAATAAGAATACGACAAGTATGATCATTCATAGTACTTAATCCTTATCTTGTAATCCTCCTGAGAAATCTCTTTGTTTCATCCCCACAGGATCTCTCTAATCTTTAACTCCCCTGGACCATCTTCATCATCCTTCGGATTAATCTACGATGACTTCGAAATAGAAAGGGACGCAATTATCAATTAAAATATCCATGAAAATTTATAGAAATTTTTGAATCTAAATAAGAATACGACAAGTATGATGATTCATAGTACTTAATCCTTCTCTTGTAATCCTCCTGAGAAATCTCTTTGTTTCATCCCCACAGGATCCCTCTAATCTTTATCTCCCCTGTACCATCTTCATCATCCTTCGGATTAATCTACGATGAATTTGAAATAGAAAGGGACATAATGATTAATTAAAATATCCAAGAAAATTAATAAAAATTAAAAAATCTAAATAAGAATACGAGAAGTATGGTCATTCATAGTACTTAATCCTTATCTTGTAAACCTCCTGAGAAATCTCTTTGTTTCATCCCCACAGGATCCCTCTAATCTTTAACTCCCCTGGACGAACTTCTTTATCCTTCTGATTAATCTACGATGACTTAGAAATTGAAAGGGACGCAATTATTAATTAGAATATCCATGAAAATTAATAAAAAATATAAAAATCTAAATAAGAATACGACAAGTATGATCATTCATAGTACTTAATCCTTATCTTGTAATCCTACGGGGAAATCTCTTTGTTTCATCCCCACAGGATCCCTCTAATCTTTAACTCCCCTGGACCATCTTCATCATCCTACGGATTATTCTACGATGACTTAGAAAAAGAAAGGGACGCAATTATTAATTAAAATATCCATGAAAATTAATATAAAATTTAAAATTCTAAATAAGAATACGACAAGTATGATCATTCATAGTACTTTAACCTTATCTTGTAATCCTTCTGAGAAATCTAGTTGTTTCATCCCCACAGGATCCCTCTAATCTTTAACTGCTCTGGACCATCTTCATCATCCTTCGGATTAATCTACGATGACAAAGAAATTGAAAGGGACGGATTTATTAATTAAAATATCCATGAAAATTAATATAAAATTTAAAAATCTAAATAGGAATACGACAAGTATGATCATTCATAGTACTTAATCCTTATCTTGTAATCCTCCCGAGAAATCTCTTTGTTTCATCCCCACAGGATCTCTCTAATCTTTAACTCTCCTGGACCATCTTCATCATCCTTCGGATTAATCTGCGATGACTTAGAAATAGAAAGGGACGCAATTATTAATTCAAATATCCATGAAAATTATAATAAAATTTAAAAATCTAAATAAGAATACGACAAGTATGATCATTCATAGTACTTAATCCGTATCTTGTAATCCTCCTGAGAAACCTTTTTGTCTCTTCCCCACAGGATCCCTCTAATCTTTAACTCCCCTGGACCATCTTCATCATCCTTCGGATTAATCTACGATGACTTAGAAATAGAAAGAGACGCAATTATAAATTAAAATATCCATGAAAATTAATAAAAAATTTAAAAATCTAAATAAGAATACGACAAGTATGATCATTCATAGTACTTAATCCTTATCTAGTAATCCTCCTGAGAAATCTCTTTGTTTCATCCCCACAAGATCCCTCTAATCTTTAACTCCCCTGGACCATCTTCATCATCCTTCGGATTAATCTACGATGACATAGAAATAGAAAGGGACGCAATGATGAATTAAAATATCCAAGAAAATTGATAAAAAATTTAGAAATCTAAATAAGAATACGACAAGTATGATCATTCATAGTACTTAATCCTTATCTTGTAATCCCACGGTGAAATCTCTTTGTTTCATCCCCACAGGATCCCTCTAATCTTTAACTCCCCTGGACCATCTTCATCATCCTTCGGATTAATCTGCGATGACTTAGAAATTGAAAGGGACGCAATTATTAATTAAAATATCCATGAAAATTAATGAAAAATTAAAAAATCTAATTAAGAATACGACAAGTATGATCATTCATAGTACTTAATCCTTATCTTGTAATCCTCCTGAGAAATCTCTTTGTTTCATCCCACAGGATCCCTCTAATCTTTTACTCCCCTGGACCATCTTCATCATACTTCGGATTAATCTACGATGACAAAGAAATGGAAAGGGACGCAATTATCAATTAAAATATCCATGAAAATTAATATAAAATTTAAAAATCTAAATAGGAATACGACAAGTATGATCATTCATAGTACTTAATCCTTATCTTGTAATCCTCCTGAGAAATCACTTTGTTTCATCCCACAGGATCCCTCTAATCTTTTACTCCCCTGGACCATCTTCATCATCCTTCGGATTAATCTACGATGACATAGAAATAGAAAGGGACGCAATGATGAATTAAAATATCCAAGAAAATTGATAAAAAATTTAGAAATCTAAATAAGAATATGACAAGTATGATCATTCATAGTACTTAATCCTTATCTTGTAATCCCAAGGTGAAATCTCTTTGTTTCATCCCCACAGGATCCCTCTAATCTTTAACTCCCCTGGACCATCTTCATCATCCTTCGGATTAATCTACGATGACTTAGAAATAGAATGGGACGCAATCATTAATTAAAATATCCATGAAAATTAATAGAAAATTTTAGAATCTAAATAAAAATACGACAAGTATGATCATTCATAGTACTTAATCCTTATCTTGTAATTCTCCTGGGAAATCTTTTTGTTTCATCCCCACAGGATCCCTCTAATCTTTAACTCCCCTGGACCATCTTCATCATCCTTCGGATTAATCTGCGGTGACTTAGAAATTGAAAGGGACGCAATTATTAATTAAAATATCCATGAAAATTAATGAAAAATTAAAAAATCTAATTAAGAATACGACAACTATGATCATTCATAGTACTTAATCCTTATCTTGTAATCCTCCTGAGAAATCTCTTTGTTTCATCCCACAGGATCCCTCTAATCTTTTACTCCCCTGGACCATCTTCATCATCCTTCGGATTAATCTACGATGATAAAGAAATTGAAAGGGACGCAATTATCAATTAAAATATCCATGAAAATTAATATAAAATTTAAAAATCTAAATAGGAATACGACAAGTATGATCATTCATAGTACTTAATCCTTATCTTGTAATCCTCCTGAGAAATCTCTTTGTTTCATCCCACAGGATCCCTCTAATCTTTTACTCCCCTGGACCATCTTCATCATCCTTCGGATTAATCTACGATGACAAAGAAATTGAATGGGACGGAATTATTAATTAAAATATCCATGAAAATTAATATAAAATTTAAAAATCTAAATAAGAATACGACAAGTATGATCATTCATAGTACTTAATCCTTATCTTGTAATCCTCCTGAGAAATCTCTCTGTTTCATCCCCACAGGATCCCTCTAATCTTTAACTCCCCTGGACCATCTTCATCATCCTTCGGATTAATCTACGATGACAAAGAAATTGAATGGGACGGAATTATTAATTAAAATATCCATGAAAATTAATATAAAATTTAAAAATCTAAATATGAATACGACAGGTATGATCATTCATAGTACTTAATCCTTATCTTGTAATCCTCCTGAGAAATCTCTTTGTTTCATCCCACAGGATCCCTCTAATCTTTTACTCCCCTGGACCATCTTCATCATCCTTCGGATTAATCTACGATGATAAAGAAATTGAAAGGGACGCAATTATCAATTAAAATATCCATGAAAATTAATATAAAATTTAAAAATCTAAATAGGAATACGACAAGTATGATCATTCATAGTACTTAATCCTTATCTTGTAATCCTCCTGAGAAATCTCTTTGTTTCATCCCACAGGATCCCTCTAATCTTTTACTCCCCTGGACCATCTTCATCATCCTTCGGATTAATCTACGATGACAAAGAAATTGAATGGGACGGAATTATTAATTAAAATATCCATGAAAATTAATATAAAATTTAAAAATCTAAATAAGAATACGACAAGTATGATCATTCATAGTACTTAATCCTTATCTTGTAATCCTCCTGAGAATTCTCTTTGTTTCATCCCCTCACGATCCCTCTAATCTTTAACTCCCCTGGACCATCTTCATCATCCTTCGGTTTAATCTACGATGAATTAGATATACAAAGGGACGCAATTATTAATTAAAATGACCGAGAAAATTAATAAAAAATTTAAAAATCTAAATATGAATACGAGAAGTATGATCATTCATAGTACTTAATCCTTATCTTGTAATCCTCCTGAGAAATCTCTTTGTTTCATCCTCACAGGATCCCTCTAAACTATATCTCCCCTTGATCATCTTCATCATCCTTCGGATTTATTTAGGATGACTTAGAAATTGGATGGGACGCATTAATTAATTAAAATATCAAAGAAAATTAATAAAAAATTTAAATATCTGAATAAGAATACGACAAGTAAGATCATTCATCGTACTTATCCTTATCTTTTATTCCTCCTGAGAAATCTCTTTGTATCATCCCCACAGGATCCCTCTAATCTTTAACTCCCCAGGACCATCTTCATCATCCTTCGGATTAATCTACGATGACTTAGAAATAGAAAGGGACGCAATTATTAATTAAAATATCCAAGAGAATTAATAAAAAATTTAGAATTCTAAATAAGAATACGACAAGTATGATCATTCATAGTACTAAATCCTTATCTTGTAATCCTCCTGAGAAATCTCTTTGTTTCATCCCCAGAGGATCCCTCTAATCTTTTACACCCCTGGACCATCTTCATCATCTTTCGGATTAATCTGCGATGACATAGAAACAGAAAGGGACGCAATTATTAATTAAAATATCCACGAAATTTAATAAAAATTTTGAAACCTAAATAAGAATACGACAAGTTTGATCATTCATAGTACTAAATCCTTATCTTGTAATCCTACTGAGAAATCTCTTCGTTTCATCCTCACAGGATTCCTCTAAACTATATCTCCCCTGGACCATCTTCATCATCCTTCAGATTTATTTAGGATGACTTAGAAATTGAATGGGACGCATTAATTAATTAAAATATCCATGAAAATTAATAAAAAATTAAAAAATCTAAATAAGAATACGACAACTATGATCATTCGTAGTACTTAATCCTTATCTTGTAATCCTCCTGAGAAATCTCTTTGTTTCATCCCCACAGGATCCCTCTAATCTTTAACTCCCCTGGACCATCTTCATCATCCTTCGGATTAATCTACGATGACTTAGAAATAGAAAGGGACGCAATTATTAATTAAAATATCCATGAAAATTAATAGAAAATTTAAAAATCTAAATAAGAATACGACAAGTATGATTATTCATAGTACTTAATCCTTCTCTTGTAATCCTCCTGAGAAGTCTCTTTTTTTCAACCCCACAAGATCCCTCTAATCTTTAACTCCCCTGGACCATCTTCATCATCCTTCGGATTAATCTACGATGACATAGAAATTGAAAGGGACGCAATTAATAATTAAAATATCCATGAAAATTAATAAAAAATTTAAATATCTAAATAAGAATACGACAAGTATGATCATTCATAGTACTTATTCCTTATCTTGTAATCCTACGGGGAAATCTCTTTGTTTCATCCCCACAGGATAACTCTAATCTTTAACTCCCCTGGACGAACTTCATCATCCTTCTGATTAATCTACGATGACTAAGAAATTGAAAGGGACGCAATGATGAATTAAAATATCCAAGAAAATTAATAAAAAATTTAAAAATCTAAATAAGAATACGACAAGTATGATCATTCATAGTACTTAATCCTATCTTGTAATCCTCCTGAGAAATCTCTTTGTTTAATCCCCACAGGATCCCTCTAATCTTTAACTCCCCTGGACCATCTTCATCATCCTTCGGATTAATCTACGATGACATAGAAATTGAAAGGGACGCAATTTATAATTAAAATATCCATGAAAATTAATAAAAAATTTAAATATCTAAATAAGAATACGACAAGTATGATCATTCATAGTACTTATTCCTTATCTTGTAATCCTACGGGGAAATCTCTTTGTTTCATCCCCACAGGATCACTCTAATCTTTAACTCCCCTGGACGAACTTCATCATCCTTCTGATTAATCTACGATGACTAAGAAATTGAAAGGGACGCAATGATGAATTAAAATATCCAAGAAAATTAATAAAAAATTTAAAAATCTAAATAAGAATACGACAAGTATGATCATTCATAGTACTTAATCCTATCTTGTAATCCTCCTGAGAAATCTCTTTGTTTCATCCCCAGAGGATCCCTCTAATCTTTTACACCCCTGGACCATCTTCATCATCCTTCGGATTAATCTACGATGACTTAGAAATAGAAAGGGACGCAATTATAAATTAAAATATCCATGAAAATTAATAAAAAATTTAAAAATCTAAATAAGAATACGACAAGTATGATCATTCATAGTACTTAATCCTTATCTTGTATTCCGTAGGTGAAATCTCTTTGTTTCATCCCCACAGGATCCCTCTAATCTTTAACTCCCCTGGACCATCTTCATCATCCTTCGGATTAATCTACGATGACATAGAAATAGAAAGGGACGCAATTATTAATTAAAATATCCATGAAAATTAATAGAACATTTTAGAATCTTAATATGAATACGACAAGTATGATCATTCATAGTACTTAATCCTAATCTTGTATTCCTCCTGGGAAATCTCTTTAATTCATCCCCACAGGATCCCTCTAATCTTTAACTCCCCTGGACCATCTTCATCATCCTTCGGATGAATCTACGATGACTTAGAAATAGAAAGGGACGCAATTATTAATTAAAATATCCATGAAAATTATTAGAAAATTTTAGAATCTAAATAAAAATACGACAAGTATGATCATTCATAGTACTTAATCCTTATCTTGTAATCCTCCTGGGAAATCTCTTTAATTCATCCCCACAAGATCCCTCTAATCATTAACTCCCCTGGAACATCTTCATCATCCTTCGGATTAATCTACGATGACTTAGAAATAGAAAGGGACGCAATTATAAATTAAAATATCCATGAAAATTAATAAAAAATTTAAAAATCTAAATAAGAATACGACAAGTATGATCATTCATTGTACTTAATCCTTATCTTCTTATCCTACGGGGAAATCTCTTTGTTTCATCCCCACAGGATCCCTCTAATCTTTTACTCCCCTGGACCATCTTCATCATCCTTCGGATTAATCAACGATGACATAGAAATAGAAAGGGACGCAAATCTTAATAAAAATATCCATGAAAATTAATATAAAATTTAGAAATCTAAATACGAATACGACAAGTATGATCATTCATAGTACTTAATCCTTATCTTGTAATCCTCCTGAGAAATCTCTTTGTTTCATCCCCACTGGATACCTCTAATCTTTAACTCCCCTGGACCATCTTCATCATCCTTCAGATTTATTTAGGATGACTTAGAAATTGAATGGGACGCATTAATTAATTAAAATATCCATGAAAATTAATAAAAAATTAAAAAATCTAAATAAGAATACGACAACTATGATCATTCGTAGTACTTAATCCTTATCTTGTAGTCCTCCTGAGAAATCTCTTTGTTTCATCCCCACAGGATCCCTCTAATCTTTAACTCCCCTGGACCATCTTCATCATCCTTCGGATTAATCTACGATGGCTTAGAAATAGAAAGGGACGCAATTATTAATTAAAATATCCATGAAAATTAATAGAAAATTTAAAAATCTAAATAAGAATACGACAAGTATGATCATTCATAGTACTTAATCCTTATCTTGTAATCACACGGGGAAATCACTTTGTTTCATCCCCACAGGATCCCTCTAATCTTTGACTCCCCTGGAGCATCTTCATTATCCTTCGGATTAATCTACAATGAATTTGAAAAAGAAAGGGACGCCATGATTAATTAAAATATCCATGAAAATTAATAGAAAAATTTAGAATCTAAATATGAATACGACAGGTATGATCATTCATAGTACTTAATCCTTATCTTGTAATCCTCCTGAGAAATCTCTTTGTTTCATCCCCACAGGATCCCTCTAATCTTTAACTCCCCTGGACCATCTTCATCATCCTTCGGATTAATCTACGATGACATAGAAATAGAAAGGGACGCAAATATTAATAAAAATATCCATGAAAATTAATATAAAATTTAGAAATCTAAATACGAATACGACAAGTATGATCATTCATAGTACTTAATCCTTATCTTGTTATCCTCCTGAGAAATCTCTTTGTTTCATCCCCACTGGATACCTCTAATCTTTAACTCCCCTGGACCATCTTCATCATCCTTCGGATTAATCTACGATGAATTTGAAATAGAAAGGGACGTAATGATTAATTAAAATATCCAAGAAAATTAATAAAAATTTAAAAATCTAAATAAGAATACGAAAAGTATGGTCATTCATAGTACTTAATCCTTATCTAGTAATCCACCTGAGAAATCTCTTTGTTTCATCCCCACAGGATCCCTCTATTCTTTAACTCCCCTGGACGAACTTCATTATCTTTCTGGTTAATCTACGATGACTTAGAAATTGAATGGGACGCAATTATTACTTAGAATATCCATGAAAATTAATTAAAAATTTAAAAATCTAAATAAGAATACGATAAGTATGATCATTCATAGTACTTAATCCTTATCTTGTAATCCTCCTGAGAAATCTCTTTGTTTCATCCCCACTGGATACCTCTAATCTTTAACTCCCCTGGACCATCTTCATCATCCTTCGGATTAATCTACGATGAATTTGAAATAGAAAGGGACGCAATTATTAATTAAAATAACCGAGAAAATTAATAAAAAATTCAAAAATCTGACTATGAATACGAGAAGTATGATCATTCATAGTACTTAATCCTTATCTAGTAATCCACCTGAGAAATCTCTTCGTTTCATCCTCACAGGATCCCTCTAAACTATATCTCCCCTGGACCATCTTCATCATCCTTCGGATTTATTTACGATGACTTAGAAATTGAATGGGACGCATTAATTAATTAAAATATCCAAGAAAATTAATTAAAAATTTAAAAATTCCTAATAAGAATACGACAAGTAAGATCATTCATCGTACTTATCCTTATCTTGTAATTCTCCTGGGAAATCTCTTTGTTTCATCCCCACAGGATCCCTCTAAACTATAATTCCCCTGGACCATCTTCATCGTCCTTCGGATTAATCTACGATGATTTAGAAATTGAAAGGGACGCAATGATTAATAAAAATAACCAAGAAAATTAATAAAAAATATAAAAATCTAAATAAGAATACGAGAGGTAAGATCATTCATAGTACTTAATCCTTATCTTGTAATCCTCCTGAGAAATCTCTTTGTTTCATCCCCACAAGATCCCTCTAATCTTTAACTCCCCTGGACCATCTTCATCATCCTTCGGATTAATCTACGATGACTTAGAAATAGAATGGGACGCAATTATAAATTAAAATATCCATGAAAATTAATAGAAAATTTAAAAATCTAAATAAGAATACGACAAGTATGATCATTCATAGTACTTAATCCTTATCTTGTAATCACACGGGGAAATCTCTTTGTTTCATCCCCACAGGATCCCTCTAATCTTTGACTCCCCTGGAGCATCTTCATTATCCTTCGGATTAATCTACAATGAATTTGAAAAAGAAAGGGACGCCATGATTAATTAAAATATCCATGAAAATTAATAGAAAAATTTAGAATCTAAATATGAATACGACAGGTATGATCATTCATAGTACTTAATCCTTATCTTGTAATCCTCCTGAGAAATCTCTTTGTTTCATCCCCACAGGATCCCTCTAATCTTTAACTCCCCTGGACCATCTTCATCATCCTTCGGATTAATCTACGATGACATAGAAATAGAAAGGGACGCAAATATTAATAAAAATATCCATGAAAATTAATATAAAATTTAGAAATCTAAATACGAATACGACAAGTATGATCATTCATAGTACTTAATCCTTATCTTGTTATCCTCCTGAGAAATCTCTTTGTTTCATCCCCACTGGATACCTCTAATCTTTAACTCCCCTGGACCATCTTCATCATCCTTCGGATTAATCTACGATGAATTTGAAATAGAAAGGGACGTAATGATTAATTAAAATATCCAAGAAAATTAATAAAAATTTAAAAATCTAAATAAGAATACGAAAAGTATGGTCATTCATAGTACTTAATCCTTATCTAGTAATCCACCTGAGAAATCTCTTTGTTTCATCCCCACAGGATCCCTCTATTCTTTAACTCCCCTGGACGAACTTCATTATCCTTCTGGTTAATCTACGATGACTTAGAAATTGAATGGGACGCAATTATTACTTAGAATATCCATGAAAATTAATTAAAAATTTAAAAATCTAAATAGGAATACGATAAGTATGATCATTCATAGTACTTAATCCTTATCTTGTAATCCTCCTGAGAAATCTCTTTGTTTCATCCCCACTGGATACCTCTAATCTTTAACTCCCCTGGACCATCTTCATCATCCTTCGGATTAATCTACAATGAATTTGAAATAGAAAGGGACGCAATTATTAATTAAAATAACCGAGAAAATTAATAAAAAATTCAAAAATCTGACTATGAATACGAGAAGTATGATCATTCATAGTACTTAATCCTTATCTACTAATCCACCTGAGAAATCTCTTCGTTTCATCCTCACAGGATCCCTCTAAACTATATCTCCCCTGGACCATCTTCATCATCCTTCGGATTTATTTAGGATGACTTAGAAATTGAATGGGACGCATTAATTAATTAAAATATCCAAGAAAATTAATTAAAAATTTAAAAATTCCTAATAAGAATACGACAAGTAAGATCATTCATCGTACTTATCCTTATCTTGTAATTCTCCTGGGAAATCTCTTTGTTTCATCCCCACAGGATCCCTCTAAACTATAATTCCCCTGGACCATCTTCATCGTCCTTCGGATTAATCTACGATGATTTAGAAATTGAAAGGGACGCAATGATTAATAAAAATAACCAAGAAAATTAATAAAAAATATAAAAATCTAAATAAGAATACGAGAGGTAAGATCATTCATAGTACTTAATCCTTATCTTGTAATCCTCCTGAGAAATCTCTTTGTTTCATCCCCACAAGATCCCTCTAATCTTTAACTCCCCTGGACCATCTTCATCATCCTTCGGATTAATCTACGATGACTTAGAAATAGAATGGGACGCAATTATAAATTAAAATATCCATGAAAATTTATAGAAAATTTAAAAATCTAAATAAGAATACGACAAGTATGATCATTCATAGTACTTAATCCTTATCTTGTAATCACACGGGGAAATCTCCTTGTTTCATCCCCACAGGATCCCTCTAATCTTTAACTCCCCTGGACCATCTTCATTATCCTTCGGATTAATCTACAATGAATTTGAAATAGAAAGGGACGCCATGATTAATTAAAATATCCATGAAAATTAATAGAAAATTTTAGAATCTAAATATGAATACGACAGGTATGATCATTCATAGTACTTAATCCTTATCTTGTAATCCTCCTGAGAAATCTCTTTGTTTCATCCCCACAGGATCCCTCTAATCTTTAACTCCCCTGGACCATCTTCATCATCCTTCGGATTAATCTACGATGACATAGAAATAGAAAGGGACGCAATTATTAATTAAAATATCCAAGAAAATTAATAAAAATTTAAAAATCTAAATAAGAATACGAGAAGTATGGTTATTCATAGTACTTAATCCTTATCATGTAACCTCCTGAGAAATCTCTTTGTTTCATCCCCACAGGATCCCTCTAATCTTTAACTCCCCTGGACCATGTTCATCATCCTTCGGATTAATCTACGATGAATTTGAAATAGAAAGGGACGTAATTATTAATTAAAATATCCAAGAAAATTAATAAAAATTTAAAAATCTAAATAAGAATACGAGAAGTATGGTCATTCATAGTACTTAATCCTTATCTTGTAACCTCCTGAGAAATCTCTTTGTTTCATCCCCACAGGATCCCTCTAATCTTTAACTCCCCTGGACGAACTTCATTATCCTTCTGATTAATCTACGATGACTTAGAAATTGAATGGGACGCAATTATTACTTAGAATATCCATGAATATTAATTAAAATTTTTAAAAATCTAAATAAGAATACGACAAGTATGATCATTCATAGTACTTAATCCTTATCTTGTAATCCTCCTGAGAAATCTCTTTGTTTCATCCCCTCACGATCCCTCTAATCTTTAACTCCCCTGGACCATCTTCATCATCCTTCGGATTAATCTACCATGACTTAGAAATAGAAAGGGACGCAATTAATAATTAAAATATCCATGAAAATTAATAAAAAATTTAAAAATCTAAATAAGAATACGACAAGTATGATCATTCATAGCACTTAATCCTTATCTTGTAATCCTCCTGAGAAATCTCTCTGTTTCATCCCCACAGGATCCCTCTAATCTTAAACTCCCCTGGACCATCTTCATCATCCTTCGGTTAAATCTACGATGACAAAGAAATTGAAAGGGACGCAATTATTAATTAAAATATCCAGGAAATTTAATAAAAAATTTAAAAATCTAAATAAGAATACGACAAGTATGATCATTCATAGCACTTAATCCTTATCTTGTAATCCTCCTGAGAAATCTTTTTGTTTCATCTCCACAGGATCCCTCTAATCTTTAACTCCCCTGATCCATCTTCATCATCCTTCGGAGTAATCTAAAATGACTTAGAAATACAAAGGGACGCAATTATTAATTAAAATATCCATGAAAATTAATAAAAAATTTAAAAATCTAAATAAGAATATGACAAGTATGATCATTCATAGCACTTAATCCTTATCTTGTAATCCTCCTGAGAAATCTCTCTGTTTCATCCCCACAGGATCCCTCTAATCATTAACTCCCATGGACCATCTTCATCATCCTTCGGATTAATCTGCGATGACTTAGATATTGAAAGGGACGGAATTATAAATTAAAATATCCATGAAAATTAATATAAAATTTAAAAATCTAAATAAGAATACGACAAGTATGATCATTCATAGTACTTAATCCTTATCTTGTAATCCTCCTGAGAAATCTCTTTGTTTCATCCCCACAGGATCTCTCTAATCTTTAACTCCCCTGGACCATCTTCATCATCCTTCGGATTAATCTACGATGACTTCGAAATAGAAAGGGACGCAATTATCAATTAAAATATCCATGAAAATTTATAGAAAATTTTTGAATCTAAATAAGAATACGACAAGTATGATGATTCATAGTACTTAATCCTTCTCTTGTAATCCTCCTGAGAAATCTCTTTGTTTCATCCCCACAGGATCCCTCTAATCTTTATCTCCCCTGTACCATCTTCATCATCCTTCGGATTAATCTACGATGAATTTGAAATAGAAAGGGACATAATGATTAATTAAAATATCCAAGAAAATTAATAAAAATTAAAAAATCTAAATAAGAATACGAGAAGTATGGTCATTCATAGTACTTAATCCTTATCTTGTAATCCTCCTGAGAAATCTCTTTGTTTCATCCCCACAGGATCCCTCTAATCTTTAACTCCCCTGGACGAACTTCGTTATCCTTCTGATTAATCTACGATGACTTAGAAATTGAAAGGGACGCAATTATTAATTAGAATATCCATGAAAATTAATAAAAAATATAAAAATCTAAATAAGAATACGACAAGTATGATCATTCATAGTACTTAATCCTTATCTTGTAATCCTACGGGGAAATCTCTTTGTTTCATCCCCACAGGATCCCTCTAATCTTTAACTCCCCTGGACCATCTTCATCATCCTACGGATTATTCTACGATGACTTAGAAAAAGAAAGGGACGCAATTATTAATTAAAATATCCATGAAAATTAATATAAAATTTAAAAATCTAAATAAGAATACGACAAGTATGATCATTCATAGTACTTAATCCTTCTCTTGTAATCCTCCTGAGAAATCTCTTTGTTTCATCCCCACACTATCCCTCTAATCTTTAACTCCCCTGGACCATCTTCATCATCCTTTGGATTAATCTACGATGACTTAGAAATAGAAAGGGACGCAATTATTAATTAAAATATCCATGAAAATTAATATAAAATTTAAAATTCTAAATAAGAATACGACAAGTATGATCATTCATAGTACTTTAACCTTATCTTGTAATCCTTCTGAGAAATCTAGTTGTTTCATCCCCACAGGATCCCTCTAATCTTTAACTGCTCTGGACCATCTTCATCATCCTTCGGATTAATCTACGATGACAAACAAATTGAAAGGGACGGATTTATTAATTAAAATATCCATGAAAATTAATATAAAATTTAAAAATCTAAATAGGAATACGACAAGTATGATCATTCATAGTACTTAATCCTTATCTTGTAATCCTCCCGAGAAATCTCTTTGTTTCATCCCCACAGGATCCCTCTAATCTTTAACTCTCCTGGAACATCTTCATCATCCTTCGGATTAATCTGCGATGACTTAGAAATAGAAAGGGACGCAATTATTAATTCAAATATCCATGAAAATTATAATAAAATTTAAAAATCTAAATAAGAATACGACAAGTATGATCATTCATAGTACTTAATCCTTATCTTGTAATCCTCCTGAGAAACCTTTTTGTCTCTTCCCCACAGGATCCCTCTAATCTTTAACTCCCCTGGACCATCTTCATCATCCTTCGGATTAATCTACGATGACTTAGAAATAGAAAGAGACGCAATTATAAATTAAAATATCCATGAAAATTAATAAAAAATTTAAAAATCTAAATAAGAATACGACAAGTATGATCATTCATAGTACTTAATCCTTATCTAGTAATCCTCCTGAGAAATCTATTTGTTTCATCCCCACAAGATCCCTCTAATCTTTAACTCCCCTGGACCATCTTCATCATCCTTCGGATTAATCTACGATGACATAGAAATAGAAAGGGACGCAATGATGAATTAAAATATCCAAGAAAATTGATAAAAAATTTAGAAATCTAAATAAGAATACGACAAGTATGATCATTCATAGTACTTAATCCCTATCTTGTAATCCCACGGTGAAATCTCTTTGTTTCATCCCCACAGGATCCCTCTAATCTTTAACTCCCCTGGACCATCTTCATCATCCTTCGGATTAATCTGCGATGACTTAGAAATTGAAAGGGACGCAATTATTAATTAAAATATCCATGAAAATTAATGAAAAATTAAAAAATCTAATTAAGAATACGACAAGTATGATCATTCATAGTACTTAATCCTTATCTTGTAATCCTCCTGAGAAATCTCTTTGTTTCATCCCACAGGATCCCTCTAATCTTTTACTCCCCTGGACCATCTTCATCATCCTTCGGATTAATCTACGATGACAAAGAAATTGAAAGGGACGCAATTATCAATTAAAATATCCATGAAAATTAATATAAAATTTAAAAATCTAAATAGGAATACGACAAGTATGATCATTCATAGTACTTAATCCTTATCTTGTAATCCACCTGAGAAATCACTTTGTTTCATCCCACAGGATCCCTCTAATCTTTTACTCCCCTGGACCATCTTCATCATCCTTCGGATTAATCTACGATGACATAGAAATAGAAAGGGACGCAATGATGAATTAAAATATCCAAGAAAATTGATAAAAAATTTAGAAATCTAAATAAGAATATGACAAGTATGATCATTCATAGTACTTAATCCTTATCTTGTAATCCCAAGGTGAAATCTCTTTGTTTCATCCCCACAGGATCCCTCTAATCTTTAACTCCCCTGGACCATCTTCATCATCCTTCGGATTAATCTACGATGACTTAGAAATAGAATGGGACGCAATCATTAATTAAAATATCCATGAAAATTAATAGAAAATTTTAGAATCTAAATAAAAATACGACAAGTATGATCATTCATAGTACTTAATCCTTATCTTGTAATTCTCCTGAGAAATCTTTTTGTTTCATCCCCACAGGATCCCTCTAATCGTTAACTCCCCTGGACCATCTTTATCATCCTTCGGATTAATCTGCGATGACTTAGAAATTGAAAGGGACGCTATGATTAATTAAAATATCCATGAAAATTAATGAAAAATTAAAAAATCTAATTAAGAATACGACAAGTATGATCATTCATAGTACTTAATCCTTATCTTGTAATCCTCCTGAGAAATCTCTTTGTTTCATCCCACAGGATCCCTCTAATCTTTTACTCCCCTGGACCATCTTCATCATCCTTCGGATTAATCTACGATGACAAAGAAATTGAAAGGGACGCAATTATCAATTAAAATATCCATGAAAATTAATATAAAATTTAAAAATCTAAATAGGAATACGACAAGTATGATCATTCATAGTACTTAATCCTTATCTTGTAATCCTCCTGAGAAATCTCTCTGTTTCATCCCCACAGGATCCCTCTAATCTTTAACTCCCCTGGACCATCTTCATCATCCTTCGGATTAATCTACGATGACAAAGAAATTGAAAGGGACGGAATTATTAATTAAAATATCCATGAAAATTAATATAAAATTTAAAAATCTAAATAGGAATACGACAAGTATGATCATTCATAGTACTTAATCCTTATCTTGTAATCCTCCCGAGAAATCTCTTTGTTGCATCCCCACAGGATCCCTCTAATCTTTAACACCCCTGGACCATCTTCATCATCCTTCGGATTAATCTGCGATGACTTAGAAATAGAAAGGGACGCAATTATTAATTAAAATATCCATGAAAATTAATAAAAAATTTAAAAATCTAAATAAGAATACGACAAGTATGATCATTCATAGTACTTAATCCTTATCTTCTTATCCTACGGGGAAATCTCTTTGTTTCATCCCCACAGGATCCCTCTAATCATTAACTCCCCTGGACCATCTTCATCATCCTTCGGATTAATCAACGATGACATAGAAATAGAAAGGGACGCAAATATTAATAAAAATATCCATGAAAATTAATATAAAATTTAGAAATCTAAATACGAATACGACAAGTATGATCATTCATAGTACTTAATCCTTATCTTGTTATCCTCCTGAGAAATCTCTTTGTTTCATCCCCACTGGATACCTCTAATCTTTAACTCCCCTGGACCATCTTCATCATCCTTCGGATTAATCTACGATGAATTTGAAATAGAAAGGGACGTAATGATTAATTAAAATATCCAAGAAACTTAATAAAAATTTAAAAAACTAAATAAGAATACGAAAAGTATGGTCATTCATAGTTCTTAATCCTTATCTAGTAATCCACCTGAGAAATCTCTTTGTTTCATCCCCACAGAATCCCTCTATTCTTTAACTCCCCTGGACGAACTTCATTATCCTTCTGGTTAATCTACGATGACTTAGAAATTGAATGGGACGCAATTATTACTTAGAATATCCATGAAAATTAATTAAAAATTTAAAAATCTAAATAAGAATACGATAAGTATGATCATTCATAGTACTTAATCCTTATCTTGTAATCCTGCTGAGAAATCTCTTTGTTTCATCCCCACTGGATACCTCTAATCTTTAACTCCCCTGGACCATCTTCATCATCCTTCGGATTAATCTACGATGAATTTGAAATAGAAAGGAACGCAATTATTAATTAAAATAACCGAGAAAATTAATAAAAAATTCAAAAATCTGACTATGAATACGACAAGTATGATCATTCATAGTACTTAATCCTTATCTTGTAATCACACGGGGAAATCTCTTTGTTTCATCCCCACAGGATCCCTCTATTCTTTAACTCCCCTGGACCATCTTCATTATCCTTCGGATTAATCTACAATGAATTTGAAATAGAAAGGGACGCCATGGTTAATTAAAATATCCATGAAAATTAAAAGAAAATTTTAGAATCTAAATATGAATACGACAGGTATGATCATTCATTGTACTTAATCCTTATCTTGTAATCCTCCTGAGAAATCTCTTTGTTTCATCCCCACAGGATCCCTCTAATCTTTAACTCCCCTGGACCATCTTCATCATCCTTCGGATTAATCTACGATGACATAGAAATAGAAAGGGACGCAATTATTAATTAAAATATCCAAGAAAATTAATAAAAATTTAAAAATCTAAATAAGAATACGAGAAGTATGGTTATTCATAGTACTTAATCCTTATCTTGTAACCTCCTGAGAAATTTCTTTGTTTCATCCCCACAGGATCCCTCTAATCTGTAACTCCCCTGGACCATCTTCATCATCCTTCGGATTAATCTACGATGATTTTGAAATAGAAAGGGACGTAATGATAAATTAAAATATCCAAGAAAATTAATAAAAATTTAAAAATCTAAATAAGAATACGACAAGTATTATCATTCATAGCACTTAATCCTTATCTTGTAATCCTCCTGAGAAATCTCTCTGTTTCATCCCCACAGGATCCCTCTAATCTTAAACTCCCCTGGACCATCTTCATCATCCTTCGGTTAAATCTACGATGACAAAGAAATTGAAAGGGACGCAATTATTAATTAAAATATCCATGAAAATCAATAAAAAATTTAAAAATCTAAATTAGAATACGACAAGTATGATTATTCATAGTACTTAATCCTTATCTTGTAATCCTCCTGAGAAATCTCTTTGTTTCATACCAAAAGGATCCCACTTTTATCTTTAACTCCCCTGGACCATCTTCATCATCCTTCGGATTAATCTACGATGACTTAGAAACAGAATGGGACGCAATTAATAATTAAAATATCCATGAAAATTAATAAAAAATTTAAAAATCTAAATAAGAATACGACAAGTATGATCATTCATAGCACTTAATCCTTATCTTGTAATCCTCCTGAGAAATCTCTCTGTTTCATCCCGACAGGATCCCTCTAATCTTAAACTCCCCTGGACCATCTTCATCATCCTTCGGTTAAATCTACGATGACAAAGAAATTGAAAGGGACGCAATTATTAATTAAAATATCCATGAAAATCAATAAAAAATTTAAAAATCTAAATAAGAATACGACAAGTATGATCATTCATAGCACTTAATCCTTATCTTGTAATCCTCCTGAGAAATCTTTTTGTTTCATCTCCACAGGATCCCTCTAATCTTTAACTCCCCTGATCCATCTTCATCATCCTTCGTAGTAATCTAAAATGACTTAGAAATACAAAGGGACGCAATTATTAATTAAAATATCCATGAAAATTAATAAAAAATTTAAAAATCTAAATAAGAATACGACAAGTATGATCATTCATAGCACTTAATCCTTATCTTGTAATCCTTCTGAGAAATCTCTCTGTTTCATCCCCACAGGATCCCTCTAATCATTAACTCCCATGGACCATCTTCATCATCCTTCGGATTAATCTGCGATGACTTAGATATTGAAAGGGACGGAATTATAAATTAAAATATCCATGAAAATTAATATAAAATTTAAAAATCTAAATAAGAATACGACAAGTATGATCATTCATAGTACTTAATCCTTATCTTGTAATCCTCCTGAGAAATCTCTTTGGTTCATCCCCACAGGATCTCTCTAATCTTTAACTCCCCTGGACCATCTTCATCATCCTTCGGATTAATCTACGATGAATTTGAAATAGAAAGGTACATTATGATTAATTAAATATCCAAGAAAATTAATAAAAATTAAAAAATCTAAATAAGAATACGAGAAGTATGGTCATTCATAGTACTTAATCCTTATCTTGTAATCCTCCTGAGAAATCTCTTTGTTTCATCCCCACAGGAATCCTTCTAATCTTTAACTCCCCTGGACGAACTTCGTTATCCTTCTGATTAATCTACGATGACTTAGAAATTGAAAGGGACGCAATTATTAATTAGAATATCCATGAATATTAATTAAAATTTTTAAAAATCTAAATAAGAATACGACAAGTATGATCATTCATAGTACTTAATCCTTATCTTGTAATCCTCCTGAGAAATCTCTTTGTTTCATCCCCTCACGATCCCTCTAATCTTTAACTCCCCTGGACCATCTTCATCATCCTACGGATTATTCTACGATGACTTAGAAAAAGAAAGGGACGCAATTATTAATTAAAATAACCAAGAAAATTAATAAAAAATATAAAAATCTAAATAAGAATACGAGAGGTAAGATCATTCATAGTACTTAATCCTTATCTTGTAATCCTCCTGAGAAATCTCTTTGTTTCATCCCCACAAGATCCCTCTAATCTTTAACTCCCCTGGACCATCTTCATCATCCTTCGGATTAATCTACGATGACTTAGAAATAGAATGGGACGCAATTATAAATTAAAATATCCATGAAAATTAATAGAAAATTTAAAAATCTAAATAAGAATACGACAAGTATGATCATTCATAGTACTTAATCCTTATCTTGTAATCACACGGGGAAATCTCTTTGTTTCATCCCCACAGGATCCCTCTAATCTTTAACTCCCCTGGACCATCTTCATTATCCTTCGGATTAATCTACAATGAATTTGAAATAGAAAGGGACGCCATGATTAATTAAAATATCCATGAAAATTAATAGAAAATTTTAGAATCTAAATATGAATACGACAGGTATGATCATTCATAGTACTTAATCCTTATCTTGTAATCCTCCTGAGAAATCTCTTTATTTCATCCCCACAGGATCCCTCTAATCTTTAACTCCCCTGGACCATCTTAATCATCCTTCGGATTAATCTACGATGACATAGAAATAGAAAGGGACGCAATTATTAATTAAAATATCCAAGAAAATTAATAAAAATTTAAAAATCTAAATAAGAATACGAGAAGTATGGTTATTCATAGTACTTAATCCTTATCTTGTAACCTCCTGAGAAATCTCTTTGTTTCATCCCCACAGGATCACTCTAATCTTTAACTCCCCTGGACCATCTTCATCATCCTTCGGATTAATCTACGATGAATTTGAAATAGAAAGGGACGTAATGATTAATTAATATATCCAAGAAAATTAATAAAAATTTAAAAATCTAAATAAGAATTCGAGAAGTATGGTCATTCATAGTACTTAATCCTTATCTTGTAACCTCCTGAGAAATCTCTTTGTTTCATCCCCACAGGATCCCTCTAATCTTTAACTCCCCTGGACGAACTTCATTATCCTTCTGATTAATCTACAATGACTTAGAAATAGAATGGGACGCAATTATAAATTAAAATATCCATGAAAATTAATAGAAAATTTAAAAATCTAAATAAGAATACGACAAGTATGATCATTCATAGTACTTAATCCTTATCTTGTAATCACACGGGGAAATCTCTTTGTTTCATCCCCACAGGATCCCTCTAATCTTTAACTCCCCTGGACCATCTTCATTATCCTTCGGATTAATCTACAATGAATTTGAAATAGAAAGGGACGCCATGATTAATTAAAATATCCATGAAAATTAATAGAAAATTTTAGAATCTAAATATGAATACGACAGGTATGATCATTCATAGTACTTAATCGTTATCTTGTAATCCTCCTGAGAAATCTCTTTGTTTCATCCCCACAGGATCCCTCTAATCTTTAACTCCCCTGGACCATCTTCATCATCCTTCGGATTAATCTACGATGACATAGAAATAGAAAGGGACGCAATTATTAATTAAAATATCCAAGAAAATTAATAAAAATTTAAAAATCTAAATAAGAATACGAGAAGTATGGTTATTCATAGTACTTAATCCTTTTCTTGTAACCTCCTGAGAAATCTCTTTGTTTCATCCCCACAGGATCCCTCTAATCTTTAACTCCCCTGGACCATCTTCATCATCCTTCGGATTAATCTACGATGAATTTGAAATAGAAAGGGACGTAATGATTAATTAAAATATCCAAGAAAATTAATAAAAATTTAAAAATCTAAATAAGAATACGAGAAGTATGGTCATTCATAGTACTTAATCCTTATCTTGTAACCTCCTGAGAAATCTCTTTGTTTCATCCCCACAGGATCCCTCTAATCTTTAACTCCCCTGGACGAACTTCATTATCCTTCTGATTAATCTACAATGACTTAGAAATTGGATGGGACGCAATTATTACTTAGAATATCCATGAATATTAATTAAAATTTTTAAAAATCTAAATAAGAATACGACAAGTATGATCATTCATAGTACTTAATCCTTATCTTGTAATCCTCCTGAGAAATCTCTTTGTTTCATCCCCTCACGATCCCTCTAATCTTTAACTCCCCTGGACCATCTTCATCATCCTTCGGATTAATCTACGATGACTTAGAAATAGAAAGGGACGCAATTAATAATTAAAATATCCATGAAAATTAATAAAAAATTTAAAAATCTAAATAAGAATACGACAAGTATGATCATTCATAGCACTTAATCCTTATCTTGTAATCCTCCTGAGAAATCTCTCTGTTTCATCCCCACAGGATCCCTCTAATCTTAAACTCCCCTGGACCATCTTCATCATCCTTCGGTTAAATCTACGATGACAAAGAAATTGAAAGGGACGCAATTATTAATTAAAATATCCAGGAAATTTAATAAAAAATTTAAAAATCTAAATAAGAATACGACAAGTATGATCATTCATAGCATTTAATCCTTATCTTGTAATCCTCCTGAGAAATCTTTTTGTTTCATCTCCACAGGATCCCTCTAATCTTTAACTCCCCTGATCCATCTTCATCATCCTTCGGAGTAATCTAAAATGACTTAGAAATACAAAGGGACGCAATTATTAATTAAAATATCCATGAAAATTAATAAAAAATTTAAAAATCTAAATAAGAATATGACAAGTATGATCATTCATAGCACCTAATCCTTATCTTGTAATCCTCCTGAGAAATCTCTCTGTTTCATCCCCACAGGATCCCTCTAATCATTAACTCCCATGGACCATCTTCATCATCCTTCGGATTAATCTGCGATGACTTAGATATTGAAAGGGACGGAATTATAAATTAAAATATCCATGAAAATTAATATAAAATTTAAAAATCTAAATAAGAATACGACAAGTATGATCATTCATAGTACTTAATCCTTATCTTGTAATCCTCCTGAGAAATCTCTTTGTTTCATCCCCACAGGATCTCTCTAATCTTTAACTCCCCTGGACCATCTTCATCATCCTTCGGATTAATCTACGATGACTTCGAAATAGAAAGGGACGCAATTATCAATTAAAATATCCATGAAAATTTATAGACAATTTTTGAATCTAAATAAGAATACGACAAGTATGATGATTCATAGTACTTAATCCTTCTCTTGTAATCCTCCTGAGAAATCTCTTTGTTTCATCCCCACAGGATCCCTCTAATCTTTATCTCCCCTGTACCATCTTCATCATCCTTCGGATTAATCTACGATGAATTTGAAATAGAAAGGGACATAATGATTAATTAAAATATCCAAGAAAATTAATAAAAATTAAAAAATCTAAATAAGAATACGAGAAGTATGGTCATTCATAGTACTTAATCCTTATCTTGTAATCCTCCTGAGAAATCTCTTTGTTTCATCCCCACAGGATCCCTCTAATCTTTAACTCCCCTGGACGAACTTCGTTATCCTTCTGATTAATCTACGATGACTTAGAAATTGAAAGGGACGCAATTATTAATTAGAATATCCATGAAAATTAATAAAAAATATAAAAATCTAAATAAGAATACGACAAGTATGATCATTCATAGTACTTAATCCTTATCTTGTAATCCTACGGGGAAATCTCTTTGTTTCATCCCCACAGGATCCCTCTAATCTTTAACTCCCCTGGACCATCTTCATCATCCTACGGATTATTCTACGATGACTTAGAAAAAGAAAGGGACGCAATTATTAATTAAAATATCCATGAAAATTAATATAAAATTTAAAAATCTAAATAAGAATACGACAAGTATGATCATTCATAGTACTTAATCCTTCTCTTGTAATCCTCCTGAGAAATCTCTTTGTTTCATCCCCACACTATCCCTCTAATCTTTAACTCCCCTGGACCATCTTCATCATCCTTTGGATTAATCTACGATGACTTAGAAATAGAAAGGGACGCAATTATTAATTAAAATATCCATGAAAATTAATATAAAATTTAAAATTCTAAATAAGAATACGACAAGTATGATCATTCATAGTACTTTAACATTATCTTGTAATCCTTCTGAGAAATCTAGTTGTTTCATCCCCACAGGATCCCTCTAATCTTTAACTGCTCTGGACCATCTTCATCATCCTTCGGATTAATCTACGATGACAAAGAAATTGAAAGGGACGTGTTTATTAATTAAAATATCCATGAAAATTAATATAAAATTTAAAAATCTAAATAGGAATACGACAAGTATGATCATTCATAGTACTTAATCCTTATCTTGTAATCCTCCCGAGAAATCTCTTTGTTTCATCCCCACAGGATCCCTCTAATCTTTAACTCCCCTGGACCATCTTCATCATCCTTCGGATTAATCTGCGATGACTTAGAAATAGAAAGGGACGCAATTATTAATTCAAATATCCATGAAAATTATAATAAAATTTAAAAATCTAAATAAGAATACAACAAGTATGATCATTCATAGTACTTAATCCTTATCTTGTAATCCTCCTGAGAAACCTTTTTGTCTCTTCCCCACAGGATCCCTCTAATCTTTAACTCCCCTGGACCATCTTCATCATCCATCGGATTAATCTACGATGACTTAGAAATAGAAAGAGACGCAATTATAAATTAAAATATCCATGAAAATTAATAAAAAATTTAAAAATCTAAATAAGAATACGACAAGTATGATCATTCATAGTACTTAATCCTTATCTTGTAATCCCACGGTGCAATCTCTTTGTTTCATCCCCACAGGATCCCTCTAATCTTTAACTCCCCTGGACCATCTTCATCATCCTTCGGATTAATCTACGATGACTTAGAAATAGAATGGGACGCAATTATTAATTAAAATATCCATGAAAATTAATAGAAAATTTTTGAATCTAAATAAGAATACGACAAGTATGATCATTCATAGTACTTAATCCTTATCTAGTAATCCTCCTGAGAAATCTCTTTGTTTAATCCGCACAAGATCCCTCTAATCTTTAACTCCCCTTGACCATCTTCATCATCCTTCGGATTAATCTACGATGACATAGAAATAGAAAGGGACGCGATGATGAATTAAAATATCCAAGAAAATTGATAAAAAATTTAGAAATCTAAATAAGAATACGACAAGTATGATCATTCATAGTACTTAATCCTTATCTTGTAATCCCACGGTGAAATCTCTTTGTTTCATCCCCACAGGATCCCTCTAATCTTTAACTCCCCTGGACCATCTTCATCATCCTTCGGATTAATCTACGATGACTTAGAAATAGAATGGGACGCAATCATTAATTAAAATATCCATGAAAATTAATAGAAAATTTTAGAATCTAAATAAAAATACGACAAGTATGATCATTCATAGTACTTAATCCTTATCTTGTAATTCTCCTGAGAAATCTTTTTGTTTCATCCCCACAGGATCCCTCTAATCTTTAACTCCCCTGGACCATCTTCATCATCCTTCGGATTAATCTGCGATGACTTAGAAATTGAAAGGGACGCAATTATTAATTAAAATATCCATGAAAATTAATGAAAAATTAAAAAATCTAATTAAGAATACGACAAGTATGATCATTCATAGTACTTAATCCTTATCCTGTAATCCTCCTGAGAAATCTCTTTGTTTCATCCCACAGGATCCCTCTAATCTTTTACTCCCCTGGACCATCTTCATCATCCTTCGGATTAATCTACGATGACAAAGAAATTGAAAGGGACGCAATTATCAATTAAAATATCCATGAAAATTAATATAAAATTTAAAAATCTAAATAGGAATACGACAAGTATGATCATTCATAGTACTTAATCCTTATCTTGTAATCCTCCTGAGAAATCACTTTGTTTCATCCCACAGGATCCCTCTAATCTTTTACTCCCCTGGACCATCTTCATCATCCTTCGGATTAATCTACGATGACATAGAAATAGAAAGGGACGCAATGATGAATTAAAATATCCAAGAAAATTGATAAAAAATTTAGAAATCTAAATAAGAATATGACAAGTATGATCTTTCATAGTACTTAATCCTTATCTTGTAATCCCACGGTGAAATCTCTTTGTTTCATCCCCACAGGATCCCTCTAATCTTTAACTCCCCTGGACCATCTTCATCATCCTTCGGATTAATCTACGATGACTTAGAAATAGAATGGGACGCAATCATTAATTAAAATATCCATGAAAATTAATAGAAAATTTTAGAATCTAAATAAAAATACGACAAGTATGATCATTCATAGTACTTAATCCTTATCTTGTAATTCTCCTGAAAAATCTTTTTGTTTCATCCCCACAGGATCCCTCTAATCTTTAACTCCCCTGGACCATCTTTATCATCCTTCGGATTAATCTGCGATGACTTAGAAATTGAAAGGGACGCAATTATTAATTAAAATATCCATGAAAATTAATGAAAAATTAAAAAATCTAATTAAGAATACGACAAGTATGATACTTCATAGTACTTAATCCTTATCTTGTAATCCTCCTGAGAAATCTCTTTGTTTCATCCCACAGGATCCCTCTAATCTTTTACTCCCCTGGACCATCTTCATCATCCTTCGGATTAATCTACGATGACAAAGAAATTGAAAGGGACGCAATTATCAATTAAAATATCCATGAAAATTAATATAAAATTTAAAAATCTAAATAGGAATACGACAAGTATGATCATTCATAGTACTTAATCCTTATCTTGTAATCCTCCTGAGAAATCTCTTTGTATCATCCCACAGGATCCCTCTAATCTTTTACTCCCCTGGACCATCTTCATCATCCTTCGGATTAATCTACGATGACAAAGAAATTGAAAGGGACGGAATTATTAATTAAAATATCCATGAAAATTAATAAAAAATTTAAAAATCTAAATAAGAATAAGACAAGTATGATCATTCATAGTACTTAATCCTTATCTTGTATTCCGTAGGTGAAATCTCTTTGTTTCATCCCCACAGGATCCCTCTATTCTTTAACTCCCCTGGACCATCTTCATCATCCTTCGGATTAATCTACGATGACATAGAAATAGAAAGGGACGCAATTATTAATTAAAATATCCATGAAAATTAATAGAAAATTTTAGAATCTAAATATGAATACGACAAGTATGATCATTCATAGTACTTAATCCTAATCTTGTAATCCTCCTGGGAAATCTCTTTAATTCATCCCCACAGGATCCCTCTAATCTTTAACTCCCCTGGACCATCTTCATCATCCTTCGGATGAATCTACGATGACTTAGAAATAGAAAGGGACGCAATTATTAATTAAAATATCCATGAAAATTATTAGAAAATTTTAGAATCTAAATAAAAATACGACAAGTATGATCATTCATAGTACTTAATCCTTATCTTGTAATCCTCCTGGGAAATCTCTTTAATTCATCCCCACAATATCCCTCTAATCTTTAACTCCCCTTGACCATCTTCATCATCCTTCGGATTAATCTACGATGACATAGAAATAGAAAGGGACGCGATGATGAATTAAAATATCCAAGAAAATTGATAAAAAATTTAGAAATCTAAATAAGAATACGACAAGTATGATCATTCATAGTACTTAATCCTTATCTTGTAATCCCACGGTGAAATCTCTTTGTTTCATCCCCACAGGATCCCTCTAATCTTTAACTCCCCTGGACCATCTTCATCATCCTTCGGATTAATCTACGATGACTTAGAAATAGAATGGGACGCAATCATTAATTAAAATATCCATGAAAATTAATAGAAAATTTTAGAATCTAAATAAAAATACGACAAGTATGATCATTCATAGTACTTAATCCTTATCTTGTAATTCTCCTGAGAAATCTTTTTGTTTCATCCCCACAGGATCCCTCTAATCTTTAACTCCCCTGGACCATCTTCATCATCCTTCGGATTAATCTGCGATGACTTAGAAATTAAAAGGGACGCAATTATTAATTAAAATATCCATGAAAATTAATGAAAAATTAAAAAATCTAATTAAGAATACGACAAGTATGATAATTCATAGTACTTAATCCTTATCCTGTAATCCTCCTGAGAAATCTCTTTGTTTCATCCCACAGGATCCCTCTAATCTTTTACTCCCCTGGACCATCTTCATCATCCTTCGGATTAATCTACGATGACAAAGAAATAGAAAGGGACGCAATTATTAATTAAAATATCCATGAAAATTATTAGAAAATTTTAGAATCTAAATAAAAATACGACAAGTATGATCATTCATAGTACTTAATCCTTATCTTGTAATCCTCCTGGGAAATCTCTTTAATTCATCCCCACAAGATCCCTCTAATCATTAACTCCCCTGGAACATCATCATCATCCTTCGGATTAATCTACGATGACTTAGAAATAGAAAGGGACGCAATTATAAATTAAAATATCCATGAAAATTAATAAAAAATTTAAAAATCTAAATAAGAATACGACAAGTATGATCATTCATAGTACTTAATCCTTATCTTCTTATCCTACGGGGAAATCTCTTTGTTTCATCCCCACAGGATCCCTCTAATCATTAACTCCCCTGGACCATCTTCATCATCCTTCGGATTAATCAACGATGACATAGAAATAGAAAGGGACGCAAATATTAATAAAAATATCCATGAAAATTAATATAAAATTTAGAAATCTAAATACGAATACGACAAGTATGATCATTCATAGTACTTAATCCTTATCTTGTTATCCTCCTGAGAAATCTCTTTGTTTCATCCCCACTGGATACCTCTAATCTTTAACTCCCCTGGACCATCTTCATCATCCTTCGGATTAATCTACGATGACTTAGAAATAGAATGGGACGCAATTATAAATTAAAATATCCATGAAAATTAATAGAAAATTTAAAAATCTAAATAAGAATACGACAAGTATGATCATTCATAGTACTTAATCCTTATCTTGTAATCCTCCTGAGAAATCTCTTTGTTTCATCCCCACAGGATCCCTCTAATCTTTAACTCCCCTGGACCATCTTCATCATCCTTCGGATTAATCTACGATGACATAGAAATAGAAAGGGACGCAAATATTAATAAAAATATCCATGAAAATTAATATAAAATTTAGAAATCTAAATACGAATACGACAAGTATGATCATTCATAGTACTTAATCCTTATCTTGTTATCCTCCTGAGAAATCTCTTTGTTTCATCCCCACTGGATACCTCTAATCTTTAACTCCCCTGGACCATCTTCATCATCCTTCGGATTAATCTACGATGAATTTGAAATAGAAAGGGACGTAATGATTAATTAAAATATCCAAGAAAATTAATAAAAATTTAAAAATCTAAATAAGATTACGAAAAGTATGGTCATTCATAGTACTTAATCCTTATCTAGTAATCCACCTGAGAAATCTCTTTGTTTCATCCCCACAGGATCCCTCTATTCTTTAACTCCCCTGGACGAACTTCATTATCCTTCTGGTTAATCTACGATGACTTAGAAATTGAATGGGACGCAATTATTACTTAGAATATCCATGAAAATTAATTAAAAATTTAAAAATCTAAATAAGAATACGATAAGTATGATCATTCATAGTACTTAATCCTTATCTTGTAATCCTCCTGAGAAATCTCTTTGTTTCATCTCACTGGATACCTCTAATCTTTAACTCCCCTGGACCATCTTCATCATCCTTCGGATTAATCTACGATGAATTTGAAATAGAAAGGGACGCAATTATTAATTAAAATAACCGAGAAAATTAATAAAAAATTCAAAAATCTGACTATGAATACGAGAAGTATGATCATTCATAGTACTTAATCCTTATCTACTAATCCACCTGAGAAATCTCTTCGTTTCATCCTCACAGGATCCCTCTAAACTATATCTCCCCTGGACCATCTTCATCATCCTTCGGATTTATTTAGGATGACTTAGAAATTGAATGGGACGCATTAATTAATTAAAATATCCAAGAAAATTAATTAAAAATTTAAAAATTCCTATTAAGAATACGACAAGTAAGATCATTCATCGTACTTATCCTTATCTTGTAATTCTCCTGGGAAATCTCTTTGTTTCATCCCCACAGGATCCCTCTAAACTATAATTCCCCTGGACCATCTTCATCGTCCTTCGGATTAATCTACGATGATTTAGAAATTGAAAGGGACGCAATGATTAATAAAAATAACCAAGAAAATTAATAAAAAATATAAAAATCTAAATAAGAATACGAGAGGTAAGATCATTCATAGTACTTAATCCTTATCTTGTAATCCTCCTGAGAAATCTCTTTGTTTCATCCCCACAAGATCCCTCTAATCTTTAACTCCCCTGGACCATCTTCATCATCCTTCGGATTAATCTACGATGACTTAGAAATAGAATGGGACGCAATTATAAATTAAAATATCCATGAAAATTTATAGAAAATTTAAAAATCTAAATATGAATATGACAAGTATGATCATTCATAGTACTTAATCCTTATCTTGTAATCACACGGGGAAATCTCTTTGTTTCATCCCCACAGGATCCCTCTAATCTTTAACTCCCCTGGACCATCTTCATTATCCTTCGGATTAATCTACAATGAATTTGAAATAGAAAGGGACGCCATGATTAATTAAAATATCCATGAAAATTAATAGAAAATTTTAGAATCTAAATATGAATACGACAGGTATGATCATTCATAGTACTTAATCCTTATATTGTAATCCTCCTGAGAAATCTCTTTGTTTCATCCCCACAGGATCCCTCTAATCTTTAACTCCCCTGGACCATCTTCATCATCCTTCGGATTAATCTACGATGACATAGAAATAGAAAGGGACGCAATTATTAATTAAAATATCCAAGAAAATTAATAAAAATTTAAAAATCTAAATAAGAATACGAGAAGTATGGTTATTCATAGTACTTAATCCTTATCATGTAACCTCCTGAGAAATCTCTTTGTTTCATCCCCACAGGATCCCTCTAATCTTTAACTCCCCTGGACCATCTTCATCATCCTTCGGATTAATCTACGATGAATTTGAAATAGAAAGGGACGTAATTATTAATTAAAATATCCAAGAAAATTAATAAAAATTTAAAAATCTAAATAAGAATACGAGAAGTATGGTCATTCATAGTACTTAATCCTTATCTTGTAACCTCCTGAGAAATCTCTTTGTTTCATCCCCACAGGATCCCTCTAATCTTTAACTCCCCTGGACGAACTTCATTATCCTTCTGATTAATCTACAATGACTTAGAAATTGAATGGGACGCAATTATTACTTAGAATATCCATGAATATTAATTAAAATTTTTAAAAATCTAAATAAGAATACGACAAGTATGATCATTCATAGTACTTAATCCTTATCTTGTAATCCTCCTGAGAAATCTCTTTGTTTCATCCCCTCACGATCCCTCTAATCTTTAACTCCCCTGGACCATCTTCATCATCCTTCGGATTAATCTACGATGACTTAGAAATAGAAAGGGACGCAATTAATAATTAAAATATCCATGAAAATTAATAAAAAATTTAAAAATCTAAATAAGAATACGACAAGTATGATCATTCATAGCACTTAATCCTTATCTTGTAATCCTCCTGAGAAATCTCTCTGTTTCATCCCCACAGGATCCCTCTAATCTTAAACTCCCCTGGACCATCTTCATCATCCTTCGGTTAAATCTACGATGACAAAGAAATTGAAAGGGACGCAATTATTAATTAAAATATCCAGGAAATTTAATAAAAAATTTAAAAATCTAAATAAGAATACGACAAGTATGATCATTCATAGCACTTAATCCTTATCTTGTAATCCTCCTGAGAAATCTTTTTGTTTCATCTCCACAGGATCCCTCTAATCTTTAACTTCCCTGATCCATCTTCATCATCCTTCGGAGTAATCTAAAATGACTTAGAAATACAAAGGGACGCAATTATTAATTAAAATATCCATGAAAATTAATAAAAAATTTAAAAATCTAAATAAGAATATGACAAGCATGATCATTCATAGCACTTAATCCTTATCTTGTAATCCTCCTGAGAAATCTCTCTGTTTCATCCCCACAGGATCATTCTAATCATTAACTCCCATGGACCATCTTCATCATCCTTCGGATTAATCTGCGATGACTTAGATATTGAAAGGGACGGAATTATAAATTAAAATATCCATGAAAATTAATATAAAATTTAAAAATCTAAATAAGAATACGACAAGTATGATCATTCATAGTACTTAATCCTTATCTTGTAATCCTCCTGAGAAATCTCTTTGTTTCATCCCCACAGGATCTCTCTAATCTTTAACTCCCCTGGACCATCTTCATCATCCTTCGGATTAATCTACGATGACTTCGAAATAGAAAGGGACGCAATTATCAATTAAAATATCCATGAAAATTTATAGAAAATTTTTGAATCTAAATAAGAATACGACAAGTATGATGATTCATAGTACTTAATCCTTCTCTTGTAATCCTCCTGAGAAATCTCTTTGTTTCATCCCCACAGGATCCCTCTAATCTTTATCTCCCCTGTACCATCTTCATCATCGTTCGGATTAATCTACGATGAATTTGAAATAGAAAGGGACATAATGATTAATTAAAATATCCAAGAAAATTAATAAAAATTAAAAAATCTAAATAAGAATACGAGAAGTATGGTCATTCATAGTACTTAATCCTTATCTTGTAATCCTCCCGAGAAATCTCTTTGTTTCATCCCCACAGGATCCCTCTAATCTTTAACTCCCCTGGACGAACTTCTTTATCCTTCTGATTAATCTACGATGACTTAGAAATTGAAAGGGACGCAATTATTAATTAGAATATCCATGAAAATTAATAAAAAATATAAAAATCTAAATAAGAATACGACAAGTATGATCATTCATAGTACTTAATCCTTATCTTGTAATCCTACGGGGAAATCTCTTTGTTTCATCCCCACAGGATCCCTCTAATCTTTAACTCCCCTGGACCATCTTCATCATCCTACGGATTATTCTACGATGACTTAGAAAAAGAAAGGGACGCAATTATTAATTAAAATATCCATGAAAATTAATATAAAATTTAAAATTCTAAATAAGAATACGACAAGTATGATCATTCATAGTACTTTAACCTTATCTTGTAATCCTTCTGAGAAATCTAGTTGTTTCATCCCCACAGGATCCCTCTAATCTTTAACTGCTCTGGACCATCTTCATCATCCTTCGGATTAATCTACGATGACAAAGAAATTGAAAGGGACGGATTTATTAATTAAAATATCCATGAAAATTAATATAAAATTTAAAAATCTAAATAGGAATACGACAAGTATGATCATTCATAGTACTTAATCCTTATCTTGTAATCCTCCCGAGAAATCTCTTTGTTTCATCCCCACAGGATCCCTCTAATCTTTAACTCTCCTGGACCATCTTCATCATCCTTCGGATTAATCTGCGATGACTTAGAAATAGAAAGGGACGCAATTATTAATTCAAATATCCATGAAAATTATAATAAAATTTAAAAATCTAAATAAGAATACGACAAGTATGATCATTCATAGTACTTAATCCTTATCTTGTAATCCTCCTGAGAAACCTTTTTGTCTCTTCCCCACAGGATCCCTCTAATCTTTAACTCCCCTGGACCATCTTCATCATCCTTCGGATTAATCTACGATGACTTAGAAATAGAAAGAGACGCAATTATAAATTAAAATATCCATGAAAATTAATAAAAAATTTAAAAATCTAAATAAGAATACGACAAGTATGATCATTCATAGTACTTAATCCTTATCTAGTAATCCTCCTGAGAAATCTCTTTGTTTCATCCCCACAAGATCCCTCTAATCTTTAACTCCCCTGGACCATCTTCATCATCCTTCGGATTAATCTACGATGACATAGAAATAGAAAGGGACGCAATGATGAATTAAAATATCCAAGAAAATTGATAAAAAATTTAGAAATCTAAATAAGAATACGACAAGTATGATCATTCATAGTACTTAATCCTTATCTTGTAATCCCACGGTGAAATCTCTTTGTTTCATCCCCACAGGATCCCTCTAATCTTTAACTCCCCTGGACCATCTTCATCATCCTTCGGATTAATCTGCGATGACTTAGAAATTGAAAGGGACGCAATTATTAATTAAAATATCCATGAAAATTAATGAAAAATTAAAAAATCTAATTAAGAATACGACAAGTTTGATCATTCATAGTACTTAATCCTTATCTTGTAATCCTCCTGAGAAATCTCTTTGTTTCATCCCACAGGATCCCTCTAATCTTTTACTCCCCTGGACCATCTTCATCATCCTTCGGATTAATCTACGATGACAAAGAAATGGAAAGGGACGCAATTATCAATTAAAATATCCATGAAAATTAATATAAAATTTAAAAATCTAAATAGGAATACGACAAGTATGATCATTCATAGTACTTAATCCTTATCTTGTAATCCTCCTGAGAAATCACTTTGTTTCATCCCACAGGATCCCTCTAATCTTTTACTCCCCTGGACCATCTTCATCATCCTTCGGATTAATCTACGATGACATAGAAATAGAAAGGGACGCAATGATGAATTAAAATATCCAAGAAAATTGATAAAAAATTTAGAAATCTAAATAAGAATATGACAAGTATGATCATTCATAGTACTTAATCCTTATCTTGTAATCCCAAGGTGAAATCTCTTTGTTTCATCCCCACAGGATCCCTCTAATCTTTAACTCCCCTGGACCATCTTCATCATCCTTCGGATTAATCTACGATGACTTAGAAATAGAATGGGACGCAATCATTAATTAAAATATCCATGAAAATTAATAGAAAATTTTAGAATCTAAATAAAAATACGACAAGTATGATCATTCATAGTACTTAATCCTTATCTTGTAATTCTCCTGGGAAATCTTTTTGTTTCATCCCCACAGGATCCCTCTAATCTTTAACTCCCCTGGACCATCTTCATCATCCTTCGGATTAATCTGCGGTGACTTAGAAATTGAAAGGGACGCAATTATTAATTAAAATATCCATGAAAATTAATGAAAAATTAAAAAATCTAATTAAGAATACGACAAGTATGATCATTCATAGTACTTAATCCTTATCTTGTAATCCTCCTGAGAAATCTCTTTGTTTCATCCCACAGGATCCCTCTAATCTTTTACTCCCCTGGACCATCTTCATCATCCTTCGGATTAATCTACGATGATAAAGAAATTGAAAGGGACGCAATTATCAATTAAAATATCCATGAAAATTAATATAAAATTTAAAAATCTAAATAGGAATACGACAAGTATGATCATTCATAGTACTTAATCCTTATCTTGTAATCCTCCTGAGAAATCTCTTTGTTTCATCCCACAGGATCCCTCTAATCTTTTACTCCCCTGGACCATCTTCATCATCCTTCGGATTAATCTACGATGACAAAGAAATTGAATGGGACGGAATTATTAATTAAAATATCCATGAAAATTAATATAAAATTTAAAAATCTAAATAAGAATACGACAAGTATGATCATTCATAGTACTTAATCCTTATCTTGTAATCCTCCTGAGAAATCTCTCTGTTTCATCCCCACAGGATCCCTCTAATCTTTAACTCCCCTGGACCATCTTCATCATCCTTCGGATTAATCTACGATGACAAAGAAATTGAAAGGGACGGAATTATTAATTAAAATATCCATGAAAATTAATATAAAATTTAAAAATCTAAATAGGAATACGACAAGTATGATCATTCATAGTACTTAATCCTTATCTTGTAATCCTCCCGAGAAATCTCTTTGTTGCATCCCCACAGGATCCCTCTAATCTTTAACACCCCTGGACCATCTTCATCAACCTTCGGATTAATCTGCGATGACTTAGAAATAGAAAGGGACGCAATTATTAATTAAAATATCCATGAAAATTAATAAAAAATTTAAAAATCTAAATAAGAATACGACAAGTATGATCATTCATAGTACTTAATCCTTATCTTCTTATCCTACGGGGAAATCTCTTTGTTTCATCCCCACAGGATCCCTCTAATCATTAACTCCCCTGGACCATCTTCATCATCCTTCGGATTAATCAACGATGACATAGAAATAGAAAGGGACGCAAATATTAATAAAAATATCCATGAAAATTAATATAAAATTTAGAAATCTAAATACGAATACGACAAGTATGATCATTCATAGTACTTAATCCTTATCTTGTTATCCTCCTGAGAAATCTCTTTGTTTCATCCCCACTGGATACCTCTAATCTTTAACTCCCCTGGACCATCTTCATCATCCTTCGGATTAATCTACGATGAATTTGAAATAGAAAGGGACGTAATGATTAATTAAAATAACCGAGAAAATTAATAAAAATTTAAAAAACTAAATAAGAATACGAAAAGTATGGTCATTCATAGTTCTTAATCCTTATCTAGTAATCCACCTGAGAAATCTCTTTGTTTCATCCCCACAGGATCCCTCTATTCTTTAACTCCCCTGGACGAACTTCATTATCCTTCTGGTTAATCTACGATGACTTAGAAATTGAATGGGACGCAATTATTACTTAGAATATCCATGAAAATTAATTATTTAAAAATCTAAATAAGAATACGATAAGTATGATCATTCATAGTACTTAATCCTTATCTTGTAATCCTCCTGAGAAATCTCTTTGTTTCATCCCCACTGGATACCTCTAATCTTTAACTCCCCTGGACCATCTTCATCATCCTTCGGATTAATCTACGATGAATTTGAAATAGAAAGGGACGCAATTATTAATTAAAATAACCGAGAAAATTAATAAAAAATTCAAAAATCTGACTATGAATACGAGAAGTATGATCATTCATAGTACTTAATCCTTATCTAGTAATCCACCTGAGAAATCTCTTCGTTTCATCCTCACAGGATCCCTCTAAACTATATCTCCCCTGGACCATCTTCATCATCCTTCGGATTTATTTAGGATGACGTAGAAATTGAATGGGACGCATTAATTAATTAAAATATCCAAGAAAATTAATTAAAAAGTTAAAAATTCCTAATAAGAATACGACAAGTAAGATCATTCATCGTACTTATCCTTATCTTGTAATTCTCCTGGGAAATCTCTTTGTTTCATCCCCACAGGATCCCTCTAAACTATAATTCCCCTGGACCATCTTCATCGTCCTTCGGATTAATCTACGATGATTTAGAAATTGAAAGGGACGCAATGATTAATAAAAATAACCAAGAAAATTAATAAAAAATATAAAAATCTAAATAAGAATACGAGAGGTAAGATCATTCATAGTACTTAATCCTTATCTTGTAATCCTCCTGAGAAATCTCTTTGTTTCATCCCCTCAAGATCCCTCTAATCTTTAACTCCCCTGGACCATCTTCATCATCCTTCGGATTAATCTACGATGACTTAGAAATAGAAAGGGACGCAATTATTAATTAAAATATCCATGAAAATTAATAGAAAATTTAAAAATCTAAATAAGAATACGACAAGTATGATCATTCATAGTACTTAATCCTTATCTTGTAATCACACGGGGAAATCTCTTTGTTTCATCCCCACAGGATCCCTCTATTCTTTAACTCCCCTGGACCATCTTCATTATCCTTCGGATTAATCTACAATGAATTTGAAATAGAAAGGGACGCCATGATTAATTAAAATATCCATGAAAATTAATAGAAAATTTTAGAATCTAAATATGAATACGACAGGTATGATCATTCATAGTACTTAATCCTTATCTTGTAATCCTCCTGAGAAATCTCTTTGTTTCATCCCCACAGGATCCCTCTAATCTTTAACTCCCCTGGACCATCTTCATCATCCTTCGGATTAATCTACGATGACATAGAAATAGAAAGGGACGCAATTATTAATTAAAATATCCAAGAAAATTAATAAAAATTTTAAAATCTAAATAAGAATACGAGAAGTATGGTTATTCATAGTACTTAATCCTATCTTGTAACCTCCTGAGAAATCTCTTTGTTTCATCCCCACAGGATCCCTCTAATCTGTAACTCCCCTGGACCATCTTCATCATCCTTCGGATTAATCTACGATGATTTTGAAATAGAAAGGGACGTAATGATAAATTAAAATATCCAAGAAAATTAATAAAAATTTAAAAATCTAAATAAGAATACGACAAGTATGATCATTCATAGCACTTAATCCTTATCTTGTAATCCTCCTGAGAAATCTCTCTGTTTCATCCCCACAGGATCCCTCTAATCTTAAACTCCCCTGGACCATCTTCATCATCCTTCGGTTAAATCTACGATGACAAAGAAATTGAAAGGGACGCAATTATTAATTAAAATATCCATGAAAATCAATAAAAAATTTAAAAATCTAAATTAGAATACGACAAGTATGATTATTCATAGTACTTAATCCTTATCTTGTAATCCTCCTGAGAAATCTCTTTGTTTCATACCAAAAGGATCCCACTTTTACCTTTAACTCCCCTGGACCATCTTCATCATCCTTCGGATTAATCTACGATGACTTAGAAATAGAATGGGACGCAATTAATAATTAAAATATCCATGAAAATTAATAAAAAATTTAAAAATCTAAATAAGAATACGACAAGTATGATCATTCATAGCACTTAATCCTTATCTTGTAATCCTCCTGAGAAATCTCTCTGTTTCATCCCGACAGGATCCCTCTAATCTTAAACTCCCCTGGACCATCTTCATCATCCTTCGGTTAAATCTACGATGACAAAGAAATTGAAAGGGACGCAATTATTAATTAAAATATCCATGAAAATCAATAAAAAATTTAAAAATCTAAATAAGAATACGATAAGTATGATCATTCATAGCACTTAATCCTTATCTTGTAATCCTCCTGAGAAATCTTTTTGTTTCATCTCCACAGGATCCCTCTAATGTTTAACTCCCCTGATCCATCTTCATTATCCTTCGGAGTAATCTAAAATGACTTAGAAATACAAAGGGACGCAATTATTAATTAAAATATCCATGAAAATTAATAAAAAATTTAAAAATCTAAATAAGAATATGACAAGTATGATCATTCATAGCACTTAATCCTTATCTTGTAATCCCCCTGAGAAATCTCTCTGTTTCATCCCCACAGGATCCCTCTAATCATTAACTCCCATGGACCATCTTCATCATCCTTCGGATTAATCTGCGATGACTTAGATATTGAAAGGGACGGAATTATAAATTAAAATATCCATGAAAATTAATATAAAATTTAAAAATCTAAATAAGAATACGACAAGTATGATCATTCATAGTACTTAATCCTTATCTTGTAATCCTCCTGAGAAATCTCTTTGTTTCATCCCCACAGGATCTCTCTAATCGTTAACTCCCCTGGACCATCTTCATCATCCTTCGGATTAATCTACGATGAATTTGAAATAGAAAGGGACATAATGATTAATTAAAATATCCAAGAAAATTAATAAAAATTAAAAAATCTAAATAAGAATACGAGAAGTATGGTCATTCATAGTACTTAATCCTTATCTTGTAATCCTCCTGAGAAATCTCTTTGTTTCATCCCCACAGGATCCCTCTAATCTTTAACTCCCCTGGACGAACTTCGTTATCCTTCTGATTAATCTACGATGACTTAGAAATTGAAAGGGACGCAATTATTAATTAGAATATCCATGAATATTAATTAAAATTTTTAAAAATCTAAATAAGAATACGACAAGTATGATCATTCATAGTACTTAATCCTTATCTTGTAATCCTCCTGAGAAATCTCTTTGTTTCATCCCCTCACGATCCCTCTAATCTTTAACTCCCCTGGACCATCTTCATCATCCTACGGATTATTCTACGATGACTTAGAAAAAGAAAGGGACGCAATTATTAATTAAAATAACCAAGAAAATTAATAAAAAATATAAAAATCTAAATAAGAATACGAGAGGTAAGATCATTCATAGTACTTAATCCTTATCTTGTAATCCTCCTGAGAAATCTCTTTGTTTCATCCCAACAAGATCCCTCTAATCTTTAACTCCCCTGGACCATCTTCATCATCCTTCGGATTAATCTACGATGACTTAGAAATAGAATGGGACGCAATTATAAATTAAAATATCCATGAAAATTAATAGAAAATTTAAAAATCTAAATAAGAATACGACAAGTATGATCATTCATAGTACTTAATCCTTATCTTGTAATCACACGGGGAAATCTCTTTGTTTCATCCCCACAGGATCCCTCTAATCTTTAACTCCCCTGGACCATCTTCATTATCCTTCGGATTAATCTACAATGAATTTGAAATAGATAGGGACGCCATGATTAATTAAAATATCCATGAAAATTAATAGAAAATTTTAGAATCTAAATATGAATACGACAGGTATGATCATTCATAGCACCTAATCCTTATCTTGTAATCCTCCTGAGAAATCTCTTTGTTTCATCCCCACAGGATCCCTCTAATCTTTAACTCCCCTGGACCATCTTCATCATCCTTCGGATTAATCTACGATGACATAGAAATAGAAAGGGACGCAATTATTTAATTAAAATATCCAAGAAAATTAATAAAAATTTAAAAATCTAAATAAGAATACGAGAAGTATGGTTATTGATAGTACTTAATCCTTTTCTTGTAACCTCCTGAGAAATCTCTTTGTTTCATCCCCACAGGATCCCTCTAATCTTTAACTCCCCTGGACCATCTTCATCATCCTTCGGATTAATCTACGATGAATTTGAAATAGAAAGGGACGTAATGATTAATTAAAATATCCAAGAAAATTAATAAAAATTTAAAAATCTAAATAAGAATACGAGAAGTATGGTCATTCATAGTACTTAATCCTTATCTTGTAACCTCCTGAGAAATCTCTTTGTTTCATCCCCACAGGATCCCTCTAATCTTTAACTCCCCTGGACGAACTTCATTATCCTTCTGATTAATCTACAATGACTTAGAAATTGAATGGGACGCAATTATTACTTAGAATATCCATGAATATTAATTAAAATTTTTAAAAATCTAAATAAGAATACGACAAGTATGATCATTCATAGTACTTAATCCTTATCTTGTAATCCTCCTGAGAAATCTCTTTGTTTCATCCCCTCACGATCCCTCTAATCTTTAACTCCCCTGGACCATCTTCATCATCCTTCGGATTAATCTACGATGACTTAGAAATAGAAAGGGACGCAATTAATAATTAAAATATCCATGAAAATTAATAAAAAATTTAAAAATCTAAATAAGAATACGACAAGTATGATCATTCATAGCACTTAATCCTTATCTTGTAATCCTCCTGAGAAATCTCTCTGTTTCATCCCCACAGGATCCCTCTAATCTTAAACTCCCCTGGACCATCTTCATCATCCTTCGGTTAAATCTACGATGACAAAGAAATTGAAAGGGACGCAATTATTAATTAAAATATCCAGGAAATTTAATAAAAAATTTAAAAATCTAAATAAGAATACGACAAGTATGATCATTCATAGCATTTAATCCTTATCTTGTAATCCTCCTGAGAAATCTTTTTGTTTCATCTCCACAGGATCCCTCTAATCTTTAACTCCCCTGATCCATCTTCATCATCCTTCGGAGTAATCTTAAATGACTTAGAAATACAAAGGGACGCAATTATTAATTAAAATATCCATGAAAATTAATAAAAAATTTAAAAATCTAAATAAGAATATGACAAGTATGATCATTCATAGCACCTAATCCTTATCTTGTAATCCTCCTGAGAAATCCCTCTGTTTCATCCCCACAGGATCCCTCTAATCATTAACTCCCATGGACCATCTTCATCATCCTTCGGATTAATCTGCGATGACTTAGATATTGAAAGGGACGGAATTATAAATTAAAATATCCATGAAAATTAATATAAAATTTAAAAATCTAAATAAGAATACGACAAGTATGATCATTTATAGTACTTAATCCTTATCTTGTAATCCTCCTGAGAAATCTCTTTGTTTCATCCCCACAGGATCTCTCTAATCTTTAACTCCCCTGGACCATCTTCATCATCCTTCGGATTAATCTACGATGACTTCGAAATAGAAAGGGACGCAATTATCAATTAAAATATCCATGAAAATTTATAGAAAATTTTTGAATCTAAATAAGAATACGACAAGTATGATGATTCATAGTACTTAATCCTTCTCTTGTAATCCTCCTGAGAAATCTCTTTGTTTCATCCCCACAGGATCCCTCTAATCTTTATCTCCCCTGTACCATCTTCATCATCCTTCGGATTAGTCTACGATGAATTTGAAATAGAAAGGGACATAATGATTAATTAAAATATCCAAGAAAATTAATAAAAATTAAAAAATCTAAATAAGAATACGAGAAGTATGGTCATTCATAGTACTTAATCCTTATCTTGTAATCCTCCTGAGAAATCTCTTTGTTTCATCCCCACAGGATCCCTCTAATCTTTAACTCCCCTGGACGAACTTCGTTATCCTTCTGATTAATCTACGATGACTTAGAAATTGAAAGGGACGCAATTATTAATTAGAATATCCATGAAAATTAATAAAAAATATAAAAATCTAAATAAGAATACGAAAAATATGATCATTCATAGTACTTAATCCTTCTCTTGTAATCCTCCTGAGAAATCTCTTTGTTTCATCCCCACAGGATCTCTCTAATCGTTAACTCCCCTGGACCATCTTCATCATCCTTCGGATTAATCTACGATGAATTTGAAATAGAAAGGGACATAATGATTAATTAAAATATCCAAGAAAATTAATAAAAATTAAAAAATCTAAATAAGAATACGAGAAGTATGGTCATTCATAGGTCTTAATCCTTATCTTGTAATCCTCCTGAGAAATCTCTTTGTTTCATCCCCACAGGATCCCTCTAATCTTTAACTCCCCTGGACGAACTTCGTTATCCTTCTGATTAATCTACGATGACTTAGAAATTGAAAGGGACGCAATTATTAATTAGAATATCCATGAATATTAATTAAAATTTTTAAAAATCTAAATAAGAATACGACAAGTATGATCATTCATAGTACTTAATCCTTATCTTGTAATCCTCCTGAGAAATCTCTTTGTTTCATCCCCTCACGATCCCTCTAATCTTTAACTCCCCTGGACCATCTTCATCATCCTACGGATTATTCTACGATGACTTAGAAAAAGAAAGGGACGCAATTATTAATTAAAATAACCAAGAAAATTAATAAAAAATATAAAAATCTAAATAAGAATACGAGAGGTAAGATCATTCATAGTACTTAATCCTTATCTTGTAATCCTCCTGAGAAATCTCTTTGTTTCATCCCAACAAGATCCCTCTAATCTTTAACTCCCCTGGACCATCTTCATCATCCTTCGGATTAATCTACGATGACTTAGAAATAGAATGGGACGCAATTATAAATTAAAATATCCATGAAAATTAATAGAAAATTTAAAAATCTAAATAAGAATACAACAAGTATGATCATTCATAGTACTTAATCCTTATCTTGTAATCACACGGGGAAATCTCTTTGTTTCATCCCCACAGGATCCCTCTAATCTTTAACTCCCCTGGACCATCTTCATTATCCTTCGGATTAATCTACAATGAATTTGAAATAGATAGGGACGCCATGATTAATTAAAATATCCATGAAAATTAATAGAAAATTTTAGAATCTAAATATGAATACGACAGGTATGATCATTCATAGCACCTAATCCTTATCTTGTAATCCTCCTGAGAAATCTCTTTGTTTCATCCCCACAGGATCCCTCTAATCTTTAACTCCCCTGGACCATCTTCATCATCCTTCGGATTAATCTACGATGACATAGAAATAGAAAGGGACGCAATTATTAATTAAAATATCCAAGAAAATTAATAAAAATTTAAAAATCTAAATAAGAATACGAGAAGTATGGTTATTGATAGTACTTAATCCTTTTCTTGTAACCTCCTGAGAAATCTCTTTGTTTCATCCCCACAGGATCCCTCTAATCTTTAACTCCCCTGGACCATCTTCATCATCCTTCGGATTAATCTACGATGAATTTGAAATAGAAAGGGACGTAATGATTAATTAAAATATCCAAGAAAATTAATAAAAATTTAAAAATCTAAATAAGAATACGAGAAGTATGGTCATTCATAGTACTTAATCCTTATCTTGTAACCTCCTGAGAAATCTCTTTGTTTCATCCCCACAGGATCCCTCTAATCTTTAACTCCCCTGGACGAACTTCATTATCCTTCTGATTAATCTACAATGACTTAGAAATTGAATGGGACGCAATTATTACTTAGAATATCCATGAATATTAATTAAAATTTTTAAAAATCTAAATAAGAATACGACAAGTATGATCATTCATAGTACTTAATCCTTATCTTGTAATCCTCCTGAGAAATCTCTTTGTTTCATCCCCTCACGATCCCTCTAATCTTTAACTCCCCTGGACCATCTTCATCATCCTTCGGATTAATCTACGATGACTTAGAAATAGAAAGGGACGCAATTAATAATTAAAATATCCATGAAAATTAATAAAAAATTTAAAAATCTAAATAAGAATACGACAAGTATGATCATTCATAGCACTTAATCCTTATCTTGTAATCCTCCTGAGAAATCGCTCTGTTTCATCCCCACAGGATCCCTCTAATCTTAAACTCCCCTGGACCATCTTCATCATCCTTCGGTTAAATCTACGATGACAAAGAAATTGAAAGGGACGCAATTATTAATTAAAATATCCAGGAAATTTAATAAAAAATTTAAAAATCTAAATAAGAATACGACAAGTATGATCATTCATAGCATTTAATCCTTATCTTGTAATCCTCCTGAGAAATCTTTTTGTTTCATCTCCACAGGATCCCTCTAATCTTTAACTCCCCTGATCCATCTTCATCATCCTTCGGAGTAATCTAAAATGACTTAGAAATACAAAGGGACGCAATTATTAATTAAAATATCCATGAAAATTAATAAAAAATTTAAAAATCTAAATAAGAATATGACAAGTATGATCATTCATAGCACCTAATCCTTATCTTGTAATCCTCCTGAGAAATCCCTCTGTTTCATCCCCACAGGATCCCTCTAATCATTAACTCCCATGGACCATCTTCATCATCCTTCGGATTAATCTGCGATGACTTAGATATTGAAAGGGACGGAATTATAAATTAAAATATCCATGAAAATTAATATAAAATTTAAAAATCTAAATAAGAATACGACAAGTATGATCATTTATAGTACTTAATCCTTATCTTGTAATCCTCCTGAGAAATCTCTTTGTTTCATCCCCACAGGATCTCTCTAATCTTTAACTCCCCTGGACCATCTTCATCATCCTTCGGATTAATCTACGATGACTTCGAAATAGAAAGGGACGCAATTATCAATTAAAATATCCATGAAAATTTATAGAAAATTTTTGAATCTAAATAAGAATACGACAAGTATGATGATTCATAGTACTTAATCCTTCTCTTGTAATCCTCCTGAGAAATCTCTTTGTTTCATCCCCACAGGATCCCTCTAATCTTTATCTCCCCTGTACCATCTTCATCATCCTTCGGATTAGTCTACGATGAATTTGAAATAGAAAGGGACATAATGATTAATTAAAATATCCAAGAAAATTAATAAAAATTAAAAAATCTAAATAAGAATACGAGAAGTATGGTCATTCATAGTACTTAATCCTTATCTTGTAATCCTCCTGAGAAATCTCTTTGTTTCATCCCCACAGGATCCCTCTAATCTTTAACTCCCCTGGACGAACTTCGTTATCCTTCTGATTAATCTACGATGACTTAGAAATTGAAAGGGACGCAATTATTAATTAGAATATCCATGAAAATTAATAAAAAATATAAAAATCTAAATAAGAATACGACAAGTATGATCATTCATAGTACTTAATCCTTCTCTTGTAATCCTCCTGAGAAATCTCTTTGTTTCATCCCCACACTATCCCTCTAATCTTTAACTCCCCTGGACCATCTTCATCATCCTTTGGATTAATCTACGATGACTTAGAAATAGAAAGGGACGCAATTATTAATTAAAATATCCATGAAAATTAATATAAAATTTAAAATTCTAAATAAGAATACGACAAGTATGATCATTCATAGTACTTTAACATTATCTTGTAATCCTTCTGAGAAATCTAGTTGTTTCATCCCCACAGGATCCCTCTAATCTTTAACTGCTCTGGACCATCTTCATCATCCTTCGGATTAATCTACGATAACAAAGAAATTGAAAGGGACGGATTTATTAATTAAAATATCCATGAAAATTAATATAAAATTTAAAAATCTAAATAGGAATACGACAAGTATGATCATTCATAGTACTTAATCCTTATCTTGTAATCCTCCCGAGAAATCTCTTTGTTTCATCCCCACAGGATCCCTCTAATCTTTAACTCCCCTGGACCATCTTCATCATCCTTCGGATTAATCTGCGATGACTTAGAAATAGAAAGGGACGCAATTATTAATTCAAATATCCATGAAAATTATAATAAAATTTAAAAATCTAAATAAGAATACGACAAGTATGATCATTCATAGTACTTAATCCTTATCTTGTAATCCTCCTGAGAAACCTTTTTGTCTCTTCCCCACAGGATCCCTCTAATCTTTAACTCCCCTGGACCATCTTCATCATCCATCGGATTAATCTACGATGACTTAGAAATAGAAAGAGACGCAATTATAAATTAAAATATCCATGAAAATTAATAAAAAATTTAAAAATCTAAATAAGAATACGACAAGTATGATCATTCATAGTACTTAATCCTTATCTTGTAATCCCACGGTGCAATCTCTTTGTTTCATCCCCACAGGATCCCTCTAATCTTTAACTCCCCTGGACCATCTTCATCATCCTTCGGATTAATCTACGATGACTTAGAAATAGAATGGGACGCAATTATTAATTAAAATATCCATGAAAATTAATAGAAAATTTTTGAATCTAAATAAGAATACGACAAGTATGATCATTCATAGTACTTAATCCTTATCTAGTAATCCTCCTGAGAAATCTCTTTGTTTCATCCGCACAAGATCCCTCTAATCTTTAACTCCCCTTGACCATCTTCATCATCCTTCGGATTAATCTACGATGACATAGAAATAGAAAGGGACGCAATGATGAATTAAAATATCCAAGAAAATTGATAAAAAATTTAGAAATCTAAATAAGAATACGACAAGTATGATCATTCATAGTACTTAATCCTTATCTTGTAATCCCACGGTGAAATCTCTTTGTTTCATCCCCACAGGATCCCTCTAATCTTTAACTCCCCTGGACCATCTTCATCATCCTTCGGATTAATCTACGATGACTTAGAAATAGAATGGGACGCAATCATTAATTAAAATATCCATGAAAATTAATAGAAAATTTTAGAATCTAAATAAAAATACGACAAGTATGATCATTCATAGTACTTAATCCTTATCTTGTAATTCTCCTGAGAAATCTTTTTGTTTCATCCCCACAGGATCCCTCTAATCTTTAACTCCCCTGGACCATCTTCATCATCCTTCGGATTAATCTGCGATGACTTAGAAATTGAAAGGGACGCAATTATTAATTAAAATATCCATGAAAATTAATGAAAAATTAAAAAATCTAATTAAGAATACGACAAGTATGATCATTCATAGTACTTAATCCTTATCCTGTAATCCTCCTGAGAAATCTCTTTGTTTCATCCCACAGGATCCCTCTAATCTTTTACTCCCCTGGACCATCTTCATCATCCTTCGGATTTATCTACGATGACAAAGAAATTGAAAGGGACGCAATTATCAATTAAAATATCCATGAAAATTAATATAAAATTTAAAAATCTAAATAGGAATACGACAAGTATGATCATTCATAGTACTTAATCCTTATCTTGTAATCCTCCTGAGAAATCACTTTGTTTCATCCCACAGGATCCCTCTAATCTTTTACTCCCCTGGACCATCTTCATCATCCTTCGGATTAATCTACGATGACATAGAAATAGAAAGGGACGCAATGATGAATTAAAATATCCAAGAAAATTGATAAAAAATTTAGAAATCTAAATAAGAATATGACAAGTATGATCATTCATAGTACTTAATCCTTATCTTGTAATCCCACGGTGAAATCTCTTTGTTTCATCCCCACAGGATCCCTCTAATCTTTAACTCCCCTGGACCATCTTCATCATCCTTCGGATTAATCTACGATGACTTAGAAATAGAATGGGACGCAATCATTAATTAAAATATCCATGAAAATTAATAGAAAATTTTAGAATCTAAATAAAAATACGACAAGTATGATCATTCATAGTACTTAATCCTTATCTTGTAATTCTCCTGAGAAATCTTTTTGTTTCATCCCCACAGGATCCCTCTAATCTTTAACTCCCCTGGACCATCTTCATCATCCTTCGGATTAATCTGCGATGACTTAGAAATTGAAAGGGACGCAATTATTAATTAAAATATCCATGAAAATTAATGAAAAATTAAAAAATCTAATTAAGAATACGACAAGTATGATCATTCATAGTACTTAATCCTTATCTTGTAATCCTCCTGAGAAATCTCTTTGTTTCATCCCACAGGATCCCTCTAATCTTTTACTCCCCTGGACCATCTTCATCATCCTTCGGATTAATCTACGATGACAAAGAAATTGAAAGGGACGCAATTATCAATTAAAATATCCATGAAAATTAATATAAAATTTAAAAATCTAAATAGGAATACGACAAGTATGATCATTCATAGTACTTAATCCTTATCTTGTAATCCTCCTGAGAAATCTCTTTGTTTCATCCCACAGGATCCCTCTAATCTTTTACTCCCCTGGACCATCTTCATCATCCTTCGGATTAATCTACGATGACAAAGAAATTGAAAGGGACGGAATTATTAATTAAAATATCCATGAAAATTAATATAAAATTTAAAAATCTAAATAAGAATACGACAAGTATGATCATTCATAGTACTTAATCCTTATCTTGTAATCCTCCTGAGAAATCTCTCTGTTTCATCCCCACAGGATCCCTCTAATCTTTAACTCCCCTGGACCATCTTCATCATCCTTCGGATTAATCTACGATGACAAAGAAATTGAAAGGGACGGAATTATTAATTAAAATATCCATGAAAATTAATAGAAAATTTTAAAATCTAAATAGGAATACGACAAGTATGATCATTCATAGTACTTAATCCTTATCTTGTAATCCTCCCGAGAAATCTCTTTGTTGCATCCCCACAGGATCCCTCTAATCTTTAACACCCCTGGACCATCTTCATCATCCTTCGGATTAATCTGCGATGACTTAGAAATAGAAAGGGACGCAATTATTAATTAAAATATCCATGAAAATTAATATAAAATTTAAAAATCTAAATAAGAATACGACAAGTATGATCATTCATAGTACTTAATCCTTATCTTGTAGTCCTCCTTAGAAGTCTCTTTGTTTCATCCCCACTGGATCCCTCTAATCTTTAACTCCCCTGGACAATCTTCATCATCCTTCGGATTAATCTACGATGACTTAGAAATAGAAAGGGACGCAATTATCAATTAAAATATCCATGAAAATTAATAGAAAATTTTAGAATCTAAATAAGAATACGACAAGTATGATCATTCATAGTACTTAATCCTTATCTTGTAATCCTCCTGAGAAATCTCATTGTTTCATCCCACAGGATCCATCTAATCTTTTACTCCCCTGGACCATCTTCATCATCCTTCGGATTAATCTACGATGACAAAGAAATTGAAAGGGACGCAATTATTTATTAAAATATCCATGAAAATTAATATAAAATTTAAAAATCTAAATAAAAATACGACAAGTATGATCATTCATAGTACTTAATCCTTATCTTGTAATCCTCCTGAGAAATATCTTTGTTTCATCCCCACAGGATCCCTCTAATCTTTAACTCCCCTGGACCATCTTCATCATCCTTCGGATTAATCTGCCAAGACTTAGAAATAGAAAGGGACGCAATTATTAATTAAAATATCCATGAAAATTAAATTAAAAATTAAAAATCTAAATAAGAAGACGACAAGTATGATCATTCATAGTACTTAATCCTTATCTTGTAATCCTCCTGAGAAATCTCTTTGTTTAATCCCCACAGGATCCCTCTAATCTTTTACTCCCGTAGACCATCTTCATCATCCTTCGGATTAATCTACGATGACAAAGAATTTGAAAGGGACGCAATTATTAATTAAATAATCCATGAAAATTAATATAAAATTTAAAAATCTAAATAAGAATACGACAAGTATGATGATTCATAGTACTTAATCCTTATCTTGTAATCCTCCTGAGAAATCTCTTTAATTCATCCCCACAGGATCCCTCTAATCCTTAACTCCCCTGATCCATCTTCATCATCCTTCGGATTAATCTACAATGACTTAGAAATAGAAAGGGACGCAAATATTAATAAAAATATCCATGAAAATTAATATAAAATTTAGAAATCTAAATAAGAATACGACAAGTATGATCATTCATAGTACTAAATCCATATCTTGTAATCCTCCTGAGAAATCTCTTTGTTTCATCCCCACAGGATACCTCTAATCTTTAACTCCCCTGGACCATCTTCATCATCCTTCGGATTAATCTACGATGAATTTGAAATAGAAAGGGACCTAATGATTAATTAAAATATCCAAGAAAATTAATAAAAATTTAAAAATCTAAATAAGAATTTGAGAAGTATGGTTATTCATAGTACTTAATCCTTATCTTGTAACCTCCTGAGAAATCTCTTTGTTTCATCCCCACAGGATCCCTCTAATCTTTAACTCCCCTGGACGAACTTCATTATCCTTCTGATTAATCTACAATGACTTAGAAATTGAATGGGTCGCAATTATTACTTAGAATATCCATGAAAATTAATTAAAATTTTTAAAAATCTAAATAAGAATACGACAAGTATGATCATTCATAGTACTTAATCCTTATCTTGTAATCCTCCTGAGAAATCTCTTAGTTTCATCCCCACACGATCCCTCTAATCTTTAACTCCCCTGGACCATCTTCATCATCCTTCGGATTAATCTACGATGACTTAGAATTAGAAAGGGACGCAATTAATAATTAAAATATCCATGAAAATTAATATAAAATTTAAAAATCTAAATAAGAATACGACAAGTATGATCATTCATAGTACTTAATCCTTATCTTGTAATCCTCCTGAGAAATCTCTTTGTTTCATCCCCACAGGATCCTACTTATCATTAACTCCCCTGGACCATCTTCATCATTCTTCGGATTAATCTACGATGACTTCGAAATAGAATGGGACGCAATTATCAATTAAAATATCCATGAAAATTTATAGAAAATTTTTGAATCTAAATAAGAATACGACAAGTAGGATTATTCATAGTACTTAATCCTTCTCTTGTAATCCTCCTGAGAAATCTCATTGTTTCATCCCCACAGGATCCCTCTAATCTTTATCTCCCCTGTACCATCTTCATCATCCTTCGGATTAATCTACGATGAATTTGAAATAGAAAGGGACGTAATGATTAATTAAAATATCCAAGAAAATTAATAAAAATTAAAAAATCTAAATAAGAATACGAGAAGTATGGTCATTCATAGTACTTAATCCTTATCTTGTAATCCTCCTGAGAAATCTCTTTGTTTCATCCCCACAGGATCCCTCTAATCTTTAACTCCCCTGGACGAACTTCGTTATCCTTCTGATTAATCTACGATGACTTAGAAATTGAAAGGGACGCAATTATTAATTAGAATATCCATGAAAATTAATAAAAAATATAAAAATCTAAATAAGAATACGACAAGTATGATCATTCATAGTACTTAATCCTTATCTTGTAATCCTACGGGGAAATCTCTTTGTTTCGTCCCCACAGGATCCATCTAATCTTTAACTCCCCTGGACCATCTTCATCATCCTTCGGATTAATCTACGATGACTTAGAAATAGAAAGGGACGCAATTATTAATTAAAATATCCATGAAAATTAATAGAAAATTTTAGAATCTAAATAAGAATACGACAAGTATGATCATTCATAGTACTTAATCCTTATCTACTAATCCTCCTGAGAAATCTGTTTGTTTCATCCCCACAAGATCCCTCTAATCTTTATCTCCCCTTGACCATCTTCATCATCCTTCGGATTAATCTACGAATACTTAGTAGTAGAAAGAGACGCAATTATAAATTAAAATATCCATGAAAATTAATAAAAAATTTAAAAATCTAAATAAGAATACGACAAGTATGATCATTCATAGTACTTAATCCTTATCTTGTAATCCCACGGTGAAATCTCTTTGTTTCATCCCCACAGGATCCCTCTAATCTTTAACTCCCCTGGACCATCTTCATCATCCTTCGGATTATTCTACGATGACTTAGAAAAAGAAAGGGACGCAATTATTAATTAAAATATTCATGAAAATTAATATAAAATTTAAAAATCTAAATAAGAATACGACAAGTATGATCATTCATAGTACTTAATCCTTCTCTTGTAATCCTCCTGAGAAATCTCTTTGTTTCATCCCCACACTATCCCTCTAATCTTTAACTCCCCTGGACCATCTTCATCATCCTTTGGATTAATCTACGATGACTTAGAAATAGAAAGGGACGCTATTATTAATTAAAATATCCATGAAAATTAATATAAAATTTAAAATTCTAAATAAGAATACGTAAAGTATGATCATTCATAGTACTTTAACCTTATCTTGTAATCCTTCTGAGAAATCTAGTTGTTTCATCCCCACAGGATCCCTCTAATCTTTAACTGCCCTGGACCATCTTCATCATCCTTCGGATTAATCTACGATGACAAATAAATTGAAAGGGACGGAATTATTAATTAAAATATCCATGGAAATTAATATTAAATTTAAAAATCTAAATAGGAATACGACAAGTATGATCATTCATAGTACTTAATCCTTATCTTGTAATCCTCCTGAGAAATCTCTTTGTTTCATCCCCAAAGGATCCCTCTAATCTTTAACTACCCTGGACCATCTTCATCATCCTTCGGATTAATCTGCGATTACTTATAAATAGAAAGGGACGCAATTATTAATTAAAATATCCATGAAAATTAATATAAAATTTAAAAATCTAAATAAGAATACGACAAGTATGATTATTCATAGTACTTAATCCTTATCTTGTAATCCTCCTGAGAAACCTCTTTGTCTCATCCCCACAGGATCCCTCTAATCTTTAACTCCCCTGGACCATCTTCATCATCCTTCGGATTAATCTACGATGACTTAGAAATAGAAAGGGACGCAATTATTAATTAAAATATCCATGAAAATTAATAGAAAATTTTAGAATCTAAATAAGAATACGACAAGTATGATCATTCATAGTACTTAATCCTTATCTTGTAATCCTCCTGGGAAATCTCTTTGTTTCATCCCCACAGGATCCCTCTAATCTTTTTCTCCCCTGGACCATCTTCATCATCCTTCGGATTAATCTACGATGACATAGAAATAGAAAGGGATGCAATTATTAATTTAAATATCCATGAAAATTAATAGAAAATTTTAGAATCTAAATATGAATACGACTAGTATGATCATTCATAGTACTTAATCCTTATCTTGTAATCCTCCTGGGAAATCTCTTTGTTTCATCCCCACAGGATCCATCTAATCTTTAACTCCCCTGGACCATCTTCATCATCCTTCGGATTAATCTACGATGACTTAGAAATAGAAAGGGACGCAATTGTTAATTAAAATATCCATGAAAATTAATAGAAAATTTTAGAATCTAAATAAGAATACGACAAGTATGATCATTCATAGTACTTAATCCTTATCTAGTAATCCTCCTGAGAAATCTGTTTGTTTCATCCCCACAAGATCCCTCTAATCTTTATCTCCCCTTGACCATCTTCATCATCCTTCGGATTAATCTACGAATACTTAGTAGTAGAAAGAGACGCAATTATAAATTAAAATATCCATGAAAATTAATAAAAAATTTAAAAATCTAAATAAGAATACGACAAGTATGATTATTCATAGTACTTAATCCTTATCTTGTAATCCCACGGTGAAATCTCTTTGTTTCATCCCCACACGATCCCTCTAATCTTTAACTCCCCTGGACCATCTTCATCATCCTTCGGATTAATCTACGATGACTTAGAAATAGAATGGGACGCAATCATTAATTAAAATATCCATGAAAATTAATAGAAAATTTTAGAATCTAAATAAAAATACGACAAGTATGATCATTCATAGTACTTAATCCTTATCTTGTAATTCTCCTGAGAAATCTCTTTGTTTCATCCCCACAGGATCCCTCTAATCTTTAACTCCCCTGGACCATCTTCATCATCCTTCGGATTAATCTGCGATGACTTAGAAATTGAAAGGGACGCAATTATTAATTAAAATATCCATGAAAATTAATGAAAAATTAAAAAATCTAATTAAGAATACGACAAGTATGATCATTCATAGTACTTAATCCTTATCTTGTAATCCTCCTGGGAAATCTCTTTGTTTCATCCCCACAGGATCCCTCTAATCTTTTCTCCCCTGGACCATCTTCATCATCCTTCGGATTAATCTACGATGACTTAGAAATAGAAAGGGACGCAATTATTAATTAAAATATCCATGAAAATTAATAGAAAATTTTAGAATCTAAATAAGAATACGACAAGTATGATCAATCATAGTACTTAATCCTTATCTAGTAATCCTCCTGATAAATCTCTTTGTTTCATCCCCACAAGATCCCTCTAATCTTTATCTCCCCTTGACCATCTTCATCATCCTTCGGATTAATCTACGAATACTTAGAAGTAGAAAGAGACGCAATTATAAATTAAAATATCCATGAAAATTAATAAAAAATTTAAAAATCTAAATAAGAATACGACAAGTATGATCATTCATAGTACTTAATCCTTATCTTGTAATCCCACGGTGAAATCTCTTTGTTTCATCCCCACAGGATCCCTCTAATCTTTAACTCCCCTGGACCATCTTCATCATCCTTCGGATTAATCTACGATGACTTAGAAATAGAATGGGACGCAATCATTAATAAAAATATCCATGAAAATTAATAGAAAATTTTAGAATCTAAATAAGAATACGACAAGTATGATCATTCATAGTACTTAATCCTTATCTTGTAATCCTACGGGGAAATCTCTTTGTTTCATCCGCACAGGATCCCTCTAATCTTTAACTCCCCTGGACCATCTTCATCATCCTACGGATTATTCTACGATGACTTAGAAAAAGAAAGGGACGCAATTATTAATTAAAATATTCATGAAAATTAATATAAAATTTAAAAATCTAAATAAGATTACGACAAGTATGATCATTCATAGTACTTAATCCTTCTCTTGTAATCCTCCTGAGAAATCTCTTTGTTTCATCCCCACACTATCCCTCTAATCTTTAACTCCCCTGGACCATCTTCATCATCCTTTGGATTAATCTACGATGACTTAGAAATAGAAAGGGACGCAATTATTAATTAAAATATCCATGAAAATTAATATAAAATTTAAAAATCTAAATAAGAATACGACAAGTATGATCATTCATAGTACTTAATCCTTATCTTGTAATCCTCCTGAGAAACCTCTTTGTCTCATCCCCACAGGATCCCTCTAATCTTTAACTCCCCTGGACCATCTTCATCATCCTTCGGATTAATCTACGATGACTTAGAAATAGAAAGGGACGCAATTATTAATTAAAATATCCATGAAAATTAATAGAAAATTTTAGAATCTAAATAAGAATACGACAAGTATGATCATTCATAGTACTTAATCCTTATCTAGTAATCCTCCTGAGAAATCTGTTTGTTTCATCCCCACAAGATCCCTCTAATCTTTATCTCCCCTTGACCATCTTCATCATCCTTCGGATTAATCTACGAATACTTAGTAGTAGAAAGAGACGCAATTATAAATTAAAATATCCATGAAAATTAATAAAAAATTTAAAAATCTAAATAAGAATACGACAAGTATGATCATTCATAGTACTAATCCTTATCTTGTAATCCCACGGTTAAATCTCTTTGTTTCATCCCCACAGGATCCCTCTAATCTTTAACTCCCCTGGACCATCTTCATCATCCTTCGGATTAATCTACGATGACTTAGAAATAGAATGGGACGCAATCATTAATTAAAATATCCATGAAAATTAATAGAAAATTTTAGAATCTAAATAAAAATACGACAAGTATGATCATTCATAGTACTTAATCCTTATCTTGTAATTCTCCTGAGAAATCTCTTTGTTTCATCCCCACAGGATCCCTCTAATCTTTAACTCCACTGGACCATCTTCATCATCCTTCGGATTAATCTGCGATGACTTAGAAATTGATAGGGACGCAATTATTAATTAAAATATCCATGAAAATTAATGAAAAATTAAAAAATCTAATTAAGAATACGACAAGTATGATCATTCATAGTACTTAATCCTTATCTTGTAATCCTCCTGAGAAATCTCTTTGTTTCATCCCCACAGGATCCCTCTAATCTTTAATTCCCCTGGACCATCTTCATCATACTTCGGATTAATCTACGATGACTTAGAGATAGAAAGGGACGCAATTATTAATTAAAATATCCATGAAAATTAATAGAAAATTTTAGAATCTAAATAAAAATACGACAAGTATGATCATTCATAGTACTTAATCCTTATCTTGTAATCCTCCTGAGAAATCTCTCTGTTTCATCCCCACAGGATCCCTCTAATCTTTAACTCCCCTGGACCATCTTCATCATCCTTCGGATTAATCTGCCAAGACTTAGAAATAGAAAGGGACGCAATTATTAATTAAAATATCCATGAAAATTAATAAAAAATTAAAAATCTAAATAAGAATACGACAAGTATGATCATTCATAGTACTTAATCCTTATCTTGTAATCCTCCTGAGAAATCTCTTTGTTTCATCCCCACAGGATCCCTCTAATCTTTAATTCCCCTGGACCATCTTCATCATACTTCGGATTAATCTACGATGACTTAGAGATAGAAAGGGACGCAATTATTAATTAAAATATCCATGAAAATTAATATAAAATTTAAAAATCTAAATAAGAATACGACAAGTATGATCATTCATAGTACTTAATCCTTATCTTGTAATCCTCCTGAGAAATCTCTCTGTTTCATCCCCACAGGATCCCTCTAATCTTTAACTCCCCTGGACCATCTTCATCATCCTTCGGATTAATCTGCCAAGACTTAGAAATAGAAAGGGACGCAATTATTAATTAAAATATCCATGAAAATTAATTTAAAATTAAAAAATCTAAATAAGAATACGACAAGTATTATCATTCATAGTACTTAATCCTTATCATGTAATCCTCCTGAGAAATCTCATTGTTTCATCCCCACAGGATCCCTCTAATCTTTAACTCCCCTGGACCATCTTCATCATCCTTCGGTTTAATCTACGATGACTTAGAAATAGATAGGGACGCAAATATTAATTAAAATATCCATGAAAATTAATAGAAAATTTTAGAATCTAAATAAGAATATGACAAGTATGATCATTCATAGTACTTAATCCTTATCTTGTAATTCTCCTGTGAAATCTCTTTGTTTCATCCCCACAGGATCCCTCTAATCTTTAACTCCCCTGGACCATCTTCATCATCCTTCGGATTAATCTACGATGACATAGAAATAGAAAGGGACGGAATTATTTATTAAAATATCCATGAAAATTAATATAAAATTTAAAAATCGGGACGCAAATATTAATTAAAATATCCATGAAAATTAATAGAAAATTTTAGAATCTAAATAAGAATATGACAAGTATGATCATTCATAGTACTTAATCCTTATCTTGTAATTCTCCTGTGAAATCTCTTTGTTTCATCCCCACAGGATCCCTCTAATCTTTAACTCCCCTGGACCATCTTCATCATCCTTCGGATTAATCTACGATGACATAGAAATAGAAAGGGACGGAATTATTTATTAAAATATCCATGAAAATTAATATAAAATTTAAAAATCTAAATAAGAATACGACAAGTATGATCATTCATAGTACTTAATCCTTATCTTGTAATCCTCCTGAGAAATCTCTTTGTTTCATCCCCACAGGATCCCTCAAAACTTTAACTCCCCTGGACCATCTTCATCATTCTTCGGATTAATCTACGATGACTTAGAAATAGAAAGGGACGCAATTATTAATTAAAATATCCATGAAAATTAATAGAAAATTTTAGAATCTAAATAAGAATACGACAAGTATGATCATTCATAGTACTTAATCCTTATCTTGTAATCCTCCTGGGAAATCTCTTTGTTTCATCCCCACAGGATCCCTCTAATCTTTTTCTCCCCTGGACCATGTTCATCATCCTTCGGATTAATCTACGATGACATAGAAATAGAAAGGGATGCAATTATTAATTAAAATATCCATGAAAATTAATAGAAAATTTTAGAATCTAAATATGAATACGACTAGTATGATCATTCATAGTACTTAATCCTTATTTTGTAATCCTCCTGGGAAATCTCTTTGTTTCATCCCCACAGGATCCCTCTAATCTTTAACTCCCCTGGACCATCTTCATCATCCTTCGGATTAATCTACAATGACTTAGAAATAGAAAGGGACGCAATTATTAATTAAAATATCCATGAAAATTAATAGAAAATTTTAGAATCTAAATAAGAATACGACAAGTATGATCATTCATAGTACTTAATCCTTATCTTGTAATCCTCCTGAGAAATCTCTTTGTTTCATCCCCACAAGATCCCTGTAATCTTTATCTCCCCTGGACCATCTTCATCATCGTTCGGATTAATCTACGATGACTTAGAAGTAGAAAGGGACGCAATTTTAAATTAAAATATCCATGAAAATTAATAAAAAATTTAAAAATCTAAATAAGAATACGACAAGTATGATCATTCATAGTACTTAATCCTTATCTTGTAATCCCACGGTGAAATCTCTTTGTTTCATCCCCACAGGATCCCTCTAATCTTTTACTCCCCTGGACCATCTTCATCATCCTTCGGATTAATCTACGATGACAAAGAAATTGAAAGGGACGCAATTATTAATTAAAATATCCATGAAAATTAACATAAAATTTAATAATCTAAATAAAAATACGACAAGTATGATCATTCATAGTACTTAATCCTTATCTTGTAATCCTCCTGAGAAATCTCTTTGTTTCATCCCCACAGGAACCCTCTAATCCTTAACTCCCCTGGACCATCTTCATCATCCTTCGGATTAATCTGCGAAGACTTAGAAATAAAAAGGGACGCAATTATTAATTAAAATATCCATGAAAATTAATATAAAATTTAAAAATCTAAATAAGAATACGACAAGTATGATCATTCATAGTACTTAATCCTTATCTTGTAATCCTCCTGAGAAATCTCTTTGTTTCATCCCCACAGGATCCCTCTAATCTTTTACTCCCCTAGAGCATCTTCATCATTCTTCGGATTAATCTACGATGAGAAAGCATTTGAAAGGGACGCAATTATTAATTAAAATATCAATGAAAATTAATATAAAATTTAAAAATCTAAATAAAAATACGACCAGTATGATCATTCATAGTACTTAATCCTTATCCTGTAATCCTCCTGAGAAATCTCTTTGTTTCATCCCCACAGGATCCCTCTAATCTTTAATTCCCCTGGACCATCTTCATCATCCTTCGGATTAATCTACGATGACTTAGATTTAGAAAGGGACGCAATTATTATTAAAATATCCATGAAAATTAATATAAATATAAAAATCTAAAAAAGAATACGACAAGTATGATCATTCATAGTACTTAATCCTTATCTTGTAATCCTCCTGAGAAATCTCTTTGTTTCATCCCCAAAGGATCCCTCTAATCTATAACTCCCCTGGACCATCTTCATCATCCTTCGGATTAATTTACGATGACTTAGAAATAGAAAGGGACGCAATTATCAATTAAAATATCCATGAAAATTAACAGAAAATTTTAGAATCTAAATAAGAATACGACAAGTATGATCATTCATAGTACTTAATCCTTATCTTGTAATCCTCCTGAGAAATCTCTTTGTTTTATCCCCACAAATTCCCTCTAATCTTTAACTCCCCTGGAACATCTTCATCAACCTTCGGATTAATCTACGATGACATAGAAATAGAAAGGGACGCAATTATTAATTAAAGTATCCATGAAAATTAATAGAAAATTTTAGAATCTAAATATGAATACGACAAGTATGATCATTCATAGTACTTAATCCTTAACTTGTAATCCTCCTGAGAAATCTCTTTGTATCATCCCCACAGGATCCCTCTAATCTTTTACTCCCCTAGACCATCTTCATCATCCTTCGGATTAATCTACGATGACAAAGAAATTGAAAGGGTCGCAATTATTAATTAAAATATCCATGAAAATTAATATAAAATTTAAAAATCTAAATAAAAATACGACAAGTATGATCATTCATAGTACTTAATCCTTATCTTGTAATCCTCCTGAGAAATCTCTTTGTTTAATCCCCACAGGATCCCTCTAATCTTTAACTCCCCTGGACCATTTTCATCATCCTTCGGATTAATCTGCGATGACTTAGAAATAGAAAGGGACGCAATTATTAATTAAAATATCCATGAAAATAAATAAAAAATTTAAAAATCTAAATAAGAATACGATAAATATGATCATTCATAGTACTTAATCCTTATCTTGTAATCCTCCTGAGAAATCTCTTTGTTTCATCCCCACAGGATCCAACTAATCTTTTACTCCCCTGGACCATCTTCATCATCCTTCGGATTAATCTACGATGACTTAGAAATAGAAAAGGACGCAATTATCAATTAAAATATCCATGAAAATTAATAGTAAATTTTTGAATCTAAATAAGAATACGACAAGTATGATCATTCATAGTACTTAATCCTTATCTTGTAATCCTCCTGAGAAATCTCTTTGTTTCATCCCCACAGGATCCCTCTAATCTTTAACTCCCCTGGACCATCTTCATCATCCTTCGGATTAATCTACGATGACATAGTAATAGGAAGGGACGCAATTATTAATTAAAATATCCATCAAAATTAATAGAAAATTTTAGAATCTAAATATGAATACGACAAGTATGATCATTCATAGTACTTAATCCTTATCTTGTAATCCTCCTGAGAAATCTCTTTGTTTCATCCCCACAGGATCCCTCTAATCTTTAACTCCCCTGGACCATCTTCATCATCCTTCGGATTAATCTGCGATGACTTAGAAATTGAAAGGTACGCAATTATTAATTAAAATATCCATGAAAATTAATATAAAATTTAAAAATCTAAATAGTAATACGACAAGTATGATCATTCATAGTACTTAATCCTTATCTTGTAATCCTCCTGAGAAATCTCTTTGTTTCATCCCCACAGGATCCCTCTAATCTTTAACTCCCATGGACCATTTTCATCATCCTTCGAAATTAATCTGCGATGACTTAGAAATAGAAAGGGACGCAATTATTAATTAAAATATCCATGAAAATTAATAAAAAATTTAAAAATCTAAATAAGAATACGACAAGTATGATCATTCATAGTACTTAATCCTTATCTTGTAATCCTCCTGAGAAATCTCTTTGTTTCATCCTTACAGGATCCCTCTAATCTTTAACTCCCCTGAACCATCTTCATCATCCTTCGGATTAATCTGCGATGACTTAGATATAGAAAGGGACGCAATTATTGATTAGAATATCCATGAAAATTAATATAAAATTTAAAAATCTAAATAAAAATACGACAAGTATGATCATTCATAGTACTTAATCCTTATCTTGTAATCCTCCTGAGAAATCTCTTTGTTTCATCCCCACAGGATCCCTCTAATCGTTAACTCCCCTGGACCATCTTCATCATCCTTTGGATTAATCTACTATGACTTAGAAATAGAAAGGGACGCAATTATTAATAACAATATCCATGAAAATTAATATAAAATTTAAAATTCTAAATAAGAATACGACAAGTATGATCATTCATAGTACTTAATCCTTATCTTGTAATCCTCCTGAGAAATCTCTTTGTTTCATCCCCACAGGATCCCTCTAATCTTTAACTCCCCTGGACCAATTTCATCATCCTTCGGATTAATCTGCGATGACTTAGAAATAGAAAGGGACGCAATTATTAATTAAAATATCCATGAAAATAAATAAAAAATTTAAAAATCTAAATAAGAATACGATAAATATGATCATTCATAGTACTTAATCCTTATCTTGTAATCCTCCTGAGAAATCTCTTTGTTTCATCCCCACAGGATCCCTCTAATCTTTAACTCCAATGGACCATCTTCATCATCCTTCGGATTAATCTACGATGACATAGTAATAGGAAGGGACGCAATTATTAATTAAAATATCCATCAAATTTAATAGAAAATTTTAGAATCTAAATATGAAAACGACAAGTATGATCATTCATAGTACTTAATCCTTATCTTGTAATCCTCCTGAGAAATATATTGTTTCATCACCACAGGATCCCTCTAATCTTTAACTCCCCTGGACGATCTTCATCATCCTTCGGATTAATCTGCGATGACTAAGAAATTGAAAGGTACGCAATTATTAATTAAAATATCCATGAAAATTAATAAAAAATTTAAAAATCTAAATAAGAATACGACAAGTATGATCATTCATAGTACTTAATCCGTATCTTGTAATCCTCCTGAGAAATCTCTTTGTTTCATCCCCACAGGATCCCTCTAATCTTTAACTCCCCTGAACCATCTTCATCATCCTTCGGATTAATCTGCGATGACTTAGATATAGAAAGGGACGCAATTATTGATTAGAATATCCATGAAAATTAATAAAAAATTAAAAATCTAAATAAGAATACGACAAGTATGATCATTCATAGTACTTAATCCTTCTCTTGTAATCCTCCTGAGAAATCTCTTTGTTTCATCCCCACAGGATCCCTCTAATCTTTAACTCCCCAGGACCATCTTCATCATCCTTCGGATTAATCTACGATGACATAGAAATAGAAATGGACGCAATTATTAATTAAAATATCCATGAAAATTAATTTAAAATTAAAAAATCTAAATAAGAATACGACAAGTATTATCATTCATAGTACTTAATCCTTATCATGTAATCCTCCTGAGAAATCTCATTGTTTCATCCCCACAGGATCCCTCTAATCTTTAACTCCCCTGGACCATCTTCATCATCCTTCGGTTTAATCTACGATGACTTAGAAATAGATAGGGACGCAAATATTAATTAAAATATCCATGAAAATTAATAGAAAATTTTAGAATCTAAATAAGAATATGACAAGTATGATCATTCATAGTACTTAATCCTTATCTTGTAATTCTCCTGTGAAATCTCTTTGTTTCATCCCCACAGGATCCCTCTAATCTTTAACTCCCCTGGACCATCTTCATCATCCTTCGGATTAATCTACGATGACATAGAAATAGAAAGGGACGGAATTATTTATTAAAATATCCATGAAAATTAATATAAAATTTAAAAATCGGGACGCAAATATTAATTAAAATATCCATGAAAATTAATAGAAAATTTTAGAATCTAAATAAGAATATGACAAGTATGATCATTCATAGTACTTAATCCTTATCTTGTAATTCTCCTGTGAAATCTCTTTGTTTCATCCCCACAGGATCCCTCTAATCTTTAACTCCCCTGGACCATCTTCATCATCCTTCGGATTAATCTACGATGACATAGAAATAGAAAGGGACGGAATTATTTATTAAAATATCCATGAAAATTAATATAAAATTTAAAAATCTAAATAAGAATACGACAAGTATGATCATTCATAGTACTTAATCCTTATCTTGTAATCCTCCTGAGAAATCTCTTTGTTTCATCCCCACAGGATCCCTCAAAACTTTAACTCCCCTGGACCATCTTCATCATTCTTCGGATTAATCTACGATGACTTAGAAATAGAAAGGGACGCAATTATTAATTAAAATATCCATGAAAATTAATAGAAAATTTTAGAATCTAAATAAGAATACGACAAGTATGATCATTCATAGTACTTAATCCTTATCTTGTAATCCTCCTGGGAAATCTCTTTGTTTCATCCCCACAGGATCCCTCTAATCTTTTTCTCCCCTGGACCATGTTCATCATCCTTCGGATTAATCTACGATGACATAGAAATAGAAAGGGATGCAATTATTAATTAAAATATCCATGAAAATTAATAGAAAATTTTAGAATCTAAATATGAATACGACTAGTATGATCATTCATAGTACTTAATCCTTATTTTGTAATCCTCCTGGGAAATCTCTTTGTTTCATCCCCACAGGATCCCTCTAATCTTTAACTCCCCTGGACCATCTTCATCATCCTTCGGATTAATCTACAATGACTTAGAAATAGAAAGGGACGCAATTATTAATTAAAATATCCATGAAAATTAATAGAAAATTTTAGAATCTAAATAAGAATACGACAAGTATGATCATTCATAGTACTTAATCCTTATCTTGTAATCCTCCTGAGAAATCTCTTTGTTTCATCCCCACAAGATCCCTGTAATCTTTATCTCCCCTGGACCATCTTCATCATCGTTCGGATTAATCTACGATGACTTAGAAGTAGAAAGGGACGCAATTTTAAATTAAAATATCCATGAAAATTAATAAAAAATTTAAAAATCTAAATAAGAATACGACAAGTATGATCATTCATAGTACTTAATCCTTATCTTGTAATCCCACGGTGAAATCTCTTTGTTTCATCCCCACAGGATCCCTCTAATCTTTTACTCCCCTGGACCATCTTCATCATCCTTCGGATTAATCTACGATGACAAAGAAATTGAAAGGGACGCAATTATTAATTAAAATATCCATGAAAATTAACATAAAATTTAATAATCTAAATAAAAATACGACAAGTATGATCATTCATAGTACTTAATCCTTATCTTGTAATCCTCCTGAGAAATCTCTTTGTTTCATCCCCACAGGAACCCTCTAATCCTTAACTCCCCTGGACCATCTTCATCATCCTTCGGATTAATCTGCGAAGACTTAGAAATAAAAAGGGACGCAATTATTAATTAAAATATCCATGAAAATTAATATAAAATTTAAAAATCTAAATAAGAATACGACAAGTATGATCATTCATAGTACTTAATCCTTATCTTGTAATCCTCCTGAGAAATCTCTTTGTTTCATCCCCACAGGATCCCTCTAATCTTTTACTCCCCTAGAGCATCTTCATCATTCTTCGGATTAATCTACGATGAGAAAGCATTTGAAAGGGACGCAATTATTAATTAAAATATCAATGAAAATTAATATAAAATTTAAAAATCTAAATAAAAATACGACCAGTATGATCATTCATAGTACTTAATCCTTATCCTGTAATCCTCCTGAGAAATCTCTTTGTTTCATCCCCACAGGATCCCTCTAATCTTTAATTCCCCTGGACCATCTTCATCATCCTTCGGATTAATCTACGATGACTTAGATTTAGAAAGGGACGCAATTATTATTAAAATATCCATGAAAATTAATATAAATATAAAAATCTAAAAAAGAATACGACAAGTATGATCATTCATAGTACTTAATCCTTATCTTGTAATCCTCCTGAGAAATCTCTTTGTTTCATCCCCAAAGGATCCCTCTAATCTATAACTCCCCTGGACCATCTTCATCATCCTTCGGATTAATTTACGATGACTTAGAAATAGAAAGGGACGCAATTATCAATTAAAATATCCATGAAAATTAACAGAAAATTTTAGAATCTAAATAAGAATACGACAAGTATGATCATTCATAGTACTTAATCCTTATCTTGTAATCCTCCTGAGAAATCTCTTTGTTTTATCCCCACAAATTCCCTCTAATCTTTATCTCCCCTGGAACATCTTCATCAACCTTCGGATTAATCTACGATGACATAGAAATAGAAAGGGACGCAATTATTAATTAAAGTATCCATGAAAATTAATAGAAAATTTTAGAATCTAAATATGAATACGACAAGTATGATCATTCATAGTACTTAATCCTTAACTTGTAATCCTCCTGAGAAATCTCTTTGTATCATCCCCACAGGATCCCTCTAATCTTTTACTCCCCTAGACCATCTTCATCATCCTTCGGATTAATCTACGATGACAAAGAAATTGAAAGGGTCGCAATTATTAATTAAAATATCCATGAAAATTAATATAAAATTTAAAAATCTAAATAAAAATACGACAAGTATGATCATTCATAGTACTTAATCCTTATCTTGTAATCCTCCTGAGAAATCTCTTTGTTTCATCCCCACAGGATCCCTCTAATCTTTAACTCCCCTGGACCATTTTCATCATCCTTCGGATTAATCTGCGATGACTTAGAAATAGAAAGGGACGCAATTATTAATTAAAATATCCATGAAAATAAATAAAAAATTTAAAAATCTAAATAAGAATACGATAAATATGATCATTCATAGTACTTAATCCTTATCTTGTAATCCTCCTGAGAAATCTCTTTGTTTCATCCCCACAGGATCCAACTAATCTTTTACTCCCCTGGACCATCTTCATCATCCTTCGGATTAATCTACGATGACTTAGAAATAGAAAAGGACGCAATTATCAATTAAAATATCCATGAAAATTAATAGTAAATTTTTGAATCTAAATAAGAATACGACAAGTATGATCATTCATAGTACTTAATCCTTATCTTGTAATCCTCCTGAGAAATCTCTTTGTTTCATCCCCACAGGATCCCTCTAATCTTTAACTCCCCTGGACCATCTTCATCATCCTTCGGATTAATCTACGATGACATAGTAATAGGAAGGGACGCAATTATTAATTAAAATATCCATCAAAATTAATAGAAAATTTTAGAATCTAAATATGAATACGACAAGTATGATCATTCATAGTACTTAATCCTTATCTTGTAATCCTCCTGAGAAATCTCTTTGTTTCATCCCCACAGGATCCCTCTAATCTTTAACTCCCCTGGACCATCTTCATCATCCTTCGGATTAATCTGCGATGACTTAGAAATTGAAAGGTACGCAATTATTAATTAAAATATCCATGAAAATTAATATAAAATTTAAAAATCTAAATAGTAATACGACAAGTATGATCATTCATAGTACTTAATCCTTATCTTGTAATCCTCCTGAGAAATCTCTTTGTTTCATCCCCACAGGATCCCTCTAATCTTTAACTCCCATGGACCATTTTCATCATCCTTCGAAATTAATCTGCGATGACTTAGAAATAGAAAGGGACGCAATTATTAATTAAAATATCCATGAAAATTAATAAAAAATTTAAAAATCTAAATAAGAATACGACAAGTATGATCATTCATAGTACTTAATCCTTATCTTGTAATCCTCCTGAGAAATCTCTTTGTTTCATCCTTACAGGATCCCTCTAATCTTTAACTCCCCTGAACCATCTTCATCATCCTTCGGATTAATCTGCGATGACTTAGATATAGAAAGGGACGCAATTATTGATTAGAATATCCATGAAAATTAATATAAAATTTAAAAATCTAAATAAAAATACGACAAGTATGATCATTCATAGTACTTAATCCTTATCTTGTAATCCTCCTGAGAAATCTCTTTGTTTCATCCCCACAGGATCCCTCTAATCGTTAACTCCCCTGGACCATCTTCATCATCCTTTGGATTAATCTACTATGACTTAGAAATAGAAAGGGACGCAATTATTAATAACAATATCCATGAAAATTAATATAAAATTTAAAATTCTAAATAAGAATACGACAAGTATGATCATTCATAGTACTTAATCCTTATCTTGTAATCCTCCTGAGAAATCTCTTTGTTTCATCCCCACAGGATCCCTCTAATCTTTAACTCCCCTGGACCAATTTCATCATCCTTCGGATTAATCTGCGATGACTTAGAAATAGAAAGGGACGCAATTATTAATTAAAATATCCATGAAAATAAATAAAAAATTTAAAAATCTAAATAAGAATACGATAAATATGATCATTCATAGTACTTAATCCTTATCTTGTAATCCTCCTGAGAAATCTCTTTGTTTCATCCCCACAGGATCCCTCTAATCTTTAACTCCAATGGACCATCTTCATCATCCTTCGGATTAATCTACGATGACATAGTAATAGGAAGGGACGCAATTATTAATTAAAATATCCATCAAATTTAATAGAAAATTTTAGAATCTAAATATGAAAACGACAAGTATGATCATTCATAGTACTTAATCCTTATCTTGTAATCCTCCTGAGAAATATCTTTGTTTCATCACCACAGGATCCCTCTAATCTTTAACTCCCCTGGACCATCTTCATCATCCTTCGGATTAATCTGCGATGACTAAGAAATTGAAAGGTACGCAATTATTAATTAAAATATCCATGAAAATTAATAAAAAATTTAAAAATCTAAATAAGAATACGACAAGTATGATCATTCATAGTACTTAATCCGTATCTTGTAATCCTCCTGAGAAATCTCTTTGTTTCATCCCCACAGGATCCCTCTAATCTTTAACTCCCCTGAACCATCTTCATCATCCTTCGGATTAATCTGCGATGACTTAGATATAGAAAGGGACGCAATTATTGATTAGAATATCCATGAAAATTAATAAAAAATTTAAAAATCTAAATAAGAATACGACAAGTATGATCATTCATAGTACTTAATCCTTCTCTTGTAATCCTCCTGAGAAATCTCTTTGTTTCATCCCCACAGGATCCCTCTAATCTTTTACTCCCCTGGACCATCTTCATCATCCTTCGGATTAATCTACGATGACAAAGAAATTGAAAGGGACGCAATTATTAATTAAAATATCCATGAAAATTAACATAAAATTTAAAAATCTAAATAAAAATACGACAAGTATGATCATTCATAGTACTTAATCCTTATCTTGTAATCCTCCTGAGAAATCTCTTTGTTTCATCCCCACAGGAACCCTCTAATCCTTAACTCCCCTGGACCATCTTCATCATCCTTCGGATTAATCTGCGAAGACTTAGAAATAAAAAGGGACGCAATTATTAATTAAAATATCCATGAAAATTAATATAAAATTTAAAAATCTAAATAAGAATACGACAAGTATGATCATTCATAGTACTTAATCCTTATCTTGTAATCCTCCTGAGAAATCTCTTTGTTTCATCCCCACAGGATCCCTCTAATCTTTTACTCCCCTAGAGCATCTTCATCATTCTTCGGATTAATCTACGATGAGAAAGCATTTGAAAGGGACGCAATTATTAATTAAAATATCAATGAAAATTAATATAAAATTTAAAAATCTAAATAAAAATACGACCAGTATGATCATTCATAGTACTTAATCCTTATCCTGTAATCCTCCTGAGAAATCTCTTTGTTTCATCCCCACAGGATCCCTCTAATCTTTAATTCCCCTGGACCATCTTCATCATCCTTCGGATTAATCTACGATGACTTAGATTTAGAAAGGGACGCAATTATTATTAAAATATCCATGAAAATTAATATAAATATAAAAATCTAAAAAAGAATACGACAAGTATGATCATTCATAGTACTTAATCCTTATCTTGTAATCCTCCTGAGAAATCTCTTTGTTTCATCCCCAAAGGATCCCTCTAATCTATAACTCCCCTGGACCATCTTCATCATCCTTCGGATTAATTTACGATGACATAGAAATAGAAAGGGACGCAATTATCAATTAAAATATCCATGAAAATTAACAGAAAATTTTAGAATCTAAATAAGAATACGACAAGTATGATCATTCATAGTACTTAATCCTTATCTTGTAATCCTCCTGAGAAATCTCTTTGTTTTATCCCCACAAATTCCCTCTAATCTTTAACTCCCCTGGAACATCTTCATCAACCTTCGGATTAATCTACGATGACATAGAAATAGAAAGGGACGCAATTATTAATTAAAGTATCCATGAAAATTAATAGAAAATTTTAGAATCTAAATATGAATACGACAAGTATGATCATTCATAGTACTTAATCCTTAACTTGTAATCCTCCTGAGAAATCTCTTTGTATCATCCCCACAGGATCCCTCTAATCTTTTACTCCCCTAGACCATCTTCATCATCCTTCGGATTAATCTACGATGACAAAGAAATTGAAAGGGTCGCAATTATTAATTAAAATATCCATGAAAATTAATATAAAATTTAAAAATCTAAATAAAAATACGACAAGTATGATCATTCATAGTACTTAATCCTTATCTTGTAATCCTCCTGAGAAATCTCTTTGTTTCATCCCCACAGGATCCCTCTAATCTTTAACTCCCCTGGACCATTTTCATCATCCTTCGGATTAATCTGCGATGACTTAGAAATAGAAAGGGACGCAATTATTAATTAAAATATCCATGAAAATAAATAAAAAATTTAAAAATCTAAATAAGAATACGATAAATATGATCATTCATAGTACTTAATCCTTATCTTGTAATCCTCCTGAGAAATCTCTTTGTTTCATCCCCACAGGATCCAACTAATCTTTTACTCCCCTGGACCATCTTCATCATCCTTCGGATTAATCTACGATGACTTAGAAATAGAAAAGGACGCAATTATCAATTAAAATATCCATGAAAATTAATAGTAAATTTTTGAATCTAAATAAGAATACGACAAGTATGATCATTCATAGTACTTAATCCTTATCTTGTAATCCTCCTGAGAAATCTCTTTGTTTCATCCCCACAGGATCCCTCTAATCTTTAACTCCCCTGGACCATCTTCATCATCCTTCGGATTAAACTACGATGACATAGTAATAGGAAGGGACGCAATTATTAATTAAAATATCCATCAAAATTAATAGAAAATTTTAGAATCTAAATATGAATACGACAAGTATGATCATTCATAGTACTTAATCCTTATCTTGTAATCCTCCTGAGAAATCTCTTTGTTTCATCCCCACAGGATCCCTCTAATCTTTAACTCCCCTGGACCATCTTCATCATCCTTCGGATTAATCTGCGATGACTTAGAAATTGAAAGGTACGCAATTATTAATTAAAATATCCATGAAAATTAATATAAAATTTAAAAATCTAAATAGTAATACGACAAGTATGATCATTCATAGTACTTAATCCTTATCTTGTAATCCTCCTGAGAAATCTCTTTGTTTCATCCCCACAGGATCCCTCTAATCTTTAACTCCCATGGACCATTTTCATCATCCTTCGAAATTAATCTGCGATGACTTAGAAATAGAAAGGGACGCAATTATTAATTAAAATATCCATGAAAATTAATAAAAAATTTAAAAATCTAAATAAGAATACGACAAGTATGATCATTCATAGTACTTAATCCTTATCTTGTAATCCTCCTGAGAAATCTCTTTGTTTCATCCCCACAGGATCCCTCTAATCTTTAACTCCCCTGGACCAATTTCATCATCCTTCGGATTAATCTGCGATGACTTAGAAATAGAAAGGGACGCAATTATTAATTAAAATATCCATGAAAATAAATAAAAAATTTAAAAATCTAAATAAGAATACGATAAATATGATCATTCATAGTACTTAATCCTTATCTTGTAATCCTCCTGAGAAATCTCTTTGTTTCATCCCCACAGGATCCCTCTAATCTTTAACTCCAATGGACCATCTTCATCATCCTTCGGATTAATCTACGATGACATAGTAATAGGAAGGGACGCAATTATTAATTAAAATATCCATCAAATTTAATAGAAAATTTTAGAATCTAAATATGAAAACGACAAGTATGATCATTCATAGTACTTAATCCTTATCTTGTAATCCTCCTGAGAAATATCTTTGTTTCATCACCACAGGATCCCTCTAATCTTTAACTCCCCTGGACCATCTTCATCATCCTTCGGATTAATCTGCGATGACTAAGAAATTGAAAGGTACGCAATTATTAATTAAAATATCCATGAAAATTAATAAAAAATTTAAAAATCTAAATAAGAATACGACAAGTATGATCATTCATAGTACTTAATCCGTATCTTGTAATCCTCCTGAGAAATCTCTTTGTTTCATCCCCACAGGATCCCTCTAATCTTTAACTCCCCTGAACCATCTTCATCATCCTTCGGATTAATCTGCGATGACTTAGATATAGAAAGGGACGCAATTATTGATTAGAATATCCATGAAAATTAATAAAAAATTTAAAAATCTAAATAAGAATACGACAAGTATGATCATTCATAGTACTTAATCCTTCTCTTGTAATCCTCCTGAGAAATCTCTCTGTTTCATCCCCACAGGATCCCTCTAATCTTTAACTCCCCTGGACCATCTTCATCATCCTTCGGATTAATCTACGATTACAAAGAAATTGATAGGGACGGAATTATTAATTAAAATATTCACGAAAATTAATATAAAATTTAAAAATCTAAATAGGAATACGACAAGTATGATCATTCATAGTACTTAATCCTTATCTTGTAATCCTCCTGAGAAATCTCTTTGTTTCACCCCATAGGATCCCTCTAATCTTTTACTCCCCTGGACCATCTTCATCATCCTTCGGATTAATCTACGATGACAATGTAATTGAAAGGGACGCAATTATTAATTAAAATATCCATGAAAATTAATATAAAATTTAAAAATCTAAATAAAAATACGACAAGTATGATCATTCATAGTACTTAATCCTTATCTTGTATTCCTCCTCAGAAATCTCTTTGTTTCATCCCCACAGGATCCCTCTAATCTTTTACTCCCCTGGACCATCTTCATCATCCTTCGGATTAATCTGCGATGACTTAGAAATAGAAAGGGACGCAATTATTAATTAAAATATCCATGAAAATTAACATAAAATTTAAAAATCCAAATAAAAATACGACAAGTATGATCATTCATAGTACTTAATCCTTATCTTGTAATCCTCCTGAGAAATCTCTTTGTTTCATCCCTACAGGATCCCTCTAATCTTTAACTCCCCTGGACCATCTTCATCAACCTTCGGATTAATCTACGATGACATAGAAATAGAAAGGGACGCAATTATTAATCAAAATATCTATGAAAATTAATAGAAAATTTTAGAATCTAAATATGAATACGACAAGTATGATCATTCATAGTACTTAATCCTTAACTTGTAATCCTCCTGAGAAATCTCTTTGTTTCATCCCCACAGGATCCCTCTAATCGTTAACTCCCCTGGACCATCTTCATCATCCTTTGGATTAATCTACGATGACTTAGAAATAGAAAGGGACGCAATTATTAATAACAATATCCATGAAAATTAATATAAAATTTAAAATTCTAAACTAGAATACGACAAATATGATCATTCATAGTACTTAATCCTTATCTTGTAATCCTCCTGAGAAATCTCTTTCTTTCATCCCCACAGGATCCCTCTAATCTTTAACTCCCCTGGACCATCTTCATCAACCTTCGGATTAATCTACGATGACATAGAAATAGAAAGGGACACAATTATTAATTAGAATATCCATGAAAATTAATAAAAAATTAAAAAATTTAAATAAGAATACGACAAGTATGATCATTCATAGTACTTAATCCTTATCTTGTAATCCTACGGGGAAATCTCTTTGTTTCATCCGCACAGGATCCCTCTAATCTTTAACTCCCCTGGACCATCTTCATCATCCTTCGGATTAATCTACGATGACATAGTAATAGGAAGGGACGCAATTATTAATTAAAATATCCATCAAAATTAATAGAAAATTTTAGAATCTAAATATGAATACGACAAGTATGATCATTCATAGTACTTAATCCTTATCTTGTAATCCTCCTGAGAAATCTCTTTGTTTCATCCCCACATGATCCCTCTAATCTTTAACTCCCCTGGACCATCTTCATCATCCTTCGGATTAATCTGCGATGACTTAGAAATTGAAAGGTACGCAATTATTAATTAAAATATCCATGAAAATTAATATAAAATTTAAAAATCTAAATAGGAATACGACAAGTATGATCATTCATAGTACTTAATCCTTATCTTGTAATCCTCCTGAGAAATCTCTTTGTTTCATCCCCACAGGATCCCTCTAATCTTTAACTCCCATGGACCATTTTCATCATCCTTCGGATTAATCTGCGATGACTTAGAAATAGAAAGGGACGCAATTATTAATTAAAATATCCATGAAAATTAACAAAAAATTTAAAAATCTAAATAAGAATACGACAAGTATGATCATTCATAGTACTTATTCCTTATCTTGTAATCCTCCTGAGAAATCTCTTTGTTTCATCCCCACAGGATCCCTCTAATCTTTAACTCCCCTGAACCATCTTCATCATCCTTCGGATTAATCTGCGATGACTTAGATATAGAAAGGGACGCAATTATTGATTAGAATATCCATGAAAATTAATATAAAATTTAAAAATCTAAATAAGAATACGACAAGTATGATCATTCATAGTACTTAATCCTTCTCTTGTAATCCTCCTGAGAAATCTCTCTGTTTCATCCCCACAGGATCCCTCTAATCTTTAACTCCCCTGGACCATCTTCATCATCCTTCGGATTAATCTACGATTACAAAGAAATTGATAGGGACGGAATTATTAATTAAAATATTCACGAAAATTAATATAAAATTTAAAAATCTAAATAGGAATACGACAAGTATGATCATTCATAGTACTTAATCCTTATCTTGTAATCCTCCTGAGAAATCTCTTTGTTTCACCCCATAGGATCCCTCTAATCTTTTACTCCCCTGGACCATCTTCATCATCCTTCGGATTAATCTACGATGACAATGTAATTGAAAGGGACGCAATTATTAATTAAAATATCCATGAAAATTAATATAAAATTTAAAAATCTAAATAAAAATACGACAAGTATGATCATTCATAGTACTTAATCCTTATCTTGTAATCCTCCTCAGAAATCTCTTTGTTTCACCCCATAGGATCCCTCTAATCTTTTACTCCCCTGGACCATCTTCATCATCCTTCGGATTAATCTGCGATGACTTAGAAATAGAAAGGGACGCAATTATTAATTAAAATATCCATGAAAATTAACATAAAATTTAAAAATCCAAATAAAAATACGACAAGTATGATCATTCATAGTACTTAATCCTTATCTTGTAATCCTCCTGAGAAATCTCTTTGTTTCATCCCCACAGGATCCCTCTAATCTTTAACTCCCCTGGACCATCTTCATCAACCTTCGGATTAATCTACGATGACATAGAAATAGAAAGGGACGCAATTATTAATCAAAATATCTATGAAAATTAATAGAAAATTTTAGAATCTAAATATGAATACGACAAGTATGATTATTCATAGTACTTAATCCTTAACTTGTAATCCTCCTGAGAAATCTCTTTGTTTCATCCCCACAGGATCCCTCTAATCTTTTACTCCCCTAGACCATCTTCATCATCCTTCGGATTAATCAACGATGTCAATGAAATTGAAAGGGACGCAATTATTAATTAAAATATCCAAGAAAATTAATATAAAATTTAAAAATCTAAATAAAAATACGACAAGTATGATCATTCATAGTACTTAATCCTTATCTTGTAATCCTCCTGAGAAATCTCTTTGTTTCATCCCCACAGGATCCCTCTAATCTTTTACTCCCCTAGAGCATCTTCATCATTCTTCGGATTAATCTACGATGACAAAGAATTTGAAAGGGACGCAATTATTAATTAAAATATCCATGAAAATTAATATAAAATTTAAAAATCTAAATAAAAATACGACCAGTATGATCATTCATAGTACTTAATCCTTATCCTGTAATCCTCCTGAGAAATCTCTTTGTTTCATCCCCACAGGATCCCTCTAATCTTTAATTCCCCTGGACCATCTTCATCATCCTTCGGATTAATCTACGATGACTTAGATTTAGAAAGGGACGCAATTATTATTAAAATATCCATGAAAATTAATATAAATATAAAAATCTAAAAAAGAATACGACAAGTATGATCATTCATAGTACTTAATCCTTATCTTGTAATCCTCCTGAGAAATCTCTTTGTTTCATCCCCACAGGATCCCTCTAATCTATAACTCCCCTGGACCATCTTCATCATCCTTCGGATTAATCTACGATGACTTAGAAATAGAAAGGGACGCAATTATCAATTAAAATATCCATGAAAATTAACAGAAAATTTTAGAATCTAAATAAGAATACGAAAAGTATGATCATTCATAGTACTTAATCCTTATCTTGTAATCCTCCTGAGAAATCTCTTTGTTTCATCCCCACAGGATCCCTCTAATCTTTTACTCCCCTAGAGCATCTTCATCATTCTTCGGATTAATCTACGATGACAAAGAATTTGAAAGGGACGCAATTATTAATTAAAATATCCATGAAAATTAATATAAAATTTAAAAATCTAAATAAAAATACGACCAGTATGATCATTCATAGTACTTAATCCTTATCCTGTAATCCTCCTGAGAAATCTCTTTGTTTCAACCCCACAGGATCCCTCTAATCTTTAATTCCCCTGGACCATCTTCATCATCCTTCGGATTAATCTACGATGACTTAGATTTAGAAAGGGACGCAATTATTATTAAAATATCCATGAAAATTAATATAAATATAAAAATCTAAAAAAGAATACGACAAGTATGATCATTCATAGTACTTAATCCTTATCTTGTAATCCTCCTGAGAAATCTCTTTGTTTCATCCCCACAGGATCCCTCTAATCTATAACTCTCCTGGACCATCTTCATCATCCTTCGGATTAATCTACGATGACTTAGAAATAGAAAGGGACGCAATGATCAATTAAAATATCCATGAAAATTAATAGAAAATTTTAGAATCTAAATAAGAATACGACAAGTATGATCATTCATAGTACTTAATCCTTATCTTGTAATCCTCCTGAGAAATCTCTTTGTTTCATCCCCACAAATTCCCTCTAATCTTTAACTCCCCTGGAACATCTTCATCAACCTTCGGATTAATCTACGATGACATAGAAATAGAAAGGGACGCAATTATTATTTAAAGTATCCATGAAAATTAATAGAAAATTTTAGAATTTAATATGAATACGACAAGTATGATCATTCATAGTACTTAATCCTTAACTTGTAATCCTCCTGAGAAATCTCTTAGTTTCATCCCCACAGGATTCCTCTAATCTTTTACTCCCCTAGACCATCTTCATCATCCTTCGGATTAATCTACGATGACAAAGAAATTGAAAGGGACGCAATTATTAATTAAAATATCCATGAAAATTAATATAAAATTTAAAAATCTAAATAAAAATACGACAAGTATGATCATTCATAGTACTTAATCCTTATCTTGTAATCCTCCTGAGAAATCTCTTTGTTTCATCCCCACAGGATCCCTCTAATCGTTAACTCCCCTGGACCATCTTCATCATCCTTTGGATTAATCTACGATGACTTAGAAATAGAAAGGGACGCAATTATTAATAACAATATCCATGAAAATTAATATAAATTTAAAAATTCTAAATAAGAATACGACAAGTATGATCATTCATAGTACTTAATCCTTATCTTGTAATCCTCCTGAGAAATCTCTTTGTTTCATCCCCACAGGATCCCTCTAATCTTTAACTCCCCTGGACCATTTTCATCATCCTTCGGATTAATCTGCGATGACTTAGAAATAGAAAGGGACGCAATTATTAATTAAAATATCCATGAAAATAAATAAAAAATTTAAAAATCTAAATAAGAATACGATAAATATGATCATTCATAGTACTTAATCCTTATCTTGTAATCCTCCTGAGAAATCTCTTTGTTTCATCCCCACAGGTTCCCTCTAATCTTTTACTCCCCTGGACCATCATCATCATCCTTCGGATTAATCTACGATGACTTAGAAATAGAAAGGGACGCAATTATCAATTAAAATATCCATGAAAATTAATAGTAAATTTTAGAATCTAAATAAGAATACGACAAGTATGATCATTCATAGTACTTAATCCTTATCTTGTAATCCTCCTGAGAAATCTCTTTGTTTCATCCCCACAGGATCCCTCTAATCTTTAACTCCCCTGGACAATCTTCATCATCCTTCGGATTAATCTACGATGACATAGTAATAGGAAGGGACGCAATTATTAATTAAAATATCCATCAAAATTAATAGAAAATTTTAGAATCTAAATATGAATACGACAAGTATGATCATTCATAGTACTTAATCCTTATCTTGTAATCCTCCTGAGAAATCTCTTTGTTTCATCCCCACAGGATTCCTCTAATCTTTAACTCCCCTGGACCATCTTCATCATCCTTCGGATTAATCTGCGATGACTTAGAAATTGAAAGGTACGCAATTATTAATTAAAATATCCATGAAAATTAATATAAAATTTAAAAATCTAAATAGGAATACGACAAGTATGATCATTCATAGTACTTAATCCTTATCTTGTAATCCTCCTGAGAAATCTCTTTGTTTCATCCCCACAGGATCCCTCTAATCTTTAACTCCCATGGACCATTTTCATCATCCTTCGGATTAATCTGCGATGACTTAGAAATAGAAAGGGACGCAATTATTAATTAAAATATCCATGAAAATTAATAAAAAATTTAAAAATCTAAATAAGAATACGACAAGTATGATCATTCATAGTACTTAATCCTTATCTTGTAATCCTCCTGAGAAATCTCTTTGTTTCATCCCCACAGGATCCCTCTAATCTTTAACTCCCCTGGACCATCTTCATCATCCTTCGGATTAATCTGCGATGACTTAGAAATTGAAAGGTACGCAATTATTAATTAAAATATCCATGAAAATTAATATAAAATTTAAAAATCTAAATAGGAATACGACAAGTATGATCATTCATAGTACTTAATCCTTATCTTTAAATCCTCCTGAGAAATCTCTTTGTTTCATCCCCACAGGATCCCTCTAATCTTTAACTCCCATGGACCATTTTCATCATCCTTCGGATTAATCTGCGATGACTTAGAAATAGAAAGGGACGCAATTATTAATTAAAATATCCATGAAAATAAATAAAAAATTTAAAAATCTAAATAAGAATACGACAAGTATGATCATTCATAGTACTTAATCCTTATCTTGTAATCCTCCTGAGAAATCTCTTTGTTTCATCCCCACAGGATCCCTCTAATCTTTAACTCCCCTGAACCATCTTCATCATCCTTCGGATTAATCTGCGATGACTTAGATATAGAAAGGGACGCAATTATTGATTAGAATATCCATGAAAATTAATAAAAAATTTAAAAATCTAAATAAGAATACGACAAGTATGATCATTCATAGTACTTAATCCTTATCTTGTAATCCTCCTGAGAAATCTCTCTGTTTCATCCCTACAGGATCCCTCTAATCTTTAACTCCCCTGGACCATCTTCATCATCCTTCGGATTAATCTACGATTACAAAGAAATTGATAGGGACGGAATTATTAATTAAAATATTCACGAAAATTAATATAAAATTTAAAAATCTAAATAGGAATACGACAAGTATGATCATTCATAGTACTTAATCCTTATCTTTAATCCTCCTGAGAAATCTCTTTGTTTCACCCCATAGGATCCCTCTAATCTTTTACTCCCCTGGACCATCTTCATCATCCTTCGGATTAATCTACGATGACAATGTAATTGAAAGGGACGCAATTATTAATTAAAATATCCATGAAAATTAATATAAAATTTAAAAATCTAAATAAAAATACGACAAGTATGATCATTCATAGTACTTAATCCTTATCTTGTAATCCTCCTCAGAAATCTCTTTGTTTCATCCCCAGAGGATCCCTCTAATCTTTTACTCCCCTGGACCATCTTCATCATCCTTCGGATTAATCTGCGATGACTTAGAAATAGAAAGGGACGCAATTATTAATTAAAATATCCATGAAAATTAACATAAAATTTAAAAATCCAAATAAAAATACGACAAGTATGATCATTCATAGTACTTAATCCTAATCTTGTAATCCTCCTGAGAAATCTCTTTGTTTCATCCCCACAGGATCCCTCTAATCTTTAACTCCCCTGGACCATCTTCATCAACCTTCGGATTAATCTACGATGACATAGAAATAGAAAGGGACGCAATTATTAATCAAAATATCTATGAAAATTAATAGAAAATTTTAGAATATAAATATGAATACGACAAGTATGATCATTCATAGTACTTAATCCTTAACTTGTAATCCTCCTGAGAAATCTCTTTGTTTCATCCCCACAGGATCCCTCTAATCTTTTACTCCCCTAGACCATCTTCATCATCCTTCGGATTAATCTACGATGACAAAGAAATTGAAAGGGACGCAATTATTAATTAAAATATCCAAGAAAATTAATATAAAATTTAAAAATCTAAATAAAAATACGACAAGTATGATCATTCATAGTACTTAATCCTTATCTTGTAATCCTCCTGAGAAATCTCTTTGTTTCATCCCCACAGGATCCCTCTAATCGTTAACTCCCCTGGACCATCTTCATCATCCTTTGGATTAATCTACGATGACTTAGAAATAGAAAGGGACGCAATTATTAATAACAATATCCATGAAAATTAATATAAAATTTAAAATTCTAAATTAGAATACGACAAGTATGATCATTCATAGTACTTAATCCTTATCTTGTAATCCTCCTGAGAAATCTCTTTGTTTCATCCCCACAGGATCCCTCTAATCTTTAACTCCCCTGGACCATCTTCATCATCCTTCGGATTAATCTGCGATGACTTAGATATAGAAAGGGACGCAATTATTGATTAGAATATCCATGAAAATTAATAAAAAATTTAAAAATCTAAATAAGAATACGACAAGAATGATTATTCATAGTACTTAATCCTTCTCTTGTAATCCTCCTGAGAAATCTCTTTGTTTCATCCCCACCGGATCCCTCTAATCTTTAACTCCCCTGGACCATCTTCATCATCCTTCGGATTAATCTACGATGAATTTGAAATAGAAAGGGACGTAATGATTAATTAAAATATCCAAGAAAATTAATAAAAATTATAAAATCTAAATAAGAATACGAGAAGTATGGTCATTCATAGTACTAAATCATTATCTTGTAATCCTCCTGAGAAATCTCTTTGTTTCATCCCCACAGGATCCCTCTAATCTTAAACTCCCCTGGACGAACTTCATTATCCTTCTGATTAATCTACGATGACTTAGAAATTGAAAGGGACACAATTATTAATTAGAATATCCATGAAAATTAATAAAAAATTTAAAAATCTAAATGAGAATACGACAAGTATGATCATTCATAGTACTTAATCCTTATCTTGTAATCCTCCTGAGAAATCTCTTTGTTTCATCCCCACAGGATCCCTCTAATCTTTAACTCCCATGGACCATTTTCATCATCCTTCGGATTAATCTGCGATGACTTAGAAATAGAAAGGGACGCAATTATTAATTAAAATATCCATGAAAATTAATAAAAAATTTAAAAATCTAAATAAGAATACGACAAGTATGATCATTCATAGTACTTAATCCTTATCTTGTAATCCTCCTGAGAAATCTCTTTGTTTCATCCCCACAGGATCCCTCTAATCGTTAACTCCCCTGGACCATCTTCATCATCCTTTGGATTAATCTACGATGACTTAGAAATAGAAAGGGACGCAATTATCAATTAAAATATCCATGAAAATTAATAGTAAATTTTAGAATCTAAATAAGAATACGACAAGTATGATCATTCATAGTACTTAATCCTTATCTTGTAATCCTCCTGAGAAATCTCTTTGTTTCATCCCCACAGGATCCCTCTAATCTTTAACTCCCCTGGACCATCTTCATCATCCTTCGGATTAATCTACGATGACATAGTAATAGGAAGGGACGCAATTATTAATTAAAATATCCATCAAAATTAATAGAAAATTTTAGAATCTAAATATGAATACGACAAGTATGATCATTCATAGTACTTAATCCTTATCTTGCAATCCTCCTGAGAAATCTCTTTGTTTCATCCCCACAGGATCCCTCTAATCTTTAACCCCCCTGGACCATCTTCATCATCCTTCGGATTAATCTGCGATGACTTAGAAATTGAAAGGTACGCAATTATTAATTAAAATATACATGAAAATTAATATAAAATTTAAAAATCTAAATAGGAATACGACAAGTATGATCATTCATAGTACTTAATCCCTATCTTGTAATCCTCCTGAGAAATCTCTTTGTTTCATCCCCACAGGATCCCTCTAATCTTTAACTCCCATGTACCATTTTCATCATCCTTCGGATTAATCTGCGATGACTTAGAAATAGAAAGGGACGCAATTATTAATTAACCATCCATGAAAATTAATAAAAAATTTAAAAATCTAAATAAGAATACGACAAGTATGATCATTCATAGTACTTAATCCTTAACTTGTAATCCTCCTGAGAAATCTCTTTGTTTCATCCCCACAGGATCCCTCTAATCGTTAACTCCCCTGGACCATCTTCATCATCCTTTGGATTAATCAACGATGACTTAGAAATAGAAAGGGACGCAATTATTAATTACAATATCCATGAAAATTAATATAAAATTTAAAATTCTAAATTAGAATACGACAAGTATGATCATTCATAGTACTTAATCCTTATCTTGTAATCCTCCTGAGAAATCTCTTTGTTTCATCCCCACAGGATCCCTCTAATCTTTAACTCCCCTGGACGAACTTCATTATCCTTCTGATTAATCTACGATGTCTTAGAAATTGAAAGGGACACAATTATTAATTAGAATATCCATGAAAATTAATAAAAAATTTAAAAATCTAAATAAGAATACGACAAGTATGATCATTCATAGTACATAATCCTTATCTTGTAATCCTACGGGGAAATCTCTTTGTTTCATCCGCACAGGATCCCTCTAATCTTTAACTCCCCTGGACCATCTTCATCATCCTTCGGATTATTCCACGATGACTTAGAAATAGAAAGGGACGCAATTATTAATTAAAATATCCATGAAAATTAATATAAAATTTAAAAATCTAAATAAGAATACGACAAGTATGATCATTCATAGTACTTAATCCTTCTCTTGTTATCCTCCTGAGAAATCTCTCTGTTTCATCCCCACAGGATCCCTCTAATCTTTAACTCCCCTGGACCATCTTCATCATCCTTCGGATTAATCTACGATTACAAAGAAATTGATAGGGACGGAATTATTAATTAAAATATACCATGAAAATTAATATAAAATTTAAAAATCTAAATAGGAATACGACAAGTATGATCATTCATAGTACTTAATCCTTATCTTGTAATCCTCCTGAGAAATCTCTTTGTTTCATCCCCACAGGATCCCTCTAATCTTTAACTCCCCTGGACCATCTTCATCATCCTTCGGATTAATATGCGATGACTTAGAAATAGAAAGGGACGCAATTATTAATTAAAATATCCATGAAAATTAACATAAAATTTAAAAATCCAAATAAAAATACGACAAGTATGATCATTCATAGTACTTAATCCTTATCTTGTAATCCTCCTGAGAAATCTCTTTGTTTCATCCCCACAGGATCCCTCTAATCTTTAACTCCCCTGGACCATCTTCATCAACCTTCGGATTAATCTACGATGACATAGAAATAGAAAGGGACGCAATTATTAATCAAAATATCTATGAAAATTAATAGAATATTAGAATCTTAATATGAATACGACAAGTATGATCATTCATAGTACTTAATCCTTAACTTGTAATCCTCCTGAGAAATCTCTTTGTTTCATCCCCACAGGATCCCTCTAATCTTTTACTCCCCTAGACCATCTTCATCATCCTTCGGATTAATCTACGATGACAAAGAAATTGATAGGGACGGAATTATTAATTAAAATATTCACGAAAATTAATATAAAATTTAAAAATCTAAATAGGAATACGACAAGTATGATCATTCATAGTACTTAATCCTTATCTTGTAATCCTCCTGAGAAATCTCTTTGTTTCACCCCATAGGATCCCTCTAATCTTTTACTCCCCTGGACCATCTTCATCATCCTTCGGATTAATCTACGATGACAATGTAATTGAAAGGGACGCAATTATTAATTAAAATATCCATGAAAATTAATATAAAATTTAAAAATCTAAATAAAAATACGACAAGTATGATCATTCATAGTACTTAATCCTTATCTTGTAATCCTCCTCAGAAATCTCTTTGTTTCATCCCCACAGGATCCCTCTAATCTTTTACTCCCCTGGACCATCTTCATCATCCTTCGGATTAATCTGCGATGACTTAGAAATAGAAAGGGACGCAATTATTAATTAAAATATCCATGAAAATTAACATAAAATTTAAAAATCCAAATAAAAATACGACAAGTATGATCATTCATAGTACTTAATCCTTATCTTGTAATCCTCCTGAGAAATCTCTTTGTTTCATCCCCACAGGATCCCTCTAATCTTTAACTCCCCTGGACCATCTTCATCAACCTTCGGATTAATCTACGATGACATAGAAATAGAAAGGGACGCAATTATTCATCAAAATATCTATGAAAATTAATAGAAAATTTTAGAATCTAAATATGAATACGACAAGTATGATCATTCATAGTACTTAATCCTTAACTTGTAATCCTCCTGAGAAATCTCTTTGTTTCATCCCCACAGGATCCCTCTAATCTTTTACTCCCCTAGACCATCTTCATCATCCTTCGGATTAATCTACGATGACAAAGAAATTGAAAGGGACGCAATTATTAATTAAAATATCCAAGAAAATTAATATAAAATTTGAAAATCTAAATAAAAAAACGACAAGTATGATCATTCATAGTACTTAATCCTTATCTTGTAATCCTCCTGAGAAATCTCTTTGTTTCACCCCCACAGGATCCCTCTAATCGTTAACTCCCCTGGACCATCTTCATCATCCTTTGGATTAATCTACGATGACTTAGAAATAGAAAGGGACGCAATTATTAATAACAATATCCATGAAAATTAATATAAAATTTAAAATTCTAAATTAGAATACGACAAGTATGATCATTCATAGTACTTAATCCTTATCTTGTAATCCTCCTGAGAAATCTCTTTGTTCCTACCCACAGGATCCCTCTAATCTTTAACTCCCCTGGACCATCTTCATCATCCTTCGGATTAATCTGCGATGACTTAGAAATAGAAAGGGACGCAATTATTAATTAAAATATCCATCAAAATTAATAGAAAATTTTAAAATCTAAATATGAATACGACAAGTATGATCATTCATAGTACTTAATCCTTATCTTGTAATCCTCCTGAGAAATCTCTTTGTTTCATCCCCACAGGATCCCTCTAATCTTTAACTCCCCTGGACCATCTTCATCATCCTTCGGATTAATCTGCGATGACTTAGATATAGAAAGGGACGCAATTATTGAATAGAATATCCATGAAAATTAATAAAAAATTTAAAAATCTAAATAAGAATACGACAAGAATGATTATTAATAGTACTTAATCCTTCTCTTGTAATCCTCCTGAGAAATCTCTTTGTTTCATCCCCACAGGATCCCTCTAATCTTTAACTCCCCTGGACCATCTTCATCATCCTTCGGATTAATCTACGATGAATTTGAAATAGAAAGGGACGTAATGATTAATTAAAATATCCAAGAAAATTAATAAAAATTATAAAATCTAAATAAGAATACGAGAAGTATGGTCATTCATAGTACTTAATCATTATCTTGTAATCCTCCTGAGAAATCTCTTTGTTTCATCCCCACAGGATCCCTCTAATCTTTAACTCCCCTGGACGAACTTCATTATCCTTCTGATTAATCTACAATGACTTAGAAATTGAAAGGGACACAATTATTAATTAGAATATCCATGAAAATTAATAAAAAATTTAAAAATCTAAATAAGAATACGACAAGTATGATCATTCATAGTACATAATCCTTATCTTGTAATCCTACGGGGAAATCTCTTTGTTTCATCCGCACAGGATCCCTCTAATCTTTAACTCCCCTGGACCATCTTCATCATCCTTCGGATTATTCCACGATGACTTAGAAATAGAAAGGGACGCAATTATTAATTAAAATATCCATGAAAATTAATATAAAATTTAAAAATCTAAATAAGAATACGACAAGTATGATCATTCATAGTACTTAATCCTTATCTTGTAATCCTCCTGAGAAATCTCTTTGTTTCACCCCATAGGATCCCTCTAATCTTTTACTCCCCTGGACCATCTTCATCATCCTTCGGATTAATCTACGATGACAATGTAATTGAAAGGGACGCAATTATTAATTAAAATATCCATGAAAATTAATATAAAATTTAAAAATCTAAATAAAAATACGACAAGTATGATCATTCATAGTACTTAATCCTTATCTTGTAATCCTCCTCAGAAATCTCTCTGTTTCATCCCCACAGGATCCCTCTAATCTTTAACTCCCCTCTACCATCTTCATCATCCTTCGGATTAATCTACGATTACAAAGAAATTGATAGGGACGGAATTATTAATTAAAATATACCATGAAAATTAATATAAAATTTAAAAATCTAAATAGGAATACGACAAGTATGATCATTCATAGTACTTAATCCTTATCTTGTAATCCTCCTTAGAAATCTCTTTGTTTCATCCCCACAGGATCCCTCTAATCTTTAACTCCCCTGGACCATCTTCATCATCCTTCGGATTAATCTGCGATGACTTAGAAATAGAAAGGGACGCAATTATTAATTAAAATATCCATGAAAATTAACATAAAATTTAAAAATCCAAATAAAAATACGACAAGTATGATCATTCATAGTACTTAATCCTTATCTTGTAATCCTCCTGAGAAATCTCTTTGTTTCATCCCCACAGGATCCCTCTAATCTTTAACTCCCCTGGACCATCTTCATCAACCTTCGGATTAATCTACGATGACATAGAAATAGAAAGGGACGCAATTATTAATCAAAATATCTATGAAAATTAATAGAAAATTTTAGAATCTAAATATGAATACGACAAGTATGATCATTCATAGTACTTAATCCTTAACTTGTAATCCTCCTGAGAAATCTCTTTGTTTCATCCCCACAGGATCCCTCTAATCTTTTACTCCCCTAGACCATCTTCATCATCCTTCGGATTAATCTACGATGACAAAGAAATTGAAAGGGACGCAATTATTAATTAAAATATCCAAGAAAATTAATATAAAATTTAAAAATCTAAATAAAAATACGACAAGTATGATCATTCATAGTACTTAATCCTTATCTTGTAATCCTCCTGAGAAATCTCTTTGTTTCATCCCCACAGGATCCCTCTAATCTTTTACTCCCCTAGAGCATCTTCATCATTCTTCGGATTAATCTACGATGACAAAGAATTTGAAAGGGACGCAATTATTAATTAAAATATCCATGAAAATTAATATAAAATTTAAAAATCTAAATAAAAATACGACCAGTATGATCATTCATAGTACTTAATCCTTATCCTGTAATCCTCCTGAGAAATCTCTTTGTTTCATCCCCACAGGATCCCTCTAATCTTTAATTCCCCTGGACCATCTTCATCATCCTTCGGATTAATCTACGATGACTTAGATTTAGAAAGGGACGCAATTATTATTAAAATATCCATGAAAATTAATATAAATATAAAAATCTAAAAAAGAATACGACAAGTATGATCATTCATAGTACTTAATCCTTATCTTGTAATCCTCCTGAGATATCTCTTTGTTTCATCCCCACAGGATCCCTCTAATCTATAACTCCCCTGGACCATCTTCATCATCCTTCGGATTAATCTACGATGACTTAGAAATAGAAAGGGACGCAATTATCAATTAAAATATCTATGAAAATTAACAGAAAATTTTAGAATCTAAATAAGAATACGACAAGTATGATCATTCATAGTACTTAATCCTTATCTTTTAATCCTCCTGAGAAATCTCTTTGTTTCATCCCCACAGGATCCCTCTAATCTTTTACTCCCCTAGAGCATCTTCATCATTCTTCGGATTAATCTACGATGACAAAGAATTTGAAAGGGACGCAATTATTAATTAAAATATCCATGAAAATTAATATAAAATTTAAAAATCTAAATAAAAATACGACCAGTATGATCATTCATAGTACTTAATCCTTATCCTGTAATCCTCCTGAGAAATCTCTTTGTTTCATCCCCACAGGATCCCTCTAATCTTTAATTCCCCTGGACAATCTTCATCATCCTTCGGATTAATCTACGATGACTTAGATTTAGAAAGGGACGCAATTATTATTAAAATATCCATGAAAATTAATATAAATATAAAAATCTAAAAAAGAATACGACAAGTATGATCATTCATAGTACTTAATCCTTATCTTGTAATCCTCCTGAGAAATCTCTTTGTTTCATCCCCACAGGATCCCTCTAATCTATAACTCCCCTGGACCATCTTCATCATCCTTCGGATTAATCTACGATGACTTAGAAATAGAAAGGGACGCAATCATCAATTAAAATATCCATGAAAATTAACAGAAAATTTTAGAATCTAAATAAGAATACGACAAGTATGATCATTCATAGTACTTAATCCTTATCTTGTAATCCTCCTAAAAAATCTCTTTGTTTCATCCCCACAAATTCCCTCTAATCTTTAACTCCCCTGGAACATCTTCATCAACCTTCGGATTAATCTACGATGACATAGAAATAGAAAGGGACGCAATTATTATTTAAAGTATCCATGAAAATTAATAGAAAATTTTAGAATTTAATATGAATACGACAAGTATGATCATTCATAGTACTTAATCCTTAACTTGTAATCCTCCTGAGAAATCTCTTAGTTTCATCCCCACAGGATCCCTCTAATCTTTTACTCCCCTAGACCATCTTCATCATCCTTCGGATTAATCTACGATGACAAAGAAATTGAAAGGGACGCAATTATTAATTAAAATATCCATGAAAATTAATATAAAATTTAAAAATCTAAATAAAAATACGACAAGTATGATCATTCATAGTACTTAATCCTTATCTTGTAATCCTCCTGAGGAATCTCTGTGTTTCATCCCCACAGGATCCCTCTAATCGTTAACTCCCCTGGACCATCTTCATCATCCTTTGGATTAATCTACGATGACTTAGAAATAGAAAGGGACGCAATTATTAATAACAATATCCATGAAAATTAATATAAAATTTAAAATTCTAAATAAGAATACGACAAGTATGATCATTCATAGTACTTAATCCTTATCTTGTAATCCTCCTGAGAAATCTCTTTGTTTCATCCCCACAGGATCCCTCTAATCTTTAACTCCCCTGGACCATTTTCATCATCCTTCGGATTAATCTGCGATGACTTAGAAATAGAAAGGGACGCAATTATTAATTAAAATATCCATGAAAATTAATAAAAAATTTAAAAATCTAAATAAGAATACGACAAGTATGATCATTCATAGTACTTAATCCTTATCTTGTAATCCTCCTGAGAAATCTCTTTGTTTCATCCCCACAGGATCCCTCTAATCTTTAACTCCCCTGGACAATCTTCATCATCCTTCGGATTAATCTACGATGACATAGTAATAGGAAGGGACGCAATTATTAATTAAAATATCCATCAAAATTAATAGAAAATTTTAGAATCTAAATATGAATACGACAAGTATGATCATTCATAGTACTTAATCCTTATCTTGTAATCCTCCTGAGAAATCTCTTTGTTTCATCCCCACAGGATCCCTCTAATCTTTAACTCCCCTGGACCATCTTGATCATCCTTCGGATTAATCTGCGATGACTTAGAAATTGAAAGGTACGCAATTATTAATTAAAATATCCATGAAAATTAATATAAAATTTAAAAATCTAAATAGGAATACGACAAGTATGATCATTCATAGTACTTAATCCTTATCTTGTAATCCTCCTGAGAAATCTCTTTGTTTCATCCCCACAGGATCCCTCTAATCTTTAACTCCCATGGACCATTTTCATCATCCTTCGGATTAATCTGCGATGACTTAGAAATAGAAAGGGACGCAATTATTAATTAAAATATCCATGAAAATTAATAAAAAATTTAAAAATCTAAATAAGAATACGACAAGTATGATCATTCATAGTACTTAATCCTTATCTTGTAATCCTCCTGAGAAATCTCTTTGTTTTATCCCCACAGGATCCCTCTAATCTTTAACTCCCCTGAACCATCTTCATCATCCTTCGGATTAATCTGCGATGACTTAGATATAGAAAGGGACGCAATTATTGATTAGAATATCCATGAAAATTAATATAAAATTTAAAAATCTAAATAAAAATACGACAAGTATGATCATTCATAGTACTTAATCCTTATCTTGTAATCCTCCTGAGAAATCTCTTTGTTTCATCCCCACAGGATCCCTCTAATCGTTAACTCCCCTGGACCATCTTCATCATCCTTTGGATTAATCTACGATGATTTAGAAATAGAAAGGGACGCAATTATTAATAACAATATCCATGAAAATTAATATAAAATTTAAAATTCTAAATAAGAATACGACAAGTATGATCATTCATAGTACTTAATCCTTATCTTGTAATCCTCCTGAGAAATCTCTTTGTTTCATCCCCACAGGATCCCTCTAATCTTTAACTCCCCTGGACCATCTTCATCATCCTTCGGATTAATCTGCGATGACTTAGAAATTGAAAGGTACGCAATTATTAATTAAAATATCCATGAAAATTAATATAAAAATTAAAAATCTAAATAGGAATACGACAAGTATGATCATTCATAGTACTTAATCCTTATCTTGTAATCCTCCTGAGAAATCTCTTTGTTTCATCCCCACAGGATCCCTCTAATCTTTAACTCCCATGGACCATTTTCATCATCCTTCGGATTAATCTGCGATGACTTAGAAATAGAAAGGGACGCAATTATTAATTAAAATATCCATGAAAATTAATAAAAAATTTAAAAATCTAAATAAGAATACGACAAGTATGATCATTCATAGTACTTAATCCTTATCTTGTAATCCTCCTGAGAAATCTCTTTGTTTCATCCCCACAGGATCCCTCTAATCTTTAACTCCCCTGAACCATCTTCATCATCCTTCGGATTAATCTGCGATGACTTAGATATAGAAAGGGACGCAATTATTGATTAGAATATCCATGAAAATTAATAAAAAATTTAAAAATCTAAATAAGAATACGACAAGTATGATCATTCATAGTACTTAATCCTTCTCTTGTAATCCTCCTGAGAAATCTCTCTGTTTCATCCCCACAGGATCCCTCTAATCTTTAACTCCCATGGACCATCTTCATCATCCTTCGGATTAATCTACGATTACAAAGAAATTGATAGGGACGGAATTATTAATTAAAATATTCACTAAAATTAATATAAAATTTAAAAATCTAAATAGGAATACGACAAGTATGATCATTCATAGTACTTAATCCTTATCTTGTAATCCTCCTGAGAAATCTCTTTGTTTCACCCCATAGGATCCCTCTAATCTTTTACTCCCCTGGACCATCTTCATCATCCTTCGGATTAATCTACGATGACATAGAAATAGAAAGGGACGCAATTATTATTTAAAGTATCCATGAAAATTAATAGAAAATTTTAGAATTTAATATGAATACGACAAGTATGATCATTCATAGTACTTAATCCTTAACTTGTAATCCTCCTGAGAAATCTCTTAGTTTCATCCCCACAGGATCCCTCTAATCTTTTACTCCCCTAGACCATCTTCATCATCCTTCGGATTAATCTACGATGACAAAGAAATTGAAAGGGACGCAATTATTAATTAAAATATCCATGAAAATTAATATAAAATTTAAAAATCTAAATAAAAATACGACAAGTATGATCATTCATAGTACTTAATCCTTATCTTGTAATCCTCCTGAGGAATCTCTGTGTTTCATCCCCACAGGATCCCTCTAATCGTTAACTCCCCTGGACCATCTTCATCATCCTTTGGATTAATCTACGATGACTTAGAAATAGAAAGGGACGCAATTATTAATAACAATATCCATGAAAATTAATATAAAATTTAAAATTCTAAATATGAATACGACAAGTATGATCATTCATAGTACTTAATCCTTATCTTGTAATCCTCCTGAGAAATCTCTTTGTTTCATCCCCACAGGATCCCTCTAATCTTTAACTCCCCTGGACCATTTTCATCATCCTTCGGATTAATCTGCGATGACTTAGAAATAGAAAGGGACGCAATTATTAATTAAAATATCCATGAAAATTAATAAAAAATTTAAAAATCTAAATAAGAATACGACAAGTATGATCATTCATAGTACTTAATCCTTATCTTGTAATCCTCCTGAGAAATCTCTTTGTTTCATCCCCACAGGATCCCTCTAATCTTTAACTCCCCTGGACAATCTTCATCATCCTTCGGATTAATCTACGATGACATAGTAATAGGAAGGGACGCAATTATTAATTAAAATATCCATCAAAATTAATAGAAAATTTTAGAATCTAAATATGAATACGACAAGTATGATCATTCATAGTACTTAATCCTTATCTTGTAATCCTCCTGAGAAATCTCTTTGTTTCATCCCCACAGGATCCCTCTACTCTTTAACTCCCCTGGACCATCTTGATCATCCTTCGGATTAATCTGCGATGACTTAGAAATTGAAAGGTACGCAATTATTAATTAAAATATCCATGAAAATTAATATAAAATTTAAAAATCTAAATAGGAATACGACAAGTATGATCATTCATAGTACTTAATCCTTATCTTGTAATCCTCCTGAGAAATCTCTTTGTTTCATCCCCACAGGATCCCTCTAATCTTTAACTCCCATGGACCATTTTCATCATCCTTCGGATTAATCTGCGATGACTTAGAAATAGAAAGGGACGCAATTATTAATTAAAATATCCATGAAAATTAATAAAAAATTTAAAAATCTAAATAAGAATACGACAAGTATGATCATTCATAGTACTTAATCCTTATCTTGTAATCCTCCTGAGAAATCTCTTTGTTTCATCCCCACAGGATCCCTCTAATCTTTAACTCCCCTGAACCATCTTCATCATCCTTCGGATTAATCTGCGATGACTTAGATATAGAAAGGGACGCAATTATTGATTAGAATATCCATGAAAATTAATATAAAAATTAAAAATCTAAATAAAAATACGACAAGTATGATCATTCATAGTACTTAATCCTTATCTTGTAATCCTCCTGAGAAATCTCTTTGTTTCATCCCCACAGGATCCCTCTAATCGTTAACTCCCCTGGACCATCTTCATCATCCTTTGGATTAATCTACGATGATTTAGAAATAGAAAGGGACGCAATTATTAATAACAATATCCATGAAAATTAATATAAAATTTAAAATTCTAAATAAGAATACGACAAGTATGATCATTCATAGTACTTAATCCTTATCTTGTAATCCTCCTGAGAAATCTCTTTGTTTCATCCCCACAGGATCCCTCTAATCTTTAACTCCCCTGGACCATCTTCATCATCCTTCGGATTAATCTGCGATGACTTAGAAATTGAAAGGTACGCAATTATTAATTAAAATATCCATGAAAATTAATATAAAAATTAAAAATCTAAATAGGAATACGACAAGTATGATCATTCATAGTACTTAATCCTTATCTTGTAATCCTCCTGAGAAATCTCTTTGTTTCATCCCCACAGGATCCCTCTAATCTTTAACTCCCATGGACCATTTTCATCATCCTTCGGATTAATCTGCGATGACTTAGAAATAGAAAGGGACGCAATTATTAATTAAAATATCCATGAAAATTAATAAAAAATTTAAAAATCTAAATAAGAATACGACAATATGATCATTCATAGTACTTAATCCTTATCTTGTAATCCTCCTGAGAAATCTCTTTGTTTCATCCCCACAGGATCCCTCTAATCTTTAACTCCCCTGAACCATCTTCATCATCCTTCGGATTAATCTGCGATGACTTAGATATAGAAAGGGACGCAATTATTGATTAGAATATCCATGAAAATTAATAAAAAATTTAAAAATCTAAATAAGAATACGACAAGTATGATCATTCATAGTACTTAATCCTTCTCTTGTAATCCTCCTGAGAAATCTCTCTGTTTCATCCCCACAGGATCCCTCTAATCTTTAACTCCCATGGACCATCTTCATCATCCTTCGGATTAATCTACGATTACAAAGAAATTGATAGGGACGGAATTATTAATTAAAATATTCACTAAAATTAATATAAAATTTAAAAATCTAAATAGGAATACGACAAGTATGATCATTCATAGTACTTAATCCTTATCTTGTAATCCTCCTGAGAAATCTCTTTGTTTCACCCCATAGGATCCCTCTAATCTTTTACTCCCCTGGACCATCTTCATCATCCTTCAGATTAATCTACGATGACAATGTAATTGAAAGGGACGCAATTATTAATTAAAATATCCATGAAAATTAATATAAAATTTAAAAATCTAAATAAAAATACGACAAGTATGATCATTCATAGTACTTAATCCTTATCTTGTAATCCTCCTCAGAAATCTCTTTGTTTCATCCCCACAGGATCCCTCTAATCTTTTACTCCCCTGGACCATCTTCATCATCCTTCGGATTAATCTGCGATGACTTAGAAATAGAAAGGGACGCAATTATTAATTAAAATATCCATGAAAATTAACATAAAATTTAAAAATCCAAATAAAAATACGACAAGTATGATCATTCATAGTACTTAATCCTTATCTTGTAATCCTCCTGAGAAATCTCTTTGTTTCATCCCCACAGGATCCCTCTAATCTTTAACTCCCCTGGACCATCTTCATCATCCTTCGGATTAATCTACGATGACAAAGAAATTGAAAAGGACGCAATTATTAATTAAAATATCCAAGAAAATTAATATAAAATTTAAAAATCTAAATAAAAATACGACAAGTATGATCATTCATAGTACTTAATCCTTATCTTGTAATCCTCCTGAGAAATCTCTTTGTTTCATCCCCACAGGATCCCTCTAATCGTTAACTCCCCTGGACCATCTTCATCATCCTTTGGATTAATCTACGATGACTTAGAAATAGAAAGGGACGCAATTATTAATAACAATATCCATGAAAATTAATATAAAATTTAAAATTCTAAATTAGAATACGACAAGTATGATCATTCATAGTACTTAATCCTTATCTTGTAATCCTCCTGAGAAATCTCTTTGTTTCATCCCCACAGGATCCCTCTAATCTTTAACTCCCCTGGACCATCTTATTCATCCTTCGGATTAATCTGCGATGACTTAGATATAGAAAGGGACGCAATTATTGATTAGAATATCCATGAAAATTAATAAAAAATTTAAAAATCTAAATAAGAATACGACAAGAATGATTATTCATAGTACTTAATCCTTCTCTTGTAATCCTCCTGAGAAATCTCTTTGTTTCATCCCCACAGGATCCCTCTAATCTTTAACTCCCCTGGACCATCTTCATCATCCTTCGGATTAATCTACGATGAATTTGAAATAGAAAGGGACGTAATGATTAATTAAAATATCCAAGAAAATGAATAAAAATTATAAAATCTAAATAAGAATACGAGAAGTATGGTCATTCATAGTACTTAATCATTATCTTGTAATCCTCCTGAGAAATCTCTTTGTTTCATCCCCACAGGATCCCTCTAATCTTTAACTCCCCTGGACGAACATCATTATCCTTCTGATTAATCTACGATGACTTAGAAACTGAAAGGGACACAATTATTAATTAGAATATCCATGAAAATTAATAAAAAATTTAAAAATCTAAATAAGAATACGACAAGTATGATCATTCATAGTACTTAATCCTTATCTTGTAATCCTACGGGGAAATCTCTTTGTTTCATCCGCACAGGATCCCTCTAATCTTTAACTCCCCTGGACCATCTTCATCATCCTTCGGATTAATCTACGATGACATAGTAATAGGAAGGGACGCAATTATTAATTAAAATATCCATCAAAATTAATAGAAAATTTTAGAATCTAAATATGAATACGACAAGTATGATCATTCATAGTACTTAATCCTTATCTTGTAATCCTCCTGAGAAATCTTTTTGTTTCATCCCCACAGGATCCCTCTAATCTTTAACTCCCCTGAACCATCTTCATCATCCTTCGGATTAATCTGCGATGACTTAGATATAGAAAGGGACGCAATTATTGATTAGAATATCCATGAAAATTAATATAAAATTTAAAAATCTAAATTAAAATACGACAAGGATGATCATTCATAGTACTTAATCCTTATCTTGTAATCCTCCTGAGAAATCTCTTTGTTTCATCCCCACAGGATCCCTCTAATCGTTAACTCCCCTGGACCATCTTCATCATCCTTACGATTAATCTACGATGACTTAGAAATAGAAAGGGACGCAATTATCAATTAAAATATCCATGAAAATTAATAGTAAATTTTAGAATCTAAATAAGAATACGACAAGTATGATCATTCATAGTACTTAATCCTTATCTTGTAATCCTCCTGAGAAATCTCTTTGTTTCATCCCCACAGGATCCCTCTAATCTTTAACTCCCCTGGACCATCTTCATCATCCTTAGGATTAATCTACGATGACATAGTAATAGGAAGGGACGCAATTATTAATTAAAATATCCATCAAAATTAATAGAAAATTTTAGAATCTAAATATGAATACGACAAGTATGATCATTCATAGTACTTAATCCTTATCTTGTAATCCTCCTGAGAAATCTCTTTGTTTCATCCCCACAGGATCCCTCTAATCTTTAACTCCCCTGGACCATCTTCATCATCCTTCGGATTAATCTGCGATGACTTAGAAATTGAAAGGTACGCAATTATTAATTAAAATATCCATGAAAATTAATATAAAATTTAAAAATCTAAATAGGAATACGACAAGTATGATCCTTCATAGTACTTTATCCTTATCTTGTAATCCTCCTGAGAAATCTCTTTGTTTCATCCCCACAGGATCCCTCTAATCTTTAACTCCCATGGACCATTTTCATCATCCTTCGGATTAATCTGCAATGACTTAGAAATAGAAAGGGACGCAATTATTAATTAAAATATCCATGAAAATTAATAAAAAATTTAGAAATCTAAATAAGAATACGACAAGTATGATCATTCATAGTACTTAATCCTTATCTTGTAATCCTCCTGAGAAATCTCTTTGTTTCATCCCCACAGGATCCCTCTAATCTTTAACTCCCCTGAACCATCTTCATCATCCTTCGGATTAATCTGCGATGACTTAGATATAGAAAGGGACGCAATTATTGATTAGAATATCCATGAAAATTAATAAAAAATTTAAAAATCTAAATAAGAATACGACAAGTATGATCATTCATAGTACTTAATCCTTCTATTGTAATCCTCCTGAGAAATCTCTCTGTTTCATCCCCACAGGATCCCTCTAATCTTTAACTCCCCTGGACCATCTTCATCATCCTTCGGATTAATCTACGATTACAAAGAAATTGATAGGGACGGAATTATTAATTAAAATATTCACGAAAATTAATATAAAATTTAAAAATCTAAATAGGAATACGACAAGTATGATCATTCATAGTACTTAATCCTTATCTTGTAATCCTCCTGAGAAATCTCTTTGTTTCACCCCATAGGATCCCTCTAATCTTTTACTCCCCTGGACCATCTTAATCATCCTTCGGATTAATCTACGATGACAATGTAATTGAAAGGGACGCAATTATTAATTAAAATATCCATGAAAATTAATATAAAATTTAAAAATCTAAATAAAAATACGACAAGTAGGATCATTCATAGTACTTAATCCTTATCTTGTAATCCTCCTCAGAAATCTCTTTGTTTCATCCCCACAGGATCCCTCTAATCTTTTACTCCCCTGGACCATCTTCATCATCCTTCGGAATAATCTGCGATGACTTAGAAATAGAAAGTGACGCAATTATTAATTAAAATATCCATGAAAATGAACATAAAATTTAAAAATCCAAATAAAAATACGACAAGTATGATCATTCATAGTACTTAATCCTTATCTTGTAATCCTCCTGAGAAATCTCTTTGTTTCATCCCCACAGGATCCCTCTAATCTTTAACTCCCCTGGACCATCTTCATCAACCTTCGGATTAATCTATGATGACATAGAAATAGAAAGGGACGCAATTATTAATCAAAATATCTATGAAAATTAATAGAAAATTTTAGAATCTAAATATGAATACGACAAGTATGATCATTCATAGTACTTAATCCTTAACTTGTAATCCTCCTGAGAAATCTCTTTGTTTCATCCCCACAGGATCCCTCTAATCTTTTACTCCCCTAGACCATCTTCATCATCCTTCGGATTAATCTACGATGACAAAGAAATTGAAAGGGACGCAATTATTAATTAAAATATCCAAGAAAATTAATATAAAATTTAAAAATCTAAATAAAAATACGACAAGTATGATCATTCATAGTACTTAATCCTTATCTTGTAATCCTCCTCAGAAATCTCTTTGTTTCATCCCCACAGGATCCCTCTAATCGTTAACTCCCCTGGACCATCTTCATCATCCTTTGGATTAATCTACGATGACTTAGAAATAGAAAGGGACGCAATTATTAATAACAATATCCATGAAAATTAATATAAAATTTAAAATTCTAAATTAGAATACGACAAGTATGATCATTCATAGTACTTAATCCTTATCTTGTAATCCTCCTGAGAAATCTCTTTGTTTCATCCCCACAGGATCCCTCTAATCTTTAACTCCCCTGGACCATCTTCATCATCCTTCGGATTAATCTGCGATGACTTAGAAATAGAAAGGGACGCAATTATTAATTAAAATATCCATCAAAATTAATAGAAAATTTTAAAATCTAAATATGAATACGACAAGTGTGATCATTCATAGTACTTAATCCTTATCTTGTAATCCTCCTGAGAAATCTCTTTGTTTCATCCCCACAGGATCCCTCTAATCTTTAACTCCCCTGGACCATCTTCATCATCCTTCGGATTAATCTGCGATGACTTAGATATAGAAAGGGACGCAAATATTGATTAGAATATCCATGAAAATTAATAAAAAATTTAAAAATCTAAATAAGAGTACGACAAGAATGATTATTCATAGTACTTAATCCTTCTCTTGTAATCCTCCTGAGAAATCTCTTTGTTTCATCCCCACAGGATCCCTCTAATCTTTAACTCCCCTGGACCATCTTCATCATCCTTCGGATTAATCTACGATGAATTTGAAATAGAAAGGGACGTAATGATTAATTAAAATATCCAAGAATATTAATAAAAATTATAAAATCTAAATAAGAATACGAGAAGTATGGTCATTCATAGTACTTAATCATAATCTTGTAATCCTCCTGAGAAATCTCTTTGTTTCATCCCCACAGGATCCCTCTAATCTTTAACTCCCCTGGACGAACTTCATTATCCTTCTGATTAATCTACGATGACTTAGAAATTGAAAGGGACACAATTATTAATTAGAATATCCATGAAAATTAATAAAAAATTTAAAAATCTAAATAAGAATACGACAAGTATGATCATTCATAGTACATAATCCTTATCTTGTAATCCTACGGGGAAATCTCTTTGTTTCATCCGCAAAGGATCCCTCTAATCTTTAACTCCCCTGGACCATCTTCATCATCCTTCGGATTATTCCACGATGACTTAGAAATAGAAAGGGACACAATTATTAATTAGAATATCCATCAAAATTAATAGAAAATTTTAAAATCTAAATATGAATACGACAAGTATGATCATTCATAGTACTTATTCCTTATCTTGTAATCCTCCTGAGAAATCTCTTTGTTTCATCCCCACAGGATCCCTCTAATCTTTAACTCCCCTGGACCATTTTCATCATCCTTCGGATTAATCTGCGATGACTAAGAAATAGAAAGGGACGCAATTATCAATTAAAATATCCATGAAAATTAATAGAAAATTTTAGAATCAAAATAAGAATACGACAATTATGATCATTCATAGTACTTAATCCTTATCTTGTAATCCTCCTGAGAAATCTCTTTGTTTCATCCCCACAGGGTCCCTATAATCTTTAAATCCCCTGGACCATCTTCATCATCCTTCGGATTAATCTACGATGACATAGAAATAGAAAGGGACGCAATTATTAATTAAAATATCCATCAAAATTAATAGAAAATTTTAGAATCTAAATATGAATACGACAAGTATGATCATTCATAGTACTTAATCCTTATCTTGTAATCCTCCTGAGATATCTCTTTGTTTCATCCCCACAGGATCCCTCTAATCTTTAACTCCCCTGGACCATCTTCATCATCCTTCGGATTAATCTGCGATGACTTAGAAATTGAAAGGGACGCAATTATTAATTAAAATATCCATGAAAATTAATATAAAATTTAAAAATCTAAATAAGAATACGACAAGTATGATCATTCATAGTACTTAATCCTTATCTTGTAATCCTCCTGAGAAATCTCTTTGTTTCATCCCCACAGGATCCCTCTAATCTTAAACTCCCCTGGACCATCTTCATCATCTTTCGGATTAATCTACGATGACTAAGAAATAGAAAGGGACGCAATTATCAATTAAAATATCCATGAAAATTAATAGAAAATTTTAGAATCTAAATAAGAATACGACAAGTATGATCATTCACAGTACTTAATCCTTATCTTGTAATCCTCCTGAGAAATCTCTTTGTTTCATCCCCACAGGATCCCTCAAATCTTTAACTCCCCTGAACCATCTTCATCATCCTTCGGATTAATCTGCGATGACTTAGATATAGAAAGGGACGCAATTATTGATTAGAATATCCATGAAAATTAATAAAAAATTTAAAAAATCTAAATAAGAATACGACAAGAATGATTATTCATAGTACTTAATCCTTCTCCTGTAATCCTCCTGAGAAATCTCTTTGTTTCATCCCCACAGGATCCCTCTAATCTTTAACTCCCCTGGACCATCTTCATCATCCTTCGGATTAATCTACGATGAATTTGAAATAGAAAGGGACGTAATGATTAATTAAAATATCCAAGAAAATTAATAAAAATTAAAAAATCTGAATAAGAATACGAGAAGTATGGTCATTCATAGTACTTAATCATTATCTTGTAATCCTCCTGAGAAATCTCTTTGTTTCATCCCCACAGGATCCCTCTAATCTTTGACTCCCCTGGACCATCTTCATCATCCTTCGGATTAATCTACGATTACAAAGAAATTGAAAGGGACGGAATTATTAATTAAAATATTCATGAAAATTAATATAAAATTTAAAAATCTAAATAGGAATACGACAAGTATGATCATTCATAGTACTTAATCCTTATCTTGTAATCCTCCTGAGAAATCTCTATGTTTCATCCCCACAGGATCCCTCTAATCTTTAACTCCCCTGGACAATCTTCATCATCCTTCGGATTAATCTATGATGACTTAGAAACAGAAAGTGACGCAATTATCAATAAAAATATCCATGAAAATTAATAGAAAATTTTAGAATCTAAATAAGAATACGACAAGTATGATCATTCATAGTACTTAATCCTTATCTTGTAATCCTCCTGAGAAATCTCTTTGTTTCACCCCATAGGATCCCTCTAATCTTTTACTCCCCTGGACCATCTTCATCATCAAATAAATGATTAAAAGATTCACTTTTACAATTTCCACCGTTTAGACCATAGATTTTATCTTCATCATCCTTCGGATTAATCTACGATGACAATGTAATTGAAAATGACGCAATTATTAATTAAAATATCCATGAAAATTAATATAAAATTTAAAAATCTAAATAAGAATACGACAAGTATGATCATTCATAGTACTTAATCCTTCTCTTGTAATCCTCCTGAGAAATCTCTTTGTTTCATCCCCACAGGATCCCTCTAATCTTTAACTCCCCTGGACCATCTTCATCATCCTTCGGATTAATCTACGATGACATAAAAATTGAAAGGGACGCAATTATTAATTGAAATATCCATGAAAATTAATATAAAATTTAAAAATCTAAATAAAAATACGACAAGTATGATCATTCATAGTACTTAATCCTTATCTTGTAATCCTCCTGAGAAATATCTTTGTTTCATCCCCACAGGATCCCTCTAATCTTTAATTCCCCTGGACCATCTTCATCATCCTTCGGATTAATCTACGATGACTTAGAAATAGAAAGGGACGCAATTATTAATTAAAATATCCATGAAAATTAATATAAAATTTAAAAATCTAAATAAGAATACGACAAGTATGATCATTCATAGTACTTAATCCTTATCTTGTAATCCTCCTGAGAAATCTCTTTGTTTCATCCCCACAGGATCCCTCTAATCTATAACTCCCCTGGACCATGTTCATCATCCTTCGGATTAATCTACGATGACTTAGAAATAGAAAGGGACGCAATTATCAATTAAAATATCCATGAAAATTAATAGAAAATTTTAGAATCTAAATAAGAATACGACAAGTATGATCATTCAAGGTACTCAATCCTTATCTTGTAATCCTCCTGAGAAATCTCTTTGTTTCATCCCCACAGGATCCCTCTAATCTTTAACTCCCCTGGACCATCTTCATCAACCTTCGGATTAATCTACGATGACATAGAAATAGAAAGGGACGCAATTATTAATTAAAATATCCATCAAAATTAATAGAAAATTTTAGAATCTAAATATGAATACGACAAGTATGATCATTCATAGTACTTAATCCTTAACTTGTAATCCTCCTGAGAAATCTCTTTGTTTCATCCCCACAGGATCCCTCTAATCGTTAACTCCCCTGGACCATCTTCATCATCCTTGGATTAATCTACGATGACTTAGAAATAGAAAGGGACGCAATTATTAATAACAATATCCATGAAAATTAATATAAAATTTAAAATTCTAAATAAGAATACGACAAGCATGATCATTCATAGTACTTAATCCTTATCATGTAATCCTCCTGAGAAATCTCTTTGTTTCATCCCCACAGGATCCCTCTAATCTTTAATTCCCCTGGACCATCTTCATCATCCTTCGGATTAATCTACGATGACTTAGAAATAGAAAGGGACGCAATTATTAATTAAAATATCCATGAAAATTAATATAAAATTTAAAAATCTAAATAAGAATACGACAAGTATGATCATTCATAGTACTTAATCCTTATCTTGTAATCCTCCTGAGAAATCTCTTTGTTTCATCCCCACAGGATCCCTCTAATCTATAACTCCCCTGGACCATGTTCATCATCCTTCGGATTAATCTACGATGACTTAGAAATAGAAAGGGACGCAATTATCAATTAAAATATCCATGAAAATTAATAGAAAATTTTAGAATCTAAATAAGAATACGAGAAGTATGATCATTCAAGGTACTCAATCCTTATCTTGTATTCCTCCTGAGAAATCTCTTTGTTTCATCCCCACAGGATCCCTCTAATCTTTAACTCCCCTGGACCATCTTCATCAACCTTCGGATTAATCTACGATGACATAGAAATAGAAAGGGACGCAATTATTAATTAAAATATCCATCAAAATTAATAGAAAATTTTAGAATCTAAATATGAATACGACAAGTATGATCATTCATAGTACTTAATCCTTAACTTGTAATCCTCCTGAGAAATCTCTTTGTTTCATCCCCACAGGATCCCTCTAATCGTTAACTCCCCTGGACCATCTTCATCATCCTTGGATTAATCTACGATGACTTAGAAATAGAAAGGGACGCAATTATTAATAACAATATCCATGAAAATTAATATAAAATTTAAAATTCTAAATAAGAATACGACAAGCATGATCATTCATAGTACTTAATCCTTATCATGTAATCCTCCTGAGAAATCTCTTTGTTTCATCCCCACAGGATCCCTCTAATCTTTAACTCCCCTGGACCATTTTCATCATCCTTCGGATTAATCTGCGATGACTTAGAAATAGAAAGGGACGCAATTATTAATTAAAATATCCATGAAAATTAATAAAAAATTTAAAAATCTAAATAAGAATACGATAAATATGATCATTCATAGTACTTAATCCTTATCTTGTAATCCCACGGTGAAATCTCTTTGTTTGATCCCCACAGGATTCTCTAATCTTTAACTCCCCTGGACCATCTTCATCATCCTTCGGTTTAATCTACGATGACTTAGAAATAGATAGGGACGCAAATATTAATTAAAATATCCATGAAAATTAATAGAAAATTTTAGAATCTAAATAAGAATATGACAAGTATGATCATTCATAGTACTTAATCCTTATCTTGTAATTCTCCTGTGAAATCTCTTTGTTTCATCCCCACAGGATCCCTCTAATCTTTAACTCCCCTGGACCATCTTCATCATCCTTCGGATTAATCTGCGATGACTTAGAAATTGAATGGGACGCAATTATTAATTAAAATATCAATGAAAATTAATATAAAATTTAAAAATCTAAATAATAATACGACAAGTATGACTATTCATAGTACTTAATCCTTATCTTGTAATCCTCCTGAGGAATCTCTTTGTTTCATCCCCACTGGATCCCTCTAATCTTTAACTCCACTGGACCATCTTCATCATCCTTCCGATTAATCTACGATGACTTAGAAATAGAAAGGGACGCAATTATTAATTAAAATATCCATGAAAATTAATGAAAAATTTAAAAATCTAATTAAGAATACGACAAGTATGATCATTCATAGTACTTAATCCTTATCTTGCAATCCTCCTGAGAAATCTCTTTGTTTCATCCCCACTTGATCCCTCTAATCTTTAACTCCACTGGACCATCTTCATCTGCCTTCGGATTTATCTACGATGACATAGAAATAGAAAGGGACGGAATTATTAATTAAAATATCTATGAAAATTAATAAAAATTTAAAAATCTAAATAAGAATACGACAAGTGTAATCATTCATAGTAATTAATCCTTATCTTGTAATCCTCCTGAGAAATCTCTCTGTTTCATCCCCACAGGATCCCTCTAATCTTTAACTCCCCTGGACCATCTTCATCATCCTTTGGATTAATCTACGATGACAAAGAAATTGAAAGGGACGGAATTATTAATTAAAATATACATGAAAATTAATATAAAATTTAAAAATCTAAATAGGAATACGACAAGTATGATCATTCATAGTACTTAATCCTTATCTTGTAATCCTCCTGAGAAATCTCTTTGTTTCATCCCCACAGGATCCCTCTAATCTTTAACTCCCCTGGACCATCTTCATCATCCTTCGGATTAATCTGCGATGACTTAGAAATAGAAAGGGACGCAATTATTAATTAAAATATCCATGAAAATTAATATAAAATTTAAAAATCTAAATAAGAATACGACAAGTATGATCATTCATAGTACTTAATCCTTATCTTGTAATCCTCCTGAGAAATTCTCTTTGTTTCATCCCCACAGGATCCCTCTAATCTTTAACTCCCCTGGACCATCTTCATCATTCTTCGGATTAATCTACGATGACTTAGAAATAGAAAGGGACGCAATTATTAATTAAAATATAAATGAAAATTAATAGAAAATTTTAGAATCTAAATAAGAATACGACAAGTATGATCATTCATAGTACTTAATCCTTATCTTGTAATCCTCCTGGGAAATCTCTTTGTTTCATCCCCACAGGATCCCTCTAATCTTTTTCTCCCCTGGACTATCTTCATCATCCTTCGGATTAATCTACGATGACATAGAAATAGAAAGGGATGCAATTATTAATTAAAATATCCATGAAAATTAATAGAAAATTTTAGAATCTAAATATGAATACGACTAGTATGATCATTCATAGTACTTATTCCTTATCTTGTAATCCTCCTGGGAAATCTCTTTGTTTCATCCCCACAGGATCCCTCTAATCTTTAACTCCCCTGGACCATCTTCATCATCCTTTGGATTAATCTACGATGACTTAGAAATAGAAAGGGACGCAATTATTAATTAAAATATCCATGAAAATTAACTTAAAATTTAATAATCTAAATAAAAATACGACAAGTATGATCATTCATAGTACTTAATCCTTATCTGGTAATCCTCCTGAGAAATCTCTTTGTTTCATCCCCACAGGATCCCTCTAATCGTTAACTCCCCTGGACCATCTTCATCATCCTTTGGATTAATCTACGATGACTTAGAAATAGAAAGGGACGCAATTATTAATAACAATATCCATGAAAATTAATATAAAATTTAAAATTCTAAATAAGAATACGACAAGTATGATCAATTATAGTACTTAATCCTTATCTTGTAATCCTCCTGAGAAATCTCTTTGTTTCATCCCCACAGGATCCCTCTAATCTTTAACTCCCCTGGACCATTTTCATCATCCTTCGGATTAATCTGCGATGACTTAGAAATAGAAAGGGACGCAATTATTAATTAAAATATCCATGAAAATAATTAAAAAATTTAAAAATCTAAATAAGAATACGATAAATATGATCATTCATAGTACTTAATCCTTATCTTGTAATCCTCCTGAGAAATCTCTTTGTTTCATCCACACAGGATCCCTCTAATCTTTTACTCCCCTGGACCATCTTCATCATCCTTCGGATTAATCTACGATGACTTAGAAATAGAAAGGGACGCAATTATCAATTAAAATATCCATGAAAATTAATAGTAAATTTTAGAATCTAAATAAGAATACGACAAGTATGATCATTCATTGTACTTAATCCTTATCTTGTAATCCTCCTGAGAAATCTCTTTGTTTCATCCCCACAGGATCCCTCTAATCTTTAACTCCCCTGGACCATCTTCATCATCCTTCGGATTAATCTACGATGACATAGAAATAGAAAGGGACGCAATTATTAATAAAAATATCCATCAAAATTAATAGAAAATTTTAGAATCTAAATATGAATACGACAAGTATGATCATTCATAGTACTTAATCCTTATCTTGTAATCCTCCTGAGAAATCTCTTTGTTTCATCACCACAGGATCCCTCTAATCTTTAACTCCCCTGGACCATCTTCATCATCCTTCGGATTAATCTGCGATGACTTAGAAATTGAAAGGTACGCAATTATTAATTAAAATATGCATGAAAATTAATATAAAATTTAAAAATCTAAATAAGAATACGACAAGTATGATCATTCATAGTACTTAATCCTTATCTTGTAATCCTCTTGAGAAATCTCTTTGTTTCATCCCCACAGAATCCCTCTAATCTTTAACTCCCCTGGACCATTTTCATCATCCTTCGGATTAATCTGCGATGACTTAGAAATAGAAAGGGACGCAATTATTAATTAAAATATCCATGAAAATTAATAAAAAATTTAAAAATCTAAATAAGAATACGACAAGTATGATCATTCATAGTACTTAATCCTTATCTTGTAATCCTCCTGAGAAATCTCTTTGTTTCATCCCCACAGGATCCCTCTAATCTTTAACTCCCCTGAACCATCTTCATCATCCTTCGGATTAATCTGCGATGACTTAGATATAGAAAGGGACGCAATTATTGATTAGAATATCCATGAAAATTAATAAAAAATTTAAAAATCTAAATAAGAATACGACAAGATTGATTATTCATAGTACTTAATCCTTCTGTTGTAATCCTCCTGAGAAATCACTTTGTTTCATCCCCACAGGATCCCTCTAATCTTCAACTCCCCTGGACCATCATCATCATCCTTCGGATTAATCTACGATGAATTTGAAATAGAAAGGGAAGTAATGATTAATTAAAATATCCAAGAAAATTAATAAAAATTTAAAAATCTAAATAAGAATACGAGAAGTATGGTCATTCATAGTACTTAATCATTATCTTGTAATCCTCCTGAGAAATCTCTTTGTTTCATCCCCACAGGATCCCTCTAATCTTTAACTCCCCTGGACGAACTTCATTATCCTTCTGATTAATCTACGATGACTTAGAAATAGAAAGGGACGCAATTATTAATTAAAATATCCATGAAAATTAATATAAAATTTAAAAATCTAAATAAGAATACGACAAGTATGATCATTCATAGTACTTAATCCTTCTCTTGTAATCCTCCTGAGAAATCTCTCTGTTTCATCCCCACAGGATCCCTCTAATCTTTAACTCCCCTGGACCATCTTCATCATCCTTCGGATTAATCTACGATTACAAAGAAATTGATAGGGACGGAATTATTAATTAAAATATTCACGAAAATTAATATAAAATTTAAAAATCTAAATAGGAATACGACAAGTATGATCATTCATAGTACTTAATCCTTATCTTGTAATCCTCCTGAGAAATCTCTTTGTTTCACCCCATAGGATCCCTCTAATCTTTTACTCCCCTGGACCATCTTCATCATCCTTCGGATTAATCTACGATGAATATGTTTTTGAAAGGGACGCAATTATTAATTAAAATATCCATGAAAATTAATATAAAATTTAAAAATCTAAATAAAAATACGACAAGTATGATCATTCATAGTACTTAATCCTTATCTTGTAATCCTCCTCAGAAATCTCTTTGTTTCATCCCCACAGGATCCCTCTAATCTTTAACTCCCCTGGACCATCTTCATCATCCTTCGGATTAATCTACGATGACTTAGAAATAGAAAGGGACACAATTATTACTTAGAATATCCATGAAAATTAATAAAAAATTTAAAAATCTAAATAAGAATACGACAAGTATGATCATTCATAGTACTTATTCCTTATCTTGTAATCCTACGGGGAAATCTCTTTGTTTCATCCGCACAGGATCCCTCTAATCTTTAACTCCCCTGGACCATCTTCATCATACTTAGGATTATTCCACGATGACTTAGAAATAGAAAGGGACGCAATTATTAATTAAAATATCCATGAAAATTAATATAAAATTTAAAAATCTAAATAAGAATACGACAAGTATGATCATTCATAGTACTTAATCCTTATCTTGTAATCCTCCTGAGAAATCTCTTTGTTTCATCCCCACAGGATCCCTCTAACCTTTAACTCCCCTGGACCATCTTCATTATCCTTCGGATTAATCTACGATGACTTAGAAATAGAAAGGGACGCAATTATTAATTAAAATATCCATGAAAATTAATAGAAAATTTAAGAATCTAAATAAGAATACGACAAGTATGATCATTCATAGTACTTAATCCTTATCTTGTAATCCTCCTGAGAAATCTCTTTGTTTCATCCCCACACGATCCCTCTAATCTTTAACTCCCCTGGACCATCTTCATCATCCTTCGGATTAATCTACGATGACATAGAAATAGAAAGGGATGCAATTATTAATTCAAATATCCATGAAAATTAATAGAAAATTTTAGAATCTAAATATGAATACGACTAGTATGATCATTCATAGTACTTAATCCCTATCTTGTAATCCTCCTGGGAAATCTCTTTGTTTCATCCCCACAGGATCCCTCTAATCTTTAACTCCCCTGGACCATCTTCATCATCCTTTGGATTAATCTACGATGACTTAGAAATAGAAAGGGACGCAATTATTAATTAAAATATCCATGAAAATTAATAGAATATTTTAGAATCTAAATAAGAATACGACAAGTATGATCATTCATAGTACTTAATCCTTATCTTGTAATCCTCCTGAGAAATCTCTTTGTTTCATCCCCACAGGATCCCTCTAATCTTTAACTCCCCTGGACCATCTTCATCATCCTTCGGATTAATCTGCGATGACTTAGAAATAGAAAGGGACGCAATTATTAATTAAAATATCCATCAAAATTAATAGAAAATTTTAAAATCTAAATATGAATACGACAAGTATGATCATTCATAGTACTTAATCCTTATCTTGTAATCCTCCTGAGAAATCTCTTTGTTTCATCCCCACAGGATCCCTCTAATCTTTAACTCCCCTGGACCATCTTCATCATCATTCGGATTAATCTGCGATGACTTAGAAATTGAAAGGGACGCAATTATTAATTAAAATATCCATGAAAATTAATATAAAATTTAAAAATCTAAATAAGAATACGACAAGTATGATCATTCATAGTACTTAATCCTTATCTTGTAATCCTCCTGAGAAATCTCTTTGTTTCATCCCCACAGGATCCCTCTAATCTTTAACTCCCCTGAACCATCTTCATCATCCTTCGGATTAATCTGCGATGACTTAGATATAGAAAGGGACGCAATTATTGATTAGAATATCCATGAAAATTAATTAAAAATTTAAAAATCTAAATAAGAATACGACAAGAATGATTATTCATAGTACTTAATCCTTCTCTTGTAATCCTCCTGAGAAATCTCTTTGTTTCATCCCCACAGGATCCCTCTAATCTTTAACTCCCCTGGACCATCTTCATCATCCTTCGGATTAATCTACAATGAATTTGAAATAGAAAGCGACGTAATGATTAATTAAAATATCCAAGAAAATTAATAAAAATTATAAAATCTAAATAAGAATACGAGAAGTATGGTCATTCATAGTACTTAATCATTATCTTGTAATCCTCCTGAGAAATCTCTTTGTTTCATCCCCACATGATCCCTCTAATCTTTAACTCCCCTGGACGAACTTCATTATCCTTCTGATTAATCTACGATGACTTAGAAATTGAAAGGGACACAATTATTAATTAGAATATCCATGAAAATTAATAAAAAATTTAAAAATCTAAATAAGAATACGACAAGTATGATCATTCATAGTACTTAATCTTTATCTTGTAATCCTACGGGGAAATCGCTTTGTTTCATCCGCACAGGATCCCTCTAGTCTTTAACTCCCCTGGACCATCTTCATCATCCTTAGGATTATTCCACGATGACTTAGAAATAGAAAGGGACGCAATTATTAATTAAAATATCCATGAAAATTAATATAAAATTTAAAAATCTAAATAAGAATACGACATGTATGATCATTCATAGTACTTAATCCTTCTCTTGTAATCCTCCTGAGAAATCTCTCTGTTTCATCCCCACAGGATCCCTCTAATCTTTAACTCCCCTGGACCATCTTCATCATCCTTCGGATTAATCTACGATTAAAAAGAAATTGATAGGGACGGAATTATTAATTAAAATATAACATGAAAATTAATATAAAATTTAAAAATCTAAATAGGAATACGACAAGTATGATCATTCATAGTACTGAATCCTTATCTTGTAATCCTCCTGAGAAATCTCTTTGTTTCATCCCCACAGGATCCCTCTAATCGTTAACTCCCCTGGACCATCTTCATCATCCTTCGGATTAATCTGCGATGACTTAGAAATAGAAAGGGACGCAATTATTAATTAAAATATCCATGAAAATTAATATAAAATTTAAAAATCTAAATAAGAATACGACAAGTATGATCATTCATAGTACTTAATCCTTATCTTGTAATCCTCCTGAGAAATCTCTTTGTTTCATCCCCACAGGATCCCTCTAATCTTTTACTCCCCTGGACCATCTTCATCATCCTTCGGATTAATCTACGATGACTTAGAAATAGAAAGGGACGCAATTATTAATTAAAATATCCATGAAAATTAATAGAAAATTTAAGAATCTAAATAAGAATACGACAAGTATGATCATTCATAGTACTTAATCCTTATCTTGTAATCCTCCTGAGAAATCTCTTTGTTTCATCCCCACACGATCCCTCTAATCTTTAACTCCCCTGGACCATCTTCATCATCCTTCGGATTAATCTACGATGACATAGAAATTGAAAGGGATGCAATTATTAATTAAAATATCCATGAAAATTAATAGAAAATTTTAGAATCTAAATATGAATACGACTAGTATGATCATTCATAGTACTTAATCCCTATCTTGTAATCCTCCTGGGAAATCTCTTTGTTTCATCCCCACAGGATCCCTCTAATCTTTAACTCCCCTGGACCATCTTCATCATCCTTTGGATTAATCTACGATGACTTAGAAATAGAAAGGGACGCAATTATTAATTAAAATATCCATGAAAATTAATAGAAAATTTTAGAATCTAAATAAGAATACAACAAGTATGATCATTCATAGTACTTAATCCTTATCTTGTAATCCTCCTGAGAAATCTCTTTGTTTCATCCCCACAAGAGCCCTCTAATCTTTATCTCCCCTGGACCATCTTCATCATCCTTCGGATTAATCTCCGATGACTTAGAAGTAGAAAGGGACGCAATTATAAATTAAAATATCAATGAAAATTAATAAAAAATTTAAAAATCTAAATATGAATACGACTAGTATGATCATTCATAGTACTTAATGCTTATCTTTTAATCCTCCTGGGAAATCTCTTTGTTTCATCCCCACAGGATCCCTCTAATCTTTAACTCCCCTGGACCATCTTCATCAACCTTCGGATTAATCTACGATGACATAGAAATAGAAAGGGACGCAATTATTAATTAAAATATCCATGAATATTAATAGAAGATTTAGAATCTAATTATGAATACGACAAGTATGATCATTCATAGTACTTAATCCTTAACTTGTAATCCTCCTGAGAAATCTCTTTGTTTCATCCCCACAGGATCCCTCTAATCTTTTACTCCCCTAGACCATCTTCATCATCCTTCGGATTAATCTACGATGACAAAGAAATTGAAAGGGACGCAATTATTAATTAAAATATCCATGAAAATTAATATAAAATTTAAAAATCTAAATAAAAATACGACAAGTATGATCATTCATAGTACTTAATCCTTACCTTGTAATCCTAATGAGAAATCTCTTTGTTTCATCCCCACAGGATCCCTCTAATCTTTAACTCCCCTGGACCATCTTCATCATCCTTTGGATTAATCTACGATGACTTAGAAATAGAAAGGGACGCAATGATTAATAACAATATCCATGAAAATTAATATAAAATTTAAAATTCTAAATAAAAATACGACAAGTATGATCATTCATAGTACTTAATCCTTATCTTGTAATCCTCCTGAGAAATCCTTTTGTTTCATCCCCACAGGATCCCTGTAATCTTTAACTCCCCTGGACCATTTTCATCATCCTTCGGATTAATCTGCGATGACTTAGAAATAGAAAGGGACGCAATTATCAATTAAAATATCCATGAAAATTAATAGAAAATTTTAGAATCTAAATAAGAATACGACAATTATGATCATTCATAGTACTTAATCCTTATCTTGTAATCCTCCTGAGAAATCTCTTTGTTTCATCCCCACAGGGTCCCTATAATCTTTAAATCCCCTGGACCATCTTCATCATCCTTCGGATTAATCTACGATGACATAGAAATAGAAAGGGACGCAATTATTAATTAAAATATCCATCAAAATTAATAGAAAATTTTAGAATCTAAATATGAATACGACAAGTATGATCATTCATAGTACTTAATCCTTATCTTGTAATCCTCCTGAGAAATCTCTTTGTTTCATCCCCACAGGATCCCTCTAATCTTTAACTCCCCTGGACCATCTTCATCATCCTTCGGATTAATCTGCGATGACTTAGAAATTGAAAGGGACGCAATTATTAATTAAAATATCCATGAAAATTAATATAAAATTTAAAAATCTAAATAAGAATACGACAAGTATGATCATTCATAGTACTTAATCCTTATCTTGTAATCCTCCTGAGAAATCTCTTTGTTTCATCCCCACAGGATCCCTCTAATCTTTAACTCCCCTGGACCATCTTCATCATCCTTCGGATTAATCTACGATGACTAAGAAATAGAAAGGGACGCAATTATCAATTAAAATATCAATGAAAATTAATAGAAAATTTTAGAATCTAAATAAGAATACGACAAGTATGATCATTCATAGTACTTAATCCTTATCTTGTAATCCTCCTGAGAAATCTCTTTGTTTCATCCCCACAGGATCCCTCTAATCTTTAACTCCCCTGAACCATCTTCATCATCCTTCGGATTAATCTGCGATGACTTAGATATAGAAAGGGACGCAATTATTGATTAGAATATCCATGAAAATTAATAAAAAATTTAAAAATCTAAATAAGAATACGACAAGAATGATTATTCATAGTACTTAATCCTTCTCTTGTAATCCTCCTGAGAAATCTCTTTGTTTCATCCCCACAGGATCCCTCTAATCGTTAACTCCCCTGGACCATCTTCATCATCCTTCGGATTAATCTACGATGAATTTGAAATAGAAAGGGAGGTAATGATTAATTAAAATATCCAAGAAAATTAATAAAAATTAAAAAATCTAAATAAGAATACGAGAAGTATGGTCATTCATAGTACTTAATCATTATCTTGTAATCCTCCTGAGAAATCTCTTTGTTTCATCCCCACAGGATCCCTCTAATCTTTAACTCCCCTGGACCATCTTCATCATCCTTCGGATTAATCTACGATTACAAAGAAATTGAAAGGGACGGAATTATTAATTAAAATATTCATGAAAATTCATATAAAATTTAAAAATCTAAATAGGAATACGACAAGTATGATCATTCATAGTACTTAATCCTTATCTTGTAATCCTCCTGAGAAATCTCTTTGTTTCATCCCCACTGGATCCCTCTAATCTTTAACTCCCCTGGACAATCTTCATCATCCTTCGGATTAATCTATGATGACTTAGAAACAGAAAGTGACGCAATTATCAATTAAAATATCCATGAAAATTAATAGAAAATATTAGAATCTAAATAAGAATACGACAAGTATGATCATTCATAGTACTTAATCCTTATCTTGTAATCCTCCTGAGAAATCTCTTTGTTTCACCCCATAGGATCCCTCTAATCTTTTACTCCCCTGGACCATCTTCATCATCATTCGGATTAATCTACGATGACTTAGAAATAGAAAGGGACGCAATTATTAATTAAAATATCCATGAAAATTAATATAAAATTTAAAAATCTAAATAAGAATACGACAAGTATGATCATTCATAGTACTTAATCCTTATCTTGTAATCCTCCTGAGAAATCTCTTTGTTTCATCCCCACAGGATCCCTCTAATCTTTAACTCCCCTGGACCATCTTCATCATCCTTCGGATTAATCTACGATGACTTAGAAATAGAAAGGGACGCAATTATTAATTAAAATATCCATGAAAATTAATAGAAAATTTAAGAATCTAAATAAGAATACGACAAGTATGATCATTCATAGTACTTAATCCTTATCTTGTAATCCTCCTGAGAAATCTCTTTGTTTCATCCCCACACGATCCCTCTAATCTTTAACTCCCCTGGACCATCTTCATCATCCTTCGGATTAATCTACGATGACATAGAAATAGAAAGGGATGCAATTATTAATTAAAATATCCATGAAAATTAATAGAAAATTTTAGAATCTAAATATGAATACGACTAGTATGATCATTCATAGTACTTAATCCCTATCTTGTAATCCTCCTGGGAAATCTCTTTGTTTCATCCCCACAGGATCCCTCTAATCTTTAACTCCCCTGGACCATCTTCATCATCCTTTGGATTAATCTACGATGACTTAGAAATAGAAAGGGACGCAATTATTAATTAAAATATCCATGAAAATTAATAGAAAATTTTAGAATCTAAATAAGAATACAACAAGTATGATCATTCATAGTACTTAATCCTTATCTTGTAATCCTCCTGAGAAATCTCTTTGTTTCATCCCCACAAGAGCCCTCTAATCTTTATCTCCCCTGGACCATCTTCATCATCCTTCGGATTAATCTACGATGACTTAGAAGTAGAAAGGGACGCAATTATAAATTAAAATATCAATGAAAATTAATAAAAAATTTAAAAATCTAAATATGAATACGACTAGTATGATCATTCATAGTACTTAATGCTTATCTTTTAATCCTCCTGGGAAATCTCTTTGTTTCATCCCCACAGGATCCCTCTAATCTTTAACTCCCCTGGACCATCTTCATCAACCTTCGGATTAATCTACGATGACATAGAAATAGAAAGGGACGCAATTATAAATTAAAATATCCATGAATATTAATAGAAGATTTAGAATCTAATTATGAATACGACAAGTATGATCATTCATAGTACTTAATCCTTAACTTGTAATCCTCCTGAGAAATCTCTTTGTTTCATCCCCACAGGATCCCTCTAATCTTTTACTCCCCTAGACCATCTTCATCATCCTTCGGATTAATCTGCGATGACAAAGAAATTGAAAGGGACGCAATTATTAATTAAAATATCCATGAAAATTAATATAAAATTTAAAAATCTAAATAAAAATACGACAAGTATGATCATTCATAGTACTTAATCCTTACCTTGTAATCCTAATGAGAAATCTCTTTGTTTCATCCCCACAGGATCCCTCTAATCTTTAACTCCCCTGGACCATCTTCATCATCCTTTGGATTAATCTACGATGACTTAGAAATAGAAAGGGACGCAATTATTAATAACAATATCCATGAAAATTAATATAAAATTTAAAATTCTAAATAAGAATACGACAAGTATGATCATTCATAGTACTTAATCCTTATCTTGTAATCCTCCTGAGAAATCCTTTTGTTTCATCCCCACAGGATCCCTGTAATCTTTAACTCCCCTGGACCATTTTCATCATCCTTCGGATTAATCTGCGATGACTTAGAAATAGAAAGGGACGCAATTATCAATTAAAATATCCATGAAAATTAATAGAAAATTTTAGAATCTAAATAAGAATACGACAATTATGATCATTCATAGTACTTAATCCTTATCTTGTAATCCTCCTGAGAAATCTCTTTGTTTCATCCCCACAGGATCCCTCTAATCTTTAACTCCCCTGGACCATCTTCATCATCCTTCGGATTAATCTGCGATGACTTAGAAATTGAAAGGGACGCAATTATTAATTAAAATATCCATGAAAATTAATATAAAATTTAAAAATCTAAATAAGAATACGACAAGTATGATCATTCATAGTACTTAATCCTTATCTTGTAATCCTCCTGAGAAATCTCTTTGTTTCATCCCCACAGGATCCCTCTAATCTTTAACTCCCCTGGACCATCTTCATCATCCTTCGGATTAATCTACGATGACTAAGAAATAGAAAGGGACGCAATTATCAATTAAAATATCAATGAAAATTAATAGAAAATTTTAGAATCTAAATAAGAATACGACAAGTATGATCATTCATAGTACTTAATCCTTATCTTGTAATCCTCCTGAGAAATCTCTTTGTTTCATCCCCACAGGATCCCTCTAATCTTTAACTCCCCTGAACCATCTTCATCATCCTTCGGATTAATCTGCGATGACTTAGATATAGAAAGGGACCCAATTATTGATTAGAATATCCATGAAAATTTATAAAAAATTTAAAAATCTAAATAAGAATACGACAAGAATGATTATTCATAGTACTTAATCCTTCTCTTGTAATCCTCCTGAGAAATCTCTTTGTTTCATCCCCACAGGATCCCTCTAATCGTTAACTCCCCTGGACCATCTTCATCATCCTTCGGATTAATCTACGATGAATTTGAAATAGAAAGGGAGGTAATGATTAATTAAAATATCCAAGAAAATTAATAAAAATTAAAAAATCATAATAAGAATACGAGAAGTATGGTCATTCATAGTACTTAATCATTATCTTGTAATCCTCCTGAGAAATCTCTTTGTTTCATCCCCACAGGATCCCTCTAATCTTTAACTCCCCTGGACCATCTTCATCATCCTTCGGATTAATCTACGATTACAAAGAAATTGAGAGGGACGGAATTATTAATTAAAATATTCATGAAAATTCATATAAAATTTAAAAATCTAAATAGGAATACGACAAGTATGATCATTCATAGTACTTAATCCTTATCTTGTAATCCTCCTGAGAAATCTCTTTGTTTCATCCCCACAGGATCCCTCTAATCTTTAACTCCCCTGGACAATCTTCATCATCCTTCGGATTAATCTATGATGACTTAGAAACAGAAAGTGACGCAATTATCAATTAAAATATCCATGAAAATTAATAGAAAATATTAGAATCTAAATAAGAATACGACAAGTATGATCATTCATAGTACTTAATCCTTATCTTGTAATCCTCCTGAGAAATCTCTTTGTTTCACCCCATAGGATCCCTCTAATCTTTTACTCCCCTGGACCATCTTCATCATCCTTCGGATTAATCTACGATGACAATGTAATTGAAAGGGACGCAATTATTAATTAAAATATCCATGAAAATTAATATAAAATTTAAAAATCTAAATAAGAATACGAAAAGTATGATCATTCATAGTACTTAATCCTTATCTTGTAATCCTCCTGAGAAATCTCTTTGTTTCATCCCCACAGGATCCCTCTAATCTTTTACTCCCCTAGAGCATCTTCATCATCCTTAAGATTAATCTACGATGACAAAGAATTTGAAAGGGACGCAATTATTAATTAAAATATCCATGAAAATTAATATAAAATTTAAAAATCTAAATAAAAATACGACAAGTATGATCATTCATAGTACTTAATCCTTATCTTGTAATCCTCCTGAGAAATATCTTTGTTTCATCCCCACAGGATCCCTCTAATCTTTAATTCCCCTGGACCATCTTCATCATCCTTCGGATTAATCTACGATGACTTAGAAATAGAAAGGGACGCAATTATTAATTATAATATCCATGAAAATTAATATAAAATTTAAAAATCTAAATAAGAATACGACAAGTATGATCATTCATAGTACTTAATCCTTATCTTGTAATCCTCCTGAGAAATCTCTTTGTTTCATCCCCACAGGATCCCTCTAATCTATAACTCCCCTGGACCATGTTCATTATCCTTCGGATTAATCTACGATGACTTAGAAATAGAAAGGGACGCAATTATTGATTAGAATATCCATGAAAATTAATAAAAAATTTAAAAAATCTAAATAAGAATACGACAAGAATGATTATTCATAGTACTTAATCCTTCTCCTGTAATCCTCCTGAGAAATCTCTTTGTTTCATCCCCACAGGATCCCTCTAATCTTTAACTCCCCTGGACCATCTTCATCAACCTTCGGATTAATCTACGATGACATAGAAATAGAAAGGGATGCAATTATTAATTAAAATATCCATCAAAATTAATAGAAAATTTTAGAATCTAAATATGAATACGACAAGTATGATCATTCATAGTACTTAATCCTTAACTTGTAATCCTCCTGAGAAATCTCTTTGTTTCATCCCCACAGGATCCCTCTAATCTTTAACTCCCATGGACCATTTTCATCATCCTTCGGATTAATTTGCGATGACTTAGATATAGAAAGGGACGCAATTATTAATTAAAATATCCATGAAAATTAATAAAAAATTTAAAAATCTAAATAAGAATACGGCAAGTATGATCATTCATAGTACTTAATCCTTATCTTGTAATCCTCCTGAGAAATCTCTTTGTTTCATCCCCACAGGATCCCTCTAATCTTTAACTCCCCTGAACCATCTTCATCATCCTTCGGATTAATCTGCGATGACTTAGATATAGAAAGGGACGCAATTATTGATTAGAATATCCATGAAAATTAATAAAAAATTTAAAAATCTAAATAAGAATACGACAAGTATGATCATTCATAGTACTTAATCCTTATCTTGTAATCCACCTGAGAAATCTCTTTGTTTCATCCCCACAGGATACCTCTAATCTATAACTCCCCTGGACCATCAACATCATCCTTCGGATTAATCTGCGATGACTTCGAAATTGAAATAGACGCAATTATTAATAAAAATATCCATGAAAATTAAATTAAAATTTGAAAATCTAAATAAGAATACGACAAGTATGATCATTCATAGTACTTAATCCTTATCTTGTAATCCTCCTGAGAAATCTCTTTGTTTCATCCCCACAGGATCCCTCTTATCTTTAACTCCCCTGGACCATCTTCATCATCCTTCGGATTAATCTGCGATGACTTAGAAATTGAAAGGGACGCAATTATTAATTAAAATATCCATGGAAATTAATAGAAAATTTTAGAATCTAAATATGAATACGACAAGTATGATCATTCATAGTACTTAATCCTTATCTTTTAATTCTCCTGAGAAATCTCTTTGTTTCATCCCCACAGGATCCCTCTAATCTTTAACTCCCCTGGACCATCTTCATCATCCTTCGGATTAATCTGCGATGACTTAGAAATTGAATGGGACGCAATTATTAATTAAAATATCCATGAAAATTAATATAAAATTTAAAAATCTAAATAAGAATACGACAAGTATGATCATTCATAGTACTTAATCCTTATCTTGTAATCCTCCTGAGAAATCTCTTTGTTTCATCCCCACAGGATCCCTCTTATCTTTAACTCCCCTGGACCATCTTCATCATCCTTCGGATTAATCTGCGATGACTTAGAAATTGAAAGGGACCTAATTATTAATTAAAATATCCATGAAAATTAATAGAAAATTTTAGAATCTAAATATGAATACGACAAGTATGATCATTCATAGTACTTAATCCTTTTCTTTTAATCCTCCTGAGAAATCTCTTTGTTTCATCCCCACAGGATCCCTCTAATCTTTAACTCCCCTGGACCATCTTCATCATCCTTCGGATTAATCTACGATGACTTAGAAATAGAAAGGGACGCAATTATTAATTAAAATATCCATGAAGATTAATAGAAAATTTTAGAATCTAAATAAGAATAAGACAAGTATGATCATTCATAGTACTTAATCCTTATCTTGTAATCCTCCTGGGAAATCTCTTTGTTTCATCCCCATGGGATCCCTCTAATCTTTAACTCCCCTGGACCATCTTCATCAACCTTCGGATTAATCTACGATGACATAGAAATAGAAAGGGACGCAATTATTAATTAAAATATCCATGAATATTAATAGAAAATTTTAGAATCTAAATATGAATACGACAAGTATGATCATTCATAGTACTTAATCCTTATCTTGTAATCCTCCTGAGAAATCTCTTTGTTTCATCCCCACAGGATCCCTCTAATCTATAACTCCCCTGGACCATGTTCATTATCCTTCGGATTAATCTACGATGACTTAGAAATAGAAAGGGACGCAATTATCAATTAAAATATCCATGAAAATTAATAGAAAATTTTAGAATCTAAATAAGAATACGACAAGTATGATCATTCAAGGTACTCTATCCTTATCTTGTAATCCTCCTGAGAAATCTCTTTGTTTCATCCCCACAGGATCCCTCTAATCTTTAACTCCCCTGGACCATCTTCATCAACCTTCGGATTAATCTACGATGACATAGAAATAGAAAGGGATGCAATTATTAATTAAAATATCCATCAAAATTAATAGAAAATTTTAGAATCTAAATATGAATACGACAAGTATGATCATTCATAGTACTTAATCCTTAACTTGTAATCCTGCTGAGAAATCTCTTTGTTTCATCCCCACAGGATCCCTCTAATCTTTAACTCCCATGGACCATTTTCATCATCCTTCGGATTAATTTGCGATGACTTAGATATAGAAAGGGACGCAATTATTAATTAAAATATCCATGAAAATTAATAAAAAATTAAAAAATCTAAATAAGAATACGGCAAGTATGATCATTCATAGTACTTAATCCTTATCTTGTAATCCTCCTGAGAAATCTCTTTGTTTCATCCCCACAGGATCCCTCTAATCTTTAACTCCCCTGAACCATCTTCATCATCCTTCGGATTAATCTGCGATGACTTAGATATAGAAAGGGACGCAATTATTGATTAGAATATCCATGAAAATTAATAAAAAATTTAAAAATCTAAATAAGAATACGACAAGTATGATCATTCATAGTACTTAATCCTTATCTTGTAATCCACCTGAGAAATCTCTTTGTTTCATCCCCACAGGATACCTCTAATCTATAACTCCCCTGGACCATCAACATCCTCCTTCGGATTAATCTGCGATGACTTCGAAATTGAAAGAGACGCAATTATTAATAAAAATATCCATGAAAATTAAATTAAAATTTGAAAATCTAAATAAGAATACGACAAGTATGATCATTCATAGTACTTAATCCTTATCTTGTAATCCTCCTGAGAAATCTCTTTGTTTCATCCCCACAGGATCCCTCTTATCTTTAACTCCCCTGGACCATCTTCATCATCCTTCGGATTAATCTGCGATGACTTAGAAATTGAAAGGGACGCAATTATTAATTAAAATATCCATGAAAATTAATAGAAAATTTTAGAATCTAAATATGAATACGACAAGTATGATCATTCATAGTACTTAATCCTTATCTTTTAATTCTCCTGAGAAATCTCTTTGTTTCATCCCCACAGGATCCCTCTAATCTTTAACTCCCCTGGACCATCTTCATCATCCTTCGGATTAATCTGCGATGACTTAGAAATTGAAAGGGACGCAATTATTAATTAAAATATCCATGAAAATTAATATAAAATTTAAAAATCTAAATAAGAATACGACAAGTATGATCATTCATAGTACTTAATCCTTATCTTGTAATCCTCCTGAGAAATCTCTTTGTTTCATCCCCACAGGATCCCTCTTATCTTTAACTCCCCTGGACCATCTTCATCATCCTTCGGATTAATCTGCGATGACTTAGAAATTGAAAGGGACGCAATTATTAATTAAAATATCCATGAAAATTAATAGAAAATTTTAGAATCTAAATATGAATACGACAAGTATGATCATTCATAGTACTTAATCCTTTTCTTTTAATCCTCCTGAGAAATCTCTTTGTTTCATCCCCACAGGATCCCTCTAATCTTTAACTCCCCTGGACCATCTTCATCATCCTTCGGATTAATCTACGATGACTTAGAAATAGAAAGGGACGCAATTATTAATTAAAATATCCATGAAGATTAATAGAAAATTTTAGAATCTAAATAAGAATAAGACAAGTATGATCATTCATAGTACTTAATCCTTATCTTGTAATCCTCCTGGGAAATCTCTTTGTTTCATCCCCATGGGATCCCTCTAATCTTTAACTCCCCTGGACCATCTTCATCAACCTTCGGATTAATCTACGATGACATAGAAATAGAAAGGGACGCAATTATTAATTAAAATATCCATGAATATTAATAGAAAATTTTAGAATCTAAATATGAATACGACAAGTATGATCATTCATAGTACTTAATCCTTAACTTGTAATCCTCCTGAGAAATCTCTTTGTTTCATCCCCACAGGATCCCTCTAATCTTTTACTCCCCTAGACCATCTTCATCATCCTTCGGATTAATCTACGATGACAAAGAAATTGAAAGGGACGCAATTATTAATTAAAATATCCATGAAAATTAATATAAAATTTAAAAATCTAAATAAAAATACGACAAGTATGATCATTCATAGTACTTAATCCTTATCTTGTAATCCTAATGAGAAATCTCTTTGTTTCATCCCCACAGGATTACTCTAATCTTTAACTCCCCTGGACCATCTTCATCATCCTTTGGATTAATCTACGATGACTTAGAAATAGAAAGGGACGCAATTATTAATAACAACATCCATGAAAATTAATATAAAATTTAAAATTCTAAATAAGAATACGACAAGTATGATCATTCATAGTACTTAATCCTTATCTTGTAATCCTCCTGAGAAATCCTTTTATTTCATCCCCACAGGATCCCTCTAATCTTTAACTCCCCTGGACCATTTTCATCATCCTTCGGATTAATCTGCGATGACTTAGTAATAGAAAGGGACGCAATTATCAATTAAAATATCCATGAAAATTAATAGAAAATTTTAGAATCTAAATAAGAATACGACAATTATGATCATTCATAGTACTTAATCCTTATCTTGTAATCCTCCTGAGAAATCTCTTTGTTTCATCCCCACAGGTCCCCTATAATCTTTAAATCCCCTGGACCATCTTCATCATCCTTCGGATTAATCTACGATGACATAGAAATAGAAAGGGACGCAATTATTAATTAACATATCCATCAAAATTAATATAAAATTTAAAAATCTAAATAAGAATACGACAAGTATGATCATTCATAGTACTTAATCCTTATCTTGTAATCCTCCTGAGAAATCTCTTTTTTTCATCCCCACGGGATCCCTCTAATCTTTAACTCCCCTGGACCATCTTCATCATCCTTCGGATTAATCTACGATTACAAAGAAATTGAAAGGGACGGAATTATTAATTAAAATATTCATGAAAATTAATATAAAATTTAAAAATCTAAATAGAAATACGACAAGTATGATCATTCATAGTACTAAATCCTTATCTTGTAATCCTCCTGAGAAATCTCTTTGTTTCATCCCCACAGGATCCCTCTAATCTTTAACTCCCCTGGACAATCTTCATCATCCTTCGGATTAATCTATGATGACTTAGAAACAGAAAGTGACGCAATTATCAATTAAAATATCCATGAAAATTAATAGAAAATTTTAGAATCTAAATAAGAATAAGACAAGTATGATCATTCATAGTACTTAATCCTTATCTTGTAATCCTCCTGGGAAATCTCTTTGTTTCATCCCCATGGGATCCCTCTAATCTTTAACTCCCCTGGACCATCTTCATCAACCTTCGGATTAATCTACGATGACATAGAAATAGAAAGGGACGCAATTATTAATTAAAATATCCATGAATATTAATAGAAAATTTTAGAATCTAAATATGAATACGACAAGTATGATCAATCATAGTACTTAATCCTTAACTTGTAATCCTCCTGAGAAATCTCTTTGTTTCATCCCCACAGGATCCCTCTAATCTTTTACTCCCCTAGACCATCTTCATCATCCTTCGGATTAATCTACGATGACAAAGAAATTGAAAGGGACGCAATTATTAATTAAAATATCCATGAAAATTAATATAAAATTTAAAAATCTAAATAAAAATACGACAAGTATGATCATTCATAGTACTTAATCCTTATCTTGTAATACTAATGAGAAATCTCTTTGTTTCATCCCCACAGGATCCCTCTAATCTTTAACTCCCCTGGACCATCTTCATCATCCTTTGGATTAATCTACGATGACTTAGAAATAGAAAGGGACGCAATTATTAATAACAACATCCATGAAAATTAATATAAAATTTAAAATTCTAAATAAGAATACGACAAGTATGATCATTCATAGTACTTAATCCTTATCTTGTAATCCTCCTGAGAAATCCTTTTATTTCATCCCCACAGGATCCCTCTAATCTTTAACTCCCCTGGACCATTTTCATCATCCTTCGGATTAATCTGCGATGACTTAGTAATAGAAAGGGATGCAATTATCAATTAAAATATCCATGAAAATTAATAGAAAATTTTAGAATCTAAATAAGAATACGACAAGTATGATCATTCATAGTACTTAATCCTTATCTTGTAATCCTCCTGAGAAATCTCTTTGTTTCATCCCCACGGGATCCCTCTAATCTTTAACTCCCCTGGACCATCTTCATCATCCTTCGGATTAATCTGCGATGACTTAGATATAGAAAGGGACGCAATTATTGATTAGAATATCCATGAAAATTAATAAAAAATTTAAAAATCTAAATAAGAATACGACAAGTATGATCATTCATAGTACTTAATCCTTATCTTGTAATCCACCTGAGAAATCTCTTTGTTTCATCCCCACAGGATACCTCTAATCTATAACTCCCCTGGACCATCAACATCATCCTTCGGATTAATCTGCGATGACTTCGAAATTGAAATAGACGCAATTATTAATAAAAATATCCATGAAAATTAAATTAAAATTTGAAAATCTAAATAAGAATACGACAAGTATGATCATTCATAGTACTTAATCCTTATCTTGTAATCCTCCTGAGAAATCTCTTTGTTTCATCCCCACAGGATCCCTCTTATCTTTAACTCCCCTGGACCATCTTCATCATCCTTCGGATTAATCTGCGATGACTTAGAAATTGAAAGGGACGCAATTATTAATTAAAATATCCATGGAAATTAATAGAAAATTTTAGAATCTAAATATGAATACGACAAGTATGATCATTCATAGTACTTAATCCTTATCTTTTAATTCTCCTGAGAAATCTCTTTGTTTCATCCCCACAGGATCCCTCTAATCTTTAACTCCCCTGGACCATCTTCATCATCCTTCGGATTAATCTGCGATGACTTAGAAATTGAATGGGACGCAATTATTAATTAAAATATCCATGAAAATTAATATAAAATTTAAAAATCTAAATAAGAATACGACAAGTATGATCATTCATAGTACTTAATCCTTATCTTGTAATCCTCCTGAGAAATCTCTTTGTTTCATCCCCACAGGATCCCTCTTATCTTTAACTCCCCTGGACCATCTTCATCATCCTTCGGATTAATCTGCGATGACTTAGAAATTGAAAGGGACGCAATTATTAATTAAAATATCCATGAAAATTAATAGAAAATTTTAGAATCTAAATATGAATACGACAAGTATGATCATTCATAGTACTTAATCCTTTTCTTTTAATCCTCCTGAGAAATCTCTTTGTTTCATCCCCACAGGATCCCTCTAATCTTTAACTCCCCTGGACCATCTTCATCATCCTTCGGATTAATCTACGATGACTTAGAAATAGAAAGGGACGCAATTATTAATTAAAATATCCATGAAGATTAATAGAAAATTTTAGAATCTAAATAAGAATAAGACAAGTATGATCATTCATAGTACTTAATCCTTATCTTGTAATCCTCCTGGGAAATCTCTTTGTTTCATCCCCATGGGATCCCTCTAATCTTTAACTCCCCTGGACCATCTTCATCAACCTTCGGATTAATCTACGATGACATAGAAATAGAAAGGGACGCAATTATTAATTAAAATATCCATGAATATTAATAGAAAATTTTAGAATCTAAATATGAATACGACAAGTATGATCATTCATAGTACTTAATCCTTATCTTGTAATCCTCCTGAGAAATCTCTTTGTTTCATCCCCACAGGATCCCTCTAATCTATAACTCCCCTGGACCATGTTCATTATCCTTCGGATTAATCTACGATGACTTAGAAATAGAAAGGGACGCAATTATCAATTAAAATATCCATGAAAATTAATAGAAAATTTTAGAATCTAAATAAGAATACGACAAGTATGATCATTCAAGGTACTCTATCCTTATCTTGTAATCCTCCTGAGAAATCTCTTTGTTTCATCCCCACAGGATCCCTCTAATCTTTAACTCCCCTGGACCATCTTCATCAACCTTCGGATTAATCTACGATGACATAGAAATAGAAAGGGATGCAATTATTAATTAAAATATCCATCAAAATTAATAGAAAATTTTCGAATCTAAATATGAATACGACAAGTATGATCATTCATAGTACTTAATCCTTAACTTGTAATCCTGCTGAGAAATCTCTTTGTTTCATCCCCACAGGATCCCTCTAATCTTTAACTCCCATGGACCATTTTCATCATCCTTCGGATTAATTTGCGATGACTTAGATATAGAAAGGGACGCAATTATTAATTAAAATATCCATGAAAATTAATAAAAAATTTAAAAATCTAAATAAGAATACGGCAAGTATGATCATTCATAGTACTTAATCCTTATCTTGTAATCCTCCTGAGAAATCTCTTTGTTTCATCCCCACAGGATCCCTCTAATCTTTAACTCCCCTGAACCATCTTCATCATCCTTCGGATTAATCTGCGATGACTTAGATATAGAAAGGGACGCAATTATTGATTAGAATATCCATGAAAATTAATAAAAAATTTAAAAATCTAAATAAGAATACGACAAGTATGATCATTCATAGTACTTAATCCTTATCTTGTAATCCACCTGAGAAATCTCTTTGTTTCATCCCCACAGGATACCTCTAATCTATAACTCCCCTGGACCATCAACATCCTCCTTCGGATTAATCTGCGATGACTTCGAAATTGAAAGAGACGCAATTATTAATAAAAATATCCATGAAAATTAAATTAAAATTTGAAAATCTAAATAAGAATACGACAAGTATGATCATTCATAGTACTTAATCCTTATCTTGTAATCCTCCTGAGAAATCTCTTTGTTTCATCCCCACAGGATCCCTCTTATCTTTAACTCCCCTGGACCATCTTCATCATCCTTCGGATTAATCTGCGATGACTTAGAAATTGAAAGGGACGCAATTATTAATTAAAATATCCATGAAAATTAATAGAAAATTTTAGAATCTAAATATGAATACGACAAGTATGATCATTCATAGTACTTAATCCTTATCTTTTAATTCTCCTGAGAAATCTCTTTGTTTCATCCCCACAGGATCCCTCTAATCTTTAACTCCCCTGGACCATCTTCATCATCCTTCGGATTAATCTGCGATGACTTAGAAATTGAAAGGGACGCAATTATTAATTAAAATATCCATGAAAATTAATATAAAATTTAAAAATCTAAATAAGAATACGACAAGTATGATCATTCATAGTACTTAATCCTTATCTTGTAATCCTCCTGAGAAATCTCTTTGTTTCATCCCCACAGGATCCCTCTTATCTTTAACTCCCCTGGACCATCTTCATCATCCTTCGGATTAATCTGCGATGACTTAGAAATTGAAAGGGACGCAATTATTAATTAAAATATCCATGAAAATTAATAGAAAATTTTAGAATCTAAATATGAATACGACAAGTATGATCATTCATAGTACTTAATCCTTTTCTTTTAATCCTCCTGAGAAATCTCTTTGTTTCATCCCCACAGGATCCCTCTAATCTTTAACTCCCCTGGACCATCTTCATCATCCTTCGGATTAATCTACGATGACTTAGAAATAGAAAGGGACGCAATTATTAATTAAAATATCCATGAAGATTAATAGAAAATTTTAGAATCTAAATAAGAATAAGACAAGTATGATCATTCATAGTACTTAATCCTTATCTTGTAATCCTCCTGGGAAATCTCTTTGTTTCATCCCCATGGGATCCCTCTAATCTTTAACTCCCCTGGACCATCTTCATCAACCTTCGGATTAATCTACGATGACATAGAAATAGAAAGGGACGCAATTATTAATTAAAATATCCATGAATATTAATAGAAAATTTTAGAATCTAAATATGAATACGACAAGTATGATCATTCATAGTACTTAATCCTTAACTTGTAATCCTCCTGAGAAATCTCTTTGTTTCATCCCCACAGGATCCCTCTAATCTTTTACTCCCCTAGACCATCTTCATCATCCTTCGGATTAATCTACGATGACAAAGAAATTGAAAGGGACGCAATTATTAATTAAAATATCCATGAAAATTAATATAAAATTTAGAAATCTAAATAAAAATACGACAAGTATGATCATTCATAGTACTTAATCCTTATCTTGTAATCCTAATGAGAAATCTCTTTGTTTCATCCCCACAGGATTACTCTAATCTTTAACTCCCCTGGACCATCTTCATCATCCTTTGGATTAATCTACGATGACTTAGAAATAGAAAGGGACGCAATTATTAATAACAACATCCATGAAAATTAATATAAAATTTAAAATTCTAAATAAGAATACGACAAGTATGATCATTCATAGTACTTAATCCTTATCTTGTAATCCTCCTGAGAAATCCTTTTATTTCATCCCCACAGGATCCCTCTAATCTTTAACTCCCCTGGACCATTTTCATCATCCTTCGGATTAATCTGCGATGACTTAGTAATAGAAAGGGACGCAATTATCAATTAAAATATCCATGAAAATTAATAGAAAATTTTAGAATCTAAATAAGAATACGACAATTATGATCATTCATAGTACTTAATCCTTATCTTGTAATCCTCCTGAGAAATCTCTTTGTTTCATCCCCACAGGTCCCCTATAATCTTTAAATCCCCTGGACCATCTTCATCATCCTTCGGATTAATCTACGATGACATAGAAATAGAAAGGGACGCAATTATTAATTAACATATCCATCAAAATTAATATAAAATTTAAAAATCTAAATAAGAATACGACAAGTATGATCATTCATAGTACTTAATCCTTATCTTGTAATCCTCCTGAGAAATCTCTTTTTTTCATCCCCACGGGATCCCTCTAATCTTTAACTCCCCTGGACCATCTTCATCATCCTTCGGATTAATCTACGATTACAAAGAAATTGAAAGGGACGGAATTATTAATTAAAATATTCATGAAAATTAATATAAAATTTAAAAATCTAAATAGAAATACGACAAGTATGATCATTCATAGTACTAAATCCTTATCTTGTAATCCTCCTGAGAAATCTCTTTGTTTCATCCCCACAGGATCCCTCTAATCTTTAACTCCCCTGGACAATCTTCATCATCCTTCGGATTAATCTATGATGACTTAGAAACAGAAAGTGACGCAATTATCAATTAAAATATCCATGAAAATTAATAGAAAATTTTAGAATCTAAATAAGAATAAGACAAGTATGATCATTCATAGTACTTAATCCTTATCTTGTAATCCTCCTGGGAAATCTCTTTGTTTCATCCCCATGGGATCCCTCTAATCTTTAACTCCCCTGGACCATCTTCATCAACCTTCGGATTAATCTACGATGACATAGAAATAGAAAGGGACGCAATTATTAATTAAAATATCCATGAATATTAATAGAAAATTTTAGAATCTAAATATGAATACGACAAGTATGATCAATCATAGTACTTAATCCTTAACTTGTAATCCTCCTGAGAAATCTCTTTGTTTCATCCCCACAGGATCCCTCTAATCTTTTACTCCCCTAGACCATCTTCATCATCCTTCGGATTAATCTACGATGACAAAGAAATTGAAAGGGACGCAATTATTAATTAAAATATCCATGAAAATTAATATAAAATTTAAAAATCTAAATAAAAATACGACAAGTATGATCATTCATAGTACTTAATCCTTATCTTGTAATACTAATGAGAAATCTCTTTGTTTCATCCCCACAGGATCCCTCTAATCTTTAACTCCCCTGGACCATCTTCATCATCCTTTGGATTAATCTACGATGACTTAGAAATAGAAAGGGACGCAATTATTAATAACAACATCCATGAAAATTAATATAAAATTTAAAATTCTAAATAAGAATACGACAAGTATGATCATTCATAGTACTTAATCCTTATCTTGTAATCCTCCTGAGAAATCCTTTTATTTCATCCCCACAGGATCCCTCTAATCTTTAACTCCCCTGGACCATTTTCATCATCCTTCGGATTAATCTGCGATGACTTAGTAATAGAAAGGGATGCAATTATCAATTAAAATATCCATGAAAATTAATAGAAAATTTTAGAATCTAAATAAGAATACGACAAGTATGATCATTCATAGTACTTAATCCTTATCTTGTAATCCTCCTGAGAAATCTCTTTGTTTCATCCCCACGGGATCCCTCTAATCTTTAACTCCCCTGGACCATCTTCATCATCCTTCGGATTAATCTACGATTACAAAGAAATTGAAAGGGACGGAATTATTAATTAAAATATTCATGAAAATTAATATAAAATTTAAAAATCTAAATAGAAATACGACAAGTATGATCATTCATAGTACTAAATCCTTATCTTGTAATCCTCCTGAGAAATCTCTTTGTTTCATCCCCACAGGATCCCTCTAATCTTTAACTCCCCTGGACAATCTTCATCATCCTTCGGATTAATCTATGATGACTTAGAAACAGAAAGTGACGCAATTATCAATTAAAATATCCATGAAAATTAATAGAAAATTTTAGAATCTAAATAAGAATACGACAAGTATGATCATTCATAGTACTTAATCCTTATCTTGTAATCCTCCTGAGATATCTCTTTGTTTCACCCCATAGGATCCCTCTAATCTTTTACTCCCCTGGACCATCTTCATCATCCTTCGGATTAATCTACGATGACAATGTAATTGAAAGGGACGCAATTATTAATTAAAATATCCATGAAAATTAATATAAAATTTAAAAATCTAAATAAGAATACGACAAGTATGATCATTCATAGTACTTAATCCTTATCTTGTAATCCTCCTGAGAAATCTCGTTGTTTCATCCCCACAGGATCCCTCTAATCTTTTACTCCCCTAGAGCATCTTCATCATCCTTAAGATTAATCTACGATGACAAAGAATTTGAAAGGGACGCAATTATTAATTAAAATATCCATGAAAATTAATAGACAATTTTAGAATCTAAATAAGAATACGACAAGTATGATCATTCATAGTACTTAATCCTTATCTTGTAATCCTCCTGAGAAATCTCTTTGTTTCACCCCATAGGATCCCTCTAATCTTTTACTCCCCTGGACCATCTTCATCATCCTTCGGATTAATCTACGATGACAATGTAATTGAAAGGGACGCAATTATCAATTAAAATATCCATGAAAATTAATAGAAAATTTTAGAATCTAAATAAGAATACGACAAGTATGATCATTCATAGTACTTAATCCTTATCTTGTAATCCTCCTGAGAAATCTCTTTGTTTCACCCCATAGGATCCCTCTAATCTTTTACTCCCCTGGACCATCATCATCATCCTTCGGATTAATCTACGATGACAATGTAATTGAAAGGGACGCAATTATTAATTAAAATATTCATGAAAATTAATAAAAAATTTAAAAATCTAAATAAAAATATGACAAGTATGATCATTCATAGTACTTAATCCTTATCTTGTAATCCTCCTGAGAAATATCTTTGTTTCATCCCCACAGGATCCCTCTAATCTTTAATTCCCCTGGACCATCTTCTTCATCCTACGGATTAGTCTACGATGACTTAGAAATAGAAAGGGACGCAATTATTAATTAAAATATCCATGAAAATTAATATAAAATTTAAAAATCTAAATAAGAATACGACAAGTATGATCATTCATAGTACTTAATCCTTATCTTGTAATCTTCCTGAGAAATCTCTTTGTTTCATCCCCACAGGATCCCTCTAATCTTTAACTCCCCTGGACCAAGTTCATCATCCTTCGGATTAATCTACGATGACTTAGAAATAGAAAGGGACGCAATTATCAATTAAAATATCCATGAAAATTAATAGAAAATTTTAGAATCTAAATAAGAATACGACAAGTATGATCATTCAAGGTACTTAATCCTTATCTTGTAATCCTCCTGAGAAATCTCTTTGTTTCATCCCCACAGGATCCCTCTAATCTTTAACTCCCCTGGACCATCTTCATCAACCTTCGGATTAATCTACGATGACATAGAAATAGAAAGGGACGCAATTATTAATTAAAATATCAATCAAAATTAATAGAAAATTTTAGAATCTAAATATGAATACGACAAGTATGATCATTCATAGTACTTAATCCTTAACTTGTAATCCTCCTGAGAAATCTCTTTGTTTCATCCCCACTAGATCCCTCTAATCTTTTACTTCCCTAGACCATCTTCATCATCCTTCGGATTAATCTACGATGACAAAGAAATTGAAAGGGACGCAATTATTAATTAAAATATCCATGAAAATTAATATAAAATTTAAAAATCTAAATAAAAATACGACAAGTATGATCATTCATAGTACTTAATCCTTATCTTGTAATCCTCCTGAGAAATCTCTTTGTTTCATCCCCACAGGATCCCTCTAATCTTTAACTCCCCTGGACCATTTTCATCATCCTTCGGATTAATCTGCGATGACTTAGAAATAGAAAGGGACGCAATTATTAATTAAACTATCCATGAAAAAAATAAAAAATTTAAAAATCTAAATAAGAATACGATAAATATGATCATTCATAGTACTTAATCCTTATCTTGTAATCCTCCTGAGAAATCTCTTTGTTTCATCTCCACAGGATCCCTCTAATCTTTAACTCCCCTGGACCATCTTCATCATCCTTCGGATTAATCTACGATGACATAAAAATAGAAAGGGACGCAATTATTAATTAAAATATCCATGAAAATTAATAGAAAATTTTAGAATCTAAATAAGAATACGACAAGTATGATCATTCATAGTACTTAATCCTTATCTTGTAATCCTCCTGAGAAATCTCTTTGTTTCATCCCAAAGGAATCCCTCTAATCTTTAACTCCCCTGGACTATCTTCATCATCCTTCGGATTAATCTACGATGACATAAAAATAGATAGGGACGCAATTATTAATTAAAATATCCATGAAAATTAATAGAAAATTTTAGAATCTAAATAAGAATACGACAAGTATGATCATTCATAGTACTTAATCCTTATCTTGTAATCCTCCTGAGAAATCTCTTTGTTTCATCCCAAAGGAATCCCTCTAATCTTTAACTCCCCTGGACCATCTTCATGATCCTTCGGATTAATCTACGATGACTTAGAAATAGAAAGGGACGCAATTATCAAATAAAATATCCATGAAAATTAATAGAAAATTTTAGAATCTAAATAAGAATACGACAAGTATGATCATTCATAGTACTTAATCCTTATCTTGTAATCCTCCTGAGAAATCTCTTTGTTTCATCCCCACAGGATCCCTATAATCTTTAACTCCCCTGAACCATCTTCATCATCCTTCAGATTAATCTGCGATGACTTAGATATAGAAAGGGACGCAATTATTGATTAGAATATCCATGAAAATTAATAAAAAATTTAAAAATCTAAATAAGAATACGACTAGTATGATCATTCATAGTACTTAATCCTTATTTTGTAATCCTCCTGGGAAATCTCATTGTTTCATCCCCACAGGATCCCTCTAATCTTTAACTCCCCTGGACCATCTTCATCATCCTTCGGATTAATCTACGATGACTAAGAAATAGAATGGGACGCAATTATTAATTAAAATATCCATCAAAATTAATAGAAAATTTTAGAATCTAAAAAAGAATACGACAAGTATGATCATTCATAGTACTTAATCCTTATCTTATAATCCTCCTGGGAAATCTCTTTGTTTCATCCCCACAGGATCCCTCTAATCTTTAACTCCCCTGGACCATCTTCATCATCCTTCGGATTAATCTACGATGACATAGAAATAGAAAGGGTTGCAATTATTAATTAAAATATCCATGAAAATTAATAGAAAATTTTAGATTCTAAATATGAATACGACTAGTATGATCATTCATAGTACTTAATCCTTATCTTGTAATCCTCCTGGGAAATCTCTTTGTTTCATCCCCACAGGATCCCTCTGATCTTTAACTCCCCTGGACCATCTTAATCATCCTTCGGATTAATCTACAATGACATAGAAATAGAAAGGGATGCAATTATTAATTAAAATATCCATGAAAATTAATAGAAAATTTTAGAATCTAAATAAGAATACGACAAGTATGATCATTCATAGTACTTAATCCTTATCTTGTAATCCTCCTGAGAAATCTCTCTGTTTCATCTCCACTAGATCCCTCTAATCGTTAACTCCCCTGGACCATCTTCATCATCCTTTGGATTAATCTACGATGACTTAGAAGTAGAAAGGGACGAAATTATAAATTAAAATATTTATGAAAATTAATAAAATATTTAAAAATCTAAATAAGAATACGACAAGTATGATCATTCATAGTACTTAATCCTTATCTTGTAATCCCACGGTGAAATCTCTTTGTTTCATCCCCACATGATCCCTCTAATCTTTAACTCCCCTGGACCATCTTCATCATTCTTCGGATTAATCTACGATGACTAAGAAATTGAAAGGGACGCAATTATTAATTAAAATATCCATGAAAATTAATAGAAAATTTTAGAATCTAAATATGAATACGACAAGTATGATCATTCATAATACTTAATCCTTATCTTTTAATCCTCCTGAGAAATCTCTTTGCTTCATCCCCACAGGATCCCTCTAATCTTTAACTCTCCTGGACCATCTTCATCATCCTTCGGATTAATCTGCGATGACTTAGAAATTGAAAGGGACGCAATTATTAATTAAAATATCCATGAAAATTAATAAAAAATTTATAAATCTAAATAAGAATACGACAAGTATGATCATTCACAGTACTTAATCCATATCTTGTAATCCTCCTGAGAAATCTCTTTGTTTCATCCCCATAGGATCCCTCTAATCTTTAACTCCCCTGGACCAACTTCATCATCCTTCGGATTAATCTACGATGACATAGAAATAGAAAGGGTTGCAATTATTAATTAAAATATCCATGAAAATTAATAGAAAATTTTAGATTCTAAATATGAATACGACTAGTATGATCATTCATAGTACTTAATCCTTATCTTGTAATCCTCCTGGGAAATCTCTTTGTTTCATCCCCACAGGATCCCTCTGATCTTTAACTCCCCTGGACCATCTTCATCATCCTTCGGATTAATCTACAGTGACATAGAAATAGAAAGGGATGCAATTATTAATTAAAATATCCATGAAAATTAATAGAAAATTTTTAAATCTAAATATGAATACGACTAGTATGATCATTCATAGTACTTAATCCTTATTTTGTAATCCTCCTGGGAAATCTCTTTGTTTCATCCCCACAGGATCCCTCTAATCTTTAACTCCCCTGGACCATCTTCATCATCCTTCGGATTAATCTGCGATGACTTAGAAATTGAAAGGGACGCAATTATTAATTAAAATATCCATGAAAATTAATAAAAAATTTATAAATCTAAATAAGAATACGACAAGTATGATCATTCATAGTACGTAATCCATATCTTGTAATCCTCCTGAGAAATCTCTTTGTTTCATCCCCACAGAATCCCTCTAATCTTTAACTCCCCTGGACCATCTTCATCATCCTTCGGATTAATCTACGATGACTTAGAAATAGAAAGGGACGAAATTATAAATTAAAATATCCATGAAAATTAATAAAATATTTAAAAATCTAAATAAGAATACGACAAGTATGATCATTCATAGTACTTAATCCTTATCTTGTAATCCCACGGTGAAATCTCTTTGTTTCATCCCCACAGGATTCCTCTAATCTATAACTCCCCTGGACCATTTTCATCATCCTTCGGATTAATCTGCGATGACTCCGAAAGTGAAATGGACGCAATTTTTAATTAAAATATCCATGAAAATTAAAATAAAATTTGAAAATCTAAATAAGAATACGACAAGTATGATCATTCATAGTACTTAATCCTTATCTTGTAATCCTCCTGAGAAATCTCTTTGTTTCATCCCCACAGGATCCCTCTTATCTTTAACTCCCCTGGACCATCTTCATCATCCTTCGGATTAATCTGCGATGACTAAGAAATTGAAAGGGACGCAATTATTAATTAAAATATCCATGAAAATTAATAGAAAATTTTAGAATCTAAATATGAATACGACAAGTATGATCAATCATAGTACTTAATCCTTATCTTGTAATCCTCCTGAGAAATCTCTTTGTTTCATCCCCACAGGATCCCTCTAATCTTTAACTCCCCTGGACCATCTTCATCATCCTTCGGATTAATCTGCGATGAATTAGAAATAGAAAGGACGCAATTATTAATTAAAATATCCATGAAAATTAATGAAAAATTTAAAAATCTAATTAAGAATACGACAAGTATGATCATTCATACTACTTAATCCTTATCTTGTAATCCTCCTGAGAAATCTCTCTGTTTCATACCCACAGGATCCCTCTAATCTTTAACTCCCCTGGACCATCTTCATCATCCTTCGGATTAATCTACGATGACAAAGAAATTGAAAGGGACGGAATTATTAATTAAAATATCCATGAAAATTAATATAAAATTTAAAACTCTAAATAGGAATACGACAAGTATGATCATTCATAGTACTTAATCCTTATCTTGTAATCCTCCTGGGAAATCTCTTTGTTTCATCCCCACAGGATCCCTCTAATCTTAAACTCCCCTGGACCATCTTCATCATCCTTCGGATTAATCTACGATGACTTAGAAATAGAAAGGGACGCAATTATTAATTAAAATATCCATGAAAATTAATAGAAAATTTTAGAATCTAAATAAGAATACGACAAGTATGATCATTCATAGTACTTAATCCTTATCATGTAATCCTCCTGGGAAATCTCTTTGTTTCATCCCCACAGGATCCCTCTAATCTTTAACTCCCCTGGACCATCTTCATCATCCTTCGGATTAATCTTCGATGACATAGAAATAGAAAGGGATGCAATTATTAATTAATATATCCATGAAAATTAATAGAAAATTTTAGAATCTAAATATGAATACGACTAGTATGATCATTCAGAGTACTTAATCCTTATCTTGTAATCCTCCTGAGAAATCTCTTTGTTTCATCCCCACAGGATCCCTCTAATCTTTAACTCCCCTGGACCATCTTCATCATTCTTTGGATAAATCTACGATGACTTAGAAATAGAAAGGGACGCAATTATTAATTAAAATATCCATGAAAATTAATAGAAAATTTTAGAATCGAAATAAGAATACGACAAGTATGATCATTCATAGTACTTAATCCTTATCTTGTAATCCTCCTGAGAAATCTCTTTGTTTCATCCCCACAGGATTCCTCTAATCTATAACTCCCCTGGACCATCTTCATCATCCTTCGGATTAATCTGCGATGACATAGAAATAGAAAGGTACGCAATTATTAATTAAAATATCCATGAAAATTAATGAAAAATTTAAAAATCTAATTAAGAATACGACAAGTATGATCATTAATAGTACTTAATCCTTATCTTGTAATCCTCCTGAGAAATCTCTTTGTTTCATCCCCACAGGATCCCTCTAATCTTTAACTCCCCTGGACCATCTTCATCATCCTTCGGATTAATCTGCGATGACATAGAAATAGAAAGGGACGCAATTATTAATTAAAATATCCATGAAAATTAATAGAAAATTTTAGAATCTAAATAAGAATACGACAAGTATGATCATTCATAGTCCCTTATCCTTATCTTGTAATCCTCCTGGGAAATCTCTTTGTTTCATCCCCACAGGATCCCACTAATCTTTAACTCCCCTGGACCATCTTCATCATCCTTCGGATTAATCTGCGATGACATAGAAATAGAAAGGGACGCAATTATTAATTAAAATATCCATGAAAATTAATAGAAAATTTTAGAATCTAAATAAGAATACGACAAGTATGATCATTCATAGTACCTAATCCTTCTCTTGTAATCCTCCTGGGAAATCTCTTTGTTTCATCCCCACAGGATCCCTCTTATCTTTAACTCCCCTGGACCATCTTCATCATCCTTCGGATTAATCTACGATGACACAGAAATAGAAAGTGATGCAATTATTGATTAAGATATCCATGAAAATTAATAGAAAATTTTATAATCTAAATATGAATACGACTAGTATGATCATTCATAGTACTTAATCCTTATTTTGTAATCCTCCTGGGAAATCTCTTTGTTTCATCCCCACAGGATCCCTCTAATCTTTAACTCCCCTGGACCATCTTCATCACCCTTCGGATTAATCTACGATGACTTAGAAATAGAAAGGGACGCAATTATTAATTAAAATATCCATGAAAATTAATAGAAAATTATAGAATCTAAATTAGAATACGACAAGTATGATCATTCATAGTACTTAATCCTTATCTTGTAATCCTCCTGAGAAATCTCTTTGTTTCATCTCCACTAGATCCCTCTAATCGTTAACTCCCCTGGACCATCTTCATCATCCTTTGGATTAATCTACGATGACTTAGAAGTAGTAAGGGACGAAATTATAAATTAAAATATCCATGAAAATTAATAAAATATTTAAAAATCTAAATAAGAATACGACAAGTATGATCATTCATAGTACTTAATCCTTATCTTGTAATCCCACGGTGAAATCTCTTTGTTTCATCCCCACAGGATCCCTCTAATCTTTAACTCCCCTGGACCATCTTCATCATCCTTCGGATTAATCTACGATGACTTAGAAATAGAAAGGGACGCAATTATTAATTAAAATATCCATGAAAATTAATAGAAAATTTTCGAATCTAAATAAGAATACGACAAGTATGATCATTCATAGTACTTAATCCTTATCTTGTAATTCTCCTGAGAAATCTCTTTGTTTCATCCCCACAGGATCCCTCTAATCTGTAACTCCCCTGGACCATCTTCATCATCCTTCGGATTAATCTGCGATGACTTCGAAATTGAAAGAGACGCAATTATTAATTAAAATATCCATGAAAATTAAAATAAAATTTGAAAATCTAAATAAGAATACGACAAGTACGATCATTCATAGTACTTAATCCTTATCTTGTAATCCTCCTGAGAAATCTCTTTGTTTCATCCCCACAGGATCCCTCTTATCTTTAACTCCCCTGGACCATCTTCATCATCCTTCGGATTAATCTGCGATGACTTAGAAATTGAAAGGGACGCAATTATTAATTAAAATATCCATGAAAATTAATAGAAAATTTTACAATCTATATATGAATACGACAAGTATGATCATTGATAGTACTTAATCCTTATCTTGTATTTCTCCTGAGAAATCTCTTTGTTTCATCCCCACAAGATCCCTCTAATCTTTAACTCCCCTGGACCATCTTCATCATCCTTCGGATTAATCTACGATGACTTAGAAGTAGAAAGGGACGAAATTATAAATTAAAATATTCATGAAAATTAATAAAATATTTAAAAATCTAAATAAGAATACGACAAGTATGATCATTCATAGTACTTAATCCTTATCTTGTAATCCCACGGTGAAATCTCTTTGTTTCATCCCCACAGGATTCCTCTAATCTATAACTCCCCTGGACCATTTTCATCATCCTTCGGATTAATCTGCGATGACGTCGAAATTGAAATGGACGCAATTATTAATTAAAATATCCATGAAAATTAAAATAAAATTTGAAAATCTAAATAAGAATACGACAAGTATGATCATTCATAGTACTTAATCCTTATCTTGTAATCCTCCTGAGAAATCTCTTTGTTTCATCCCCACAGGATCCCTCTTATCTTTAACTCCCCTGGACCATCTTCATCATCCTTCGGATTAATCTGCGATGACTTAGAAATTGAAAGGGACGCAATTATTAATTAAAATATCCATGAAAATTAATAGAAAATTTTAGAATCTAAATATGAATACGACAAGTATGATCAATCATAGTACTTAATCCTTATCTTGTAATCCTCCTGAGAAATCTCTTTGTTTCATCCCCACAGGATCCCTCTAATCTTTAACTCCCCTGGACCATCTTCATCATCCTTCGGATTAATCTGCGATGAATTAGAAATAGAAAGGACGCAATTAATAATTAAAATATCCATGAAAATTAATGAAAAATTTAAAAATCTAATTAAGAATACGACAAGTATGATCATTCATACTACTTAATCCTTATCTTGTAATCCTCATGAGAAATCTCTCTGTTTCATACCCACAGGATCCCTCTAATCTTTAACTCCCCTGGACCATCTTCATCATCCTTCGGATTAATCTACGATGACAAAGAAATTGAAAGGGACGGAATTATTAATTAAAATATCCATGAAAATTAATATAAAATTTAAAAATCTAAATAGGAATACGACAAGTATGATCATTCATAGTACTTAATCCTTATCTTGTAATCCTCCTGAGAAATCTCTTTGTTTCATCCCCACAGGATCCCTCTAATCTTTAACTCCCCTGGACGATCTTCATCATCCTTCGGATTAATCTGCGATGACTTAGAAATAGAAAGGGACGCAATTATTAATTAAAATTTCCATGAAAATTAATATAAAATTTAAAAATCTAAATATGAATACGACAAGTATGATCATTCATAGTACTTAATCCTTATCTTGTAATCCTCCTGGGAAATCTCTTTGTTTCATCCCCACAGGATCCCTCTAATCTTAAACTCCCCTGGACCATCTTCATCATCCTTCGGATTAATCTGCGATGACATTGAAATAGAAAGGGACGCAATTATTAATTAAAATATCCATGAAAATTAATAGAAAATTTTAGAATCTAAATAAGAATACGACAAGTATGATCATTCATAGTACCTAATCCTTATCTTGTAATCCTCCTGGGAAATCTCTTTGTTTCATCCCCACAGGATCCCTCTTATCTTTAACTCCCCTGGATCATCTTCATCATCCTTCGGATTAATCTACGATGACATAGAAATAGAAAGTGATGCAATTATTGATTAAGATATCCATGAAAATTAATAGAAAATTTTATAATCTAAATATGAATACGACTAGTATGATCATTCATAGTACTTAATCCTTATCTTAAAATCCTCCTGAGAAATCTCTTTGTTTCATCCCTACAGGATCCCTCTAATCTTTACCTCCCCTGGACCATCTTTATCATCCTTCGGATTAATCTACGATGACTTAGAAATAGAAAGGGACGCAATTATCAATTAAAATACCCATGAAAATTAATAGAAAATTTTAGAATCTAAATAAGAATACGACATGTATTATCATACTTAGTACTTAATCCTTATCTTGTAATCCCACGGTGAAATCTCTTTGTTTCATCCCCACAAGATCCCTCTAATCTTTATCTCCCCTGGACCATCTTCATCATCCTTCGGATTAATCTACGATGACTTAGAAGTAAAAAGGGACGCAATTATAAATTAAAATATCCATGAAAATTAATAAAAAATTTAAAAATCTAAATAAGAATACGACAAGTATGATCATTCAGAGTACTTAATCCTTATCTTGTAATCCCACGGTGAAATCTCTTTGTTTCATCCCCACAGGATCCCTCTAATCTTTAACTCCCCTGGACCATCTTCATCATTCTTTGGATAAATCTACGATGACTTAGAAATAGAAAGGGACGCAATTATTAATTAAAATATCCATGAAAATTAATAGAAAATTTTAGAATCGAAATAAGAATACGACAAGTATGATCATTCATAGTACTTAATCCTTATCTTGTAATCCTCCTGAGAAATCTCTTTGTTTCATCCCCACAGGATTCCTCTAATCTATAACTCCCCTGGACCATCTTCATCATCCTTCGGATTAATCTGCGATGACATAGAAATAGAAAGGTACGCAATTATTAATTAAAATATCCATGAAAATTAATGAAAAATTTAAAAATCTAATTAAGAATACGACAAGTATGATCATTAATAGTACTTAATCCTTATCTTGTAATCCTCCTGAGAAATCTCTTTGTTTCATCCCCACAGGATCCCTCTAATCTTTAACTCCCCTGGACCATCTTCATCATCCTTCGGATTAATCTGCGATGACATAGAAATAGAAAGGGACGCAATTATTAATTAAAATATCCATGAAAATTAATAGAAAATTTTAGAATCTAAATAAGAATACGACAAGTATGATCATTCATAGTACCTAATCCTTATCTTGTAATCCTCCTGGGAAATCTCTTTGTTTCATCCCCACAGGATCCCTCTTATCTTTAACTCCCCTGGACCATCTTCATCATCCTTCGGATTAATCTACGATGACACAGAAATAGAAAGTGATGCAATTATTGATTAAGATATCCATGAAAATTAATAGAAAATTTTATAATCTAAATATGAATACGACTAGTATGATCATTCATAGTACTTAATCCTTATTTTGTAATCCTCCTGGGAAATCTCTTTGTTTCATCCCCACAGGATCCCTCTAATCTTTAACTCCCCTGGACCATCTTCATCACCCTTCGGATTAATCTACGATGACTTAGAAATAGAAAGGGACGCAATTATAAATTAAAATATCCATGAAAATTAATAGAAAATTATAGAATCTAAATTAGAATACGACAAGTATGATCATTCATAGTACTTAATCCTTATCTTGTAATCCTCCTGAGAAATCTCTTTGTTTCATCTCCACTAGATCCCCCTAATCGTTAACTCCCCTGGACCATCTTCATCATCCTTTGGATTAATCTACGATGACTTAGAAGTAGTAAGGGACGAAATTATAAATTAAAATATCCATGAAAATTAATAGAAAATTTTAGAATCTAAATAAGAATACGACAAGTATGATCATTCATAGTACTTAATCCTTATCTTGTAATCCCACGGTGAAATCTCTTTGTTTCATCCCCACAGGATCCCTCTAATCTTTAACTCCCCTGGACCATCTTCATCATCCTTCGGATTAATCTACGATGACTTAGAAATAGAAAGGGACGCAATTATTAATTAAAATATCCATGAAAATTAATAGAAAATTTTCGAATCTAAATAAGAATACGACAAGTATGATCATTCATAGTACTTAATCCTTATCTTGTAATTCTCCTGAGAAATCTCTTTGTTTCATCCCCACAGGATCCCTCTAATCTGTAACTCCCCTGGACCATCTTCATCATCCTTCGGATTAATCTGCGATGACTTCGAAATTGAAAGAGACGCAATTATTAATTAAAATATCCATGAAAATTAAAATAAAATTTGAAAATCTAAATAAGAATACGACAAGTACGATCATTCATAGTACTTAATCCTTATCTTGTAATCCTCCTGAGAAATCTCTTTGTTTCATCCCCACAGGATCCCTCTAATCTTTAACTCCCCTGGACCATCTTCATCATCCTTCGGATTAATCTACGATGACTTAGAAATTGAAAGGGACGCAATTATTAATTAAAATATTCATGAAAATTAATAAAATATTTAAAAATCTAAATAAGAATACGACAAGTATGATCATTCATAGTACTTAATCCTTATCTTGTAATCCCACGGTGAAATCTCTTTGTTTCATCCCCACAGGATTCCTCTAATCTATAACTCCCCTGGACCATTTTCATCATCCTTCGGATTAATCTGCGATGACTTCGAAATTGAAATGGACGCAATTATTAATTAAAATATCCATGAAAATTAAAATAAAATTTGAAAATCTAAATAAGAATACGACAAGTATGATCATTCATAGTACTTAATCCTTATCTTGTAATCCTCCTGAGAAATCTCTTTGTTTCATCCCCACAGGATCCCTCTTATCTTTAACTCCCCTGGACCATCTTCATCATCCTTCGGATTAATCTGCGATGACTTAGAAATTGAAAGGGACGCAATTATTAATTAAAATATCCATGAAAATTAATAGAAAATTTTAGAATCTAAATATGAATACGACAAGTATGATCAATCATAGTACTTAATCCTTATCTTGTAATCCTCCTGAGAAATCTCTTTGTTTCATCCCCACAGGATCCCTCTAATCTTTAACTCCCCTGGACCATCTTCATCATCCTTCGGATTAATCTGCGATGAATTAGAAATAGAAAGGACGCAATTAATAATTAAAATATCCATGAAAATTAATGAAAAATTTAAAAATCTAATTAAGAATACGACAAGTATGATCATTCATACTACTTAATCCTTATCTTGTAATCCTCCTGAGAAATCTCTCTGTTTCATACCCACAGGATCCCTCTAATCTTTAACTCCCCTGGACCATCTTCATCATCCTTCGGATTAATCTACGATGACAAAGAAATTGAAAGGGACGGAATTATTAATTAAAATATCCATGAAAATTAATATAAAATTTAAAAATCTAAATAGGAATACGACAAGTATGATCATTCATAGTACTTAATCCTTATCTTGTAATCCTCCTGAGAAATCTCTTTGTTTCATCCCCACAGGATCCCTCTAATCTTTAACTCCCCTGGACGATCTTCATCATCCTTCGGATTAATCTGCGATGACTTAGAAATAGAAAGGGACGCAATTATTAATTAAAATTTCCATGAAAATTAATATAAAATTTAAAAATCTAAATAAGAATACGACAAGTATGATCATTCATAGTACTTAATCCTTATCTTGTAATCCTCCTGGGAAATCTCCTTGTTTCATCCCCACAGGATCCCTCTAATCTTAAACTCCCCTGGACCATCTTCATCATCCTTCGGATTAATCTGCGATGACATTGAAATAGAAAGGGACGCAATTATTAATTAAAATATCCATGAAAATTAATAGAAAATTTTAGAATCTAAATAAGAATACGACAAGTATGATCATTCATAGTACCTAATCCTTATCTTGTAATCCTCCTGGGAAATCTCTTTGTTTCATCCCCACAGGATCCCTCTTATCTTTAACTCCCCTGGATCATCTTCATCATCCTTCGGATTAATCTACGATGACATAGAAATAGAAAGTGATGCAATTATTGATTAAGATATCCATGAAAATTAATAGAAAATTTTATAATCTAAATATGAATACGACTAGTATGATCATTCATAGTACTTAATCCTTATCTTAAAATCCTCCTGAGAAATCTCTTTGTTTCATCCCTACAGGATCCCTCTAATCTTTAACTCCCCTGGACCATCTTTATCATCCTTCGGATTAATCTACGATGACTTAGAAATAGAAAGGGACGCAATTATCAATTAAAATACCCATGAAAATTAATAGAAAATTTTAGAATCTAAATAAGAATACGACATGTATTATCATACTTAGTACTTAATCCTTATCTTGTAATCCCACGGTGAAATCTCTTTGTTTCATCCCCACAAGATCCCTCTAATCTTTATCTCCCCTGGACCATCTTCATCATCCTTCGGATTAATCTACGATGACTTAGAAGTAAAAAGGGACGCAATTATAAATTAAAATATCCATGAAAATTAATAAAAAATTTAAAAATCTAAATAAGAATACGACAAGTATGATCATTCAGAGAACTTAATCCTTATCTTGTAATCCCACGGTAAAATCTCTTTGTTTCATCCCCACAGGATCCCTCTAATCTTAAACTCCACTGGACCATCTTCATCATCCTTCGGATTAATCTACGATGACTTAGAAATAGAAAGGGACGGAATTATTAATTAAAATATCTATGAAAATTAATAAAAATTTAAAAATCTAAATAAGAATACGACAAGTATGATCATTCATAGTACATAATCCTTATCTTGTACTCCTCCTGAGAAATTTCTCTGTTTCATCCCCACAGGATCCCTCTAATCTTTAACTCCCCTGGACCATCTTCATCATCCTTCGGATAAATCTGCGATGACTTAGAAATAGAAAGGGACGCAATTATTAATTAAAATATCCATGAAAATTAATATAAAATTTAAAAATCTAAATAAGAATACGACAAGTATGATCATTCATAGTACTTAATCCTTATCTTGTAATCCTCCTGAGAAATCTCTTTGTTTCATCCCCACAGGATCCCTCTAATCTTTAACTACCCTGGACCATCTTCATCATCCTTCGGATTAATCTACGATGACTTGGAAATAGAAAGGGACGCAATTATTAATTAAAACATCCATAAAAAGTAATAGAAAATTTTAGAATCTAAATAAGAATACGACAATTATGATCATTCATAGTACTTAATCCTTATCTTGTAATCCTCCTGGGAAATCTCTTTGTTTCATCCCCACAGGATCCCTCTAATCTTTAACTCCCCTGGACCATCTTCATCATCCTTCGGATTAATCTACGATGACATAGAAATAGAAAGGGATGCAATTATTAATTAAAATATCCATGAAAATTAATAGAAAATTTTAGAATCTAAATATGAATACGACTAGTATGATCATTCATAGTTCTTAATCCTTATCTTGTAATCCTCTTGGGAAATCTCTTTGTTTCATCCCCACAGGATCCCTCTAATCTTTAACTCCCCTGGACCATCTTCATCATCCTTCGGATTAATCTACGATGACTTAGAAATAGAAAGGGACGCAATTATTAATTAAAATATCCATGAAAATTAATAGAAAATTTTAGAATCTAAATAAGAATACGACAAGTATGATCATTCATAGTACTTAATCCTTATCTTGTAATCCTCCTGAGAAATCTCTTTGTTTCATCCCCACAAGATCCCTCTAATCTTTATCTCCCCTGGACCATCTTCATCATCCTTCGGATTAATCTACGATGACTTAGAAGTAGAAAGGGACGCAATTATAAATTAAAATATCCATGAAAATTAATAAAAAATTTAAAAATCTAAATAAGAATACGACAAGTATGATCATTCAGAGTACTTAATCCTTATCTTGTAATCCCACGGTGAAATCTCTTTGTTTCATCCCCACAGGATCCCTCTAATCTTTAACTCCCCTGGACCATCTTCATCATTCTTTGGATAAATCTACGATGACTTAGAAATAGAAAGGGACGCAATTATTAATTAAAATATCCATGAAAATTAATAGAAAATTTTTGAATCTAAATAAGAATACGACAAGTATGATCATTCATAGTACTTAATCCTTATCTTGTAATCCTCCTGGGAAATCTCTTTGTTTCATCCCCACAGGATCCCTCTAATCTTTAACTCCCCTGGACCATCTTCATCATCCTTCGGATTAATCTACGATGACATAGAAATAGAAAGGGATGCAAATATTAATTAAAATATCCATGAAAATTAATAGAAAATTTTAGAATCTAAATATGAATACGACTAGTATGATCATTCATAGTACTTAATCCTTATCTTGTAATCCTCCTGGGAAATCTCTTTGTTTCATCCCCACAGGATCCCTCTAATCTTTAACTCCCCTGGACCATCTTCATCATCCTTCGGATTAATCTAGGATGAATTAGAAATAGAAAGGTACGCAATTATTAATTAAAATATCCATGAAAATTAATAGAAAATTTTAGAATCTAAATAAGAATACGACAAGTATGATCATTCATAGTACCTAATCCTTATCTTGTAATCCTCCTGAGAAATCTCTTTGTTTAATCCCCACAGGATCCCTCTAATCTTTATCTCCCCTGGACCATCTTCATCATCCTTCGGATTAATCTACGATGACTTAGAAGTAGAATGGGACGCAATTATAAATTAAAATATCCATGAAAATTAATAAAAAATTTAAAAATCTAAATAAGAATACGACAAGTATGATCATTCAGAGTACTTAATCCTTATCTTGTAATCCCACGGTGAAATCTCTTTGTTTCATCCCCACAGGATCCCTCTAATCTTTAACTCCCCTGGACCATCTTCATCATCCTTCGGATTAATCTACGATGACTTAGAAATAGAAAGGGACGCAATTATTAATTAAAATATCCATGAAAATTAATATAAAATTTAAAAATCTAAATAAGAATACGACAAGTATGATCATTCATAGTACTTAATCCTTATCTTGTAATCCTCCTGAGAAATCTCTTTGTTTCATCCCCACAGGATCCCTCTAATCTATAACTCCCCTGGACCATGTTCATCATCCTTCGGATTAATCTACGATGACTTAGAAATAGAAAGGGACGCAATTATCAATTAAAATATCCATGAAAATTAATAGAAAATTTTAGAATTCAAATAAGAATACGACAAGTATGATCATTCAAGGTACTCAATCCTTATCTTGTAATCCTCCTGAGAAATCTCTTTGTTTCATCCCCACAGGATCCCTCTAATCTTTAACCCCCCTGGACCATCTTCATCAACCATCGGATTAATCTACGATGACATAGAAATAGAAAGGGACGCAATTATTAATTAAAATATCCATCAAAATTAATAGAAAATTTTAGAATCTAAATATGAATACGACAAGTATGATCATTCATAGTACTTAATCCTTAACTTGTAATCCTCCTGAGAAATCTCTTTGTTTCATCCCCACAGGATCCCTCTAATCTTTAACTCCCATGGACCATTTTCATCATCCTTCGGATTAATTTGCGATGACTTAGATATAGAAAGGGACGCAATTATTAATTAAAATATCCATGAAAATTAATAAAAAATTTAAAAATCTAAATAAGAATACTGCAAGTATGATCATTCATAGTACCATAGAGTAAGGATATAGAGGGCTCGCCTCCATGTATCCAAGTGTCCCAACTTTTTTGCGTAGTTCCGGACCCAGCGCGCAGATGTCGCTGTGCGTCCGTTGCATCCGCTTGCTGGATGCAACGACGCATAAGGAAGGGGCCGCGAGCTGGATGCTTGGGGCCGCAGGCTATGGGCGGTGGTCAGCCCTCGCGCATCTTCTTCGTACCGATGAGTCCCCTCATTACAGGGGGCATTAAATTTGGCTAACTTTCTCTTTCAACGCGTATATTTCTATTACGTGCATCAATCTCTCCTATGAACATGGGGCCGTTTGAGATACGTTGGGCTTCAGTAATGGCAAGTAATGTGTATTCATTACGTATCATAATTTATTTTTGTGAATACTTTGATAAAACCCATCTTGAACATACATGTTAACCAAAATGTTAACTCTTATAGATAATTTTCATCATAGGGTACAACAGTATTTTCCTGGATTTCCTTCAATTCCTAATAATTGAAGTATATTTTGATTTATAAAAAACCAACGTCTAACCCAGAGTTTAAATACATTATAATCGATTCGAAATTCTTTATTAAAAAATATAAAAAAATCCCGTTATTTGACGATTAGTATATATGATTTGACGACATACAACGCGGGCGTGAGCCAAATTGGTGGTTGATTGCAGGTGCCAATGGGTGAGGTGGCGAGGCCACCACCTCAGGTCCCTCTCAGAAGGGGGCGCCGTATTTTTCTGCTGAAGAGTACAAAACTCCAATAATCACGCAAGTCTTATAGATACATTGCTAGTGTTCGCTTGATAAATTCAGCGATAGCTTCGTATACCCGTAAATATGGCTCCGATGACAGCTATAGTGATGTTTTCGGTAGCAGAGCCGACATCGATATCAATGGGACGCTATGATACGAGGGTTCCGCACACAATGTTCAACGCGTGCACTTCTTAAGCTTATCCTTTAGTTGGATGACTCACACCAAAAGATAAGATTACCATGAGAAAATTTCGAAAGTGCTGATTTGTTTACTCCTTGAAAAAATACAATGGAACATTCGAGAAATAATTCGAAACTTACACCCTGAAAACAGAGATTAAGATTACGTTTGAGAGACAAACAGATTGATAAAACGCTCAGATATTTTGCATGCGAGTGTTTAAAGGGCGTGAATGCAAAGCTTGGCTTGTGAGTAGTGCTTTTGAGAAATTCACAACAGTTCGAAGGAGAGTTTAGTTAGGATTTCATAAGGTACAGATGAACATCCGAAAATTCTTTTCACAGAACGCTAATAGCTCGAAGCCGCCATCGGAAAAAACGTATGTTAATGGCTATACGGTTTAGTTTGAAATAACCATAATTAGATGCATACGTTAGGATTGTCTTATTTTAGGGCAGTTATCGGAGGGCACACCTCAAGATGAGTTTAGCGACATTTGCAAAGTTACTTGTTCGTTATTAAGCATTCTGGATGATTAAAAGACTGTACAGTAGACTCTTCATTACTCGGGAAGATAGAAAATATACTGATATTTATTTTATGATTGACTGTGAATTTGATGTGTATTTATAAAAATTATTCGATAATAAAATTTCCGTAGAAATTTGAAAAAGTATTGGAGTAATACAAGATATTAGTAAATATCAATTCGCGATGATATTATTAATAATATAAGGAAAGGGTTAAGGTGACTTTGCACATAAGGGCGTGCACCCAGGAAAATTCCCGGCCCTGTCAGACTTTTTTCAAGTCCGTTTTTCCTTGGGAATTATTAATAATATAGTATGTTGGAAGCGAATCAGTCAGCTGAAAGTTATTGTGCGCGTAAGTTACGCTCATATTTATCGGAACTGTTACTTGATGACTTGAAATAAATTTGATAAACTATGACTTAAATTCTTCAGCTTCCTTTTCGATGCAGCCAATATTTTCTCTGGTAAAAGAATCCAATGAATCTCATCACTTATCCTGTCAACCTTGACGAAAGTGAAGTTCACATTAATTTTATTTTAGATTTATCGTTCAGTAGTTTAATAATAATTAATTAATAATTAATAATCATCAAAGCAACAGATAGTAATTCTTCAAATTAATGAGGAATAAGTTAATATAATTAAAAATAAACAGAAATAATAATATCTGTTCGTGGATTTCGGAGAAAGATCAAACTTCCGCGTAAATATCGGCACAACATCAACTGCAGGGATGAAGGGAGAAAATTGAGAGCCACTATGTTCTGTGTTGCATCCGCATCTCCCTCCTCCCCCTACCACTGTCAAATGTTTGGCTGAAGTTCAAGATAAGTAGTTTACTTCCGTCCTATATATGTTTTTGTATTGTATATAATTTTAAGGCTTGTTTTTTCCAATGATAACTTCCATGACATTCACCTTGATTGTAAAAAAAATATATATCGTAATCATTCGTCAAACTGCTATCTTTATAAAATTAACATTCGTGGCAAGGATTTTTTAGCAGTTACTTAAGGACTGAGGTAAAAAATTAATATTTGTTATGAACTATTGATTCAATAATCTTTTTCCGGAATTGATGACATCAAGAAAAAAGTTACCAGTATATCTCTCAAAACGCGAAAACTCTAATTTTAAGACAGGATGTACAAGACACTCGCTTTCACTTATTTGTTTCAATAGAAAACAGTTGTTAATAGAACTACCAAGAATTACGAGCTCTTCATCGCTAGAACTGGCTATATTTCGCCTATACACCCGCTATGTAACCAGATGTAGTCTGCAAAAATGTCCAGTCTCTCTAGTTTGAGACGCAACAACTTCAAGTAGAGTAGATGGATTTTCACCATGTGATTTTAATTTCATAGAATATTTATTTCTACGTTAATTAACGTAAATTTCAAATTTCTAATCGCCGTTACTGTTTTTTTACTGCAATTTGTTTGAGAAAAGCACTCAATTTTGGCGCGTAAATTTCGGTTGCTCAACTTTCTCCGATTGTCACTAAGTTACTTTTCGTTATTACAAATTGAATTTTGGATGCAAAGAAGATAATAATATTGGAAGTATATTTAAGTGAAAATAATTTATTTTTCAACAAATTTGCTATAGTTATACACAATTTTGTAAACTATCGCTAACTTCGGAGATAACGACGTCATTGAAATCAGAGTTGTACCGTTGTTCCCGCAAAGATAACAGAATCTCGAATGCTTACTTTAAAATAACTTCAGTAAACTAATATAATAACTATCAAGTTATATTTAATTCCGCGAAACCTTCCTTCCCTTTCCCCTCCAAAAGAGGGGAGCGAGCGGAGGGGAGGCAACCAGCGTGAACGAGGGTAAACGACAAGCTTGTTCTTGATCCTTAGAACGAAAAACGCCGCCTAAGACATCTTGTGGCGGTTAGGCGAAAGAAAAAAAGGTTGGGACACTTTCTCCCATAAGGTTAGCCCTCTATATCCTTACTCTATGATAGTACTTAATCCTTATCTTGTAATCCTCCTGAGAAATCTCTTTGTTTCATCCCCACAGGATCCCTCTAATCTTTAACTCCCCTGGACCATCTTCATCATCCTTCGGATTAATCTACGATGACTTCGAAATTGAAAGAGACGCAATTATTAATTAAAATATCCATGAAAATTAAAATAAAATTTGAAAATCTAAATAAGAATACGACAAGTATGATCATTCATAGTACTTAATCCTTATCTTGTAATCCTCCTGAGAAATCTCTTTGTTTCATCCCCACAGGATCCCTCTTATCTTTAACTCCCCTTGACCATCTTCATCATCCTTCGGATTAATCTGCGATGACTTAGAAATTGAAAGGGACGCAATTATTAATTAAAATATCCATGAAAATTAATAGAAAATTTTAGAATCTAAATATGAATACGACAAGTATGATCATTCATAGTACTTAATCCTTATCTTTTAATCCTCCTGAGAAATCTCTTTGTTTCATCCCCACGGGATCCCTCTAATCTTTAACTCCCCTGGACCATCTTCATCATCCTTCGGATTAATCTGCGATGACTTCGAAATTGAAAGAGACGCAATTATTAATTAAAATATCCATGAAAATTAAAATAAAATTTGAAAATCTAAATAAGAATACGACAAGTATGATCATTCATAGTACTTAATCCTTATCTTGTAATCCTCCTGAGAAATCTCTTTGTTTCATCCCCACAGGATCCCTCTTATCTTTAACTCCCCTTGACCATCTTCATCATCCTTCGGATTAATCTGCGATGACTTAGAAATTAAAAGGGACGCAATTATTAATTAAAATATCCATGAAAATTAATAGAAAATTTTAGAATCTAAATATGAATACGACAAGTATGATCATTCATAGTACTTAATCCTTATCTTTTAATCCTCCTGAGAAATCTCTTTGTTTCATACCCACAGGATCCCTCTAATCTTTAACTCCCCTGGACCATCTTCATCATCCTTCGGATTAATCTGCGATGACTTAGAAATTGAAAGGGAAGCAATTATTAATTAAAATATCCATGAAAATTAATATAAAATTTAAAAATCTAAATAAGAATACGACAAGTATGATCATTCATAGTACTTAATCCTTATCTTGTAATCCTCCTGAGAAATCTCTTTGTTTCATCCCCACAGGATCCCTCTTATCTTTAACTACCCTGGACCATCTTCATCATCCTTCGGATTAATCTGCGATGACTTAGAAATTGAAAGGGACGCAATTATTAATTAAAATATCCATGAAAATTAATAGAAAATTTTAGAATCTAAATATGAATACGACAAGTATGATCATTCATAGTACTTAATCCTTATCTTTTAATCCTCCTGAGAAATCTCTTTGTTTCATCCCCACAGGATCCCTCTAATCTTTAACTCCCCTGGACCATCTTCATCATCCTTCGGATTAATCTACGATGACTTAGAAATAGAAAGGGACGCAATTATTAATTAAAATATCCATGAAAATTAATAGAAAATTTTAGAATCTAAATAAGAATAAGACAAGTATGATCATTCATAGTACTTAATCCTTATCTTGTAATCCTCCTGGGAAATCTCTTTGTTTCATCCCCACAGGATCCCTCTAATCTTTAACTCCACTGGACCATCTTCATCAACCTTCGGATTAATCTACGATGACATAGAAATAGAAAGGGACGCAATTATTAATTAAAATATCCATGAATATTAATAGAAAATTTTAGAATCTAAATATGAATACGACAAGTATGATCATTCATAGTACTTAATCCTTAACTTGTAATCCTCCTGAGAAATCTCTTTGTTTCATCCCCACAGGATCCCTCTAATCTTTTACTCCCCTAGACCATCTTCATCATCCTTCGGATTAATCTACGATGACAAAGAAATTGAAAGGGACGCAATTATTAATTAAAATATCCATGAAAATTAATATAAAATTTAAAAATCTAAATAAAAATACGACAAGTATGATCATTCATAGTACTTAATCCTTATCTTGTAATCCTAATGAGAAATCTCTTTGTTTCATCCCCACAGGATTCCTCTAATCTTTAACTCCCCTGGACCATCTTCATCATCCTTTGGATTAATCTACGATGACTTAGAAATAGAAAGGGACGCAATTATTAATAACAACATCCATGAAAATTAATATAAAATTTAAAATTCTAAATAAGAATACGACAAGTATGATCATTCATAGTACTTAATCCTTATCTTGTAATCCTCCTGAGAAATCCTTTTATTTCATCCCCACAGGATCCCTCTAATCTTTAACTCCCCTGGACCATTTTCATCATCCTTCGGATTAATCTGCGATGACTTAGAAATAGAAAGGGACGCAATTATCAATTAAAATATCCATGAAAATTAATAGAAAATTTTAGAATCTAAATAAGAATACGACAATTATGATCATTCATAGTACTTAATCCTTATCTTGTAATCCTCCTGAGAAATCTCTTTGTTTCATCCCCACAGGTCCCCTATAATCATTAAATCCCCTGGACCATCTTCATCATCCTTCGGATTAATCTACGATTACAAAGAAATTGAAAGGGACGGAATTATTAATTAAAATATTCATGAAAATTAATATAAAATTTAAAAATCTAAATAGGAATACGACAAGTATGATCATTCATAGTACTTAATCCTTATCTTGTAATCCTCCTGAGAAATCTCTTTGTTTCATCCCCACAGGATCCCTCTAATCTTTAACTCCCCTGGACAATCTTCATCATCCTTCGGATTAATCTATGATGACTTAGAAACAGAAGGTGACGCAATTATCAATTAAAATATCCATGAAAATTAATAGAAAATTTTAGAATCTAAATAAGACTACGACAAGTATGATCATTCATAGTACTTAATCCTTATCTTGTAATCCTCCTGAGAAATCTTTTTGTTTCACCCCATAGGATCCCTCTAATCTTTTACTCCCCTGGACCATCTTCATCATCCTTCGGATTAATCTACGATGACAATGTAATTGAAAGGGACGCAATTATTAATTAAAATATCCATGAAAATTAATAGAAAATTTTAGAATCTAAATAAGAATACTACAAGTATGATCAATCATAGTACTTAATCCTTATCTTGTAATCCTCCTGAGAAATCTCTTTGTTTCATCCCAAAGGAATCCCTCTAATCATTAACTCCCCTGGACCATCTTCATGATCCTTCGGATTAATCTACGATGACTTAGAAATAGAAAGGGACGCAATTATCAATTAAAATATCCATGAAAATTAATAGAAAATTTTAGAATCTAAATAAGAATACGACAAGTATGATCAATCATAGTACTTAATCCTTATCTTGTAATCCTCCTGTGAAATCTCTTTGTTTCATCCCCACAGGATCCCTCTAATCTTTAACTCCCCTGAACCATCTTCATCATCCTTCGGATTAATCTGCGATGACTTAGATATAGAAAGGGACGCAATTATTGATTAGAATATCCATGAAAATTAATAAAAAATTTAAAAATCTAAATAAGAATACGACAAGTATGATCATTCATAGTACTTAATCCATATCTTGTATTCCCACTGGGAAATCTCATTGTTTCATCCCCACAGGATCCCTCTAATCTTTAACTCCCCTGGACCATCTTCATCATCCTTCGGATTAATCTACGATGACTAAGAAATAGAATGGGACGCAATTATTAATTAAAATATCCATGAAAATTAATATAAAATTTTAGAATCTAAAAAAGAATACGACAAGTATGATCATTCATAGTACTTAATCCTTATCTTATAATCCTCCTGGGAAATCTCTTTGTTTCATCCCCACAGGATCCCTCTAATCTTTAACTCCCCTGGACCATCTTCATCATCCTTCGGATTAATCTACGATGACATAGAAATAGAAAGGGTTGCAATTATTAATTAAAATATCCATGAAAATTAATAGAAAATTTTAGATTCTAAATATGAATACGACTAGTATGATCATTCATAGTACTTAATCCTTATCTTGTAATCCTCCTGGGAAATCTCTTTGTTTCATCCCCACAGGATCCCTCTGATCTTTAACTCCCCTGGACCATCTTCATCATCCTTCGGATTAATCTACAATGACATAGAAATAGAAAGGGATGCAATTATTAATTAAAATATCCATGAAAATTAATAGAAAATTTTAGAATCTAAATAAGAATACGACAAGTATGATCATTCATAGTACTTAATCCTTATCTTGTAATCCTCCTGAGAAATCTCTTTGTTTCATCTCCACTAGATCCCTCTAATCGTTAACTCCCCTGGACCATCTTCATCATCCTTTGGATTAATCTACGATGACTTAGAAGTAGAAAGGGACGAAATTATAAATTAAAATATCCATGAAAATTAATAAAATATTTAAAAATCTAAATAAGAATACGACAAGTATGATCATTCATAGTACTTAATCCTTATCTTGTAATCCCACGGTGAAATCTCTTTGTTTCATCCCCACAGGATCCCTCTAATCTTTAACTCCCCTGGACCATCTTCATCATCCTTCGGATTAATCTACGATGACTTAGAAATAGAAAGGGACGCAATTATTAATTAAAATATCCATGAAAATTAATATAAAATTTAAAAATCTAAATAAGAATACGACAAGTATGATCATTCATAGTACTTAATCCTTATCTTGTAATCCTCCTGAGAAATCTCTTTGTTTCATCCCCACAGGATCCCTCTAATCTATAACTCCCCTGGACCATGTTCATCATCCTTCGGATTAATCTACGATGACTTAGAAATAGAAAGGGACGCAATTATCAATTAAAATATCCATGAAAATTAATAGAAAATTTTAGAATCTAAATAAGAATACGACAAGTATGATCATTCAAGGTACTCAATCCTTATCTTGTAATCCTCCTGAGAAATCTCTTTGTTTCATCCCCACAGGATCCCTCTAATCTTTAACCCCCCTGGACCATCTTCATCAACCATCGGATTAATCTACGATGACATAGAAATAGAAAGGGACGCAATTATTAATTAAAATATCCATCAAAATTAATAGAAAATTTTAGAATCTAAATATGAATACGACAAGTATGATCATTCATAGTACTTAATCCTTGACTTGTAATCCTCCTGAGAAATCTCTTTGTTTCATCCCCACAGGATCCCTCTAATCTTTAACTCCCCTGGACCATCTTCATCATCCTTCGGATTAATCTACGATGACTTCGAAATTGAAAGAGACGCAATTATTAATTAAAATATCCATGAAAATTAAAATAAAATTTGAAAATCTAAATAAGAATACGACAAGTATGATCATTCATAGTACTTAATCCTTATCTTGTAATCCTCCTGAGAAATCTCTTTGTTTCATCCCCACAGGATCCCTCTTATCTTTAACTCCCCTTGACCATCTTCATCATCCTTCGGATTAATCTGCGATGACTTAGAAATTGAAAGGGACGCAATTATTAATTAAAATATCCATGAAAATTAATAGAAAATTTTAGAATCTAAATATGAATACGACAAGTATGATCATTCATAGTACTTATTCCTTATCTTTTAATCCTCCTGAGAAATCTCTTTGTTTCATCCCCACGGGATCCCTCTAATCTTTAACTCCCCTGGACCATCTTCATCATCCTTCGAATTAATCTGCGATGACTTCGAAATTGAAAGAGACGCAATTATTAATTAAAATATCCATGAAAATTAAAATAAAATTTGAAAATCTAAATAAGAATACGACAAGTATGATCATTCATAGTACTTAATCCTTATCTTGTAATCCTCCTGAGAAATCTCTTTGTTTCATCCCCACAGGATCCCTCTTATCTTTAACTCCCCTTGACCATCTTCATCATCCTTCGGATTAATCTGCGATGACTTAGAAATTAAAAGGGACGCAATTATTAATTAAAATATCCATGAAAATTAATAGAAAATTTTAGAATCTAAATATGAATACGACAAGTATGATCATTCATAGTACTTAATCCTTATCTTTTAATCCTCCTGAGAAATCTCTTTGTTTCATACCCACAGGATCCCTCTAATCTTTAACTCCCCTGGACCATCTTCATCATCCTTCGGATTAATCTGCGATGACTTAGAAATTGAAAGGGAAGCAATTATTAATTAAAATATCCATGAAAATTAATATAAAATTTAAAAATCTAAATAAGAATACGACAAGTATGATCATTCATAGTACTTAATCCTTATCTTGTAATCCTCCTGAGAAATCTCTTTGTTTCATCCCCACAAGATCCCTCTTATCTTTAACTACCCTGGACCATCTTCATCACCCTTCGGATTAATCTGCGATGACTTAGAAATTGAAAGGGACGCAATTATTAATTAAAATATCCATGAAAATTAATAGAAAATTTTAGAATCTAAATATGAATACGACAAGTATGATCATTCATAGTACTTAATCCTTATCTTTTAATCCTCCTGAGAAATCTCTTTGTTTCATCCCCACAGGATCCCTCTAATCTTTAACTCCCCTGGACCATCTTCATCATCCTTCGGATTAATCTACGATGACTTAGAAATAGAAAGGGACGCAATTATTAATTAAAATATCCATGAAAATTAATAGAAAATTTTAGAATCTAAATAAGAATAAGACAAGTATGATCATTCATAGTACTTAATCCTTATCTTGTAATCCTCCTGGGAAATCTCTTTGTTTCATCCCCACAGGATCCCTCTAATCTTTAACTCCACTGGACCATCTTCATCAACCTTCGGATTAATCTACGATGACATTGAAATAGAAAGGGACGCAATTATTAATTAAAATATCCATGAATATTAATAGAAAATTTTAGAATCTAAATATGAATACGACAAGTATGATCATTCATAGTACTTAATCCTTAACTTGTAATCCTCCTGAGAAATCTCTTTGTTTCATCCCCACAGGATCCCTCTAATCTTTTACTCCCCTAGACCATCTTCATCATCCTTCGGATTAATCTACGATGACAAAGAAATTGAAAGGGACGCAATTATTAATTAAAATATCCATGAAAATTAATATAAAATTTAAAAATCTAAATAAAAATACGACAAGTATGATCATTCATAGTACTTAATCCTTATCTTGTAATCCTAATGAGAAATCTCTTTGTTTCATCCCCACAGGATTCCTCTAATCTTTAACTCCCCTGGACCATCTTCATCATCCTTTGGATTAATCTACGATGACTTAGAAATAGAAAGGGACGCAATTATTAATAACAACATCCATGAAAATTAATATAAAATTTAAAATTCTAAATAAGAATACGACAAGTATGATCATTCATAGTACTTAATCCTTATCTTGTAATCCTCCTGAGAAATCCTCTTATTTCATCCCCACAGGATCCCTCTAATCTTTAACTCCCCTGGACCATTTTCATCATCCTTCGGATTAATCTGCGATGACTTAGAAATAGAAAGGGACGCAATTATCAATTAAAATATCCATGAAAATTAATAGAAAATTTTAGAATCTAAATAAGAATACGACAATTATGATCATTCATAGTACTTAATCCTTATCTTGTAATCCTCCTGAGAAATCTCTTTGTTTCATCCCCACAGGTCCCCTATAATCATTAAATCCCCTGGACCATCTTCATCATCCTTCGGATTAATCTACGATTACAAAGAAATTGAAAGGGACGGAATTATTAATTAAAATATTCATGAAAATTAATATAAAATTTAAAAATCTAAATAGGAATACGACAAGTATGATCATTCATAGTACTTAATCCTTATCTTGTAATCCTCCTGAGAAATCTCTTTGTTTCATCCCCACAGGATCCCTCTAATCTTTAACTCCCCTGGACAATCTTCATCATCCTTCGGATTAATCTATGATGACTTAGAAACAGAAGGTGACGCAATTATCAATTAAAATATCCATGAAAATTAATAGAAAATTTTAGAATCTAAATAAGACTACGACAAGTATGATCATTCATAGTACTTAATCCTTATCTTGTAATCCTCCTGAGAAATCTTTTTGTTTCACCCCATAGGATCCCTCTAATCTTTTACTCCCCTGGACCATCTTCATCATCCTTCGGATTAATCTACGATGACAATGTAATTGAAAGGGACGCAATTATTAATTAAAATATCCATGAAAATTAATAGAAAATTTTAGAATCTAAATAAGAATACGACAAGTATGATCAATCATAGTACTTAATCCTTATCTTGTAATCCTCCTGAGAAATCTCTTTGTTTCATCCCAAAGGAATCCCTCTAATCATTAACTCCCCTGGACCATCTTCATGATCCTTCGGATTAATCTACGATGACTTAGAAATAGAAAGGGACGCAATTATCAATTAAAATATCCATGAAAATTAATAGAAAATTTTAGAATCTAAATAAGAATACGACAAGTATGATCATTCATAGTACTTAATCCTTATCTTGTAATCCTCCTGTGAAATCTCTTTGTTTCATCCCCACAGGATCCCTCTAATCTTTAACTCCCCTGAACCATCTTCATCATCCTTCGGATTAATCTGCGATGACTTAGATATAGAAAGGGACGCAATTATTGATTAGAATATCCATGAAAATTAATAAAAAATTTAAAAATCTAAATAAGAATACGACAAGTATGATCATTCATAGTACTTAATCCATATCTTGTATTCCCACTGGGAAATCACATTGTTTCATCCCCACAGGATCCCTCTAATCTTTAACTCCCCTGGACCATCTTCATCATCCTTCGGATTAATCTACGATGAATAAGAAATAGAATGGGACGCAATTATTAATTAAAATATCCATGAAAATTAATAGAAAATTTTAGATTCTAAATATGAATACGACTAGTATGATCATTCATAGTACTTAATCCTTATCTTGTAATCCTCCTGGGAAATCTCTTTGTTTCATCCCCACAGGATCCCTCTGATCTTTAACTCCCCTGGACCATCTTCATCATCCTTCGGATTAATCTACAATGACATAGAAATAGAAAGGGATGCAATTATTAATTAAAATATCCATGAAAATTAATAGAAAATTTTAGAATCTAAATAAGAATACGACAAGTATGATCATTCATAGTACTTAATCCTTATCTTGTAATCCTCCTGAGAAATCTCTTTGTTTCATCTCCACTAGATCCCTCTAATCGTTAACTCCCCTGGACCATCTTCATCATCCTTTGGATTAATCTACGATGACTTAGAAGTAGAAAGGGACGAAATTATGAATTAAAATATCCATGAAAATTAATAAAATATTTAAAAATCTAAATAAGAATACGACAAGTATGATCATTCATAGTACTTAATCCTTATCTTGTAATCCCACGGTGAAATCTCTTTGTTTCATCCCCACAGGATCCCTCTAATCTTTAACTCCCCTGGACCATCTTCATCATTCTTCGGATTAATCTACGATGACTTAGAAATTGAAAGGGACGCAATTATTAATTAAAATATCCATGAAAATTAATAGAAAATTTTAGAATCTAAATATGAATACGACAAGTATGATCATTCATAATACTTAATTCTTATCTTTTAATCCTCCTGAGAAATCTCTTTGCTTCATCCCCACAGGATCCCTCTAATCTTTAACTCCCCTGGACCATCTTCATCATCCTTCGGATTAATCTGCGATGACTTAGAAATTGAAAGGGACGCAATTATTAATTAAAATATCCATGAAAATTAATAAAAAATTTATAAATCTAAATAAGAATACGACAAGTATGATCATTCATAGTACTTAATCCATATCTTGTAATCCTCCTGAGAAATCTCTTTGTTTCATCCCAATAGGATCCCTCTAATCTTAAACTCCCCTGGACCAACTTCATCATCCTTCGGATTAATCTACGATGACATAGAAATAGAAAGGGTTGCAATTATTAATTAAAATATCCATGAAAATTAATAGAAAATTTTAGATTCTAAATATGAATACGACTAGTATGATCATTCATAGTACTTAATCCTTATCTTGTAATCCTCCTGGGAAATCTCTTTGTTTCATCACCACAGGATCCCTCTGATCTTTAACTCCCCTGGACCATCTTCATCATCCTTCGGATTAATCTACAGTGACATAGAAATAGAAAGGGATGCAATTATTAATTAAAATATCCATGAAAATTAATAGAAAATTTTTAAATCTAAATATGAATACGACTAGTATGATCATTCATAGTACTTAATCCTTATTTTGTAATCCTCCTGGGAAATCTCTTTGTTTCATCCCCACAGGATCCCTCTAATCTTTAACTCCCCTGGACCATCTTCATCATCCTTCGGATTAATCTACGATGACTTAGAAATAGAAAGGGACGCAATTATTAATTAAAATATCCATGAAAATTAATAGAAAATTTTAGAATCTAAATAAGAATACGACAAGTATGATCATTGATAGTACTTAATCCTTATCTTGTAATCCTCCTGAGAAATCTCTTTGTTTCATCTCCACTAGATCCCTCTAATCGTTAACTCCCCTGGACCATCTTCATCATCCTTTGGATTAATCTACGATGACTTAGAAGTAGAAAGGGACTAAATTATAAATTAAAATATCCATGAAAATTAATAAAATATTTAAAAATCTAAATAAGAATACGACAAGTATGATCATTCATAGTACTTAATCCTTATCTTGTAATCCCACGGTGAAATCTCTTTGTTTCATCCCCACAGGATCCCTCTAATCTTTAACTCCCCTGGACCATCTTCATCATCTTCGGATTAATCTACGATGACTTAGAAATAGAAAGGGACGCAATTATTAATTAAAATATCCATGAAAATTAATAGAAAATTTTCGAATCTAAATAAGAATACAACAAGTATGATCATTCATAGTACTTAATCCTTATCTTGTAATTCTCCTGAGAAATCTCTTTGTTTCATCCCCACAGGATCCCTCTAATCTTTAACTCCCCTGGACCATCTTCATCATCCTTCGGATTAATCTTCGATGACATAGAAATAGAAAGGGATGCAATTATTAATTAATATATCCATGAAAATTAATAGAAAATATTAGAATCTAAATATGAATACGACTAGTATGATCATTCAGAGTACTTAATCCTTATCTTGTAATCCTCCTGAGAAATCTCTTTGTTTCATCCCCACAGGATCCCTCTAATCTTTAACTCCCCTGGACCATCTTCATCATCCTTCGGATTAATCTACGATGACTTAGAAATAGAAAGGGACGCAATTATTAATTAAAATATCCATGAAAATTAATAGAAAATTTAAAAATCTAAATAAGAATACGACAAGTATGATCATTCATAGTACTTAATCCTTATCTTGTAATCCTCCTGGGAAATCTCTTTGTTTCATCCCCACAGGATCCCTCTAATCTTAAACTCCCCTGGACCATCTTCATCATCCTTCGGATTAATCTACGATGACTTAGAAATAGAAAGGGACGCAATTATTAATTAAAATATCCATGAAAATTAATAGAAAATTTTAGAATCTAAATAAGAATACGACAAGTATGATCATTCATAGTACTTAATCCTTATCATGTAATCCTCCTGGGAAATCTCTTTGTTTCATCCCCACAGGATCCCTCTAATCTTTAACTCCCCTGGACCATCTTCATCATCCTTCGGATTAATCTTCGATGACATAGAAATAGAAAGGGATGCAATTATTAATTAATATATCCATGAAAATTAATAGAAAATATTAGAATCTAAATATGAATACGACTAGTATGATCATTCAGAGTACTTAATCCTTATCTTGTAATCCTCCTGAGAAATCTCTTTGTTTCATCCCCACAGGATCCCTCTAATCTTTAACTCCCCTGGACCATCTTCATCATTCTTTGGATAAATCTACGATGACTTAGAAATAGAAAGGGACGCAATTATTAATTAAAATATCCATGAAAATTAATAGAAAATTTTAGAATCGAAATAAGAATACGACAAGTATGATCATTCATAGTACTTAATCCTTATCTTGTAATCCTCCTGAGAAATCTCTTTGTTTCATCCCCACAGGATTCCTCTAATCTATAACTCCCCTGGACCATCTTCATCATCCTTCGGATTAATCTGCGATGACATAGAAATAGAAAGGTACGCAATTATTAATTAAAATATCCATGAAAATTAATGAAAAATTTAAAAATCTAATTAAGAATACGACAAGTATGATCATTCATAGAACTTAATCCTTATCTTGTAATCCTCCTGAGAAATCTCTTTGTTTCATCCCCACAGGATCCCTCTAATCTTTAACTCCCCTGGACCATCTTCATCATCCTTCGGATTAATCTGCGATGACATAGAAATAGAAAGGGACGCAATTATTAATTAAAATATCCATGAAAATTAATAGAAAATTTTAGAATCTAAATAAGAATACGACAAGTATGATCATTCATAGTACCTAATCCTTATCTTGTAATCCTCCTGGGAAATCTCTTTGTTTCATCCCCCCAGGATCCCACTAATCTTTAACTCCCCTGCACCATCTTCATCATCCTTCGGATTAATCTGCGATGACATAGAAATAGAAAGGGACGCAATTATTAATTAAAATATCCATGAAAATTAATAGAAAATTTTAGAATCTAAATAAGAATACGACAAGTATGATCATTCATAGTACCTAATCCTTATCTTGTAATCCTCCTGGGAAATCTCTTTGTTTCATCCCCACAGGATCCCTCTTATCTTTAACTCCCCTGGACCATCTTCATCATCCTTCGGATTAATCTACGATGACACAGAAATAGAAAGTGATGCAATTATTGATTAAGATATCCATGAAAATTAATAGAAAATTTTATAATCTAAATATGAATACGACTAGTATGATCATTCATAGTACTTAATCCTTATTTTGTAATCCTCCTGGGAAATCTCTTTGTTTCATCCCCACAGGATCCCTCTAATCTTTAACTCCCCTGGACCATCTTCATCATCCTTCGGATTAATCTACGATGACTTAGAAATAGAAAGGGACGCAATTATTAATTAAAATATCCATGAAAATTAATAGAAAATTTTAGAATCTAAATAAGAATACGACAAGTATGATCATTCATAGTACTTAATCCTTATCTTGTAATCCTCCTGAGAAATCTCTTTGTTTCATCTCCACTAGATCCCTCTAATCGTTAACTCCCCTGGACCATCTTCATCATCCTTTGGATTAATCTACGATGACTTAGAAGTAGAAAGGGACGAAATTATAAATTAAAATATCCATGAAAATTAATAAAATATTTAAAAATCTAAATAAGAATACGACAAGTATGATCATTCATAGTACTTAATCCTTATCTTGTAATCCCACGGTGAAATCTCTTTGTTTCATCCCCACAGGATCCCTCTAATCTTTAACTACCCTGGACCATCTTCATCATCCTTCGGATTAATCTACGATGACTTAGAAATAGAAAGGGACGCAATTATTAATTAAAATATCCATGAAAATTAATAGAAAATTTTCGAACCTAAATAAGAATACGACAAGTATGATCATTCATAGTACTTAATCCTTATCTTGTAATTCTCCTGAGAAATCTCTTTGTTTCATCCCCACAGGATCCCTCTAATCTGTAACTCCCCTGGACCATCTTCATCATCCTTCGGATTAATCTGCGATGACTTCGAAATTGAAAGAGACGCAATTATTAATTAAAATATCCATGAAAATTAAAATAAAATTTGAAAATCTAAATAAGAATACGACAAGTACGATCATTCATAGTACTTAATCCTTATCTTGTAATCCTCCTGAGAAATCTCTTTGTTTCATCCCCACAGGATCCCTCTTATCTTTAACTCCCCTGGACCATCTTCATAATCCTTCGGATTAATCTGCGATGACTTAGAAATTGAAAGGGACGCAATTATTAATTAAAATATCAATGAAAATTAATAGAAAATTTTAGAATCTAAATATGAATACGACAAGTATGATCATTCATAGTACTTAATCCTTATCTTGTAATCCCACGGTGAAATCTCTTTGTTTCATCCCCACAGGATCCCTCTAATCTTTAACTCCCCTGGACCATCTTCATCATCCTTCGGATTAATCTACGATGACTTAGAAGTAGAAAGGGACGAAATTATAAATTAAAATATCCATGAAAATTAATAAAATATTTAAAAATCTAAATAAGAATACGACAAGTATGATCATTCATAGTACTTAATCCTTATCTTGTTATCCCACGGTGAAATCTCTTTGTTACATCCCCACAGGATTCCTCTAATCTATAACTCCCCTGGACCATTTTCATCATCCTTTGGATTAATCTGCGATGACTTCGAAATTGAAATGGACGCAATTATTAATTAAAATATCCATGAAAATTAAAATAAAATTTGAAAATCTAAATAAGAATACGACAAGTATGATCATTCATAGTACTTAATCCTTATCTTGTAATCCTCCTGAGAAATCTCTTTGTTTCATCCCCACAGGATCCCTCTTATCTTTAACTCCCCTGGACCATCTTCATCATCCTTCGGATTAATCTGCGATGACTTAGAAATTGAAAGGGACGCAATTATTAATTAAAATATCCATGAAAATTAATAGTAAATTTTAGAATCTAAATATGAATACGACAAGTATGATCAATCATAGTACTTAATCCTTATCTTGTAATCCTCCTGAGAAATCTCTTTGTTTCATCCCCACAGGATCCCTCTAATCTTTAACTCCCCTGGACCATCTTCATCATCCTTCGGATTAATCTGCGATGAATTAGAAATAGAAAGGACGCAATTAATAATTAAAATATCCATGAAAATTAATGAAAAATTTAAAAATCTAATTAAGAATACGACAAGTATGATCATTCATACTACTTAATCCTTATCATGTAATCCTCCTGAGAAATCTCTCTGTTTCATACCCACAGGATCCCTCTAATCATTAACTCCCCTGGACCATCTTCATCATCCTTCGGATTAATCTACGATGACAAAGAAATTGAAAGGGACGGAATTATTAATTAAAATATCCATAAAAATTAATATAAAATTTAAAAATCTAAATAGGAATACGACAAGTATGATCATTCATAGTACTTAATCCTTATCTTGTAATCCTCCTGAGAAATCTGTTTGTTTCATCCCCACAGGATCCCTCTAATCTTTAACTCCCCTGGACGATCTTCATCATCCTTCGGATTAATCTGCGATGACTTAGAAATAGAAAGGGACGCAATTATTAATTAAAATTTCCATGAAAATTAATATAAAATTTAAAAATCTAAATAAGAATACGACAAGTATGATCATTCATAGTACTTAATCCTTATCTTGTAATCCTCCTGGGAAATCTCTTTGTTTCATCCCCACAGGATCCCTCTAATCTTAAACTCCCCTGGACCATCTTCATCATCCTTCGGATTAATCTGCGATGACATTGAAATAGAAAGGGACGCAATTATTAATTAAAATATCCATGAAAATTAAAAGAAAATTTTAGAATCTAAATAAGAATACGACAAGTATGATCATTCATAGTACCTAATCCTTATCATGTAATCCTCCTGGGAAATCTCTTTGTTTCATCCCCACAGGATCCCTCTTATCTTTAACTCCCCTGGATCATCTTCATCATCCTTCGGATTAATCTACGATGACATAGAAATAGAAAGTGATGCAATTATTGATTAAGAATCCATGAAAATTAATAGAAAATTTTATAATCTAAATATGAATACGACTAGTATGATCATTCATAGTACTTAATCCTTATCTTGTAATCCTCCTGGGAAATCTCTTTGTTTCATTCCCACAGGATCCCTCTAATCTTTAACTCCCCTGGACCATCTTTATCATCCTTCGGATTAATCTACGATGACTTAGAAATAGAAAGGGACGCAATTATTAATTAAAATATCCATGAAAATTAATAGAAAATTTTAGAATCTAAATAAGAATAAGACATGTATGATCATTCTTATTACTTAATCCTTATCTTGTAATCCTCCTGAGAAATCTCTTTGTTTCATCCCCACAAGATCCCTCTAATCTTTATCTCCCCTGGACCATCTTCATCATCCTTCGGATTAATCTACGATGACTTAGAAGTAAAAAGGGACGCAATTATAAATTAAAATATCCATGAAAATTAATAAAAAATTTAAAAATCTAAATAAGAATACGACAAGTATGATCATTCAGAGTACTTAATCCTTATCTTGTAATCCCACGGTGAAATCTCTTTGTTTCATCCCCACAGGATCCCTCTAATCTTAAACTCCACTGGACCATCTTCATCATCCTTCGGATTAATCTACGATGACTTAGAAATAGAAAGGGACGGAATTATTAATTAAAATATCTATGAAAATTAATAAAAATTTAAAAATCTAAATAAGAATACGACAAGTATGATCATTCATAGTACATAATCCTTATCTTGTACTCCTCCTGAGAAATTTCTCTGTTTCATCCCCACAGGATCCCTCTAATCGTTAACTCCCCTGGACCATCTTCATCATCCTTCGGATTAATCTACGATGACTTAGAAATAGAAAGGGACGGAATTATTAATTAAAATATCCATGAAAATTAATAGAAAATTTTAGAATCTAAATAAGAATACGACAAGTATGATCATTCATAGTACTTAATCCTTATCTTGTAATCCTCCTGGGAAATCTCTTTGTTTCATCCCCACAGGATCCCTCTAATCTTTAACTCCCCTGGACCATCTTCATCACCCTTCGGATAAATCTGCGATGACTTAGAAATAGAAAGGGACGCAATTATTAATTAAAATATCCATGAAAATTAATATAAAATTTAAAAATCTAAATAAGAATACGACAAGTATGATCATTCATAGTACTTAATCCTTATCTTGTAATCCTACTGGGAAATCTCTTTGTTTCATCCCCACAGGATCCCTCTAATCTTTAACTACCCTGGACCATCTTCATCATCCTTCGGATTAATCTACGATGACTTAGAAATAGAAAGGGACGCAATTATTAATTAAAACATCCATAAAAAGTAATAGAAAATTTTAGAATCTAAATAAGAATACGACAAGTATGATCATTCATAGTACTTAATCCTTATCTTGTAATCCTCCTGGGAAATCTCTTTGTTTCATCCCCACAGGATCCTTCTAATCTTTAACTCCCCTGGACCATCTTCATCATCCTTCGGATTAATCTACGATGACATAGAAATAGAAAGGGATGCAATTATTAATTAAAATATCCATGAAAATTAATAGAAAATTTTAGAATCTAAATATGAATACGACTAGTATGATCATACATAGTTCTTAATCCTTATCTTGTAATCCTCTTGGGAAATCTCTTTGTTTCATCCCCACAGGATCCCTCTACTCTTTAACTCCCCTGGACCATCTTCATCATCCTTCGGATTAATCTACGATGAATTAGAAATAGAAAGGGACGCATTAATTAATAAAAATATCCATGAAAATTAATAGAAAATTTTAGAATCTAAATAAGAATACGACAAGTATGATCATTCATAGTACTTAATCCTTATCTTGTAATCCTCCTGAGCAATCTCTTTGTTTCATCCCCACAAGATCCCTCTAATCTTTATCTCCCCTGGACCATCTTCATCATCCTTCGGATTAATCTACGATGACTTAGAAGTAGAAAGGGACGCAATTATAAATTAAAATATCCATGAAAATTAATAAAAAATTTAAAAATCTAAATAAGAATACGACAAGTATGATCATTCAGAGTACTTAATCCTTATCTTGTAATCCCACGGTGAAATCTCTTTGTTTCATCCCCACAGGATCCCTCTAATCTTTAACTCCCCTGGACCATCTTCATCATTCTTTGGATAAATCTACGATGCTAAGAAATAGAAAGGGACGCAATTATTAATTAAAATATCCATGAAAATTAATAGAAAATTTTTGAATCTAAATAAGAATACGACAAGTATGATCATTCATAGTACTTAATCCTTATCTTGTAATCCTCCTGGGAAATCTCTTTGTTTCATCCCCACAGGATCCCTCTAATCTTTAACTCCCCTGGACCATCTTCATCATCCTTCGGATTAATCTACGATGACATAGAAATAGAAAGGGATACAAATATTAATTAAAATATCCATGAAAATTAATAGAAAATTTTAGAATCTAAATATGAATACGACTAGTATGATCATTCATAGTACTTAATCCTTATCTTGTAATCCTCCTGGGAAATCTCTTTGTTTCATCCCCACAGGATTCCTCTAATCTTTAACTCCCCTGGACCATCTTCATCATCCTTCGGATTAATCTACGATGAATTAGAAATAGAAAGGTACGCAATTATTAATTAAAATATCCATGAAAATTAATAGAAAATTTTAGAATCTAAATAAGAATACGACAAGTATGATCATTCATAGTACTTAATCCTTATCTTGTAATCCTCCTGGGAAATCTCTTTGTTTCATCCCCACAGGATTCCTCTAATCTTTAACTCCCCTGGACCATCTTCATCATCCTTCGGATTAATCTACGATGACTTAGAAGTAGAAAGGGACGCAATTATTATTTAAAATATCCATGAAAATTAATAGAAAATTTTAGAATCTAAATAAGAATACGACAAGTATGATCATTCATAGTACTTAATCCTTATCTTGTAATCCTCCTGAGAAATCTCTTTGTTTCATCCCCACAGGATCCCTCTAATCTTTAACTCCACTGGACCATCTTCATCATCCTTCCGATTAATCTACGATGACTTAGAAATAGAATGGGACGCAATTATTAATTAAAATATCCATGAAAATTAATGAAAAATTTAAAAATCTAATTAAGAATACGACAAGTATGATCATTCATAGTACTTAATCCTTATCTTGTAATCCTCCTGAGAAATCTCTTTGTTTCATCCCCACAGGATCCCTCTAATCTTTAACTCCCCTGGACCATCTTCATCATCCTTCGGATTAATCTGCGATGACATAGAAATAGAAAGGGACGCAATTATTAATTAAAATATCCATGAAAATTAATAGAAAATTTTAGAATCTAAATAAGAATACGACAAGTATGATCATTCATAGTACTTAATCCTTATCTTGTAATCCTCCTGGGAAATCTCTTTGTTTCATCCCCACAGGATCCCTCTAATCTTTAACTCCCCTGGACCATCTTCATCATCCTTCGGATTAATCTACGATGACATAGAAATAGAAAGGGATGCAATTATTAATTAAAATATCCATGAAAATTAATAGAAAATTTTAGAATCTAAATATGAATACGACTTGTATGATCATTCTTAGTACTTAATCCTTATCTTGTAATCCTCCTGGGAAATCTCTTTGTTTCATCCCCACAGGATCCCTCTAATCTTTAACTCAACTGGACCATCTTCATCATCCTTCGGATTAATCTACGATGACTTAGAAATAGAAAGGGACTTAATTATTAATTAAAATATCCATGATAATTAATAGAAAATTTTAGAATCTTAATAAGAATACGACAAGTATGATCATTCATAGTACTTAATCCTTATCTTGTAATCCTCCTGAGAAATCTCTTTGTTACATCCCCACAAGATCCCTCTAATCTTTATCTCCCCTGGACCATCTTCATCATCCTTGGATTAATCTACGATGACTTAGACGTAGAAAGGGACGCAATTATAAATTAGAATATCCAAGAAAATTAATAAAAAATTTAAAAATCTAAATAAGAATACGACAAGTATGATCATTCAGAGTACTTAATACTTATCTTGTAATCCCTCGGTGAAATCTCTTTGTTTCATCCCCACAGGATCCCTCTAATCTTTAACTCCCCTGGACCATCTTCATCATCCTTTGGATAAATCTACCATGACTTAGAAATAGAAAGGGACGCAATTATTAATTAAAATATCCATGAAAAATAATGAAAATTTAAAAATCTAATTAAGAATACGACAAGTATGATCATTCATAGTACTTAATCCTTATCTTGTAATCCTCCTGAGAAATCTCTTTCTTTCATCCCCACAGGATCCCTCTAATCTTTAACTCCACTGGACCATCTTCATCATCCTTCGGATTAATCTACGATGACTTAGAAATAGAAAGGGACGGAATTATTAATTAAAATATATATGAAAATTAATAAAAATTTAAAAATCTAAATAAGAATACGACAAGTATGATCATTCATAGTACATAATCCATATCTTGTAATCCTCCTGAGAAATCTCTCTGTTTCATCCCCACAGGATCCCTCTAATCTTTTACTCCCCTGGACCATCTTCATCATCCTTCGGATAAATCTACGATGACAAAGAAATTGAAAGGGACAGAATTTTTAATTAAAATATCCATGAAAATTAATATAAAATTTAAAAATCTAAATAGGAATACGACAAGTATGATCATTCATAGTACTTAATCCTTATCTTGTAATCCTCCTGAGATATCTCTTTGTTTCATCCCCACAGGATCCCTCTAATCTTTAACTCCCCTGGACCATCTTCATCATCCTTCGGATTAATCTGCGATGACTTAGAAATAGAAAGGGACGAAATTATTAATTAAAATATCTATGAAAATTAATATAAAATTTAAAAATCTAAATAAGAATACGACAAGTATGATCATTCATAGTACTTAATCCTTATCTTGTAATCCTCCTGAGAAATCTCTTTGTTTCATTCCCACAGGATCCCTCTAATCGTTAACTCCCCTGGACCATCTTCATCATCCTTCGGATTAATCTACGATGACAAAGAAATTGAAAGGGACGGAATTATTAATTAAAATATCCATGAAAATTAATATAAAATTTAAAAATCTAAATAGGAATACGACAAGTATGATCATTCATAGTACTTAATCCTTATCTTGTAATCCTCCTGAGAAATCTCTTTGTTTCATCCCCACAGGATCCCTCTAATCTTTAACTCCCCTGGACCATCTTCATCATCCTTCGGATTAATCTGCGATGACTTAGAAATAGAAAGGGACGCAATTATTAATTAAAATATCCATGAAAATTAATAGAAAATTTAAAAATCTAAATAAGAATACGACAAGTATGATCATTCATAGTACATAATCCTTATCTTGTACTCCTCCTGAGAAATCTCTCTGTTTCATCCCCACAGGATCCCTCTAATCGTTAACTCCCCTGGACCATCTTCATCATCCTTCGGATTAATCTACGATGACAAAGAAATTGAAAGGGACGGAATTATTAATTAAAATATCCATGAAAATTAATATAAAATTTAAAAATCTAAATACGAATACGACAAGTATGATCATTCATAGTACATAATCCTTATCTTGTACTCCTCCTGAGAAATCTCTCTGTTTCATCCCCACAGGATCCCTCTAATCGTTAACTCCCCTGGACCATCTTCATCATCCTTCGGATTAATCTACGATGACAAAGAAATTGAAAGGGACGGAATTATTAATTAAAATATCCATGAAAATTAATAGAAAATTTAAAAATCTAAATAAGAATACGACAAGTATGATCATTCAGAGTACTTAATCCTTATCTTGTAATCCCACGGTGAAATCTCTTTGTTTCATCCCCACAGGATCCCTCTAATCTTTAACTCCCCTGGACCATCTTCATCATCCTTCGGATTAATCTGCGATGACTTAGAAATAGAAAGGGACGCAATAATTAATTAAAATATCTATGAAAATTAATATAAAATTTAAAAATCTAAATAAGAATACGACAAGTATGATCATTCATAGTACTTAATCCTTATCTTGTAATCCTCCTGAAAAATCTCTTTGTTTCATCCCCACAGGATCCCTCTAATCTTTAACAACCCTGGACCATCTTCATCATCCTTCGGATTAATCTACGATGACTTAGAAATAGAAAGGGACGCAATAATTAATTAAAATATCCATAAAAATTAATAAAAAATTTAAAAATCTAAATAAGAATACGACAAGTATGATCATTCAGAGTACTTAATCCTTATCTTGTAATCCCACGGTGAAATCTCTTTGTTTCATCCCCACAGGATCCCTCTAATCTTTAACTCCCCTGGACCATCTTCATTATTCTTTGGATAAATCTACGATGACTTAGAAATAGAAAGGGACGCAATTATTAATTAAAATATCCATGAAAATTAATAGAAAATTTTAGAATCTAAATAAGAATACGACAAGTATGATCATTCATAGTACTTAATCCTTATCTTGTAATCCTCCTGAGAAATCTCTTTGTTTCATCCCCACAGGATCCCTCTAATCTTTAACTCCACTGGACCATCTTCATCATCCTTCCGATTAATCTACGATGGCTTAGAAATAGAAAGGGACGCAATTATTAATTAAAATATCCATGAAAATTAATGAAAAATTTAAAAATCTAATTAAGAATACGACCTGTATGATCATTCATAGTACTTAATCCTTATCTTGTAATCCTCCTGAGAAATCTCTTTGTTTCATCCCCACAGGATCCCTCTAATCTTTAACTCCCCTGGACCATCTTCATCATCCTTCGGATTAATCTGCGATGACATAGAAATAGAAAGGGACGCAATTATTAATTAAAATATCCATGAAAATTAATAGAAAATTTAAGAATCTAAATAAGAATACGACAAGTATGATCATTCATAGTACTTAATCCTTATCTTGTAATCCTCCTGGGAAATCTCTTTGTTTCATCCCCACAGGATCCCTCTAATCTTTAACTCCCTTGGACCATCTTCATCATCCATCGGATTAATCTACGATTACATAGAAATAGAAAGGGATGCAATTATTAATTAAAATATCCATGAAAATTAATAGAAAATTTTAGAATCTAAATATGAATACGACTAGTATGATCATTCTTAGTACTTAGTCCTTATCTTGTAATCCTCCTGGGAAATCTCTTTGTTTCATCCCCACAGGATCCCTCTAATCTTTAACTCCCCTGGACCATCTTCATCATCCTTCGTATTAATCTACGATGACTTAGAAATAGAAAGGGACGCAATTATTAATTAAAATATCCATGATAATTAATAGAAAATTTTAGAATCTAAATAAGAATACGACAAGTATGATCATTCATAGTACTTAATCCTTATCTTGTAATCCTCCTGAGAAATCCCTTTGTTTCAACCCCACAAGATCCCTCTAATCTTCATCTCCCCTGGACCATCTTCATCATCCTTCGGATTAATCTACGATGACTTAGACGTAGAAAGGGACGCAATTATAAATTAGAATATCCATGAAAATTAATAAAAAATTTAAAAATCTAAATAAGAATACGACAAGCATGATCATTCAGAGTACTTAATCCTTATCTTGTAATCCCTCGGTGAAATCTCTTTGTTTCATCCCAGCAGGATCCCTCTAATCTTTAACTCCCCTGGACCATCTTCATCATCCTTTGGATAAATCTACGATGACTTAGAAATAGAAAGTGACGCAATTATTAATTAAAATATCCATGAAAATTAATGAAAATTTAAAAATCTAATTAAGATTACGACAAGTATGATCATTCATAGTACTTAATCCTTATCTTGTAATCCTCCTGAGAAATCTCTTTGTTTCATCCCCACAGGATCCCTCTAATCTTTAACTCCACTGGACCATCTTCATCATCCTTCGGATTAATCTACGATGACTTAGAAATAGAAAGGGACGGAATTATTAATTAAAATATCTATGAAAATTAATAAAAATTTAAAAATCTAAATAAGAATACGACAAGTATGATCATTCATAGTACATAATCCATATCTTGTAATCCTCCTGAGAAATCTCTCTGTTTCATCCCCACAGGATCCCTCTAATCTTTTACTCCCCTGGACCATCTTCATCATACTTCGGATTAATCTACGATGACAAAGAAATTGAAAGGGACAGAATAATTAATTAAAATATCCATGAAAATTAATATAAAATTTTACAATCTAAATATGAATACGACAAGTATGATCATTCATAGTACTTAATCCTTATCTTGTAATCCTCCTGAGAAATCTCTTTGTTTCATCCCCACAGGATCCCTCTAATCTTTAACTCCCCTGGACCATCTTCATCATCCTTCGGATTAATCTGCGACGACTTAGAAAGAGAAAGGGACGCAATTATTAATTAAAATATCTATGAAAATTAATATAAAATTTAAAAATCTAAATAAGAATACGACAAGTATGATCATTCATAGTACTTAATCCTTATCTTGTAATCCTCCTGAGAAATCTCTTTGTTTCATTCCCACAGGATCCCTCTAATCTTTAACTCCCCTGGACCATCTTCTTCATCCTTCGGATTTTTCTACGATGACTTAGAAATAGAAAGGGACGCAATTATTAATTAAAATATCCATGAAAATTAATATAAAATTTTAGAATCTAAATAAGAATACGACAAGTATGATTATTCATAGTACTTAATCCTTATCTTGTAATCCTCCTGAGAAATCTCTCTGTTTTATCCCCACAGGATCCCTCTAATCTTTAACTCCCCTGGACCATCTTCATCATCCTTCGGATTAATCTGCGATGACTTAGAAATGGAAAGGGACGCAATTATTAATATAATATCTATGAAAATTAATATAAAATTTAAAAATCTAAATAAGAATACGACAAGTATGATCATTCATAGTACTTAATCCTTATCTTGTAATCCTCCTGAGAAATCTCTTTGTTTCATCCCCACAGGATCCCTCTAATCTTTAACTCCCCTGGACCATCTTCATCATCCTTCGGATTAATCTACGATTACATAGAAATAGAAAGGGATGCAATTATTAATTAAAATATCCATGAAAATTAATAGAAAATTTTAGTATCTAATTATGAATACGACTAGTATGATCATTCATAGTACATAATCCTTATCTTGTAATCCTCCTGGGAAATCTCTTTGTTTCATCCCCACAGGATCCCTCTAATCTTTAACTCCCCTGGACCATCTTCATCATTCTTCGGATTAATCTACGATGACTTAGAAATAGAAAGGGACGCAATTATTAATTAAAATATCCATGAAAATTAATATAAAATTTTAGAATCTAAATAAGAATACGACAAGTATGATCATTCATAGTACTTAATCCTTATCTTGTAATCCTCCTGAGAAATCTCTTTGTTTCATCCCAACAAGATCCCTCTAATCTTTATCTCCCCTGGACCATCTTCATCATCCTTCGGATTAATCTACGATGACTTAGTCGTAGAAAGGGACGCAATTATAAATTAAAATATCCATGAAAATTAATAAAAAATTTAAAAATCTAAATAAGAATACGACAAGTATGATCATTCATAGTACTTAATCCTTATCTTGTAATCCTCCTGAGAAATCGTTTTGTTTCATCCCCACAGGATCCCTCTAATCTATAACTCCCCTGGACCATCTTCATCATCCTTCGGATTAATCTACGATGACAAAGAAATTGAAAGGGACGCAATTATTAATTAAAATATCCATGAAAATTAATATAAAATTTAAAAATCTAATTAAGAATACGACAAGTATGATCATTCAGAGTACTTAATCCTTATCTTGTAATCCCACGGTGAAATCTCTTTGTTTCATCCCCACAAGATCCCTCTAATCTTTAACTCCCCTATACCATTTACATCATCCTTCGGATTCATCTGCAATGACTTAGAAATAGAAAGGGACGCAATTATTAATTAAAATATCCATGAAAATTAACATAAAATTTAAAATTCTAAATAAGAATACGACAAGTATGATCATTCATAGTACTTAATCCTTATCTTGTAATCCTCCTGAGAAATCTCTTTGTTTCATCACCACAGGATCCCTCTAATCTCTAACTCCCCTGGACCATTTTCATCATCCTTCGGATTAATCTGCAATGACTTAGAAATAGAAAGGGACGCAATTATTAATTAAAATATCCATGAAAATTAATAAAAATTTAAAAATCTAAATAAGAATACGACAAATATGATCATTCATAGTACATAATCCTTATCTTTTAATCCTCCTGAGATATCTCTCTGTTTCAACCCCACAGGATCCCTCTAATCTTTAACTCCCCTGGACCATCTTCATCATCCGTCGGATTAAACTACGATTACTTAGAAATAGAAAGGGACGCAATTATCAATTAAAATATCCATGAAAATTAATAGAAAATTTTAGAATCTAAATAAGAATACGACAAGTATAATCATTCATAGTACTTAATCCTTATCTTGTAATCCTCCTGAGAAATCTCTTTGTTTCATCCCCATAGGATCCCTCTAATCTTTAACTCCCCTGGACCATTTTCATCATCCTTCGGATTAATCTGCAATGACTTTGACATAGAAAGGGACGCAATTATTAATTAAAATATCCATGAAAATTAATATAAAATTTAAAAATCTAAATAAGAATACGACAAGTATGATCATTCATAGTACTTAATCCTTATCTTGTAATCCTCCTGAGAAATTTCTTTGGTTCATCACCACAGGATCCCTCTAATCTTTAACTCCCCTGGACCATCTTCATCATCCTTCGGATTAATCTGCGATGACATAGAAATAGAAAGGGACGCAATTATTAATTAAAATATCCATGAAAATTAATAGAAAATTTTAGAATCTAAATAAGAATACGACAAGTATGATCATTCATAGTACTTCATCCTTATCTTGTAATCCTCCTGGGAAATCTCTTTGTGTTATCCCCACAGGATCCCTCTAATCTTTAACTCCCCTGGACCATCTTCATCATCCTTCGGATTAATCTACGATGACATAGAAATAGAAAGGGATGCAATTATTAATTAAAATATCCATGAAAATTAATAGAAAATTTTAGAATCTAAATATGAATACGACTAGTATGATCATTCTTAGTACTTAATCCTTATCTTGTAATCCTCCTGGGAAATCTCTTTGTTTCATCCCCACAGGATCCCTCTAATCTTTAACTCCCCTGGACCATCTTCATCATCCTTCGGATTAATCTACGATGACTTAGAAATAGAAAGGGACGCAATTCTTAATTAAAATATCCATGAAAATTAATAGAAAATTTTAGAATCTAAATAAGAATACGACAAGTATGATCATTCATAGTACTTAATCCTTATCTTGTAATCCTCCTGGGAAATCTCTTTGTTTCATCCCCACAGGATCCCTCTAATCTTTAACTCCCCTGGACCATCTTCATCATCCTTCGGATTAATCTACGATGACTTAGACGTAGAAAGGGACGCAATTATAAATTAAAATATCCATGAAAATTAATAAAAAATTTAAAAATCTAAATAAGAATACGACAAGTATGATCATTCAGAGTACTTAATCCTTATCTTGTAATCCCACGGTGAAATCTCTTTGTTTCATCCCCACAGGATCCCTCTAATCTTTAACTCCCCTGGACCATCTTCATCATCCTTTGGATAAATCTACGATGACTTAGAAATAGAAAGTTACGCAAATATTAATTAAAATATCCATGAAAATTAATGAAAATTTAAAAATCTAATTAAGAATACGACAAGTATGATCATTCATAGTACTTAATCCTTATCTTGTAATCCCACGGTGAAATCTCTTTGTTTTGTCGTGGTGACATTAAGAAAAAGAGTATTTTACAATAATCAATTTATTCAGGTTGGCTCAATTTATAATATTAGAAAGAGAATATCTTAGACCCAAACCTTACTGGCCGAACACGCGGTACGGTAGTCGAGCGAGTAGACCACGCACTACGGTAGTCGAGCGGGCCGACCCCACCAGTAACTGGGAAGTCGTGCGAGCTGACCACGCTATAGAGGTAGTCACACGGGCTGACCACACTATACGGTGATTGAACGTACCTAGTCCAGGAAGTCTTGCGAGCCGACCACACAGCAAGGGTAGTCGTGCGGGCAGACCTGCTACTGGATTCACCTCGTTGGGCCGAATGGCGATTTGATGGGCTGTGGCGTTCCCTTTTATTCTAAGGCAACAATACTTACAATAACAATGTTCCCCCACACTTAGACTACATTGTATGCGGCGGGAGTACTGCCAACAGTACTTTTAATTACCAACAATACTGTTAATAAATATGTCCTCAGGCGGCATACCCCCTTCCCCCACGCTCACATTACAATTAAACAATGCGGGGGTAGCCCCTTCCACTCACAGTTCACACACCATCAATACATCACCCCCTTGGCAGTTAAAATTCTGGGGATCCAAAAAATCACTTTTCCACTTTAAACAACAAAAAAAACAAACAAACAAACACTGAATGAACGAATTGAACGAATTTAACCCAAAAAATGCAATAACACACAATAACGTATATACAACCCAAACTGAAAAAGATCTAAACACAAAATAAACAAGCAAGTCTATATACAAAATTAATTCCCCAGGGAAGAGGACATCTTCCTTGCCTCCCTTTTTTTCAAATCATTTTTCTTTCGGCGTATTCTGTTGTGCCGCTTCCTATGCGACGACGGTGGTGGTCTCTGGGGCGCCTCAAGGGTCACGGCCAGCTCCGGAAGTTGCTCTGTTAGGCCGGGAGGTGGTGCGTGCAGAGGTGTCCGTGGGGTGGCTCCCAGCTCCCCGTCGTCGCATCCGGTTGGCTGCTGTCCGGGTGACCACAGCTGTCCACTGCCGCTGGACATTGGTACGGACCCCCCACCGATCCCTGGAGACGGAGCTCTTGGAGGTGTCATCGGAGGACTTCCCAACTCCCGGCTGTCATGGGTTGGAGCCGCGTTGAGGACCTCCAATGTGTCCCATTGATACTTTAATCGACGCTTCTCTACCCTTAAGGTGCCCACCCTTTCCTATTTTGGCCTACTACGGATAATTCCTAGCGGTAGGACTACTACGTCACCGTCACAGTCTAGCGTAAGAACCTCTCTATCGGCGAGTCTATCATTTTTCGCTTGCGTTAAGACGATCGACATTGGGGGTATTTTAACATTCCTTTCCAAATGAATTCTTTCACAGTTAACTCTCTCCGATGAGGAAGCTACAGTACGGCCCAAGACATCAGCCACGTCATTCACTAAGCCAGAAACACTATTCACTGAATGTCCGCCGTTCCCACTCCTCGCTTTCCTATCGGAATCTGTGTCCCTTTCACTATCCGTGATGCTATTCTCCCCAGTAATTCGATTCTCTTTTTTACGCTTCTCGTCTCTCGCCTGTTTTAACGGTATTAACGGACTTTCCTGCAATTGCTCCTTTGGGGTATTATCCTTATCTACCTCGGGTTCTACAGACGTTATCACATCGATGTTTGCCATTCGATTATGTCTCGCTTCTAAATTAACTTGATGCAGATTCCCGATGGTTAGAACAGAATTGCCGATGTCAATTCTGCACCCATGTCTTTTCATAAAATCAAGCCCTATGATGCCATCGTAATCTATTGATCCAAGATCTACAATTAAAGCCTCGTGAGAGTAAATATGTCCATCAATTACAAGGGGAACAATAGTTTGCCCACTAACGGAAAGGAGATGACCAGAAGCACTGCGAATGGGGCGTCCATACGAGCTAATGTCAAAAAGTTCCGACGGGAAATTTCTCCGATGGATAATTGTAACCGCGGCTCCAGTATCTACGAGAAGTCTGTACTCCTTATTCATGATATGCCCTTTGACAATTAGTCCCGCTTCTGGAGAAATAGCAAGTATTAATTCTTCCCCGACCGCCTGGCCGGGGCAGACGCGTTTCCCGAAATTGAACTCTCAACTCTCTGCGAACATTGAACTGGACGATGCCCGTGTTCCTTACATTTGCCGCAAAACAAAAGAGGGCAGTCTCGTGACAAGTGATCTGTCATTCCACAATTATAGCATGCTCTTTGACGATTTTTGCAAAAACGAGCAATGTGGTCTTCGCGTCCGCAATGATAACAATTTCGGATTAGATTTCTCGCCCCAGTTTTGTAATCTGTACTAAGTATCTGATTGCTTACGTTACCTCCTCCTCTTATCTCTGACTGCATACTGTTTTGGGTAATCTGTCGGTTCGCGACAAAGGATTGCTGTACCGCATGTACGTCTGAATATTTATTCGCATAATTTCTCGTGTTCGCTTCTTCAATTAACGCATACTCCTCCGCTTCCAAAATCGTCTTTGGGTCCCTTACTAGTACAAAACGGCCTATATCTTCTCGTAAGCCTGTCAGAAATTGAGTCAAAAGACGATGTTCTATCATTGCCCTGGATGAATCTGAGCGTGGATCGTGAGATACTTCTCGCAACTGCCTCGCAATTTTCCGTAGTCGGGTTGCGTACATACTAACGGATTCAAGAGGTGTTTGAATACAATTCGTGAACATACGTTCGAGAATGATGGGCGAGTTCTTTAATGAGAATCTACGTTTTAGATTAGTGGATAGATGCTCGTATGACTGAAGAATATGTGGGTTTGCCTGTACGTAATCGGCGGCGGTACCCGATAATCGCAATCTTATAATTTGCAGTGTTTGCTGTTCCGTCCAAGTACTAAATTGACTCGTAATTTCTACGCTTTCTAAAAATTTCTCTATCGTGATATCATCGTCCCCGCTAAAGCACGGAATGAGGTAAATCTGATTCCCAATTGAAGGTGCTGAAACTGGACTTGAGACACTTGGCGATTGGGGTGCGTCAACAGGAGAGATGACATTTAATTGAGGTAATTCCTCATCAAAACTACGAGAAGGAATACTATCTCTGCTACTTCCGGTAGGATGAGAAACGTTTGAGCTGGACGGAAAAAATAATACATCCGGATTTGTTCTGCTAGGATTGCCAACTGACTCAACCATACTAACCGAATTCTGACCAATTAATGTCGTATTAGCACGCGAATTGAACATAGATGAAAAATACACGCCCATGCTGAACGAAACTAATACTCAAATAAGCTAAACAAATTTCAATTAATGTCGTATTAGTACACGAGTTCGTTCCTCTGACACAACTGACCAATTAATGTCCTATTAGCACGCGAGTTCGTTCCTCTGACACATCTGACACCAATTAATGTCGTGGTGACATTAAGAAAAAGAGTATTTTACAATAATCAATTTATTCAGGTTGGCTCAATTTATAATATTAGAAAGAGAATATCTTAGACCCAAACCTTACTGGCCGAACACGCGGTACGGTAGTCGAGCGAGTAGACCACGCGCTAAGGTAGTCGAGCGGGCCGACCCCACCAGTAACTGGGAAGTCGTGCGAGCTGACCACGCTATAGAGGTAGTCACACGGGCCGACCACACTATACGGTGATTGAACGTACCTAGTCCAGGAAGTCTTGCGAGCCGACCACACAGCAAGGGTAGTCGTGCGGGCAGACCTGCTACTGGATTCACCTCGTTGGGCCGAATGGCGATTTGATGGGCTGTGGCGTTCCTTTTTATTCTAAGGCAACAATACTTACAATAACAATGTTCCCCCACACTTAGACTACATTGTATGCGGCGGGAGTACTGCCAACAGTACTTTTAATTACCAACAATACTGTTAATAAATATGTCCTCAGGCGGCATACCCCCTTCCCCCACGCTCACATTACAATTAAACAATGCGGGGGTAGCCCCTTCCACTCACAGTTCACACACCATCACTACAGTTTTATCCCCACAGGATCCCTCTAATCTTTAACTCCACTGGACCATCTTCAACATCCTTCGGATTAATATACGATGACTTAGAAATAGAAAGGGACGGAATTATTAATTAAAATATCTATGAAAATTAATAAAAATTTAAAAATCTAAATAAGAATACGACAAGTATGATCATTCATAGTACAAAATACATATCTTGTAATCCTCCTGAGAAATCTCTCTGTTTCATCCCCACAGGATCCCTCTAATCTTTAACTCCCCTGGACCATCTTCATCATCCTTCGGATTAATCTACGATGACAAAGAAATTGAAAGGGACAGAATTATTAATTAAAATATCCAAGAAAATTAATATAAAATTTAAAAATCTAAATAGGAATACGACAAGTATGATCATTCATAGTACTTAATCTTCATCTTGTAATCCTCCTGAGAAATCTCTTTGTTTCATCCCCACAGGATCCCTCTAATCCTTAACTCCCCTGGACCATCTTCTTCATCCTTCGGACTAATCTACTATGACTTAGAAATAGAAAGGGATGCAATTATTAATTAAAATATGCATGAAAATTAATAGAAAATTTTAGTATCTAATTATGAATACGACTAGTATGATCATTCATACTACATAATCCTTATCTTTAATCCTCCTGGGAAATCTCTTTGTTTCATCCCCACAGGATCCCTATAATCTTTAACTCCCCTGGACAATCTTCATCATTCTTCGGATTAATCTACGATGACTTAGAAGTAGAAAGGGACGCAATTATAAATTAAAATATCCATGAAAATTAATAAAAAATTTAAAAATCTAAATAAGAATACGACAAGTATGATGATTCATAGTACTTAATCCTTATCTTGTAATCCTCCTGAGAAATCTTTTTGTTTCATACCCACAATATCCCTCTAATCTTTAACTCCCCTGGACCATCTTCATCATCCTTCGGATTAATCTACGATGACAAAGAAATTGAAAGGGACGCAATTATTAATTAAAATAACCATGAAAATTAATATAAAATTTAAAAATCTAATTAAGAATACGACAAGTATGATCATTCAGAGTACTTAATCCTTATCTTGTAATCCCACGGTGAAATCTCTTTGTTTCATCCCCACAGGATCCCTCTAATCTTTAGCTCCCCTGGACCATTTTCATCATCCTTCGGATTCATCTGCAATGACTTAGAAATAGAAAGGGACGCAATTATTAATTAAAATATCCATGAAAATTAACATAAAATTTAAAATTCTAAATAAGAATACGACAAGTATGATCATTTATAGTACTTAATCCTTATCTTGTAATCCTCCTGAGAAATCTCTTTGTTTCATCACCACAGGATCCCTCTAATCTTTAACTCCCCTGGACAATTTTCATCACCCTTCGGATTAATCTGCAATGACTTAGAAATAGAAAGGGACGCAATTATTAATTAAAATATCCATGAAAATTAATAAAAATTTAAAAATCTAAATAAGAATACGACAAGTATGATCATTCATAGTACTTAATCCTTATCTTGTAATCCTCCTGAGAAACCTCTTTGTTTCATCCGCTCAGGATCCCTCTTAATCTTTAACTCCCCTGGACCATCTTCATCATCCATCGGATTAATCTACGATGACTTAGAAATAGAAAGTGACGCAATTATGAATTAATATATCCATGAAAATTAATATAAAATTAAAAAATTTAAATAAGAATACGACAAGTATGAATATTCATAGTACTTAATCCTTATCTTGAAAATCCTCCTGAGAAATCTCTTTGTTTCATCCCCACAGGATCCCTCTAAACTTTAACTCCCCTGGACCATCTTCATCATCCTTTGCATTAAACTACGATGACTTAGAAATAGAAAGGGACGCAATTATTAATTAAGATATCAATGAAAATTAATATAAAATTTAAAATTCTAAATAAGAATACGACAAGTAAGATCATTCATAGTACTTTATCCTTATCTTGTAATCCTCCTGAGAAATCTCTTTGTTTCATCAACACAGGATCCCTCTAATCTTTAACTCCCCTAGACCATCTTCATCATCCTTCGGATTACACTGCAATGACTTAGAAATAGAAAGGGACGCAATTATTAATTAAAATATCCATGAAAATTAATATAAAATTTAAAATTCTTACTAAGAATACGACAAGTATGATCATTCATAGTACTTAATCCTTATCTTGTAATCCTCCTGAGAAATCTCTTTGTTTCATCCCCACAGGATCCCTCTAATCTTTAACTCCCCTGGACCATTTTCATCATCCTTCGGATTAATCTGCAATGACTTAGAAATAGAAAGGGACGCAATTATTAATTAAAATATCCATGAAAATTAATTAAAATTTAAAAATCTGAATAAGAATACGACAAGTATGATCATTCATAGTACTTAATCCTTATCTTGTAATCCTCCTGAGATATCTCTCTGTTTCAACCCCACAGGATATCTCTAATCTTTAACTCCCCTGGACCATCTTCATCATCCTTCGGATTAATCTACGATGACAAAGAAATTGAAAGGGACGCAATTATTAATTAAAATTAAAATAAAATTTAAAAATCTAAATAAGAATACGACAAGTATGATCATTCATAGTACTTAATCCTTATCTTGTAATCCTCCTGAGAAATCTCTTTGTTTCATCCCCACAGGATCCCTCTAATCTTTAACTCCCCTGGACCATTTTCATCATCCTTCGGATTAATCTGCAATGACTTTGAAATAGAAAGGGACGCAATTATTAATTAAAATATCCATGAAAATTAATATAAAATTTAAAAATCTAAATAAGAATACGACAAGTATGATCATTCATAGTACTTAATCCTTATCTTGTAATCCTCCTGAGAAATTTCTTTGTTTCATCACCACAGGATCCCTCAAATCTTTAACTCCCCTGGACCATTTTCATCATCCTTCGAATTAATCTAAGATGACTTAGAAATAGAAAGGGACGCAATTATCAATTAAAATATCCATGAAAATTAATAGAAAATTTTTGAATCTAAATAAGAATACGACAAGTATGATCATTCATAGTACTTAATCCTTATCTTGTAATCCTCCTGAGAAATTTCTTTGTTTCATCACCACAGGATCCCTCTAATCTTTAACTCCCCTGGACCATCTTCATCATCCTTCGGATTAATCTGCGATGACATAGAAATAGAAAGGGACGCAATTATTAATTAAAATATCCATGAAAATTAATAGAAAATTTTAGAATCTAAATAAGAATACGACAAGTATTATCATTCATAGTACTTCATCCTTATCTTGTAATCCTCCTGGGAAATCTCTTTGTGTTATCCCCACAGGATCCCTCTAATCTTTAACTCCCCTGGACCATCTTCATCATCCTTCGGATTAATCTACGATGACATAGAAATAGAAAGGGATGCAATTATTAATTAAAATATCCATGAAAATTAATAGAAAATTTAAGAATCTAAATATGAATACGACTAGTATGATCATTCTTAGTACTTAATCCTTATCTTGTAATCCTCCTGGGAAATCTCTTTGTTTCATCCCCACAGGATCCCTATAATCTTTAACTCCCCTGGACAATCTTCATCATTCTTCGGATTAATCTACGATGACTTAGAAATAGAAAGGGACGCAATTATTAATTAAAATAGCCATGAAAATTAATAGAAAATTTTAGAATCTAAATAAGAATACGACAAGAATGATCATTCATAGTACTTAATCCTTATCTTGTAATCCTCCTGAGAAATCTCTTTGTTTCATCCCAACAAGATCCCTCTAATCTTTATCTCCCCTGGACCATCTTCATCATCCTTCGGATTAATCTACGATGACTTAGAAGTAGAAAGGGACGCAATTATATATTAAAATATCCATGAAAATTAATAAAAAATTTAAAAATCTAAATAAGAATACGACAAGTATGATCATTCATAGTACTTAATCCTTATCTTGTAATCCTCCTGAGAAATCTTTTTGTTTCATCCCCACAATATCCCTCTAATCTTTAACTCCCCTGGACCATCTTCATCATCCTTCGGATTAATCTACGATGACAAAGAAATTGAAAGGGACGCAATTATTAATTAAAATAACCATGAAAATTAATATAAAATTTAAAAATCTAATTAAGAATACGACAAGTATGATCATTCAGAGTACTTAATCCTTATCTTGTAATCCCACGGTGAAATCTCTTTGTTTCATCCCCACAGGATCCCTCTAATCTTTAACTCCCCTGGACCATTTTCATCATCCTTCGGATTCATCTGCAATGACTTAGAAATAGAAAGGGACGCAATTATTAATTAAAATATCCATAAAAATTAACATAAAATTTAAAATTCTAAATAAGAATACGACAAGTATGATCATTCATAGTACTTAATCCTTATCTTGTAATCCTCCTGAGAAATCTCTTTGTTTCATCACCACAGGATCCCTCTAATCTTTAACTCCCCTGGACAATTTTCATCACCCTTCGGATTAATCTGCAATGACTTAGAAAAAGAAAGGGACGCAATTATTAATTAAAATATCCATGAAAATTAATAAAAATTTAAAAATCTAAATAAGAATACGACAAGTATGATCATTCATAGTACTTAATCCTTATCTTGTAATCCTACGGGGAAATCTCTTTGTTTCATCCCCACAGGATACTTCTAATCTTTAACTCCCCTGGACCATCTTCATCAACCGTCAGATTAAACTACGATTACTTAGAAATAGAAAGGGACGCAATTATCAATTAAAATATCCATGAAAATTAATAGAAAATTTTAGAATCTAAATAAGAATACGACAAGTATGATCATTCATAGTACTTAATCCTTATCTTGTAATCCTCCTGAGAAATCTCTTTGTTTCATCCCCACAGGATCCCTCTAATCTTTAACTCCCCTCGACCATTTTCATCATCCTTCGGATTAATCTGCAATGACTTTGACATAGAAAGGGACGCAATTATTAATTAAAATATCCATGAAAATTAATATAAAATTTAAAAATCTAAATAAGAATACGACAAGTATGATCATTCACAGTACTTAATCCTTATCTTGTAATCCTCCTGAGAAATTTCTTTGTTTCATCACCACAGGATCCCTCTAATCTTTAACTCCCCTGGACCATTTTCATCATCCTTCGGATTAATCTGCAATGACTTAGAAATAGAAAGGGACGCAATTATTAATTAAAATATCCAAGAAAAATAATAAAAAATTTAAAAATCTAAATAAGAATACGAAAAGTATGATCATTCATAGTACTTAATCCTTATCTTGTAATCCTCCTGAGAAACCTCTTTGTTTCATCCCCTCAGGATCCCTCTTAATCTTTAACTCCCCTGGACCATCTTCATCATCCATCGGATTAATCTACGATGACTTAGAAATAGAAAGTGACGCAATTATGAATTAAAATATCCATGAAAATTAATATAAAATTAAAAAATTTAAATAAGAATACGACAAGTATGAACATTCATAGTACTTAATCCTTATCTTGTAATCCTCCTGAGAAATCTCTTTGTTTCATCCCCACAGGATCCCTCTAAACTTTAACTCCCCTGGACCATCTTCATCATCCTTTGCATTAATCTACGATGACTTAGAAATAGAAAGGGACGCAATTATTAATTAAGATATCCATGAAAATTAATATAAAATTTAAAATTCTAAATAAGAATACGACAAGTAAGATCATTCATAGTACTTAATCCTTATCTTGTAATCCTCCTGAGAAATCTCTTTGTTTCATCACCACAGGATCCCTCTAATCTTTAACGCCACTGGACAATCTTCATCATCCTTCGGATTAATCTACGATGACTTAGAAATAGAAAGGGACGCAATGATGAAATAAAATATCCATGAAAATTAATATAAAATTTAAAATTCTAAATAAGAATACGACAAGTATGATCATTCATAGTACTTAATCCTTATCTTGTAATCCTCCTGAGATATCTCTCTGTTTCAACCCCACAGGATCCCTCTAATCTTTAACTCCCCTGGACCATCTTCATCATCCTTTGGATTAATCTACGATGACAAAGAAATTGAAAGGGACGCAATTATTAATTAAAATTAAAATAAAATTTAAAAATCTAAATAAGAATACGACAAGTATGATCATTCATAGTACATAATCCTTATCTTGTAATCCTCCTGAGAAATCTCTCTGTTTCATCCCCACAGGATCCCTCTAATCTTTAACTCCCCTGGACCATCTTCATCATCCTTCAGATTAATCTACGATGACAAAGAAATTTAAAGGGACGGAATTATTAATTAAAATATCCATGAAAATTAATATAAAATTTAAAAATCTAAATAGGAATACGACAAGTATGATCATTAATAGTACTTAATCCTTATCTTGTAATCCTCCTGAGAAATCTCTTTGTTTTATCCCCACAGGATCCCTCTAATCTTTAACTCCCCTGGACCATCTTCTCCATCCTTCTGACTAATCTACTATGACTTAGAAATAGAAAGGGATGCAATTATTAATTAAAATATCCATGAAAATTAATAGAAAATTTTAGTATCTAATTATGAATACGACTAGTATGATCATTCATAGTACATAATCCTTATCTTTAATCCTCCTGGGAAATCTCTTTGTTTCATCCCCACAGGATCCCTATAATCTTTAACTCCCCTGGACAATCTTCATCATTCTTCGGATTAATCTACGATGACTTAGAAATAGAAAGGGACGCAATTATTAATTAAAATAGCCATCAAAATTAATAGAAAATTTTAGAATCTAAATAAGAATACGACAAGAATGATCATTCATAGTACTTAATCCTTATCTTGTAATCCTCCTGAGAAATCTCTTTGTTTCATCCCAACAAGATCCCTCTAATCTTTATCTCCCCTGGACCATCTTCATCATCCTTCGGATTAATCTGCAATGACTTTGACATAGAAAGGGACGCAATTATTAATTAAAATATCCATGAAAATTAATATAAAATTTAAAAATCTAAATAAGAATACGACAAGTATGATCATTCACAGTACTTAATCCTTATCTTGTAATCCTCCTGAGAAATTTCTTTGTTTCATCACCACAGGATCCCTCTAATCTTTAACTCCCCTGGACCATTTTCATCATCCTTCGGATTAATCTGCAATGACTTAGAAATAGAAAGGGACGCAATTATTAATTAAAATATCCAAGAAAAATAATAAAAAATTTAAAAATCTAAATAAGAATACGAAAAGTATGATCATTCATAGTACTTAATCCTTATCTTGTAATCCTCCTGAGAAAACTCTTTGTTTCATCCCCTCAGGATCCCTCTTAATCTTTAACTCCCCTGGACCATCTTCATCATCCATCGGATTAATCTACGATGACTTAGAAATAGAAAGTGACGCAATTATGAATTAAAATATCCATGAAAATTAATATAAAATTAAAAAATTTAAATAAGAATACGACAAGTATGAACATTCATAGTACTTAATCCTTATCTTGTAATCCTCCTGAGAAATCTCTTTGTTTCATCCCCACAGGATCCCTCTAAACTTTAACTCCCCTGGACCATCTTCATCATCCTTTGCATTAATCTACGATGACTTAGAAATAGAAAGGGACGCAATTATTAATTAAGATATCCATGAAAATTAATATAAAATTTAAAATTCTAAATAAGAATACGACAAGTAAGATCATTCATAGTACTTAATCCTTATCTTGTAATCCTCCTGAGAAATCTCTTTGTTTCATCACCACAGGATCCCTCTAATCTTTAACGCCACTGGACAATCTTCATCATCCTTCGGATTAATCTACGATGACTTAGAAATAGAAAGGGACGCAATGATGAAATAAAATATCCATGAAAATTAATATAAAATTTAAAATTCTAAATAAGAATACGACAAGTATGATCATTCATAGTACTTAATCCTTATCTTGTAATCCTCCTGAGATATCTCTCTGTTTCAACCCCACAGGATCCCTCTAATCTTTAACTCCCCTGGACCATCTTCATCATCCTTTGGATTAATCTACGATGACAAAGAAATTGAAAGGGACGCAATTATTAATTAAAATTAAAATAAAATTTAAAAATCTAAATAAGAATACGACAAGTATGATCATTCATAGTACATAATCCTTATCTTGTAATCCTCCTGAGAAATCTCTCTGTTTCATCCCCACAGGATCCCTCTAATCTTTAACTCCCCTGGACCATCTTCATCATCCTTCAGATTAATCTACGATGACAAAGAAATTTAAAGGGACGGAATTATTAATTAAAATATCCATGAAAATTAATATAAAATTTAAAAATCTAAATAGGAATACGACAAGTATGATCATTAATAGTACTTAATCCTTATCTTGTAATCCTCCTGAGAAATCTCTTTGTTTTATCCCCACAGGATCCCTCTAATCTTTAACTCCCCTGGACCATCTTCTCCATCCTTCTGACTAATCTACTATGACTTAGAAATAGAAAGGGATGCAATTATTAATTAAAATATCCATGAAAATTAATAGAAAATTTTAGTATCTAATTATGAATACGACTAGTATGATCATTCATAGTACATAATCCTTATCTTTAATCCTCCTGGGAAATCTCTTTGTTTCATCCCCACAGGATCCCTATAATCTTTAACTCCCCTGGACAATCTTCATCATTCTTCGGATTAATCTACGATGACTTAGAAATAGAAAGGGACGCAATTATTAATTAAAATAGCCATCAAAATTAATAGAAAATTTTAGAATCTAAATAAGAATACGACAAGAATGATCATTCATAGTACTTAATCCTTATCTTGTAATCCTCCTGAGAAATCTCTTTGTTTCATCCCAACAAGATCCCTCTAATCTTTATCTCCCCTGGACCATCTTCATCATCCTTCGGATTAATCTACGATGACTTAGAAGTAGAAAGGGACGCAATTATATATTAAAATATCCATGAAAATTAATAAAAAATTTAAAAATCTAAATAAGAATACGACAAGTATGATCATTCATAGTACTTAATCCTTATCTTGTAATCCTCCTGAGAAATCTTTTTGTTTCATCCCCACAATATCCCTCTAATCTTTAACTCCCCTGGACCATCTTCATCATCCTTCGGATTAATCTACGATGACAAAGAAATTGAAAGGGACGCAATTATTAATTAAAATAACCATGAAAATTAATATAAAATTTAAAAATCTAATTAAGAATACGACAAGTATGATCATTCAGAGTACTTAATCCTTATCTTGTAATCCCACGGTGAAATCTCTTTGTTTCATCCCCACAGGATCCCTCTAATCTTTAACTCCCCTGGACCATTTTCATCATCCTTCGGATTCATCTGCAATGACTTAGAAATAGAAAGGGACGCAATTATTAATTAAAATATCCATAAAAATTAACATAAAATTTAAAATTCTAAATAAGAATACGACAAGTATGATCATTCATAGTACTTAATCCTTATCTTGTAATCCTCCTGAGAAATCTCTTTGTTTCATCACCACAGGATCCCTCTAATCTTTAACTCCCCTGGACAATTTTCATCACCCTTCGGATTAATCTGCAATGACTTAGAAAAAGAAAGGGACGCAATTATTAATTAAAATATCCATGAAAATTAATAAAAATTTAAAAATCTAAATAAGAATACGACAAGTATGATCATTCATAGTACTTAATCCTTATCTTGTAATCCTACGGGGAAATCTCTTTGTTTCATCCCCACAGGATACTTCTAATCTTTAACTCCCCTGGACCATCTTCATCAACCGTCAGATTAAACTACGATTACTTAGAAATAGAAAGGGACGCAATTATCAATTAAAATATCCATGAAAATTAATAGAAAATTTTAGAATCTAAATAAGAATACGACAAGTATGATCATTCATAGTACTTAATCCTTATCTTGTAATCCTCCTGAGAAATCTCTTTGTTTCATCCCCACAGGATCCCTCTAATCTTTAACTCCCCTCGACCATTTTCATCATCCTTCGGATTAATCTGCAATGACTTTGACATAGAAAGGGACGCAATTATTAATTAAAATATCCATGAAAATTAATATAAAATTTAAAAATCTAAATAAGAATACGACAAGTATGATCATTCACAGTACTTAATCCTTATCTTGTAATCCTCCTGAGAAATTTCTTTGTTTCATCACCACAGGATCCCTCTAATCTTTAACTCCCCTGGACCATTTTCATCATCCTTCGGATTAATCTGCAATGACTTAGAAATAGAAAGGGACGCAATTATTAATTAAAATATCCAAGAAAAATAGTAAAAAATTTAAAAATCTAAATAAGAATACGAAAAGTATGATCATTCATAGTACTTAATCCTTATCTTGTAATCCTCCTGTGAAACCTCTTTGTTTCATCCCCTCAGGATCCCTCTTAATCTTTAACTCCCCTGGACCATCTTCATCATCCATCGGATTAATCTACGATGACTTAGAAATAGAAAGTGACGCAATTATGAATTAAAATATCCATGAAAATTAATATAAAATTAAAAAATTTAAATAAGAATACGACAAGTATGAACATTCATAGTACTTAATCCTTATCTTGTAATCCTCCTGAGAAATCTCTTTGTTTCATCCCCACAGGATCCCTCTAAACTTTAACTCCCCTGGACCATCTTCATCATCCTTTGCATTAATCTACGATGACTTAGAAATAGAAAGGGACGCAATTATTAATTAAGATATCCATGAAAATTAATATAAAATTTAAAATTCTAAATAAGAATACGACAAGTAAGATCATTCATAGTACTTAATCCTTATCTTGTAATCCTCCTGAGAAATCTCTTTGTTTCATCACCACAGGATCCCTCTAATCTTTAACGCCACTGGACAATCTTCATCATCCTTCGGATTAATCTACGATGACTTAGAAATAGAAAGGGACGCAATGATGAAATAAAATATCCATGAAAATTAATATAAAATTTAAAATTCTAAATAAGAATACGACAAGTATGATCATTCATAGTACTTAATCCTTATCTTGTAATCCTCCTGAGATATCTCTCTGTTTCAACCCCACAGGATCCCTCTAATCTTTAACTCCCCTGGACCATCTTCATCATCCTTTGGATTAATCTACGATGACAAAGAAATTGAAAGGGACGCAATTATTAATTAAAATTAAAATAAAATTTAAAAATCTAAATCAGAATACGACAAGTATGATCATTCATAGTACTTAATCCTTATCTTGTAATCCTCCTGAGAAATTACTTTGTTTCATCACCACAGGATCCCTCTAATCTTTAACTCCCCTGGACCATTTTCATCATCCTTCGGATTAATCTGCAATGACTTAGAAATAGAAAGGGACGCAATTATTAATTAAAATATCCATGAAAATTAATTAAAATTTAAAAATCTAAATAAGAATACGACAAGTATGATCATTCATAGTACTTAATCCTTATCTTGTAATCCTCCTGAGATATCTCTCTGTTTCAACCCCACAGGATCCCTCTAATCTTTAACTCCCCTGGACCATCTTCATCATCCTTTGGATTAATCTACGATGACAAAGAAATTGAAAGGGACGCAATTATTAATTAAAATTAAAATAAAATTTAAAAATCTAAATCAGAATTTGACAAGTATGATCATTCATAGTACTTGATCCTTATCTTGTAATCCTCCTGAGAAATCTCTTTGTTTCATCCCCACAGGATCCCTCTAATCTTTAACTCCCCTGGACCATCTTCATCATCCGTCGGATTGAACTACGATTACTTAGAAATAGAAAGGGACGCAATTATTAATTAGAATATCCATGAAAATTAATTAAAAATTTAAAAATATAAATAAGAATACGACAAGTATGATCATTCATAGTACTTAATCCTTATCTTGTAATCCTCCTGAGAAATTTCTTTGTTTCATCACCAGAGGATCCCTCTAATCTTTAACTCCCCTGGACCATTTTCATCATCCTTCGGATTAATCTGCAATGACTTAGAAATAGAAAGGGACGCAATTATTAATTAAAATATCCAAGAAAATTAATAAAAAATTGAAAAATCTAAATAAGAATAAGACAAGTATGATCATTCATAGTACTTAATCCTTATCCTCTAATCCTCCTGAGAAATCTCTTTGTTTCATCCCCACAGGATCCCTCTAATCTTTAACTCCCCTGGACCATCTTCATCATCCTTCGGATTAATCTAAGATGACTTAGAAATAGAAAGGGACGCAATTATCAATTAAAATATCCATGAAAATTAATAGAAAATTTTAGAATCTAAATAAGAATACGACAAGTATGATCATTCATAGTACTTAATCCTTATCTTGTAATCCTCCTGAGAAATCTCTTTGTTTCATCCCCACAGGATCCCTCTAATCTTTAACTCCCCTGGACCATCTTTATCATCCTTCGGATTAATCTGCGATGACTTAGATATAGAAAGGGACGCAATTATTAATTAGAATATCCATGAAAATTAATAAAAAATTTAAAAATCTAAATAAGAATACGACAAGTATGATCATTCATAGTACTTAATCCTTATCTTGTAATCCTACGGGGAAATCTCTTTGTTTCATCCCCACAGGATACCTCTAATCTTTAACTCCCCTGGACCATCTTCATCATCCTTCGGATTAATCTACGATGACTTAGAAATAGAAAGGGACGCAATTACCAATTAAAATATCCATGAAAATTAATAGAAAATTTTAGAATCTAAATAAGAATACGACATGTATGATCATTCATAGTACTTTATCCTTATCTTGTAATCCTCCTGAGAAATCTCTTTGTTTCATCCCAACAAGATCCCTCTAATCTTTATCTCCCCTGGACCATCTTCATCATCCTTCGGATTAATCTACGATGACTTAGAAGTAGAAAGGGACGCAATTATAAATTAAAATATCCATGAAAATTAATAAAAAATTTAAAAATCTAAATAAGAATACGACAAGTATGATCATTCATAGTACTTAATCCTTATCTTGTAATCCTCCTGAGAAATCTTTTTGTTTCATCCCCACAATATCCCTCTAATCTTTAACTCCCCTGGACCATCTTCATCATCCTTCGGATTAATCTACGATGACAAAGAAATTGAAAGGGACGCAATTATTAATTAAAATAACCATGAAAATTAATATAAAATTTAAAAATCTAATTAAGAATACGACAAGTATGATCATTCATAGTACTTATTCCTGATCTTGTAATCCTCCTGAGAAATCTCTTTGTTTCATCCCCACAGGATCCCTCTAATCTTTAACTCCCCTGGACCATCTTCATCATCCTTCGGATTAATCTACGATTACTTAGAAATAGAAAGGGACGCAATTATTAATTAGAATATCCATGAAAATTAATTAAAAATTTAAATATCTAAATAAGAATACGACAAGTATGATCATTCATAGTACTTAATCCTTATCTTGAAATCCTCCTGAGAATTCTCTCTGTTCTCTTCCCCACAGGATCCCTCTAATCTTTTACTCCCCTGGACCATCTTCATCATCCTTCGGATTAATCTATGATGACAAAGAAATTGAAAGGGACGGAATTATTAATTAAAATATCCATGAAAATTAATATAAAATTTAAATATCTAAATAAGAACACGACAAGTATGATGGTTCATAGTACTTTTTCCTTATCTTGTAATCCTCCTGAGAAATCTCTTTGTTTCATCCCCACAGGATCCCTCTAATCTTTAACTACCCTGGACCATCTTCATCATCCTTCGGATTAATCTGCGATGTCTTAGAAATAGAAAGGGACGCAATTATTAATTAAAATATCCATGAAAATTAATATAAAATTTAAAAATCTAAATAAGAATACGACAAGTATGATCATTCATAGTACTTAATCCTTCTCTTGTAATCCTCCTGTGAAATCTCTTTGATTCATCCCCACAGGATCCCTCTAAGCTATAACTCCCCTGGACCATCTTCATCATCCTTCGGATTAATCTACGATGATTTAGAAATTGAAAGGGACGCAATGATTAATAAAAATAACCAAGAAAATTAATAAAAATTATAAAAATCTAAATAAGAATACGAGAAGTAAGATCATTCATAGTACTTAATCCTCATCCTGTAATCCTGAGAAATCTCTTTGTTTCATCCCCAGGGATCCATCTAATCTTTAACTCCCTAGGACCATCTTCATCATCCTTCGGATTATTCTACGATGACTTAGAAATAGAAAGGGACGCAATGATGAATTAAAATATCCAAGAAAATTAATAAGAAATTCAGAAATCTAAATAAGAATACGACAATTATGATCATTCATAGTACTTAATCCTTATCTTGTAATCCTACGGGGAAATCTCTTTGTTTCATCCCCACAAGATCCCTCTAATCTTTAACTCCCCTGGACCATCTTCATCATCCTTCGGATTATTCTACGATGACTTAGAAATAGAAAGGGACGCAATTATTAATTAAAATATCCATGAAAATTAATATAAAATTTAAAAATCTAAATAAGAATACGACAAGTATGATCATTCATAGTACTTAATCCTTCTCTTGTAATCCTCCTGAGAAATCTCTTTGTTTCATCCCCACAGGATCCCTCTTATCGTTAACTCCCCTGGACCATCTTCATCATCCTTCTGATTAATCTACGATGACAAAGAAATTGAAAGGGACGCAATTTTTAATTAAAATATCCATGAAAATTAATATAAAATTTAAAAATCTAAATAAGAATACGACACGTATGATCATTCATAGTACTTAATCCTTATCTTGTAATCCTGCTGAGAAATCTCTTTGTTTCATCCCCACAGGATCCCTCTAATCTTTAACTCCCCTGGACCTTGTTCATCATCCTTCGGATAAATCTACGATGACTTAGAAATAGAAAGGGACGCAATTATTAATTAAAATATCCATGAAAATTAATAAAAAATTTAAAAATCTAAATTAGAATACGACAAGTATGATTATTCATAGTACTTAATCCTTATCTTGTAATCCTCCTGAGAAATCTCTTTGTTTCATACCAAAAGGATCCCTCTTATCTTTAACTCCCCTGGACCATCTTCATCATCCTTCGGATTAATCTACGATGACTTAGAAATAGAAAGGGACGCAATTATTAATTAAAATATCCATGAAAATTAATATAAAATTTTAGAATCTAAATAAGAATACGACAAGTATGATCATTCATAGTACTTAATCCTTATCTCGTAATCCTCCTGAGCAATCTCTTTGTTTCATCCCCACAGGATCCCTCTAATCTTTAACTCCCCTGGACCATCTTCATCATCCTTCGGATTAATCTACGATTACTTAGAAATAGAAAGGGACGCAAATATTAGTTAAAATATCCATGAAAATTAATATAAAATTTAAAAATCTAAAAATGAATACGACAAGTATGATCAATCATAGTACTTAATCCTTATCTTGTAATCCTCCTGAGAAATCTCTTTGTTTCATCCCCACAGGATCCCTCTAATCTTTAACTCCCCTGGACCATCTCCATCATCCTTCGGATTAATCTACGATGACTTAGAAATAGAAAGGGACGCAATTATTAATTAAAATATCCATGAAAATTAATAAAAAATTTAAAAATCTAAATAAGAATATTACAAGTATGATCATTCATAGTACTTAATCCTTATCCTGTAATCCTCCTGAGAAATCTCTCGGTTTCATCCCCACAGGATCCCTCTAATCTTTAACTCCCCTGGACCATCTTCATCATCCTTCGGATTAATCTACGATGACAAAGAAATTGAAAGGGACGCAATTAATAATTAAAATATCCATGAAAATTAATATAAAATTTAAAAATCTAAATAAATACGACAAGTATGATCATTCATAGTACTTAATCCTTATCTTGTAATCCTCCTGAGAAATCTCTTTGTTTCATCCCTACAGGATCCCTCTAATATTTAACTCCCCTAGACCATCTTCATCATCCTTCGGATTAATCTACGATGACTTTGAAATAGAAAGGGACGCAATTATTAATTAAAATATCCATGAAAATTAATAGAAAATTTTAGAATCTAAATAAGAATACGATAGGTATGATCATTCATAGTACTTAATCCTTATCTTGTAATCCTCCTGAGAAATCTCTTTGTTTCATCCCCACAGGATCCCTCTAATCTTTAACTCCCCTGGACCATCTTCATCATCCTTCGGATAAATCTACGATGACATTGAAATAGAAAGGGACGGAATTATTAATTAAAATATCCATGAAAATCAATAGAAAATTTTAGAATCTAAATATGAATACGACAGGTATGATCATTCATAGTACTTTATCCTTATCTTGTAATCCTCCTGGGAAATCTCGTTGTTTCATCCCCACAGGATCCCTCTAATCTTTAACTCTCCTGGACCATCTTCATCATCCTTTGGATTATTCTACGATGATTAAGAAAAAGAAAGGGAAGCAATTATTAATTAAAATATCCATGAAAATTAATAGAAAATTTTAGAATCTAAATAAGAATACGACAAGTATGATCATTCATAGTACTTAATCCTTATCTTGTAATCCTCCTGAGAAATCTCTTTGTTTCATCCCCACAGGATCCCTCTAATCTTTAACTCCCCTGGACTATCTTCATCATCCTTCGGATTAATCTGCGATGACTTAGAAATTGAAAGGGACGCAATAATAATTAAAATATCCATGAAAATTAATATAAAATTTAAAAATCTAAATAACAATACGACAAGTATGATCATTCGTAGTACTTAATCCTTATCTTGTAATCCTCCTGAGAAATCTCTTTGTTTCATCCCCACAGGATCCCTCTAATCTTTAACTCCCCTGGACCATCTCCATCATCCTTCGGATTAATCTACGATGACTTAGAAATAGAAAGGGACGCAATTATTAATTAAAATATCCATGAAAATTAATAGAAAATTTTAGAATCTAAATAAGAATACGACAAGTATAATCATTCATAGTACTTAATCCTTATCTTGTAATCCACCTGAGAAATCTCTTTGTTTCATCCCCACAGGATCCCTCTAATCTTTAACTCCCCTGGACCATCTTCATCATCCTTCGGATTAATCTACGATGACATAGAAATAGAAAGGGATGCAATTATTAATTAAAATATACATGAAAATTAATAGAAAATTTTAGAATCTAAATATGAATACGACTAGTATGATCATTCATAGTACTTAATCCTTATCTTGTAATCCTCCTGAGAAATCTCTTTGTTTCATCCCCACACTATCCCTCTAATCATTAACTCCCCTGGACCTACTTCAACATCCTTTGGAATAATCTACGATGACTTAGAAATAGAAAGGGACGCAATTATTAATTAAAATATCCATGAAAATTAATATAAAATCTAAAAATCTAAAAAAGAATACGACAAGTATGATCATTTATAGTACTTAATCCTTATCTTGTAATCCTACGGGGAAATCTCTTTGTTTCATCCGCACAGGATCCCTCTAATCTTTAATTCCCATGGACCATCTTCATCATCCATCGGATTATTCTACGATGACTTAGAAATAGAAAGGGACGCATTTATTAATTAAAATATCCATTTAAATTAATATAAAATTTAAAATTCTAAATAAGAATACGACAAGTATGATCATTCATAATACTTATCCTTATCTTTTAATCCTCCTGAGAAATCTCGTTGTTTCATCCCCACAGGATCCCTCTAATCTTTAACTCCCCTGGACCATCTTCATCATCCTTCGGATTATTCTACGATGACAAAGAAATTGAAAGGGACGCAATTATTAATTAAAATATCCATGAAAATTAATATAAAATTTAAAAATCTAAAAAAGAATACGACAAGTATGATCATTCATAGTACTTAATCCTTATCTTGTAATCCTCCTGAGAAATCTCTTTGTTTCATCCCCACAGGATCCCTCTAATCTTTATCTCCCCTGGACCATCTTCATCATCCTTCGGATAAATCTACGATGACTTAGAAATAGAAAGGGACGCAATTATTAATTAAAATATCCATGAAAATTAATAAAAAATTTAAAAATCTAAATAAGAATACGACAAGTATGATCATTCATAGTACTTAATCCTTATCTTGTAATCCTCCTGAGAAATCTCTCTGTTTCATCCCCACAGGTTCCCTCTAATCTTTAACTCCCCTGGACCATCTTCATCATCCTTCGGATTAATCTACGATGACAAAGAAATTGAAAGGGACGCAATTATTAATTAAATTATCCATGAAAATTAATATAAAATTTAAAAATCAAAATAAGAATACGACAAGTATGATCATTCATAGTACTTAATCCTTATCTTGTAATCCTCCTGAGAAATCTCTTTGTTTCATCCCCACAGGATCCCTCTAATCTTTAATTCCCCTGGACCATCTTCATCATCCTTTGGATTAATCTACGATGACTTAGAAATAGAAAGGGACGCAATTATTAATTAAAATATCCATGAAAATTAATGGAAAATTTTAGAATCTAAATAAGAATACGACAAGTATGATCATTCATAGTACTTAATCCTTATCTTGTAATCCTCCTGAGAAATCTCATTGTTTCATCCCCACACTATCCCTCTAATCTTTAACTCCCCTGGACCATCTTCCTCATCCTTCGGATTATTCTACGATGACTTAGAAATAGAAAGGGACGCAATTATTTATTAAAATATCCATGAAAATTAATATAAAATTTAAAAATCTAAAAAAGAATACGACAAGCATGATCATTCATAGTACTTAATCCTTATCTTGTAATCCTACGGGGAAATCTCTTTGTTTCATCCGCACAGGATCCCTCTAATCTTTAACTCCCATGGACCATCTTCATCATCCTTCAGATTATTCTACGATGACTTAGAAATAGAAAGGGACGCAATTATTAATTAAAATATCCATGAAAATTAATATAAAATTTAAAAATCTAAATAAGAATACGACAAGTATGATCATTCATAGTACTTGATCCTTCTCTTGTAATCCTCCTGAGAAATCTCTTTGTTTCATCCCCACACTATCCCTCTAATCTTTAACTCCCCTGGACCATCTTCATCATCCTTTGGATTAATCTAAGATGACTAAGATATTGAAAGGGACGCAATTATTTATTAAAATATCCATGAAAATTAATATAAAATTTAAAAATCTAAAAAAGAATACGACAAGTATGATCATTCATAGTACTTAATCCTTATCTTGTAATCCTCCTGAGAAATCTCTTTGTTTCATCCCCACAGGATCCCTCTAATCTTTAACTCCCCTGGACCATCTTCATCATCCTTCGGATTAAGCTACGATGACATAGAAATAAAAAGGGATGCAATTATTAATTAAAATATCCATGAAAATTAATAGAAAATTTTAGAATCTAAATATGAATACGACTAGTATGATCATTGATGGTACTTAATCGTTATCTTGTAATCCTCCTGGGAAATCTCTTTGTTTCATCCCCACAGGATCCCTTTAATCCTTAACTCCCCTGGACCATCTTCATCATCCTTCGGATTAATCTACGATGACTTAGAAATAGAAAGGGACGCAATTATTAATTAAAATATCCATGAAAATTAATAGAAAATTTTAGAATCTAAATAAGAATACGACAAGTATGATCATTCATAGTACTTAATCCTTATCTTGTAATCCTCCTGAGAAATCTCTTTGTTTCATCCCCAAAAGATCCCTCTAATCTTTATCTCCCCTGGACCATCTTCATCATCCTTCGGATTAATCTACGATGACTTAGAAATAGAAAGGGACGCAATTATAAATTAAAATATCCATGAAAATTAATAAAAAAATTAAAAACCTAAATAAGAATACGACAAGTATGATCATTCATAGTACTTAATCCTTTGCTTGTAATTCCACGGTGAAATCTCTTTGTTTCATCCCCACAGGATCCCTCTAATCTTTAACTCCCCTGGACCATCTTCATCATCCTTCGGATTAATCTACGATGACTTAGAAATAGAAAGGGAAGCAATTATTAATTGAAATATCCATGAAAATTAATATAAAATTTAAAAGTCTAAATAAGAATACGACAAGTATGATCATTCATAGTACTTAATCCTTCTCTTGTAATCCTCCTTAGAAATCTCTTTGTTTCATCCCCACAGGATCCCTCTAAACTTTAACTCCCCTGGACCATCTTCATCATCCTTCGGATTAATCTACGATGAATTTGAAATAGAAAGGGACGTAATGATTAATTAAAATATCCAAGAAAATTAATAAAAATTAAAAAATCTAAATAAGAATACGAGAAGTATGGTCATTCATAGTACCTAATCCTTATCTTGTAATCCTCCTGAGAAATCACTTTGTTTCATCCCCACAGGATCCCTCTAATCTTTAACTCCCCTAAACGAACTACATTATCCTTCGGATTAATCTACGATGACTTAGAAATTGAAAGGGACGCAATTATTAATTAAAATATCCATGAAAATTAATATAAAATTTAAAAATCTAAATAAGAATACGACAAGTATGATCATTCATAGTACTTAATCCTTCTCTTGTAATCCTCCTGAGAAATCTCTTTGTTTCATCCCCACAGGATCTCTCTAAGCTATAACTCCCCTGGACCATCTTCATCATCCTTCGGATTAATCTACGATGACTTAGAAATAGAAAGGGACGCAATTATTAATTAAAATATCCATGAAAATTAATAAAAAATTTAAAAATCTAAATAAGAATACGACAAGTATGATCATTCATAGTACTTAATCCTTCTCTTGTAATCCTCCTGAGAAATCTCTTTGTTTCATCCCCACACTATCCCTCTAATCTTTAACTCCCCTGGACCATCTTCATCATCCTTTGGATTAATCTAAGATGACTTAGAAATTGAAAGGGACGCAATTATTTATTAAAATATCCATGAAAATTAATATAAAATTTTAGAATCTAAATATGAATACGACTAGTATGATCATTCATAGTACTTAATCCTTATCTTGTAATCCTCCTGGGAAATCTCTTTGTTTCATCCCCACACTATCCCTCTAATCTTTAACTCCCCTGGACCACCTTCAACATCCTTTGGATTAATCTACGATGACTTAGAAATAGAAAGGGACGCAATTATTAATTAAAATATCCATGAAAATTAATATAAAATTTAAAAATCTAAAAAAGAATACGACAAGTATGATCATTCATAGTACTTAATCCTTATCTTGTAATCCTACGGGGAAATCTCTTTGTTTCATCCGCTCAGGATCCCTCTAATCTTTAATTCCCATGGACCATCTTCATCATCCTTCGGATTATTCTACGATGACTTAGAAATAGAAAGGGACGCATTTATTATTTAAAATATCCATGAAAATTAATATAAAATTTAAATTCTAAATAAGAATACGACAAGTATGATCATTCATAATACTTTATCCTTATCTTGTAATCCTCCTGAGAAATCTCGTTGTTTCATCCCCACAGGATCCCTCTAATCTTTAACTCCCCTGGAGCATCTTCATCATCCTTCGGATTATTCTACGATGACAAAGAAATTGAAAGGGACGCAATTATTAATTAAAATATCCATGAAAATTAATATAAAATTTAAAAATCTAAAAAAGAATACGACAAGTATGATCATTCATAGTACTTAATCCTTATCTTGTAATCCTCCTGAGAAATCTCTTTGTTTCATCCCCACAGGATCCCTCTAATCTTTAACTCCCCTGGACCATCTTCATCATCCTTCGGATAAATCTACGATGACTTAGAAATAGAAAGGGACGCAATTATTAATTAAAATATCCATGAAAATTAATAAAAAATTTAAAAATCTAAATAAGAATATTACAAGTATGATCATTCATAGTACTTAATCCTTATCTTGTAATCCTCCCGAGAAATCTCTCTGTTTCATCCCCACAGGATCCCTCTAATCTTTAACTCCCCTGGACCATCTTCATCATCCTTCGGATTAATCTACGATGACAAAGAAATTGAAAGGGACGCAATTAATAATTAAAATATCCATGAAAATTAATATAAAATTTAAAAATCTAAATAAGAATACGACAAGTATGATCATTCACAGTACTTAATCCTTATCTTGTAATCCTCCTGAGAAATCTCTTTGTTTCATCCCCACAGGATCCCTCTATTCTTTAACTCCCCTGGACCATCTTCATCATCCTTCGGATTATTCTACGATGACTTAGAAATAGAAAGGGACGCAATTATTAATTAAAATATCCATGAAAATTAATATAAAATTTAAAAATCTAAATAAGAATACGACAAGTATGATCATTCATAGTACTTGATCCTTCTCTTGTAATCCTCCTGAGAAATCTCTTTGTTTCATCCCCACACTATCCCTCTAATCTTTAACTCCCCTGGACCATCTTCATCATCCTTTGGATTAATCTAAGATGACTAAGATATTGAAAGGGACGCAATTATTTATTAAAATATCCATGAAAATTAATATAAAATTTAAAAATCTAAAAAAGAATACGACAAGTATGATCATTCATAGTACTTAATCCTTATCTTGTAATCCTCCTGAGAAATCTCTTTGTTTCATCCCCACAGGATCCCTCTAATCTTTAACTCCCCTGGACCAACTTCATCATCCTTCGGATTAATCTACGATGACTTAGAAATAGAAAGGGACGCAATTATAAATTAAAATATCCATGAAAATTAATAAAAAATTTAAAAATCTAGAGAAGAATACGACAAGTATGATCATTCATAGTACTTAATCCTTTTCTTGTAATCCCACGGTGAAATCTCTTTGTTTCATCCCCACAGGATCCCTCTAATCTTTAACTCCCCTGGACCATCTTCATCATCCTTCGGATTAATCTACGATGACTTAGAAATAGAAAGGGACGCAATTATTAATTAAGATATCCATGAAAATTTATATAAAATTTAAAAGTCTAAATAAGAATACGACAAGTATGATCATTCATAGTACTTAATCCTTCTCTTGTAATCCTCCTGAGAAATCTCTTTGTTTCATCCCCACAGGATCCCTCTAATCTTTAACTCCCCTGGACCATCTTCATCATCCTTCGGATTAATCTACGATGAATTTGAAATAGAAAGGGACGTAATGATTAATTAAAATATCCAAGAAAATTAATAAAAATTAAAAAATCTAAATAAGAATACGAGAAGTATGGTCATTCATAGTACATAATCCTTATCTTGTAATCCTCCTGAGAAATCACTTTGTTTCATCCCCACAGGATCCCTCTAATCTTTAACTCCCCTAAACGAACTACATTATCCTTCGGATTAATCTACGATGACTTAGAAATTGAAAGGGACGCAATTATTAATTAAAATATCCATGAAAATTAATATAAAATTTAAAAATCTAAATAAGAATACGACAAGTATGATCATTCATAGTACTTAATCCTTCTCTTGTAATCCTCCTGAGAAATCTCTTTGTTTCATCCCCACACTATCCCTCTAATCTTTAACTCCCCTGGACCATCTTCATCATCCTTTGGATTAATCTAAGATGACTAAGATATTGAAAGGGACGCAATTATTTATTAAAATATCCATGAAAATTAATATAAAATTTAAAAATCTAAAAAAGAATACGACAAGTATGATCATTCATAGTACTTAATCCTTATCTTGTAATCCTCCTGAGAAATCTCTTTGTTTCATCCCCACAGGATCCCTCTAATCTTTAACTCCCCTGGACCATCTTCATCATCCTTCGGATTAATCTACGATGACTTAGAAATAGAAAGGGACGCAATTATAAATTAAAATATCCATGAAAATTAATAAAAAATTTAAAAATCTAGAGAAGAATACGACAAGTATGATCATTCATAGTACTTAATCCTTTTCTTGTAATCCCACGGTGAAATCTCTTTGTTTCATCCCCACAGGATCCCTCTAATCTTTAACTCCCCTGGACCATCTTCATCATCCTTCGGATTAATCTACGATGACTTAGAAATAGAAAGGGACGCAATTATTAATTAAGATATCCATGAAAATTAATATAAAATTTAAAAGTCTAAATAAGAATACGACAAGTATGATCATTCATAGTACTTAATCCTTCTCTTGTAATCCTCCTGAGAAATCTCTTTGTTTCATCCCCACCGGATCCCTCTAATCTTTAACTCCCCTGGACAATCTTCATCATCCTTCGGATTAATCTACGATGAATTTGAAATAGAAAGGGACGTAATGATTAATTAAAATATCCAAGAAAATTAATAAAAATTAAAAAATCTAAATAAGAATACGAGAAGTATGGTCATTCATAGTACATAATCCTTATCTTGTAATCCTCCTGAGAAATCACTTTGTTTCATCCCCACAGGATCCCTCTAATCTTTAACTCCCCTAAACGAACTACATTATCCTTCGGATTAATCTACGATGACTTAGAAATTGAAAGGGACGCAATTATTAATTAAAATATCCATGAAAATTAATATAAAATTTAAAAATCTAAATAAGAATACGACAAGTATGATCATTCATAGTACTTAATCCTTCTCTTGTAATCCTCCTGAGAAATCTCTTTGTTTCATCCCCACAGGATCCCTCTAATCTTTAACTCCCCTGGACCATCTTCATCATCCTTTGGATTAATCTAAGATGACTTAGAAATTGAAAGGGACGCAATTATTTATTAAAATATCCATGAAAATTAATATAAAATTTTAGAATCTAAATATGAATACGACTAGTATGATCATTCATAGTACTTAATCCTTATCTTGTAATCCTCCTGGGAAATCTCTTTATTTCATCCCCACACTATCCCTCTAATCTTTAACTCCCCTGGACCACCTTCATCATCCTTTGGATTAATCTACGATGACTTAGAAATAGAAAGGGACGCAATTATTAATTAAAATATCCATGAAAATTAATATAAAATTTAAAAATCTAAAAAAGAATACGACAAGTATGATCATTCATAGTACTTAATCCTTATCTTGTAATCCTACGGGGAAATCATTTTGTTTCATCCGCACAGGATCCCTCTAATCTTTAATTCCCATGGACCATCTTCATCATCCTTCGGATTATTCTACGATGACTTAGAAATAGAAAGGGACGCATTTATTATTTAAAATATCCATGAAAATTAATATAAAATTTAAATTCTAAATAAGAATACGACAAGTATGATCATTCATAATACTTTATCCTTATCTTGTAATCCTCCTGAGAAATCTCTTTGTTTCATCCCCACAGGATCCCTCTAATCTTTAACTCCCCTGGACCATTTTCATCATCCTTCGGATTAATCTACGATGACTTAGAAATAGAAAGGGACGCAATTATTAATTAAAATATCCATGAAAATTGATAGAAAATTTTAGAATCTAAATAAGAATACGACAAGTATGATCATTCATAGTACTTAATCCTTATCTTGTAATCCTCCTGAGAAATCTCTTTGTTTCATCCCCACAGGATCCCTCTAATCTTTAACTCCCCTGGACCATCTTCATCATCCTTCGGATTAATCTACGATGACATAGAAATAGAAAGGGACGCAATTATTAATTAAAATATCCATGAAAATTAATAGAAAATTTTAGAATCTAAATATGAATACGACAGGTATGATCATTCATAGTACTTTATCCTTTTCTTGTAATCCTCCTGGGGAATCTCTTTGTTTTATCCCCACAGGATCTCTCTAATCTTTAACTCCCCTGGACCATCTTCATCATCCTTCGGATTAATCTACGATGACTAAGAAAAAGAAAGGGACGCAATTATTAATTAAAATATCCATGAAAATTAATATAAAATTTTAGAATCTTAATTAGAATACGACAAGTATGATCATTCAAAGTGCTTAATCCTTATCTTGTAATTCTCCTGAGAAATCTCTTTGTTTCATCCCCACAAGATACCTCTAATCATTAACTCCCCTGGACCATCTTCATCATCCTTCGGATTAATCTACGATGTCTTAGAAATAGAAAGGGACGCAATTATTAATTAAAATATCCATGAAAATTAATGGAAAATTTTAGAATCTAAATAAGAATACGACAAGTATGATCATTCATAGTACTTAATCCTTATCTTGTAATCCTCCTGAGAAATCTCTTTGTTTCATCCCCACACTATCCCTCTAATCTTTAACTCCCCTGGACCATCTTCATCATCCTTTGGATTAATCTAAGATGACTTAGAAATTGAAAGGGACGCAATTATTTATTAAAATATCCATGAAAATTAATATAAAATTTAAAAATCTAAAAAAGAATACGACAAGTATGATCATTCATAGTACTTAATCCTTATCTTGTAATCCCCCTGAGAAATCTCTTTGTTTCATCCCCATAGGATCCCTCTAATCTTTAACTCCCCTGGACCATCTTCATCATCCTTCGGATTAATCTACGATGACATAGAAATAGAAAGGGCCGCAATTATTAATTAAAATATCCATAAAAATTAATAGAAAATTTTAGAATCTAAATATGAATACGACTAGTATGATCATTCATGGTACTTAATCCTTATCTTGTAATCCTCCTGGGAAATCTCTTTGTTTCATCCCCAAAGGATCCCTCTAATCTTTAACTCCCCTGGACCATCTTCATCATCCTTCGGATTAATCTACGATGACTTAGAAATAGAAAGGGACGCAATTATTAATTAAAATATCCATGAAAATTAATAGAAAATTTTAGAATCTAAATAAGAATACGACAAGTATGATTATTCATAGTACTTAATCCTTATCTTGTAATCCTCCTGAGAAATCTCTTTGTTTCATTCCCACAAGATCCCTCTAATCTTTATCTCCCCTGGACCATCTTCATCATCCTTCGGATTAATCTACGATGACTTAGAAATAGAAAGGGACGCAATTATAAATTAAAATATCCATGAAAATTAATAAAAAATTAAAAAATCTAAATAAGAATACGACAAGTATGATCATTCATAGTACTTAATCCTTTTCTTGTAATCCCACGGTGAAATCTATTTCTTTCATCCCCACAGGATCCCTCTAATCTTCAACTCCCCTGGACCATATTCATCATCCTTCGGATTAATCTTCGATGAATATGAAATAGAAAGGGACGTAATGATTAATTAAAATATCCAAGAAAATTAATAAAAATTAAAAAATCTAAATAAGAATACGAGAAGTATGGTCATTCATAGTACTTAATCCTTATCTTGTAATCCTCCTGAGAAATCACTTTTTTTCATCCCCACAGGATCCCTCTAATCTTTAACTCCCCTGGACGAACTTCATTATCCTTCGGATTAATCTACGATGACTTAGAAAAAGAAAGGGACGCAATTATTAATTAAAATATCCATGAAAACTAATATAAAATTTAAATATCTAAATAAGAATACGACAAGTATGATCATTCATAGTACTTAATCCTTCTCTTGTAATCCTCCTGAGAAATCTCTTTGTTTCATCCCCACAGGATCCCTCTAAGCTATAACTCCCCTGGACCATCTTCATCATCCTTCGGATTAATCCTCGATGATTTAGAAATTGAAAGGGACGCAATGATTAATAAAAATAACCAAAAAAATTAATAAAAAATATAAAAATCTAAATAAGAATACGAGAAGTAAGATCATTCATAGTACTTAATCCTCATCTTGTAATCCTCCTGAGAAATCTCTTTGTTTCATCCCCAGGGATCCATCTAATCTTTAACTCCCTAGGACTATCTTCATCATCCTTCGGATTAATCTACGATGACTTAGAAATAGAAAGGGACGCAATGATGAATTAAAATATCCAAGAAAATTAATAAAAAATTCAGAAATCTAAATAAGAATACGACAAGTATGTTGATTCATAGTACTTAATCCTTATCTTGTAATCTTACGGCGAAATCTCTTTGTTTCATCCCCACAGGATCCCTCTAATCTTTAACTCCCCTGGACCATCTTCATCATCCTTCGGATTATTCTACGATGACTTAGAAATAGAAAGGGACGCAATTATTAATTAAAATATCCATGAAAATTAATAGAAAATTTTAGAATCTAAATAATAAAACGACAAGTATGATCATTCATAGTACTTAATCCTTATCTTGTAATCCTCCTGAGAAATCTCTTTGTTTCATCCCCACAGGATCCCTCTAATCTTTAACTCCCCTGGACCATCTTCATCATCCTTCGGATTAATCTACGATGACATAGAAATCGAAAGGGACGCAATTATTAATTAAAATATCCATGAAAATTAATAGAAAATTTTAGAATCTAAATATGAATACGACAGGTATGATCATTCATAGCACTATATCCTTATCTTGTAATCCTCCTGGGAAATCTCTTTGTTTCATCCCCACAGGATCCCTCTAATCTTTAACTCCCCTGGACCACCTTCATCATCCTTTGGATTAATCTACGATGACTTAGAAATAGAAAGGGACGCAATTATTAATTAAAATATCCATGAAAATTAATATAAAATTTAAAAATCTAAAAAAGAATACGACAAGTATGATCATTCATAGTACTTAATCCTTATCTTGTAATCCTACGGGGAAATCATTTTGTTTCATCCGCACAGGATCCCTCTAATCTTTAATTCCCATGGACCATCTTCATCATCCTTCGGATTATTCTACGATGACTTAGAAATAGAAAGGGACGCATTTATTATTTAAAATATCCATGAAAATTAATATAAAATTTAAATTCTAAATAAGAATACGACAAGTATGATCATTCATAATACTTTATCCTTATCTTGTAATCCTCCTGAGAAATCTCGTTGTTTCATCCCCACAGGATCCCTCTAATCTTTAACTCCCCTGGACCATCTTCATCATCCTTCGGATTATTCTACGATGACAAAGAAATTGAAAGGAACGCAATTATTAATTAAAATATCCATGAAAATTAATATAAAATTTAAAAATATAAAAAAGAATACGACAAGTATGATCATTCATAGTACTTAATCCTTATCTTGTAATCCTCCTGAGAAATCTCTTTGTTTCATCCCCACAGGATCCCTCTAATCTTTAACTCCCCTGGACCATCTTCATCATCCTTCGGATAAATCTACGATGACTTAGAAATAGAAAGGGACGCAATTATTAATTAAAATATCCATGCAAATTAATAAAAAATTTAAAAATCTAAATAAGAATATTACAAGTATGATCATTCATAGTACTCAATCCTTATCTTGTAATCCTCCTGAGAAATCTCTCTTTTTCATCCCCACAGGATCCCTCTAATCTTTAACTCCCCTGGACCATCTTCATCATCCTTCGGATTAATCTACGATGACAAAGAAATTGAAAGGGACGCAATTAATTATTAAAATATCCATGAAAATTAATATAAAATTTAAAAATCTAAACAAGAATACGACAAGTATGATCATTCATAGTACTTAATCCTTATCTTGTAATCCTCCTGAGAAATCTCTTTGTTTCATCCCCACAGGATCCCTCTAATCTTTAACTCCCCTGGACCATTTTCATCATCCTTCGGATTAATCTACGATGACTTAGAAATAGAAAGGGACGCAATTATTAATTAAAATATCCATGAAAATTTATAGAAAATTTTAGAATCTAAATAAGAATACGACAAGTATGATCATTCATAGTACTTAATCCTTATCTTGTAATCCTCCTGAGAAATCTCTTTGTTTCATCCCCACAGGATCCCTGTAATCTTTAACTCCCCTGGACCATCTTCATCATCCTTCGGATTAATCTACGATGACATAGAAATAGAAAGGGACGCAATTATTAATTAAAATATCCATGAAAATTAATAGAAAATTTTAGAATCTAAATATGAATACGACAGGTATGATCATTCATAGTACTTTATCCTTTTCTTGTAATCCTCCTGGGGAATCTCTTTGTTTTATCCCCACAGGATCTCTCTAATCTTTAACTCCCCTGGACCATCTTCATCATCCTTCGGATTAATCTACGATGACTAAGAAAAAGAAAGGGACGCAATTATTAATTAAAATATCCATGAAAATTAATATAAAATTTTAGAATCTAAATTAGAATACGACAAGTATGATCATTCAAAGTGCTTAATCCTTATCTTGTAATTCTCCTGAGAAATCTCTTTGTTTCATCCCCACAAGATCCCTCTAATCATTAACTCCCCTGGACCATCTTCATCATCCTTCGGATTAATCTACGATGTCTTAGAAATAGAAAGGGACGCAATTATTAATTAAAATATCCATGAAAATTAATGGAAAATTTTAGAATCTAAATAAGAATACGACAAGTATGATCATTCATAGTACTTAATCCTTATCTTGTAATCCTCCTGAGAAATCTCTTTGTTTCATCCCCACACTATCCCTCTAATCTTTAACTCCCCTGGACCATCTTCATCATCCTTTGGATTAATCTAAGATGACTTAGAAATTGAAAGGGACGCAATTATTTATTAAAATATCCATGAAAATTAATATAAAATTTAAAAATCTAAAAAAGAATACGACAAGTATGATCATTCATAGTACTTAATCCTTATCTTGTAATCCTTCTGAGAAATCTCTTTGTTTCATCCCCATAGGATCCCTCTAATCTTTAACTCCCCTGGACCATCTTCATCATCCTTCGGATTAATCTACGATGACATAGAAATAGAAAGGGCCGAAATTATTAATTAAAATATCCATAAAAATTAATAGAAAATTTTAGAATCTAAATATGAATACGACTAGTATGATCATTCATGGTACTTAATCCTTATCTTGTAATCCTCCTGGGAAATCTCTTTGTTTCATCCCCACAGGATCCCTCTAATCTTCAACTCCCCTGGACAATATTCATCATCCTTCGGATTAATCTTCGATGAATATGAAATAGAAAGGGACGTAATGATTAATTAAAATATCCAAGAAAATTAATAAAAATTAAAAAATCTAAATAAGAATACGAGAAGTATGGTCATTCATAGTACTTAATCCTTATCTTGTAATCCTCCTGAGAAATCACTTTTTTTCATCCCCACAGGATCCCTCTAATCTTTAACTCCCCTGGACGAACTTCATTATCCTTCGGATTAATCTACGATGACTTAGAAAAAGAAAGGGACGCAATTATTAATTAAAATATCCATGAAAACTAATATAAAATTTAAATATCTAAATAAGAATACGACAAGTATGATCATTCATAGTACTTAATCCTTCTCTTGTAATCCTCCTGAGAAATCTCTTTGTTTCATCCCCACAGGATCCCTCTAAGCTATAACTCCCCTGGACCATCTTCATCATCCTTCGGATTAATCCTCGATGATTTAGAAATTGAAAGGGACGCAATGATTAATAAAAATAACCAAAAAAATTAATAAAAAATATAAAAATCTAAATAAGAATACGAGAAGTAAGATCATTCATAGTACTTAATCCTCATCTTGTAATCCTCCTGAGAAATCTCTTTGTTTCATCCCCAGGGATCCATCTAATCTTTAACTCCCTAGGACTATCTTCATCATCCTTCGGATTAATCTACGATGACTTAGAAATAGAAAGGGACGCAATGATGAATTAAAATATCCAAGAAAATTAATAAAAAATTCAGAAATCTAAATAAGAATACGACAAGTATGATGATTCATAGTACTTAATCCTTATCTTGTAATCTTACGGGGAAATCTCTTTGTTTCATCCCCACAGGATCCCTCTAATCTTTAACTCCCCTGGACCATCTTCATCATCCTTCGGATTATTCTACGATGACTTAGAAATAGAAAGGGACGCAATTATTAATTAAAATATCCATGAAAATTAATAGAAAATTTTAGAATCTAAATAATAATACGACATGTATGATCATTCATAGTACTTAATCCTTATCTTGTAATCCTCCTGAGAAATCTCTTTGTTTCATCCCCACAGGATCCCTCTAATCTTTAACTTCCCTGGACCATCTTCATCATCCTTCGGATTAATCTACGATGACATAGAAATCGAAAGGGACGCAATTATTAATTAAAATATCCATGAAAATTAATAGAAAATTTTAGAATCTAAATATGAATACGACAGGTATGATCATTCATAGTACTATATCTTTATCTTGTAATCCTCCTGGGAAATCTCTTTGTTTCATCCCCACAGGATCCCTCTAATCTTTAACTCCCCTGGACCATCTTCATCATCCTTCGGATTAATCTACGATGACTAAGAAATAGAAAGGGACGCAATTATTAATTAAAATATCCATGAAAATTAATAGAAAATTTAAGAATCTAAATTAGAATACGACAAGTATGATCATTCATAGTGCTTAATCCTTATCTTGTAATCCTCCTGAGAAATCTCTTTGTTTCATCCCCACACTATCCCTCTAATCTTTAACTCCCCTGGACCATCTTCATCATCCTTTGGATTAATGTAAGATGACTTAGAAATAGAAAGGGACGCAATTATTTATTAAAATATCCATGAAAATTAATAGAAAATTTAAAAATCTAAAAAAGAATACGACAAGTATGATCATTCATAGTACTTAATCCTTATCTTGTAATCCTCCTGAGAAATCTCTTTGTTTCATCCCCACAGGATCCCTCTAATCTTTAACTCCCCTTGACCATCTTCATCATCCTTCGGATTAATCTACGATGACATAGAAATAGAAAGGGATGCAATTATTAATTAAAATATCCATGAAAATTAATAGCAAATTTTAGAATCTAAATATGAATACGACTAGTATGATCATTCATGGTACTTAATCCTTATCTTGTAATCCTCGTGGGAAATCTCTTTGTTTCATCCCCACAGGATCCCTCTAATCTTTAACTCCCCTGGACCATCTTCATCATCCTTCGGATTAATCTACGATGACTTAGAAATAGAAAGGGACGCAATTATTAATTAAAATATCCATGAAAATTAATAGAAAATTTTAGAATCAAAATAAGAATACGACAAGTATGATCATTCATAGTACTTAATCCTTATCTTGTAATCCTCCTGAGAAATCTCTTTGTTTCATCCCCACAAGATCCCTCTAATCTTTATCTCCCCTGGACCATCTTCATCCTCCTTCGGATTTATCTACGATGACTTAGAAATAGAAAGGGACGCAATTATAAATTAAAATATCCATGAAAATTAATAAAAAATTTAAAAATCTAAATAAGAATACGACAAGTATGATCATTCATAGTACTTAATCCTTTTCTTGTAATCCCACGGTGAAATCTCTTTGTTTCATCCCCACACTATCCCTCTAATCTTTAACTCCCCTGGACCAAATTCATCATCATTTGGATTAATCTAAGATGACTTAGAAATTGAAAGGGACGCAATTATTTATTAAAATATCCATGAAAATTAATATAAAATTTAAAAATCTAAAAAAGAATACGACAAGAATGATCATTCATAGTACTTAATCCTTCTCTTGTAATCCTCCTGAGAAATCTCTTTGTTTCATCCCCACAGGATCCCTCTAATCTTTAACTCCCCTGGACCATCTTCATCATCCTTCGGATTAATCTACGATGAATTTGAAATAGAAAGGGACGTAATGATTAATTAAAATATCCAAGAAAATTAATAAAAATTAAAAAATCTAAATAAGAATACGAGAAGTATGATCATTCATAGTACTTAATTCTTCTCTTGTAATCCTCCTGAGAAATCTCTTTGTTTCATCCCCACAGGATCCCTCTAAGCTATAACTCCCCTGGACCATCTTCATCATCCTTCGGATTAATCTACGATGATTTAGAAATTGAAAGGGACGCAATGATTAATAAAAATAACCAAGAAAATTAATAAAAAATATAAAAATCTAAATAAGAATACGAGAGTAAGATCATTCATAGTACTTAATCCTCATCTTGTAATCCTCCTGAGAAATCTCTTTGTTTCATCTCCAGGGATCCATCTAATCTTTAACTCCCTAGGACTATCTTCATCATCCATCGGATTAATCTACGATGACTTAGAAATAGAAAGGGACGCAATGATGAATTAAAATATCCAAGAAAATTAATAAAAAATTCAGAAATCTAAATAAGAATACGACAAGTATGATCATTCATAGTACTTAATCCTTATCTTGTAATCCTACGGGGAAATCTCTTTGTTTCATCACCACAGGATCCCTCTAATCTTTAACTCCCCTGGACCATCTTCATCATCCTTCGGATTATTCTACGATGACTTAGAAATAGAAAGGGACGCAATTATTAATTAAAATATCCATGAAAATTAATATAAAATTTAAAAATCTAAATAAGAATACGACAAGTATGATCAATCATAGTACTTAATCCTTCTCTTGTAATCCTCCTGAGAAATCTCTTTGTTTCATCCCCACAGGATCCCTCTTATCGTTTACTCCCCTGGACCATCTTCATCATCCTTCTGATTAATCTACGATGACAAAGAAATTGAAAGGGACGCAATTTTTAATTAAAATATCCATGAAAATTAATATAAAATTTAAAAATCTAAATAAGAATAGGACAAGTATGATCATTCATAGTACTAAATCCTTATCTTGTAATCCTACGGGGAAATCTCTTTGTTTCATCCCCACAGGATCCCTCTAATCTTTAACTCCCCTGGACCATCTTCATCATCCTTCAGATTATTCTACGATGACAAGAAATTGAAAGGGACGCAATTATTAATTAAAATATCCATGAAAATTCATATAAAATTTATAAAATCTAAAAAAGAATACGACAAGTATGATCATTCATAGTACTTAATCCTTATCTTGTAATCCTCCTGAGAAATCTCTTTGTTTCATCCCCACAGGATCCCTCTAATCTTTAACTCCCTGGACCATCTTCATCATCCTTCAGGTAAATCTACGATGATTAGAAATAGAAAGGGACGCAATTATTAATTAAAATATCCATGAAAATTAATAAGAAATTTAAAAATCTAAATAAGAATATTACAAGTATGATCATTCATAGTACTTAATCCTTATCTTGTAATCCTCCTGAGAAATCTCTCTGTTTCATCCCCACAGGATCCCTCTAATGTTTAACTCCCCTGGACCATCTTCATCATCCTTCGGATTAATCTACGATGACAAAGAAATTGAAAGGGACGCAATTAATAATTAAAATATCCATGAAAATTAATATAAAATTTAAAAATCTAAATAAGAATACGACAAGTATGATCATTCATAGTACTTAATCCTTATCTTGTAATCCTCCTGAGAAATCTCTTTGTTTCATCCCCACAGGATCCCTCTAATCTTTAACTCCCCTGGACCATCTTCATCATCCTTCGGATTAATCTACGATGACTTAGAAATAGAAAGGGACGCAATTATTAATTAAAATATCCATGAAAATTAATAGAAAATTTTAGAATCTAAATAAGAATACGACAAGTATGATCATTCATAGTACTTAATCCTTATCTTGTAATCCTCCTGAGAAATCTCTTTGTTTCATCCCCACAGGATCCCTCTAATCTTTAACTCCACTGGACCATCTTCATCATCCTTCGGATTAATCTACGATGACATAGAAATAGAAAGGGACGCAATTATTAATTAAAATATCCATGAAAATTAATAGAAAATTTTAGAATCTAAATATGAATACGACAGGTATGATCATTCATAGTACTTTATCCTTTTCTTGTAATCCTCCTGGGAAATCTCTTTGTTTCATCCCCACAGGATCCCTCTAATCTTTAACTCCCCTAGACCATCTTCATCATCCTTCGGATTAATCTACGATGACTAAGAAATAGAAAGGGACGCAATTATTAATTAAAATATCCATGAAAATTAATAGAAAATTTTAGAATCTAAATTAGAAAACGACAAGTATGATCATTCATAGTGCTTAATCCTTATCTTGTAATCCTCCTGAGAAATCTCTTTGTTTCATCCCCACACTATCCCTCTAATCTTTAACTCCCCTGGACCAAATTCATCATCATTTGGATTAATCTAAGATGACTTAGAAATTGAAAGGGACGCAATTATTTATTAAAATATCCATGAAAATTAATATAAAATTTAAAAATCTAAAAAAGAATACGACAAGTATGATCATTCATAGTACTTAATCCTTATCTTGTAATCCTCCTGAGAAATCTCTTTGTTTCATCCCAACAGGATCCCTCTAATCTTTAACTCCCCTGGACAATCTTCATCATCCTTCGGATTAATCTACGATGACTTAGAAATAGAAAGGGACGCAATGATGAATTAAAATATCCAAGAAAATTAATAAAAAATTCAGAAATCTAAATAAGAATACGACAAGTATGAACATTCATAGTACTTAATCCTTATCTTGTAGTCCTACGGGGAAATCTCTTTGTTTCATCCCCACAGGATCCCTCTAATCTTTAACTCCCCTGGACCATCTTCATCATCCTTCGGATTAATCTACGATGACTAAGAAATAGAAAGGGACGCAATTATTAATTAAAATATCCATGAAAATTAATAGAAAATTTAAGAATCTAAATTAGAATACGACAAGTATGATCATTCATAGTGCTTAATCCTTATCTTGTAATCCTCCTGAGAAATCTCTTTGTTTCATCCCCACACTATCCCTCTAATCTTTAACTCCCCTGGACCATCTTCATCATCCTTTGGATTAATGTAAGATGACTTAGAAATAGAAAGGGACGCAATTATTTATTAAAATATCCATGAAAATTAATAGAAAATTTAAAAATCTAAAAAAGAATACGACAAGTATGATCATTCATAGTACTTAATCCTTATCTTGTAATCCTCCTGAGAAATCTCTTTGTTTCATCCCCACAGGATCCCTCTAATCTTTAACTCCCCTTGACCATCTTCATCATCCTTCGGATTAATCTACGATGACATAGAAATAGAAAGGGATGCAATTATTAATTAAAATATCCATGAAAATTAATAGCAAATTTTAGAATCTAAATATGAATACGACTAGTATGATCATTCATGGTACTTAATCCTTATCTTGTAATCCTCGTGGGAAATCTCTTTGTTTCATCCCCACAGGATCCCTCTAATCTTTAACTCCCCTGGACCATCTTCATCATCCTTCGGATTAATCTACGATGACTTAGAAATAGAAAGGGACGCAATTATTAATTAAAATATCCATGAAAATTAATAGAAAATTTTAGAATCAAAATAAGAATACGACAAGTATGATCATTCATAGTACTTAATCCTTATCTTGTAATCCTCCTGAGAAATCTCTTTGTTTCATCCCCACAAGATCCCTCTAATCTTTATCTCCCCTGGACCAAATTCATCATCATTTGGATTAATCTAAGATGACTTAGAAATTGAAAGGGACGCAATTATTTATTAAAATATCCATGAAAATTAATATAAAATTTAAAAATCTAAAAAAGAATACGACAAGTATGATCATTCATAGTACTTAATCCTTATCTTGTAATCCTCCTGAGAAATCTCTTTGTTTCATCCCAACAGGATCCCTCTAATCTTTAACTCCCCTGGACAATCTTCATCATCCTTCGGATTAATCTACGATGACTTAGAAATAGAAAGGGACGCAATGATGAATTAAAATATCCAAGAAAATTAATAAAAAATTCAGAAATCTAAATAAGAATACGACAAGTATGAACATTCATAGTACTTAATCCTTATCTTGTAGTCCTACGGGGAAATCTCTTTGTTTCATCCCCACAGGATCCCTCTAATCTTTAACTCCCCTGGACCATCTTCATCATCCTTCGGATTAATCTACGATGACTAAGAAATAGAAAGGGACGCAATTATTAATTAAAATATCCATGAAAATTAATAGAAAATTTAAGAATCTAAATTAGAATACGACAAGTATGATCATTCATAGTGCTTAATCCTTATCTTGTAATCCTCCTGAGAAATCTCTTTGTTTCATCCCCACACTATCCCTCTAATCTTTAACTCCCCTGGACCATCTTCATCATCCTTTGGATTAATGTAAGATGACTTAGAAATAGAAAGGGACGCAATTATTTATTAAAATATCCATGAAAATTAATAGAAAATTTAAAAATCTAAAAAAGAATACGACAAGTATGATCATTCATAGTACTTAATCCTTATCTTGTAATCCTCCTGAGAAATCTCTTTGTTTCATCCCCACAGGATCCCTCTAATCTTTAACTCCCCTTGACCATCTTCATCATCCTTCGGATTAATCTACGATGACATAGAAATAGAAAGGGATGCAATTATTAATTAAAATATCCATGAAAATTAATAGCAAATTTTAGAATCTAAATATGAATACGACTAGTATGATCATTCATGGTACTTAATCCTTATCTTGTAATCCTCGTGGGAAATCTCTTTGTTTCATCCCCACAGGATCCCTCTAATCTTTAACTCCCCTGGACCATCTTCATCATCCTTCGGATTAATCTACGATGACTTAGAAATAGAAAGGGACGCAATTATTAATTAAAATATCCATGAAAATTAATAGAAAATTTTAGAATCAAAATAAGAATACGACAAGTATGATCATTCATAGTACTTAATCCTTATCTTGTAATCCTCCTGAGAAATCTCTTTGTTTCATCCCCACAAGATCCCTCTAATCTTTATCTCCCCTGGACCATCTTCATCCTCCTTCGGATTTATCTACGATGACTTAGAAATAGAAAGGGACGCAATTATAAATTAAAATATCCATGAAAATTAATAAAAAATTTAAAAATCTAAATAAGAATACGACAAGTATGATCATTCATAGTACTTAATCCTTTTCTTGTAATCCCACGGTGAAATCTCTTTGTTTCATCCCCACACTATCCCTCTAATCTTTAACTCCCCTGGACCAAATTCATCATCATTTGGATTAATCTAAGATGACTTAGAAATTGAAAGGGACGCAATTATTTATTAAAATATCCATGAAAATTAATATAAAATTTAAAAATCTAAAAAAGAATACGACAAGAATGATCATTCATAGTACTTAATCCTTCTCTTGTAATCCTCCTGAGAAATCTCTTTGTTTCATCCCCACAGGATCCCTCTAATCTTTAACTCCCCTGGACCATCTTCATCATCCTTCGGATTAATCTACGATGAATTTGAAATAGAAAGGGACGTAATGATTAATTAAAATATCCAAGAAAATTAATAAAAATTAAAAAATCTAAATAAGAATACGAGAAGTATGATCATTCATAGTACTTAATTCTTCTCTTGTAATCCTCCTGAGAAATCTCTTTGTTTCATCCCCACAGGATCCCTCTAAGCTATAACTCCCCTGGACCATCTTCATCATCCTTCGGATTAATCTACGATGATTTAGAAATTGAAAGGGACGCAATGATTAATAAAAATAACCAAGAAAATTAATAAAAAATATAAAAATCTAAATAAGAATACGAGAGTAAGATCATTCATAGTACTTAATCCTCATCTTGTAATCCTCCTGAGAAATCTCTTTGTTTCATCTCCAGGGATCCATCTAATCTTTAACTCCCTAGGACTATCTTCATCATCCTTCGGATTAATCTACGATGACTTAGAAATAGAAAGGGACGCAATGATGAATTAAAATATCCAAGAAAATTAATAAAAAATTCAGAAATCTAAATAAGAATACGACAAGTATGATCATTCATAGTACTTAATCCTTATCTTGTAATCCTACGGGGAAATCTCTTTGTTTCATCACCACAGGATCCCTCTAATCTTTAACTCCCCTGGACCATCTTCATCATCCTTCGGATTATTCTACGATGACTTAGAAATAGAAAGGGACGCAATTATTAATTAAAATATCCATGAAAATTAATATAAAATATAAAAATCTAAATAAGAATACGACAAGTATGATCAATCATAGTACTTAATCCTTCTCTTGTAATCCTCCTGAGAAATCTCTTTGTTTCATCCCCACAGGATCCCTCTTATCGTTTACTCCCCTGGACCATCTTCATCATCCTTCTGATTAATCTACGATGACAAAGAAATTGAAAGGGACGCAATTTTTAATTAAAATATCCATGAAAATTAATATAAAATTTAAAAATCTAAATAAGAATAGGACAAGTATGATCATTCATAGTACTAAATCCTTATCTTGTAATCCTACGGGGAAATCTCTTTGTTTCATCCCCACAGGATCCCTCTAATCTTTAACTCCCCTGGACCATCTTCATCATCCTTCAGATTATTCTACGATGACAAGAAATTGAAAGGGACGCAATTATTAATTAAAATATCCATGAAAATTCATATAAAATTTATAAAATCTAAAAAAGAATACGACAAGTATGATCATTCATAGTACTTAATCCTTATCTTGTAATCCTCCTGAGAAATCTCTTTGTTTCATCCCCACAGGATCCCTCTAATCTTTAACTCCCCTGGACCATCTTCATCATCCTTCAGGTAAATCTACGATGATTAGAAATAGAAAGGGACGCAATTATTAATTAAAATATCCATGAAAATTAATAAGAAATTTAAAAATCTAAATAAGAATATTACAAGTATGATCATTCATAGTACTTAATCCTTATCTTGTAATCCTCCTGAGAAATCTCTCTGTTTCATCCCCACAGGATCCCTCTAATGTTTAACTCCCCTGGACCATCTTCATCATCCTTCGGATTAATCTACGATGACAAAGAAATTGAAAGGGACGCAATTAATAATTAAAATATCCATGAAAATTAATATAAAATTTAAAAATCTAAATAAGAATACGACAAGTATGATCATTCATAGTACTTAATCCTTATCTTGTAATCCTCCTGAGAAATCTCTTTGTTTCATCCCCACAGGATCCCTCTAATCTTTAACTCCCCTGGACCATCTTCATCATCCTTCGGATTAATCTACGATGACTTAGAAATAGAAAGGGACGCAATTATTAATTAAAATATCCATGAAAATTAATAGAAAATTTTAGAATCTAAATAAGAATACGACAAGTATGATCATTCATAGTACTTAATCCTTATCTTGTAATCCTCCTGAGAAATCTCTTTGTTTCATCCCCACAGGATCCCTCTAATCTTTAACTCCACTGGACCATCTTCATCATCCTTCGGATTAATCTACGATGACATAGAAATAGAAAGGGACGCAATTATTAATTAAAATATCCATGAAAATTAATAGAAAATTTTAGAATCTAAATATGAATACGACAGGTATGATCATTCATAGTACTTTATCCTTTTCTTGTAATCCTCCTGGGAAATCTCTTTGTTTCATCCCCACAGGATCCCTCTAATCTTTAACTCCCCTAGACCATCTTCATCATCCTTCGGATTAATCTACGATGACTAAGAAATAGAAAGGGACGCAATTATTAATTAAAATATCCATGAAAATTAATAGAAAATTTTAGAATCTAAATTAGAAAACGACAAGTATGATCATTCATAGTGCTTAATCCTTATCTTGTAATCCTCCTGAGAAATCTCTTTGTTTCATCCCCACACTATCCCTCTAATCTTTAACTCCCCTGGACCAAATTCATCATCATTTGGATTAATCTAAGATGACTTAGAAATTGAAAGGGACGCAATTATTTATTAAAATATCCATGAAAATTAATATAAAATTTAAAAATCTAAAAAAGAATACGACAAGTATGATCATTCATAGTACTTAATCCTTATCTTGTAATCCTCCTGAGAAATCTCTTTGTTTCATCCCAACAGGATCCCTCTAATCTTTAACTCCCCTGGACCATCTTCATCATCCTTCGGATTAATCTACGATGACTTAGAAATAGAAAGGGACGCAATGATGAATTAAAATATCCAAGAAAATTAATAAAAAATTCAGAAATCTAAATAAGAATACGACAAGTATGAACATTCATAGTACTTAATCCTTATCTTGTAGTCCTACGGGGAAATCTCTTTGTTTCATCCCCACAGGATCCCTCTAATCTTTAACTCCCCTGGACCATCTTCATCATCCTTCGGATTATTCTACGATGACTTAGAAATAGAAAGGGACGCAATTATTAATTAAAATATCCATGAAAATTAATATAAAATTTAAAAATCTAAATAAGAATACGACAAGTATGATCATTCATAGTACTTAATCCTTCTCTTGTAATCCTCCTGAGAAATCTCTTTGTTTCATCCCCACAGGATCCCTCTTATCGTTTACTCCCCTGGACCATCTTCATCATCCTTCTGATTAAACTACGATGACAAAGAAATTGAAAGGGACGCAATTTTTAATTAAAATATCCATGAAAATTAATATAAAATTTAAAAATCTAAATAAGAATACGACAAGTATGATCATTCATAGTACTTAATCCTTATCTTGTAATCCTACGGGGTAATCTCTTTGTTTCATCCCCACAGGATCTCTCTAATCTTTAACTCCCCTGGACCATCTTCATCATCCTTCGGATTAATCTACGATGACATAGAAATAGAAAGGGACGCAATTATTAATTAAAATATCCATGAAAATTAATAGAAAATTTTACAATCTAAATATGAATACGACAGGTATGATCATTCATAGTGCTTAATCCTTATCTTGTAATCCTCCTGAGAAATCTCTTTGTTTCATCCCCACAAGATCCCTCTTATCTTTAACTCCCCTGGACCATCTTCATCATCCTTCGGATTAATCTACGATGACTTAGAAATAGAAAGGGACGCAATTATAAATGAAAATATCCATGAAAATTAATAAAAAATTTAAAAATCTAAATAAGAATACGACAAGTATGATCATTCATAGTACTTAATCCTTATCTTGTAATCCCATGGGGAAATCTCTTTGTTTCATCCCCACAGGATCCCTCTAATCTTTAACTCCCCTGGACCATCTTCATCATCCTTCGGATTAATCTACGATGACTTAGAAATAAAAAGGGACGCAATTATTAATTAAAATATCCATGAAAATTAATAGAAAATTTTAGAATCTAAATAAGAATACGACAAGTATGATCATTCATAGTACTTAATCCTTATCTTGTAATCCTCCTGAGCAATCTCTTTGTTTCATCCCCACAGGATCCCTCTAATCTTTAACTCCCCTTGACCATCTTCATCATCCTTCGGATTAATCTGCGATGACTTAGAAATAGAAAGGGACGCAATTATTAATTAAAATATCCATGAAAATTAATAAAAAATTTAAAAATCTAAATAAGAATACGACAAGTATGATCATTCATAGTACTTAATCCTTATCTTGTAATCCTCCTGAGAAATCTCTTTGTTTCATCCCCACAGGATCCCTCTAATCTTTAACTCCCCTGGACCATCTTCATCATCCTTCGGATTAATCTGCGATGACATAGAAATAGAAAGGGACGCAATTTAATTAGAATATCCATGAAAATTAATAAAAAATTTAAAAATCTAAATAAGAATACGACAAGTATGATCATTCATAGTACTTAATCCTTATCTTGTTATCCTACGGGGTAATCTCTTTGTTTCATTACCACAGGATCCCTCTAATCTTTAACTTCCCTGGACCATCTTCATCATCCTTCGGATTAATCTACGATGACTTAGAAATAGAAAGGGACGCAATTATTAATTAAAATATCCATGAAAATTATTATAAAATTTAAAAATCTAAATAAGAATGCGACAAGTATGATCATTCATAGTGCTTAATCCTTCTCTTGTAATCCTCCTGAGAAATCTCTTTGTTTCATCCCCACAGGATCCCTCTAATCTTTAACTCCCCTGGACCATTTTCATCATCCTTCGGATTAATCTACGATGAATTTGAAATAGAAAGGGACGTAATGATTAATTAAAATATCCCAGAAAATTAATAAAAATTAAAAAATCTAAATAAGAATACGAGAAGTATGGTCATTCATAGTACTTAATCCTTATCTTGTAATCTTCCTGAGAAATCTCTTTGTTTCATCCCAACAGGATCCCTCTAATCTTTAACTCCCCTGGACGAACTTCATTATACTTCTGATTAATCTACGATGAGTTAGAAATTGAAAGGGACGCAATTATTAATTAGAATATCCATGAAAATTAATAAAAAATTTAAAAATCTAAATAAGAATACGACAAGTATGATCATTCATAGTACTTAATCCTTATCTTGTAATCCTACGGGGAAATCTCTTTGTTTCATCCGCACAGGATCCCTCTAATCTTTAATTCCCATGGACCATCTTCATCAACCTTCGGATTATTCTACGATGATTTAGAAATAGAAAGGGACGCAATTATTAATTAAAATATCCATGAAAATTAATATAAAATTTAAAAATCTAAAAAAGAATACGACAAGTATGATCATTCATACTACTTAATCCTTATCTTGTAATCCTACGGGGAAATCTCTTTGTTTCATCCGTACAGGATCCCTCTAATCTTTAACTCCCATGGACCTTCTTCATCATCCTTCGGATAAATCTATGGTGATTTAGAAATTGAAAGGGACGCAATTATTAATTAAAATATCCATGAAAATTAATAGAAAATTTTAGAATCTAAATTAGAATACGACAAGTATGATCATTCATAGTACTTAATCCTTATCTTGTAATCCTCCTGAGAAATCTCTTTGTTTCATCCCCACAGGATCCCTCTAATCTTTAACTCCCCTGGACCATCTTCATCATCCTTCGGATTAATCTGAAATGACTTAGAAATTGAAAGGGACGCAATTATTAATTAAAATATCCATGAAAATTATAATATAAAATTTAAAAATCTAAATAAGAATACGACAAGTATGATCATACGTATTACTTAATCCTTATCTTGTAATGCTACGGGGAAATCTCTTTGTTTCATCCCCACAGGATCCCTCTAATCTTTAACTCCCCTGGACCATCTTCATCATCCTTCGGATTAATCTACGATGACTTAGAAATAGAAAGGGACGCAATTATCAATTAAAATATCCATGAAAATTAATATAAAATTAAAAAATCTAAATAAGAATACGACAAGTATGATCATTCATAGTACTTAATCCTTCTCTTGTAATCCTCCTGAGAAATCTCTTTGTTTCATCCCCACAGGATCCCTCTTATCGTTTACTCCCCTGGACCATCTTCATCATCCTTCTGATTAATCTACGATGACAAAGAAATTGAAAGGGACGCAATTTTTAATTAATATATCCATGAAAATTAATATAAAATTTAAAAATCTAAATAAGAATAGGACAAGTATGATCATTCATAGTACTTAATCCTTATCTTGTAATCCTACGGGGAAATCTCTTTGTTTCATCCCCACAGGATCCCTCTAATCTTTAACTCCCCTGGACCATCTTCATCATCCTTCAGATTATTCTACGATGACAAGAAATTGAAAGGGACGCAATTATTAATTAAAATATCCATGAAAATTCATATAAAATTTATAAAATCTAAAAAAGAATACGACAAGTATGATCATTCATAGTACTTAATCCTTATCTTGTAATCCTCCTGAGAAATCTCTTTGTTTCATCCCCACAGGATCCCTCTAATCTTTAACTCCCCTGGACCATCTTCATCATCCTTCAGGTAAATCTACGATGACTTAGAAATAGAAAGGGACGCAATTATTAATTAAAATATCCATGAAAATTAATAAGAAATTTAAAAACCTAAATAAGAATATTACAAGTATGATCATTCATAGTACTTAATCCTTATCTTGTAATCCTCCTGAGAAATCTCTCTGTTTCATCCCCACAGGATCCCTCTAATGTTTAACTCCCCTGGACCATCTTCATCATCCTTCGGATTAATCTACGATGACAAAGAAATTGAAAGGGACGCAATTAATAATTAAAATATCCATGAAAATTAATATAAAATTTAAAAATCTAAATAAGAATACGACAAGTATGATCATTCATAGTACTTAATCCTTATCTTGTAATCCTCCTGAGAAATCTCTTTGTTTCATCCCCACAGGATCCCTCTAATCTTTAACTCCCCTGGACCATCTTCATCATCCTTCGGATTAATCTACGATGACTTAGAAATAGAAAGGGACGCAATTATTAATTAAAATATCCATGAAAATTAATAGAAAATTTTAGAATCTTAATAAGAATACGACAAGTATGATCATTCATAGTACTTAATCCTTATCTTGTAATCCTCCTGAGAAATCTCTTTGTTTAATCCCCACAGGATCCCTCTAATCTTTAACTCCACTGGACCATCTTCATCATCCTTCGGATTAATCTACGATGACATAGAAATAGAAAGGGACGCAATTATTAATTAAAATATACATGAAAATTAATAGAAAATTTTAGAATCTAAATATGAATACGACAGGTATGATCATTCATAGTACTTTATCCTTATCTTGTAATCCTCCTGGGAAATCTCTTTGTTTCATCCCCACAGGATCCCTCTAATCTTTAACTCCCCTAGACCATCTTCATCATCCTTCGGATTAATCTACGATGACTAAGAAATAGAAAGGGACGCAATTATTAATTAAAATATCCATGAAAATTAATAGAAAATTTTAGAATCTAAATTAGAAAACGACAAGTATGATCATTCATAGTGCTTAATCCTTATCTTGTAATCCTCCTGAGAAATCTCTTTGTTTCATCCCCACACTATCCCTCTAATCTTTAACTCCCCTGGACCAAATTCATCATCATTTGGATTAATCTAAGATGACTTAGAAATTGAAAGGGACGCAATTATTTATTAAAATATCCATGAAAATTAATATAAAATTTAAAAATCTAAAAAAGAATACGACAAGTATGATCATTCATAGTACATAATCCTTATCTTGTAATCCTCCTGAGAAATCTCTTTGTTTCATCCCCACAGGATCCCTCTAATCTTTAACTCCCCTGGACCATCTTCATCATCCTTCGGATTAATCTACGATGACTTAGAAATAGAAAGGGACGCAATTATTAATTAAAATATCCATGAAAATTATTAGAAAATTTTAGAATCTAAATAAGAATACGACAAGTATGATCATTCATAGTACTTAATCCTTATCTTGTAATCCTCCTGAGAAATCTCTTTGTTTCATCCCCACAGGATCCCTCTAATCTTTAACTCCCCTGGACCATCTTCATCATCCTTCGGATTAATCTACGATGAATTTGAAATAGAAAGGGACGTAATGATTAATTAAAATATCCAAGAAAATTAATAAAAATTAAAAAATCTAAATAAGAATACGAGAAGTATGATCATTCATAGTACTTAATCCTTCTCTTGTAATCCTTCTGAGAAATCTCTTTGTTTCATCCCCACAGGATCCCTCTAAGCTATAACTCCCCTGGACCATCTTCATCATCCTTCGGATTAATCTACGATGATTTAGAAATTGAAAGGGACGCAATGATTAATAAAAATAACCAAGAAAATTAATAAAAAATATAAAAATCTAAATAAGAATACGAGAGTAAGATCATTCATAGTACTTAATCCTCATCTTGTAATCCTCCTGAGAAATCTCTTTGTTTCATCCCCAGGGATCCATCTAATCTTTAACTCCCTAGGACTATCTTCATATCCTTCGGATTAATCTACGATGACTTAGAAATAGAAAGGGACGCAATGATGAATTAAAATATCCAAGAAAATTAATAAAAAATTCAGAAATCTAAATAAGAATACGACAAGTATGAACATTCATAGTACTTAATCCTTATCTTGTAGTCCTACGGGGAAATCTCTTTGTTTCATCCCCACAGGATCCCTCTAATCTTTAACTCCCCTGGACCATCTTCATCATCCTTCGGATTATTCTACGATGACTTAGAAATAGAAAGGGACGCAATTATTAATTAAAATATCCATGAAAATTAATATAAAATTTAAAAATCTAAATAAGAATACGACAAGTATGATCATTCATAGTACTTAATCCTTCTCTTGTAATCCTCCTGAGAAATCTCTTTGTTTCATCCCCACAGGATCCCTCATATCGTTTACTCCCCTGGACCATCTTCATCATCCTTCTGATTAAACTACGATGACAAAGAAATTGAAAGGGACGCAATTTTTAATTAAAATATCCATGAAAATTAATATAAAATTTAAAAATCTAAATAAGAATACGACAAGTATTATCATTCATAGTACTTAATCCTTATCTTGTAATCCTATGGGGTAATCTCTTTGTTTCATCCCCACAGGATCTCTCTAATCTTTAACTCCCTTGGACCATCTTCATCATCCTTCGGATTAATCTACGATGACATAGAAATAGAAAGGGACGCAATTATTAATTAAAATATCCATGAAAATTAATAGAAAATTTTACAATCTAAATATGAATACGACAGGTATGATCATTCATAGTGCTTAATCCTTATCTTGTAATCCTCCTGAGAAATCTCTTTGTTTCATCCCCACAAGATCCCTCTTATCTTTAACTCCCCTGGACCATCTTCATCATCCTTCGGATTAATCTACGATGACTTAGAAATAGAAAGGGACGCAATTATAAATGAAAATATCCATGAAAATTAATAAAAAATTTAAAAATCTAAATAAGAATACGACAAGTATGATCATTCATAGTACTTAATCCTTATCTTGTAATCCCATGGGGAAATCTCTTTGTTTCATCCCCACAGGATCCCTCTAATCTTTAACTCACCTGGACCATCTTCATCATCCTTCGGATTAATCTACGATGACTTAGAAATAAAAAGGGACGCAATTATTAATTAAAATATCCATGAAAATTAATAGAAAATTTTAGAATCTAAATAAGAATACGACAAGTATGATCATTCATAGTACTTAATCCTTATCTTGTAATCCTCCTGAGCAATCTCTTTGTTTCATCCCCACAGGATCCCTCTAATCTTTAACTCCCCTTGACCATCTTCATCATCCTTCGGATTAATCTGCGATGACTTTGAAATAGAAAGGGACGCAATTATTAATTAAAATATCCATGAAAATTAATAAAAAATTTAAAAATCTAAATAAGAATACGACAAGTATGATCATTCATAGTACTTAATCCTTATCTTGTAATCCTCCTGAGAAATCTCTTTGTTTCATCCCCACAGGATCCCTCTAATCTTTAACTCCCCTGGACCATCTTCATCATCCTTCGGATTAATCTGCGATGACTTAGAAATAGAAAGGGACGCAATTTAATTAGAATATCCATGAAAATTAATAAAAAATTTAAAAATCTAAATAAGAATACGACAAGTATGATCATTCATAGTACTTAATCCTTATCTTGTTATCCTACGGGGTAATCTCTTTGTTTCATTACCACAGGATCCCTCTAATCTTTAACTTCCCTGGACCATCTTCATCATCCTTCGGATTAATCTACGATGACTTAGAAATAGAAAGGGACGCAATTATTAATTAAAATATCCATGAAAATTATTATAAAATTTAAAAATCTAAATAAGAATGCGACAAGTATGATCATTCATAGTGCTTAATCCTTCTCTTGTAATCCTCCTGAGAAATCTCTTTGTTTCATCCCCACAGGATCCCTCTAATCTTTAACTCCCCTGGACCATCTTCATCATCCTTCGGATTAATCTACGATGAATTTGAAATAGAAAGGGACGTAATGATTAATTAAAATATCCAAGAAAATTAATAAAAATTAAAAAATCTAAATAAGAATACGAGAAGTATGGTCATTCATAGTACTTAATCCTTATCTTGTAATCCTCCTGAGAAATCTCTTTGTTTCATCCCAACAGGATCCCTCTAATCTTTAACTCCCCTGGACGAACTTCATTATCCTTCTGATTAATCTACGATGACTTAGAAATTGAAAGGGACGCAATTATTAATTAGAATATCCATGAAAATTAATAAAAAATTTAAAAATCTAAATAAGAATACGACAAGTATGATCATTCATAGTACTTAATCCTTATCTTGTAATCCTACGGGGAAATCTCTTTGTTTCATCCGCACAGGATCCCTCTAATCTTTAATTCCCATGGACCATCTTCATCATCCTTCGGATTATTCTACGATGATTTAGAAATAGAAAGGGACGCAATTATTAATTAAAATATCCATGAAAATTAATATAAAATTTAAAAATCTAAAAAAGAATACGACAAGTATGATCATTCATACTACTTAATCCTTACCTTGTAATCCTCCTGAGAAATCTCTTTGTTTCATCCCCACAGGATATCTCTAAGCTATAACTCCCCTGGACCATCTTCATCATCCTTCGGATTAATCTACGATGACTTAGAAATAGAAAGGGACGCAATTATTAATTAAGATATCCATGAAAATTAATAGAAAATTTTAGAATCTAAATAAGAATACGACAAGTATGATCATTCATAGTACTTAATCCTTATCTTGTAATCCTCCTGAGAAATCTCTTTGTTGCATCCCCACAGGATATCTCTAAGCTATAACTCCCCTGGACCATCTTCATCATCCTTCGGATTAATCTACGATGACTTAGAAATAGAAAGGGACGCAATTATTAATTAAGATATCCATGAAAATTAATAGAAAATTTTAGAATCTAAATATGAATACGACAGGTATGATCATTCATAGTACTTTATCCTTATCTTGTAATCCTCCTGGGAAATCTATTTTTTTCATCCCCACAGGATCCCTCTAATCTTTAACTCCCCTGGACCATCTTCATCATCCTTCGGATTAATCTACGATGACAAAGAAATAGAAAGGGACGCAATTATTAATTAAAATATCCATGAAAATTAATAGAAAATTTTAGAATCTAAATAAGAATACGACAAGTATGATCATTCATAGTGCTTAATCCTTATCTTGTAATCCTCCTGAGAAATCTCTTTGTTTCATCCCCACAAGATCCCTCTAATCTTTAACTCCCCTGGACCACCTTCATCATACTTCGGATTAATCTACGATGACTTAGAAATAGAAAGGGACGCAATTATTAATTAAAATATACATGAAAATTAATAGAAAATTTTAGAATCTAAATAAGAATACGACAAGTATGATCATTCATAGTACTTAATCCTTATCTTGTAATCCTCCTGAGAAATCTCTTTGTTTCATCCCCACAGGATATCTCTAAGCTATAACTCCCCTGGACCATCTTCATCATCCTTCGGATTAATCTACGATGACAAAGAAATTGAAAGGGACGGAATTATTAATTAAAATATCCATGAAAATTAATAAAAAATTTAAAAATCTAATTAAGAATACGACAAGTATGATCATTCATAGTAATTAATCCTTCTCTTGTAATCCTCCTGAGAAATCTCTTTGTTTCATCCCCACAGGATATCTCTAAGCTATAACTCCCCTGGACCATCTTCATCATCCTTCGGATTAATCTACGATGATTTAGAAATTGAAAGGGACGCAATGATTAATAAGAATAACCAAGAAAATTAATAAAAAATATAAAAATCTAAGTAAGAATACGAGAAGTAAGATCATTCATAGTACTTAATCCTCATCTTGTAATCCTCCTGAGAAATCTCTTTGTTTCATCCCCAGGGATCCATCTAATCTTTAACTCCCTAGGACTATCTTCATCATCCTTCGGATTAATCTACGATGACTTAGAAATAGAAAGGGACGTAATGATATAAATAATATATCCAAGAAAATTAATAAAAAATTCATAAATCTAAATAAGAATACGACAAGTATGATCATTCATAGTACATAATCCTTATCTTGTAATCCTACGGGGAAATCTCTTTGTTTCATCCCCACAGGATCCCTCTAATCTTTTACTCCCCTGGACCTTCTTCATCATCCTTCGGATCAATCTACGATGACTTAGAAATAGAAAGGGACGCAATTATTAATTAAAATATAAATGAAAATTAATAAAAAATTTAAAAATCTAAATAAGAATATTACAAGTATGATCATTCATTGTACTTAATCCTTATCTTGTAATCCCCCAGAGAAATCTCTCTGTTTCATCCCCACAGGATCCCTCTAATCTTTAACTCCCCTGGACCATCTTCATCATCCTTCGGATTAATCTACGATGACAAAGAAATTGAAAGGAACGCAATTATTAATTAAAATATCCATGAAAATTAATATAAAATTTAAAAATCTAAATAAGAATACGACAAGTATGATTATTCATAGTGCTTAATCCTCATCTTGTAATCCTCCTGAGAAATCTCTTTGTTTCATACCAAAAGGATCCCTCTAATCTTTAACTCCCCTGGACCATCTTCATCATCCTTCAAATTAATCTACGATGACTTAGAAATAGAAAGGGACGCAATTATTAATTAAAATATCCATGAAAATTAATAGAAAATTTTAGAATCTAAATAAGAATACGACAAGTATGATCATTCATAGTACTTAATCCTTATCTGGTAATCCTTCTGAGAAATCTCTTTGTTTCATCCCCACAGGATCCCTCTTATCTTTAACTCCCCTGGACCATCTTCATCATCCTTCGGATTAATCTACGATGACATAGAAATAGAAAGGGACGCAATTATTAATTAAAATATCCATGAAAATTAATAGAAAATTTTAGAATCTAAATATGAATACGACAGGTATGATCATTCATAGTGCTTAATACTTATCTTGTAATCCTCCTGAGAAATCTCTTTGTTTCATCCCCACAAGATCCCTCTAATCTTTAACTCCCCTGGACCATCTTCATCATCCTTCGGATTAATCTACGATGACTTAGAAATAGAAAGGGACGCAATTATAAATTAAAATATCCATGAAAATTAATAAAAAATTTAAAAATCTAAATAAGAATAAGACAAGTATGATCATTCATAGTACTTAATCCTTATCTGGTAATCCTTCTGAGAAATCTCTTTGTTTCATCCCCACAGGATCCCTCTAATCTTTAACTCCCCTGGACCATCTTCATCATCCTTCGGATTAATCTACGATGACTTAGAAATTGAAAGGGACGCAATGATGAATTAAAATATCCAAGAAAATTAATAAAAAATTTAAAAATCTAATTAAGAATACGACATGTATGATCATTCATAGTACTTAATCCTTATCTTGTAATCCTCCTGAGAAATCTCTTTGTTTCATCCCCACAGGATCCCTCTAATCTTTAACTCCCCTGGACCATCTTCATCATCCTTCGGATTAATCTACGATTACTTAGAAATAGAAAGGGACGCAATTATTAATTTAAATATCCATGAAAATTAATAAAAAATTTAAAAATCTAAATAAGAATACGACAAGTATGATCATTCATAGTACTTAATCCTTCTCTTGTAATCCTCCTGAGAAATCTCTTTGTTTCATCCCCACCGGATATCTCTAAGCTATAACTCCCCTGGACCATCTTCATCATCCTTCGGATTAATCTAAGATGACTTAGAAATAGAAAGGGACGCAATTATTAATTAAAATATCCATTAAAATTAATAGAAAATTTTAGAATCTAAATATGAATACGACAGGTATGATCATTCATAGTACTTTATCCTTATCTTGTAATCCTCCTGGGAAATCTCTTTTTTTCATCCCCACAGGATCCCTCTAATCATTAACTCCCCTGGACCATCTTCATCATCCTTCGGATTATTCTACGATGACTTAGAAATAGAAAGGGACGCAATTATTAATTAAAATATACATGAAAATTAATAGAAAATTTTAGAATCTAAATAAGAATACGACAAGTATGATCATTCATAGTACTTAATCCTTATCTTGTAATCCTCCTGAGAAATCTCTTTGTTTCATCCCCACAGGATATCTCTAAGTTATAACTCCCCTTGACCATCTTCATCATCCTTCGGATTAATCTACGATGACAAAGAAATTGAAAGGGACAGAATTATTAATTAAAATATCCATGAAAATTAATAAAAAATTTAAAAATCTAAATAAGAATTAGACAAGTATGATCATTCTAGTACTTAATCCTTATCTTGTAATCCTCCTGAGAAATCTCTTTGTTTCATCCCCACAGGATCCCTTTAATCTTTAACTCCCCTGGACCATCTTCATCATCCTTCGGATTAATCTGCGATGACATAAAAATAGAAAGGGACGCAATTATTAATTTAAATATCCATGAAAATTAATAAAAAATTTAAAAATCTAAATAAGAATACGACAAGTATGATCATTCATAGTACTTAATCCTTCTCTTGTAATCCTCTTTAGAAATCTATTTGTATCATCCCCACAGGATATCTCTAAGCTATAACTCCCCTGGACCATCTTCATCATCCTTCGGATTAATCTACGATGACAAAGAAATTGAAAGGGACGGAATTATTAATTAAAATATCCATGAAAATTAATAAAAAATTTTAAAATCTAAATAAGAATACGACAAATATGATCATTCATAGTAATTAATCCTTCTCTTGTAATCCTACTGAGAAATCTCTTTGTTTCATCCCCACAGGATATCTCTAAGCTATAGTTCCCCTGGACCATCTTCATCATCCTTCGGATTAATCTACGATGATTTAGAAATTGAAAGGGACGCAATGATTAATAAGAATAACCAAGAAAATTAATAAAAAATATAAAAATCTAAGTAAGAATACGAGAAGTAAGATCATTCATAGTACTTAATCCTCATCTTGTAATCCTCCTGAGAAATCTCTTTGTTTCATCCCCAGGGATCCATCTAATCCTTAACTCCCTAGGACTATCTTCATCATCCTTCGGATTAATCTACGATGACTTAGAAATAGAAAGGGACGTAATGATATAAATAATATATCCAAGAAAATTAATAAAAAATTCATAAATCTAAATAAGAATACGACAAGTATGATCATTCATAGAACTTAATCCTTATCTTGTAATCCTACGTGGAAATCTCTTTGTTTCATCCCCACAGGATCCCTCTAATCTTTAACTCCCCTGGACCATCTTCATCATCCTTCGGATTATTCTACGATGACTTAGAAATAGAAAGGGACGCAATTATTAATTTAAATATCCATGAAAATTAATATAAAATATAAAAATCTAAATAAGAATACGACAAGTATGATCATTCATAGTACTTAATCCTTATCTTGTAATCCTCCAGAGAAATCTCTTTGTTGCATCCCCACAGGATCCCTCTAATCTTTAACTCCCCTGGACCTTCTTCATTATCCTTCCGATCAATCTACGATGACTTAGAAATAGAAAGGGACGCAATTATTAATTAAAATATAAATGAAAATTAATAAAAAATTTAAAAATCTAAATAAGAATATTACAAGTATGATCATTCATTGTACTTAATCCTTATCTTGTAATCCTCAGGAGAAATCTCTCTGTTTCATCCCCACAGGATCCCTCTAATCTTTAACTCCCCTGGACCATCTTCATCATCCTTCGGATTAATCTACGATGACAAAGAAATTGAAAGGGACGCAATTATTAATTAAAATATCCATGAAAATTAATATAAAATTTAAAAATCTAAATAAGAATACGACAAGTATGATTATTCATAGTACTTAATCCTCATCTTGTAATCCTCCTGAGAAATCTCTTTGTTTCATACCAAAAGGATCCCTCTAATCTTTAACTCCCCTGGACCATCTTCATCATCCTTCAAATTAATCTACGATGACTTAGAAATAGAAAGGGACGCAATTATTAATTAAAATATCCATGAAAATTAATAGAAAATTTTAGAATCTAAATAAGAATACGACAAGTATGATCATTCATAGTACTTAATCCTTATCTTGTAATCCTCCTGAGAAATCTCTTTGTTTCATCCCCACAGGATCCCTCTAATCTTTAACTCCCCTGGACCATCTTCATCATCCTTCGGATTAATCTACGATTACTTAGAAATAGAAAGGGACGCAATTATTAATTTAAATATCCATGAAAATTAATAAAAAATTTAAAAATCTAAATAAGAATACGACAAGTATGATCATTCATAGTACTTAATCCTTCTCTTGTAATCCTCCTGAGAAATCTCTTTGTTTCATCCCCACAGGATATCTCTAAGCTATAACTCCCCTGGACCATCTTCATCATCCTTCGGATTAATCTACGATGACTTAGAAATAGAAAGGGACGCAATTATTAATTAAAATATCCATGAAAATTAATAGAAAATTTTAGAATCTAAATATGAATACGACAGGTATGATCATTCATAGTACTTTATCCTTATCTTGTAATCCTCCTGGTTAATCTCTTTTTTTCATCCCCACAGGATCCCTCTAATCTTTAACTCCCCTGGACCATCTTCATCATCCTTCGGATTATTCTACGATGACAAAGAAATAGAAAGGGACGCAATTATTAATTAAAATATCCATGAAAATTATAATATAAAATTTTAAAATCTAAATAAGAATACGACAAATATGATCATACGTAGTTCTTAATCCTTATCTTGTAATGCTACGGGGAAATCTCTTTGTTTCATTCCCACAGGATCCCTCTAATCTTAAACTCCCCTGGACCATCTTCATCATCCTTCGGATCAATGTATTGTGATTTAGAAATTGAAAGGGACGCAATTATTAATTAAAATATCCATGAAAATTAACAAAAAATTTAAAAATCTAAATAAGAATACGTTAAGTATGATCATTCATAGTACTTATTCCTTATCTTGTAATCCTCCTGAGAAATCTCTTTGTTTCATCCCCACAGGATATCTCTAAGTTATAACTCCCCTTGACCATCTTCATCATCCTTCGGATTAATCTACGATGACAAAGAAATTGAAAGGGACAGAATTATTAATTAAAATATCCATGAAAATTAATAAAAAATTTAAAAATCTAAATAAGAATTAGACAAGTATGATCATTCTAGTACTTAATCCTTATCTTGTAATCCTCCTGAGAAATCTCTTTGTTTCATCCCCACAGGATCCCTTTAATCTTTAACTCCCCTGGACCATCTTCATCATCCTTCGGATTAATCTGCGATGACATAAAAATAGAAAGGGACGCAATTATTAATTTAAATATCCATGAAAATTAATAAAAAATTTAAAAATCTAAATAAGAATACGACAAGTATGATCATTCATAGTACTTAATCCTTCTCTTGTAATCCTCTTTAGAAATCTATTTGTATCATCCCCACAGGATATCTCTAAGCTATAACTCCCCTGGACCATCTTCATCATCCTTCGGATTAATCTACGATGACAAAGAAATTGAAAGGGACGGAATTATTAATTAAAATATCCATGAAAATTAATAAAAAATTTTAAAATCTAAATAAGAATACGACAAATATGATCATTCATAGTAATTAATCCTTCTCTTGTAATCCTCCTGAGAAATCTCTTTGTTTCATCCCCACAGGATATCTCTAAGCTATAGTTTCCCTGGACCATCTTCATCATCCTTCGGATTAATCTACGATGATTTAGAAATTGAAAGGGACGCAATGATTAATAAGAATAACCAAGAAAATTAATAAAAAATATAAAAATCTAAGTAAGAATACGAGAAGTAAGATCATTCATAGTACTTAATCCTCATCTTGTAATCCTCCTGAGAAATCTCTTTGTTTCATCCCCAGGGATCCATCTAATCCTTAACTCCCTAGGACTATCTTCATCATCCTTCGGATTAATCTACGATGACTTAGAAATAGAAAGGGACGTAATGATATAAATAATATATCCAAGAGAATTAATAAAAAATTCATAAATCTAAATAAGAATACGACAAGTATGATCATTCATAGAACTTAATCCTTATCTTGTAATCCTACGTGGAAATCTCTTTGTTTCATCCCCACAGGATCCCTCTAATCTTTAACTCCCCTGGACCATCTTCATCATCCTCCGGATTATTCTACGATGACTTAGAAATAGAAAGGGACGCAATTATTAATTTAAATATCCATGAAAATTAATATAAAATATAAAAATCTAAATAAGAATACGACAAGTATGATCATTCATAGTACTTAATCCTTATCTTGTAATCCTCCAGAGAAATCTCTTTGTTGCATCCCCACAGGATCCCTCTAATCTTTAACTCCCCTGGACCTTCTTCATCATCCTTCCGATCAATCTACGATGACTTAGAAATAGAAAGGGACGCAATTATTAATTAAAATATAAATGAAAATTAATAAAAAATTTAAAAATCTAAATAAGAATATTACAAGTATGATCATTCATTGTACTTAATCCTTATCTTGTAATCCTCAGGAGAAATCTCTCTGTTTCATCCCCACAGGATCCCTCTAATCTTTAACTCCCCTGGACCATCTTCATCATCCTTCGGATTAATCTACGATGACAAAGAAATTGAAAGGGACGCAATTATTAATTAAAATATCCATGAAAATTAATATAAAATTTAAAAATCTAAATAAGAATACGACAAGTATGATTATTCATAGTACTTAATCCTCATCTTGTAATCCTCCTGAGAAATCTCTTTGTTTCATACCAAAAGGATCCCTCTAATCTTTAACTCCCCTGGACCATCTTCATCATCCTTCAAATTAATCTACGATGACTTAGAAATAGAAAGGGACGCAATTATTAATTAAAATATCCATGAAAATTAATAGAAAATTTTAGAATCTAAATAAGAATACGACAAGTATGATCATTCATAGTACTTAATCCTTATCTTGTAATCCTCCTGAGAAATCTCTTTGTTTCATCCCCACAGGATCCCTCTAATCTTTAACTCCCCTGGACCATCTTCATCATCCTTCGGATTAATCTACGATTACTTAGAAATAGAAAGGGACGCAATTATTAATTTAAATATCCATGAAAATTAATAAAAAATTTAAAAATCTAAATAAGAATACGACAAGTATGATCATTCATAGTACTTAATCCTTCTCTTGTAATCCTCCTGAGAAATCTCTTTGTTTCATCCCCACACGATATCTCTAAGCTATAACTCCCCTGGACCATCTTCATCATCCTTCGGATTAATCTACGATGACTTAGAAATAGAAAGGGACGCAATTATTAATTAAAATATCCATGAAAATTAATAGAAAATTTTAGAATCTAAATATGAATACGACAGGTATGATCATTCATAGTACTTTATCCTTATCTTGTAATCCTCCTGGGAAATCTCTTTTTTTCATCCCCACAGGATCCCTCTAATCTTTAACTCCCTTGGACCATCTTCATCATCCTTCGGATTATTCTACGATGACAAAGAAATAGAAAGGGACGCAATTATTAATTAAAATATCCATGAAAATTATAATATAAAATTTTAAAATCTAAATAAGAATACGACAAATATGATCATACGTAGTTCTTAATCCTTATCTTGTAATGCTACGGGGAAATCTCTTTGTTTCATTCCCACAGGATCCCTCTAAACTTAAACTCCCCTGGACCATCTTCATCATCCTTCGGATCAATGTATGGTGATTTAGAAATTGAAAGGGACGCAATTATTAATTAAAATATCCATGAAAATTAACAAAAAATTTAAAAATCTAAATAAGAATACGTTAAGTATGATCATTCATAGTACTTATTCCTTATCTTGTAATCCTACGGGGAAATCTCTTTGTTTCATCTCACAGGATCCCTCTAATCTTTAACTCCCCTGGACCCACTTCATCATCCTTCTGATTAATCTACGATGACTTAGAAATTGAAAGGGACGCAATGATGAATTAAAATATCCAAGAAAATTAATAAAATATTTAAAAATCTAATTAAGAATACGACAAGTATGATCATTCATAGTACTTAATCTTTCTTTTGTAATCCTCCTGAGAAATCTCTTTGTTTCATCCCCACAGGATCCCTCTAATCTTTAACTCCCCTGGACCATCTTCATCATCCTTCGGATTAATCTACGATTACTTAGAAATAGAAAGGGACGCAATTATTAATTTAAATATCCATGAAAATTAATAAAAAATTTAAAAATCTAAATAAGAATACGACAAGTATGATCATTCATAGTACTTAATCCTTCTCTTGTAATCCTCCTGAGAAATCTCTTTGTTTCATCCCCACAGGATATCTCTAAGCTATAACTCCCCTGGACCATCTTCATCATTCTTCGGATTAATCTACGATGACAAAGAAATTGAAAGGGACGGAATTATTTATTAAAATATCCATGAAAATTAAGGTAAAATTTAAAAATCTAAAAAAGAATACGACAAGTATGATCATTCATAGTACTTAATCCTTATCTTGTAATCCTACGGGGAAATCTCTTTGTTTCATCCGCACAGGATCCCTCTAATCTTTAACTCCCATGGACCATCTTCATCATCCTTCGGATTATTCTACGATGACTTAGAAATAGAAAGGGACGCAATTATTAATTAAAATATCCTTGAAAATTAATATAAAAGTTAAAATTCTAAATAAGAATACGACAAGTATGATCATTCATAATACTTTTTCATTATCTTGTAATCCTCCTGAGAAATCTCGTTGTTTCATCCCCACAGGATCCCTCTAATCTTTAACTCCCCTGGACCATCTTCAGCATCCTTCGGATTAATCTACGATGACTTAGAAATAGAAAGGGACGCAATTATTAATTAAAATATCCATGAAAATTAATATGAAATTTAAAAATCTAAATAAGAATTCGACAAGTATGATCATTCATAGTACTTACTCCTTATCTTGGAATCCTACGGGGAAATCTCTTTGTTTCATCCCCACAGGATCCCTCTAATCTTTAACTCCCCTGGACCATCTTCATCATCCTTCGGATTAATCTACGATGACAAAGAAATTGAAAGGGACGCAATTATTAATTAAAATATCCATGAAAATTAATAGAAAATTTTAGAATATAAATATGAATACGACAGGTATGATCATTCATAGTACTTTATCCTTATCTTGTAATCCTCCTGGGAAATCTCTTTGTTTCATCCCCACAGGATCCCTCTAATCTTTTACTCCCCTGGACCATCTTCATCATCCTTCGGATTAATCTACGATGACTTAGAAATAGAAAGGGACGCAATTATAAATTAAAATATCCATGAAAATTAATAAAAAATTTAAAAATCTAAATAAGAATACGACAAGTATGATCATTCATAGTACTTAATCCTTATCTTGTAATCCCACGGGGAAATCTCTTTGTTTCATCCCCACAGGATCCCTCTAATCTTTAACTCCCCTGGACCATCTTCATCATCCTTCGGATTAATCTACGATGACTTAGAAATAGAAAGGGACGCAATTATTAATAACAATATCCATGAAAATTAATAGAACATTTTAGAATCTAAATAAGAATACAACAAGTATGATCATTCATAGTACTTAATCCTTATCTTGTAATCCTCCTGAGAAATCTTTTTGTTTCATCACCACAGGATCCCTCTAATCTTTAACTCCCCTGGACCATCTTCATCATCCTTCGGATTAATCTACGATGAATTTGAAATAGAAAGAGACGTAATGATTAATTAAAATATCCAAGAAAATTAATATAAAATTTAAAAGTCTAAAAAAGAATACGACAAGTGTGATCATTCATAGTACTTAATCCTTATCTTGTAATCCTACGGGGAAATCTCTTTGTTTCATCCCCACAGGATCCCTCTAATCTTTAACTCCCCTGGACCATCTTCATCATCCTTCGGATTATTCTACGATGACTTAGAAATAGAAAGGGACGCAATTATTAATTAAAATATCCATGAAAATTTATATAAAATTTAAAAATCTAAAAAAGAATACGACAAGTATGATCATTCATAGTACTTTATCCTTATCTTGTAATCCTCCTGAGAAATCTCTTTGTTTCATCCCCACAGGATCCCTCTAATCTTTAACTCTCCTGTACCTTCTTTATCATCCTTCGGATAAAACTACGATTACTTAGAAATAGAAAGGGACGCAATTATTAATTAAAATATACATGAAAATTAATAAAAAATTTAAAAATCTAAATAAGAATATTACAAGTATGATCATTCATAGTACTTAATCCTTATCTTGTAATCCTCCTGAGAAATCTCTCTGTTTCATCCCCACAGGATCCCTCTAATCTTTAACTCCCCTGGACCATCTTCATTATCCTTCGGATTAATCTACGATGACAAAGAAATTGAAAGGGACGCAATTATTAATTAAAATATCCATGAAAATTAATATAAAATTTAAAAATCTAAATAAGAATACGACAAGTATGATCATTCATAGTACTTAATCCTTATCTTGGTATCCTCCTGAGAAATCTCTTTGTTTCATCCCCACAGGATCCCTCTAATCTTTAACTCCCCTGGACCATCTTCATCATCCTTCGGATTAATCTACGATGACTTAGAAATAGAAAGGAACGCAATTATTAATTAAAATATCCATGAAAATTAATAGAAAATTTTAGAATCTAAATAAGAATACGACAAGTATGATCATTCATAGTACTTAATCCTTATCTTGTAATCCTACGGGGTAATCTCTTTAATTAATCCCCACAGGATACCTCTAATCTTTAACTCCCCTGGACCATCTTCATCATAATTCGGATTAATCTACGATGACTTAAAAATAGAAATGAACGCAATTATTAATTAAAATATGCATGAAAATTAATATAAAATTTAAAAATCTAAATAAGAATACGACAAGTATGATCATTCATAGTACTTAATCCTTCTCTTGTAATCCTCCTGAGAAATCTCTTTGTTTCATCCCCACAGGATCCCTCTAATCTTTAACTCCCCTGGACCATCTTCATCATCCTTCGGATTAATCTACGATGACTTAGAAATAGAAAGGGACGCAATTATTAATTAAAATATCCATGAAAATTAATGAAAAATTAAAAAATCTAATTAAGAATACGACAAGTATGATCATTCATAGTACTTAATCCTTATCTTGTAATCCTCCTGGGAAATCTCTTTGTTTCATCCCCACAGGATCCCTCTAATCTTTAACTCACCTGGACCATCTTCATCATCCTTCGGATTAATCTACGATGACTAAGAAATAGAAAGGGACGCAATTATTAATTAAAATATCCTTGAAAATTAATAGAAAATTTTAGAATCTAAATTAGAATACGGCAAGTATGATCATTCATAGTACTTAATCCTTATCTTGTAATCCTCCTGAGAAATCTCTTTGTTTCATCCCCACAGGATCCCTCTAATCTTTAACTCCCCTGGACCATCTTCATCATCCTTCGGATTAATCTACGATGACTTAGAAATAGAAAGGGACGCAATTATTAATTTAAATATCCATGAAAATTAATAAAAAATTTAAAAATCTAAATAAGAATACGACAAGTATGATCATTCATAGTACTTAATCCTTCTCTTGTAATCCTCCTGAGAAATCTCTTTGTTTCATCCCCACAGGATATCTCTAAGCTATAACTCCCCTGGACCATCTTCATCATCCTTCGGATTAATCTACGATGACAAAGAAATTGAAAGGGACGGAATTATTTATTAAAATATCCATGAAAATTAAGGTAAAATTTAAAAATCTAAAAAAGAATACGACAAGTATGATCATTCATAGTACTTAATCCTTATCTTGTAATCCTAAGGGGAAATCTCTTTGTTTCATCCGCACAGGATCCCTCTAATCTTTAACTCCCATGGACCATCTTCATCATCCTTCGGATTATTCTACGATGACTTAGAAATAGAAAGGGACGCAATTATTAATTAAAATATCCTTGAAAATTAATATAAAAGTTAAAATTCTAAATAAGAATACGACAAGTATGATCATTCATAATACTTTATCATTATCTTGTAATCCTCCTGAGAAATCTCGTTGTTTCATCCCCACAGGATCCCTCTAATCTTTAACTCCCCTGGACCTTCTTCATTATCCTTCGGATAAATCTACGATGACTTAGAAATAGAAAGGGACGCAATTATTAATTAAAATATCCATGAAAATTAATAAAAAATTTAAAAATCTAAATAAGAATACGACAAGTATGATCATTCATAGTACTTAATCCTTCTCTTGTAATCCTCCTGAGAAATCTCTTTGTTTCATCCCCACAGGATATCTCTAAGCTATAACTCCCCTGGACCATCTTCATCATCCTTCGGATTAATCTACGATGACTTAGAAATAGAAAGGGACGCAATTATTAATTAAAATATCCATGAAAATTAATAGAAAATTTTAGAATCTAAATATGAATACGACAGGTATGATCATTCATAGTACTTTATCCTTATCTTGTAATCCTCCTGGGAAATCTCTTTTTTTCATCCCCACAGGATCCCTCTAATCTTTAACTCCCCTGGACCATCTTCATCATCCTTCGGATTATTCTACGATGACAAAGAAATAGAAAGGGACGCAATTATTAATTAAAATATCCATGAAAATTATAATATAAAATTTTAAAATCTAAATAAGAATACGACAAATATGATCATACGTAGTTCTTAATCCTTATCTTGTAATGCTAAGGGGAAATCTCTTTGTTTCATTCCCACAGGATCCCTCTAATCTTAAACTCCCCTGGACCATCTTCATCATCCTTCGGATCAATGTATGGTGATTTAGAAATTGAAAGGGACGCAATTATTAATTAAAATATCCATGAAAATTAACAAAAAATTTAAAAATCTAAATAAGAATACGTTAAGTATGATCATTCATAGTACTTATTCCTTATCTTGTAATCCTCCTGAGAAATCTCTTTGTTTCATCCCCACAGGATATCTCTAAGTTATAACTCCCCTTGACCATCTTCATCATCCTTCGGATTAATCTACGACGACAAAGAAATTGAAAGGGACAGAATTATTAATTAAAATATCCATGAAAATTAATAAAAAATTTAAAAATCTAAATAAGAATTAGACAAGTATGATCATTCTAGTACTTAATCCTTATCTTGTAATCCTCCTGAGAAATCTCTTTGTTTCATCCCCACAGGATCCCTTTAATCTTTAACTCCCCTGGACCATCTTCATCATCCTTCGGATTAATCTGCGATGACATAAAAATAGAAAGGGACGCAATTATTAATTTAAATATCCATGAAAATTAATAAAAAATTTAAAAATCTAAATAAGAATACGACAAGTATGATCATTCATAGTACTTAATCCTTCTCTTGTAATCCTCTTTAGAAATCTATTTGTATCATCCCCACAGGATATCTCTAAGCTATAACTCCCCTGGACCATCTTCATCATCCTTCGGATTAATCTACGATGACAAAGAAATTGAAAGGGACGGAATTATTAATTAAAATATCCATGAAAATTAATAAAAAATTTTAAAATCTAAATAAGAATACGACAAATATGATCATTCATAGTAATTAATCCTTCTCTTGTAATCCTCCTGAGAAATCTCTTTGTTTCATCCCCACAGGATATCTCTAAGCTATAGTTCCCCTGGACCATCTTCATCATCCTTCGGATTAATCTACGATGATTTAGAAATTGAAAGGGACGCAATGATTAATAAGAATAACCAAGAAAATTAATAAAAAATATAAAAATCTAAGTAAGAATACGAGAAGTAAGATCATTCATAGTACTTAATCCTCATCTTGTAATCCTCCTGAGAAATCTCTTTGTTTCATCCCCAGGGATCCATCTAATCCTTAACTCCCTAGGACTATCTTCATCATCCTTCGGATTAATCTACGATGACTTAGAAATAGAAAGGGACGTAATGATATAAATAATATATCCAAGAGAATTAATAAAATTTCATAAATCTAAATAAGAATACGACAAGTATGATCATTCATAGAACTTAATCCTTATCTTGTTATCCTACGTGGAAATCTCTTTGTTTCATCCCCACAGGATCCCTCTAATCTTTAACTCCCCTGGACCATCTTCATCATCCTCCGGATTATTCTACGATGACTTAGAAATAGAAAGGGACGCAATTATTAATTTAAATATCCATGAAAATTAATATAAAATATAAAAATCTAAATAAGAATACGACAAGTATGATCATTCATAGTACTTAATCCTTATCTTGTAATCCTCCAGAGAAATCTCTTTGTTGCATCCCCACAGGATCCCTCTAATCTTTAACTCCCCTGGACCTTCTTCATCATCCTTCCGATCAATCTACGATGACTTAGAAATAGAAAGGGACGCAATTATTAATTAAAATATAAATGAAAATTAATAAAAAATTTAAAAATCTAAATAAGAATATTACAAGTATGATCATTCATTGTACTTAATCCTTATCTTGTAATCCTCAGGAGAAATCTCTCTGTTTCATCCCCACAGGATCCCTCTAATCTTTAACTCCCCTGGACCATCTTCATCATCCTTCGGATTAATCTACGATGACAAAGAAATTGAAAGGGACGCAATTATTAATTAAAATATCCATGAAAATTAATATAAAATTTAAAAATCTAAATAAGAATACGACAAGTATGATTATTCATAGTACTTAATCCTCATCTTGTAATCCTCCTGAGAAATCTCTTTGTTTCATACCAAAAGGATCCCTCTAATCTTTAACTCCCCTGGACCATCTTCATCATCCTTCAAATTAATCTACGATGACTTAGAAATAGAAAGGGACGCAATTATTAATTAAAATATCCATGAAAATTAATAGAAAATTTTAGAATCTAAATAAGAATACGACAAGTATGATCATTCATAGTACTTAATCCTTATCTTGTAATCCTCCTGAGAAATCTCTTTGTTTCATCCCCACAGGATCCCTCTAATCTTTTACTCCCCTGGACCATCTTCATCATCCTTCGGATTAATCTACGATGACTTAGAAATAGAAAGGGACGCAATTATAAATTAAAATATCCATGAAAATTAATAAAAAATTTAAAAATCTAAATAAGAATACGACAAGTATGATCATTCATAGTACTTAATCCTTATCTTGTAATCCCACGGGGAAATCTCTTTGTTTCATCCCCACAGGATCCCTCTAATCTTTAACTCCCCTGGACCATCTTCATCATCCTTCGGATTAATCTACGATGACTTAGAAATAGAAAGGGACGCAATTATTAATAACAATATCCATGAAAATTAATAGAACATTTTAGAATCTAAATAAGAATACAACAAGTATGATCATTCATAGTACTTAATCCTTATCTTGTAATCCTCTTGAGAAATCTTTTTGTTTCATCACCACAGGATCCCTCTAATCTTTAACTCCCCTGGACCATCTTCATCATCCTTCGGATTAATCTACGATTACTTAGAAATAGAAAGGGACGCAATTATTAATTTAAATATCCATGAAAATTAATAAAAAATTTAAAAATCTAAATAAGAATACGACAAGTATGATCATTCATAGTACTTAATCCTTCTCTTGTAATCCTCCTGAGAAATCTCTTTGTTTCATCCCCACAGGATATCTCTAAGCTATAACTCCCCTGGACCATCTTCATCATCCTTCGGATTAATCTACGATGACTTAGAAATAGAAAGGGACGCAATTATTAATTAAAATATCCATGAAAATTAATAGAAAATTTTAGAATCTAAATATGAATACGACAGGTATGATCATTCATAGTACTTTATCCTTATCTTGTAATCCTCCTGGGAAATCTCTTTTTTTCATCCCCACAGGATCCCTCTAATCTTAAACTCCCTTGGACCATCTTCATCATCCTTCGGATTATTCTACGATGACAAAGAAATAGAAAGGGACGCAATTATTAATTAAAATATCCATGAAAATTATAATATAAAATTTTAAAATCTAAATAAGAATACGACAAATATGATCATACGTAGTTCTTAATCCTTATCTTGTAATGCTACGGGGAAATCTCTTTGTTTCATTCCCACAGGATCCCTCTAAACTTAAACTCCCCTGGACCATCTTCATCATCCTTCGGATCAATGTATGGTGATTTAGAAATTGAAAGGGACGCAATTATTAATTAAAATATCCATGAAAATTAACAAAAAATTTAAAAATCTAAATAAGAATACGTTAAGTATGATCATTCATAGTACTTATTCCTTATCTTGTAATCCTACGGGGAAATCTCTTTGTTTCATCTCACAGGATCCCTCTAATCTTTAACTCCCCTGGACCCACTTCATCATCCTTCTGATTAATCTACGATGACTTAGAAATTGAAAGGGACGCAATGATGAATTAAAATATCCAAGAAAATTAATAAAATATTTAAAAATCTAATTAAGAATACGACAAGTATGATCATTCATAGTACTTAATCTTTCTTTTGTAATCCTCCTGAGAAATCTCTTTGTTTCATCCCCACAGGATCCCTCTAATCTTTAACTCCCCTGGACCATCTTCATCATCCTTCGGATTAATCTACGATTACTTAGAAATAGAAAGGGACGCAATTATTAATTTAAATATCCATGAAAATTAATAAAAAATTTAAAAATCTAAATAAGAATACGACAAGTATGATCATTCATAGTACTTAATCCTTCTCTTGTAATCCTCCTGAGAAATCTCTTTGTTTCATCCCCACAGGATATCTCTAAGCTATAACTCCCCTGGACCATCTTCATCATTCTTCGGATTAATCTACGATGACAAAGAAATTGAAAGGGACGGAATTATTTATTAAAATATCCATGAAAATTAAGGTAAAATTTAAAAATCTAAAAAAGAATACGACAAGTATGATCATTCATAGTACTTAATCCTTATCTTGTAATCCTACGGGGAAATCTCTTTGTTTCATCCGCACAGGATCCCTCTAATCTTTAACTCCCATGGACCATCTTCATCATCCTTCGGATTATTCTACGATGACTTAGAAATAGAAAGGGACGCAATTATTAATTAAAATATCCTTGAAAATTAATATAAAAGTTAAAATTCTAAATAAGAATACGACAAGTATGATCATTCATAATACTTTATCATTATCTTGTAATCCTCCTGAGAAATCTCGTTGTTTCATCCCCACAGGATCCCTCTAATCTTTAACTCCCCTGGACCTTCTTCATTATCCTTCGGATAAATCTACGATGACTTAGAAATAGAATGGGACGCAATTATTAATTAAAATATGCATGAAAATTATTAAAAAATTTAAAAATCTAAATAAGAATACGACAAGTATGATCATTCATAGTACTTAATCCTTATCTTGGAATCCTACGGGGAAATCTCTTTGTTTCATCCCCACAGGATCCCTCTAATCTTTAACTCCCCTGGACCATCTTCATCATCCTTCGGATTAATCTACGATGACAAAGAAATTGAAAGGGACGCAATTATTAATTAAAATATCCATGAAAATTAATAGAAAATTTTAGAATATAAATATGAATACGACAGGTATGATCATTCATAGTACTTTATCCTTATCTTGTAATCCTCCTGGGAAATCTCTTTGTTTCATCCCCACAGGATCCCTCTAATCTTTTACTCCCCTGGACCATCTTCATCATCCTTCGGATTAATCTACGATGACTTAGAAATAGAAAGGGACGCAATTATAAATTAAAATATCCATGAAAATTAATAAAAAATTTAAAAATCTAAATAAGAATACGACAAGTATGATCATTCATAGTACTTAATCCTTATCTTGTAATCCCACGGGGAAATCTCTTTGTTTCATCCCCACAGGATCCCTCTAATCTTTAACTCCCCTGGACCATCTTCATCATCCTTCGGATTAATCTACGATGACTTAGAAATAGAAAGGGACGCAATTATTAATAACAATATCCATGAAAATTAATAGAACATTTTAGAATCTAAATAAGAATACAACAAGTATGATCATTCATAGTACTTAATCCTTATCTTGTAATCCTCTTGAGAAATCTTTTTGTTTCATCACCACAGGATCCCTCTAATCTTTAACTCCCCTGGACCATCTTCATCATCCTTCGGATTAATCTACGATGAATTTGAAATAGAAAGAGACGTAATGATTAATTAAAATATCCAAGAAAATTAATATAAAATTTAAAAGTCTAAAAAAGAATACGACAAGTGTGATCATTCATAGTACTTAATCCTTATCTTGTAATCCTACGGGGAAATCTCTTTGTTTCATCCCCACAGGATCCCTCTAATCTTTAACTCCCCTGGACCATCTTCATCATCCTTCGGATTATTCTACGATGACTTAGAAATAGAAAGGGACGCAATTATTAATTAAAATATCCATGAAAATTTATATAAAATTTAAAAATCTAAAAAAGAATACGACAAGTATGATCATTCATAGTACTTTATCCTTATCTTGTAATCCTCCTGAGAAATCTCTTTGTTTCATCCCCACAGGATCCCTCTAATCTTTAACTCTCCTGTACCTTCTTTATCATCCTTCGGATAAAACTACGATTACTTAGAAATAGAAAGGGACGCAATTATTAATTAAAATATACATGAAAATTAATAAAAAATTTAAAAATCTAAATAAGAATATTACAAGTATGATCATTCATAGTACTTAATCCTTATCTTGTAATCCTCCTGAGAAATCTCTCTGTTTCATCCCCACAGGATCCCTCTAATCTTTAACTCCCCTGGACCATCTTCATTATCCTTCGGATTAATCTACGATGACAAAGAAATTGAAAGGGACGCAATTATTAATTAAAATATCCATGAAAATTAATATAAAATTTAAAAATCTAAATAAGAATACGACAAGTATGATCATTCATAGTACTCAATCCTTATCTTGTAATCCTCCTGAGAAATCTCTTTGTTTCATCCCCACAGGATCCCTCATTTTTAACTCCCCTGGACCATCTTCATCATCCTTCGGATTAATCTACGATGACTTAGAAATAGAAAGGAACGCAATTATTAATTAAAATATCCATGAAAATTAATAGAAAATTTTAGAATCTAAATAAGAATACGACAAGTATGATCATTCATAGTACTTAATCCTTATCTTGTAATCCTACGGGGTAATCTCTTTAATTAATCCCCACAGGATACCTCTAATCTTTAACTCCCCTGGACCATCTTCATCATAATTCGGATTAATCTACGATGACTTAAAAATAGAAATGAACGCAATTATTAATTAAAATATGCATGAAAATTAATATAAAATTTAAAAATCTAAATAAGAATACGACAAGTATGATCATTCATAGTACTTAATCCTTCTCTTGTAATCCTCCTGAGAAATCTCTTTGTTTCATCCCCACAGGATCCCTCTAATCTTTAACTCCCCTGGACCATCTTCATCATCCTTCGGATTAATCTACGATGACTTAGAAATAGAAAGGGACGCAATTATTAATTAAAATATCCATGAAAATTAATGAAAAATTAAAAAATCTAATTAAGAATACGACAAGTATGATCATTCATAGTACTTAATCCTTATCTTGTAATCCTCCTGGGAAATCTCTTTGTTTCATCCCCACAGGATCCCTCTAATCTTTAACTCACCTGGACCATCTTCATCATCCTTCGGATTAATCTACGATGACTAAGAAATAGAAAGGGACGCAATTATTAATTAAAATATCCTTGAAAATTAATAGAAAATTTTAGAATCTAAATTAGAATACGGCATGTATGATCATTCATAGTACTTAATCCTTATCTTGTAATCCTCCTGAGAAATCTCTTTGTTTCATCCCCACAGGATCCCTCTAATCTTTAACTCCCCTGGACCATCTTCATCATCCTTCGGATTAATCTACGATGACTTAGAAATAGAAAGGGACGCAATTATTAATTTAAATATCCATGAAAATTAATAAAAAATTTAAAAATCTAAATAAGAATACGACAAGTATGATCATTCATAGTACTTAATCCTTCTCTTGTAATCCTCCTGAGAAATCTCTTTGTTTCATCCCCACAGGATATCTCTAAGCTATAACTCCCCTGGACCATCTTCATCATTCTTCGGATTAATCTACGATGACAAAGAAATTGAAAGGGACGGAATTATTTATTAAAATATCCATGAAAATTAAGGTAAAATTTAAAAATCTAAAAAAGAATACGACAAGTATGATCATTCATAGTACTTAATCCTTATCTTGTAATCCTACGGGGAAATCTCTTTGTTTCATCCGCACAGGATCCCTCTAATCTTTAACTCCCATGGACCATCTTCATCATCCTTCGGATTATTCTACGATGACTTAGAAATAGAAAGGGACGCAATTATTAATTAAAATATCCTTGAAAATTAATATAAAAGTTAAAATTCTAAATAAGAATACGACAAGTATGATCATTCATAATACTTTATCATTATCTTGTAATCCTCCTGAGAAATCTCGTTGTTTCATCCCCACAGGATCCCTCTAATCTTTAACTCCCCTGGACCTTCTTCATTATCCTTCGGATAAATCTACGATGACTTAGAAATAGAATGGGACGCAATTATTAATTAAAATATGCATGAAAATTATTAAAAAATTTAAAAATCTAAATAAGAATACGACAAGTATGATCATTCATAGTACTTAATCCTTATCTTGGAATCCTACGGGGAAATCTCTTTGTTTCATCCCCACAGGATCCCTCTAATCTTTAACTCCCCTGGACCATCTTCATCATCCTTCGGATTAATCTACGATGACAAAGAAATTGAAAGGGACGCAATTATTAATTAAAATATCCATGAAAATTAATAGAAAATTTTAGAATATAAATATGAATACGACAGGTATGATCATTCATAGTACTTTATCCTTATCTTGTAATCCTCCTGGGAAATCTCTTTGTTATATCCCCACAGGATCCCTCTAATCTTTTACTCCCCTGGACCATCTTCATCATCCTTCGGATTAATCTACGATGACTTAGAAATAGAAAGGGACGCAATTATAAATTAAAATATCCATGAAAATTAATAAAAAATTTAAAAATCTAAATAAGAATACGACAAGTATGATCATTCATAGTACTTAATCCTTATCTTGTAATCCCACGGGGAAATCTCTTTGTTTCATCCCCACAGGATCCCTCTAATCTTTAACTCCCCTGGACCATCTTCATCATCCTTCGGATTAATCTACGATGACTTAGAAATAGAAAGGGACGCAATTATTTATAACAATATCCATGAAAATTAATAGAACATTTTAGAATCTAAATAAGAATACAACAAGTATGATCATTCATAGTACTTAATCCTTATCTTGTAATCCTCTTGAGAAATCTTTTTGTTTCATCACCACAGGATCCCTGTAATCTTTAACTCCCCTGGACCATCTTCATCATCCTTCGGATTAATCTACGATGAATTTGAAATAGAAAGAGACGTAATGATTAATTAAAATATCCAAGAAAATTAATATAAAATTTAAAAGTCTAAAAAAGAATACGACAAGTGTGATCATTCATAGTACTTAATCCTTATCTTGTAATCCTACGGGGAAATCTCTTTGTTTCATCCCCACAGGATCCCTCTAATCTTTAACTCCCCTGGACCATCTTCATCATCCTTCGGATTATTCTACGATGACTTAGAAATAGAAAGGGACGCAATTATTAATTAAAATATCCATGAAAATTTATATAAAATTTAAAAATCTAAAAAAGAATACGACAAGTATGATCATTCATAGTACTTTATCCTTATCTTGTAATCCTCCTGAGAAATCTCTTTGTTTCATCCCCACAGGATCCCTCTAATCTTTAACTCTCCTGTACCTTCTTTATCATCCTTCGGATAAAACTACGATTACTTAGAAATAGAAAGGGACGCAATTATTAATTAAAATATACATGAAAATTAATAAAAAATTTAAAAATCTAAATAAGAATATTACAAGTATGATCATTCATAGTACTTAATCCTTATCTTGTAATCCTCCTGAGAAATCTCTCTGTTTCATCCCCACAGGATCCCTCTAATCTTTAACTCCCCTGGACCATCTTCATTATCCTTCGGATTAATCTACGATGACAAAGAAATTGAAAGGGACGCAATTATTAATTAAAATATCCATGAAAATTAATATAAAATTTAAAAATCTAAATAAGAATACGACAAGTATGATCATTCATAGTACTCAATCCTTATCTTGTAATCCTCCTGAGAAATCTCTTTGTTTCATCCCCACAGGATCCCTCTAATCTTTAACTCCCCTGGACCATCTTCATCATCCTTCGGATTAATCTACGATGACTTAGAAATAGAAAGGAACGCAATTATTAATTAAAATATCCATGAAAATTAATAGAAAATTTTAGAATCTAAATAAGAATACGACAAGTATGATCATTCATAGTACTTAATCCTTATCTTGTAATCCTACGGGGTAATCTCTTTAATTAATCCCCACAGGATACCTCTAATCTTTAACTCCCCTGGACCATCTTCATCATAATTCGGATTAATCTACGATGACTTAAAAATAGAAATGAACGCAATTATTAATTAAAATATGCATGAAAATTAATATAAAATTTAAAAATCTAAATAAGAATACGACAAGTATGATCATTCATAGTACTTAATCCTTCTCTTGTAATCCTCCTGAGAAATCTCTTTGTTTCATCCCCACAGGATCCCTCTAATCTTTAACTCCCCTGGACCATCTTCATCATCCTTCGGATTAATCTACGATGACTTAGAAATAGAAAGGGACGCAATTATTAATTAAAATATCCATGAAAATTAATGAAAAATTAAAAAATCTAATTAAGAATACGACAAGTATGATCATTCATAGTACTTAATCCTTATCTTGTAATCCTCCTGGGAAATCTCTTTGTTTCATCCCCACAGGATCCCTCTAATCTTTAACTCACCTGGACCATCTTCATCATCCTTCGGATTAATCTACGATGACTAAGAAATAGAAAGGGACGCAATTATTAATTAAAATATCCTTGAAAATTAATAGAAAATTTTAGAATCTAAATTAGAATACGGCATGTATGATCATTCATAGTACTTAATCCTTATCTTGTAATCCTCCTGAGAAATCTCTTTGTTTCATCCCCACAGGATCCCTCTAATCTTTAACTCCCCTGGACCATCTTCATCATCCTTCGGATTAATCTACGATGACTTAGAAATAGAAAGGGACGCAATTATTAATTTAAATATCCATGAAAATTAATAAAAAATTTAAAAATCTAAATAAGAATACGACAAGTATGATCATTCATAGTACTTAATCCTTCTCTTGTAATCCTCCTGAGAAATCTCTTTGTTTCATCCCCACAGGATATCTCTAAGCTATAACTCCCCTGGACCATCTTCATCATCCTTCGGATTAATCTACGATGACAAAGAAATTGAAAGGGACGGAATTATTTATTAAAATATCCATGAAAATTAAGGTAAAATTTAAAAATCTAAAAAAGAATACGACAAGTATGATCATTCATAGTACTTAATCCTTATCTTGTAATCCTAAGGGGAAATCTCTTTGTTTCATCCGCACAGGATCCCTCTAATCTTTAACTCCCATGGACCATCTTCATCATCCTTCGGATTATTCTACGATGACTTAGAAATAGAAAGGGACGCAATTATTAATTAAAATATCCTTGAAAATTAATATAAAAGTTAAAATTCTAAATAAGAATACGACAAGTATGATCATTCATAATACTTTATCATTATCTTGTAATCCTCCTGAGAAATCTCGTTGTTTCATCCCCACAGGATCCCTCTAATCTTTAACTCCCCTGGACCTTCTTCATTATCCTTCGGATAAATCTACGATGACTTAGAAATAGAAAGGGACGCAATTATTAATTAAAATATGCATGAAAATTATTAAAAAATTTAAAAATCTAAATAAGAATACGACAAGTATGATCATTCATAGTACTTAATCCTTATCTTGGAATCCTACGGGGAAATCTCTTTGTTTCATCCCCACAGGATCCCTCTAATCTTTAACTCCCCTGGACCATCTTCATCATCCTTCGGATTAATCTACGATGACAAAGAAATTGAAAGGGACGCAATTATTAATTAAAATATCCATGAAAATTAATAGAAAATTTTAGAATATAAATATGAATACGACAGGTATGATCATTCATAGTACTTTATCCTTATCTTGTAATCCTCCTGGGAAATCTCTTTGTTTCATCCCCACAGGATCCCTCTAATCTTTTACTCCCCTGGACCATCTTCATCATCCTTCGGATTAATCTACGATGACTTAGAAATAGAAAGGGACGCAATTATAAATTAAAATATCCATGAAAATTAATAAAAAATTTAAAAATCTAAATAAGAATACGACAAGTATGATCATTCATAGTACTTAATCCTTATCTTGTAATCCCACGGGGAAATCTCTTTGTTTCATCCCCACAGGATCCCTCTAATCTTTAACTCCCCTGGACCATCTTCATCATCCTTCGGATTAATCTACGATGACTTAGAAATAGAAAGGGACGCAATTATTAATAACAATACCCATGAAAATTAATAGAACATTTTAGAATCTAAATAAGAATACAACAAGTATGATCATTCATAGTACTTAATCCTTATCTTGTAATCCTCCTGAGAAATCTTTTTGTTTCATCACCACAGGATCCCTCTAATCTTTAACTCCCCTGGACCATCTTCATCATCCTTCGGATTAATCTACGATGAATTTGAAATAGAAAGAGACGTAATGATTAATTAAAATATCCAAGAAAATTAATATAAAATTTAAAAGTCTAAAAAAGAATACGACAAGTGTGATCATTCATAGTACTTAATCCTTATCTTGTAATCCTACGGGGAAATCTCTTTGTTTCATCCCCACAGGATCCCTCTAATCTTTAACTCCCCTGGACCATCTTCATCATCCTTCGGATTATTCTACGATGACTTAGAAATAGAAAGGGACGCAATTATTAATTAAAATATCCATGAAAATTTATATAAAATTTAAAAATCTAAAAAAGAATACGACAAGTATGATCATTCATAGTACTTTATCCTTATCTTGTAATCCTCCTGAGAAATCTCTTTGTTTCATCCCCACAGGATCCCTCTAATCTTTAACTCTCCTGTACCTTCTTTATCATCCTTCGGATAAAACTACGATTACTTAGAAATAGAAAGGGACGCAATTATTAATTAAAATATACATGAAAATTAATAAGAAATTTAAAAATCTAAATAAGAATATTACAAGTATGATCATTCATAGTACTTAATCCTTATCTTGTAATCCTCCTGAGAAATCTCTCTGTTTCATCCCCACAGGATCCCTCTAATCTTTAACTCCCCTGGACCATCTTCATTATCCTTCGGATTAATCTACGATGACAAAGAAATTGAAAGGGACGCAATTATTAATTAAAATATCCATGAAAATTAATATAAAATTTAAAAATCTAAATAAGAATACGACAAGTATGATCATTCATAGTACTCAATCCTTATCTTGTAATCCTCCTGAGAAATCTCTTTGTTTCATCCCCACAGGATCCCTCTAATCTTTAACTCGCCTGGACCATCTTCATCATCCTTCGGATTAATCTACGATGAATTTGAAATAGAAAGAGACGTAATGATTAATTAAAATATCCAAGAAAATTAATATAAAATTTAAAAGTCTAAAAAAGAATACGACAAGTGTGATCATTCATATTACTTAATCCTTATCTTGTAATCCTACGGGGAAATCTCTTTGTTTCATCCGCACAGGATCCCTCTAATCTTTAACTCCCCTGGACCATCTTCATCATCCTTCGGATTATTCTACGATGACTTAGAAATAGAAAGGGACGCAATTATTTATTAAAATATCCATGAAAATTAATATAAAATTTAAAAATCTAAAAAAGAATACGACAAGTATGATCATTCATAGTACTTTATCCTTATCCTGTAATCCTCCTGAGAAATCTCTTTGTTTCATCCCCACAGGATCCCTCTAATCTTTAACTCTCCTGTACTTTCTTTATTATCCTTCGGATAAATCTACGATGACTTAGAAATAGAAAGGGACGCAATTATTAATTAAAATATCCATGAAAATTAATGAAAAATTAAAAAATCTAAATAAGAATATTACAAGTATGATCATTCATAGTACTTAATCCTTATCTTGTAATCCTCCTGAGAAATCTCTCTGTTTCATCCCCACAGGATCCCTCTAATCTTTAACTCCCCTGGACCATCTTCATTATCCTTCGGATTAATCTACGATGACAAAGAAATTGAAAGGGACGCAATTATTAATTAAAATATCCATGAAAATTAATATAAAATTTAAAAATCTAAATAAGAATACGACAAGTATGATCATTCATAGTACTCAATCCTTATCTTGTAATCCTCCTGAGAAATCTCTTTGTTTCATCCCCACAGGATCCCTCTAATCTTTAACTCCCCTGGACCATCTTCATCATCCTTCGGATTAATCTACGATGACTTAGAAATAGAAAGGGACGCAATTATTAATTAAAATATCCATGAAAATTAATAGAAAATTTTAGAATCTAAATAAGAATACGACAAGTATGATCATTCATAGTACTTAATCCTTATCTTGTAATCCTACGGGGTAATCTCTTTAATTAATCCCCACAGGATACCTCTAATCTTTAACTCCCCTGGACCATCTTCATCATAATTCGGATTAATCTACGATGACTTAAAAATAGAAATGAACGCAATTATTAATTAAAATATTCATGAAAATTAATATAAAATTTAAAAATCTAAATAAGAATACGACAAGTATGATCATTCATAGTACTTAATCCTTCTCTTGTAATCCTCCTGAGAAATCTCTTTGTTTCATCCCCACAGGATCCCTCTAATCTTTAACTCCCCTGGACCATCTTCATCATCCTTCGGATTAATCTACGATGACTTAGAAATAGAAAGGGACGCAATTATTAATTAAAATATCCATGAAAATTAATGAAAAATTAAAAAATCTAATTAAGAATACGACAAGTATGATCATTCATAGTACTTAATCCTTATCTTGTAATCCTCCTGGGAAATCTCTTTGTTGCATCCCCACAGGATCCCTCTAATCTTTAACTCCCCTGGACCTTCTTCATCATCCTTCCGATCAATCTACGATGACTTAGAAATAGAAAGGGACGCAATTATTAATTAAAATATAAATGAAAATTAATAAAAAATTTAAAAATCTAAATAAGAATATTACAAGTATGATCATTCATTGTACTTAATCCTTATCTTGTAATCCTCAGGAGAAATCTCTCTGTTTCATCCCCACAGGATCCCTCTAATCTTTAACTCCCCTGGACCATCTTCATCATCCTTCGGATTAATCTACGATGACAAAGAAATTGAAAGGGACGCAATTATTAATTAAAATATCCATGAAAATTAATATAAAATTTAAAAATCTAAATAAGAATACGTCAAGTATGATTATTCATAGTACTTAATCCTCATCTTGTAATCCTCCTGAGAAATCTCTTTGTTTCATACCAAAAGGATCCCTCTAATCTTTAACTCCCCTGGACCATCTTCATCATCCTTCAAATTAATCTACGATGACTTAGAAATAGAAAGGGACGCAATTATTAATTAAAATATCCATGAAAATTAATAGAAAATTTTAGAATCTAAATAAGAATACGACAAGTATGATCATTCATAGTACTTAATCCTTATCTTGTAATCCTCCTGAGAAATCTCTTTGTTTCATCCCCACAGGATCCCTCTAATCTTTAACTCCCCTGGACCATCTTCATCATCCTTCGGATTAATCTACGATTACTTAGAAATAGAAAGGGACGCAATTATTAATTTAAATATCCATGAAAATTAATAAAAAATTTAAAAATCTAAATAAGAATACGACAAGTATGATCATTCATAGTACTTAATCCTTCTCTTGTAATCCTCCTGAGAAATCTCTTTGTTTCATCCCCACAGGATATCTCTAAGCTATAACTCCCCTGGACCATCTTCATCATCCTTCGGATTAATCTACGATGACTTAGAAATAGAAAGGGACGCAATTATTAATTAAAATATCCATGAAAATTAATAGAAAATTTTAGAATCTAAATATGAATACGACAGGTATGATCATTCATAGTACTTTATCCTTATCTTGTAATCCTCCTGGGAAATCTCTTTTTTTCATCCCCACAGGATCCCTCTAATCTTTAACTCCCTTGGACCATCTTCATCATCCTTCGGATTATTCTACGATGACAAAGAAATAGAAAGGGACGCAATTATTAATTAAAATATCCATGAAAATTATAATATAAAATTTTAAAATCTAAATAAGAATACGACAAATATGATCATACGTAGTTCTTAATCCTTATCTTGTAATGCTACGGGGAAATCTCTTTGTTTCATTCCCACAGGATCCCTCTAAACTTAAACTCCCCTGGACCATCTTCATCATCCTTCGGATCAATGTATGGTGATTTAGAAATTGAAAGGGACGCAATTATTAATTAAAATATCCATGAAAATTAACAAAAAATTTAAAAATCTAAATAAGAATACGTTAAGTATGATCATTCATAGTACTTATTCCTTATCTTGTAATCCTACGGGGAAATCTCTTTGTTTCATCTCACAGGATCCCTCTAATCTTTAACTCCCCTGGACCCACTTCATCATCCTTCTGATTAATCTACGATGACTTAGAAATTGAAAGGGACGCAATGATGAATAAAAATATCCAAGAAAATTAATAAAATATTTAAAAATCTAATTAAGAATACGACAAGTATGATCATTCATAGTACTTAATCTTTCTTTTGTAATCCTCCTGAGAAATCTCTTTGTTTCATCCCCACAGGATCCCTCTAATCTTTAACTCCCCTGGACCATCTTCATCATCCTTCGGATTAATCTACGATTACTTAGAAATAGAAAGGGACGCAATTATTAATTTAAATATCCATGAAAATTAATAAAAAATTTAAAAATCTAAATAAGAATACGACAAGTATGATCATTCATAGTACTTAATCCTTCTCTTGTAATCCTCCTGAGAAATCTCTTTGTTTCATCCCCACAGGATATCTCTAAGCTATAACTCCCCTGGACCATCTTCATCATTCTTCGGATTAATCTACGATGACAAAGAAATTGAAAGGGACGGGATTATTTATTAAAATATCCATGAAAATTAAGGTAAAATTTAAAAATCTAAAAAAGAATACGACAAGTATGATCATTCATAGTACTTAATCCTTATCTTGTAATCCTACGGGGAAATCTCTTTGTTTCATCCGCACAGGATCCCTCTAATCTTTAACTCCCATGGACCATCTTCATCATCCTTCGGATTATTCTACGATGACTTAGAAATAGAAAGGGACGCAATTATTAATTAAAATATCCTTGAAAATTAATATAAAAGTTAAAATTCTAAATAAGAATACGACAAGTATGATCATTCATAATACTTTATCATTATCTTGTAATCCTCCTGAGAAATCTCGTTGTTTCATCCCCACAGGATCCCTCTAATCTTTAACTCCCCTGGACCTTCTTCATTATCCTTCGGATAAATCTACGATGACTTAGAAATAGAATGGGACGCAATTATTAATTAAAATATGCATGAAAATTATTAAAAAATTTAAAAATCTAAATAAGAATACGACAAGTATGATCATTCATAGTACTTAATCCTTATCTTGGAATCCTACGGGGAAATCTCTTTGTTTCATCCCCACAGGATCCCTCTAATCTTTATCTCCCCTGGACCATCTTCATCATCCTTCGGATTAATCTACGATGACAAAGAAATTGAAAGGGACGCAATTATTAATTAAAATATCCATGAAAATTAATAGAAAATTTTAGAATATAAATATGAATACGACAGGTATGATCATTCATAGTACTTTATCCTTATCTTGTAATCCTCCTGGGAAATCTCTTTGTTTCATCCCCACAGGATCCCTCTAATCTTTTACTCCCCTGGACCATCTTCATCATCCTTCGGATTAATCTACGATGACTTAGAAATAGAAAAGGACGCAATTATAAATTAAAATATCCATGAAAATTAATAAAAAATTTAAAAATCTAAATAAGAATACGACAAGTATGATCATTCATAGTACTTAATCCTTATCTTGTAATCCCACGGGGAAATCTCTTTGTTTCATCCCCACAGGATCCCTCTAATCTTTAACTCCCCTGGACCATCTTCATCATCCTTCGGATTAATCTACGATGACTTAGAAATAGAAAGGGACGCAATTATTAATAACAATATCCATGAAAATTAATAGAACATTTTAGAATCTAAATAAGAATACAACAAGTATGATCATTCATAGTACTTAATCCTTATCTTGTAATCCTCCTGAGAAATCTTTTTGTTTCATCACCACAGGATCCCTCTAATCTTTAACTCCCCTGGACCATCTTCATCATCCTTCGGATTAATCTACGATGAATTTGAAATAGAAAGAGACGTAATGATTAATTAAAATATCCAAGAAAATTAATATAAAATTTAAAAGTCTAAAAAAGAATACGACAAGTGTGATCATTCATAGTACTTAATCCTTATCTTGTAATCCTACGGGGAAATCTCTTTGTTTCATCCCCACAGGATCCCTCTAATCTTTAACTCCCCTGGACCATCTTCATCATCCTTCGGATTATTCTACGATGACTTAGAAATAGAAAGGGACGCAATTATTAATTAAAATATCCATGAAAATTTATATAAAATTTAAAAATCTAAAAAAGAATACGACAAGTATGATCATTCATAGTACTTTATCCTTATCTTGTAATCCTCCTGAGAAATCTCTTTGTTTCATCCCCACAGGATCCCTCTAATCTTTAACTCTCCTGTACCTTCTTTATCATCCTTCGGATAAAACTACGATTACTTAGAAATAGAAAGGGACGCAATTATTAATTAAAATATACATGAAAATTAATAAAAAATTTAAAAATCTAAATAAGAATATTACAAGTATGATCATTCATAGTACTTAATCCTTATCTTGTAATCCTCCTGAGAAATCTCTCTGTTTCATCCCCACAGGATCCCTCTAATCTTTAACTCCCCTGGACCATCTTCATTATCCTTCGGATTAATCTACGATGACAAAGAAATTGAAAGGGACGCAATTATTAATTAAAATATCCATGAAAATTAATATAAAATTTAAAAATCTAAATAAGAATACGACAAGTATGATCATTCATAGTACTCAATCCTTATCTTGTAATCCTCCTGAGAAATCTCTTTGTTTCATCCCCACAGGATCCCTCTAATCTTTAACTCCCCTGGACCATCTTCATCATCCTTCGGATTAATCTACGATGACTTAGAAATAGAAAGGAACGCAATTATTAATTAAAATATCCATGAAAATTAATAGAAAATTTTAGAATCTAAATAAGAATACGACAAGTATGATCATTCATAGTACTTAATCCTTATCTTGTAATCCTACGGGGTAATCTCTTTAATTAATCCCCAAAGGATACCTCTAATCTTTAACTCCCCTGGACCATCTTCATCATAATTCGGATTAATCTACGATGACTTAAAAATAGAAATGAACGCAATTATTAATTAAAATATGCATGAAAATTAATATAAAATTTAAAAATCTAAATAAGAATACGACAAGTATGATCATTCATAGTACTTAATCCTTCTCTTGTAATCCTCCTGAGAAATCTCTTTGTTTCATCCCCACAGGATCCCTCTAATCTTTAACTCCCCTGGACCATCTTCATCATCCTTCGGATTAATCTACGATGACTTAGAAATAGAAAGGGACGCAATTATTAATTAAAATATCCATGAAAATTAATGAAAAATTAAAAAATCTAATTAAGAATACGACAAGTATGATCATTCATAGTACTTAATCCTTATCTTGTAATCCTCCTGGGAAATTCCTTTGTTTCATCCCCACAGGATCCCTCTAATCTTTAACTCACCTGGACCATCTTCATCATCCTTCGGATTAATCTACGATGACTAAGAAATAGAAAGGGACGCAATTATTAATTAAAATATCCTTGAAAATTAATAGAAAATTTTAGAATCTAAATTAGAATACGGCATGTATGATCATTCATAGTACTTAATCCTTATCTTGTAATCCTCCTGAGAAATCTCTTTGTTTCATCCCCACAGGATCCCTCTAATCTTTAACTCCCCTGGACCATCTTCATCATCCTTCGGATTAATCTACGATGACTTAGAAATAGAAAGGGACGCAATTATTAATTTAAATATCCATGAAAATTAATAAAAAATTTAAAAATCTAAATAAGAATACGACAAGTATGATCATTCATAGTACTTAATCCTTCTCTTGTAATCCTCCTGAGAAATCTCTTTGTTTCATCCCCACAGGATATCTCTAAGCTATAACTCCCCTGGACCATCTTCATCATCCTTCGGATTAATCTACGATGACAAAGAAATTGAAAGGGACGGAATTATTTATTAAAATATCCATGAAAATTAAGGTAAAATTTAAAAATCTAAAAAAGAATACGACAAGTATGATCATTCATAGTACTTAATCCTTATCTTGTAATCCTAAGGGGAAATCTCTTTGTTTCATCCGCACAGGATCCCTCTAATCTTTAACTCCCATGGACCATCTTCATCATCCTTCGGATTATTCTACGATGACTTAGAAATAGAAAGGGACGCAATTATTAATTAAAATATCCTTGAAAATTAATATAAAAGTTAAAATTCTAAATAAGAATACGACAAGTATGATCATTCATAATACTTTATCATTATCTTGTAATCCTCCTGAGAAATCTCGTTGTTTCATCCCCACAGGATCCCTCTAATCTTTAACTCCCCTGGACCTTCTTCATTATCCTTCGGATAAATCTACGATGACTTAGAAATAGAAAGGGACGCAATTATTAATTAAAATATGCATGAAAATTATTAAAAAATTTAAAAATCTAAATAAGAATACGACAAGTATGATCATTCATAGTACTTAATCCTTATCTTGGAATCCTACGGGGAAATCTCTTTGTTTCATCCCCACAGGATCCCTCTAATCTTTAACTCCCCTGGACCATCTTCATCATCCTTCGGATTAATCTACGATGACAAAGAAATTGAAAGGGACGCAATTATTAATTAAAATATCCATGAAAATTAATAGAAAATTTTAGAATATAAATATGAATACGACAGGTATGATCATTCATAGTACTTTATCCTTATCTTGTAATCCTCCTGGGAAATCTCTTTGTTTCATCCCCACAGGATCCCTCTAATCTTTTACTCCCCTGGACCATCTTCATCATCCTTCGGATTAATCTACGATGACTTAGAAATAGAAAGGGACGCAATTATAAATTAAAATATCCATGAAAATTAATAAAAAATTTAAAAATCTAAATAAGAATACGACAAGTATGATCATTCATAGTACTTAATCCTTATCTTGTAATCCCACGGGGAAATCTCTTTGTTTCATCCCCACAGGATCCCTCTAATCTTTAACTCCCCTGGACCATCTTCATCATCCTTCGGATTAATCTACGATGACTTAGAAATAGAAAGGGACGCAATTATTAATAACAATACCCATGAAAATTAATAGAACATTTTAGAATCTAAATAAGAATACAACAAGTATGATCATTCATAGTACTTAATCCTTATCTTGTAATCCTCCTGAGAAATCTTTTTGTTTCATCACCACAGGATCCCTCTAATCTTTAACTCCCCTGGACCATCTTCATCATCCTTCGGATTAATCTACGATGAATTTGAAATAGAAAGAGACGTAATGATTAATTAAAATATCCAAGAAAATTAATATAAAATTTAAAAGTCTAAAAAAGAATACGACAAGTTTGATCATTCATAGTACTTAATCCTTATCTTGTAATCCTACGGGGAAATCTCTTTGTTTCATCCCCACAGGATCCCTCTAATCTTTAACTCCCCTGGACCATCTTCATCATCCTCCGGATTATTCTACGATGACTTAGAAATAGAAAGGGACGCAATTATTAATTAAAATATCCATGAAAATTTATATAAAATTTAAAAATCTAAAAAAGAATACGACAAGTATGATCATTCATAGTACTTTATCCTTATCTTGTAATCCTCCTGAGAAATCTCTTTGTTTCATCCCCACAGGATCCCTCTAATCTTTAACTCTCCTGTACCTTCTTTATCATCCTTCGGATAAAACTACGATTACTTAGAAATAGAAAGGGACGCAATTATTAATTAAAATATACATGAAAATTAATAAGAAATTTAAAAATCTAAATAAGAATATTACAAGTATGATCATTCATAGTACTTAATCCTTATCTTGTAATCCTCCTGAGAAATCTCTCTGTTTCATCCCCACAGGATCCCTCTAATCTTTAACTCCCCTGGACCATCTTCATTATCCTTCGGATTAATCTACGATGACAAAGAAATTGAAAGGGACGCAATTATTAATTAAAATATCCATGAAAATTAATATAAAATTTAAAAATCTAAATAAGAATACGACAAGTATGATCATTCATAGTACTCAATCCTTATCTTGTAATCCTCCTGAGAAATCTCTTTGTTTCATCCCCACAGGATCCCTCTAATCTTTAACTCGCCTGGACCATCTTCATCATCCTTCGGATTAATCTACGATGAATTTGAAATAGAAAGAGACGTAATGATTAATTAAAATATCCAAGAAAATTAATATAAAATTTAAAAGTCTAAAAAAGAATACGACAAGTGTGATCATTCATATTACTTAATCCTTATCTTGTAATCCTACGGGGAAATCTCTTTGTTTCATCCGCACAGGATCCCTCTAATCTTTAACTCCCCTGGACCATCTTCATCATCCTTCGGATTATTCTACGATGACTTAGAAATAGAAAGGGACGCAATTATTTATTAAAATATCCATGAAAATTAATATAAAATTTAAAAATCTAAAAAAGAATACGACAAGTATGATCATTCATAGTACTTTATCCTTATCCTGTAATCCTCCTGAGAAATCTCTTTGTTTCATCCCCACAGGATCCCTCTAATCTTTAACTCTCCTGTACTTTCTTTATCATCCTTCGGATAAATCTACGATGACTTAGAAATAGAAAGGGACGCAATTATTAATTAAAATATCCATGAAAATTAATGAAAAATTAAAAAATCTAAATAAGAATATTACAAGTATGATCATTCATAGTACTTAATCCTTATCTTGTAATCCTCCTGAGAAATCTCTCTGTTTCATCCCCACAGGATCCCTCTAATCTTTAACTCCCCTGGACCATCTTCATTATCCTTCGGATTAATCTACGATGACAAAGAAATTGAAAGGGACGCAATTATTAATTAAAATATCCATGAAAATTAATATAAAATTTAAAAATCTAAATAAGAATACGACAAGTATGATCATTCATAGTACTCAATCCTTATCTTGTAATCCTGCTGAGAAATCTCTTTGTTTCATCCCCACAGGATCCCTCTAATCTTTAACTCCCCTGGACCATCTTCATCATCCTTCGGATTAATCTACGATGACTTAGAAATAGAAAGGGACGCAATTATTAATTAAAATATCCATGAAAATTAATAGAAAATTTTAGAATCTAAATAAGAATACGACAAGTATGATCATTCATAGTACTTAATCCTTATCTTGTAATCCTACGGGGTAATCTCTTTAATTAATCCCCACAGGATACCTCTAATCTTTAACTCCCCTGGACCATCTTCATCATAATTCGGATTAATCTACGATGACTTAAAAATAGAAATGAACGCAATTATTAATTAAAATATTCATGAAAATTAATATAAAATTTAAAAATCTAAATAAGAATACGACAAGTATGATCATTCATAGTACTTAATCCTTCTCTTGTAATCCTCCTGAGAAATCTCTTTGTTTCATCCCCACAGGATCCCTCTAATCTTTAACTCCCCTGGACCATCTTCATCATCCTTCGGATTAATCTACGATGACTTAGAAATAGAAAGGGACGCAATTATTAATTAAAATATCCATGAAAATTAATGAAAAATTAAAAAATCTAATTAAGAATACGACAAGTATGATCATTCATAGTACTTAATCCTTATCTTGTAATCCTCCTGGGAAATCTCTTTGTTTCATCCCCACAGGATCCCTCTAATCTTTAACTCACCTGGACCATCTTCATCATCCTTCGGATTAATCTACGATGACTAAGAAATAGAAAGGGACGCAATTATTAATTAAAATATCCTTGAAAATTAATAAAAAATTTTAGAATCTAAATTAGAATACGGCATGTATGATCATTCATAGTACTTAATCCTTATCTTGTAATCCTCCTGAGAAATCTCTTTGTTTCATCCCCACAGGATCCCTCTAATCTTTAACTCGCCTGGACCATCTTCATCATCCTTCGGATTAATCTACGATGAATTTGAAATAGAAAGAGACGTAATGATTAATTAAAATATCCAAGAAAATTAATATAAAATTTAAAAGTCTAAAAAAGAATACGACAAGTGTGATCATTCATATTACTTAATCCTTATCTTGTAATCCTACGGGGAAATTTCTTTGTTTCATCCGCACAGGATCCCTCTAATCTTTAACTCCCCTGGACCATCTTCATCATCCTTCGGATTATTCTACGATGACTTAGAAATAGAAAGGGACGCAATTATTTATTAAAATATCCATGAAAATTAATATAAAATTTAAAAATCTAAAAAAGAATACGACAAGTATGATCATTCATAGTACTTTATCCTTATCCTGTAATCCTCCTGAGAAATCTCTTTGTTTCATCCCCACAGGATCCCTCTAATCTTAAACTCTCCTGTACTTTCTTTATCATCCTTCGGATAAATCTACGATGACTTAGAAATAGAAAGGGACGCAATTATTAATTAAAATATGCATGAAAATTAATATAAAATTTAAAATTCTAAATAAGAATACGACAAGTATGATCATTCATAGTACTTAATCCTTCTCTTGTAATCCTCCTGAGAAGTCTCTTTGTTCAACCCCACAGGATCCCTCTAATCTTTAACTCCCCTGGACCATCTTCATCATCCTTCGGATTAATCTACGATGACTTAGAAATAGAAAGGGACGCAATTATTAATTAAAATATCCATGAAAATTAATAGAAAATTTTAGAATCTAAATAAGAATACGACAAGTATGATCATTCATAGTACTTAATCCTTATCTTGTAATCCTACGGGGTAATCTCTTTGTTTAATCCCCACAGGATACCTCTAATCTTTAACTCCCCTGGACCATCTTCATCATAATTCGGATTAATCTACGATGACATAGAAATAGAAAGGGACGCAATTATTAATTAAAATATGCATGAAAATTAATATAAAATTTAAAAATCTAAATAAGAATACGACAAGTATGATCATTCATAGTACTTAATCCTTCTCTTGTAATCCTCCTGAGAAATCTCTTTGTTTCATCCCCACAGGATCCCTCTAATCTTTAACTCCCCTGGACCATCTTCATCATCCTTCGGATTAATCTACGATGACTTAGAAATAGAAAGGGACGCAATTATTAATAAAAATATCCATGAAAATTAATAGAACATTTTAGAATCTAAATAAGAATACGACAAGTATGATCATTCATAGTACTTAATCCTTATCTTGTAATCCTCCTGAGAAATCTCTTTGTTTCATCCCCACAGGATCCCTCTAATCTTTAACTCCCCTGGACCATCTTCATCATCCTTCGGAATAATCTGCGATGACTTAGAAATTGAAAGGGACGCAATTATTAATTAAAATATCCATGAAATTTAATATAAAATTTAAAAATCTAAATAAGAATACGACAAGTATGATCATTCATAGTACTTAATCCTTCTCTTGTTATCCTCCTGAGAAATCTCTTTGTTTCATCCCCACAGGATCCCTCTAATCTTTAACTCCCCTGGACCATCTTCATCATCCTTCGGATTAATCTGCGATGACTAAGATATAGAAAGGGACGCAATTATTAATTAGAATATACATGAAAATTAATAAAAAATTTAAAAATCTAAATAAGAATACGACAAGTATGATCATTCATAGTACTTAATCCTTATCTTGGAATCCTACGGGGAAATCTCTTTGTTTCATCCCCACAGGATCCCTCTAATCTTTAACTCCCCTGGACCATCTTCATCATCCTTCGGATTAATCTACGATGACTTAGAAATAGAAAGGGACGCAATTATTAATTAAAATATACATGAAAATTAATAGAAAATTTTAGAATCTAAATATGAATACGACAAGTATGATCATTCATAGTACTTAATCCTTATCTTGTAATCCTTCTGAGAAATCTCTTTGTTTCATCCCCACAATATCCCTCTAATCTTTATCTCCCCTGGACCATCTTCATCATCCTTCGGATTAATCTACGATGACTTAGAAATAGAAAGGGACGCAATTATAAATTAAAATATCCATGAAAATTAATAAAAAATTTAAAAATCTAAATAAGAATACGACAAGTATGATCATTCATAGTACTTAATCCTTATCTTTTAATCCCACGGTGAAATCTCTTTGTTTCATCCCCACAGGTTCCCTCTAATCTTTAACTCCCCTGGACCATCTTCATCATCCTTCGGATTAATCTACGATGACTTAGAAATAGAAAGGGACGCAATTATTAATTAAAATATCCATTAAAATTAATATAACATTTAAAAATCTAAATAAGAATACGACAAGTATGATCATTCATAGTACTTAATCCTTCTCTTGTAATCCTCCTGAGAAATCTCTTTGTTTCATCCCCACAGGATCCCTCTAATCTTTAACTCCCCTGGACCATCTTCATCATCCTTCGGATTAATCTACGAAGAATTTGAAATAGAAAGGGACGTAATGATTAATTAAAATATCCAAGAAAATTAATATAAAATTTAAAAATCTAAAAAAGAATACGACAAGTGTGATCATTCATAGTACTCAATCCTTATCTTGTAATCCTACGGGGAAATCTCTTTGTTTCATCCGCACAGGATCCCTCTAATCTTTAACTCCCATGGAACATCTTCATCATCCTTCGGATTATTCTACGATGACTTAGAAAGAGAAAGGGACGCAATTATTAATTAAAATATCCATGAAAATTAATAGAAAATTTTAGAATCTAAATAAGAATACGACAAGTATGATCATTCATAGTACTTAATCCTTATCTTGTAATCCTCCTGAGAAATCTCTTTGTTTAATCCCCACAGGATCCCTCTAATCTTTATCTCCCCTGGACCATCTTCATCATCCTTCGGATTAATCTACGATGACTTAGAAATAGAAAGGGACGCAATTATAAATTAAAATATCCATGAAAATTAATAAAAAATTTAAAAATCTAAATAAGAATACGACAAGTATGATCATTCATAGTACTTAATCCTTATCTTTTAATCCCACGGTGAAATCTCTTTGTATCATCCCCACAGGATCCCTCTAATCTTTAACTCTCCTGGACCTTCTTTATCATCCTTCGGATAAATCTACGATGACTTAGAAATAGAAAGGGACGCAATTATTAATTAAAATATCCATGAAAATTAATAGAAAATTTTAGAATCTAAATAAGAATACGACAAGTATGATCATTCATAGTACTTAATCCTTATCTTGTAATCCTCCTGAGAAATCTCTTTGTTTAATCCCCACAGGATCCCTCTAATCTTTAACTCCCCTGGACCATCTTCATCATCCTTCGGATTAATCTACGATGACTTAGAAATAGAAAGGGACAAAATTATTAATTAAAATATCCATGAAAATTAATATAAAATTTAAAAATCTAAATAAGAATACGACAAGTATGATCATTTATAGTACTTAATCCTTCTCTTTTAATCCTCCTTAGAAATCTCTTTGTTTCATCCCCACAGGATCCCTCTAATCTTTAACTCCCCTGGACCATCTTCATCATCCTTCGGATTAATCTGCGATGACTTAGATATAGAAAGGGACGCAATTATTAATTAGAATATACATGAAAATTAATAAAAAATTTAAAAATCTAAATAAGAATACGACAAGTATGATCATTCATAGTACTTAATCCTTATCTTGGAATCCTACGGGGAAATCTCTTTGTTTCATCCCCACAGGATCCCTCTAATCTTTAACTCCCCTGGACCATCTTCATCATCCTTCGGATTAATCTACGATGACTTAGAAATAGAAAGGGACGAAATTATTAATAAGGATATCCATGAAAATTAATAGAAAATTTTAGAATCTAAATAGGAATACGACAAGTATGATCATTCATAGTACTTAATCCTTATCTTGTAATCCTCCTGAGAAATCTCTTTGTTTCATCCCCACAAGATTCCTCTAATCTTTATCTCCCCTGGACCATCTTCATCATCCTTCGGATTAATCTACGATGACTTAGATATAGAAAGGGACGCAATTATAAATTAAAATATCCATGAAAATTAATATAAAATTTAAAAATCTAAAAATGAATACGACAAGTGTGATCATTCATAGTACTTAATCCTTCTCTTGTAATCCTCCTGAGAAATCTCTTTTTTTCATCCCCACAGGATATCTCTAAGCTATTACTCCCCTGGACCATCTTCATCATCCTTCGGATTAATCTACGATGACAAAGAAATTGAAAGGGACGGAATTATTTATTAAAATATCCATGAAAATTAATAAAAAATTTAAAAATCTAAATAAGAATACGACAAGTATGATCATTCATAGTACTTAATCCTTATCTTGTAATCCTACGGGGAAATCTCTTTGTTTCATCCCCACAGGATCCCTCTTATCTTTAACTCCCCTGGACCAACTTCATCATCCTTCTGATTAATCTACGATGGCTTAGAAATTGAAAGGGACGAATGATGAATTAAAATATCCAAGAAAATTAATAAAAAATTTAAAAATCTAATTAAGAATATGACAAGTATGATCATTCATAGTACTTAATCCTTATCTTGTAATCCTCCTGAGAAATCTCTTTGTTTCATTCGCACAGGATCCCTCTAATCTTTAACTCCCCTGGACCATCTTCATCATCCTTCGGATGATTCTACGATGATTTAGAAATAAAAAGGGACGCAGTTATTAATTAAAATATCCATGAAAATTAATATAAAATTTAAAAATCTAAATGAGAATACGACAAGTATGATCATTCATAGTACTTAATCCTTCTCTTGTAATCCTCCTGAGAAATCTCTTTGTTTCATCCCCACACTATCCCTCTAATCTTTAACTTCCCTGGACCATCTTCATCATCCTTTGGATTAATCTACGATGACTTAGAAATAGAAATGGACGCAATTATTAATTAAAATATCCATGAAAATTAAGGTAAAATTTAAAAATCTAAAAAAGAATACGACAAGTATGATCATTCATAGTACTTAATCCTTATCTTGTAATCCTACGGGGAAATCTCTTTGTTTCATCCGCACAGGATCCCTCTAATCTTTAACTCCCATGGACCATCTTCATCATCCTTCGGATTATTCTACGATGACTTAGAAATAGAAAGGGACGCAATTATTAATTAAAATATCCTTGAAAATTAATATAAAAGTTAAAATTTTAAATAAGAATACGACAAGTATGATCATTCATAATACTTTATCATTATCTTGTAATCCTCCTGAGAAATCTCGTTGTTTCATCCCCACAGGATCCCTCTAATCTTTAACTCCCCTGGACCTTCTTCATTATCCTTCGGATAAATCTACGATGACTTAGAAATAGAAAGGGACGCAATTATTAATTAAAATATGCCTGAAAATTATTAAAAAATTTAAAAATCTAAATAAGAATACGACAAGTATGATCATTCATAGTACTTAATCCTTATCTTGGAATCCTACGGGGAAATCTCTTTGTTTCATCCCCACAGGATCCCTCTAATCTTTAATTCCCCTGGACCATCTTCATCATCCTTCGGATTAATCTACGATGACTTAGAAATAGAAAGGGACGCAATTATAAATTAAAATATCCATGAAAATTAATAAAAAATTTAAAAATCTAAATAAGAATACGACAAGTATGATCATTCATAGTACTTAATCCTTATCTTGTAATCCCACGGGGAAATCTCTTTGTTTCATCCCCACAGGATCCCTCTAATCTTTAACTCCCCTGGACCATCTTCATCATCCTTCGGATTAATCTACGATGACTTAGAAATAGAAAGGGACGCAATTATTAATAACAATATCCATGAAAATTAATAGAACATTTTAGAATCTAAATAAGAATACGACAAGTATGATCATTCATAGTACTTAATCCTTATCTTGTAATCCTCCTGAGAAATCTTTTTGTTTCATCCCCACAGGATCCCTCTAATCTTTAACTCCCCTGGACCATCTTCATCATCCTTCGGATTAATCTGCGATGACTTAGAAATTGAAAGGGACGCAATTATTAATTAAAATATCCATGAAAATTAATATAAAATTTAAAAATCTAAATAAGAATACGACAAGTATGATCATTCATAGTACTTAATCCTTCTCTTGTAATCCTCCTGAGAAATCTCTTTGTTTCATCCCCACAGGATCCCTCTAATCTTTAACTCCCTTGGACCATCTTCATCATCCTTCGGACTAATCTGCGATGACTTAGATATAGAAAGGGACGCAATTATTAATTAGAATATACATGAAAATTAATAAAAAATTTAAAAATCTAAATAAGAATACGACAAGTATGATCATTCATAGTACTTAATCCTTATCTTGGAATCCTACGGGGAAATCTCTTTGTTTCATCCCCACAGGATCCCTCTAATCTTTAACTCCCCTGGACCATCTTCATCATCCTTCGGATTAATCTACGATGACTTAGAAATAGAAAGGGACGAAATTATTAATTAGGATATCCATGAAAATTAATGGAAAATTTTAGAATCTAAATAGTAATACGACAAGTATGATCATTCATAGTACTTAATCCTTATCTTGTAATCCTCCTGAGAAATCTCTTTGTTTCATCCCCACAGGATCCCTCTAATCTTTAACTCCCCTGGACCATCTTCATCATCCTTCGGATTATTCTACGATGACTTAGAAATAGAAAGGGACGCAATTATTAATTAAAATATCCATGAAAATTAATAGAAAATTTTAGAATCTAAATAAGAATACGACAAGTATGATCATTCATAGTACTTAATCCTTATCTTGTAATCCTACGGGGTAATGTCTTTAATTAATCCCCACAGGATACCTCTAATCTTTAACTCCCCTGGACCATCTTCATCATAATTCGGATTAATCTACGATGACTTAAAAATAGAAAGGAACGCAATTATTAATTAAAATATGCATGAAAATTAATATAAAATTTAAAAATCTAAATAAGAATACGAGAAGTATGATCATTCATAGTACTTAATCCTTCTCTTGTAATCCTCCTGAGAAATCTCTTTGTTTCATCCCCACAGGATCCCTCTAATCTTTAACTCCCCTGGACCATCTTCATCATCCTTCGGATTAATCTACGATGACTTAGAAATAGAAAGGGACGCAATTCTTAATTAAAATATCCATGAAAATTAATGAAAAATTAAAAAATCTAATTAAGAATACGACAAGTATGATCATTCATAGTACTTAATCCTTATCTTGTAATCCTCCTGGGAAATCTCTTTGTTTCATCCCCACAGGATCCCTCTTATCTTTAACTCACCTGGACCATCTTCATCATCCTTCGGATTAATCTACGATGACTAAGAAATAGAAAGGGACGCAATTATTAATTAAAATATCCTTGAAAATAAATAGAAAATTTTAGAATCTAAATTAGAATACGGCATGTATGATCATTCATAGTACTTAATCCTTATCTTGTAATCCTCCTGAGAAATCTCTTTGTTTCATCCCCACAGGATCCCTCTAATCTTTAACTCCCCTGGACCATCTTCATCATCCTTCGGATTAATCTACGATGAATTTGAAATAGAAAGAGACGTAATGATTAATTAAAATTTCCAAGAAAATTAATATAAAATTTAAAAGTCTAAAAAAGAATACGACAAGTGTGATCATTCATAGTACTTAATCCTTATCTTGTAATCCTACGGGGAAATCTCTTTGTTTCATCCGCACAGGATCCCTCTAATCTTTAACTCCCCTGGACCATCTTCATCATCCTTCGGATTATTCTACGATGACTTAGAAATAGAAAGGGACGCAATTATTTTTTAAAATATCCATGAAAATTAATATAAAATTTAAAAATCTAAAAAAGAATACGACAAGTATGATCATTCATAGTACTTTATCCTTATCCTGTAATCCTCCTGAGAAATCTCTTTGTTTCATCCCCACAGGATCCCTCTAATCTTTAACTCTCCTGTACCTTCTTTATCATCCTTCGGATAAATCTACGATGACTTAGAAATAGAAAGGGACGCAATTGTTAATTAAAATATCCATGAAAATTAATGAAAAATTAAAAAATCTAATTAAGAATACGACAAGTATGATCATTCATAGTACTTAATCCTTATCTTGTAATCCTCCTGAGAAATCTCTTTGTTTCATCCCCACAGGATCTCTCTAATCTTTAACTCCACTGGACCATCTTCATCATTCTTCGGATTAATCTACGATGACATAGAAATAGAAAGGGACGCAATTATTAATTAAAATATCCATGAAGATTAATAGAAAATTTTAGAATCTAAATTTGAATACGACAGGTATGATCATTCATAGTACTTTATCCTTATCTTGTAATCCTCCTGGGAAATCTCTTTGCTTCATCCCCACAGGATCCCTCTAATCTTTAACTCCCCTGGACCATCTTCATCATCCTTCGGATTAATCTACGATGACTAAGAAATAGAAAGGGACGCAATTATTAATTAAAATATCCTTGAAAATTAATAGAAAATTTTAGAATCTAAATTAGAATACGGCATGTATGATCATTCATAGTACTTAATCCTTATCTTGTAATCCTCCTGAGAAATCTGTTTGTTTCATCCCCACAGGATCCCTCTAATCTTTAACTCCCCTGGACCATCTTCATCATCCTTCGGATTAATCTACGATGACTTAGAAATAGAAAGGGACGCAATTATTAATTAAAATATCCATGAAAATTAATAGAAAATTTTAGAATCTAAATAAGAATACGACAAGTATGATCATTCATAGTACTTAATCCTTATCTTGTAATCCTACGGGGTAATCTCTTTGTTTAATCCCCACAGGATACCTCTAATCTTTAACTCCCCTGGACCATCTTCATCATAATTCGGATGAATCTACGATAACTTAGAAATAGAAAGGGACGCAATTATTAATTAAAATATGCATGAAAATTAATATAAAATTTAAAATTCTAAATAAGAATACGACAAGTATGATCATTCATAGTACTTAATCCTTCTCTTGTAATCCTCCTGAGAAGTCTCTTTGTTCAACCCCACAGGATCCCTCTAATCTTTAACTCCACTGGACCATCTTCATCATCCTTCGGATTAATCTACGATGACTTAGAAATAGAAAGGGACGCAATTATTAATTAAAATATCCATGAAAATTAATAGAAAATTTTAGAATCTAAATAAGAATACGACAAGTATGATCATTCATAGTACTTAATCCTTATCTTGTAATCCTACGGGGTAATCTCTTTGTTTAATCCCCACAGGATACCTCTAATCTTTAACTCCCCTGGACCATCTTCATCATAATTCGGATTAATCTACGATGACTTAGAAATAGAAAGGGACGCAATTATTAATTAAAATATGCATGAAAATTAATATAAAATTTAAAAATCTAAATAAGAATACGACAAGTATGATCATTCATAGGACTTAATCCTTCTCTTGTAATCCTCCTGAGAAATCTCTTTGTTTCATCCCCACAGGATCCCTCTAATCTTTAACTCTCCTGGACCTTCTTTATCATCCTTCGGATAAATCTACGATGACTTAGAAATAGAAAGGGACGCAATTATTAATTAAAATATCCATGAAAATTAATAGAAAATTTTAGAATCTAAATAAGAATACGACAAGTATGATCATTCATAGTACTTAATCCTTATCTTGTAATCCTCCTGAGAAATCTCTTTGTTTAATCCCCACAGGATCCCTCTAATCTTTAACTCCCCTGGACCATCTTCATCATCCTTCGGATTAATCTACGATGACTTAGAAATAGAAAGGGACAAAATTATTAATTAAAATATCCATGAAAATTAATATAAAATTTAAAAATCTAAATAAGAATACGACAAGTATGATCATTCATAGTACTTAATCCTTCTCTTGTAATCCTCCTTAGAAATCTCTTTGTTTCATCCCCACAGGATCCCTCTAATCTTTAACTCCCCTGGACCATCTTCATCATCCTTCGGATTAATCTGCGATGACTTAGATATAGAAAGGGACGCAATTATTAATTAGAATATACATGAAAATTAATAAAAAATTTAAAAATATAAAAAAGAATACGACAAGTATGATCATTCATAGTACTTAATCCTTATCTTGGAATCCTACGGGGAAATCTCTTTGTTTCATCCCCACAGGATCCCTCTAATCTTTAACTCCCCTGGACCATCTTCATCATCCTTCGGATTAATCTACGATGACTTAGAAATAGAAAGGGACGAAATTATTAATAAGGATATCCATGAAAATTAATAGAAAATTTTAGAATCTAAATAGGAATACGACAAGTATGATCATTCATAGTACTTAATCCTTATCTTGTAATCCTCCTGAGAAATCTCTTTGTTTCATCCCCACAAGATCCCTCTAATCTTTATCTCCCCTGGACCATCTTCATCATCCTTCGGATTAATCTACGATGACTTAGATATAGAAAGGGACGCAATTATAAATTAAAATATCCATGAAAATTAATAAAAAATTTAAAAATCTAAATAAGAATACGACAAGTATGATCATTCATAGTACTTAATCCTTATCTTGTAATCCCACGGTGAAATCTCTTTGTTTCATCCCCACAGGTTCCCTCTAATCTTTAACTCCCCTGGACCATCTTCATCATAATTCGGATTAATCTACGATGACTTAGAAATAGAAAGGGACGCAATTATTAATTAAAATATAAATGAAAATTAATATAAAATTTAAAAATCTAAATAAGAATACGACAAGTATGATCATTCATAGTACTTAATCCTTATCTTGTAATCCTACGGGGAAATCTCTTTGTTTCATCCCCACAGGATACCTCTAATCTTTAACTCCCCTGGACCATCTTCATCATCCTTCGGATTAATCTACGATGACTTTAAAATAGAAAGGGACGCAATTATTAATTAAAATATCCATGAAAATTAATATAAAATTTAAAAATCTAAATAAGAATACGACAAGTAGGATCATTCATAGTACTTAATCCTTCTCTTGTAATCCTCCTGAGAAATCTCTTTGTTTCATCCCCACAGGATCCCTCTAATCTTTAACTCCCCTGGACCATCTTCATCATCCTTCGGATTAATCTACGATGAATTTGAAATAGAAAGAGACGTAATGATTAATAAAAATATCCAAGAAAATTAATATAAAATTTAAAAATCTAAAAAAGAATACGACAAGTGTGATCATTCATAGTACTTAATCCTTATCTTGTAATCCTACGGGGAAATCTCTTTGTTTCATCCGCACAGGATCCCTCTAATCTTTAACTCCAATGGACCATCTTCATCATCCTTCGGATTATTCTACGATGACTTAGAAATAGAAAGGGACGCAATTATTAATTAAAATATCCATGAAAATTAATATAAAATTTAAAAATCTAAAAAAGAATACGACAAGTATGATCATTCATAGTACTTTATCCTTATCTTGTAATCCTCCTGAGAAATCTCTTTGTTTCATCCCCACAGGATCCCTCTAATCTTTAACTCTCCTGGACCTTCTTTTTCAACCTTCGGATAAATCTACGATGACTTAGAAATAGAAAGGGACGCAATTATTAATTAAAATATCCATGAATATTTATAAAAAATTTAAAAATCTAAATAAGAATATTACAAGTATGATCATTCATAGTACTTAATCCTTATCTTGTAATCCTCCTGAGAAATCTCTCTGTTTCATCCCCACAGGATCCCTCTAATCTTTAACTCCCCTGGACCATCTTCATCATCCTTCGGATTAATCTACGATGACTTTAAAATAGAAAGGGACGCAATTATTAATTAAAATATCCATGAAAATTAATATAAAATTTAAAAATCTAAATAAGAATACGACAAGTATGATCATTCATAGTACTTAATCCTTATCTTGGAATCCTACGGGGAAATCTCTTTGTTTCATCCCCACAGGATCCCTCTAATCTTTAACTCCCCTGGACCATCTTCATCATCCTTCGGATTAATCTACGATGACTTAGAAATAGAAAGGGACGAAATTATTAATTAGGATATCCATGAAAATTAATGGAAAATTTTAGAATCTAAATAGTAATACGACAAGTATGATCATTCATAGTACTTAATCCTTATCTTGTAATCCTACGGGGAAATCTCTTTGTTTCATCCGCACAGGATCCCTCTAATCTTTAACTCCAATGGACCATCTTCATCATCCTTCGGATTATTCTACGATGACTTAGAAATAGAAAGGGACGCAATTATTAATTAAAATATCCATGAAAATTAATATAAAATTTAAAAATCTAAAAAAGAATACGACAAGTATGATCATTCATAGTACTTTATCCTTATCTTGTAATCCTCCTGAGAAATCTCTTTGTTTCATCCCCACAGGATCCCTCTAATCTTTTACTCTCCTGGACCTTCTTTTTCAACCTTCGGATAAATCTACGATGACTTAGAAATAGAAAGGGACGCAATTATTAATTAAAATATCCATGAATATTTATAAAAAATTTAAAAATCTAAATAAGAATATTACAAGTATGATCATTCATAGTACTTAATCCTTATCTTGTAATCCTCCTGAGAAATCTCTCTGTTTCATCCCCACAGGATCCCTCTAATCTTTAACTCCCCTGGACCATCTTCATCATCCTTCGGATTAATCTACGATGACTTTAAAATAGAAAGGGACGCAATTATTAATTAAAATATCCATGAAAATTAATATAAAATTTAAAAATCTAAATAAGAATACGACAAGTATGATCATTCATAGTACTTAATCCTTATCTTGTAATCCTCCTGAGAAATCTCTTTGTTTCATCCCCACAGGATCCCTCTAATCTTTAACTCCCCTGGACCATCTTCATCATCCTTCGGATTAATCTACGATGACTTAGAAATAGAAAGGGACGCAATTATTTATTAAAATATACATGAAAATTAATAGAAAATTTTAGAATCTAAATAAGAATACGACAAGTATGATCATTCATAGTACTTAATCCTTATCTTGTAATCCTCCTGAGAAATCTCTTTGTTTCATCCCCACAATATCCCTCTAATCTTTATCTCCCCTGGACCATCTTCATCATCCTTCGGATTAATCTACGATGACTTAGAAATAGAAAGGGACGCAATTATTAATTAAAATATCCATGAAAATTAATAGAAAATTTTAGAATCTAAATAAGAATACGACAAGTATGATCATTCATAGTACTTAATCCTTATCTTGTAATCCTACGGGGTAATCTCTTTGTTTAATCCCCACAGGATACCTCTAATCTTTAACTCCCCTGGACCATCTTCATCATAATTCGGATTAATCTACGATGACTTAGAAATAGAAAGGGACGCAATTATTAATTAAAATATGCATGAAAATTAATAGAAAATTTAAAAATCTAAATAAGAATACGACAAGTATGATCATTCATAGGACTTAATCCTTCTCTTGTAATCCTCCTGAGAAATCTCTTTGTTTCATCCCCACAGGATCCCTCTAATCTTTAACTCTCCTGGACCTTCTTTATCATCCTTCGGATAAATCTACGATGACTTAGAAATAGAAATGGACGCAATTATTAATTAAAATATCCATGAAAATTAATAGAAAATTTTAGAATCTAAATAAGAATACGACAAGTATGATCATTCATAGTACTTAATCCTTATCTTGTAATCCTCCTGAGAAATCTCTTTGTTTAATCCCCACAGGATCCCTCTAATCTTTAACTCCCCTGGACCATCTTCATCATCCTTCGGATTAATCTACGATGACTTAGAAATAGAAAGGGACAAAATTATTAATTAAAATATCCATGAAAATTAATATAAAATTTAAAAATCTAAATAAGAATAAGACAAGTATGATCATTCATAGTACTTAATCCTTCTCTTGTAATCCTCCTTAGAAATCTCTTTGTTTCATCCCCACAGGATCCCTCTAATCTTTAACTCCCCTGGACCATCTTCATCATCCTTCGGATTAATCTGCGATGACTTAGATATAGAAAGGGACGCAATTATTAATTAGAATATACATGAAAATTAATAAAAAATTTAAAAATATAAAAAAGAATACGACAAGTATGATCATTCATAGTACTTAATCCTTATCTTGGAATCCTACGGGGAAATCTCTTTGTTTCATCCCCACAGGATCCCTCTAATCTTTAACTCCCCTGGACCATCTTCATCATCCTTCGGATTAATCTACGATGACTTAGAAATAGAAAGGGACGAAATTATTAATAAGGATATCCATGAAAATTAATAGAAAATTTTAGAATCTAAATAGGAATACGACAAGTATGATCATTCATAGTACTTAATCCTTATCTTGTAATCCTCCTGAGAAATCTCTTTGTTTCATCCCCACAAGATCCCTCTAATCTTTATCTCCCCTGGACCATCTTCATCATCCTTCGGATTAATCTACGATGACTTAGATATAGAAAGGGACGCAATTATAAATTAAAATATCCATGAAAATTAATAAAAAATTTAAAAATCTAAATAAGAATACGACAAGTATGATCATTCATAGTACTTAATCCTTATCTTGTAATCCCACGGTGAAATCTCTTTGTTTCATCCCCACAGGTTCCCTCTAATCTTTAACTCCCCTGGACCATCTTCATCATAATTCGGATTAATCTACGATGACTTAGAAATAGAAAGGGACGCAAGTATTAATTAAAATATGCATGAAAATTAATATAAAATTTAAAAATCTAAATAAGAATACGACAAGTATGATCATTCATAGTACTTAATCCTTATCTTGTAATCCTACGGGGAAATCTCTTTGTTTCATCCCCACAGGATACCTCTAATCTTTAACTCCCCTGGACCATCTTCATCATCCTTCGGATTAATCTACGATGACTTTAAAATAGAAAGGGACGCAATTATTAATTAAAATATCCATGAAAATTAATATAAAATTTAAAAATCTAAATAAGAATACGACAAGTAGGATCATTCATAGTACTTAATCCTTCTCTTGTAATCCTCCTGAGAAATCTCTTTGTTTCATCCCCACAGGATCCCTCTAATCTTTAACTCCCCTGGACCATCTTCATCATCCTTCGGATTAATCTACGATGAATTTGAAATAGAAAGAGACGTAATGATTAATAAAAATATCCAAGAAAATTAATATAAAATTTAAAAATCTAAAAAAGAATACGACAAGTGTGATCATTCATAGTACTTAATCCTTATCTTGTAATCCTACGGGGAAATCTCTTTGTTTCATCCGCACAGGATCCCTCTAATCTTTAACTCCAATGGACCATCTTCATCATCCTTCGGATTATTCTACGATGACTTAGAAATAGAAAGGGACGCAATTATTAATTAAAATATCCATGAAAATTAATATAAAATTTAAAAATCTAAAAAAGAATACGACAAGTATGATCATTCATAGTACTTTATCCTTATCTTGTAATCCTCCTGAGAAATCTCTTTGTTTCATCCCCACAGGATCCCTCTACTTTTTAACTCTCCTGGACCTTCTTTTTCAACCTTCGGATAAATCTACGATGACTTAGAAATAGAAAGGGACGCAATTATTAATTAAAATATCCATGAATATTTATAAAAAATTTAAAAATCTAAATAAGAATATTACAAGTATGATCATTCATAGTACTTAATCCTTATCTTGTAATCCTCCTGAGAAATCTCTCTGTTTCATCCCCACAGGATCCCTCTAATCTTTAACTCCCCTGGACCATCTTCATCATCCTTCGGATTAATCTACGATGACTTTAAAATAGAAAGGGACGCAATTATTAATTAAAATATCCATGAAAATTAATATAAAATTTAAAAATCTAAATAAGAATACGACAAGTATGATCATTCATAGTACTTAATCCTTATCTTGTAATCCTCCTGAGAAATCTCTTTGTTTCATCCCCACAGGATCCCTCTAATCTTTAACTCCCCTGGACCATCTTCATCATCCTTCGGATTAATCTACGATGACTTAGAAATAGAAAGGGACGCAATTATTTATTAAAATATACATGAAAATTAATAGAAAATTTTAGAATCTAAATAAGAATACGACAAGTATGATCATTCATAGTACTTAATCCTTATCTTGTAATCCTCCTGAGAAATCTCTTTGTTTCATCATCACAATATCCCTCTAATCTTTATCTCCCCTGGACCATCTTCATCATCCTTCGGATTAATCTACGATGACTTAGAAATAGAAAGGGACGCAATTATAAATTAAAATATCCATGAAAATTAATAAAAAATTTAAAAATCTAAATGAGAATACGACAAGTATGATCATTCATAGTACTTAATCCTTATCTTTTAATCCCACAGTGAAATCTCTTTGTTTCATCCCCACAGGTTCCCTCTAATCTTTAACTCCCCTGGACCATCTTCATCATCCTTCGGATTAATCTACGATGACTTAGAAATAGAAAGGGACGCAATTATTAATTAAAATATCCATGAAAATTAATATAACATTTAAAAATCTAAATAAGAATACGACAAGTATGATCATTCATAGTACTTAATCCTTCTCTTGTAATCCTCCTGAGAAATCTCTTTGTTTCATCCACACAGGATCCCTCTAATCTTTAACTCCCCTGGACCATCTTCATCATCCTTCGGATTAATCTACGATGAATTTGAAATAGAAAGGGACGTAATGATTAATTAAAATATCCAAGAAAATTAATATAAAATTTAAAAATCTAAAAAAGAATACGACAAGTGTGATCATTCATAGTACTTAATCCTTATCTTGTAATCCTACGGGGAAATCTCTTTGTTTCATCCGCACAGGATCCCTCTAATCTTTAACTCCCATGGACCATCTTCATCATCCTTCGGATTATTCTACGATGACTTAGAAATAGAAAGGGACGCAATTATTAATTAATATATCCATGAAAATTAATATAAAATTTAAAATTCTAAATAAGAATACGACAAGTATGATCATTCATAATACTTTATCCTTATCTTGTAATCCTCCTGAGAAATCTCGTTGTTTCATTACCACAGGATCCCTCTAATCTTTAACTCCCCTGGACCATCTTCATCATCCTTCGGATTAATCTACGATGACAAAGAAATTGAAAGGGACGCAATTATTAATTAAAATATCCTTGAAAATTAATAGAAAATTTTAGAATCTGAATTAGAATACGGCATGTATGATCATTCATAGTGCTTAATCCTTATCTTGTAATCCTCCTGAGAAATCTCTTTGTTTCATCCCCACAAGATCCCTCTAATCTTTTACTCCCTTGGACCATCTTCATCATCCTTCGGATTAATTTACGATGACTTAGAAATAGAAAGGGACGCAATTATTAATTAAAATATGCATGAAAATTAATATAAAATTTAAAATTCTAAATAAGAATACGACAAGTATGATATTTCATAATACTTAATCCTTATCTTGTAATCCTCCTGAGAAATCTCTTTGTTTCATCCCCACAGGATCCCTCTAATCTTTAACTCCCCTGGACCATCTTCATCATCCTTCGGATTAATCTACGATGAATTAGAAATAGAAAGGGTCGCAATTATCAATTAAAATATCCATGAAAATTAATAGAAAATTTTAGAATCTAAATAAGAATACGACAAGTATGATCATTCATAGTACTTAATCCTTATCTTGTAATCCTCCTGAGAAATCTCTTTGTTTCATCCCCACAGGATCCCTCTAATCTTTAACTCCCCTGGACCATCTTCATCATACTTCGGATTAATCTGCGATGACTTAGATATAGAAAGGGACTAATTATTAATTAGAATATCCATGAAAATTAATAAAAAATTTAAAAATCTAAATAAGAATACGACAAGTATGATCATTCATAGTACTTAATCCTTATCTTGTAATCCTACGGGGAAATCTCTTTGTTTCATCCCCACAGGATCCCTCTAATCTTTAACTCTACTGGACCTTCTTTATCATCCTTCGGATAAATTTACGATGACTTAGAAATAGAAAGGGACGCAATTATTAATTAAAATATCCATGAAAATTAATATAAAATTTAAAAATCTAAATAAGAATATTACAAGTATGATCATTCATAGTACGTAATCCTTATCTTGTAATCCTCCTGAGAAATCTCTTTGTTTCATCCCCACAGGATCCCTCTAATCTTTAACTCTCCTGGACCTTCTTTATCATCCTTCGGATAAATCTACGATGACTTAGAAATAGAAAGGGACGCAATTATTAATTAAAATATCCATGAAAATTAATATAAAATTTAAAAATCTAAATAAGAATATTACAAGTATGATCATTCATAGGACTTAATCCTTATCTTGTAATCCTCCTGAGAAATCTCTCTGTTTCATCCCCACAGGATCCCTCTAATCTTTAACTCCCCTGGACCATCTTCATCATCCTTCGGATTAATCTACGATGACTTAGAAATAGAAAGGGACGCAATTATTAATTAAAATATCCATGAAAATTAATAGAAAATTTTAGAATCTAAATAAGAATACGACAAGTATGATCATTCATAGTACTTAATCCTTATCTTGTAATCCTCCTGAGAAATCTCTTTGATTCATCCCCACAGGATCCCTCTAATCTTTAACTCCCCTGGACCATCTTCATCATCCTTCGGATTAATCTACGATGACATAAAAATAGAAAGGGACGCAATTATTAATTAAAATATGCATGAAAATTAATAGAAAATTTTAGAATCTAAATATGAATACGACAGGTATGATCATTCATAGTACTTTATCCTTATCTTGTAATCCTCCTGGGAAATCTCTTTGTTTCATCCCCACAGGATCCCTCTAATCTTTAACTCCCCTGGACCATCTTCATCATCCTTCGGATTAATCTACGATGACTAAGAAATAGAAAGGGACGCAATTATTAATTAAAATATACATGAAAATTAATAGAAAATTTTAGAATCTAAATTAGAATACGGCAAGTATGATCATTCATAGTGCTTAATCCTTATCTTGTAATCCTCCTGAGAAAACTCTTTGTTTCATCCCCACAAGATCCCTCTAATCTTTTACTCCCCTGGACCATCTTCATCATCCTTCGGATTAATCTACGATGTCTTAGAAATAGAAAGGGACGCAATTATTTATTAAAATATCCATGAAAATAAATATAAAATTTAAAAATCTAAATAAGAATACGACAAGTATGATCATTCATAGTACTTAATGCTTATCTTGTAATCCTCCTGAGAAATCTCTTTGTTTCATCCCCACAGGATCCCTCTAATCTTTAACTCCCCTGGACCATCTTCATCATCCTTCGGATTAATCTGCGATGACTTAGATATAGAAAGGGACGCAATTAACAATTAGAATATCCATGAAAATTAATAAAAAATTTAAAAATCTATATAAGAATACGACAAGCATGATCATTCATAGCACTTAATCCTTATCTTGTAATCCTTCGGGGAAATCTCTTTGTTTCATTCCCACAGGATCCCTCTAATCTTTAACTCCCCTGGACCATCTTCATCATCCTTCGGATTAATCTACGATGACTTAGAAATAGAATGGGACGCAATTATTAATTAAGATATCCATGAAAATTAATATAAAATTTAAAAATCTAAATAAGAATACGACATGTATGATCATTCGTAGTACTTAATCCTTCTCTTGTAATCCTCCTGAGAAATCTCTTTGTTTCATCCCCACAGGATCCCTCTAATCTTTAACTCCCCTGGACCATCTTCATCATCCTTCGGATTAATCTACGATGAATTTGAAATAGAAAGGGACGTAATGATTAATTATAATATCCAAGAAAATTAATAAAAATTTAAAAATCTAAATAAGAATACGAGAAGTATGGTCATTCATAGTACTTATTCCTTATCTTGTGATCCTCCTTAAAAATCTCTTTGTTTCATCCCCACAGGATCCCTCTAATCTTTAACTCCCCTGGACGAACTTCATTATCCTTCTGATTAATCTACGATGACTTAGAAATTGAAAGGGACGCAATTATTAATTAGAATATCCATGAAAATTAATAAAAAATTTAAAAATCTAAATAAGAATACGACAAGTATGATCAATCATAGTACTTTATCCTTATCTTGTAATCCTCCTGAGAAATCTCGTTGTTTCATCCCCGCAGGATCCCTCTAATCTTTAACTCCCCTGGACCATCTTCATCATCCTTCGGATTAATCTACGATGACCTAGAAATTGAAACGGACCTAATTATTAATTAAAATATCCATGAAAATTTATATAAAATTTAAAAATCTAAATAAGAATATTACAAGTATGATCATTCATAGTACTTAATCCTTATCTTTTAATCCTCCTGAGAAATCCCTTTGTTAGATCCCCACAAGATCCCTCTAATCTTAAACTCCCCTGGACCATCTTCATCATCCTTCGGATTAATCGACGATGACTTAGAAATAGAAAGGGACGCAATTATTAATTAAAATATCCATGAAAATTAATAGAATATTTAAAAATCTAAAAAAGAATACGACAAGTGTGATCATTCATAGTACGTAATCCTTATCTTGTAATCCTACGGGGAAATCCCTTTGTTTCATCCGCACAGGATCCCTCTAATCTTTAACTCCCCTGGACCATCACCATCATCATTTGGATTAATCTACGATGACTTAGAAATAGAAAGGGACGCAAATATTAATTAAAATATCCATAAAAATTTATATAAAATTTAAAATTCTAAATAAGAATACGACAAGTATGATCATTCATAGTACTTAATCCTTATCTTGTAATCCTCCTGAGAAATCTCGTTGTTTCATCCCCACAGGATCCCTCTAATCTTTAACTCCCCTGGACCATCTTCATCATCCTTCGGATTAATCTACGATGACAAAGAAATTGAAAGGGACACAATTATTTATTAAAATATCCATGAAAATTAATATAAAATTTAAAAATCTAAAAAAGAATACGACAAGTGTGATCATTCATAGTACTTAATCCTTATCTTGTAATCCTACGGGGAAATCTCTTTGTTTCATCCGCACAGGATCCCTCTAATCTTTAACTCCCCTGGACCTTCTTTATCATCCTTCGGATAAATCTACGATGACTTAGAAATAGAAAGGGACGCAATTATTAATTAAAATATCCATGAAAATTAATAGAAAATTTAAAAATCTAAATAAGAATACGACAAGTATGATCATTCATAGAACTTAATCCTTATCTTGTAATCCTCCTGAGAAATCTCGTTGTTTCATCCCCACAGGATCCCTCTAATCTTTAACTCCCCTGGACCATCTTCATCATCCATCGGATTAATCTACGATGACAAAGAAATTGAAAGGGACGCAATTATTAATTAAAATATCCATGAAAATTAATATAAAATTTAAAAATCTAAATAAGAATACGACATGTATGATCATTCATAGTACTTAATCCTTATCTTGTAATCCTCCTGAGAAATCTCTTTGTTTCATCCCCACAGGATCCCTCTATTCTTTAACTCCCCTGGAACATCTTCATCATCCTTCGGATTAATCTACGATGACTTAGAAATAGAAAGGGACGCAATTATTAATTAAAATATCCATGAAAATTAATAGAAAATTTTAGAATCTAAATAAGAATACGAAAAGTATGATCATTCATAGTACTTAATCCTTATCTTGTAATCCCCCTGAGAAATCTCTTTGTTTCATCCCCACACTATCCCTCGAATCTTTAACTCCCCAGTACCATCTTCATCATCCTTCGGATTAATCTACGATGACTTAGAAATAGAAAGGGACGCAATTATTAATTAAAATATCCATGAAAATTAATAGAAAATTTTAGAATCTAAATAAGAATACGACAAGTATGATCATTCATAGTACTTAATCCTTATTTTGTAATCCTCCTGAGAAATCTCTTTGTTTCATCCCCACAGGATCCCTCTAATCTTTAACTCCCATGGACCATTTTCATCATCCTTCGGATTAATCTACGATGACTTAGAAATAGAAAGGGACGCAATTATCAATTAAAATATCCATGAAAATTAATACAAAATTTTAGAATCTAAATAAGAATACGACAAGTATGATCATTCATAGTACTTAATCCTTATCTTGTAATCCTCCTGAGAAATCTCTTTGTTTCATCCCCACAGGATCCCTCTAATCTTTAACTCCCCTGGACCATCTTCATCATCCTTCGGATTAATCTGCGATGACTTAGATATAGAAAGGGACGCAATTAACAATTAGAATATCCATGAAAATTAATAAAAAATTTAAAAATCTAAATAAGAATACGACAAGTATGATCCTTCATAGTACTTAATCCTTATCTTGTAATCCTTCGGGGAAATCTCTTTGTTTCATCCCCACAGGATCCCTCTACTTTTTAACTCCCCTGGACCATCTTCATCATCCTTCGGATTAATCTGCGATGACTAAGAAATTGAAAGGGACGCAATTATTAATTAAAATATCCATGAAAATTAATATAAAATTTAAAAATCTAAATAAGAATACGACAAGTATGATCATTCATAGTACTTAATCCTTATCTTGTAATCCTCCTGAGAAATCTCTTTGTTTCATCCCCACAGGATCCCTCTAATCTTTAACTCCCATGGACCATTTTCATCATCCTTCGGATTAATCTACGATGACTTAGAAATAGAAAGGGACGCAATTATCAATTAAAATATCCATGAAAATTAATAGAAAATTTTAGAATCTAAATAAGAATACGACAAGTATGATCATTCATAGTACTTAATCCTTATCTTGTAATCCTCCTGAGAAATCTCTTTGTTTCATCCCCACAGGATCCCTCTAATCTTTAACTCCCCTGGACCATCTTCATCATCCTTCGGATTAATCTGCGATGACTTAGATATAGAAAGGGACGCAATTAACAATTAGAATATCCATGAAAATTAATAAAAAATTTAAAAATCTAAATAAGAATACGACAAGTATGATCATTCATAGTACTTAATCCTTATCTTGTAATCCTTCGGGGAAATCTCTTTGTTTCATCCCCACAGGATCCCTCTAATCTTTAACTCCCCTGGACCATCTTCATCATCATTCGGATTAATCTACGATGACTTAGAAATAGAAAGGGACGCAATTATTAATTAAGATATCCATGAAAATTAATATAAAATTTAAAAATCTAAATAAGAATACGACAAGTATGATCTTTCATAGTACTTAATCCTTCTCTTGTAATCCTCCTGAGAAATCTCTTTGTTTCATCCCCACAGGATCCCTCTAATCTTTAACTCCCCTGGACCATCTTCATCATCCTTCGGATTAATCTACGATGAATTTGAAATAGAAATGGACGTCATAATTAATTATAATATCCAAGAAAATTAATAAAAATTAAAAAATCTAAATAAGAATACGAGAAGTATGATCATTCATAGTGCTTAATCCTTATCTTATAATCCTCCTGAGAAATCTCTTTGTTTCATCCACACAAGATCCCTCTAATCTTTTACTCCCTTGGACCATCTTCATCATCCTTCGGATTAATCTGCGATGACTAAGAAATAGAAAGGGACGCAATTATTTATTAAAATATCCATGAAAATAAATATAAAATTTAAAATTCTAAATAAGAATACGACAAGTATGATCATTCATAGTACTTAATCCTTATCTTGTAATCCTACGGGGAAATCTCTTTGTTTAATCCCCACAGGATCCCTCTAATCTTGAACTCGCATGGACCATCTTCATCATCCTTCGGATTAATCTAAATATACTTAGATATAGAAAGGGACGCAATTATTAATTAGAATATCCATGAAAATTAATAAAAAATTTAAAAATCTAAATAAGAATACGACAAGTATGATCATTCATTGAGAGATATTGAGAAATCTCTTTGTTTCATCCCCACAGGATCCCTCTAATCTTTAACTCCCCTGGACCATCTTCATCATCCTTCGGATTAATCTATGATGACATAGAAATACAAAGGGACGCAATTATTAATTAGAATATCCATGAAAATTAATAAAAAATTTAAAAATCTAAATAAGAATACGACAAGTATGATCATTAATAGTACTTAATCCTTATCTTGTAATCCTACGGGGAAATCTCTTTGTTACATCCCCACAGGATCCCTCTAATCTTTAACTCCCCTGGACCATCATCATCATCCTTCGGATTATTCTACGATGACATAGAAATAGAAAGGGACGCAATTATTAATTAAAATATCCATGAAAATTAATATAAAATTTAAAAATCTAAATAAGAATACGACAAGTATGATCATTCATAGTACTTAATCCTTATCTTGTAATCCTCCTGAGAATTCTCTTTGTTTCATCCCCACAGGATCCCTCTAATCTTTAACTCCCCTGGACCATCTTCATCATCCATCGGATTAATCTACGATGACATAGAAATAGAAAGTGATGCAATTATTAATTAAAATATTCATGAAACTTAATATAAAATTTAAAAATCTAAATAAGAATACGACAAGTATGATCATTCATAGTACTTAAACCTTATCGTGTAATCCTCCTGAGAAATCTCTTTGTTTCATCCCCACAGGATCCCTCTAATCTTTAACTCCCCAGGACCATCTTCATCATCCTTCGGATTAATCTACGATGACTTAGAAATAGAATGGGACGCAATTATTAATTAAAATATACATGAAAATTAATATAAAATTTAAAAATCTAAATAGGAATACGACAAGTATGATCATTCATAGTACTTAATCCTTATCTTGTAATCCTCCTGAGAAATCTCTTTGTTTCATCCCCACAGGATCCCTCTAATCTTTAACTCCCCTGGACCATCTTCATCATCCTTAGGATTAATCTACGATGATTTAGAAATTGAAAGGGACGCAATGATTAATAAAAAAACCAAGAAAATTAATATAAAATATAAAAATCTAAATAAGAATACGAGAAGTAAGATCATTCATAGTACTTAATCCTTATTTTGTAATGCTACGGGGAAATCTCTTTGTTTCATCCCCACAGGATCCCTCTAATCATTATGTCCCCTGGACCATCTTCATTATCCTTCGGATTAATCTGAAGAAAATTAATAGAAAATTTTAGAATCTAAATAAGAATACGACAAGTATGATCATTCATAGTACTTAATCCTTATCTTGTAATCCTCCTGAGAAATCTCTTTGTTTCATCCCCACAGGATCCCTCTAATCTTTAACTCCCCTGGACCATCTTCATCATCCTTCGGATTAATCTGCGATGACTTAGATATAGAAAGGGACGCAATTAACAATTAGAATATCCATGAAAATTAATAAAAAATTTAAAAATCTAAATAAGAATACGACAAGTATGATCATTCATAGTACTTAATCCTTATCTTGTAATCCTTCGGGGAAATCTCTTTGTTTCATCCCCACAGGATCCCTCTAATCTTTAACTCCCCTGGACCATCTTCATCATCATTCGGATTAATCTACGATGACTTAGAAATAGAAAGGGACGCAATTATTAATTAAGATACCCATGAAAATTAATATAAAATTTAAAAATCTAAATAAGAATACGACAAGTATGATCATTCATAGTACTTAATCCTTCTCTTGTAATCCTCCTGAGAAATCTCTTTGTTTCATCCCCACAGGATCCCTCTAATCTTTAACTCCCCTGGACCATCTTCATCATCCTTCGGATTAATCTACGATGAATTTGAAATAGAAATGGACGTCATAATTAATTAAAATATCCAAGAAAATTAATAAAAATTAAAAAATCTAAATAAGAATACGAGAAGTATGATCATTCATAGTGCTTAATCCTTATCTTATAATCCTCCTGAGAAATCTCTTTGTTTCATCCACCCAAGATCCCTCTAATCTTTTACTCCCTTGGACCATCTTCATCATCCTTCGGATTAATCTGCGATGACTTAGAAATAGAAAGGGACGCAATTATTTATTAAAATATCCATGAAAATAAATATAAAATTTAAAATTCTAAATAAGAATATGACAAGTATGATCATTCATAGTACTTAATCCTTATCTTGTAATCCTACGGGGAAATCTCTTTGTTTAATCCCCACAGGATCCCTCTAATCTTGAACTCGCATGGACCATCTTCATCATCCTTCGGATTAATCTAAATATACTTAGATATAGAAAGGGACGCAATTATTAATTAGAATATCCATGAAAATTAATAAAAAATTTAAAAATCTAAATAAGAATACGCTAAGTATGATCATTCATAGTACTTAATCCTTATCTTGAAATCCTACGGGGAAATCTCTTTGTTTCATCCCCACAGGATACCTCTAATCTTTAACTCCCCTGGACCATCTTCATCATCCTTCGGATTAATCTACGATGATTTAGAAATTGAAAGGGACGCAATGATTAATAAAAATAACCAAGAAAATTAATAAAAAATATAAAAATCTAAATAAGAATACGAGAAGTAAGATCATTTATAGTACTTAATCCTTATCTTGTTATCCTCCTGAGAAATCTCTTTGTGTCATCCCCAGGGATCCATCTAATCTTTAACTCCCTTGGACTATCTTCATCATCCTTCGGATTAATCTACGATGACTTAGAAATAGAAAGGGACGCAATGATGAATTAAAATATCCATGAAAATTAATATAAAATTTCAAATTCTAAATAAGAATACGACAAGTATGATCATTCATAGTACTTAATACTTATCTTTTAATCCTCCTGAGAAATCTCTTTGTTTCATCCACACAGGATCCCTCTAATCTTTAACTACCCTGGACCATTTTCATCATCCTTCGGATTAATCTGCAATGACTTAGAAAGAGAAAGGGACGCAATTATTAATTAAAATATCCATGAAATTTTATGAAAAATTTAAAAATCTAATTAAGAATACGACAAGTATGATCATTTATAGTACTTAATCCTTATCTTGTAAACCTCCTGAGAAATCTCTTTGTTTCATCCTCACTGAATCCCTCTAATCTTTAACTCCCCTGGACCATCTTCATCATCCTTCGTATTAATCTACGATGACTTAGAAATACAAAGGGACGCAATTATTAATTATAATATCCATGAAAATTTATGAAAAATTTGAAAATCTAATTAAGAATACGACAAGTATGATCATTCATAGTACTTAATCTTTATCTTGTAATCCTATTGAGAAATCTCTTTGTTTCATCCCCACAGGATCCCTCTAATCTTTAACTCCCCTGGACCATCTTCATCATCCTTCGGATTAATCTACGATGACATAGAAATACAAAGGGACGCAATTATTAATTAGAATATCCATGAAAATTAATAAAAAATTTAAAAATCTAAATAAGAATACGACAAGTATGATCATTAATAGTACTTAATCCTTATCTTGTAATCCTACGGGGAAATCTCTTTGTTACATCCCCACAGGATCCCTCTAATCTTTAACTCCCCTGGACCATCATCATCATCCTTCGGATTATTCTACGATGACATAGAAATAGAAAGGGACGCAATTATTAATTAAAATATCCATGAAAATTAATATAAAATTTAAAAATCTAAATAAGAATACGACAAGTATGATCATTCATAGTACTTAATCCTTATCTTGTAATCCTCCTGAGAATTCTCTTTGTTTCATCCCCACAGGATCCCTCTAATCCTTAACTCCCCTGGACCATCTTCATCATCCATCGGATTAATCTACGATGACATAGAAATAGAAAGTGATGCAATTATTAATTAAAATATCCATGAAACTTAATATAAAATTTAAAAATCTAAATAAGAATACGACAAGTATGATCATTCATAGTACTTAATCCTTATCTTGTAATCCTCCTGAGAAATCTCTTTGTTTCATCCCCACAGGATCCCTCTAATCTTTAACTCCCCAGGACCATCTTCATCATCCTTCGGATTAATCTACGATGACTTAGAAATAGAATGGGACGCAATTATTAATTAAAATATACATGAAAATTAATATAAAATTTAAAAATCTAAATAGGAATACGACAAGTATGATCATTCATAGTACTTAATCCTTATCTTGTAATCCTCCTGAGAAATCTCTTTGTTTCATCCCCACAGGAACCCTCTAATCTTTAACTGCCCTGGACCATCTTCATCATCCTTAGGATTAATCTACGATGACTTAGATATAGAAAGGGACGCAATGATTAATAAAAAAACCAAGAAAATTAATATAAAATATAAAAATCTAAATAAGAATACGAGAAGTAAGATCATTCATAGTACTTAATCCTTATTTTGTAATGCTACGGGGAAATCTCTTTGTTTCATCCCCACAGGATCCCTCTAATCATTATGTCCCCTGGACCATCTTCATCATCCTTCGGATTAATCTACGATGACTTAGAAATAGAAAGGTACGCAATGATGAATTAAAATATCCAAGAAAATTAATAAAAAATTCAGAAATCTAAATAAGAATACAACAAGTATGATCATTCATAGTACTTAATCCTTATCTTGTAATCCTACGGGGAAGTCTCTTTGTTTCATCCCCACAGGATCCCTCTAATCTTTAACTCCCCTGGACCATCTTCATCATCCTTCGGATTATTCTACGATGACTTAGAAATAGAAAGGGACGCAATTATTAATTAAAATATCCATGAAAATTAATAGAAAATTTTAGAATCTAAATATGAATACGACAGGTATGATCATTCATAGTGCTAAATCCTTATCTTCTAATCCTCCTGAGAATTCTCTTTGTTTCATCCCCACAGGATCCGTCTAATCTTTAACTCCCCTGTACCATCTTCATCATCCTTCGGATTAATCTGCGATGACTTAGATATAGAAAGGGACGCAATTATTAATTGATATATCCATGAAAATTAATAAAAAATTTAAAAATCTAAATAAGAATACGACAAGTATGATCATTCATAGTAGTTAATCCTTATCTTGTAATCCTCCTGAGAAATCTCTTTGTTTCATCCCCACAGGATCCCTCTAATCTTTAACTCCCCTGGACCATCTTCAGCATCCTTCGGATTAATCTACGATGACTTAGAAATAGAAAGGGACGCAATTATTAATTAAAATATCCATGAAAATTAATAGAAAATTTTAGAATCTAAATAAGAATACGACAAGTATGATCATTCATAGTACTTAATCCTTATCTTGGTATCCTCCTGAGAAATCTCTTTGTTTCATCCCCACAGGATCCCTCTAATCTTTAACTCCCCTGGACCATCTTCATCATCCTTCGGATTAATCTGCGATGACTTAGAAATTGAAAGGGACGCAATTATTAATTAAAATATCCATGAAAATTAATATAAAATTTAAAAATCTAAATAAGAATACAACAAGTATGATCATTCATAGAACTTAATCCTTATCTTGTTATCCTCCTGAGAAATGTCTTTGTTTCATCCCCACAGGATCCATCTAATCTTTAACTCCCCTGGACCATCTTCATCATCCTTCGGATTAATCTGCGATGACTTAGATATAGAAAGGGACACAATTATTAATTAGAATATCCATGAAAATTAACAAAAAATTTAAAATCTAAATAAGAATACGAATAGTATGATCATTCATAGTACTTAGTCCTTATCTTGTAATCCTACGGGGAAATCTCTTTGTTTCATCCCCACAGGATCCCTTTAATCTTTAACTCCCCTGGACCATCTTCAGCATCCTTCGGATTAATCTACGATGACTTAGAAATAGAAAGGGACGCAATTATTAATTAAAATATCCATGAAAATTAATATGAAATTTAAAAATCTAAATAAGAATTCGACAAGTATGATCATTCATAGTACTTACTCCTTCTCTTTTAATCCTCCTGAGTAATCTCTTTGTTTCATCCCCACAGGATCCCTTTAATCTATAACTCCCCTGGACCATCTTCATCATCCTTCGGATTAATCTACGATGATTTAGAAATTGAAAGGGACGCAATGATTAATAAAAATAACCAAGAAAATTAATAAAAAATATAAAAATCTAAATAAGAATACGAGAAGTAAGATCATTCATAGTACTCAATCCTTATCTTGTTATCCTCCTGAGAAATCTCTTTGTTTCATCCCCAGGGTTCGATCTAATCTTTAACTCCCTAGGACTATCTTCATCATCCTTCGGATTAATCTACGATGGCTTAGAAATTGAAAGGGACGCAATGATGAATTAAAATATCCATGAAAATTAATAAAAAATTTAAAAATCTAAATAAGAATACGACAAGTATGATCATTCATAGTACTTAATCCTTATCTTGTAATCCTCCTGAGAAATCTCTTTGTTTCATCCCCACAGGATCCCTCTAATCTTTAACTCCCCTGGACCATCTTCATCATCCTTCGGATTAATCTACGATGACTTAGAAATAGAAAGGTACGCAATGATGAATTAAAATATCCAAGAAAATTAATAAAAAATTCAGAAATCTAAATAAGAATACAACAAGTATGATCATTCATAGTACTTAATCCTTATCTTGTAATCCTACGGGGAAGTCTCTTTGTTTCATCCCCACAGGATCCCTCTAATCTTTAACTCCCCTGGACCATCTTCATCATCCTTCGGATTATTCTACGATGACTTAGAAATAGAAAGGGACGCAATTATTAATTAAAATATCCATGAAAATTAATAGAAAATTTTAGAATCTAAATATGAATACGACAGGTATGATCATTCATAGTGCTAAATCCTTATCTTCTAATCCTCCTGAGAATTCTCTTTGTTTCATCCCCACAGGATCCGTCTAATCTTTAACTCCCCTGTACCATCTTCATCATCCTTCGGATTAATCTGCGATGACTTAGATATAGAAAGGGACGGAATTATTAATTAGAATATCCATGAATATTAATAAAAAATTTAAAAATCTAAATAAGAATACGACAAGTATGATCATTCATAGTACTTAATCCTTATCTTGTAATCCTCCTGAGAAATATCTTTGTTTCATCCATACAGGATCCCTCTAATCTTTAACTCCCCTGGACCATCTTCATCATCCTTCGGATAAATCTTCGATGACTTAGAAATAGAAAGGGACGCAAATATTAATTAAAATATCCATGAAAATTAATAGAAAATTTTAGAATCTAAATAAGAATACGACAAGTATGATCATTCATAGTACTTAATTCTTATCTTGTAATCCTCCTGAGAAATCTCTTTGTTTCATCCCCACAAGATCCCTCTAATCTTTATCTCCCCTGGACCATATTCACCATCCTTCGGATTAATCTACGATGACTTAGAAATAGAAAAGGACGCAATTATAAATTAAAATATCCATGAATATTAATAAAAAATTTAAAAATCTAAATAAGAATACGACAAGTATGATAATTCATAGTACTTAATCCTTATCTTGTAATCCCACGGCTAAATCTGTTTGTTTCATCCCCACAGGATCCCTCTAATCTTTAACTCCCCTGGACCATCTTCATCATCCTTCGGATTAATCTACGATGACTTAGAAATAGGAAGGGACGCAATTATTAATTAAAATATCCATGAAAATTAATAGAAAATTTTAGAATCTAAATAAGAATACGACAAGTATGATCATTCATAGTACTTAATCCTTATCTTGTAATCCTCCTGAGAAATATCTTTGTTTCATCCCCACAGGATCCCTCTAATCTTTAACTCCCCTGGACCATCTTCATCATCCTTCGGATTAATCTTCGATGACTTAGAAATAGAAAGGGACGCAATTCTAAATTAAAATATCCATGAAAATTAATAAAAAATTTAAAAATCTAAATAAGAATACGACAAGTATGATCATTCATAGTACTTAATCCTTATCTTGTAATCCCACGGGGAAATCTCTTTGCTTCATCCCCACATGATCCCTCTAATCTTTTAGTCCCTTGGACCATCTTCATCATCCTTCGGATTAATCTACGATGATTTAGAAATTGAAAGGGACGCAATGATTAATAAAAATAACCAAGAAAATTAATAAAAAATATAAAAATCTAAATAAGAATACGAGAAGTAAGATCATTCATAGTACTCAATCCTTATCTTGTTATCCTCCTGAGAAATCTCTTTGTTTCATCCCCAGGGTTCGATCTAATCTTTAACTCCCTAGGACTATCTTCATCATCCTTCGGATTAATCTACGATGGCTTAGAAATTGAAAGGGACGCAATGATGAATTAAAATATCCATGAAAATTAATAAAAAATTTAAAAATCTAAATAAGAATACGACAAGTATGATCATTCATAGTACTTAATCCTTATCTTGTAATCCTCCTGAGAAATCTCTTTGTTTCATCCCCACAGGATCCCTCTAATCTTTAACTCCCCTGGACCATCTTCATCATCCTTCGGATTTATCTGCGATGACTTAGATATAGAAAGGGAGTAATTAATAATAAGAATATCCATTAAAATTAATATAAAATTTAAAAATCTAAATGAGAATACGACAAGTATGATCATTCATAGTACTTAATCCTTCTCTTTTAATCCTCCTGAGTAATCTCTTTGTTTCATCCCCACAGGATCCCTCTAATCTATAACTCCCCTGGACCATCTTCATCATCCTTCGGATTAATCTACGATGATTTAGAAATTGAAAGGGACGCAATGATTAATAAAAATAACCAAGAAAATTAATAAAAAATATAAAAATCTAAATAAGAATACGAGAAGTAAGATCATTCATAGTACTTAATCCTTATCTTGTTATCCTCCTGAGAAATCTCTTTGTTTCATCCCCAGGGATCCATCTAATCTTTAACTCCATAGGACTATCTTCATCATCCTTCGAAATAATCTAAGATGACTTAGAAATAGAAAGGGACGCAATGATGAATTAAAATATCCATGAAAATTAATATAAAATTTAAAATTCTAAATAAGAATACGACAGGTATGATCATTCATAGTACTTAATCCTTATCTTGTAATCCTCCTGAGAAATCTCTTTGTTTCATCCCCACAGGATCCCTCTAATCTTTAACTCCCCTGGACCATCTTCATCATCCTTCGGATTAATCTACGATAAATTTGAAATAGAAAGAGACGTAATGATTAATAAAAATATCCAAGAAAATTAATATAAAATTTAAAAATCTAAAAAAGAATACGACAAGTGTGATCATTCATAGTACTTAATCCTTCTCTTGTAATCCTCCTGAGAAATCTCTTTGTTTCATCCCCACAGGATATCTCTAAGCTATTACTCCCCTGGACCATCTTCATCATCCTTCGGATTAATCTACGATGACAAAGAAATTGAAAGGGACGGAATTATTTATTAAAATATCCATGAAAATTAATAAAAAATTTAAAAATCTAAATAAGAATACGACAAGTATGATCATTCATAGTACTTAATTCTTATCTTGTAATCCTCCTGAGAAATCTCTTTGTTTCATCCCCACAAGATCCCTCTAATCTTTATCTCCCCTGGACCATATTCACCATCCTTCGGATTAATCTACGATGACTTAGAAATAGAAAAGGACGCAATTATAAATTAAAATATCCATGAATATTAATAAAAAATTTAAAAATCTAAATAAGAATACGACAAGTATGATAATTCATAGTACTTAATCCTTATCTTGTAATCCCACGGCTAAATCTGTTTGTTTCATCCCCACAGGATCCCTCTAATCTTTAACTCCCCTGGACCATCTTCATCATCCTTCGGATTAATCTACGATGACTTAGAAATAGGAAGGGACGCAATTATTAATTAAAATATCCATGAAAATTAATAGAAAATTTTAGAATCTAAATAAGAATACGACAAGTATGATCATTCATAGTACTTAATCCTTATCTTGTAATCCTCCTGAGAAATATCTTTGTTTCATCCCCACAGGATCCCTCTAATCTTTAACTCCCCTGGACCATCTTCATCATCCTTCGGATTAATCTTCGATGACTTAGAAATAGAAAGGGACGCAATTCTAAATTAAAATATCCATGAAAATTAATAAAAAATTTAAAAATCTAAATAAGAATACGACAAGTATGATCATTCATAGTACTTAATCCTTATCTTGTAATCCCACGGGGAAATCTCTTTGCTTCATCCCCACATGATCCCTCTAATCTTTTAGTCCCTTGGACCATCTTCATCATCCTTCGGATTAATCTACGATGATTTAGAAATTGAAAGGGACGCAATGATTAATAAAAATAACCAAGAAAATTAATAAAAAATATAAAAATCTAAATAAGAATACGAGAAGTAAGATCATTCATAGTACTCAATCCTTATCTTGTTATCCTCCTGAGAAATCTCTTTGTTTCATCCCCAGGGTTCGATCTAATCTTTAACTCCCTAGGACTATCTTCATCATCCTTCGGATTAATCTACGATGGCTTAGAAATTGAAAGGGACGCAATGATGAATTAAAATATCCATGAAAATTAATAAAAAATTTAAAAATCTAAATAAGAATACGACAAGTATGATCATTCATAGTACTTAATCCTTATCTTGTAATCCTCCTGAGAAATCTCTTTGTTTCATCCCCACAGGATCCCTCTAATCTTTAACTCCCCTGGACCATCTTCATCATCCTTCGGATTTATCTGCGATGACTTAGATATAGAAAGGGAGTAATTAATAATAAGAATATCCATTAAAATTAATATAAAATTTAAAAATCTAAATGAGAATACGACAAGTATGATCATTCATAGTACTTAATCCTTCTCTTTTAATCCTCCTGAGTAATCTCTTTGTTTCATCCCCACAGGATCCCTCTAATCTATAACTCCCCTGGACCATCTTCATCATCCTTCGGATTAATCTACGATGATTTAGAAATTGAAAGGGACGCAATGATTAATAAAAATAACCAAGAAAATTAATAAAAAATATAAAAATCTAAATAAGAATACGAGAAGTAAGATCATTCATAGTACTTAATCCTTATCTTGTTATCCTCCTGAGAAATCTCTTTGTTTCATCCCCAGGGATCCATCTAATCTTTAACTCCATAGGACTATCTTCATCATCCTTCGAAATAATCTAAGATGACTTAGAAATAGAAAGGGACGCAATGATGAATTAAAATATCCATGAAAATTAATATAAAATTTAAAATTCTAAATAAGAATACGACAGGTATGATCATTCATAGTACTTAATCCTTATCTTGTAATCCTCCTGAGAAATCTCTTTGTTTCATCCCCACAGGATCCCTCTAATCTTTAACTCCCCTGGACCATCTTCATCATCCTTCGGATTAATCTACGATAAATTTGAAATAGAAAGAGACGTAATGATTAATAAAAATATCCAAGAAAATTAATATAAAATTTAAAAATCTAAAAAAGAATACGACAAGTGTGATCATTCATAGTACTTAATCCTTCTCTTGTAATCCTCCTGAGAAATCTCTTTGTTTCATCCCCACAGGATATCTCTAAGCTATTACTCCCCTGGACCATCTTCATCATCCTTCGGATTAATCTACGATGACAAAGAAATTGAAAGGGACGGAATTATTTATTAAAATATCCATGAAAATTAATAAAAAATTTAAAAATCTAAATAAGAATACGACAAGTATGATCATTCATAGTACTTAATCCTTATCTTGTAATCCTACGGGGAAATCTCTTTGTTTCATCCCCACAGGATCCCTCTTATCTTTAACTCCCCTGGACCAACTTCATCATCCTTCTGATTAATCTACGATGACTTAGAAATTGAAAGGGACATAATGATGAATTAAAATATCCAAGAAAATTAATAAAAAATTTAAAAATCTAATTAAGAATACGACAAGTATGATCATTCATAGTACTTAATCCTTATCTTGTATTCCTCCTGAGAAATCTCTTTGTTTCATTCGCACAGGATCCCTCTTATCTTTAACTCCCCTGGACCAACTTCATCATCCTTCTGATTAATCTACGATGACTTAGAAATTGAAAGGGACGCAATGATGAATTAAAATATCCAAGAAAATTAATAAAAAATTTAAAAATCTAATTAAGAATACGACAAGTATGATCATTCATAGTACTTAATCCTTCTCTTGTAATCCTCCTGAGAAATCTCTTTGTTTCATCCCCACACTATCCCTCTAATCTTTAACTCCCCTGGACCATCTTCATCATCCTTTGGATTAATCTACGATGACTTAGAAATAGAAATGGACGCAATTATTAATTAAAATATCCATGAAAATTAAGGTAAAATTTAAAAATCTAAAAAAGAATACGACAAGTATGATCATTCATAGTACTTAATCCTTATCTTGTAATCCTACGGGGAAATCTCTTTGTTTCATCCGCACAGGATCCCTCTAATCTTTAACTCCCATGGACCATCTTCATCATCCTTCGGATTATTCTACGATGACTTAGAAATAGAAAGGGACGCAATTATTAATTAAAATATCCTTGAAAATTAATATAAAAGTTAAAATTCTAAATAAGAATACGACAAGTATGATCATTCATAATACTTTATCATTATCTTGTAATCCTCCTGAGAAATCTCGTTGTTTCATCCCCACAGGATCCCTCTAATCTTTAACTCCCCTGGACCTTCTTCATTATCCTTCGGATAAATCTACGATGACTTAGAAATAGAAAGGGACGCAATTATTAATTAAAATATGCCTGAAAATTATTAAAAAATTTAAAAATCTAAATAAGAATACGACAAGTATGATCATTCATAGTACTTAATCCTTATCTTGGAATCCTACGGGGAAATCTCTTTGTTTCATCCCCACAGGATCCCTCTAATCTTTAACTCCCCTGGACCATCTTCATCATCCTTCGGATTAATCTACGATGACTTAGAAATAGAAAGGGACGCAATTATAAATTAAAATATCCATGAAAATTAATAAAAAATTTAAAAATCTAAATAAGAATACGACAAGTATGATCATTCATAGTACTTAATCCTTATCTTGTAATCCCACGGGGAAATCTCTTTGTTTCATCCCCACAGGATCCCTCTAATCTTTAACTCCCCTGGACCATCTTCATCATCCTTCGGATTAATCTACGATGACTTAGAAATAGAAAGGGACGCAATTATTAATAACAATATCCATGAAAATTAATAGAACATTTTAGAATCTAAATAAGAATACGACAAGTATGATCATTCATAGTACTTAATCCTTATCTTGTAATCCTCCTGAGAAATCTTTTTGTTTCATCCCCACAGGATCCCTCTAATCTTTAACTCCCCTGGACCATCTTCATCATCCTTCGGATTAATCTGCGATGACTTAGAAATTGAAAGGGACGCAATTATTATTTAAAATATCCATGAAATTTAATATAAAATTTAAAAATCTAAATAAGAATACGACAAGTATGATCATTCATAGTACTTAATCCTTCTCTTGTAATCCTCCTGAGAAATCTCTTTGTTTCATCCCCACAGGATCCCTCTAATCTTTAACTCCCTTGGACCATCTTCATCATCCTTCGGACTAATCTGCGATGACTTAGATATAGAAAGGAACGCAATTATTAATTAGAATATACATGAAAATTAATAAAAAATTTAAAAATCTAAATAAGAATACGACAAGTATGATCATTCATAGTACTTAATCCTTATCTTGGAATCCTACGGGGAAATCTCTTTGTTTCATCCCCACAGGATCCCTCTAATCTTTAACTCCCCTGGACCATCTTCATCATCCTTCGGATTAATCTACGATGACTTAGAAATAGAAAGGGACGAAATTATTAATTAGGATATCCATGAAAATTAATGGAAAATTTTAGAATCTAAATAGTAATACGACAAGTATGATCATTCATAGTACTTAATCCTTATCTTGTAATCCTCCTGAGAAATCTCTTTGTTTCATCCCCACAGGATCCCTCTAATCTTTAACTCCCCTGGACCATCTTCATCATCCTTCGGATTAATCTACGATGACTTAGAAATAGAAAGGGACGCAATTATTAATTAAAATATGCATGAAAATTAATATAAAATTTAAAAATCTAAATAAAAATACGAGAAGTATGATCATTCATAGTACTTAATCCTTCTCTTGTAATCCTCCTGAGAAATCTCTTTGTTTCATCCCCACAGGATCCCTCTAATCTTTAACTCCCCTGGACCATCTTCATCATCCTTCGGATTAATCTACGATGACTTAGAAATAGAAAGGGACGCAATTCTTAATTAAAATATCCATGAAAATTAATGAAAAATTAAAAAATCTAATTAAGAATACGACAAGTATGATCATTCATAGTACTTAATCCTTATCCTGTAATCCTCCTGGGAAATCTCTTTGTTTCATCCCCACAGGATCCCTCTAATCTTTAACTCCCCTGGACCATCTTCATCATCCTTCGGATTAATCTACGATGACTAAGAAATAGAAAGGGACGCAATTATTAATTAAAATATCCTTGAAAATTAATAGAAAATTTTAGAATCTAAATTAGAATACGGCATGTATGATCATTCATAGTACTTAATCCTTATCTTGTAATCCTCCTGAGAAATCTGTTTGTTTCATCCCCACAGGATCCCTCTAATCTTTAACTCCCCTGGACCATCTTCATCATCCTTCGGATTAATCTACGATGACTTAGAAATAGAAAGGGACGCAATTATTAATTAAAATATCCATGAAAATTAATAGAAAATTTTAGAATCTAAATAAGAATACGACAAGTATGATCATTCATAGTACTTAATCCTTATCTTGTAATCCTACGGGGTAATCTCTTTGTTTAATCCCCACAGGATACCTCTAATCTTTAACTCCCCTGGACCATCTTCATCATAATTCGGATGAATCTACGATGACTTAGAAATAGAAAGGGACGCAATTATTAATTAAAATATGCATGAAAATTAATATAAAATTTAAAATTCTAAATAAGAATACGAGAAGTAAGATCATTCATAGTACTTAATCCTTCTCTTGTAATCCTCCTGAGAAGTCTCTTTGTTCAACCCCACAGGATCCCTCTAATCTTTAACTCCACTGGACCATCTTCATCATCCTTCGGATTAATCTACGATGACTTAGAAATAGAAAGGGACGCAATTATTAATTAAAATATCCATGAAAATTAATAGAAAATTTTAGAATCTAAATAAGAATACGACAAGTATGATCATTCATAGTACTTAATCCTTATCTTGTAATCCTACGGGGTAATCTCTTTGTTTAATCCCCACAGGATACCTCTAATCTTTAACTCCCCTGGACCATCTTCATCATAATTCGGATTAATCTACGATGACTTAGAAATAGAAAGGGACGCAATTATTAATTAAAATATGCATGAAAATAAATATAAAATTTAAAAATCTAAATAAGAATACGACAAGTATGATCATTCATAGTACTTAATCCTTCTCTTGTAATCCTCCTGAGAAATCTCTTTGTTTCATCCCCACAGGATCCCTCTAATCTTTAACTCTCCTGGACCTTCTTTATCATCCTTCGGATAAATCTACGATGACTTATAAATAGAAAGGGACGCAATTATTAATTAAAATATCCATGAAAATTAATAGAAAATTTTAGAATCTAAATAAGAATACGACAAGTATGATCATTCATAGTACTTAATCCTTATCTTGTAATCCTCCTGAGAAATCTCTTTGTTTAATCCCCACAGGATCCCTCTAATCTTTAACTCCCCTGGACCATCTTCATCATCCTTCGGATTAATCTACGATGACTTAGAAATAGAAAGGGACAAAATTATTAATTAAAATATCCATGAAAATTAATATAAAATTTAAAAATCTAAATAAGAATACGACAAGTATGATCATTCATAGTACTTAATCCTTCTCTTGAAATCCTCCTTAGAAATCTCTTTGTTTCATCCCCACAGGATCCCTCTAATCTTTAACTCCCCTGGACCATCTTCATCATCCTTCGGATTAATCTGCGATGACTTAGATATAGAAAGGGACGCAATTATTAATTAGAATATACATGAAAATTAATAAAAAATTTAAAAATCTAAATAAGAATACGACAAGTATGATCATTCATAGTACTTAATCCTTATCTTGGAATCCTACGGGGAAATCTCTTTGTTTCATCCCCAGAGGATCCCTCTAATCTTTAACTCCCCTGGACCATCTTCATCATCCTTCGGATTAATCTACGATGACTTAGAAATAGAAAGGGACGAAATTATTAATAAGGATATCCATGAAAATTAATAGAAAATTTTAGAATCTAAATAGGAATACGACAAGTATGATCATTCATAGTACTTAATCCTTATCTTGTAATCCTCCTGAGAAATCTCTTTGTTTCATCCCCACAAGATCCCTCTAATCTTTATCTCCCCTGGACCATCTTCATCATCCTTCGGATTAATCTACGATGACTTAGATATAGAAAGGGACGCAATTATAAATTAAAATATCCATGAAAATTAATAAAAAATTTAAAAATCTAAATAAGAATACGACAAGTATGATCATTCATAGTACTTAATCCTTATCTTGTAATCCCACGGTGAAATCTCTTTGTTTCATCCCCACAGGTTCCCTCTAATCTTTAACTCCCCTGGACCATCTACATCATAATTCGGATTAATCTACGATGACTTAGAAATAGAAAGGGACGCAATTATTAATTAAAATATGCATGAAAATTAATATAAAATTTAAAAATCTAAATAAGAATACGACAAGTATGATCATTCATAGTACTTAATCCTTATCTTGTAATCCTACGGGGAAATCTCTTTGTTTCATCCCCACAGGATACCTCTAATCTTTAACTCCCCTGGACCATCTTCATCATCCTTCGGATTAATCTACGATGACTTTAAAAAAGAAAGGGACGCAATTATTAATTAAAATATCCATGAAAATTAATATAAAATTTAAAAATCTAAATAAGAATACGACAAGTAGGATCATTCATAGTACTTAATCCTTATCTTGTAATCCTCCTGAGAAATCTCTCTGTTTCATCCCCACAGGATCCCTCTAATCTTTAACTCCCCTGGACCATCTTCATCATCCTTCGGATTAATCTACGATGACTTTAAAATAGAAAGGGACGCAATTATTAATTAAAATATCCATGAAAAATAATATTAAATTTAAAAATCTAAATAAGAATACGACAAGTATGATCATTCATAGTACTTAATCCTTATCTTGTAATCCTCCTGAGAAATCTCTTTGTTTCATCCCCACAGGATCCCTCTAATCTTTAACTCCCCTGGACCATCTTCATCATCCTTCGGATTAATCTACGATGACTTAGAAATAGAAAGGGACGCAATTATTTATTAAAATATACATGAAAATTAATAGAAAATTTTAGAATCTAAATAAGAATACGACAAGTATGATCATTCATAGTACTTAATCCTTATCTTGTAATCCTCCTGAGAAATCTCTTTGTTTCATTCGCACAGGATCCCTCTAATCTTTAACTCCCCTGGACCATCTTCATCATCCTTCGGATGATTCTACGATGATTTAGAAATAAAAAGGGACGCAGTTATTAATTAAAATATCCATGAAAATTAATATAAAATTTAAAAATCTAAATGAGAATACGACAAGTATGATCATTTATAGTACTTAATCCTTCTCTTGTAATCCTCCTGAGAAATCTCTTTGTTTCATCCCCACACTATCCCTCTAATCTTTAACTCCCCTGGACCATCTTCATCATCCTTTGGATTAATCTACGATGACTTAGAAATAGAAATGGACGCAATTATTAATTAAAATATCCATGAAAATTAAGGTAAAATTTAAAAATCTAAAAAAGAATACGACAAGTATGATCATTCATAGTACTTAATCCTTATCTTGTAATCCTACGGGGAAATCTCTTTGTTTCATCCGCACAGGATCCCTCTAATCTTTAACTCCCCTGGACCATCTTCATCATCCTTCGGATTAATCTACGATGAATTTGAAATAGAAAGGGACGTAATGATTAATTAAAATATCCAAGAAAATTAATATAAAATTTAAAAATCTAAAAAAGAATACGACAAGTGTGATCATTCATAGTACTTAATCCTTATCTTGTAATCCTACGGGGAAATCTCTTTGTTTCATCCGCACAGGATCCCTCTAATCTTTAACTCCCATGGACCATCTTCATCATCCTTCGGATTATTCTACGATGACTTAGAAATAGAAAGGGACGCAATTATTAATTAATATATCCATGAAAATTAATATAAAATTTAAAATTCTAAATAAGAATACGACAAGTATGATCATTCATAATACTTAATCCTTATCTTGTAATCCTCCTGAGAAATCTCTTTGATTCATCCCCACAGGATCCCTCTAATCTTTAACTCCCCTGGACCATCTTCATCATCCTTCGGATTAATCTGCGATGACTTAGATATAGAAAGGGACGCAATTAACAATTAGAATATCCATGAAAATTAATAAAAAATTTAAAAATCTATATAAGAATACGACAAGCATGATCATTCATAGCACTTAATCCTTATCTTGTAATCCTTCGGGGAAATCTCTTTGTTTCATTCCCACAGGATCCCTCTAATCTTTAACTCCCCTGGACCATCTTCATCATCCTTCGGATTAATCTACGATGACTTAGAAATAGAATGGGACGCAATTATTAATTAAGATATCCATGAAAATTAATATAAAATTTAAAAATCTAAATAAGAATACGACATGTATGATCATTCGTAGTACTTAATCCTTCTCTTGTAATCCTCCTGAGAAATCTCTTTGTTTCATCCCCACAGGATCCCTCTAATCTTTAACTCCCCTGGACCATCTTCATCATCCTTCGGATTAATCTACGATGAATTTGAAATAGAAAGGGACGTAATGATTAATTATAATATCCAAGAAAATTAATAAAAATTTAAAAATCTAAATAAGAATACGAGAAGTATGGTCATTCATAGTACTTATTCCTTATCTTGTGATCCTCCTTAAAAATCTCTTTGTTTCATCCCCACAGGATCCCTCTAATCTTTAACTCCCCTGGACGAACTTCATTATCCTTCTGATTAATCTACGATGACAAAGAAATTGAAAGGGACACAATTATTAATTAGAATATCCATGAAAATTAATAAAAAATTTAAAAATCTAAATAAGAATACGACAAGTATGATCAATCATAGTACTTTATCCTTATCTTGTAATCCTCCTGAGAAATCTCGTTGTTTCATCCCCGCAGGATCCCTCTAATCTTTAACTCCCCTGGACCATCTTCATCATCCTTCGGATTAATCTGCGATGACCTAGAAATTGAAAGGGACCTAATTATTAATTAAAATATCCATGAAAATTTATATAAAATTTAAAAATCTAAATAAGAATATTACAAGTATGATCATTCATAGTACTTAATCCTTATCTTTTAATCCTCCTGAGAAATCCCTTTGTTAGATCCCCACAGGATCCCTCTAATCTTTAACTCCCCTGGACCATCTTCATCATCCTTTGGATTAATCGACGATGACTTAGAAATAGAAAGGGACGCAATTATTAATTAAAATATCCATGAAAATTAATAGAATATTTAAAAATCTAAAAAAGAATACGACAAGTGTGATCATTCATAGTACTTAATCCTTATCTTGTAATCCTACGGGGAAATCTCTTTGTTTCATCCGCACAGGATCCCTCTAATCTTTAACTCCCCTGGACCATCACCATCATCATTTGGATTAATCTACGATGACTTAGAAATAGAAAGGGACGCAAATATTAATTAAAATATCCATAAAAATTTATATAAAATTTAAAATTCTAAATAAGAATACGACAAGTATGATCATTCATAGAACTTTATCCTTATCTTGTAATCCTCCTGAGAAATCTCGTTGTTTCATCCCCACAGGATCCCTCTAATCTTTAACTCCCCTGGACCATCTTCATCATCCTTCGGATTAATCTACGATGACAAAGAAATTGAAAGGGACACAATTATTTATTAAAATATCCATGAAAATTAATATAAAATTTAAAAATCTAAAAAAGAATACGACAAGTGTGATCATTCATAGTACTTAATCCTTATCTTGTAATCCTACGGGGAAATCTCTTTGTTTCATCCGCACAGGGTCCCTCTAATCTTTAACTCCCCTGGACCTTCTTTATCATCCTTCAGATAAATCTACGATGACTTAGAAATAGAAAGGGACGCAATTATTAATTAAAATATCCATGAAAATTAATAGAAAATTTAAAAATCTAAATAAGAATACGACAAGTATGATCATTCATAGAACTTAATCCTTATCTTGTAATCCTCCTGAGAAATCTCGTTGTTTCATCCCCACAGGATCCCTCTAATCTTTAACTCCCCTGGACCATCTTCATCATCCATCGGATTAATCTACGATGACAAAGAAATTGAAAGGGACGCAATTATTAATTAAAATATCCATGAAAATTAATATAAAATTTAAAAATCTAAATAAGAATACGACATGTATGATCATTCATAGTACTTAATCCTTATCTTGTAATCCTCCTGAGAAATCTCTTTGTTTCATCCCCACAGGATCCCTCTAATCTTTAACTCCCCTGGAACATCTTCATCATCCTTCGGATTAATCTACGATGACTTAGAAATAGAAAGGGACGCAATTATTAATTAAAATATCCATGAAAATTAATAGAAAATTTTAGAATCTAAATAAGAATACGACAAGTATGATCATTCATAGTACTTAATCCTTATCTTGTAATCCCCCTGAGAAATCTCTTTGTTTCATCCCCACACTATCCCTCGAATCTTTAACTCCCCTGGACCATCTTCATCATCCATCGGATTAATCTACGATGACTTAGAAATAGAAAGGGACGCAATTATTAATTAAAATATCCATGAAAATTAATAGAAAATTTTAGAATCTAAATAAGAATACGACAAGTATGATCATTCATAGTACTTAATCCTTATCTTGTAATCCTCCTGAGAAATCTCTTTGTTTCATCCCCACAGGATCCCTCTAATCTTTAACTCCCATGGACCATTTTCATCATCCTTCGGATTAATCTACGATGACTTAGAAATAGAAAGGGACGCAATTATCAATTAAAATATCCATGAAAATTAATACAAAATTTTAGAATCTAAATAAGAATACGACAAGTATGATCATTCATAGTACTTAATCCTTATCTTGTAATCCTCCTGAGAAATCTCTTTGTTTCATCCCCACAGGATCCCTCTAATCTTTAACTCCCCTGGACCATCTTAATCATCCTTCGGATTAATCTGCGATGACTTAGATATAGAAAGGGACGCAATTAACAATAAGAATATCCATGAAAATTAATAAAAAATTTAAAAATCTAAATAAGAATACGACAAGTATGATCCTTCATAGTACTTAATCCTTATCTTGTAATCCTTCGGGGAAATCTCTTTGTTTCATCCCCACAGGATCCCTCTACTTTTTAACTCCCCTGGACCATCTTCATCATCCTTCGGATTAATCTGCGATGACTAAGAAATTGAAAGGGACGCAATTATTAATTAAAATATCCATGAAAATTAATATAAAATTTAAAAATCTAAATAAGAATACGACAAGTATGATCATTCATAGTACTTAATCCTTATCTTGTAATCCTCCTGAGAAATCTCTTTGTTTCATCCCCACAGGATCCCTCTAATCTTTAACTCCCATGGACCATTTTCATCATCCTTTGGATTAATCTACGATGACTTAGAAATAGAAAGGGACGCAATTATCAATTAAAATATCCATGAAAATTAATAGAAAATTTTAGAATCTAAATAAGAATACGACAAGTATGATCATTCATAGTACTTAATCATTATCTTGTAATCCTCCTGAGAAATCTCTTTGTTTCATCCCCACAGGATCCCTCTAATCTTTAACTCCCCTGGACCATCTTCATCATCCTTCGGATTAATCTGCGATGACTTAGATATAGAAAGGGACGCAATTAACAATTAGAATATCCATGAAAATTAATAAAAAATTTAAAAATCTAAATAAGAATACGACAAGTATGATCATTCATAGTACTTAATCCTTATCTTGTAATCCTTCGGGGAAATCTCTTTGTTTCATCCCCACAGGATCCCTCTAATTTAACTCCCCTGGACCATCTTCATCATCATTCGGATTAATCTACGATGACTTAGAAATAGAAAGGGACGCAATTATTAATTAAGATATCCATGAAAATTAATATAAAATTTAAATATCTAAATAAGAATACGACAAGTATGATCATTCATAGTACTTAATCCTTCTCTTGTAATCCTCCTGAGAAATCTCTTTGTTTCATCCCCACAGGATCCCTCTAATCTTTAACTCCCCTGGACCATCTTCATCATCCTTCGGATTAATCTACGATGAATTTGAAATAGAAATGGACGTCATAATTAATTAGAATATCCAAGAAAATTAATAAAAATTAAAAAATCTAAATAAGAATACGAGAAGTATGATCATTCATAGTGCTTAATCCTTATCTTATAATCCTCCTGAGAAATCTCTTTGTTTCATCCACACAAGATCCCTCTAATCTTTTACTCCCTTGGACCATCTTCATCATCCTTCGGATTAATCTGCGATGACTAAGAAATAGAAAGGGACGCAATTATTTATTAAAATATCCATGAAAATAAATATAAAATTTAAAATTCTAAATAAGAATACGACAAGTATGATCATTCATAGTACTTAATCCTTATCTTGTAATCCTACGGGGAAATCTCTTTGTTTAATCCCCACAGGATCCCTCTAATCTTGAACTCGCATGGACCATCTTCATCATCCTTCGGATTAATCTAAATATACTTAGATATAGAAAGGGACGCAATTATTAATTAGAATATCCATGAAAATTAATAAAAAATTTAAAAATCTAAATAAGAATACGACAAGTATGATCATTCATTGAGAGATATTGAGAAATCTCTTTGTTTCATCCCCACAGGATCCCTCTAATCTTTAACTCCCCTGGACCATCTTCATCATCCTTCGGATTAATCTATGATGACATAGAAATACAAAGGGACGCAATTATTAATTAGAATATCCATGAAAATTAATAAAAAATTTAAAAATCTAAATAAGAATACGACAAGTATGATCATTAATAGTACTTAATCCTTATCTTGTAATCCTACGGGGAAATCTCTTTGTTACATCCCCACAGGATCCCTCTAATCTTTAACTCCCCTGGACCATCATCATCATCCTTCGGATTATTCTACGATGACATAGAAATAGAAAGGGACGCAATTATTAATTAAAATATCCATGAAAATTAATATAAAATTTAAAAATCTAAATAAGAATACGACAAGTATGATCATTCATAGTACTTAATCCTTATCTTGTAATCCTCCTGAGAATTCTCTTTGTTTCATCCCCACAGGATCCCTCTAATCCTTAACTCCCCTGGACCATCTTCATCATCCATCGGATTAATCTACGATGACATAGAAATAGAAAGTGATGCAATTATTAATTAAAATATCCATGAAACTTAATATAAAATTTAAAAATTTAAATAAGAATACGACAAGTATGATCATTCATAGTACTTAATCCTTATCGTGTAATCCTCTTGTGAAATCTCTTTATTTCATCCCCACAGGATCCCTCTAATCTTTAACTCCCCAGGACCATCTTCATCATCCTTCGGATTAATCTACGATGACTTAGAAATACAAAGGGACGCAATTATTAATTAAAATATACATGAAAATTAATATAAAATTTAAAAATCTAAATAGGAATACGACAAGTATGATCATTCATAGTACTTAATCCTTATCTTGTAATCCTCCTGAGAAATCTCTTTGTTTCATCCCCACAGGATCCCTCTAATCTTTAACTCCCCTGGACCATCTTCATCATCCTTAGGATTAATCTACGATGATTTAGAAATTGAAAGGGACGCAATGATTAATAAAAAAACCAAGAAAATTAATATAAAATATAAAAATCTAAATAAGAATACGAGAAGTAAGATCATTCATAGTACTTAATCCTTATTTTGTAATGCTACGGGGAAATCTCTTTGTTTCATCCCCACAGGATCCCTCTAATCATTATGTCCCCTGGACCATCTTCATCATCCTTCGGATTAATCTGATGAAAATTAATAGAAAATTTTAGAATCTAAATAAGAATACGACAAGTATGATCATTCATAGTACTTAATCCTTATCTTGTAATCCTTCGGGGAAATCTCTTTGTTTCATCCCCACAGGATCCCTCTAATCTTTAACTCCCCTGGACCATCTTCATCATCATTCGGATTAATCTACGATGAATTTGAAATAGAAATGGACGTCATAATTAATTATAATATCCAAGAAAATTAATAAAAATTAAAAAATCTAAATAAGAATACGAGAAGTATGATCATTCATAGTGCTTAATCCTTATCTTATAATCCTCCTGAGAAATCTCTTTGTTTCATCCACACAAGATCCCTCTAATCTTTTACTCCCTTTGACCATCTTCATCATCCTTCGGATTAATCTGCGATGACTTAGAAATAGAAAGGGACGCAATTATTTATTAAAATATCCATGAAAATAAATATAAATTTTAAAATTCTAAATAAGAATACGACAAGTATGATCATTCATAGTACTTAATCCTTATCTTGTAATCCTACGGGGAAATTTCTTTGTTTAATCCCCACAGGATCCCTCTAATCTTGAACTCGCATGGACCATCTTCATCATCCTTCGGATTAATCTAAATATACTTAGATATAGAAAGGGACGCAATTATTAATTAGAATATCTATAAAAATTAATAAAAAATTTAAAAATTTAAATAAGAATACGACAAGTATGATCATTCATAGTACTTAATCCTTATCTTGAAATCCTACGGGGAAATCTCTTTGTTTCATCCCCACAGGATCCCTCTAATCTTTAACTCCCCTGGACCATCTTCATCATCCTTCGGATTAATCTACAATGACATAGAAATAGAAAGGGATGCAATTATTAATTAAAATATCCATGAAAATTAATTTAAAATTTAAAAATCTAAATAAGAATACGGCAAGTATGATCATTCATAGTACTTAATCCTTCTCTTGTAATCCTCCTGAGAAATCTCTTTGTTTCATCCCCACACTATCCCTCTAATCTTTAACTCCCCTGGACCATCTTCATCATCCTTTGGATTAATCTACGATGACTTAGAAATAGAAAGGGACGCAATTATTAATTAAAATATCCATGAAAATTGATATAAAATTTAAAAATCTAAAAAAGAATATGACAAGTGTGATCATTCATAGTACTTAATCCTTATCTTGTAATCCTACGGGGAAATCTCTTTGTTTCATCCGCACAGGATCCCTCTAATCTTTAACTCCCCTGGACCTTCTTTATCATCCTTCGGATAAATCTAAGATGACTTAGAAATAGAAAGGGACGCAATTATCAATTAAAATATCCATGAAAATTAATATAAAATTTAAAAATCTAAATAAGAATACGAGAAGTAAGATCATTCATAGTACTTAATCCTTATCTTGTAATCCTCCTTAGAAATCTCTTTGTTTCATCCCCACTGAATCCCTCTAATCTTTAACTCCCCTGGACCATCTTCATCATCATTCGGATTAATCTACGATGACTTAGAAATAGAAAGGGACGCAATTATTAATTAAGATACCCATGAAAATTAATATAAAATTTAAAAATCTAAATAAGAATACGACAAGTATGATCATTCATAGTACTTAATCCTTCTCTTGTAATCCTCCTGAGAAATCTCTTTGTTTCATCCCCACAGGATCCCTCTAATCTTTAACTCCCCTGGACCATCTTCATCATCCTTCGGATTAATCTACGATGAATTTGAAATAGAAATGGACGTCATAATTAATTATAATATCCAAGAAAATTAATAAAAATTAAAAAATCTAAATAAGAATACGAGAAGTATGATCATTCATAGTGCTTAATCCTTATCTTATAATCCTCCTGAGAAATCTCTTTGTTTCATCCACCCAAGATCCCTCTAATCTTTTACTCCCTTGGACCATCTTCATCATCCTTCGGATTAATCTGCGATGACTTAGAAATAGAAAGGGACGCAATTATTTATTAAAATATCCATGAAAATAAATATAAAATTTAAAATTCTAAATAAGAATACGACAAGTATGATCATTCATAGTACTTAATCCTTATCTTGTAATCCTACGGGGAAATCTCTTTGTTTAATCCCCACAGGATCCCTCTAATCTTGAACTCGCATGGACCATCTTCATCATCCTTCGGATTAATCTAAATATACTTAGATATAGAAAGGAACGCAATTATTAATTAGAATATCCATGAAAATTAATAAAAAATTTAAAAATCTAAATAAGAATACGCTAAGTATGATCATTCATAGTACTTAATCCTTATCTTGAAATCCTACGGGGAAATCTCTTTGTTTCATCCCCACAGGATACCTCTAATCTTTAACTCCCCTGGACCATCTTCATCATCCTTCGGATTAATCTACGATGATTTAGAAATTGAAAGGGACGCAATGATTAATAAAAATAACCAAGAAAATTAATAAAAAATATAAAAATCTAAATAAGAATACGAGAAGTAAGATCATTTATAGTACTTAATCCTTATCTTGTTATCCTCCTGAGAAATCTCTTTGTGTCATCCCCAGGGATCCATCTAATCTTTAACTCCCTTGGACTATCTTCATCATCCTTCGGATTAATCTACGATGACTTAGAAATAGAAAGGGACGCAATGATGAATTAAAATATCCATGAAAATTAATATAAAATTTAAAATTCTAAATAAGAATACGACAAGTATGATCATTCATAGTACTTAATACTTATATTTTAATCCTCCTGAGAAATCTCTTTGTTTCATCCACACAGGATCCTTCTAATCTTTAACTACCCTGGACCATTTTCATCATCCTTCGGATTAATCTGCAATGACTTAGAAAGAGAAAGGGACGCAATTATTAATTAAAATATCCATGAAATTTTATGAAAAATTTAAAAATCTAATTAAGAATACGACAAGTATGATCATTTATAGTACTTAATCCTTATCTTGTAAACCTCCTGAGAAATCTCTTTGTTTCATCCTCACTGAATCCCTCTAATCTTTAACTCCCCTGGACCATCTTCATCATCCTTCGTATTAATCTACGATGACTTAGAAATACAAAGGGACGCAATTATTAATTAGAATATCCATGAAAATTTATGAAAAATTTGAAAATCTAATTAAGAATACGAAAAGTATGATCATTCATAGTACTTAATCTTTATCTTGTAATCCTATTGAGAAATCTCTTTGTTTCATCCCCACAGGATCCCTCTAATCTTTAACTCCCCTGGACCATCTTCATCATCCTTCGGATTAATCTACGATGACATAGAAATACAAAGGGACGCAATTATTAATTAGAATATCCATGAAAATTAATAAAAAATTTAAAAATCTAAATAAGAATACGACAAGTATGATCATTAATAGTACTTAATCCTTATCTTGTAATCCTACGGGGAAATCTCTTTGTTACATCCCCACAGGATCCCTCTAATCTTTAACTCCCCTGGACCATGATCATCATCCTTCGGATTATTCTACGATGACATAGAAATAGAAAGGGACGCAATTATTAATTAAAATATCCATGAAAATTAATATAAAATTTAAAAATCTAAATAAGAATACGACAAGTATGATCATTCATAGTACTTAATCCTTATCTTGTAATCCTCCTGAGAATTCTCTTTGTTTCATCCCCACAGGATCCCTCTAATCCTTAACTCCCCTGGACCATCTTCATCATCCATCGGATTAATCTACGATGACATAGAAATAGAAAGTGATGCAATTATTAATTAAAATATCCATGAAACTTAATATAAAATTTAAAAATCTAAATAAGAATACGACAAGTATGATCATTCATAGTACTTAATCCTTATCTTGTAATCCTCCTGAGAAATCTCTTTGTTTCATCCCCACAGGATCCCTCTAATCTTTAACTCCCCAGGACCATCTTCATCATCCTTCGGATTAATCTACGATGACTTAGAAATAGAATGGGACGCAATTATTAATTAAAATATACATGAAAATTAATATAAAATTTAAAAATCTAAATAGGAATACGACAAGTATGATCATTCATAGTACTTAATCCTTATCTTGTAATCCTCCTGAGAAATCTCTTTGTTTCATCCCCACAGGATCCCTCTAATCTTTAACTCCCCTGGACCATCTTCATCATCCTTAGGATTAATCTACGATGATTTAGAAATTGAAAGGGACGCAATGATTAATAAAAAAACAAGAAAATTAATATAAAATATAAAAATCTAAATAAGAATACGAGAAGTAAGATCATTCATAGTACTTAATCCTTATTTTGTAATGCTACGGGGAAATCTCTTTGTTTCATCCCCACAGGATCCCTCTAATCATTATGTCCCCTGGACCATCTTCATCATCCTTCGGATTAATCTGCGATGACTTAGATATAGAAAGGGACGCAATTATTAATTGATATATCCATGAAAATTAATAAAAAATTTAAAAATCTAAATAAGAATACGACAAGTATGATCATTCATAGTAGTTAATCCTTATCTTGTAATCCCCCTGAGAAATCTCTTTGTTTCATCCCCACAGAATCCCTCTAATCTTTAACTCCCCTGGACCATCTTCATCATCTTTCGGATTAATCTGCGATGACTTAGAAATTGAAAGGGACGCAATTATTAATTAAAATATCCATGAAAATTAATATAAAATTTAAAAATCTAAATAAGAATACAACAAGTATGATCATTCATAGAACTTAATCCTTATCTTGTTATCCTCCTGAGAAATGTCTTTGTTTCATCCCCACAGGATCCATCTAATCTTTAACTCCCCTGGACCATCTTCATCATCCTTCGGATTAATCTGCGATGACTTAGATATAGAAAGGGACGCAATTATTAATTAGAATATCCATGAAAATTAACAATAAATTTAAAATCTAAATAAGAATACGACAAGTATGATCATTCATAGTACTTAGTCCTTATCTTGTAATCCTACGGGGAAATCTCTTTGTTTCATCCCCACAGGATCCCTCTAATCTTTAACTCCCCTGGACCATCTTCATCATCCTTCGGATTAATCTACAATGACTTAGAAATAGAAAGGGACGCAATTATTAATTAAAATATCCATGAAAATTAATATGAAATTTAAAAATCTAAATAAGAATTCGACAAGTATGATCATTCATAGTACTTACTCCTTCTCTTTTAATCCTCCTGAGTAATCTCTTTGTTTCATCCCCACAGGATCCCTTTAATCTATAACTCCCCTGGACCATCTTCATCATCCTTCGGATTAATCTACGATGATTTAGAAATTGAAAGGGACGCAATGATTAATAAAAATAACCAAGAAAATTAATAAAAAATATAAAAATCTAAATAAGAATACGAGAAGTAAGATCATACATAGTACTCAATCCTTATCTTGTTATCATCCTGAGAAATCTCTTTGTTTCATCCCCAGGGTTCGATCTAATCTTTAACTCCCTAGGACTATCTTCATCATCCTTCGGATTAATCTACGATGGCTTAGAAATTGAAAGGGACGCAATGATGAATTAAAATATCCATGAAAATTAATAAAAAATTTAAAAATCTAAATAAGAATACGACAAGTATGATCATTCATAGTACTTAATCCTTATCTTGTAATCCTCCTGAGAAATCTCTTTGTTTCATCCCCACAGGATCCCTCTAATCTTTAACTCCCCTGGACCATCTTCATCATCCTTCGGATTAATCTACGATGACTTAGAAATAGAAAGGTACGCAATGATGAATTAAAATATCCAAGAAAATTAATAAAAAATTCAGAAATCTAAATAAGAATACAACAAGTATGATCATTCATAGTACTTAATCCTTATCTTGTAATCCTACGGGGAAGTCTCTTTGTTTCATCCCCACAGGATCCCTCTAATCTTTAACTCCCCTGGACCATCTTCATCATCCTTCGGATTATTCTACGATGACTTAGAAATAGAAAGGGACGCAATTATTAATTAAAATATCCATGAAAATTAATAGAAAATTTTAGAATCTAAATATGAATACGACAGGTATGATCATTCATAGTGCTAAATCCTTATCTTCTAATCCTCCTGAGAATTCTCTTTGTTTCATCCCCACAGGATCCGTCTAATCTTTAACTCCCCTGTACCATCTTCATCATCCTTCGGATTAATCTTCGATGACTTAGATATAGAAAGGGACGGAATTATTAATTAGAATATCCATGAATATTAATAAAAAATTTAAAAATCTAAATAAGAATACGACAAGTATGATCATTCATAGTACTTAATCCTTATCTTGTAATCCTCCTGAGAAATATCTTTGTTTCATCCATACAGGATCCCTCTAATCTTTAACTCCCCTGGACCATCTTCATCATCCTTCGGATAAATCTTCGATGACTTAGAAATAGAAAGGGACGCAATTATTAATTAAAATATCCATGAAAATTAATAGAAAATTTTAGAATCTAAATAAGAATACGACAAGTATGATCATTCATATTACTTAATCCTTATCTTGTAATCCTCCTGAGAAATCTCTTTGTTTCATCCCCACAAGATCCCTCTAATCTTTATCTCCCCTGGACCATATTCATCATCCTTCGGATTAATCTACGATGACTTAGAAATAGAAAAGGACGCAATTATAAATTAAAATATCCATGAATATTAATAAAAAATTTAAAAATCTAAATAAGAATACGACAAGTATGATAATTCATAGTACTTAATCCTTATCTTGTAATCCCACGGCTAAATCTGTTTGTTTCATCCCCACAGGATCCCTCTAATCTCTAACTCCCCTGGACCATCTTCATCATCCTTCGGATTAATCTACGATGACTTAGAAATAGGAAGGGACGCAATTATTAATTAAAATATCCATGAAAATTAATAGAAAATTTTAGAATCTAAATAAGAATACGACAAGTATGATCATTCATAGTACTTAATCCTTATCTTGTAATCCTCCTGAGAAATATCTTTGTTTCATCCCCACAGGATCCCTCTAATCTTTAACTCCCCTGGACCATCTTCATCATCCTTCGGATTAATCTTTGATGACTTTGAAATAGAAAGGGACGCAATTATAAATTAAAATATCCATGAAAATTAATAAAAAATTTAAAAATCTAAATAAGAATACGACAAGTATGATAATTCATAGTACTTAATCCTTATCTTGTAATCCCACGGGGAAATCTCTTTGCTTCATCCCCACAGGATCCCTCTAATCTTTTAGTCCCCTGGACCATCTTCATCATCCTTCGGATTAATCTACGATGACTTAGAAATAGAAAGGGACGCAATTATTAATTAAAATATCCATGAAAATTAATAGAAAATTTTGGAATCTAAATAAGAATACGATAAGTATGATCATTCATAGTACTTAATCCTTATCTTGTAATCCTCCTGAGAAATCTCTTTGTTTCATTCCCACAGGATCCCTCTAATCTTTAACTCCCCTGGACCATCTTCATCATCCTTCGGATTAATCTGCGATGACTTAGAAATTGAAAGGGACGCAATTATTAATTGATATATCCATGAAAATTAATATAAAATTTAAAAATCTAAATAAGAATACGACAAGTATGATCATTCATAGTACTTAATCCTTCTCTTTTAATCCTCCTGAGTAATCTCTTTGTTTCATCCCCACAGGATCCCTCTAATCTATAACTCCCCTGGACCATCTTCATCATCTTTCGGATTAATCTACGATGATTTAGAAATTGAAAGGGACGCAATGATTAATAAAAATAACCAAGAAAATTAATAAAAAATATAAAAATCTAAATAAGAATACGAGAAGTAAGATCATTCATAGTACTTAATCCTTATCTTGTTATCCTCTTGAGAAATCTCTTTGTTTCATCCCCAGGGATCTATCTAATCTTTAACTCCATAGGACTATCTTCATCATCCTTCGAAATAATCTACGATGACTTAGAAATAGAAAGGGACGCAATGATGAATTAAAATATCCATGAAAATTAATATAAAATTTAAAATTCTAAATAAGAATATGACAGGTATGATCATTCATAGTACTTAATCCTTATCTTGTAATCCTCCTGAGAAATCTCTTTGTTTCATCCCCACAGGATCCCTCTAATCTTTAACTCCCCTGGACCATCTTCATCATCCTTCGGATTAATCTACGATGACTTAGAAAAAGAAAGGGACGCAATTATTAATTAAAATATCCATGAAAATTAATAGAAAATTTAAAAATCTAAAAAAGAATACGACAAGTATGATCATTCATAGTACTTAATCCTTATCTTGAAATCCAACGGGGAAATCTCTTTGTTTCATCCGCACAGGATCCCTCTAATCTTTAACTCCCATGGACCATCTTCATCATCCTTCGGATTATTCTACGATGACTTAGAAATAGAAAGGTACGCAATTATTAATTAAAATATCCATGAAAATTAATAAAAAATTTAAAAATCTAAATAAGAATATTACAAGTATGATCATTCATAGTACTTAATCCTTATCTTGTAATCCTCCTGAGAAATCTCTCTGTTTCATCCCCACAGGATCCCTCTAATCTTTAACTCCCCTGGACCATCTTCATCATCCTTCGGATTAATCTACGATGACTAAGAAATAGAAAGGAACGCAATAATTAATTAAAATATCCATGAAAATTAATAGAAAATTTTAGAATCTAAATTAGAATACGACAAGTATGATCATTCATAGTGCTTAATCCTTATCTTGTAATCTTCCTGAGAAATCTCTTTGTTTCATCCCCACAAGATCCCTCTAATCTTTAACTCCCCTGGACCATGTTCATCATCCTTCGGATTAATCTACGATGACTTAGAAATAGAAAGGGACGCAATTATAAATTAAAATATCCATGAAAATTAATAAAAAATTTAAAATCTAAATAAGAATACGACAAGTATGATCATTCATAGTACTTAATCCTTATCTTGTAATCCCACGGGGAAATCTCTTTGTTTCATCCCCACAGGATCCCTCTAATCTTTAAGTCCCCTGGACCATCTTCATCATCCTTCGGATTAATCTACGATGACTTAGAAATAGAAAGGGACGCAATTATTAATTAAAATATCCATGAAAATTAATAGAAAATTTTAGAATCTAAATTAGAATACGACAAGTATGATCATTCATAGTACTTAATCCTTATCTTGTAATCCTCCTGAGAAATCTCTTTGTTTCATTCCCACAGGATCCCTCTAATCTTTAACTCCCCTGGACCATCTTCATCATCCTTCGGATTAATCTGCGATGACTTAGAAATTGAAAGGGACGCAATTATTAATTAAAATATCCATGAAAATTAATATAAAATTTAAAAATCTAAATAAGAATACGACAAGTATGATCATTCATAGTACTTAATCCTTATCTTGTAATCCTCCTGAGAAATCTCTTTGTTTCATCCCCACAGGATCCCTCTAATCTTTAACTCCCCTGGACCATCTTCATCATCCTACGGATTAATCTACGATGACATAGAAATAGAAAGGGATGCAATTATTAATTAAAATATCCATGAAAATTAATAGAAAGTTTTAGAATCTAAATATAAATACGACTAGTATGATCATTCATAGTACTTAATCCTTATCTTGTAATCCTCCTGGGAAATCTCTTTGTTTCAACCCCACAGGATCCCTCTAATCTTTAACTCCCCTGGACCATCTTCATCAAACTTCGGATTAATCTACGATGACTTAGAAATAGAAAGGGACGCAATTATTAATTAAAATATCCCTGAAAATTAATAGAAAATTTTAGAATCTAAAGAAGAATAGGACAAGTATGATCATTCATAGTACTTAATCCTTATCTTGTAATTCTCCTGAGAAATCTCTTTGTTTTATCCCCACAGGATCCCTCTAATCTTTAACTCCCCTGGACCATCTTCATCATCCTTCGGATTAATCTGCGTTGACTTAAAAATTGAAAGGGACGCAATTATTAATTAAAATATCCATGAAAATTATTATAAAATTTAAAAATCTAAATAAGAATACGACAAGTATGATCATTCATAGTACTTAATCCTTATATTTTAATCCTCCTGAGAAATCTCTTTGTTTCATCCCCACAGGATCCCTCTAATCTTTAAATCCCCTGCACCATCTTCATCATCCTTTGGATTAATCTACGATGACTTAGAAATAGAAAGGGACGCAATTATTAATTAAAATATCCATGAAAATTAATGAAAAATTAAAAAATCTAATTAAGAATACGACAAGTATGATCATTCATAGTACTTAATCCTTATATTTTAATCCTCCTGAGAAATCTCTTTGTTTCATCCCCACAGGATCCCTCTAATCTTTAAATCCCCTGCACCATCTTCATCATCCTTTGGATTAATCTACGATGACTTAGAAATAGAAAAGGACGCAATTATTAATTAAAATATCCATGAAAATTAATATAAAATATAAAAATCTAAATAAGAATACGACAAGTATGATCATTCATAGTACTTAATCCTTATCTTGTAATCCTGCTGAGAAATCTCTTTGTTTCATCCCCACAAGATCCCTCTAATCTTTATCTCCCCTGGACCATATTCATCATCCTTCGGATTAATCTACGATGACTTAGAAATAGAAAAGGACGCAATTATAAATTAAAATATCCATGAATATTAATAAAAAATTTAAAAATCTAAATAAGAATACGACAAGTATGATAATTCATAGTACTTAATCCTTATCTTGTAATCCCACGGCTAAATCTGTTTGTTTCATCCCCACAGGATCCCTCTAATCTTTAACTCCCCTGGACCATCTTCATCATCCTTCGGATTAATCTACGATGACTTAGAAATAGGAAGGGACGCAATTATTAATTAAAATATCCATGAAAATTAATAGAAAATTTTAGAATCTAAATAAGAATACGACAAGTATGATCATTCATAGTACTTAATCCTTATCTTGTAATCCTCCTGAGAAATATCTTTGTTTCATCCCCACAGGATCCCTCTAATCTTTAACTCCCCTGGACCATCTTCATCATCCTTCGGATTAATCTTTGATGACTTTGAAATAGAAAGGGACGCAATTATAAATTAAAATATCCATGAAAATTAATAAAAAATTTAAAAATCTAAATAAGAATACGACAAGTATGATAATTCATAGTACTTAATCCTTATCTTGTAATCCCACGGGGAAATCTCTTTGCTTCATCCCCACAGGATCCCTCTAATCTTTTAGTCCCCTGGACCATCTTCATCATCCTTCGGATTAATCTACGATGACTTAGAAATAGAAAGGGACGCAATTATTAATTAAAATATCCATGAAAATTAATAGAAAATTTTAGAATCTAAATAAGAATACGATAAGTATGATCATTCATAGTACTTAATCCTTATCTTGTAATCCTCCTGAGAAATCTCTTTGTTTCATTCCCACAGGATCCCTCTAATCTTTAACTCCCCTGGACCATCTTCATCATCCTTCGGATTAATCTGCGATGACTTAGAAATTGAAAGGGACGCAATTATTAATTGATATATCCATGAAAATTAATATAAAATTTAAAAATCTAAATAAGAATACGACAAGTATGATCATTCATAGTACTTAATCCTTAGCTTGTAATCCTCCTGAGAAATCTCTTTGTTTCATCCCCACAGGATCCCTCTAATCTTTAACTCCCATGGACCATTTTCATCATCCTTCGAAATAATCTACGATGACTTAGAAATAGAAAGGGACGCAATGATGAATTAAAATATCAATGAAAATTAATATAAAATTAAAATTCTAAATAAGAATACGACAGGTATGATCATTCATAGTACTTAATCCTTATCTTGTAATCCTCCTGAGAAATCTCTTTGTTTCATTCCCACAGGATCCCTCTAATCTTTAACTCCCCTGGACCATCTTCATCATCCTTCGGATTAATCTACGATGACTTAGAAATAGAAAGGGACGCAATTATCAATTAAAATATCCATGAAAATTAATAGAAAATTTTAGAATCTAAATAAGAATACGACAAGTATGATCATTCATAGCACTTAATCCTTATCTTGTAATCCTCCTGAGAAATCTCTTTGTTTCATCCCCACAGGATCCCTCTAATCTTTAACTCCCCTGGACCATCTTCATCATCCTTCGGATTTATCTGCGATTACTTAGATATAGAAAGGGAGTAATTATTAATAAGAATATCCATTAAAATTAATATAAAATTTAAAAATCTAAATGAGAATACGACAAGTATGATCATTCATAGTACTTAATCCTTCTCTTTTAATCCTCCTGAGTAATCTCTTTGTTTCATCCCCACAGGATCCCTCTAATCTATAACTCCCCTGGACCATCTTCATCATCTTTCGGATTAATCTACGATGATTTAGAAATTGAAAGGGACGCAATGATTAATAAAAATAACCAAGAAAATTAATAAAAAATATAAAAATCTAAATAAGAATACGAGAAGTAAGATCATTCATAGTACTTAATCCTTATCTTGTTATCCTCTTGAGAAATCTCTTTGTTTCATCCCCAGGGATCCATCTAATCTTTAACTCCATAGGACTATCTTCATCATCCTTCGAAATAATCTACGATGACTTAGAAATAGAAAGGGACGCAATGATGAATTAAAATATCCATGAAAATTAATATAAAATTTAAAATTCTAAATAAGAATATGACAGGTATGATCATTCATAGTACTTAATCCTTATCTTGTAATCCTCCTGAGAAATCTCTTTGTTTCATCCCCACAGGATCCCTCTAATCTTTAACTCCCCTGGACCATCTTCATCATCCTTCGGATTAATCTACGATGACTTAGAAAAAGAAAGGGACGCAATTATTAATTAAAATATCCATGAAAATTAATAGAAAATTTAAAAATCTAAAAAAGAATACGACAAGTATGATCATTCATAGTACTTAATCCTTATCTTGAAATCCAACGGGGAAATCTCTTTGTTTCATCCGCACAGGATCCCTCTAATCTTTAACTCCCATGGACCATCTTCATCATCCTTCGGATTATTCTACGATGACTTAGAAATAGAAAGGTACGCAATTATTAATTAAAATATCCATGAAAATTAATAAAAAATTTAAAAATCTAAATAAGAATATTACAAGTATGATCATTCATAGTACTTAATCCTTATCTTGTAATCCTCCTGAGAAATCTCTCTGTTTCATCCCCACAGGATCCCTCTAATCTTTAACTCCCCTGGACCATCTTCATCATCCTTCGGATTAATCTACGATGACTAAGAAATAGAAAGGAACGCAATAATTAATTAAAATATCCATGAAAATTAATAGAAAATTTTAGAATCTAAATTAGAATACGACAAGTATGATCATTCATAGTGCTTAATCCTTATCTTGTAATCTTCCTGAGAAATCTCTTTGTTTCATCCCCACAAGATCCCTCTAATCTTTAACTCCCCTGGACCATGTTCATCATCCTTCGGATTAATCTACGATGACTTAGAAATAGAAAGGGACGCAATTATAAATTAAAATATCCATGAAAATTAATAAAAAATTTAAAATCTAAATAAGAATACGACAAGTATGATCATTCATAGTACTTAATCCTTATCTTGTAATCCCACGGGGAAATCTCTTTGTTTCATCCCCACAGGATCCCTCTAATCTTTAAGTCCCCTGGACCATCTTCATCATCCTTCGGATTAATCTACGATGACTTAGAAATAGAAAGGGACGCAATTATTAATTAAAATATCCATGAAAATTAATAGAAAATTTTAGAATCTAAATTAGAATACGACAAGTATGATCATTCATAGTACTTAATCCTTATCTTGTAATCCTCCTGAGAAATCTCTTTGTTTCATTCCCACAGGATCCCTCTAATCTTTAACTCCCCTGGACCATCTTCATCATCCTTCGGATTAATCTGCGATGACTTAGAAATTGAAAGGGACGCAATTATTAATTAAAATATCCATTAAAATTAATATAAAATTTAAAAATCTAAATAAGAATACGACAAGTATGATCATTCATAGTACTTAATCCTTATCTTGTAATCCTCCTGAGAAATCTCTTTGTTTCATCCCCACAGGATCCCTCTAATCTTTAACTCCCCTGGACCATCTTCATCATCCTACGGATTAATCTACGATGACATAGAAATAGAAAGGGATGCAATTATTAATTAAAATATCCATGAAAATTAATAGAAAGTTTTAGAATCTAAATATAAATACGACTAGTATGATCATTCATAGTACTTAATCCTTATCTTGTAATCCTCCTGGGAAATCTCTTTGTTTCAACCCCACAGGATCCCTCTAATCTTTAACTCCCCTGGACCATCTTCATCAAACTTCGGATTAATCTACGATGACTTAGAAATAGAAAGGGACGCAATTATTAATTAAAATATCCCTGAAAATTAATAGAAAATTTTAGAATCTAAAGAAGAATAGGACAAGTATGATCATTCATAGTACTTAATCCTTATCTTGTAATTCTCCTGAGAAATCTCTTTGTTTTATCCCCACAGGATCCCTCTAATCTTTAACTCCCCTGGACCATCTTCATCATCCTTCGGATTAATCTGCGATGACTTAAAAATTGAAAGGGACGCAATTATTAATTAAAATATCCATGAAAATTATTATAAAATTTAAAATCTAAATAAGAATACGACAAGTATGATCATTCATAGTACTTAATCCTTATATTTTAATCCTCCTGAGAAATCTCTTTGTTTCATCCCCACAGGATCCCTCTAATCTTTAAATCCCCTGCACCATCTTCATCATCCTTTGGATTAATCTACGATGACTTAGAAATAGAAAGGGACGCAATTATTAATTAAAATATCCATGAAAATTAATGAAAAATTAAAAAATCTAATTAAGAATACGACAAGTATGATCATTCATAGTACTTAATCCTTATATTTTAATCCTCCTGAGAAATCTCTTTGTTTCATCCCCACAGGATCCCTCTAATCTTTAAATCCCCTGCACCATCTTCATCATCCTTTGGATTAATCTACGATGACTTAGAAATAGAAAAGGACGCAATTATTAATTAAAATATCCATGAAAATTAATATAAAATATAAAAATCTAAATAAGAATACGACAAGTATGATCATTCATAGTACTTAATCCTTATCTTGTAATCCTCCTGAGAAATCTCTTTGTTTCATCCCAACAGGATCCCTCTAATCTTTAACTCCCCTGGACCATCTTCATCATTCTTTGCATAAATCTACGATGACTTAGAAATAGAAAGGGACGCAATTATTATTTAAGATATCCATGAAAATTAATATAAAATTTAAAATTCTAAATAAGAATACGACAAGTATGATCATTCATAGTACTTAATCCTTCTCTTGTAATCCTCCTGAGAAATCTCTTTGTTTCATCCCCACAGGATCCCTCTAATATATAACTCCCCTGGACCATCTTCATCATCCTACGGATTAATCTACGATGTTTTAGAAATTGAAAGGGACGCAATGATTAATAAAAGTAAACATGAAAATTAATAAAAAATATAAAAATCTAAATGAGAATACGAGAAGTAAGATCATTCATAGTACTTAATCCTTATCTTGTAATCCTCCTTAGAAATCTCTTTGATTCATCCCCACTGAATCCCTCTAATCTTTAACTCCCCTGGACAATCTTCATCATCCTTCGGATTAATCTACGATGACTTAGAAATAGAAAGGGACGCAATTATCAATTAAAATATCCATGAAAATTAATAGAAAATTTTAGAATCTAAATAAGAATACGACAAGTATGATCATTCATAGTACTTTATCCTTATCTTGTAATCCTCCTGAGAAATCTCTTTGTTTCATCCCCAGGGATCCATCTAATCTTTCACTCCCTAGGCCTATCTTCATCATCCTTCGAAATAATCTACGATGACATAGAAACAGAAAGGGACGCAATGATGAATTAAAATATCCATGAAAATTAATATAAAATTTAAAATTCTAAATAAGAATACGACAAGTATGATCATTTATAGTACTTAATCCTTATCTTGTAATCCTCCTGGGAAATCTCTTTGTTTCATCCCCACAGGATCCCTCTAATCTTTAACTCCCCTGGACCATTTTCATCATCCTTCGGATTAATCTGCAATGACTTAGAAATAGAAAAGGACGCAATTATAAATTAAAATATCCATGAATATTAATAAAAAATTTAAAAATCTAAATAAGAATACGACAAGTATGATAATTCATAGTACTTAATCCTTATCTTGTAATCCCACGGCTAAATCTGTTTGTTTCATCCCCACAGGATCCCTCTAATCTTTAACTCCCCTGGACCATCTTCATCATCCTTCGGATTAATCTACGATGACTTAGAAATAGGAAGGGACGCAATTATTAATTAAAATATCCATGAAAATTAATAGAAAATTTTAGAATCTAAATAAGAATACGACAAGTATGATCATTCATAGTACTTAATCCTTATCTTGTAATCCTCCTGAGAAATATCTTTGTTTCATCCCCACAGGATCCCTCTAATCTTTAACTCCCCTGGACCATCTTCATCATCCTTCGGATTAATCTTTGATGACTTTGAAATAGAAAGGGACGCAATTATAAATTAAAATATCCATGAAAATTAATAAAAAATTTAAAAATCTAAATAAGAATACGACAAGTATGATAATTCATAGTACTTAATCCTTATCTTGTAATCCCACGGGGAAATCTCTTTGCTTCATCCCCACAGGATCCCTCTAATCTTTTAGTCCCCTGGACCATCTTCATCATCCTTCGGATTAATCTACGATGACTTAGAAATAGAAAGGGACGCAATTATTAATTAAAATATCCATGAAAATTAATAGAAAATTTTAGAATCTAAATAAGAATACGATAAGTATGATCATTCATAGTACTTAATCCTTATCTTGTAATCCTCCTGAGAAATCTCTTTGTTTCATTCCCACAGGATCCCTCTAATCTTTAACTCCCCTGGACCATCTTCATCATCCTTCGGATTAATCTGCGATGACTTAGAAATTGAAAGGGACGCAATTATTAATTGATATATCCATGAAAATTAATATAAAATTTAAAAATCTAAATAAGAATACGACAAGTATGATCATTCATAGTACTTAATCCTTAGCTTGTAATCCTCCTGAGAAATCTCTTTGTTTCATCCCCACAGGATCCCTCTAATCTTTAACTCCCATGGACCATTTTCATCATCCTTCGAAATAATCTACGATGACTTAGAAATAGAAAGGGACGCAATGATGAATTAAAATATCAATGAAAATTAATATAAAATTAAAATTCTAAATAAGAATACGACAGGTATGATCATTCATAGTACTTAATCCTTATCTTGTAATCCTCCTGAGAAATCTCTTTGTTTCATTCCCACAGGATCCCTCTAATCTTTAACTCCCCTGGACCATCTTCATCATCCTTCGGATTAATCTACGATGACTTAGAAATAGAAAGGGACGCAATTATCAATTAAAATATCCATGAAAATTAATAGAAAATTTTAGAATCTAAATAAGAATACGACAAGTATGATCATTCATAGCACTTAATCCTTATCTTGTAATCCTCCTGAGAAATCTCTTTGTTTCATCCCCACAGGATCCCTCTAATCTTTAACTCCCCTGGACCATCTTCATCATCCTTCGGATTTATCTGCGATTACTTAGATATAGAAAGGGAGTAATTATTAATAAGAATATCCATTAAAATTAATATAAAATTTAAAAATCTAAATGAGAATACGACAAGTATGATCATTCATAGTACTTAATCCTTCTCTTTTAATCCTCCTGAGTAATCTCTTTGTTTCATCCCCACAGGATCCCTCTAATCTATAACTCCCCTGGACCATCTTCATCATCTTTCGGATTAATCTACGATGATTTAGAAATTGAAAGGGACGCAATGATTAATAAAAATAACCAAGAAAATTAATAAAAAATATAAAAATCTAAATAAGAATACGAGAAGTAAGATCATTCATAGTACTTAATCCTTATCTTGTTATCCTCTTGAGAAATCTCTTTGTTTCATCCCCAGGGATCCATCTAATCTTTAACTCCATAGGACTATCTTCATCATCCTTCGAAATAATCTACGATGACTTAGAAATAGAAAGGGACGCAATGATGAATTAAAATATCCATGAAAATTAATATAAAATTTAAAATTCTAAATAAGAATATGACAGGTATGATCATTCATAGTACTTAATCCTTATCTTGTAATCCTCCTGAGAAATCTCTTTGTTTCATCCCCACAGGATCCCTCTAATCTTTAACTCCCCTGGACCATCTTCATCATCCTTCGGATTAATCTACGATGACTTAGAAAAAGAAAGGGACGCAATTATTAATTAAAATATCCATGAAAATTAATAGAAAATTTAAAAATCTAAAAAAGAATACGACAAGTATGATCATTCATAGTACTTAATCCTTATCTTGAAATCCAACGGGGAAATCTCTTTGTTTCATCCGCACAGGATCCCTCTAATCTTTAACTCCCATGGACCATCTTCATCATCCTTCGGATTATTCTACGATGACTTAGAAATAGAAAGGTACGCAATTATTAATTAAAATATCCATGAAAATTAATAAAAAATTTAAAAATCTAAATAAGAATATTACAAGTATGATCATTCATAGTACTTAATCCTTATCTTGTAATCCTCCTGAGAAATCTCTCTGTTTCATCCCCACAGGATCCCTCTAATCTTTAACTCCCCTGGACCATCTTCATCATCCTTCGGATTAATCTACGATGACTAAGAAATAGAAAGGAACGCAATAATTAATTAAAATATCCATGAAAATTAATAGAAAATTTTAGAATCTAAATTAGAATACGACAAGTATGATCATTCATAGTGCTTAATCCTTATCTTGTAATCTTCCTGAGAAATCTCTTTGTTTCATCCCCACAAGATCCCTCTAATCTTTAACTCCCCTGGACCATGTTCATCATCCTTCGGATTAATCTACGATGACTTAGAAATAGAAAGGGACGCAATTATAAATTAAAATATCCATGAAAATTAATAAAAAATTTAAAATCTAAATAAGAATACGACAAGTATGATCATTCATAGTACTTAATCCTTATCTTGTAATCCCACGGGGAAATCTCTTTGTTTCATCCCCACAGGATCCCTCTAATCTTTAAGTCCCCTGGACCATCTTCATCATCCTTCGGATTAATCTACGATGACTTAGAAATAGAAAGGGACGCAATTATTAATTAAAATATCCATGAAAATTAATAGAAAATTTTAGAATCTAAATTAGAATACGACAAGTATGATCATTCATAGTACTTAATCCTTATCTTGTAATCCTCCTGAGAAATCTCTTTGTTTCATTCCCACAGGATCCCTCTAATCTTTAACTCCCCTGGACCATCTTCATCATCCTTCGGATTAATCTGCGATGACTTAGAAATTGAAAGGGACGCAATTATTAATTAAAATATCCATGAAAATTAATATAAAATTTAAAAATCTAAATAAGAATACGACAAGTATGATCATTCATAGTACTTAATCCTTATCTTGTAATCCTCCTGAGAAATCTCTTTGTTTCATCCCCACAGGATCCCTCTAATCTTTAACTCCCCTGGACCATCTTCATCATCCTACGGATTAATCTACGATGACATAGAAATAGAAAGGGATGCAATTATTAATTAAAATATCCATGAAAATTAATAGAAAGTTTTAGAATCTAAATATAAATACGACTAGTATGATCATTCATAGTACTTAATCCTTATCTTGTAATCCTCCTGGGAAATCTCTTTGTTTCAACCCCACAGGATCCCTCTAATCTTTAACTCCCCTGGACCATCTTCATCAAACTTCGGATTAATCTACGATGACTTAGAAATAGAAAGGGACGCAATTATTAATTAAAATATCCCTGAAAATTAATAGAAAATTTTAGAATCTAAAGAAGAATAGGACAAGTATGATCATTCATAGTACTTAATCCTTATCTTGTAATTCTCCTGAGAAATCTCTTTGTTTTATCCCCACAGGATCCCTCTAATCTTTAACTCCCCTGGACCATCTTCATCATCCTTCGGATTAATCTGCGATGACTTAAAAATTGAAAGGGACGCAATTATTAATTAAAATATCCATGAAAATTATTATAAAATTTAAAATCTAAATAAGAATACGACAAGTATGATCATTCATAGTACTTAATCCTTATATTTTAATCCTCCTGAGAAATCTCTTTGTTTCATCCCCACAGGATCCCTCTAATCTTTAAATCCCCTGCACCATCTTCATCATCCTTTGGATTAATCTACGATGACTTAGAAATAGAAAGGGACGCAATTATTAATTAAAATATCCATGAAAATTAATGAAAAATTAAAAAATCTAATTAAGAATACGACAAGTATGATCATTCATAGTACTTAATCCTTATATTTTAATCCTCCTGAGAAATCTCTTTGTTTCATCCCCACAGGATCCCTCTAATCTTTAAATCCCCTGCACCATCTTCATCATCCTTTGGATTAATCTACGATGACTTAGAAATAGAAAAGGACGCAATTATTAATTAAAATATCCATGAAAATTAATATAAAATATAAAAATCTAAATAAGAATACGACAAGTATGATCATTCATAGTACTTAATCCTTATCTTGTAATCCTCCTGAGAAATCTCTTTGTTTCATCCCAACAGGATCCCTCTAATCTTTAACTCCCCTGGACCATCTTCATCATTCTTTGCATAAATCTACGATGACTTAGAAATAGAAAGGGACGCAATTATTATTTAAGATATCCATGAAAATTAATATAAAATTTAAAATTCTAAATAAGAATACGACAAGTATGATCATTCATAGTACTTAATCCTTCTCTTGTAATCCTCCTGAGAAATCTCTTTGTTTCATCCCCACAGGATCCCTCTAATATATAACTCCCCTGGACCATCTTCATCATCCTACGGATTAATCTACGATGTTTTAGAAATTGAAAGGGACGCAATGATTAATAAAAGTAAACATGAAAATTAATAAAAAATATAAAAATCTAAATGAGAATACGAGAAGTAAGATCATTCATAGTACTTAATCCTTATCTTGTAATCCTCCTTAGAAATCTCTTTGATTCATCCCCACTGAATCCCTCTAATCTTTAACTCCCCTGGACAATCTTCATCATCCTTCGGATTAATCTACGATGACTTAGAAATAGAAAGGGACGCAATTATCAATTAAAATATCCATGAAAATTAATAGAAAATTTTAGAATCTAAATAAGAATACGACAAGTATGATCATTCATAGTACTTAATCCTTATCTTGTAATCCTCCTGAGAAATCTCTTTGTTTCATCCCCAGGGATCCATCTAATCTTTCACTCCCTAGGCCTATCTTCATCATCCTTCGAAATAATCTACGATGACATAGAAACAGAAAGGGACGCAATGATGAATTAAAATATCCATGAAAATTAATATAAAATTTAAAATTCTAAATAAGAATACGACAAGTATGATCATTTATAGTACTTAATCCTTATCTTGTAATCCTCCTGGGAAATCTCTTTGTTTCATCCCCACAGGATCCCTCTAATCTTTAACTCCCCTGGACCATTTTCATCATCCTTCGGATTAATCTGCAATGACTTAGAAATAGAAATGGACGCAATTATTAATTAAAATATCCATGAAATTTAATGAAAAATTTAAAAATCTAATTAAGAATACGACAAGTATGATCATTCATAGTACTTAATCCTTATCTTGTAATCTTACGGGGAAATCTCTTTCTTTCATCCCCACAGGATCCCTCTAATCTTTAACTCCCCTGGACCATCTTCATCATCCTTCGGATTAATCTGCGATGACTTAGAAATTGAAAGGGACGCAATTATTAATTAAAATATCCATGAAAATTAATAGAAAATTTTAGAATCTAAATAAGAATACGACAAGTATGATCATTCATAGTACTTAATCCTTATCTTGGTATCCTCCTGAGAAATCTCTTTGTTTCATCCCCACAGGATCCCTCTAATCTTTAACTCCCCTGGACCATCTTCATCATCCTTCGGATTAATCTGCGATGACTTAGAAATTGAAAGGGACGCAATTATTAATTAAAATATCCAGGAAAATTAATATAAAATTTAAAAATCTAAATAAGAATACAACAAGTATGATCATTCATAGTACTTAATCCTTATCTTGTTATCCTCCTGAGAAATGTCTTTGTTTCATCCCCACAGGATCCATCTAATCTTTAACTCCCCTGGTTCATCATCATCATCCTTCGGATTAATCTGCGATGACTTAGATATAGAAAGGGACGCAATTATTAATTAGAATATCCATGAAAATTAACAAAAAATTTAAAATCTAAATAAGAATACGACAAGTATGATCATTCATAGTACTTAGTCCTTATCTTGTAATCCTACGGGGAAATCTCTTTGTTTCATCCCCAAAGGATCCCTCTAATCTTTAACTCCCCTGGACCATCTTCATCATCCTTCGGATTAATCTGCGATGACTTAGATATAGAAAGGGACGCAATTATTAATTAAAATATCCATGAAAATTAATATGAAATTTAAAAATCTAAATAAGAATTCGACAAGTATGATCATTCATAGTACTTACTCCTTCTCTTTTAATCCTCCTGAGTAATCTCTTTGTTTCATCCCCACAGGATCCCTTTAATCTATAACTCCCCTGGACCATCTTCATCATCCTTCGGATTAATCTACGATGATTTAGAAATTGAAAGGGTCGCAATGATTAATAAAAATAACCAAGAAAATTAATAAAAAATATAAAAATCTAAATAAGAATACGAGAAGTAAGATCATTCATAGTACTTAATCCTTATCTTGTTATCCTCCTGAGAAATCTCTTTGTTTCATCCCCAGGGTTCGATCTAATCTTTAACTCCCTAGGACTATCTTCATCATCCTTCGGATTAATCTACGATGGCTTAGAAATTGAAAGGGACGCAATGATGAATTAAAATATCCATGAAAATTAATAAAAAATTTAAAAATCTAAATAAGAATACGACAAGTATGATCATTCATAGTACTTAATCCTTATCTTGTAATCCTACGGGGAAGTCTCTTTGTTTCATCCCCACAGGATCCCTCTAATCTTTAACTCCCCTGGACCATCTTCATCATCCTTCGGATTAATCTACGATGACTTAGAAATAAAAAGGTACGCAATGATGAATTAAAACATCCAAGAAAATTAATAAAAAATTCAGAAATCTAAATAAGAATACAACAAGTATGATCATTCATAGTACTTAATCCTTATCTTGTAATCCTACGGGGAAGTCTCTTTGTTTCATCCCCACAGGATCCCTCTAATCTTTAACTCCCCTGGACCATCTTCATCATCCTTCGGATTATTCTACGATGACTTAGAAATAGAAAGGGACGCAATTATTAATTAAAATATCCATGAAAATGAATAGAAAATTTTAGAATCTAAATATGAATACGACAGGTATGATCATTCATAGTGCTAAATCCTTATCTTCTAATCCTCCTGAGAATTCTCTTTGTTTCATCCCCACAGGATCCGTCTAATCTTTAACTCCCCTGGACCATCTTCATCATCCTTCGGATTAATCTGCGATGACTTAGATATAGAAAGGGACGGAATTATTAATTAGAATATCCATGAAAATTAATAAAAAATTTAAAAATCTAAATAAGAATACGACAAGTATGATCATTCATAGTACTTAATCCTTATCTTGTAATCCTCCTGAGAAATATCTTTGTTTCATCCATACAGGATCCCTCTAATCTTTAACTCCCCTGGACCATCTTCATCATCCTTCGGATTAATCTTCGATGACTTAGAAATAGAAAGGGACGCAATTATTAATTAAAATATCCATGAAAATTAATAGAAAATTTTAGAATCTAAATAAGAATACGACAAGTATGATCATTCATAGTACTTAATCCTTATCTTGTAATCCTCCTGAGAAATCTCTTTGTTTCATCCCCACAAGATCCCTCTAATCTTTATCTCCCCTGGACCATATTCATCATCCTTCGGATTAATCTACGATGACTTAGAAATAGAAAGGGACGCAATTACAAATTAAAATATCCATGAATATTAATAAAAAATTTAAAAATCTAAATAAGAATACGACAAGTATGATAATTCATAGTACTTAATCCTTATCTTGTAATCCCACGGCGAAATCTGTTTGTTTCATCCCCACAGGATCCCTCTAATCTTTAACTCCCCTGGACCATCTTCATCATCCTTCGGATTAATCTACGATGACTTAGAAATAGAAAGGGACGCAATTATTAATTAAAATATCCATGAAAATTAATAGAAAATTTTAGAATCTAAATAAGAATACGACAAGTATGATCATTCATAGTACTTAATCCTTATCTTGTAATCCTCCTGAGAAATATCTTTGTTTCATCCCCACAGGATCCCTCTAATCTTTAACTCCCCTGGACCATCTTCATCATCCTTCGGATTAATCTTCGATGACTTAGAAATAGAAAGGGACGCAATTATAAATTAAAATATCCATGAAAATTAATAAAAAATTTAAAAATCTAAATAAGAATACGACAAGTATGATCATTCATAGTACTTAATCCTTATCTTGTAATCCCACGGGGAAATCTCTTTGTTTCATCCCCACAGGATCCCTCTAATCTTTTAGTCCCCTGGACCATCTTCATCATCCTTCGGATTAATCTACGATGACTTAGAAATAGAAAGGGACGCAATTATTAATTAAAATATCCATGAAAATTAATAGAAAATTTTAGAATCTAAATAAGAATACGACAAGTATGATCATTCATAGTACTTAATTCTTATCTTGTAATCCTCCTGAGAAATCTCTTTGTTTCATTCCCACAGGATCCCTCTAATCTTTAACTCCCCTGGACCATCTTCATCATCCTTCGGATTAATCTGCGATGACTTAGAAATTGAAAGGGACGCAATTATTAATTAAAATATCCATGAAAATTAATATAAAATTTAAAAATCTAAATAAGAATACGACAAGTATGATCATTCATAGTACTTAATCCTTATCTTGTAATCCTCCTGAGTAATCTCTTTGTTTCATCCCCACAGGATCCCTCTAATCTTTAACTCCCATGGACCATTTTCATCATCCTTCGAAATAATCTACGATGACTTAGAAATAGAAAGGGACGCAATGATGAATTAAAATATCAATGAAAATTAATATAAAATTTAAAATTCTAAATAAGAATACGACAGGTATGACCATTCATAGTACTTAATCCTTATCTTGTAATCCTCCTGAGAAATCTCTTTGTTTCATTCCCACAGGATCCCTCTAATCTTTAACTCCCCTGGACCATCTTCATCATCCTTCGGATTAATCTACGATGACTTAGAAATAGAAAGGGACGCAATTATCAATTAAAATATCCATGAAAATTAATAGAAAATTTTAGAATCTAAATAAGAATACGACAAGTATGATCATTCATAGCACTTAATCCTTATCTTGTAATCCTCCTGAGAAATCTCTTTGTTTCATCCCCACAGGATCCCTCTAATCTTTAACTCCCCTGGACCATCTTCATCATCCTTCGGATTTATCTGCGATGACTTAGATATAGAAAGGGAGTAATTATTAATAAGAATATCCATTAAAATTAATATAAAATTTAAAAATCTAAATGAGAATACGACAAGTATGATCATTCATAGTACTTAATCCTTCTCTTTTAATCCTCCTGAGTAATCTCTTTGTTTCATCCCCACAGGATCCCTCTAATCTATAACTCCCCTGGACCATCTTCATCATCCTTCGGATTAATCTACGATGATTTAGAAATTGAAAGGGACGCAATGATTAATAAAAATAACCAAGAAAATTAATAAAAAATATAAAAATCTAAATAAGAATACGAGAAGTAAGATCATTCATAGTACTTAATCCTTATCTTGTTATCCTCCTGAGAAATCTCTTTGTTTCATCCCCAGGGATCCATCTAATCTTTAACTCCATAGGACTATCTTCATCATCCTTCGAAATAATCTACGATGACTTAGAAATAGAAAGGGACGCAATGATGAATTAAAATATCCATGAAAATTAATATAAAATTTAAAATTCTAAATAAGAATACGACAGGTATGATCATTCATAGTACTTAATCCTTATCTTGTAATCCTCCTGAGAAATCTCTTTGTTTCAACCCCACAGGATCCCTCTAATCTTTAACTCCCCTGGACCATCTTCATCATCCTTTGGATTAATCTACGATGACTTAGAAATAGAAAGGGACGCAATTATTAATTAAAATATCCATGAAAATTAATAGAAAATTTAAAAATCTAAAAAAGAATACGACAAGTATGATCATTCATAGTACTTAATCCTTATCTTGTAATCCAACGGGGAAATCTCTTTGTTTCATCCGCACAGGATCCCTCTAATCTTTAACTCCCATGGACCATCTTCATCATCCTTCGGATTATTCTACGATGACTTAGAAATAGAAAGGGACGCAATTATTAATTAAAATATCCATGAAAATTAATAAAAAATTTAAAAATCTAAATAAGAATATTACAAGTATGATCATTCATAGTACTTAATCCTTATCTTGTAATCCTCCTGAGAAATCTCTCTCTATTTCATCCCCACAGGATCCCTCTAATCTTTAACTCCCCTGGACCATCTTCATCATCCTTCGGATTAATCTACGATGACAAAGAAATTGAAAGGGACGCAATTATTAATTAAAATATCCATGAAAATTGATATAAAATTTAAAATTCTAAATAAGAATACGACAGGTATGATCATTCATAGTACTTAATCCTTATCTTGTAATCCTCCTGAGAAATCTCTTTGTTTCATCCGCACAGGATCCCTCTAATCTTTAACTCCCCTGGACCATCTTCATCATCCTTTGGATTAATCTACGATGACTTAGAAATAGAAAGGGACGCAATTATTAATTAAAATATCCATGAAAATTAATAGAATATTTAAAAATCTAAAAAAGAATACGACAAGTATGATCATTCATAGTACTTAATCCTTATCTTTAATCCTACGGGGAAATCTCTTTGTTTCATCCCCACAGGATCCCTCTTATCTTTAACTCCCTTGGACCATCCTCATCATCCTTCGGATTAATCTACGATGACTTAGAAATAGAAAGGAACGCAATAATTAATTAAAATATCCATGAAAATTAATAAAAAATATAAAAATCTAAATAAGAATACGTGAAGTAAGATCATTCATAGTACTTAATCCTTATCTTGTTATCCTCCTGAGAAATCTCTTTGTTTTATCCCCACAGGATCCATCTAATCTTTAACTCCCCTGGACCATCTTCATCATCCTTCGGATTAATCTGCGATGACTTAAAAATTGAAAGGGACGCAATTATTAATTAAAATATCCATGAAAATTATTATAAAATTTAAAAATCTAAATAAGAATACGACAAGTATGATCATTCATTGTACTTAATCCTTATCTGTTAATCCTCCTGAGAAATCTCTTTGTTTCATCCCCACAGGATCCCTCTAATCTTTAACTCCCCTGGACCATCTTCATCATCCTTTGGATTAATCTACGATGACTAAGAAATAGAAAGGGACGCAATTATTAATTAAAATATCCATGAAAATTAATGAAAAATTAAAAAATCTAATTTAGAATACGACAAGTATGATCATTCATAGTACTTAATCCTTATCTTTTAATACTCCTGAGAAATCTCTTTGTTTCATCCCCACAGGATCCCTCTAATCTTTAACTCCCCTGGACCATCTTCATCATCCTTCGGATTAATCTGCGATGACTTAGAAATAGAAAAGGACGCAATTATTAATTAAAATATCAATGAAAATTAATATAAAATATAAAAATCTAAATAAGAATACGACAAGTATGATCATTCATAGTGCTTAATCCTTATCTTGTAATCCTCCTGAGAAATCTCTTTGTTTCATCCCAACAGGATCCCTCTAATCTTTAACTCCCCTGGACCATCTTCATCATTCTTTGCATAAATCTACGATGACTTAGAAATAGAAAGGGACGCAATTATTATTTAAGATATCCATGAAAATTAATATAAAATTTAAAATTCTAAATAAGAATACGACAAGTATGATCATTCATAGTACTTAATCCTTCTCTTGTAATCCTCCTGAGAAATCTCTTTGTTTCATCCCCACAGGATCCCTCTAATCTATAACTCCCCTGAACCATCTTCATCATCCTACGGATTAATCTACGATGATTTAGAAATTGAAAGGGACGCAATGATTAATAAAAGTAAACATGAAAATTAATAAAATATATAAAAATCTAAATAAGAATATGAGAAGTAAGATCATTCATAGTACTTAATCCTTATCTTGTAATCCTCCTGAGAAATCTCTTTGTTTCATCCCCACTGAATCCCTCTAATCTTTAACTCCCCTGAACCATCTTCATCATCCTTCGGATTAATCTACGATGACTTAGAAATAGAAAGGGACGCAATTATCAATTAAAATATCCATGAAAATTAATAGAAAATTTTAGAATCTAAATAAGAATACGACAAGTATGATCATTCATAGTACTTAATCCTTATCTTGTAATCCTCCTGAGAAATCTCTTTGTTTCATCCCCAGGGATCCATCTAATCTTTCACTCCCTAGGACTATCTTCATCATCCTTCGAAATAATCTACGATGACATAGAAACAGAAAGGGACGCAATGATGAATTAAAATATCCATGAAAATTAATATAAAATTTAAAATTCTAAATAAGAATACGACAAGTATGATCATTTATAGTACTTAATCCTTATCTTGTAATCCTCCTGGGAAATCTCTTTGTTTCATCCCCACAGGATCCCTCTTATCTTTAACTCCCCTGGACCATTTTCATCATCCTTCGGATTAATCTGCAATGACTTAGAAATAGAAATGGACGCAATTATTAATTAAAATATCCATGAAATTTAATGAAAAATTTAAAAATCTTATTAAGAATACGACAAGTATGATCATTCATAGTACTTAATCCTTATCTTGTAATCCTACGGGGAAATCTCTTTGTTTCATCCCCACAGGATCCCTCTAATCTTTAACTCCCCTGGACCATCTTCATAATCCTTCGGATTAATCTACGATGACTTAGAAATTGAAAGGGACGCAATTATTAATTAGAATATCCATGAAAATTAATAAAAAATTTAAAAATCTAAATAAGAATACGACAAGTATGATCATTCATAGTACTTATTCCTTATCTTGTAATCCTACGGGGAAATCTCTTTGCTTCATCCCCACAGGATCCCTCTAATCTTTAACTCCCCTGGACCAACTTCATCATCCTTCTGATTAATCTACGATGACTTAGAAATAGAAAGGGACGTAATTATTAATTAAAATATCCATGAAAATTAATAAAAAATTTAAAAATCTAAATAAGAATATTACAAGTATGATCATTCTTAGTACTTAATCCTTATCTTGTAATCCTCCTGAGAAATCTCTTTGTTTCATCCCCACAGGATCCCTCTAATCTTTAACTCCCCTGGACCATCTTCATCATCCTTCGGATTAATCTACGATGACTTAGAAATAGAAAGGGACGCAATTATTAATTAAAATATCCATGAAAATTAATAGAAAATTTTAGAATCTAAATAAGAATACGACAAGTATGATCATTCATAGTACTTAATCCTTATCTTGTAATCCTCCTGAGAAATCTCTTTGTTTTATCCCCACAGGATCCCTCTAATCTTTAACTCCACTGGACCATCTTCATCATCCTTCGGATTAATCTCCGATGACTAAGAAATAGAAAGGGACGCAATTATTAATTAAAATATCCATGAAAATTAATAGAAAATTTTAGAATCTAAATATGAATACGACAGGTATGATCATTCATAGTACTTTATCCTTATCTTGTAATCCTCCTGGGAAATCTCTTTGTTACATCCCCACAGGATCCCTCTAATCTTTAACTCCCCTGACCCATCTTCATCATCCTACGGATTAATCTACGATGACTAAGAAATAGAAAGGGACGCAATTATTAATTAAAATATCCATGAAAATTAATAGAAAATTTTAGAATCTAAATTAGAATACGACAAGTATTATCATTCATAGTACTTAATCCTTATCTTGTAATCCTCCTGAGAAATCTCTTTGTTTCATTCCCACAGGATCCCTCTAATCTTTAACTCCCCTGGACCATTTTCATCACCCTTCGGATTAATCTGCAATGACTTAGAAATAGAAATGGACGCAATTATTAATTAAAATATCCATGAAAATTAATATAAAATTTAAAAATCTAAATAAGAATACGACAAGTATGATCATTGATAGTACTTAATCCTTCTCTATTAATCCTCCTGAGTAATCTCTTTGTTTCATCCCCACAGGATCCCTCTAATCTATAACTCCCCTGGACCATCTTCATCATCCTTCGGATTAATCTACGATGATTTAGAAATTGAAAGGGACGCAATGATTAATAAAAATAACCAAGAAAATTAATAAAAAATATAAAAATCTAAATAAGAATAGGAGAAGTAAGATCATTCATAGTACTTAATCCTCATCTTGTAATCCTCTTGAGAAATCTCTCTGTTTCATCCCCACAGGATCCCTCTAATCTTTAACTCCCCTGGACCATCTTAATCATCCTTCCGATTAATCAACGATGACTTAGAAATAGAAAGGGACACAATTATCAATTAAAATATCCATGAAAATTAATAGAAAGTTTTAGAATCTAAATAGGAATACGACAAGTATGATCATTCATAGTACTTAATCCTTATCTTGTAATCCTCCTGAGAAATCTCTTTGATTCATCCCCACAGGATCCCTCTAATCTTTAACTCCCCTGGACCATCTTCATCATCCTTCGGATTAATCTGCGAATACTTAGATATAGAATGGGACGCAATTATTAATTAGAATATCCATGAAAATTAATAAAAAATTTAAAAATCTAAATAAGAATACGACAAGTATGATCATTCATAGTACTTAATCCTTATCTTGTAATCCTACGGGGAAATCTCTTTGTTTCATCCCCACAGGATCCCTCTAATATTTAACTCCCCTGGACCATCTTCATCATCCTTCGGATTAATCTACGATGACTTAGAGATAGAAAGGGACGCAATTATTAATTAAAATATCCATGAAAATTAATATAAAATTTTAAAATCTAAATAAGAATACGACAAGTATGATCATTCATAGTACTTAATCCTTCTCTTGTAATCCTCCTGAGATATCTCTTTGTTTCATCCCCACAGGATCCCTCTAATCTTTAACTCCCCTGGACCATCTTCATCATCCTTCGGATTAATCTACGATGAATTTGAAATAGAAAGGGACGTAATGATTAATTAAAATATCCAAGAAAATTAATAAAAATTAAAAAATCTAAATAAGAATACGAGAAGTATGGTCATTCATAGTTATTAATCCTTATCTTGTAATCCTCCTGAGAAATCTCCTTGTTTCATCCCCACAGGATCCCTCTAATCTTTAACTCCCCTGGACCATCTTCATCATCCTTTGGATAAATCTACGATGACTTAGAAATAGAAAGGGACGCAATTATTAATTAAAATATCCATGAAAATTAATATAAAATTTAAAAATCTAAAAAAGAATACGACAGGTATGATCATTCATAGTAATTAATCCTTATCTTGTAATCCTACGGGGAAATCTGTTTGTTTCATCCCCACAGGATCCCTCTAATCTTTAACTCCCATGGACCATCTTCATCATCCTTCGGATCATTCTACGATGACTTAGAAATAGAAAGGGACGCAATTATTAATTAAAATATCCATGAACATTAATAGAAAATTTTAGAATCTAAATAAGAATACGACAAGTATGATCATTCATAGTACTTAATCCTTATCTTGTAATCCTCCTGGGAAATCTCTTTGTTTCATCCCCAAAGGATCCCTCTGATCTTTAACTCCCCTGGACCATCTTCATCATCCTTCGGATTAATCTACGATGCCTTAGAAATAGAAAGGGACGCAATTATTAATTAAAATATCCATGAAAATTAATAGAAAATTTTAGAATCTAAATATGAATACGACAAGTATGATCATTCATACTACTTAATCCTTATCTTGAAATCCTCCTGAGAAATCTCTTTGTTTCATCCTCACAAGATCCCTCTAATCTTTATCTCCACTGGACCATCTTCATCATCCTTCGGATTAATCTACGATGACTTAGAAATTGAAAGGGACGCAATTATAAATTAAAATATCCATGAAAATTAATAAAAAATTTAAAAATCTAAATAAGAATACGACAAGTATGATCATTCATAGTACTTAATCCTTATCTTGTAATCCCACGATAAAATCTCTTTGTTTCATCCCCACAGGATCCCTCTAATCTTTAACTCCCCTAGATCATCTTCATCATCCTTCGGATTAATCTACGATGACTTAGAAATAGAAAGGGACGCAATTATAAATTAAAATATCCATGAAAATTAATAAAAAAATTAAAAATCTAAATAAGAATACGAAAAGTGAGATCATTCATAGTACTTAATCCTTATCTTGTAATCCTATGGGGAAATCTCTTTGTTTCATCCCCACATGATCCCTCTAATCTTTAAGTCCCCTGGACCATCTTCATCATCCTTCGGATTAATCTACGATGACATAGAAATAGAAAGGGATGCAATTATTAATTAAAATATCCATGAAAATTAATAGAAAATTTTAGAATCTAAATAAGAATACGACAAGTATGATCATTCATACTACTTAATCCTTATCTTGTAATCCTCCTGAGAAATCTCTTTGTTTAATCCTCACAAGATCCCTCTAATCTTTATCTCCACTGGACAATCTTCATCATCCTTCGGATTAATCTACGATGACTTAGAAATAGAAAGGGACGCAATTATAAATTAAAATATCCATGAAAATTAATAAAAAAATTAAAAATCTAAATAAGAATACGACAAGTATGATCATTCATAGTACTTAATCCTTATCTTGTAATCCCACGATGAAATCTCTTTGTATCATCCCCACAGGATCCCTCTAATCTTTAACTCCCCTGGACCATCTTCATCATCCTTCGGATTAATCTACGATGACTTAGAAATAGAAAGGGACGCAATTATTAATTAAAATATCCATGAAAATTAATAAAAAATTTAAAAATCTCAATAAGAATACGACAAGTATGATCATTCATAGTACTTAATCCTTATCTTGTAATCCTCCTGAGAAATCTCTTTGTTTCATCCCCACAGGATCCCTCTAATCCTTAACTCCCCTGGACCATCTTTATCATCCTTCGGATTAATCTACGATGACTTAGAAATTGAAAGGGACGCAATTATTAATTAGAATATCCTTGAAAATTAATAAAAAATTTAAAAATCTCAATAAGAATACGACAAGTATGATCATTCATAGTACTTAATCCTTATCTTGTAATCCTCCTGAGAAATCTCTTTGTTTCATCCCCACAGGATCCCTCTAATCCTTAACTCCCCTGGACCATCTTTATCATCCTTCGGATTAATCTACGATGACATAGAAATAGAAAGGGATGCAATTATTAATTAAAATATCCATGAAAATTAATAGAAAATTTTAGAATCTAAATATGAATACGACTATTATGATTTTCATAGTACTTAATCCTTATCTTGTAATCCTCCTGGGAAATCTCTTTGTTTCATCCCCACAGGATCCCTCTAATCTGTAACTCCCCTAGACCATCTTCATCATCCTTCGGATTAATCTACGATGACTTAGGAATAGAAAGGGACGCAATTATTAATTAAAATATCCATGAAAATTAATAGAAAATTTTAGAATCAAAATATGAATACGACAGGTATGATCATTCATAGTACTTTATTAAATAAATCTTCATCATCCTTTGGATTAATCTGCGATGACTTAGATATAGAAAGGGACGCAATTATTAATTAGAATATCCATGAAAATTAATAAAAAATTTAAAAATCTAAATAAGAATACGACAAGTATGATCATTCATAGTACTTAATCCTTATCTTGTAATCCTACGGGGAAATCTCTTTGTTTCATCCCCACAGGATCCCTCTAATCTTTAACTCCCCTGGACCATCTTCATCATCCTTCGGATTAATCTACGATGACTAAGAAATAGAAAGGGACGCAATTATTAATTAAAATATCCATGAAAATTAACAGAAAATTTTAGAATCTAAATTAGAATACGACAAGTATGATCATTCATAGTGCTTAATCCTTATCTTGTAATCTTCCTGAGAAATCTCTTTGTTTCATCCCCACAAGATCCCTCTAATCTGTAACTCCCCTAGACCACCTTCATCATCCTTCGGAATAATCTATGATGACTTAGAAATAGAAAGGGACGCAATTATAAATTAAAATAACAATGAAATTAATAAAAAATTTAAAAATCTAAATAAGAATACGACAAGTTTGATCATTCATAGTACTTAATCCTTATCTTGTAATCCCACAGGGAAATCTCTCTGTTTCATCCACACAGGATCCCTGTAATCTTTAACTCCCTTGGACCATCTTCATCATCCTTCGGATTAATCTACGATGAATTTGAAATAGAAAGGGACGTAATGCTTAATTAAAATATCCAAAAAATTAATAAAAATTAAAAAATCTAAATAAGAATACGAGAAGTATGGTCATTCATAGTACTTAATCCTTATCTTGTAATCCTCCTGAAAAATCTCTTTCTTTCATCCCCACAGGATCCCTCTAATCTTTAACTCCCCTGGACGAACTTCATTATCCTTCTGATTAATCTACGATGACTAAGAAATAGAAAGGGACGCAATTATTAATTAAAATTTCCATGAAAATTAATAGAAAATTTTAGAATCTAAATATGAATACGACAAGTATGATCATTCATACTACTTAATCCTTATCTTGTAATCCTCCTGAGAAATCTCTTTGTTTCATCCTCACAAGATCCCTCTAATCTTTAACTCCACTGGACCATCTTCATCATCCTTCGGATTAATCTACGATGACTTAGAAATAGAAAGGGACGCAATTATAAATTAAAATATCCATGAAAATTAATAAAAAATTTAAAAATCTAAATAAGAATATGACAAGTATGATCATTCATAGTACTTAATCCTTATCTTGTAATCCCACGATGAAATCTCTTTGTTTCATCCCCACAGGATCCCTCTAATCTGTAACTCCCCTGGACCATCTTCATCATCCTTCGGATTAATCTACGATGACTTAGGAATAGAAACTGACGCAATTATTAATTAAAATATCCAAGAAAATTAATAGAAAATTTTAGAATCAAAATGAATACGACAGGTATGATCATTCATAGTACTTTATTAAATAAATCTTCATCATCCTTTGGATTAATCTGCGATGACTTAGATATAGAAAGGGACGCAATTATTAATTAGAATATCCACGAAAATTAATAAAAAATTTAAAAATCTAAATAAGAATACGACAAGTATGATCATTCATAGTACTTAATCCTTATCTTGTAATCCTACGGGGAAATCTCTTTGTTTCATCCCCACAGGATCCCTCTAATCTTTAAGTCCCCTGGACCATCTTCATCATCCTTCGGATTAATCTACGATGACTTAGAAATAGAAAGGGACGCAATTACTAATTAAAATATCCATGAAAATTAAAATAAAATTTAAAAATCTAAATAAGAATACGACAAGTATGATCATTCATAGTACTTAATCCTTCTCTTGTAATCCTCCTGAGAAATCTCTTTGTTTCATCCCCACAGGATCCCTCTAATCTTTAACTCCCCTGGACCATCTTCATCATCCTTCGGATTAATCTACGATGACATAGAAATAGAAAGGGATGCAATTATTAATTGAAATATCCATGAAAATTAATAGAAAATTTTAGAATCTAAATATGAATACGACTAGTATGATCATTCATAGTACTTAATCCTTATCTTGTAATCCTCCTGGGAAATCTCTTTGTTTCATCCCCACAGGATCCCTCTAATCTTTAACTCCCCTGGATCATCTTCATCATCCTTCGGATTAATCTACGATGACTAAGAAATAGAAAGGGACGCAATTATTAATTAAAATATCCATGAAAATTAATAGAAAATTTTAGAATCTAAATAAGAATACGACAAGTATGATCATTCATACTACTTAATCCTTATCTTGTAATTCTCCTGAGAAATCTCTTTGTTTCATCCTCACAAGATCCCTCTAATCTTTATCTCCACTGGACCATCTTCATCATCCTTCGGATTAATCTACGATGACTTAGAAATAGAAAGGGACGCAATTATTAATTAAAATATCCATGAAAATTAATAGAAAATTTTGAATCTAAATAAGAATACGTCAAGTATGATCATTCATACTACTTAATCCTTATCTTTTAATCCCACGGGGAAATCTCTTTGTTTGATCCCCACAGGATCCCTCTAATCTTTAACTCCCCTGGACCATCTTCATCATCCTTCGGATTAATCTGCGATGACTTAGATATAGAAAGGGACGCAATTATTAATTAGAATATCCATGAAAATTAATAAAAAAATTAAAAATCTCAATAAGAATACGACAAGTATGATCATTCATAATACTTAATCCTTATCTTGTAATCCTACGGGGAAATCTCTTTGTTTCATCAGCACAGGATCCCTCTAATCTTTAACTCCCATGGACCATCTTCATAATCCTTCGGATTATTCTACAATGACTTAGAAATAGAAAGGGACACAATTATAAATTAAAATATCCATGAAAATTAATAAAAAATTTAAAAATCTAAATAAGAATACGACAAGTATGATCATTCATAGTACTTAATCCTTCTCTTGTAATCCCACGATGAAATCACTTTGTTTCATCCCCACAGGATCCCTCTAATCTTTAACTCCCCTGGACCATCTTCGTCATCCTTCGGATTAATCTACGATGACATAGAAATAGAAAGGGATGCAATTATTAATTAAAATATCCATGAAAATTAATAGAAAATTTTAGAATCTAAATATGAATACGACTAGCATGATCATTCATAGTACTTAATCCTTATCTTGTAATCCTCCTGGGAAATCTCTTTGTTTCATCCCCACAGGATCCCTCTAATCTTTAACTCCCCTGGAGCATCTTCATCATCCTTCGGATTAATCTACGATGACTAAGAAATAGAAAGGGACGTAATGATTAATTAAAATATCCAAGAAAATTAATAAAAATTAAAAAATCTAAATAAGAATACGACAAGTTTGATCATTCATAGTACTTAATCCTTATCTTGTAATCCCACGGGGAAATCTCTTTGCTTCATCCCCACAGGATCCCTCTAATCTTTAACTCCCTTGGACCATCTTCATCATCCTTCGGATTAATCTACGATGAATTTGAAATAGAAAGGGACGTAATGATTAATTAAAATATCCAAGAAAATTAATAAAAATTAAAAAATCTAAATAAGAATACGAGAAGTATGGTCATTCATAGTACTTAAACATTATCTTGTAATCCTCCTGAAAAATCTCTTTCTTTCATCCCCACAGGATCCCTCTAATCTTTAACTCCCCTGGACGAACTTCATTATCCTTCTGATTAATCTACGATGACTTAGAAATTGAAAGGGACGCAATTATTAATAAGAATATCCTTGAAAATTAATAAAAAATTTAAAAATCTCAATAAGAATACGAAAAGTATGATCATTCATAGTACTTAATCCTTATCTTGTAATCCTCCTGAGAAATCTCTTTGTTTTATCCCCACAGAATCCTCTAATCTTTAACTCCCCTTGACCATCTTCATCATCCTTCGGATTAATCTACGATGACATAGAAATAGAAAGGGATGCAATTATTAATTAAAATATCCATGAAAATTAATAGAAAATTTTAGAATCTAAATATGAATACAACTAGTATGATCATTCATAGTACTTAATCCTTATCTTGTAATCCTCCTGGGAAATCTCTTTGTTTCATCCCCAAAGGATCCCTCTAATCTCTAACTCCACTGGACCATCTTCATCATCCTTCGGATTAATCTACGATGACTAAGAAATAGAAAGGGAGCAATTATTAATTAAAATATCCATGAAAATTAATAGAAAATTTTAGAATCTAAATAAGAATACGACAAGTATGATCATTCATAGTACTTAATCCTTATCTTGTAATCCTCCTGAGAAATCTCTTTGTTTCATCCTCACAAGATCCCTCTAATCTTTATCTCCACTGGACCATCTTCATCATCCTTCGGATTAATCTACGATGACTTAGAAATAGAAAGGGACGCAATTATAAATTAAAATATCCATGAAAATTAATAAAAAATTTAAAAATCTAAATAAGAATACGACAAGTATGATCATTCATAGTACTTAATCCTTCTCTTGTAATCCTCCTAAGAAATCTCTTTGTTTCATCCCCACACTATCCCTCTAATCTTAAACTCCCCTGGACCATCTTCATCATCCTTTGGATTAATCTACGATGACTTAGAAATAGAATGGGACGATTTTAGTAATTAAAATATGCATGAAATTTAATATAAAATTTAAAATTCTAAGTAAGAATACGACAAGTATGATCATTCATAGTACTTAATCCTTATCCTGTAATCCCATGGGGAAATCTCTTTGTATGATCCCCACAGGATCCCTCTAATCTTTAACTCCCCTGGACCATCTTCATCATCCTTCGGATTAATCTGCGATGACTTAGATATAGAAAGGGACGCAATTATTAATTAGAATATCAATGAAAATTAATAAAAAAATTAAAAATCTCAATAAGAATACGACAAGTATGATCATTCATAATACTTAATCCTTATCTTGTAATCCTACGGGGAAATCTCTTTGTTTCATCCCCACACTATCCCTCTAATCTTTAACTCCCCTGGACCATCTTCATCATCCTTCCGATTAATCTACGATGACAAAGAAATTGAAAGTGACGCAATTCTTAATTAATATATCCATTAAAATTTATATAAAATTTAAAAATCTAAAAAAGAATACGACAAGTATGATCATTCATAGTACTTAATCCTTATCTTGTAATCCTCCTGAGAACTCTCTTTGTTTCATCCCCACAGGATCCCTCTAATCTTAAACTCCCCTGGACCATCTTCATCATCCTTCGGATTAATCTACGATGACATAGAAATAGGAAGGGATGCAATTATTAATTAAAATATCCATGAAAATTAATAGAAAATTTTAGAATCTAAATATGAATACGACTAGTATGATCATTCATAGTACTTAATCCTTATCTTGTAATCCTCCTGGGAAATCTCTTTGTTTCATCCCCACAGGATCCCTCTAATCTTTAACTCCCCTGGACCATCTTCATCATCCTTCAGATTAATCTACGATGACTTAGAAATAGAAAGGGTCGCAATTATCAATTAAAATATCCATGAAAATTAATAGAAAATTTTAGAATCTAAATAAGAATACGACAAGTATGATCATTCATAGTACTTAATCCTTATCTTGTAATCCTCCTGAGAAATCTCTTTGTTTCATCCCCACAAGATCCCTCTAATCTTTAACTCCCCTGGACCATCTTCATCATCCTTCCGATTAATCTACGATGACAAAGAAATTGAAAGTGACGCAATTCTTAATTAATATATCCATTAAAATTTAATATAAAATTTAAAATTCTAAGTAAGAATACGACAAGTATGATCATTCATAGTACTTAATCCTTATCTTGTAATCCCACGGGGAAATCTCTTTGTTTGATCCCCACAGGATCCCTCTAATCTTTAACTCCCCTGGACCATCTTCATCATCCTTCGGATTAATCTGCGATGACTTAGATATAGAAAGGGACGCAATTATTAATTAGAATATCCATGAAAATTAATAAAAAAATTAAAAATCTCAATAAGAATACGACAAGTATGATCATTCATAATACTTAATCCTTATCTTGTAATCCTACGGGGAAATCTCTTTGTTTCATCCCCACACTATCCCTCTAATCTTTAACTCCCCTGGACCATCTTCATCATCCTTCCGATTAATCTACGATGACAAAGAAATTGAAAGTGACGCAATTCTTAATTAATATATCCATTAAAATTTATATAAAATTTAAAAATCTAAAAAAGAATACGACAAGTATGATCATTCATAGTACTTAATCCTTATCTTGTAATCCTCCTGAGAACTCTCTTTGTTTCATCCCCACAGGATCCCTCTAATCTTAAACTCCCCTGGACCATCTTCATCATCCTTCGGATTAATCTACGATGACATAGAAATAGGAAGGGATGCAATTATTAATTAAAATATCCATGAAAATTAATAGAAAATTTTAGAATCTAAATATGAATACGACTAGTATGATCATTCATAGTACTTAATCCTTATCTTGTAATCCTCCTGGGAAATCTCTTTGTTTCATCCCCACAGGATCCCTCTAATCTTTAACTCCCCTGGACCATCTTCATCATCCTTCAGATTAATCTACGATGACTTAGAAATAGAAAGGGACGCAATTATCAATTAAAATATCCATGAAAATTAATAGAAAATTTTAGAATCTAAATAAGAATACGACAAGTATGATCATTCATAGTACTTAATCCTTATCTTGTAATCCTCCTGAGAAATCTCTTTGTTTCATCCCCACAAGATCCCTCTAATCTTTATCTCCCCTGGACCATCTTCATCATCCTTCGGATTAATCTACGATGACTTAGAAATAGAAAGGGACGCAATTATAAATTAAAATATCCATGAAAATTAATAAAAAATTTAAAAATCTAAATAAGAATACGACAAGTATGATCATTCATAGTACTTAATCCTTATCTTGTAATCCCACGGTGAAATCTCTTTGTTTCATCCCCACAGGATCCCTCTAATCTTTAACTCCCCTAGACCATCTTCATCATCCTTCGGATTAATCTACGATGACTTAGAAATAGAAAGGGACGCAATTATTAATTAAAATATGTATGAAAATTAATAGAAAATTATAGAATCTAAATAAGAATACGACAAGTATGATCATTCATAGTACTTAATCCTTATCTTGTAATCCTCCTGAGAAATCTCTTTGTTTCATCCCCACAAGATCCCTATAATCTTTATCTCCCCTAGACCATCTTCATCATCCTTCGGATAAATCTACGATGACTTAGAAATAGAAAGGGACGCAATTATAAATTAATATATCCATGAAAATTAATAAAAAATTTAAAAATCTAAATAAGAATACGACAGGTATGATCATTCATAGTACTTAATCCTTATCTTGTAATCCCACGGTGAATTCTCTTTGTTTCATCCCCACAGGATCCCTCTAATCTTTAACTCCCCTGGACCATCTTCATCATCTTCGGATTAATCTACGATGACTTTGAAATAGAAAGGGACGCAATTATTAATTAAAATATCCATGAAAATCAATAGAAAATTTTAGAATCTAAATAAGAATACGACAAGTACGATCTTTCATAGTACTTAATCCTTATCTTGTAATTCTCCTGAGAAATCTCTTTGTTTCATCCCCACAGGATCCCTCTAATCTTTAACTCCCCTGGACCATCTTCATCATCCTTCGGATTAATCTGCGATGACTTAGAAATTGAAAGGGACGCAATTATTAATTAAAATATCCATGAAAATTAATATAAAATTTAAAAATCTAAATAAGAATACGACAAGTATGATCATTCATAGTACTTAATCCTTATCTGTTAATCCTAACGAGAAATCTCTTTGTTTCATCCCCACAGGATCCCTCTAATCTTTAAATCCCCTGCACCATCTTCATCATCCTTTGGATTAATCTACGATGACTTAGAAATAGAAAGGGACGCAATTATTAATTAAAATATCAAAGAAAATTAATAAAAAATTGAAAAATCTAAATAAGAATACGAGAAGTAAGATCATTCATAGTACATAATCCTTATCTTGTAATCCTCCTGAGAAATCTCTTTGTTTCATCCCCACTGAATCTCTCTAATCTTTAACTCCCCTGGACCATCTTCATCATCCTTCGGATTAATCTACGATGACTTAGAAATAGAAAGGGACGCAATTATCAATTAAAATATCCATGAAAATTAATAGAAAATTTTAGAATCTAAATAAGAATACGACAAGTATGATCATTCATAGTACTTAATCCTTATCTTGTAATCCTCCTGAAAAATCTCTTTGTTTCATCCCCACAGGATCCCTCTAATCTTTAACTCCCCTGGACGAAATTCATTATCCTTCTGATTAATCTACGATGACTTAGAAATTGAAAGGGACGCAATTATTAATTAGAATATCCATGAAAAATAATAAAAAATTTAAAAATCTAAATAGGAATACGACAAGTATGATCATTCATAGTACTTAATCCTTATCTTGTAATCCTATTGAGAAATCTCTTTGTTTCATCCCCACAGGATCCCTCTAATCTTTAACTCCCCTGGACAATCTTCATCATCCTTCGGATTAATCTGCGATGACTTAGAAATAGAAAGGGACGCAATTATTAATTAAAATATCCATGAAAATTAATATAAAATTTAAAAATCTAAATAAGAATACGACAAGTATGATCATTCATAGTACTTAATCCTTATCTTGTAATCCTCCTGAGAAATCTCTTTGTTTCATCCCCACAGGATCCCTCTAATCTTTAACTCCCCTGGACCATTTTCATCATCCTTCGGATTAATCTGCAATGACTTAGAAATAGAAATGGACGCAATTATTAATTAAAATATCCATGAAATTTAATGAAAAATTAAAAAATGTAATTAAGAATACGACAAGTATGATCATTCATAGTACTTAATCCTTATCTTGTAATCCTCCTGAGAAATCTCTTTGTTTCATCCCCACAGGATCCCTCTAATCATTAACTCCCCTGGACCATCTTCATCATCCTTCGGATTAATCTACGATGACTTAGAAATAGAACGGGACGCAATTATCAATTAAAATATCCATGAAAATTAATAGAAAATTTTAGAATCTAAATAAGAATACGACAAGTATGATCACTCATAGTACTTAATCTTTATCTTGTAATCCTACGGGGAAATTTCTTTGTTACATCCCCACAGGTTCCCTCTAATCATTAACTCCCTTGGACCAACTTCATCATCTTTCTGATTAATCTACGATGACTTAGAAATAGAAAGGGACGCAATTATTAATTAAAGTATCCATGAAAATTAATAAAAAATATAAAAATTTAATTAAGAATACGACAAGTATGATCATTCATAGTACTTAATCCTTCTCTTGTAATCCTCCTGAGAAATCTCTTTGTTTCATCCCCACAGGATCCCTCTAATCTTTAACTCCCCTGGACCATTTTCATCATCCTTTGGATTAATCTACGATGACATAGAAATAGAAAGGGACGCAATTATTAATTAAAATATCCATGAAAATTAATAGAAAATTTTAGAATCTAAATATGAATACGACGAGTATGATCATTCATAGTACTTAATCCTTATCTTGTAATCCTCCTGGGAAATCTCTTTGTTTCATCCCCACAGGATCCCTCTAATCATTAACTCCCCTGGACCATCTTCATCATCCTTCGGATTAATCTACGATGACTTAGAAATAGAAAGGGACGCAATGATTAATAAAAATAACCAAGAAAATTAATAAAAAATATAAAAATCTAAATAAGAATACGAGAAGTAAGATCATTCATAGTACTTAATCCTTATCTTGTAATGCTACGGGAAAATCTCTTTGTTTCATCCCCACAGGATCCCTCAAATCATTAACTCCCCTGGACAATCTTCATCATCCTTCGGATAAATCTGCGATGACTTAGAAATAGAAAGGGAAACAATTATTAATTAAAATATCCATGAAAATTAATATAAAATTTAAAAATCTAAATAAGAATATGACAAGTTTGATCATTCATAGTACTTAATCCTTCTCTTGTAATCCTCCTGAGAAATCTCTTTGTTTCATCCCCACAGGATCCCTCTAATCTTTAACTCCCCTGGACCATTTTCATCATCCTTTGGATTAATCTACGATGACATAGAAATAGAAAGGGACGCAATTATTAATTAAAATATCCATGAAAATTAATAGAAAATTTTAGAATCTAAATATGAATACGACGAGTATGATCATTCATAGTACTTAATCCTTATCTTGTAATCCTCCTGGGAAATCTCTTTGTTTCATCCTCACAGGATCCCTCTAATCTTTAACTCCCCTGGACAATCTTCATCATCCTTCGGATTAATCTGCGATGACTTAGAAATAGAAAGGGACGCAATTATTAATTAAAATATCCATGAAAATTAATATAAAATTTAAAAATCTAAATAAGAATACGACAAGTATGATCATTCATAGTACTTAATCCTTATCTTGTAATCCTCCTGAGAAATCTCTTTGTTTCATCCCCACAGGATCCCTCTAATCTTTAACTCCCCTGGACCATTTTCATCATCCTTCGGATTAATCTGCAATGACTTAGAAATAGAAATGGACGCAATTATTAATTAAAATATCCATGAAATTTAATGAAAAATTAAAAAATGTAATTAAGAATACGACAAGTATGATCATTCATAGTACTTAATCCTTATCTTGTAATCCTCCTGAGAAATCTCTTTGTTTCATCCCCACAGGATCCCTCTAATCATTAACTCCCCTGGACCATCTTCATCATCCTTCGGATTAATCTACGATGACTTAGAAATAGAACGGGACGCAATTATCAATTAAAATATCCATGAAAATTAATAGAAAATTTTAGAATCTAAATAAGAATACGACAAGTATGATCACTCATAGTACTTAATCTTTATCTTGTAATCCTACGGGGAAATTTCTTTGTTACATCCCCACAGGTTCCCTCTAATCATTAACTCCCTTGGACCAACTTCATCATCTTTCTGATTAATCTACGATGACTTAGAAATAGAAAGGGACGCAATTATTAATTAAAGTATCCATGAAAATTAATAAAAAATATAAAAATTTAATTAAGAATACGACAAGTATGATCATTCATAGTACTTAATCCTTCTCTTGTAATCCTCCTGAGAAATCTCTTTGTTTCATCCCCACAGGATCCCTCTAATCTTTAACTCCCCTGGACCATTTTCATCATCCTTTGGATTAATCTACGATGACATAGAAATAGAAAGGGACGCAATTATTAATTAAAATATCCATGAAAATTAATAGAAAATTTTAGAATCTAAATATGAATACGACGAGTATGATCATTCATAGTACTTAATCCTTATCTTGTAATCCTCCTGGGAAATCTCTTTGTTTCATCCCCACAGGATCCCTCTAATCATTAACTCCCCTGGACCATCTTCATCATCCTTCGGATTAATCTACGATGACTTAGAAATAGAAAGGGACGCAATGATTAATAAAAATAACCAAGAAAATTAATAAAAAATATAAAAATCTAAATAAGAATACGAGAAGTAAGATCATTCATAGTACTTAATCCTTATCTTGTAATGCTACGGGAAAATCTCTTTGTTTCATCCCCACAGGATCCCTCAAATCATTAACTCCCCTGGACAATCTTCATCATCCTTCGGATAAATCTGCGATGACTTAGAAATAGAAAGGGAAACAATTATTAATTAAAATATCCATGAAAATTAATATAAAATTTAAAAATCTAAATAAGAATATGACAAGTTTGATCATTCATAGTACTTAATCCTTCTCTTGTAATCCTCCTGAGAAATCTCTTTGTTTCATCCCCACAGGATCCCTCTAATCTTTAACTCCCCTGGACCATTTTCATCATCCTTTGGATTAATCTACGATGACATAGAAATAGAAAGGGACGCAATTATTAATTAAAATATCCATGAAAATTAATAGAAAATTTTAGAATCTAAATATGAATACGACGAGTATGATCATTCATAGTACTTAATCCTTATCTTGTAATCCTCCTGGGAAATCTCTTTGTTTCATCCTCACAGGATCCCTCTAATCTTTAACTCCCCTGGACCATCTTCATCATCCTTCGGATTAATCTACGATGACTAAGAAATAGAAAGGGACGCAATTATTAATTAAAATATCCATGAAAATTAATAAAAAATTTAAGAATCTAAATTAGAATACGACAAGTATGATAATTCATAGTGCTTAATCCTTATCTTGTAATCCTCGTGAGAAATCTCTTTGTTTCATCCCCACATGATCCCTCTAACCTTCAACTCCCCTGGACCATCTTCATCATCCTTCGGATTAATCTACGATGACTTAGAAATAGAAAGGGACGCAATTATAAATTAAAATATCCATGAAAATTTATAAAAAATTTAAAAATCTAAATAAGAATACGACAAGTATGATCATTCATAGTACTTAATCCTTATCTTGTAATCCCACGGGGAAATCTCTTTGTTTCGTCCCCACAGGATCCCTCTAATCTTTAACTCCCCTGGACCATCTTCATCATCCTTCGGATTAATCTACGATGACTTAGAAATAGAAAGGGACGCAATTATTAATTAAAATATCCATGAAAATTAATAGAAAATTTTAGAATCTAAATAAGAATACGACAAGTATGATCATTCATAGTACTAAATCCTTATCTTGTAATCCTCCTGAGAAATCTCTTTGTTTCATCCCCACAGGATCCCTCTAATCTTCAACTCCCCGGGACCATCTTCATCATCCTTCGGATTAATCTGCGATGACTTAGAAATTGAAAGGGACGCAATTATTAATTAAAATATCCATGAAAATTAATATAAAATTTAAAAATCTAAATAAGAATACGACAAGTATGATCATTCATAGTACTTAATCCTTATCTTGTAATCCTCCTGAGAAATCTCTTTGTTTCATCCCCACAGGATCCCTCTAATCTTTAACTCCAATGGACCATTTTCATCATCCTTCGGATTAATCTGCGATGATTTAGAAATAGAAAGGGACGCAGTTATTTATTAAAATATCCATGAAAATTAATAAAAAATTTAAAAATCTAAATAAGAATACGACAAGTATGATCATTCATAGTACTTAATCCTTCTCTTGTAATCCTCCTGAGAAATCTCTTTGTTTCATCCCCACAGGATCCCTCTAATCTTTAACTCCCCTGGACCATCTTCATCATCCTTCGGATTAATCTGCGATGACTTAGATATAGAAAGGGACAAAATTATTAATTAGAATATCCATGAAAATTAATAAAAAATTTAAAAATCTAAATAAGAATACGACAAGTATGATCATTCATAGTACTTAATCCTTATCTTGTAATCCTACGGGGAAATCTCTTTGTTTCATCCCCACAGGATCCCTCTAATCTTTAACTCCCCTGGACCATCTTCATCATCCTTCGGATTAATCTACGATGACTTTGAAATAGAAAGGGACGCAATTATTAATTAAAATACCCATGAAATTTAATATAAAATTTAAAAATCTAAATAAGAATACGACAAGTATGATCATTCATAGTACTTAATCCTTCTCTTGTAATCCTCCTGAGAAATCTCTTTGTTTCATCCCCACAGGATCCCTCTAATCTTTAACTCCCCTGGACCATTTTCATCATCCTTCGGATTAATCTACGATGACTTAGAAATAGAAAGGGACGCAATTATTAATTAAAATACCCATAAAAATTAATATAAAATTTAAAAATCTAAATAAGAATACGACAAGTATGATCATTCATAGTACTTAATCCTTCTCTTGTAAACCTCCTGAGAAATCTCTTTGTTTCATCCCCACAGGATCCCTCTAATCTTTAAATCCCCTGGAACATCTTCATCATCCTTCGGATTAATCTACGATGAATTTGAAATAGAAAGGGGCGTAATGATTAATTAAAATATCCAAGAAAATTAATAAAAATTAAAAAATCTAAATAAGAATACGAGAAGTATGGTCATTCATAGTACTTAATCCTTATCTTGCAATCCTCCTGAGAAATCTCTTAGTTTCATCCCCACAGGATCCCTCTAATCTTTAACTCCCCTGGACCATCTTCATCATCCTTCGGATTAATCTACGATGACTTAGAAATAGAAAGGGACGCAATTATTAATTAAATTACCATGAAAATTAATAGAAAATTTTCGAATCTAAATAAGAATACGACAAGTACGATAATTCATAGTACTTAATCCTTATCTTGTAATCCTTCTGAGAAATCTCTTTGTTTCATTCCCACAAGATCCCTCTAATCTTTAACTCCCCTGGACCATCTTCATCATCCTTCCGATTAATCTGCGATAACTTAGAAATAGAAAGGGACGCAATTATTAATTAAAATATCCATGAAAATTAATGAAAAATTTAAAAATCTAATTAAGAATACGACAAGTATGATCATTCATAGTACTTAATCCTTATCTTGTAATACTCCTGAGAAATCTCTTTGTTTCATCCCCACTGGATCCCTCTAATCTTTAACTCCACTGGACCATCTTCATCATCCTTCGGATTAATCTACGATGACTTAGAAATAGAAAGGGACGCAATTATTAATTAAAATATGTATGAAAATTAATAAAAATTTTAAAATCTAAATAAGAATACGACAAGTATGATCATTCATAGTACTTAATCCTTATCTTGTAATCCTCCTGAGAAATCTCTCTGTTTCATTCCCACAGGATCCCTCTAATCTTTAACTCCCCTGGACCATCTTCAACATCCTTTGCATAAATCTACGATGACTTAGAAATAGAAAGGGACGCAATTATTAATTAAGATATCCATGAAAATTAATGTAAAATTTAAAATTCTAAATAAGAATACGACAAGTATGATCATTCATAGTACTTAATCCTTATCTTGTAATCCTCCTGAGAAATCTCTTTGGTTCATCCCCACAGGATCCCTCTAATCTTTAACTCCCCTAGACCATCTTCATCATCCTTCGGATAAATCTCCGATGACATAGAAATAGAAAGGGACGCAATTATTAATTAAAATATCCATGAAAATTAATAGAAAATTTTAGAATCTAAATAAGAATACGACAAGTATGATCATTCATAGTACTTAATCCTTATCTTGTAATCCTCCTGAGAAATCTCTTTGGTTCATCCCCACAGGATCCCTCTAATGTTTAACTCCCTTGGACCATCTTCATCATCCATCGGATTAATCTACGATGACTTAGAAATAGAAAGGGACGCAATTATTAATTAAAATATCAATGAAAATTAATATAAAATTTAAAAATCTAAATAAGAATACGAAGGGTATGATCATTCATAGTACTTAATCCTTCTCTTGTAATCCTCCTGAGAAATCTCTTTGTTTCATCCCCACAGGATCCCTCTAATCTATAACTCCCCTGGACCATCTTCATCATCCTTCGGATTAATCTACGATGACTTAGAAATAGAAAGGGACGCAATGATGAATTAAAATATCCATGAAAATTAATATAAATTTAAAATTCTTAATAAGAATACGACAAGTATGATCATTCATAGTACTTAATCCTTATCTTGTAATCCTCCTGAGAAATCTTTTTGTTTCATCCCCACACTATCCCTCTAATCTTTAACTCCCCTGGACCATCTTCATCATCCTTCGGATTAATCTACGATGACTTAGAAATAGAAAGGGACGCAATTATTAATTAAAATATCCATGAAAATTAATAGAAAATTTTCGAATCTAAATAAGAATACGACAAGTACGATAATTCATAGTACTTAATCCTTATCTTGTAATCCTCCTGAGAAATCTCTTTGTTTCATCCCCACAAGATCCCTCTAATCTTTAACTCCCCTGGACCATCTTCATCATCCTTCCGATTAATCTACGATAACTTAGAAATAGAAAGGGACGCAATTATTAATTAAAATATCCATGAAAATTAATGAAAAATTTAAAAATCTAATTAAGAATACGACAAGTATGATCATTCATAGTACTTAATCCTTATCTTGTAATCCTCCTGAGAAATCTCTTTGTTTCATCCCCACAGGATCCCTCTTATCTTTAACTCCACTGGACCATCTTCATCATCCTTCGGATTAATCTACGATGACTTAGAAATAGAAAGGGACGCAATTATTAATTAAAATATCTATGAAAATTAATAAAAATTTTAAAATCTAAATAAGAATACGACAAGTATGATCATTCATAGTACTTAATCCTTATCTTGTAATCCTCCTGAGAAATCTCTCTGTTTCATCCCCACACTATCCCTCTAATCTTTAACTCCCCTGGACCATCTTCATCATCCTTCGGATTAATCTACGATGACTTAGAAATAGAAAGGGACGCAATTATTAATTAAAATATCCATGAAAATTAATAAAAATTAAAAAATCTAAATAAGAATACGAGAAGTATGGTCATTCATAGTACTTAATCCTTATCTTGCAATCCTCCTGAGAAATCTCTTTGTTTCATCCCCACAGGATCCCTCTAATCTTTAACTCCCCTGGACGAACTTCATTATCCTTCTGATTAATCTTCGATGACTTAGAAATTGAAAGGGACGCAATTATTAATTAGAATATCCATGAAAATTAATAAAAAATTTAAAAATCTAAATAAGAATACGACAAGTATGATCATTCATAGTACTTAATCCTTATCATGTAATCCTCCTGAGAAATCTCTTTGTTTCATCCCGACAGGATCCCTCTAATCTTTAACTCCAATGGACCATTTTCATCATCCTTCGGATTAATCTGCGATGACTTAGAAATAGAAAGGGACGCAATTATTAATTAGAATATCCATGAAAATTAATAAAAAATTTAAAAATCTAAATAAGAATACGACAAGTATGATCATTCATAGTACTTAATCCTTATCTTGTAATCCTCCTGAGAAATCTCTCTGTTTCATCCCCACAGGATCCCTCTAATCTTTAACTCCCCTGGACAATCTTCATCATCCTTCGCATTAATCTGCGATGACTTAGAAATAGAAAGGGACGCAATTATTAATTAAAATATCCATGAAAATTAATATAAAATTTAAAAATCTAAATAAGAATACGACAAGTATGATCATTCATAGTACTTAATCCTTATCTTGTAATCCTCCTGAGAAATCTCTTTGTTTCATCCCCACAGGATCCCTCTAATCTTTAACTGCCCTGGACCATTTTCATCATCCTTCGGATTAATCTGCAATGACTTAGAAATAGAAATGGACGCAATTATTAATTAAAATATACATGAAATTTAATGAAAAATTCAAAAATGTAATTAAGAATACGACAAGTATGATCATTCATAGTACTTAATCCTTATCTTGTAATCCTACGGGGAAATCTCTTTGTTTCATCCCCACAGGATCCCTCTAATCTTTAACTCCCCTGGACCATCTTCATCATCCTTCGGATTAATCTACGATGACTTTGAAATAGAAAGGGACGCAATTATTAATTAAAATACCCATGAAATTTAATATAAAATTTAAAAATCTAAATAAGAATACGACAAGTATGATCATTCATAGTACTTAATCCTTCTCTTGTAATCCTCCTGAGAAATCTCTTTGTTTCATCCCCACAGGATCCCTCTAATCTTTAACTCCCCTGGACCATTTTCATCATCCTTCGGATTAATCTACGATGACTTTGAAATAGAAAGGGACGCAATTATTAATTAAAATACCCATAAAAATTAATATAAAATTTAAAAATCTAAATAAGAATACGACAAGTATGATCATTCATAGTACTTAATCCTTCTCTTGTAAACCTCCTGAGAAATCTCTTTGTTTCATCCCCACAGGATCCCTCTAATCTTTAAATCCCCTGGAACATCTTCATCATCCTTCGGATTAATCTACGATGAATTTGAAATAGAAAGGGGCGTAATGATTAATTAAAATATCCAAGAAAATTAATAAAAATTAAAAAATCTAAATAAGAATACGAGAAGTATGGTCATTCATAGTACTTAATCCTTATCTTGCAATCCTCCTGAGAAATCTCTTAGTTTCATCCCCACAGGATCCCTCTAATCTTTAACTCCCCTGGACCATCTTCATCATCCTTCGGATTAATCTACGATGACTTAGAAATAGAAAGGGACGCAATTATTAATTAAATTACCATGAAAATTAATAGAAAATTTTCGAATCTAAATAAGAATACGACAAGTACGATAATTCATAGTACTTAATCCTTATCTTGTAATCCTTCTGAGAAATCTCTTTGTTTCATCCCCACAAGATCCCTCTAATCTTTAACTCCCCTGGACCATCTTCATCATCCTTCCGATTAATCTGCGATAACTTAGAAATAGAAAGGGACGCAATTATTAATTAATATATCCATGAAAATTAATGAAAAATTTAAAAATCTAATTAAGAATACGACAAGTATGATCATTCATAGTACTTAATCCTTATCTTGTAATACTCCTGAGAAATCTCTTTGTTTCATCCCCACTGGATCCCTCTAATCTTTAACTCCACTGGACCATCTTCATCATCCTTCGGATTAATCTACGATGACTTAGAAATAGAAAGGGACGCAATTATTAATTAAAATATGTATGAAAATTAATAAAAATTTTAAAATCTAAATAAGAATACGACAAGTATGATCATTCATAGTACTTAATCCTTATCTTGTAATCCTCCTGAGAAATCTCTCTGTTTCATTCCCACAGGATCCCTCTAATCTTTAACTCCCCTGGACCATCTTCAACATCCTTTGCATAAATCTACGATGACTTAGAAATAGAAAGGGACGCAATTATTAATTAAGATATCCATGAAAATTAATGTAAAATTTAAAATTCTAAATAAGAATACGACAAGTATGATCATTCATAGTACTTAATCCTTATCTTGTAATCCTCCTGAGAAATCTCTTTGGTTCATCCCCACAGGATCCCTCTAATCTTTAACTCCCCTAGACCATCTTCATCATCCTTCGGATAAATCTCCGATGACATAGAAATAGAAAGGGACGCAATTATTAATTAAAATATCCATTAAAATTAATAGAAAATTTTAGAATCTAAATAAGAATACGACAAGTATGATCATTCATAGTACTTAATCCTTATCTTGTAATCCTCCTGAGAAATCTCTTTGGTTCATCCCCACAGGATCCCTCTAATCTTTAACTCCCCTGGACCATCTTCATCATCCATCGGATTAATCTACGATGACTTAGAAATAGAAAGGGACGCAATTATTAATTAAAATATCAATGAAAATTAATATAAAATTTAAAAATCTAAATAAGAATACGAAGGGTATGATCATTCATAGTACTTAATCCTTCTCTTGTAATCCTCCTGAGAAATCTCTTTGTTTCATCCCCACAGGATCCCTCTAATCTATAACTCCCCTGGACCATCTTCATCATCCTTCGGATTAATCTACGATGACTTAGAAATAGAAAGGGACGCAATGATGAATTAAAATATCCATGAAAATTAATATAAATTTAAAATTCTTAATAAGAATACGACAAGTATGATCATTCATAGTACTTAATCCTTATCTTGTAATCCTCCTGAGAAATCTTTTTGTTTCATCCCCACACTATCCCTCTAATCTTTAACTCCCCTGGACCATCTTCATCATCCTTCGGATTAATCTACGATGACTTAGAAATAGAAAGGGACGCAATTATTAATTAAAATATCCATGAAAATTAATAGAAAATTTTCGAATCTAAATAAGAATACGACAAGTACGATAATTCATAGTACTTAATCCTTATCTTGTAATCCTCCTGAGAAATCTCTTTGTTTCATCCCCACAAGATCCCTCTAATCTTTAACTCCCCTGGACCATCTTCATCATCCTTCCGATTAATCTACGATAACTTAGAAATAGAAAGGGACGCAATTATTAATTAAAATATCCATGAAAATTAATGAAAAATTTAAAAATCTAATTAAGAATACGACAAGTATGATCATTCATAGTACTTAATCCTTATCTTGTAATCCTCCTGAGAAATCTCTTTGTTTCATCCCCACAGGATCCCTCTTATCTTTAACTCCACTGGACCATCTTCATCATCCTTCGGATTAATCTACGATGACTTAGAAATAGAAAGGGACGCAATTATTAATTAAAATATCTATGAAAATTAATAAAAATTTTAAAATCTAAATAAGAATACGACAAGTATGATCATTCATAGTACTTAATCCTTATCTTGTAATCCTCCTGAGAAATCTCTCTGTTTCATCCCCACACTATCCCTCTAATCTTTAACTCCCCTGGACCATCTTCATCATCCTTCGGATTAATCTACGATGACTTAGAAATAGAAAGGGACGCAATTATTAATTAAAATATCCATGAAAATTAATAAAAATTAAAAAATCTAAATAAGAATACGAGAAGTATGGTCATTCATAGTACTTAATCCTTATCTTGCAATCCTCCTGAGAAATCTCTTTGTTTCATCCCCACAGGATCCCTCTAATCTTTAACTCCCCTGGACGAACTTCATTATCCTTCTGATTAATCTTCGATGACTTAGAAATTGAAAGGGACGCAATTATTAATTAGAATATCCATGAAAATTAATAAAAAATTTAAAAATCTAAATAAGAATACGACAAGTATGATCATTCATAGTACTTAATCCTTATCATGTAATCCTCCTGAGAAATCTCTTTGTTTCATCCCGACAGGATCCCTCTAATCTTTAACTCCAATGGACCATTTTCATCATCCTTCGGATTAATCTGCGATGACTTAGAAATAGAAAGGGACGCAATTATTAATTAAAATATCCATGAAAATTAATATAAATTTAAAATTCTTAATAAGAATACGACAAGTATGATCATTCATAGTACTTAATCCTTATCTTGTAATCCTCCTGAGAAATCTTTTTGTTTCATCCCCACACTATCCCTCTAATCTTTAACTCCCCTGGACCATCTTCATCATCCTTCGGATTAATCTACGATGACTTAGAAATAGAAAGGGACGCAATTATTAATTAAAATATCCATGAAAATTAATAGAAAATTTTAGAATCTAAATAAGAATACGACAAGTATGATCATTCATAGTACTTAATCCTTATCTTGTAATCCTCCTGAGAAATCTCTTTGGTTCATCCCCACAGGATCCCTCTAATCTTTAACTCCCCTGGACCATCTTCATCATCCATCGGATTAATCTACGATGACTTAGAAATAGAAAGGGACGCAATTATTAATTAAAATATCAATGAAAATTAATATAAAATTTAAAAATCTAAATAAGAATACGAAGGGTATGATCATTCATAGTACTTAATCCTTCTCTTGTAATCCTCCTGAGAAATCTCTTTGTTTCATCCCCACAGGATCCCTCTAATCTATAACTCCCCTGGACCATCTTCATCATCCTTCGGATTAATCTACGATGACTTAGAAATAGAAAGGGACGCAATGATGAATTAAAATATCCATGAAAATTAATATAAATTTAAAATTCTTAATAAGAATACGACAAGTATGATCATTCATAGTACTTAATCCTTATCTTGTAATCCTCCTGAGAAATCTTTTTGTTTCATCCCCACACTATCCCTCTAATCTTTAACTCCCCAGGACCATCTTCATCATCCTTCGGATTAATCTACGATGACTTAGAAATAGAAAGGGACGCAATTATTAATTAAAATATCCATGAAAATTAATAGAAAATTTTCGAATCTAAATAAGAATACGACAAGTACGATAATTCATAGTACTTAATCCTTATCTTGTAATCCTCCTGAGAAATCTCTTTGTTTCATCCCCACAAGATCCCTCTAATCTTTAACTCCCCTGGACCATCTTCATCATCCTTCCGATTAATCTACGATAACTTAGAAATAGAAAGGGACGCAATTATTATTTAAAATATCCATGAAAATTAATGAAAAATTTAAAAATCTAATTAAGAATACGACAAGTATGATCATTCATAGTACTTAATCCTTATCTTGTAATCCTCCTGAGAAATCTCTTTGTTTCATCCCCACAGGATCCCTCTTATCTTTAACTCCACTGGACCATCTTCATCATCCTTCGGATTAATCTACGATGACTTAGAAATAGAAAGGGACGCAATTATTAATTAAAATATCTATGAAAATTAATAAAAATTTTAAAATCTAAATAAGAATACGACAAGTATGATCATTCATAGTACTTAATCCTTATCTTGTAATCCTCCTGAGAAATCTCTCTGTTTCATCCCCACACTATCCCTCTAATCTTTAACTCCCCTGGACCATCTTCATCATCCTTCGGATTAATCTACGATGACTTAGAAATAGAAAGGGACGCAATTATTAATTAAAATATCCATGAAAATTAATAAAAATTAAAAAATCTAAATAAGAATACGAGAAGTATGGTCATTCATAGTACTTAATCCTTATCTTGCAATCCTCCTGAGAAATCTCTTTGTTTCATCCCCACAGGATCCCTCTAATCTTTAACTCCCCTGGACGAACTTCATTATCCTTCTGATTAATCTTCGATGACTTAGAAATTGAAAGGGACGCAATTATTAATTAGAATATCCATGAAAATTAATAAAAAATTTAAAAATCTAAATAAGAATACGACAAGTATGATCATTCATAGTACTTAATCCTTATCATGTAATCCTCCTGAGAAATCTCTTTGTTTCATCCCGACAGGATCCCTCTAATCTTTAACTCCAATGGACCATTTTCATCATCCTTCGGATTAATCTGCGATGACTTAGAAATAGAAAGGGACGCAATTATTAATTAAAATATCCATGAAAATTAATAAAAAATTTAAAAATCTAAATAAGAATACGACAAGTATGATCATTCATAGTACTTAATCCTTATCTTGTAATCCTCCTGAGAAATCTCTCTGTTTCATCCCCACAGGATCCCTCTAATCTTTAACTCCCCTGGACAATCTTCATCATCCTTCGCATTAATCTGCGATGACTTAGAAATAGAAAGGGACGCAATTATTAATTAAAATATCCATGAAAATTAATATAAAATTTAAAAATCTAAATAAGAATACGACAAGTATGATCATTCATAGTACTTAATCCTTATCTTGTAATCCTCCTGAGAAATCTCTTTGTTTCATCCCCACAGGATCCCTCTAATCTTTAACTGCCCTGGACCATTTTCATCATCCTTCGCATTAATCTGCGATGACTTAGAAATAGAAAGGGACGCAATTATTAATTATAATATCCATGAAAATTAATATAAAATTTAAAAATCTAAATAAGAATACGACAAGTATGATCATTCATAGTACTTAATCCTTATCTTGTAATCCTCCTGAGAAATCTCTTTGTTTCATCCCCACAGGATCCCTCTAATCATTAACTCCCCTGGACCATCTTCATCATCCTTCGGATTAATCTACGATGACTTAGAAATAGAAAGGGACGCAATGATTAATAAAAATAACCAAGAAAATTAATAAAAAATATAAAAATCTAAATAAGAATACGAGAAGTAAGATCATTCATAGTACTTAATCCTTATCTTGTAATGCTACGGGAAAATCTCTTTGTTTCATCCCCACAGGATCCCTCAAATCATTAACTCCCCTGGAATATCTTCATCATCCTTCGGATAAATCTGCGATGACTTAGAAATAGAAAGGGAAACAATTATTAATTAAAATATCCATGAAAATTAATATAAAATTTAAAAATCTAAATAAGAATATGACAAGTTTGATCATTCATAGTACTTAATCCTTCTCTTGTAATCCTCCTGAGAAATCTCTTTGTTTCATCCCCACAGGATCCCTCTAATCTTTAACTCCCCTGGACCATTTTCATCATCCTTTGGATTAATCTACGATGACATAGAAATAGAAAGGGACGCAATTATTAATTAAAATATCCATGAAAATTAATAGAAAATTTTAGAATCTAAATATGAATACGACGAGTATGATCATTCATAGTACATAATCCTTATCTTGTAATCCTCCTGGGAAATCTCTTTGTTTCATCCTCACAGGATCCCTCTAATCTTTAACTCCCCTGGACCATCTTCATCATCCTTCGGATTAATCTACGATGACTAAGAAATAGAAAGGGACGCAATTATTAATTAAAATATCCATGAAAATTAATAAAAAATTTAAGAATCTAAATTAGAATACGACAAGTATGATAATTCATAGTGCTTAATCCTTATCTTGTAATCCTCGTGAGAAATCTCTTTGTTTCATCCCCACATGATCCCTCTAACCTTCAACTCCCCTGGACCATCTTCATCATCCTTCGGATTAATCTACGATGACTTAGAAATAGAAAGGGACGCAATTATAAATTAAAATATCCATGAAAATTTATAAAAAATTTAAAAATCTAAATAAGAATACGACAAGTATGATCATTCATAGTACTTAATCCTTATCTTGTAATCCCACGGGGAAATCTCTTTGTTTCGTCCCCACAGGATCCCTCTAATCTTTAACTCCCCTGGACCATCTTCATCATCCTTCGGATTAATCTACGATGACTTAGAAATAGAAAGGGACGCAATTATTAATTAAAATATCCATGAAAATTAATAGAAAATTTTAGAATCTAAATAAGAATACGACAAGTATGATCATTCATAGTACTAAATCCTTATCTTGTAATCCTCCTGAGAAATCTCTTTGTTTCATCCCCACAGGATCCCTCTAATCTTCAACTCCCCGGGACCATCTTCATCATCCTTCGGATTAATCTGCGATGACTTAGAAATTGAAAGGGACGCAATTATTAATTAAAATATCCATGAAAATTAATATAAAATTTAAAAATCTAAATAAGAATACGACAAGTATGATCATTCATAGTACTTAATCCTTATCTTGTAATCCTCCTGAGAAATCTCTTTGTTTCATCCCCACAGGATCCCTCTAATCTTTAACTCCAATGGACCATTTTCATCATCCTTCGGATTAATCTGCGATGATTTAGAAATAGAAAGGGACGCAGTTATTTATTAAAATATCCATGAAAATTAATAAAAAATTTAAAAATCTAAATAAGAATACGACAAGTATGATCATTCATAGTACTTAATCCTTCTCTTGTAATCCTCCTGAGAAATCTCTTTGTTTCATCCCCACAGGATCCCTCTAATCTTTAACTCCCCTGGACCATCTTCATCATCCTTCGGATTAATCTGCGATGACTTAGATATAGAAAGGGACAAAATTATTAATTAGAATATCCATGAAAATTAATAAAAAATTTAAAAATCTAAATAAGAATACGACAAGTATGATCATTCATAGTACTTAATCCTTATCTTGTAATCCTACGGGGAAATCTCTTTGTTTCATCCCCACAGGATCCCTCTAATCTTTAACTCCCCTGGACCATCTTCATCATCCTTCGGATTAATCTACGATGACTTTGAAATAGAAAGGGACGCAATTATTAATTAAAATACCCATGAAATTTAATATAAAATTTAAAAATCTAAATAAGAATACGACAAGTATGATCATTCATAGTACTTAATCCTTCTCTTGTAATCCTCCTGAGAAATCTCTTTGTTTCATCCCCACAGGATCCCTCTAATCTTTAACTCCCCTGGACCATTTTCATCATCCTTCGGATTAATCTACGATGACTTTGAAATAGAAAGGGACGCAATTATTAATTAAAATACCCATAAAAATTAATATAAAATTTAAAAATCTAAATAAGAATACGACAAGTATGATCATTCATAGTACTTAATCCTTCTCTTGTAAACCTCCTGAGAAATCTCTTTGTTTCATCCCCACAGGATCCCTCTAATCTTTAAATCCCCTGGAACATCTTCATCATCCTTCGGATTAATCTACGATGAATTTGAAATAGAAAGGGGCGTAATGATTAATTAAAATATCCAAGAAAATTAATAAAAATTAAAAAATCTAAATAAGAATACGAGAAGTATGGTCATTCATAGTACTTAATCCTTATCTTGCAATCCTCCTGAGAAATCTCTTAGTTTCATCCCCACAGGATCCCTCTAATCTTTAACTCCCCTGGACCATCTTCATCATCCTTCGGATTAATCTACGATGACTTAGAAATAGAAAGGGACGCAATTATTAATTAAATTACCATGAAAATTAATAGAAAATTTTCGAATCTAAATAAGAATACGACAAGTACGATAATTCATAGTACTTAATCCTTATCTTGTAATCCTTCTGAGAAATCTCTTTGTTTCATCCCCACAAGATCCCTCTAATCTTTAACTCCCCTGGACCATCTTCATCATCCTTCCGATTAATCTGCGATAACTTAGAAATAGAAAGGGACGCAATTATTAATTAAAATATCCATGAAAATTAATGAAAAATTTAAAAATCTAATTAAGAATACGACAAGTATGATCATTCATAGTACTTAATCCTTATCTTGTAATACTCCTGAGAAATCTCTTTGTTTCATCCCCACTGGATCCCTCTAATCTTTAACTCCACTGGACCATCTTCATCATCCTTCGGATTAATCTACGATGACTTAGAAATAGAAAGGGACGCAATTATTAATTAAAATATGTATGAAAATTAATAAAAATTTTAAAATCTAAATAAGAATACGACAAGTATGATCATTCATAGTACTTAATCCTTATCTTGTAATCCTCCTGAGAAATCTCTCTGTTTCATTCCCACAGGATCCCTCTAATCTTTAACTCCCCTGGACCATCTTCAACATCCTTTGCATAAATCTACGATGACTTAGAAATAGAAAGGGACGCAATTATTAATAAAGATATCCATGAAAATTAATGTAAAATTTAAAATTCAAAAAAGAATACGACAAGTATGATCATTCATAGTACTTAATCCTTATCTTGTAATCCTCCTGAGAAATCTCTTTGGTTCATCCCCACAGGATCCCTCTAATCTTTAACTCCCCTAGACCATCTTCATCATCCCTCGGATAAATCTCCGATGACATAGAAATAGAAAGGGACGCAATTATTAATTAAAATATCCATGAAAATTAATAGAAAATTTTAGAATCTAAATAAGAATACGACAAGTATGATCATTCATAGTACTTAATCCTTATCTTGTAATCCTCCTGAGAAATCTCTTTGGTTCATCCCCACAGGATCCCTCTAATCTTTAACTCCCCTGGACCATCTTCATCATCCATCGGATTAATCTACGATGACTTAGAAATAGAAAGGGACGCAATTATTAATTAAAATATCAATGAAAATTAATATAAAATTTAAAAATCTAAATAAGAATACGAAGGGTATGATCATTCATAGTACTTAATCCTTCTCTTGTAATCCTCCTGAGAAATCTCTTTGTTTCATCCCCACAGGATCCCTCTAATCTATAACTCCCCTGGACCATCTTCATCATCCTTCGGATTAATCTACGATGACTTAGAAATAGAAAGGGACGCAATGATGAATTAAAATATCCATGAAAATTAATATAAATTTAAAATTCTTAATAAGAATACGACAAGTATGATCATTCATAGTACTTAATCCTTATCTTGTAATCCTCCTGAGAAATCTTTTTGTTTCATCCCCACACTATCCCTCTAATCTTTAACTCCCCTGGACCATCTTCATCATCCTTCGGATTAATCTACGATGACTTAGAAATAGAAAGGGACGCAATTATTAATTAAAATATCCATGAAAATTAATAGAAAATTTTCGAATCTAAATAAGAATACGACAAGTACGATAATTCATAGTACTTAATCCTTATCTTGTAATCCTCCTGAGAAATCTCTTTGTTTCATCCCCACAGGATCCCTCTTATCTTTAACTCCACTGGACCATCTTCATCATCCTTCGGATTAATCTACGATGACTTAGAAATAGAAAGGGACGCAATTATTAATTAAAATATCTATGAAAATTAATAAAAATTTTAAAATCTAAATAAGAATACGACAAGTATGATCATTCAGAGTACTTAATCCTTATCTTGTAATCCTCCTGAGAAATCTCTCTGTTTCATCCCCACACTATCCCTCTAATCTTTAACTCCCCTGGACCATCTTCATCATCCTTCGGATTAATCTACGATGACTTAGAAATAGAAAGGGACGCAATTATTAATTAAAATATCCATGAAAATTAATAAAAATTAAAAAATCTAAATAAGAATACGAGAAGTATGGTCATTCATAGTACTTAATCCTTATCTTGCAATCCTCCTGAGAAATCTCTTTGTTTCATCCCCACAGGATCCCTCTAATCTTTAACTCCCCTGGACGAACTTCATTATCCTTCTGATTAATCTTCGATGACTTAGAAATTGAAAGGGACGCAATTATTAATTAGAATATCCATGAAAATTAATAAAAAATTTAAAAATCTAAATAAGAATACGACAAGTATGATCATTCATAGTACTTAATCCTTATCATGTAATCCTCCTGAGAAATCTCTTTGTTTCATCCCGACAGGATCCCTCTAATCTTTAACTCCAATGGACCATTTTCATCATCCTTCGGATTAATCTGCGATGACTTAGAAATAGAAAGGGACGCAATTATTAATTAAAATATCCATGAAAATTAATAAAAAATTTAAAAATCTAAATAAGAATACGACAAGTATGATCATTCATAGTACTTAATCCTTATCTTGTAATCCTCCTGAGAAATCTCTCTGTTTCATCCCCACAGGATCCCTCTAATCTTTAACTCCCCTGGACAATCTTCATCATCCTTCGCATTAATCTGCGATGACTTAGAAATAGAAAGGGACGCAATTATTAATTAAAATATCCATGAAAATTAATATAAAATTTAAAAATCTAAATAAGAATACGACAAGTATGATCATTCATAGTACTTAATCCTTATCTTGTAATCCTCCTGAGAAATCTCTTTGTTTCATCCCCACAGGATCCCTCTAATCTTTAACTGCCCTGGACCATTTTCATCATCCTTCGGATTAATCTGCAATGACTTAGAAATAGAAATGGACGCAATTATTAATTAAAATATACATGAAATTTAATGAAAAATTCAAAAATGTAATTAAGAATACGACAAGTATGATCATTCATACTACTTAATCCTTATCTTGTAATCCTCCTGAGAAATCTCTTTGTTTCATCCCCACAGGATCCCTCTAATCATTAACTCTCCTGGACCATCTTCATCATCCTTCGGATTAATCTACGATGACTTAGAAATAGAACGGGACGCAATTATCAATTAAAATATCCATGAAAATTAATAGAAAATTTTAGAATCTAAATAAGAATACGACAAGTATGATCATTCATAGTACTAAATCCTTATCTTGTAATCCTCCTGAGAAATCTCTTTGTTTCATCCCCACAGGATCCCTCTAATCTTCAACTCCCCGGGACCATCTTCATCATCCTTCGGATTAATCTGCGATGACTTAGAAATTGAAAGGGACGCAATTATTAATTAAAATATCCATGAAAATTAATATAAAATTTAAAAATCTAAATAAGAATACGACAAGTATGATCATTCATAGTACTTAATCCTTATCTTGTAATCCTCCTGAGAAATCTCTTTGTTTCATCCCCACAGGATCCCTCTAATCTTTAACTCCAATGGACCATTTTCATCATCCTTCGGATTAATCTGCGATGATTTAGAAATAGAAAGGGACGCAGTTATTTATTAAAATATCCATGAAAATTAATAAAAAATTTAAAAATCTAAATAAGAATACGACAAGTATGATCATTCATAGTACTTAATCCTTCTCTTGTAATCCTCCTGAGAAATCTCTTTGTTTCATCCCCACAGGATCCCTCTAATCTTTAACTCCAATGGACCATCTTCATCATCCTTCGGATTAATCTACGATGACTAAGAAATAGAAAGGGACGCAATTATTAATTAAAATATCCATGAAAATTAATAAAAAATTTAAGAATCTAAATTAGAATACGACAAGTATGATAATTCATAGTGCTTAATCCTTATCTTGTAATCCTCGTGAGAAATCTCTTTGTTTCATCCCCACATGATCCCTCTAACCTTCAACTCCCCTGGACCATCTTCATCATCCTTCGGATTAATCTACGATGACTTAGAAATAGAAAGGGACGCAATTATAAATTAAAATATCCATGAAAATTTATAAAAAATTTAAAAATCTAAATAAGAATACGACAAGTATGATCATTCATAGTACTTAATCCTTATCTTGTAATCCCACGGGGAAATCTCTTTGTTTCGTCCCCACAGGATCCCTCTAATCTTTAACTCCCCTGGACCATCTTCATCATCCTTCGGATTAATCTACGATGACTTAGAAATAGAAAGGGACGCAATTATTAATTAAAATATCCATGAAAATTAATAGAAAATTTTAGAATCTAAATAAGAATACGACAAGTATGATCATTCATAGTACTAAATCCTTATCTTGTAATCCTCCTGAGAAATCTCTTTGTTTCATCCCCACAGGATCCCTCTAATCTTCAACTCCCCGGGACCATCTTCATCATCCTTCGGATTAATCTGCGATGACTTAGAAATTGAAAGGGACGCAATTATTAATTAAAATATCCATGAAAATTAATATAAAATTTAAAAATCTAAATAAGAATACGACAAGTATGATCATTCATAGTACTTAATCCTTATCTTGTAATCCTCCTGAGAAATCTCTTTGTTTCATCCCCACAGGATCCCTCTAATCTTTAACTCCAATGGACCATTTTCATCATCCTTCGGATTAATCTGCGATGATTTAGAAATAGAAAGGGACGCAGTTATTTATTAAAATATCCATGAAAATTAATAAAAAATTTAAAAATCTAAATAAGAATACGACAAGTATGATCATTCATAGTACTTAATCCTTCTCTTGTAATCCTCCTGAGAAATCTCTTTGTTTCATCCCCACAGGATCCCTCTAATCTTTAACTCCCCTGGACCATCTTCATCATCCTTCGGATTAATCTGCGATGACTTAGATATAGAAAGGGACAAAATTATTAATTAGAATATCCATGAAAATTAATAAAAAATTTAAAAATCTAAATAAGAATACGACAAGTATGATCATTCATAGTACTTAATCCTTATCTTGTAATCCTACGGGGAAATCTCTTTGTTTCATCCCCACAGGATCCCTCTAATCTTTAACTCCCCTGGACCATCTTCATCATCCTTCGGATTAATCTACGATGACTTTGAAATAGAAAGGGACGCAATTATTAATTAAAATACCCATGAAATTTAATATAAAATTTAAAAATCTAAATAAGAATACGACAAGTATGATCATTCATAGTACTTAATCCTTCTCTTGTAATCCTCCTGAGAAATCTCTTTGTTTCATCCCCACAGGATCCCTCTAATCTTTAACTCCCCTGGACCATTTTCATCATCCTTCGGATTAATCTACGATGACTTTGAAATAGAAAGGGACGCAATTATTAATTAAAATACCCATAAAAATTAATATAAAATTTAAAAATCTAAATAAGAATACGACAAGTATGATCATTCATAGTACTTAATCCTTCTCTTGTAAACCTCCTGAGAAATCTCTTTGTTTCATCCCCACAGGATCCCTCTAATCTTTAAATCCCCTGGAACATCTTCATCATCCTTCGGATTAATCTACGATGAATTTGAAATAGAAAGGGGCGTAATGATTAATTAAAATATCCAAGAAAATTAATAAAAATTAAAAAATCTAAATAAGAATACGAGAAGTATGGTCATTCATAGTACTTAATCCTTATCTTGCAATCCTCCTGAGAAATCTCTTAGTTTCATCCCCACAGGATCCCTCTAATCTTTAACTCCCCTGGACCATCTTCATCATCCTTCGGATTAATCTACGATGACTTAGAAATAGAAAGGGACGCAATTATTAATTAAATTACCATGAAAATTAATAGAAAATTTTCGAATCTAAATAAGAATACGACAAGTACGATAATTCATAGTACTTAATCCTTATCTTGTAATCCTTCTGAGAAATCTCTTTGTTTCATCCCCACAAGATCCCTCTAATCTTTAACTCCCCTGGACCATCTTCATCATCCTTCCGATTAATCTGCGATAACTTAGAAATAGAAAGGGACGCAATTATTAATTAAAATATCCATGAAAATTAATGAAAAATTTAAAAATCTAATTAAGAATACGACAAGTATGATCATTCATAGTACTTAATCCTTATCTTGTAATACTCCTGAGAAATCTCTTTGTTTCATCCCCACTGGATCCCTCTAATCTTTAACTCCACTGGACCATCTTCATCATCCTTCGGATTAATCTACGATGACTTAGAAATAGAAAGGGACGCAATTATTAATTAAAATATGTATGAAAATTAATAAAAATTTTAAAATCTAAATAAGAATACGACAAGTATGATCATTCATAGTACTTAATCCTTATCTTGTAATCCTCCTGAGAAATCTCTCTGTTTCATTCCCACAGGATCCCTCTAATCTTTAACTCCCCTGGACCATCTTCAACATCCTTTGCATAAATCTACGATGACTTAGAAATAGAAAGGGACGCAATTATTAATTAAGATATCCATGAAAATTAATGTAAAATTTAAAATTCAAAAAAGAATACGACAAGTATGATCATTCATAGTACTTAATCCTTATCTTGTAATCCTCCTGAGAAATCTCTTTGGTTCATCCCCACAGGATCCCTCTAATCTTTAACTCCCCTAGACCATCTTCATCATCCCTCGGATAAATCTCCGATGACATAGAAATAGAAAGGGACGCAATTATTAATTAAAATATCCATGAAAATTAATAGAAAATTTTAGAATCTAAATAAGAATACGACAAGTATGATCATTCATAGTACTTAATCCTTATCTTGTAATCCTCCTGAGAAATCTCTTTGGTTCATCCCCACAGGATCCCTCTAATCTTTAACTCCCCTGGACCATCTTCATCATCCATCGGATTAATCTACGATGACTTAGAAATAGAAAGGGACGCAATTATTAATTAAAATATCAATGAAAATTAATATAAAATTTAAAAATCTAAATAAGAATACGAAGGGTATGATCATTCATAGTACTTAATCCTTCTCTTGTAATCCTCCTGAGAAATCTCTTTGTTTCATCCCCACAGGATCCCTCTAATCTATAACTCCCCTGGACCATCTTCATCATCCTTCGGATTAATCTACGATGACTTAGAAATAGAAAGGGACGCAATGATGAATTAAAATATCCATGAAAATTAATATAAATTTAAAATTCTTAATAAGAATACGACAAGTATGATCATTCATAGTACTTAATCCTTATCTTGTAATCCTCCTGAGAAATCTTTTTGTTTCATCCCCACACTATCCCTCTAATCTTTAACTCCCCTGGACCATCTTCATCATCCTTCGGATTAATCTACGATGACTTAGAAATAGAAAGGGACGCAATTATTAATTAAAATATCCATGAAAATTAATAGAAAATTTTCGAATCTAAATAAGAATACGACAAGTACGATAATTCATAGTACTTAATCCTTATCTTGTAATCCTCCTGAGAAATCTCTTTGTTTCATCCCCACAGGATCCCTCTTATCTTTAACTCCACTGGACCATCTTCATCATCCTTCGGATTAATCTACGATGACTTAGAAATAGAAAGGGACGCAATTATTAATTAAAATATCTATGAAAATTAATAAAAATTTTAAAATCTAAATAAGAATACGACAAGTATGATCATTCAGAGTACTTAATCCTTATCTTGTAATCCTCCTGAGAAATCTCTCTGTTTCATCCCCACACTATCCCTCTAATCTTTAACTCCCCTGGACCATCTTCATCATCCTTCGGATTAATCTACGATGACTTAGAAATAGAAAGGGACGCAATTATTAATTAAAATATCCATGAAAATTAATAGAAAATTTTCGAATCTAAATAAGAATACGACAAGTACGATAATTCATAGTACTTAATCCTTATCTTGTAATCCTCCTGAGAAATCTCTTTGTTTCATCCCCACAAGATCCCTCTAATCTTTAACTCCCCTGGACCATCTTCATCATCCTTCCGATTAATCTGCGATAACTTAGAAATAGAAAGGGACGCAATTATTAATTAAAATATCCATGAAAATTAATGAAAAATTTAAAAATCTAATTAAGAATACGACAAGTATGATCATTCATAGTACTTAATCCTTATCTTGTAATACTCCTGAGAAATCTCTTTGTTTCATCCCCACTGGATCCCTCTAATCTTTAACTCCACTGGACCATCTTCATCATCCTTCGGATTAATCTACGATGACTTAGAAATAGAAAGGGACGCAATTATTAATTAAAATATGTATGAAAATTAATAAAAATTTTAAAATCTAAATAAGAATACGACAAGTATGATCATTCATAGTACTTAATCCTTATCTTGTAATCCTCCTGAGAAATCTCTCTGTTTCATTCCCACAGGATCCCTCTAATCTTTAACTCCCCTGGACCATCTTCAACATCCTTTGCATAAATCTACGATGACTTAGAAATAGAAAGGGACGCAATTATTAATTAAGATATCCATGAAAATTAATGTAAAATTTAAAATTCTAAATAAGAATACGACAAGTATGATCATTCATAGTACTTAATCCTTATCTTGTAATCCTCCTGAGAAATCTCTTTGGTTCATCCCCACAGGATCCCTCTAATCTTTAACTCCCCTAGACCATCTTCATCATCCTTCGGATAAATCTCCGATGACATAGAAATAGAAAGGGACGCAATTATTAATTAAAATATCCATGAAAATTAATAGAAAATTTTAGAATCTAAATAAGAATACGACAAGTATGATCATTCATAGTACTTAATCCTTATCTTGTAATCCTCCTGAGAAATCTCTTTGGTTCATCCCCACAGGATCCCTCTAATCTTTAACTCCCCTGGACCATCTTCATCATCCATCGGATTAATCTACGATGACTTAGAAATAGAAAGGGACGCAATTATTAATTAAAATATCAATGAAAATTAATATAAAATTTAAAAATCTAAATAAGAATACGACAAGTATGATCATTCATAGTACTTAATCCTTCTCTTGTAATCCTCCTGAGAAATCTCTTTGTTTCATCCCCACAGGATCCCTCTAATCTATAACTCCCCTGGACCATCTTCATCATCCTTCGGATTAATCTACGATGACTTAGAAATAGAAAGGGACGCAATGATGAATTAAAATATCCATGAAAATTAATATAAATTTAAAATTCTTAATAAGAATACGACAAGTATGATCATTCATAGTACTTAATCCTTATCTTGTAATCCTCCTGAGAAATCTTTTTGTTTCATCCCCACACTATCCCTCTAATCTTTAACTCCCCTGGACCATCTTCATCATCCTTCGGATTAATCTACGATGACTTAGAAATAGAAAGGGACGCAATTATTAATTAAAATATCCATGAAAATTAATAGAAAATTTTCGAATCTAAATAAGAATACGACAAGTACGATAATTCATAGTACTTAATCCTTATCTTGTAATCCTCCTGAGAAATCTCTTTGTTTCATCCCCACAAGATCCCTCTAATCTTTAACTCCCCTGGACCATCTTCATCATCCTTCCGATTAATCTACGATAACTTAGAAATAGAAAGGGACGCAATTATTAATTAAAATATCCATGAAAATTAATGAAAAATTTAAAAATCTAATTAAGAATACGACAAGTATGATCATTCATAGTACTTAATCCTTATCTTGTAATCCTCCTGAGAAATCTCTTTGTTTCATCCCCACAGGATCCCTCTTATCTTTAACTCCACTGGACCATCTTCATCATCCTTCGGATTAATCTACGATGACTTAGAAATAGAAAGGGACGCAATTATTAATTAAAATATCTATGAAAATTAATAAAAATTTTAAAATCTAAATAAGAATACGACAAGTATGATCATTCATAGTACTTAATCCTTATCTTGTAATCCTCCTGAGAAATCTCTCTGTTTCATCCCCACACTATCCCTCTAATCTTTAACTCCCCTGGACCATCTTCATCATCCTTCGGATTAATCTACGATGACTTAGAAATAGAAAGGGACGCAATTATTAATTAAAATATCCATGAAAATTAATAAAAATTAAAAAATCTAAATAAGAATACGAGAAGTATGGTCATTCATAGTACTTAATCCTTATCTTGCAATCCTCCTGAGAAATCTCTTTGTTTCATCCCCACAGGATCCCTCTAATCTTTAACTCCCCTGGACGAACTTCATTATCCTTCTGATTAATCTTCGATGACTTAGAAATTGAAAGGGACGCAATTATTAATTAGAATATCCATGAAAATTAATAAAAAATTTAAAAATCTAAATAAGAATACGACAAGTATGATCATTCATAGTACTTAATCCTTATCATGTAATCCTCCTGAGAAATCTCTTTGTTTCATCCCGACAGGATCCCTCTAATCTTTAACTCCAATGGACCATTTTCATCATCCTTCGGATTAATCTGCGATGACTTAGAAATAGAAAGGGACGCAATTATTAATTAAAATATCCATGAAAATTAATAAAAAATTTAAAAATCTAAATAAGAATACGACAAGTATGATCATTCATAGTACTTAATCCTTATCTTGTAATCCTCCTGAGAAATCTCTCTGTTTCATCCCCACAGGATCCCTCTAATCTTTAACTCCCCTGGACAATCTTCATCATCCTTCGCATTAATCTGCGATGACTTAGAAATAGAAAGGGACGCAATTATTAATTAAAATATCCATGAAAATTAATATAAAATTTAAAAATCTAAATAAGAATACGACAAGTATGATCATTCATAGTACTTAATCCTTATCTTGTAATCCTCCTGAGAAATCTCTTTGTTTCATCCCCACAGGATCCCTCTAATCTTTAACTGCCCTGGACCATTTTCATCATCCTTCGGATTAATCTGCAATGACTTAGAAATAGAAATGGACGCAATTATTAATTAAAATATACATGAAATTTAATGAAAAATTCAAAAATGTAATTAAGAATACGACAAGTATGATCATTCATACTACTTAATCCTTATCTTGTAATCCTCCTGAGAAATCTCTTTGTTTCATCCCCACAGGATCCCTCTAATCATTAACTCTCCTGGACCATCTTCATCATCCTTCGGATTAATCTACGATGACTTAGAAATAGAACGGGACGCAATTATCAATTAAAATATCCATGAAAATTAATAGAAAATTTTAGAATCTAAATAAGAATACGACAAGTATGATCACTCATAGTACTTAATCTTTATCTTGTAATCCTACGGGGAAATTTCTTTGTTACATCCCCACAGGATCCCTCTAATCTTTAACTCCCCTGGACCATCTTCATCATCCTTCGGATTAATCTACGATGACTTTGAAATAGAAAGGGACGCAATTATTAATTAAAATACCCATGAAATTTAATATAAAATTTAAAAATCTAAATAAGAATACGACAAGTATGATCATTCATAGTACTTAATCCTTCTCTTGTAATCCTCCTGAGAAATCTCTTTGTTTCATCCCCACAGGATCCCTCTAATCTTTAACTCCCCTGGACCATTTTCATCATCCTTCGGATTAATCTACGATGACTTAGAAATAGAAAGGGACGCAATTATTAATTAAAGTATCCATGAAAATTAATAAAAAATATTAAAATTTAATTAAGAATACGACAAGTATGATCATTCATAGTACTTAATCCTTATCTTGTAATCCTCCTGAGAATTCTCTCTGTTTCATCCCCACAGGATACCTTTAATCTTTAACTCCCCTGGACCATCTTCATCATCCTTCGGATTAATCTGAGATGACTTAGAAATAGAAAGGGACGCAATTATTAATTAAAATATCCATGAAAATTAATATAAAATTTAAAAATCTAAATAAGAATACGACAAGTATGATCATTCATAGTACGTAATCCTTCCCTTGTAATCCTCCTGAGAAATTTCTTTGTTTCATCCCCACAGGATCCCTCTAATCTATAACTCCCCTGGACCATCTTCATCATCCTTCGGATTAATCTACGATGATTTAGAAATTGAAAGGGACGCAATGATTAATAAAAATAACCAAGAAAATTAATAAAAAATATAAAAATCTAAATAAGAATACGAGAAGTAAGATCATTCATAGTATTTAATCCTTATCTTGTAATGCTACGGGAAAATCTCTTTGTTTCATCCCCAAAGGATCCCTCTTATCATTAACTCCCCTGGACAATCTTCATCATCCTTCGGATTAATCTGCGATGACTTAGAAATAGAAAGGGAAACAATTATTAATTAAAATATCCATGAAAATTAATATAAAATTTAAAAATCTAAATAAGAATATGACAAGTTTGATCATTCATAGTACTTAATCCTTCTCTTGTAATCCTCCTGAGAAATCTCTTTGTTTCATCCCCACAGGATCCCTCTAATCTTTAACTCCCCTGGACCATCTTCATCATCCTTTGGATTAATCTACGATGACATAGAAATAGAAAGGGACGCAATTATTAATTAAAATATCCATGAAAATTAATAGAAAATTTTAGAATCTAAATATGAATACGATGAGTATGATCATTCATAGTACTTAATCCTTATCTTGTAATCCTCCTGGGAAATCTCTTTGTTTCATCCCCAGAGGATCCCTCTAATCTTTAACTCCCCTGGACCATCTTCATCATCCTTCGGATTAATCTACGATGACTAAGAAATAGAAAGGGACGCAATTATTAATTAAAATATCCATGAAAATTAATAGAAAATTTTAGAATCTAAATTAGAATACGACAAGTATGATCATTCATAGTGCTTAATCCTTATCTTGTAATCCTCGTGAGAAATCTCTTTGTTTCATCCCCACATGATCCCTCTAATCTTTAACTCCCCTGGACCATCTTCATCATCCTTCGGATTAATCTACGATGACTTAGAAATAGAAAGGGACGCAATTATTAATTAAAATATCCATGAAAATTAATAAAAATTAAAAAATCTAAATAAGAATACGAGAAGTATGGTCATTCATAGTACTTAATCCTTATCTTGCAATCCTCCTGAGAAATCTCTTTGTTTCATCCCCACAGGATCCCTCTAATCTTTAACTCCCCTGGACGAACTTCATTATCCTTCTGATTAATCTACGATGACTTAGAAATTGAAAGGGACGCAATTATTAATTAGAATATCCATGAAAATTAATAAAAAATTTAAAAATCTAAATAAGAATACGACAAGTATGATCACTCATAGTACTTAATCTTTATCTTGTAATCCTACGGGGAAATTTCTTTGTTACATCCCCACAGGTACCCTCTAATCATTAACTCCCTTGGACCAACTTCATCATCTATCTGATTAATCTACGATGACTTAGAAATAGAAAGGGACGCAATTATTAATTAAAGTATCCATGAAAATTAATAAAAAATATTAAAATTTAATTAAGAATACGACAAGTATGATCATTCATAGTACTTAATCCTTATCTTGTAATCCTCCTGAGAATTCTCTCTGTTTCATCCCCACAGGATACCTTTAATCTTTAACTCCCCTGGACCATCTTCATCATCCTTCGGATTAATCTGAGATGACTTAGAAATAGAAAGGGACGCAATTATTAATTAAAATATCCATGAAAATTAATATAAAATTTAAAAATCTAAATAATAAAACGACAAGTATGATCATTCATAGTACGTAATCCTTCCCTTGTAATCCTCCTGAGAAATTTCTTTGTTTCATCCCCACAGGATCCCTCTAATCTATAACTCCCCTGGACCATCTTCATCATCCTTCGGATTAATCTACGATGATTTAGAAATTGAAAGGGACGCAATGATTAATAAAAATAAACAAGAAAATTAATAAAAAATATAAAAATCTAAATAAGAATACGAGAAGTAAGATCATTCATAGTACTTAATCCTTCTCTTGTAATCCTCCTGAGAAATCTCTTTGTTTCATCCCCACAGGATCCCTCTAATCTTTAACTCCAATGGACCATCTTCATCATCCTTCGGATTAATCTGCGATGACTTAGATATAGAAAGGGAAAAAATTATTAATTAGAATATCCATGAAAATTAATAAAAAATTTAAAAATCTAAATAAGAATACGACAAGTATGATCATTCATAGTACTTAATCCTTATCTTGTAATCCTACGGGGAAATCTCTTTGTTTCATCCCCACAGGATCCCTCTAATCTTTAACTCCCCTGGACCATCTTCATCATCCTTTGGATTAATCTACGATGACATAGAAATAGAAAGGGACGCAATTATTAATTAAAATATCCATGAAAATTAATAGAAAATTTTAGAATCTAAATATGAATACGACGAGTATGATCATTCATAGTACTTAATCCTTATCTTGTAATCCTCCTGGGAAATCTCTTTGTTTCATCCCCACAGGATCCCTCTAATCTTTAACTCCCCTGGACCATCTTCATCATCCTTCGGATTAATCTACGATGACTAAGAAATAGAAAGGGACGCAATTATTAATTAAAATATCCATGAAAATTAATAGAAAATTTTAGAATCTAAATTAGAATACGACAAGTATGATCATTCATAGTGCTTAATCCTTATCTTGTAATCCTCGTGAGAAATCTCTTTGTTTCATCCCCACATGATCCCTCTAACCTTCAACTCCCCTGGACCATCTTCATCATCCTTCGGATTAATCTACGATGACTTAGAAATAGAAAGGGACGCAATTATAAATTAAAATATCCATGAAAATTTATAAAAAATTTAAAAATCTAAATAATAATACGACAAGTATGATCATTCATAGTACTTAATCCTTATCTTGTAATCCCACGGGGAAATCTCTTTGTTTCGTCCCCACAGGATCCCTCTAATCTATAACTCCCCTGGACCATCTTCATCATCCTTCGGATTAATCTACGATGACTTAGAAATAGAAAGGGACGCAATTATTAATTAAAATATCCATGAAAATTAATAGAAAATTTTAGAATCTAAATAAGAATACGACAAGTATGATCATTCATAGTACTAAATCCTTATCTTGTAATCCTCCTGAGAAATCTCTTTGTTTCATCCCCACAGGATCCCTCTAATCTTCAACTCCCCGGGACCATCTTTATCATCCTTCGGATTAATCTGCGATGACTTAGAAATTGAAAGGGACGCAATTATTAATTAAAATATCCATGAAAATTAATATAAAATTTAAAAATCTAAATAAGAATACGACAAGTATGATCATTCATAGTACTTAATCCTTATCTTGTAATCCTCCTGAGAAATCTCTTTGTTTCATCCCCACAGGATCCCTCTAATCTTTAACTCCAATGGACCATTTTCATCATCCTTCGGATTAATCTGCGATGATTTAGAAATAGAAAGGGACGCAGTTATTTATTAAAATATCCATGAAAATTAATAAAAAATTTAAAAATCTAAATAAGAATACGACAAGTATGATCATTCATAGTACTAAATCCTTCTCTTGTAATCCTCCTGAGAAATCTCTTTGTTTCATCCCCACAGGATCCCTCTAATCTTTAACTCCAATGGACCATCTTCATCATCCTTCGGATTAATCTGCGATGACTTAGATATAGAAAGGGAAAAAATTATTAATTAGAATATCCATGAAAATTAATAAAAAATTTAAAAATCTAAATAAGAATACGACAAGTATGATCATTCATAGTACTTAATCCTTATCTTGTAATCCTACGGGGAAATCTCTTTGTTTCATCCCCACAGGATCCCTCTAATCTTTAACTCCCCTGGACCATCTTCATCATCCTTCGGATTAATCTACGATGACTTTGAAATAGAAAGGGACGCAATTATTAATTAAAATACCCATGAAAATTAATATAAAATTTAAAAATCTAAATAAGAATACGACAAGTATGATCATTCATAGTACTTAATCATTCTCTTGTAATCCTCCTGAGAAATCTCTTTGTTTCATCCCCACAGGATCCCTCTAATCTTTAAATACCCTGGAACATCTTCATCATCCTTCGGATTAATCTACGATGAATTTGAAATAGAAAGGGACGTAATGATTAATTAAAATATCCAAGAAAATTAATAAAAATTAAAAAATCTAAATAAGAATACGAGAAGTATGGTCATTCATAGTACTTAATCCTTATCTTGCAATCCTCCTGAGAAATCTCTTATTTTCATCCCCACAGGATCCCTCTAATCTTTAACTCCCCTGGACGAACTTCATTATCCTTGTGATTAATCTACGATGACTTAGAAATTGAAAGGGACGCAATTATTAATTAGAATTTCCAAGAAAATTAATAAAAAATTTAAAAATCTAAATAAGAATACGACAAGTATGATCATTCATAGTACTTAATCCTTATCTTGTAATCCTCCTGAGAAATCTCTTTGTTTCATCCCCACAGGATCCCTCTAATCTTTAACTCCAATGGACCATTTTCATCATCCTTCGGATTAATCTGCGATGACTTAATAAATAAAAAGGGACGCAATTATTAATTAAAATATCCATGAAAATTAATAGAAAATTTTCGAATCTAAATAAGAATACGATAAGTACGATAATTCATAGTACTTAATCCTTATCTTGTAATCCTCCTGAGAAATCTCTTTGTTTCATCCCCACAAGATCCCTCTAATCTTTAACTCCCCTGGACCATCTTCATCATCCTTCCGATTAATCTACGATAACTTAGAAATAGAAAGGGACGCAATTATTAATTAAAATATCCATGAAAATTAATGAAAAATTTAAAAATCTAATTAAGAATACGACAAGTATGATCATTCATAGTACTTAATCCTTATCTTGTAATCCTCCTGAGAAATCTCTTTGTTTCATCCCCACAGGATCCCTCTAATCTTTAACTCCACTGGACCATCTTCATCATCCTTCGGATTAATCTACGATGACATAGAAATAGAAAGGGACGCAATTATTAATTAAAATATCTATGAAAATTAATAAAAATTTTAAAATCTAAATAAGAATACGACAAGTATGATCATTCATAGTTCTTAATCCTTATCTTGTAATCCTCCTGAGAAATCTCTCTGTTTCATCCCCACACTATCCCTCTAATCTTTAACTCCCCTGGACCATCTTCATCATCCTTCGGATTAATCTACGATGACTTAGAAATAGAAAGGGACGCAATTATTAATTAAAATATCCATGAAAATTAATAAAAATTAAAAAATCTAAATAAGAATACGAGAAGTATGGTCATTCATAGTACTTAATCCTTATCTTGAAATCCTCCTGAGAAATCTCTTTGTTTCATCCCCACAGGATCCGTCTAATCTTTAACTCCCCTGGACGAACTTCATTATCCTTCTGATTAATCTACGATGACTTAGAAATTGAAAGGGACGCAATTATTAATTAGAATATCCAAGAAAATTAATAAAAAATTTAAAAATCTAAATAAGAATACGACAAGTATGATCATTCATAGTACTTAATCCTTATCATGTAATCCTCCTGAGAAATCTCTTTGTTTCATCCCCACAGGATCCCTCTAATCTTTAACTTCAATGGACCATTTTCATCATCCTTCGGATTAATCTGCGATGACTTAGAAATAGAAAGGGACGCAATTATTAATTAAAATATCCATGAAAATTAATAAAAAATTTAAAAATCTAAATAAGAATACGACAAGTATGATCATTCATAGTACTTAATCCTTATCTTGTAATCCTCCTGAGAAATCACTTTGTTTCATCCCCACACTATTCCTCTAATCTTTAACTCCCCTGGACCATCTTCATCATCCTTCCGATTAATCTACGATAACTTAGAAATAGAAAGGGACGCAATTATTAATTAAAATATCCATGAAAATTAATGAAAAATTTAAAAATCTAATTAAGAATACGACAAGTATGATCATTCATAGTACTTAATCCTTATCTTGTAATCCTCCTGAGAAATCTCTTTGTTTAATCCCCACAGGATCCCTCTAATCTTTAACTCCCCTGGACCATCTTCATCATCCTTCGGATTAATCTACAATGACTTAGAAATAGAAAGGGACGCAATTATTAATGAAAATATCTATGAAAATTAATAAAAATTTTAAAATCTAAATAAGAAAACGACAATTATGATCATTCATAGTACTTAATCCTTATCTTGTAATCCTCCTGAGAAATCTCTCTGTTTCATCCCCACAGGATCCCTCTAATCTTTAACTCCCCTGGACCATCTTCAACATCCTTTGCATAAATCTACGATGACTTAGAAATAGAAATGGACGCAATTATTAATTAAGATATCCATGAAAATTAATGTAAAATTTAAAATTCTAAATAAGAATACGACAAGTATGATCATTCATAGTACTTAATCCTTATCTTGTAATCCTCCTGAGAAATCTCTTTGGTTAATCCCTACAGGATCCCTCTAATCTTTAACTCCCCTGGACCATCTTCATCATCCTTCCGATAAATCTCCGATGACATAGAAATAGAAAGAGACGCAATTATTAATTAAAATATCCATGAAAATTAATAGAAAATTTTAGAATCTAAATAAGAATACGACAAGTATGATCATTCATAGTACTTAATCCTTATCTTGTAATCCTCCTGAGAAATCTCTTTGTTTCATCCCCACAGGATCCCTCTAATCTTTAACTCCCCTGGACCATCTTCATCATCCATCGGATTAATCTACGATGACTTAGAAATAGAAAGGGACGCAATTATTAATTAAAATATCAATGAAAATTAATATAAAATTTAAAAATCTAAATAAGAATACGACAAGTATGATCATTCATAGTACTTAATCCTTCTCTTGTAATCCTCCTGAGAAATCTCGTTGTTTCATCCCCGACAGGATCCCTCTAATCTATAACTCCCCTGGACCATCTTCATCATCCTTCGGATTAATCTACGATGACTTAGAAATAGAAAGGGACGCAATGATGAATTAAAATATCCATGAAAATTAATACAAATTTAAAATTCTTAATAAGAATACGACAAGTATGATCATTCATAGTACTTAATCCTTATCTTGTAATCCTCCTGAGAAATCTCTTTGTTTCATCACCACAGGATCCCTCTAATCTTTAACTCCCCTGGACCATTTTCATCATCCTTCGGATTAATCTGCAATGACTTAGAAATAGAAAGGGACGCAATTATTAATTAAAATATCCATGAAAATTCATAAAAAATTTAAAAATCTAAATAAGAATACGGCAAGTATGATCATTCATAGTACTTAATCTTTATCTTGTAATCCTCCTGAGAAATCTCTTTGTTTCATCCCCACAGGATCCCTCTAATCTTTAACTCCACTGGACCATCTTCATCATCCTTCGGATTAATCTACGATGACTTAGAAATAGAAAGGGACGCAATTATCAATTAAAATATCCATGAAAATTAATAGAAAATTTTAGAATCTAAATAAGAATACGACAACTATGATCATTCATAGTACTTAATCCTTATCTTGTAATCCTCCTGAGAAATCTCTTTGTTTCATCCCCACAGGATCCCTCTAATCTTTAACTCCCCTGGACCATCTTCATCATCCTTCGGATTAATCTGCGATGACTTAGATATAGAAAGGGACGCAATTATTAATTAGAATATCCATGAAAATTAATAAAAAATTTAAAAATCTAAATAAGAGTACGACAAGTATGATCATTCATAGTACTTAATCCTTATCTTGTAATCCTACGGGGAAATCTCTTTGTTTCATCCTCACAGGATCCCTCTAATCATTAACTCCCCTGGACCATCTTCATCATCCTTCGCATTAATCTACGATGACTAAGAAATAGAAAGGGACGCAATTATTAATTAAAATATCCATGAAAATTAATAGAAAATTTTCGAATCTAAATAAGAATACGACAAGTACGATAATTCATAGTACTTAATCCTTATCTTGTAATCCTCCTGAGAAATCTCTTTGTTTCATCCCCACAAGATACCTCTAATCTTTAACTCCCCTGGACCATCTTCATCATCCTTCCGATTAATCTACGATAACTTAGAAATAGAAAGGGACGCAATTATTAATTAAAATATCCATGAAAATTAATGAAAAATTTAAAAAAATAATTAAGAATACGACAAGTATGATCATTCATAGTACTTAATCCTTATCTTGTAATCCTCCTGAGAAATCTCTTTGGTTCATCCCCACAGGATCCCTCTAATCTTTAACTCCCCTGGACCATCTTCATCATCCATCGGATTAATCTACGATGACTTAGAAATAGAAAGGGACGCAATTATTAATTAAAATATCAATGAAAATTAATATAAAATTTAAAAATCTAAATAAGAATACGACAAGTATGATCATTCATAGTACTTAATCCTTATCTTGTAATCCTCCTGAGAAATCTCTTTGTTTCATCCCCACAGGATCCCTCTAATCTATAACTCCCCTGGACCATCTTCATCATCCATCGGATTAATCTACGATGACTTAGAAATAGAAAGGGACGCAATGATGAATTAAAATATCCATGAAAATAATATAAATTTAAAATTCTTAATAAGAATACGACAAGTATGATCATTCATAGTACTTAATCCTTATCTTGTAATCCTCCTGAGAAATCTCTTTGTTTCATCCCCACAGGATCCCTCTAATCTTTAACTCCCCTGGACCATTTTCATCATCCTTCGGATTAATCTGCAATGACATAGAAATAAAAAGGGACGCAATTGTTAATTAAAATATCCATGAAAATTAATAAAAATTTAAAAATCTAAATAAGAATACGACAAGTATGATCATTCATAGTACTTAATCCTTATCTTGTAATCCTCCTGAGAAATCTCTTTGTTTCATCACCACAGGATCCCTCTAATCTTTAACTCCCCTGGACCATTTTCATCATCCTTCGGATTAATCTGCAATGACTTAGATATAGAAAGGGACGCAATATTTAATTAAAATATCCATGAAAATTCATAAAAAATTTAAAAATCTAAATAAGAATACGGCAAGTATGATCATTCATAGTTCTTAATCTTTAACTTGTAATCCTCCTGAGAAATCTCTTTGTTTCATCCCCACAGGATCCCTCTAATCTTTAACTCCACTGGACCATCTTCATCATCCTTCGGATTAATCTACGATGACTTAGAAATAGAAAGGGACGCAATTATCAATTAAAATATCCATGAAAATTAATAGAAAATTTTAGATTCTAAATAAGAATACGACAACTATGATCATTTATAGTACTTAATCCTTATCTTGTAATCCTCCTGAGAAATCTCTTTGTTTCATCCCCACAGGATCCCTCTAATCTTTAACTCCCCTGGACCATCTTCATCATCCTTCGGATTAATCTTCGATGACTTAGATATAGAAAGGGACGCAATTATTAATTAGAATATCCATGAAAATTAATATAAAATTTAAAAATCTAAATAAGAATACGACAAGTATTATCATTCATAGTACTAAATCCTTCTCTTTTAATCCTCCTGAGTAATCTCTTTGTTTCATCCCCACAGGATCCCTCTAATCTATAACTCCCCTGGACCATCTTCATCATCCTTCGGATTAAACTACGATGATTTAGAAATTGAAAGGGACGCAATGATTAATAAAAATAACCAAGAAAATTAATAAAAAATATAAAAATCTAAATAAGAATACGACAAGTATGATCATTCATAGTACTTAATTCTTATCTTGTAATCCTCCTGAGAAATCTCTTCGTTTCATCCCCACAGGATCCCTCTAATCTTTAACTCCCCTGGACCATCTTCATCATCCGACGGATTAATCTACGATGACTTAGAAATAGAAAGGGACGCAATTATTAATTAGTATATCCATGAAAATTAATAAAAAATTTAGAAATCTAAATAAGAATACGACAAGTATGATCATTCATAGTACTTAATCCTTATCTTGTAATCCTCCTGAGAAATCTCTTTGTTTCATCCCCACAGGATCACTCTAATCTTTAACTCCCCTGGACCATCTTCATCATCCACCGGATTAATCTACGATGACTTAGAAATAGAAAGTGACGCAATTTTTAATTAAAATATCCATGAAAATTAGTATAAAATTTAAAAATCTAAATAAGAATACGACAAGTATGATCATTCATAGTACTTAATCCTTATCTTGTAATCCTCCTGAAAAATCTCTTTGTTTCATCCCCACAGGATCCCTCTAATCTTTAACTCCCCAGGACCATCTTCATCATCCTTCGGATTAATTTACGATGACTTAGAAATAGAAAGGGACGCAATTATTAATTAAAATATCCATGAAAATTAATATAAAATTTAAAAATCTAAATAAGAATACGACAAGTATGATCATTCATAGTACTTAATCCTTATCTTGTAATGCTACGGGGAAATCTCCTTGTTTCATCATCACAGGATACCTCTAATCTTTAACTCCCCTGGACCATCTTCATCATCCTTCGGATTAATCTACGATGACTTAGAAATAGAAAGGGACGCAATTATCAATTAAAATATCCATGAAAATTAATAGAAAATTTTAGAATCTAAATAAGAATACGACAAGTATGATCATTCATAGTACTTAATCCTTATCTTGTAATCCTCCTGCGAAATCTCTTTGTTTCATCCCCACAGGATCCCTCTAATCTTTAACTCCCCTGGACCATCTTCATCATCCTTCGGATTAATCTACATGACATAGAAATAGAAAGGGACGCAATTATTAATTAAAATATCCATGAAATTTAATGAAAAATTTAAAAATCTAATTAAGAATATGACAGAATATGATCATTCATAGTACTTAATACTTATCTTGTAATCCTCCTGAGAAATCTCTTTGTTTCATCCCCACAGGATCCCTCTAATCTTTAACTCCCCTGGACCAACTTCATCATCCTTCGGATTAATCTACGTTGACTTAGAAATAGAAAGGGACGCAATTATCAATTAAAATATCCATGAAAATAAATAGAAAATTTTAGAATCTAAATAAGCATACGACAAGTATGATCATTCATAGTACTTAATCTTAATCTTGTAATCCTCCTGAGAAATCTCTTTGTTTCATCCCCACAGGATTCCTCTAATCTTTAACTCCCCTGGACCATCTTCATTATCCTTCGGATTAATCTATAATGACTTAGAAATTGAAAGGGACGCAATTATTAATTAAAATATCCATGAAAAATAATAAAAAATTTAAAAATCTAAGTAAGAATACGACAAGTATGATCATTCATAGTACTTAATCCTTATCTTGTAATCCTACGGGGAAATCTCTTTGTTTCATCCCCACAGGATCCCTCTAATCTTTAACTCCCCTGGACCATCTTCATCATCCACCGGATTAATCTAGGATGACTTAGAAATAGAAAGTGACGCAATTTTTAATTAAAATATCCATGAAAATTAATATAAAATTTAAAAATCTAAATAAGAATACGACAAGTATGATCATTCATAGTACTTAATCCTTATCTTGTAATCCTCCTGAGAAATCTCTTTGTTTCATCCCCACAGGATCCCTCTAATCTTTAACTCCCCTGGCCCATCTTCATCATCCTTCGGATTAATCTGCGATGACTTAGAAATAGAAAGGGACGCAATTATTAATTAAAATATCCATGAAAATTAATATAAAATTTAAAAATCTAAATAAGAATACGACAAGTATGATCATTCATAGTACTTAATCCTTCTCTTGTAATCCTCCTGAGAAATTTCTTTGTTTCATCCTCACTGGATCCCTCTAATCTATAACTCCCCTGGACCATTTTCATCATCCTTCGGATTAATATACGATGATTTAGAAATTGAAAGGGACGCAATGATTAATAAAAATAACCAAGAAAATTTATAAAAAATATAAAAATCTAAATAAGAATACGAGAAGTAAGATCATTCATAGTACTTAATCCTTATCATGTAATTCTCCTGAGAAATCTCTTTGTTTCATCCCCACAGGATCCCCCTAATCTTTAACTCCACTGGACAAACTTCATCATCCTTCTGATTAATCTACGATGACTTAGAAATTGAAAGGGACGCAATTATTAATTAAGATATCCATGATTTTAATATAAAATTTAAAATTCTAAATAAGAATACGACAAGTATGATCATTCATAGTACTTAATCTTTATGTTGTAATCCTCCTGAGAAATCTCTTTGTTTCATCCCCACAGGAACCCTCTAATCTTTAACTCCCCTGGACCAACTTCATCATCCTTCTGATTAATTTACGATGACTTAGAAATTGAAAGGGACGCAATAATTAATTAAGATATCCATGAAAATTAATATAAAATTTAAAATTCTAAATAAGAATACGACAAATATGATCATTCATAGTACTTAATCCTTATCTTGTAATCCTCCTGAGAAATCTCTTTGTTTCATCCCCACAGGATCCCTCTAATCTTTAACTCCCCTGGACCATCTTCATCATCCTTCGGATTAATCTACGATGACTTAGAAATAGAAAGAGACGCAATTATCAATTAAAATATCCATGAAAATTAATAGAAAATTTTAGAATCTAAATAAGAATACGACAAGTATGAACATTCATAGTACTTAATCCTTATCTTGTAATCCTCCTGAGAAATCTCTTTGTTTCATCCCCACAGGATCGCTCTAATCTTTTACTCCCCTGGACCATCTTCATCATCCTTCGGATTTATCTACGATGACAAAGAAATAGAAAGGGACGCAATTATTAATTAAAATATCCATGAAAATTAATAAAAATTTTAAAAATCTAAATAAGAATACGAGAAGTATGATCATTCATAGTACTTAATCCTTATCTTGTAATCCTCCTGAGAAATCACTTTGTTTCATCCCCACAGAATCCCTCTAATCTTTAACTCCCCTGGACCATCTTCATCATCCTTCGGATTAATCTACGATGACTTCGAAATAGAAAGGGACGCAATTATCAATTAAAATATCCATGAAAATTAATAGAAAATTTTAGAATCTAAATAAGAATACGACAAGTATGATCATTCATAGTACTTAATCCTTATCTTGTAATCCTCCTGCGAAATCTCTTTGTTTCATCCCCACAGGATCCCTCTAATCTTTAACTCCCCTGGACCATCTTCATCATCCTTCGGATTAATCTACGATGACATAGAAATAGAAAAGGACGCAATTATTAATTAAAATATCCATTAAATTTAATGAAAAATTTAAAAATCTAATTAAGAATAAGACAGAATATGATCATTCATAGTACTTAATACTTATCTTGTAATCCTCCTGAGAAATCTCTTTGTTTCATCCCCACAGGATCCCTCTAATCTTTAACTCCCCTGGACCATCTTCATCATCCTTCGGATTAATCTACGATGACATAGAAATAGAAAGGGACGCAATTATTAATTAAAATATCCATGAAATTTAATGAAAAATTTAAAAATCTAATTAAGAATAAGACAGAATATGATAATTCATAGTACTTAATACTTATCTTGTAATCCTCCTGAGAAATCTCTTTGTTTCATCCCCACAGGATCCCTCTAATCTTTAACTCCCCTGGACCATCTTCATCATCCTTCGGATTAATCTACGATAACATAGAAATAGAAAGGGACGCAATTATCAATTAAAATATCCATGAAAATAAATAGAAAATTTTAGAATCTAAATAAGCATACGACAAGTATGATCATTCATAGTACTTAATCTTAATCTTGTAATCCTCCTGAGAAATCTCTTTGTTTCATCCCCACAGGATTCCTCTAATCTTTAACTCCCTTGGACCATCTTCATTATCCTTCGGATTAATCTATGATGACTTAGAAATATAAAGGGACGCAATTATTAATTAAAATATCCATGAAAAATAATAAAAAATTTAAAAATCTAAGTAAGAATACGATAAGTATGATCATTCATAGTACTTATTCCTTACCTTGTAATCCTACGGGGAAATCTCTTTGTTTCATCCCCACAGGATCCCTCTAATCTTTAACTCCCCTGGACCAACTTCATCATCCTTCGGATTATTCTGCGATGACTAAGAAATAGAAAGGGACGCAATGATGAATTAAAATATCCAAGAAAATTAATAAAAAATTTAGAAATCTAAATAAGAATACGACAAGTATGATCATTCATAGTACTTAATCCTTATCTTGTAATCCTACGGGGAAATCTCTTTGTTTCATCCCCACAGGATCCCCCTAATCCTTAACTCCCCTGGACCATCTTCATCATCCTTCGGATTATTCTACGATGACTAAGAAATAGAAAGGGACGCAATTATTAATTAAAATATCCATGAAAATTAATAGAAAATTTTAGGATCTAAATAAGAATACGACAAGTATGATCATTCATAGTACTTAATCCTTCTCTTGTAATCCTCCTGAGAAATCTCTTTGTTTCATCCCCACAGGATCCCTCTAATCGTTAACTCCCCTGGACCATCTTCATCATCCTTTGGATTAATCTACGATGACTAAGAAATAGAAAGGGTTGCAATTATTAATTAAAATATCCATGAAAATTAATATAAAATTTAAAATTCTAAATAAGAATACGACAAGTATTATCATTCATAGAACTTAATCCTTATCTTGTAATCCTCCTGAGAAATCACTTTGATTCATCCCCACAGGATCCCTCTAATCTTTAACTCCCCTGGACCATCTTCATCATCCTTTGGATTAATCTACGATGACTTACAAATAGAAAGGGACGCAATTATTAATTAGAATATCCATGAAAATTAATAAAAAATTTAAAAATCTAAATAAGAATACGACAAGTATGATCATTCATAGTACTTAATCCTTATCTTGTAATCCTCCTGAGAAATCTCTTTGTTTCATCCCTACAGGATCCCTCTAATCGTTAACTCCCCTGGACCATCTTCATCATCCTTCGGATTATTCTACGATGACTTAGAAATAGAAAGGGACGCAATTATTAATTAAAATATCCATGAAAATTGATATAAAATTTAAAAAACTAAATAAGAATACGAAAAGTATGATCATTCATAGTACTTAATCCTTCTCTTGTAATCCTCCTGAGAAATCTCTTTGTTTCATCCCTACAGGATCCCTCTAATCGTTAACTCCCCTGGACCATCTTCATCATCCTTCGGATTATTCTACGATGACTTAGAAATAGAAAGGGACGCAATTATTAAATAAAATATCCATGAAAATTAATATAAAATTTAAAATTCTAAATAAGAATACGACAAGTATGATCATTCATAGTACTTAATCCTTATCTTGTAATCCTCCTGAGAAATCCCTTTGTTTCATCCCCACAGGATCCCTCTAATCTTTAACTCCCCTGGACCATCTTCATCACCCATCGGATTAATCTACGATGACTTAGATATAGAAAGTGACGAAGTTATTAATTAAAATATCCATGAAAATTAATATAAAATTTAAAAATCTAAATAAGAATACGACAAGTATGATCATTCATAGTACTTAATCCTTATCTTGTAATCCTCCTGAAAAATCTCTTTGTTTCATCCCCACAGGATCCCTCTAATCTTTAACTCCCCAGGACCATCTTCATCATCCTTCGGATTAATTTACGATGACTTAGAAATAGAAAGGGACGCAATTATTAATTAAAATATCCATGAAAATTAATATAAAATTTAAAAATCTAAATAAGAATACGACAAGTATGATCATTCATAGTACTTAATCCTTATCTTGTAATGCTACGGGGAAATCTCTTTTTTTCATCCCAACAGGATCCCTCTAATCTTTAACTCCCCTGGACCATCTTCATCATCCTTCGGATTAATCTATGATGACTTAGAAATTGAAAGGGACGCAATTATTAATTAAAATATACATGAAAATTAATAAAAAATTTAAAAATCTAAATAAGAATACGAAAAGTATGATCATTCATAGTACTTAATCCTTATCTTGGAATCCTCCTGAGAATTCTCTCTGTTTCATCCCCACAGGATCCCTCTAATCTTTAACTCCCCTGGACCATCTTCATCATCCTTCGGATTAATCTACGATGACTTAGAAATAGAAAGGGACGGAATTATTAATAAAAATATCCATGAAAATTAATATAAAATTTAAAAATCTAAATAAGAATACGACAAGTATGATCATTCATAGTACTTAATCCTTATGTTGTAATCCTCCTGAGAAATCTCTTTGTTTCATCCCAACAGGAACCCTCTAATCATTAACTCCCCTTGACCATCTTCATCATCCTTCGGATTAATCTACGATGAATTACAAATAGAAAGGGACGCAATTATTAATTAAAATATCCATGAAAATTAATATAAAATTTAAAAATCTAAATAAGAATACGACAAGTATGATCATTCATAGTACTTAATCCTTCTCTTGTAATCCTCCTGAGAAATTTCTTTGTTTCATCCCCACTGGATCCCTCTAATCTATAACTCCCCTGGACCATCTTCATCATCCTTTGGATTAATCTACGATGATTTAGAAATTGAAAGGGACGCAAAGATTAATAAAAATAACCAAGATAATTAATAAAAAATATAAAAATCTAAATAAGAATACGGGAAGTAAGATCATTCATAGTACTTAATCCTTATCTTGTAATCCTCCTGAGAAATCTCTTTGTTTCATCCCCACAAGATTCCTCTAATCTTTTACTCCCCTGGACCATCTTCATCATCCTTCGGATTAATCTACGATGACTTAGAAATAGAAAGGGACGCAATTATCAATTAAAATATCCATGAAAATTAATATAAAATTTAAAATTCTAAATAAGAATACGACAAGTATGATCATTCATAGTACTTAATTCTTATCTTGTAATCCTCCTGAGAAATCTCTTTGTTTCATCCCCACAGGATCCCTCTAATCTTTAACTCCCCTGGACCATCTTCATCATCCTTCGGATTAATCTACGATGACTTAGAAATAGAAAGGGACGTAATTATCAATTAAAATATCCATGAAAATTAATAGAAATTTTAGAATCTAAATAAGAATACGACAAGTATGATCATTCATAGTACTTAATCCTTATCTTGTAATCCTCCTGAGAAATCTCTTTGTTTCATCCCCACAGGATCCCTCTAATCTTTAACTCCCCTGGACCATCTTCATCATCCTTCGGATTAATCTGCGATGACTTAGATATAGAAAGGGACGCAATTATTAATTAGAATATCCATGAAAATTAATAAATAATTTAAAAATCTAAATAAGAATACGACAAGTATGATCATTCATAGTACTTAATCCTTATCTTGTAATCCTACGGGGAAATCTCTTTGTTTCATCCCCACAGGATCCCTCTAATCTTTAACTCCCCTGGACCATCTTCATCATCCACCGGATTAATCTACGATGACATAGAAATAGAAAGTGACGCAATTTTTAATTAAAATATCCATGAAAATTAATAGAAAATTTTAGAATCTAAATATGAATACGACAAGTATGATCATTCATAGTACTTAATCCTTAACTTGTAATCCTCCTGAGAAATCTCTTTGTTTCATCCCCACAGGATCCCTCTAATCTTTAACTCCCCTGGACCATCTTCATCATCCTTCGGATTAATCTACAATGACTTTGAAATAGAAAGGGACGCAATTATTAATTAAAATATCCTTGAAAATTAATAAAAAATTTAAAAATCTAAATAAGAATACGACAAGTATGATCATTCATAGTACTTAATCCTTAACTTGTAATCCTCCTGAGAAATCTCTTTGTTTCATCCCCACAGAATCCCTCTAATCTTTAACTCCCCTGGACCATCTTCATCATCCTTCGGATTAATCTACGATGACTTAGAAATAGAAAGGGACGCAATTATTAATTAGAATATCCATGAAAATTAATAAAAAATTTAAAAATCTAAATAAAATACGACAAGTATGATCATTCATAGTACTTAATCCTTATCTTGTAATCCTACGGGGAAATCTCTTTGTTACATCCCCACAGGATCCGTCTAATCTTTAACTCCCCTGGACCATCTTCATCATCCTTCGGATTATTCTACGATGACTTAGAAATAGAAAGGGACGCAATTATTAATTAAAATATCCATGAAAATTAATATAAAATTTAAAAATCTATATAAGAATACGACAAGTATGATCATTCATAGTACTTAATCCTTCTCTTGTAATCCTCCTGAGAAATCTCTTTGTTTCATCCCCACAGGATCCCTCTAATCGTTAACTCCCCTGGACCATCTTCATCATCCTTTGGATTAATCTACGATGACTAAGAAATAGAAAGGGTTGCAATTTTTAATTAAAATATCCATGAAAATTAATATAAAATTTAAAAATCTAAATAAGAATACGACAAGTATGATCATTCATAGTACTTAATCCATATCTTGTAATGCTACGGGGAAATCTCTTTGTTTCATCCCCACAGGATCCCTCTAATCTTTAACTCCCCTGGACCATCTTCATCATCCTTCGGATTAATCTATGATGACTTAGAAATTGAAAGGGACCAATTATTAATTAAAATATCCATGAAAATTAATAAAAAATTTAAAAATCTAAATAAGAATACGACAAGTATGATCATTCAAAGTACTTATTCCTTATCTTGTAATCCTACGAGGAAATCTCTTTGTTTCATCCCCACAGGATCCCTCTAATCTTTAACTCCCCTGGACCAACTTCATATCCTTCTGATTAATCTACGATGACTTAGAAATTGAAAGGGACGCAATGATGAATTAAAGTATCCAAGAAAATTAATAAAAAATTTAAAAATCTAAATAAGAATACGACAAGTATGATCATTCATAGTACTTAATCCTTATCTTGTAATGCTACGGGGAAATCTCTTTGTTTCATCCCCACAGGATCCCTCTAATCTTTAACTCCCCTGGACCATCTTCATTATCCTTCCGATTACTCTACATTGACTTAGAAATAGAAAGGGACGCAATTAATAATTAAAATATCCAAGAAAATTTATGAAATATTTGAAAATCTCATTAAGAATACGACAAGTATGATCATTCATAGTACTTAATCCTTATCTTGTAATCCTCCTGAGAAATCTCTTTGTTTCATCCCCACAGGATCCCTCTAATCTTTAACTCCCCTGGACCATCTTCATCATCCTTCGGATTAATCTGCGATGACTTAGAAATAGAAAGGGACGCAATTATTAATTTAAAAATACATGAAAATTAATAAAAAATTTAAAAATCTAAATAAGAATACGAAAAGTATGATCATTCATAGTACTTAATCCATATCTTGTAATCCTCCTGAGAATTCTCTCTGTTTCATCCCCACAGGATTCCTCTAATCTTTAACTCCCCTGGACCATCTTCATTATCCTTCCGATTAATCTACGATGACTTAGAAATAGAAAGGGACGCAATTAATAATTAAAATATCCATGAAAATTTATGAAAAATTTAAAAATCTAAATAGGAATACGACAAGTATGATCATTCATAGTACTTAATCCTTCTCTTGTAATCCTCCTGAGAAATTTCTTTGTTTCATCCCCACAGGATCCCTCTAATCTATAACTCCCCTGGACCATCTTCATCATCCTTCGGATTAATCTACGATGATTTAGAAATTGAAAAGGACGCAATGATTAATAAAAATGACCAAGAAAATTAATAAAAAATATAAAAATATAAATAAGAATACGAGAAGTAAGATCATTCATAGTACTTAATCCTTATCTTGTAATCCTCCTGAGAAATCTCTTTGTTTCATCGCCAGGGATCCATCTAATCTGTAACTCCCTAGGATTATCTTCATCATCCTTCGGATTAATCTACGATGACTTAAAAAATAGAAAGGGACGCAGGGATGAATTAAAATATACAAGAAAATTAATAAAAAATTCAGAAATCTAAATAAGAATACGACAAATATGATCATTCATAGTACTTAATCCTTATCTCTTAATCCTATGGGGAAATCTCTTTGTTTCATCCCCACAGGATCCCTCTAATCTTTAACTCCCCTGGACCATCTTCATCATCCTTCGGATTATTCTACGATGACTTAGAAATAGAAAGGGACGCAATTATTAATTAAAATATCCATGAAAATTAATAGAAAATTTTAGAATCTAAATAAGAATACGACAAGTATGATCATTCATAGTACTTAATCCTTATCTTGTAATCCTCCTGAGAAATCTTTTTGTTTCACCCCATAGGATCCCTCTAATCTTTTACTCCCCTGGACCATCTTCATCATCCTTCGGATTAATCTACGATGACAATGTAATTGAAAGGGATGCAATTATTAATTAAAATATCCATGAAAATTAATATAAAATTTAAAAATCTAAATAAGAATACGACAAGAATGATCATTCATAGTACATAATCCTTATCTTGTAGTCCTCCTGAGAAATCTCTTTGTTTCATCCCCACAGGATCCCTCTAATCATTAACTCCCCTGGACCATCATCATCATCCTTCGGATTAATCTACGATGACTTAGAAATAGAAAGTGACGCAATTATTAATTAAAATATCCATGAAAATTAATATAAAAATTAAAAATCTAAATTAGAATACGACATGAATGATCATTCATAGTACATAATCCTTCTCTTGTAATCCTCCTGAGAAATCTCTTTGTTTCATCCCCACAGGATCCCTCTAATTCTTAACTCACCTGGACCATCTTCATCATCCTTCGGATTAATCTACGATGACTTAGAAAGAGAAAGTGACGCAATTATTAATTAAAATATCCATGAAAATTAATATAAAATTTAAAAATCTAAATAAGAATACGACAAGTATGATCATTCAGAGTACTTAATCTTTATCTTGTAATCCTCCTGAGAAATCTCTTTGTTTCATCCCCACAGGATCCCTCTAATCGTTAACTCCCTAGGACTATCTTCATCATCCTTCGGAATAATCTACGATGACTTAGAAATAGAAAGGGACGTAATGATATAAATAATATATCCAAGAAAATTAATAAAAAATTCATAAATCTTAATAAGAATACGACAAGTATGATCATTCATAGAACTTAATCCTTATCTTGTAATCCTACGTGGAAATCTCTTTGTTTCATCCCCACAGGATCCCTCTAATCTTTAACTCCCCTGGACCATCTTCATCATCCTTCGGATTATTCTACGATGACTTAGAAATAGAAAGGGACGCAATTATTAATTTAAATATCCATGAAAATTAATATAAAATATAAAAATCTAAATAAGAATACGACAAGTATGATCATTCATAGTACTTAATCCTTATCTTGTAATCCCACGGTGAAATCTCTTTGTTTCATCCCCACAGGATCCCTCTAATCATTAACTCCCCTGGACCATCTTCATCATCCTTCGGATTATACTACGATGACTTAGAAATAGAAAGGGACGCAATTATTAATTAAAATATCCAGGAAAATTAACATAAAATTTAAAAATCTAAATAAGAATACGACAAGAATGATCATTCATAGTACTTAATCCTTCTCATGTAATCCTCCTGAGAAATCTCTTTGTTTCATCCCCACAGGATCCCTCTAATCATTAACTCCCCTGGACCATCTTCATCATCCTTCGGATTAATCTACGATGACTTAGAAATAGAAAGTGACGCAATTATTAATTAAAATATCCATGAAAATTAATATAAAATTTAAAAATCTAAATAAGAATATGACAAGTATGATCATTCATAGTACTTAATCCTTATCTTGTAATCCTCCTGAGAAATCTCTTTGTTTCATCCCCACAGGATCCCTCTAATCTTTAACTCCCCTGGACCATCTTCATCATCCTTCGGATTAATCTACGATGACTTAGAAATAGAAAGTGACGCAATTATTAATTAAAATATCCATGAAAATTAATATAAAATGTAAAAATCTAAATAAGAATACGACAAGTATGATCATTCATAGTACTTAATCCTTATCTTGTAATCCTCCTGAGATATCTCTTTGATTCATCCCCACACTATCCCTCTAATCTTTAACTCCCCTGGACCATCTTCATCATCCTTCGGATTAATCTACGATGATTTAGACATTGAAAGGGACGCAATGATTATTAAAAATAACCAAGAAAATTAAAAAAAAATTAAAAAATCTAAATAAGAATACGAGAAGTATGATCATTCATAGTACTTAATCCTTATCTTGCAATCCTCCTGAGAAATCTCTTTGTTTCATCCCCACAGGATCCCTCTAATCATTAACTCCCCTGGACCATCTTCATCATCCTTCGGATTAATCTACGAAAACTAAGAAATAGAAAGGGACGCAATTATTAATTAAAATATCCATGAAAATTAATATAAAATTTAAAAAACTAAATAAGAATACGACAAGTATGATCATTCATAGTACTTAATCCTTATCTTGTAATCCTCCTGAGACATCTCTTTGTTTCATCCCCACAGGATCCCTCTAATCTTTAACTCCCCTGAACCATCTTCATCATCCTTCGGATTATTCTACGATGACTAAGAAATAGAAAGGGACGCAATTATTAATTAAAATATCCATGAAAATTAATATAAAATTTAAAAATCTAAATAAGAATACGACAAGTATGATCATTAATAGTACTTAATCCTTATCTTGTAATCCTCCTGAGACATCTCTTTGTTTCATCCCCACAGGATCCCTCTAATCTTTAACTCCCCTGGACCATCTTCATCATCCTTCGGATTATTCTACGATGACTAAGAAATTGAAAGGGACGCAATTATTAATTAAAATATCCATGAAAATTAATATAAAATTTAAAAATCTAAATAAGAATACGACAAGTATGATCATTCATAGTACTTAATCCTTATCTTGTAATCCTCCTGAGAAATCTCTTTGTTTAATCCCCACAGGATCCCTCTAATCGTTAACTCCCGTGGACCATCTTCATCATCCTTCGGATTAATCTATGATGACTTAGAAATAGAAAGTGACGCAATTATTAATTAAAATATCCATGAAAATTAATATAAAATTTAAAAATCTAAATAAGAATACGACAAGTATGATCATTCATAGTACTTAATCCTTATCTTGTAATCCTCCTGAGACATCTCTTTGTTTCATCCCCACAGGATCCCTCTAATCTTTAACTCCCCTGGACCATCTTCATCATCCTTCGGATTATTCTACGATGACTAAGAAATAGAAAGGGACGCAATTATTAATTAAAATATCCATGAAAATTAATATAAAATTTAAAAATCTAAATAAGAATACGACAAGTATGATCATTCATAGTACTTAATCCTTATCTTGTAATCCTCCTGAGATATCACTTTGATTCATCCCCACACTATCCCTCTAATCTTTAACTCCCCTGGACCATCTTCATCATCCTTCGGATTATACTACGATGACTTAGAAATAGAAAGGGACGCAATTATTAATTAAAATATCCAGGAAAATTAATATAAAATTTAAAAATCTAAATAAGAATACGACAAGAATGATCATTCATAGTACTTAATCCTTCTCATGTAATCCTCCTGAGAAATCTCTTTGTTTCATCCCCACAGGATCCCTCTAATCATTAACTCCCCTGGACCATCTTCATCATCCTTCGGATTAATCTACGATGACTTAGAAATAGAAAGTGACGCAATTATTAATTAAAATATCCATGAAAATTAATATAAAATTTAAAAATCTAAATAAGAATACGACAAGTATGATCATTCATAGTACTTAATCCTTATCTTGTAATCCTCCTGAGACATCTCTTTGTTTCATCCCCACAGGATCCCTCTAATCTTTAACTCCCCTGCACCATCTTCATCATCCTTCGGATTATTCTACGATGACTAAGAAATAGAAAGGGACGCAATTATTAATTAAAATATCCATGAAAATTAATATAAAATTTAAAAATCTAAATAAGAATACGACAAGTATGATCATTCATAGTACTTAATCCTTATCTTGTAATCCTCCTGAGACATCTCTTTGTTTCATCCCCACAGGATCCCTCTAATCTTTAACTCCCCTGGACCATCTTCATCATCCTTCGGATTATTCTACGATGACTAAGAAATTGAAAGGGACGCAATTATTAATTAAAATATCCATGAAAATTAATATAAAATTTAAAAATCTAAATAAGAATACGACAAGTATGATCATTCATAGTACTTAATCCTTATCTTGTAATCCTCCTGAGAAATCTCTTTGTTTCATCCCCACAGGATCCCTCTAATCGTTAACTCCCCTGGACCATCTTCATCATCCTTCGGATTAATCTATGATGACTTAGAAATAGAAAGTGACGCAATTATTAATTAAAATATCCATGAAAATTAATATAAAATTTAAAAATCTAAATAAGAATACGACAAGTATGATCATTCATAGTACTTAATCCTTATCTTGTAATCCTCCTGAGACATCTCTTTGTTTCATCCCCACAGGATCCCTCTAATCTTTAACTCCCCTGGACCATCTTCATCATCCTTCGGATTATTCTACGATGACTAAGAAATAGAAAGGGACGCAATTATTAATTAAAATATCCATGAAAATTAATATAAAATTTAAAAATCTAAATAAGAATACGACAAGTATGATCATTCATAGTACTTAATCCTTATCTTGAAATCCTCCTGAGAAATCTCTTTGTTTCATCCCCACAGGATCCCTCTAATCGTTAACTCCCCTGGACCATCTTCATCATCCTTCGGATTATTCTACGATGACTAAGAAATAGAAAGGGACGCAATTATTAATTAAAATATCCATGAAAATTAATAAAAAATATAAAAATATAAATAAGAATACGAGAAGTAAGATCATTCATAGTACTAAATCCTTATCTTGTAATCCTCCTGAGAAATCTCTTTGTTTCATCCCCACAGGATCCCTCTAATCTTTAATTCCCCTGGACCATCTTCATCATCCATCGGATTAATCTACGATGACTAAGAAATAGAAAGGGACGAAATTATCAATTAAAATATCCATGAAAATTAATAGAAAATTTTAGAATCTAAATAAGAATACGACAAGTATGATCATTCATAGTACTTAATCCTTATCTTGCAATCCTCCTGAGAAATCTCTTTGTTTCATCCCCACAGGATCCCTCTAATCTATAACTCCCCTGGACCATCTTCATCATCCTTCGGATTAATCTACGATGACTAAGAAATAGAAAGGGACGCAATTATTAATTAAAATATCCATGAAAATTAATATAAAATTTAAAATTCTAAATAAGAATACGACAAGTATGATCATTCATAGTACTTAATCCTTATCTTGTAATCCTACGGGGAAATCTCTTTGTTTCATCCCCACAGGATCCCTCTAATCTTTACCTCCCCTGGACCATCTTCATCATCCTTCCGATTAATCTACGATAACTTAGAAATAGAAAGGGACGCAATTATTAATTAAAATATCTATGAAAATTAATGAAAAATTTAAAAATCTAATTAAGAATACGACAAGTATGATCATTCATAGTACTTAATCCTTATCTTGTAATCCTCCTGAGAAATCTCTTTGTTTCATCCCCACACTATCCCTCTAATCTTTAACTCCCCTGGACCATCTTCATCATCCTTCGGATTAATCTACGATGACTTAGAAATAGAAAGGGACGCAATTATCAATTAAAATATCCATGAAAATTAATAGAAAATTTTCGAATCTAAATAAGAATACGACAAGTACGATAATTCATAGTACTTAATCCTTATCTTGTAATCCTCCTGAGAAATCTCTTTGTTTCATCCCCACAAGATCCCTCTAATCTTTAACTCCCCTGGACCATCTTCATCATCCTTCGGATTAATCTACGATGACTTAGAAATAGAAAGGGACGCAATTATTAATTAAAATATCCATGAAAATTAATAAAAATTAAAAAATCTAAATAAGAATACGAGAAGTATGGTCATTCATAGTACTTAATCCTTATCTTGCAATCCTCCTGAGAAATCTCTTTGTTTCATCCCCACAGGATCCCTCTAATCTTTAACTCCCCTGGACGAACTTCATTATCCTTCTGATTAATCTACGATGACTTAGAAATTGAAAGGGACGCAATTATTAATTAGAATATCCAAGAAAATTAATAAAAAATTTAAAAATCTAAATAAGAATACGACAAGTATGATCATTCATAGTACTTAATCCTTATCATGTAATCCTCCTGAGAAATCTCTTTGTTTCATCCCCACAGGATCCCTCTAATCATTAACTCCAATGGACCATTTTCATCATCCTTCGGATTAATCTACGATGACTTAGAAATAGAAAGGGACGCAATTATTAATTAAAATATCCATGAAAATTAATAGAAAATTTTCGAATCTAAATAAGAATACGACAAGTATGATCATTCATAGTACTTAATCCTTATCTTGTAATCCTCCTGAGACATCTCTTTGTTTCATCCCCACAGGATCCCTCTAATCTTTAACTCCCCTGGACCATCTTCATCATCCTTCGGATTATTCTACGATGACTAAGAAATTGAAAGGGACGCAATTATTAATTAAAATATCCATGAAAATTAATATAAAATTTAAAAATCTAAATAAGAATACGACAAGTATGATCATTCATAGTACTTAATCCTTATCTTGTAATCCTCCTGAGAAATCTCTTTGTTTCATCCCCACAGGATCCCTCTAATCGTTAACTCCCCTGGACCATCTTCATCATCCTTCGGATTAATCTATGATGACTTAGAAATAGAAAGTGACGCAATTATTAATTAAAATATCCATGAAAATTAATATAAAATTTAAAAATCTAAATAAGAATACGACAAGTATGATCATTCATAGTACTTAATCCTTATCTTGTAATCCTCCTGAGACATCTCTTTGTTTCATCCCCACAGGATCCCTCTAATCTTTAACTCCCCTGGACCATCTTCATCATCCTTCGGATTATTCTACGATGACTAAGAAATAGAAAGGGACGCAATTATTAATTAAAATATCCATGAAAATTAATATAAAATTTAAAAATCTAAATAAGAATACGACAAGTATGATCATTCATAGTACTTAATCCTTATCTTGAAATCCTCCTGAGAAATCTCTTTGTTTCATCCCCACAGGATCCCTCTAATCGTTAACTCCCCTGGACCATCTTCATCATCCTTCGGATTATTCTACGATGACTAAGAAATAGAAAGGGACGCAATTATTAATTAAAATATCCATGAAAATTAATAAAAAATATAAAAATATAAATAAGAATACGAGAAGTAAGATCATTCATAGTACTAAATCCTTATCTTGTAATCCTCCTGAGAAATCTCTTTGTTTCATCCCCACAGGATCCCTCTAATCTTTAATTCCCCTGGACCATCTTCATCATCCATCGGATTAATCTACGATGACTAAGAAATAGAAAGGGACGAAATTATCAATTAAAATATCCATGAAAATTAATAGAAAATTTTAGAATCTAAATAAGAATACGACAAGTATGATCATTCATAGTACTTAATCCTTATCTTGCAATCCTCCTGAGAAATCTCTTTGTTTCATCCCCACAGGATCCCTCTAATCTTTAACTCCCCTGGACCATCTTCATCATCCTTCGGATTAATCTACGATGACTTAGAAATAGAAAGGGACGAAATTATCAATTAAAATATCCATGAAAATTAATAGAAAATTTTCGAATCTAAATAAGAATACGACAAGTATGATCATTCATAGTACTTAATCCTTATCTTGAAATCCTCCTGAGAAATCTCTTTGTTTCATCCCCACAGGATCCCTCTAATCGTTAACTCCCCTGGACCATCTTCATCATCCTTCCGATTAATCTACGATAACTTAGAAATAGAAAGGGACGCAATTATTAATTAAAATATCCATGAAAATTAATATAAAATTTAAAATTCTAAATAAGAATACGACAAGTATGATCATTCATAGTACTTAATCCTTATCTTGTAATCCTACGGGGAAATCTCTTTGTTTCATCCCCACAGGATCCCTCTAATCTTTACCTCCCCTGGACCATCTTCATCATCCTTCCGATTAATCTACGATAACTTAGAAATAGAAAGGGACGCAATTATTAATTAAAATATCTATGAAAATTAATGAAAAATTTAAAAATCTAATTAAGAATACGACAAGTATGATCATTCATAGTACTTAATCCTTATCTTGTAATCCTCCTGAGAAATCTCTTTGTTTCATCCCCACACTATCCCTCTAATCTTTAACTCCCCTGGACCATCTTCATCATCCTTCGGATTAATCTACGATGACTTAGAAATAGAAAGGGACGCAATTATCAATTAAAATATCCATGAAAATTAATAGAAAATTTTCGAATCTAAATAAGAATACGACAAGTACGATAATTCATAGTACTTAATCCTTATCTTGTAATCCTCCTGAGAAATCTCTTTGTTTCATCCCCACAAGATCCCTCTAATCTTTAACTCCCCTGGACCATCTTCATCATCCTTCGGATTAATCTACGATGACTTAGAAATAGAAAGGGACGCAATTATTAATTAAAATATCCATGAAAATTAATAAAAATTAAAAAATCTAAATAAGAATACGAGAAGTATGGTCATTCATAGTACTTAATCCTTATCTTGCAATCCTCCTGAGAAATCTCTTTGTTTCATCCCCACAGGATCCCTCTAATCTTTAACTCCCCTGGACGAACTTCATTATCCTTCTGATTAATCTACGATGACTTAGAAATTGAAAGGGACGCAATTATTAATTAGAATATCCAAGAAAATTAATAAAAAATTTAAAAATCTAAATAAGAATACGACAAGTATGATCATTCATAGTACTTAATCCTTATCATGTAATCCTCCTGAGAAATCTCTTTGTTTCATCCCCACAGGATCCCTCTAATCATTAACTCCAATGGACCATTTTCATCATCCTTCGGATTAATCTACGATGACTTAGAAATAGAAAGGGACGCAATTATTAATTAAAATATCCATGAAAATTAATAGAAAATTTTCGAATCTAAATAAGAATACGACAAGTACGATAATTCATAGTACTTAATCCTTATCTTGTAATCCTCCTGAGAAATCTCTTTGTTTCATCCCCACAAGATCCCTCTAATCTTTAACTCCCCTGGACCATCTTCATCATCCTTCCGATTAATCTACGATAACTTAGAAATAGAAAGGGACGCAATTATTAATTAAAATATCCATGAAAATTAATGAAAAATTTAAAAATCTAATTAAGAATACGACAAGTATGATCATTCATAGTACTTAATCCTTATCTTGTAATCCTCCTGAGAAATCTCTTTGTTTCATCCCCACAGGATCCCTCTAATCTTTAACTCCATTGGACCATCTTCATCATCCTTCGGATTAATCTACGATGACTTAGAAATAGAAAGGGACGCAATTATTAATTAAAATATCTATGAAAATTAATAAAAATTTTAAAATCTAAATAAGAATACGACAAGTATGATCATTCATAGTACTTAATCCTTATCTTGTAATCCTCCTGAGAAATCTCTCTGTTTCATCCCCACAGGATCCCTCTAATCTTTAACTCCCCTGGACCATCTTCAACATCCTTTGCATAAATCTACGATGACTTAGAAATAGAAATGGACGCAATTATTAATTAAGATATCCATGAAAATTAATGTAAAATTTAAAATTCTAAATAAGAATACGACAAGTATGATCATTCATAGTACTTAATCCTTATCTTGTAATCCTCCTGAGAAATCTCTTTGGTTAATCCCTACAGGATCCCTCTAATCTTTAACTCCCCTGGACCATCTTCATCATCCTTCGGATAAATCTCCGATGACATAGAAATAGAAAGGGACGCAATTATTAATTAAAATATCCATGAAAATTAATAGAAAATTTTAGAATCTAAATAAGAATACGACAAGTATGATCATTCATAGTACTTAATCCTTATCTTGTAATCCTCCTGAGAAATCTCTTTGGTTCATCCCCACAGGATCCCTCTAATCTTTAACTCCCCTGGACCATCTTCATCATCCATCGGATTAATCTACGATGACTTAGAAATAGAAAGGGACGCAATTATTAATTAAAATATCAATGAAAATTAATATAAAATTTAAAAATCTAAATAAGAATACGAAAAGTATGATCATTCATAGTACTTAATCCTTCTCTTGTAATCCTCCTGAGAAATCTCTTTGTTTCATCCCCACAGGATCCCACTAATCTATAACTCCCCTGGACCATCTTCATCATCCTTCGGATTAATCTACGATGACTTAGAAATAGAAAGGGACGCAATGATGAATTAAAATATCCATGAAAATAATATAAATTTAAAATTCTTAATAAGAATACGACAAGTATGATCATTCATAGTACTTAATCCTTATCTTGTAATCCTCCTGAGAAATCTCTTTGTTTCATCCCCACAGGATCCCTCTAATCTTTAACTCCCCTGGACCATTTTCATCATCCTTCGGATTAATCTGCAATGACATAGAAATAAAAAGGGACGCAATTGTTAATTAAAATATCCATGAAAATTAATAAAAATTTAAAAATCTAAATAAGAATACGACAAGTATGATCATTCATAGTACTAAATCCTTATCTTGTAATCCTCCTGAGAAATCTCTTTGTTTCATCACCACAGGATCCCTCTAATCTTTAACTCCCATGGACCATTTTCATCATCCTTCGGATTAATCTGCAATGACTTAGAAATAGAAAGGGACGCAATTATTAATTAAAATATCCATGAAAATTCATAAAAAATTTAAAAATCTAAATAAGAATACGGCAAGTATGATCATTCATAGTAATTAATCTTTATCTTGTAATCCTCCTGAGAAATCTCTTTGTTTCATCCCCACAGGATCCCTCTAATCTTTAACTCCACTGGACCATCTTCATCATCCTTCGGATTAATCTACGATGACTTAGAAATAGAAAGGGACGCAATTATCAATTAAAATATCCATGAAAATTAATAGAAAATTTTAGAATCTAAATAAGAATACGACAACTATGATCATTCATAGTACTTAATCCTTATCTTGTAATCCTCCTGAGAAATCTCTTTGTTTCATCCCCACAGGATCCCTCTAATCTTTAACTCCCCTGGACCATCTTCATCATCCTTCGGATTAATCTGCGATGACTTAGATATAGAAAGGGACGCAATAATTAATTAGAATATCCATGAAAATTAATATAAAATTTAAAAATCTAAATAAGAATACGACAAGTATTATCATTCATAGTACTAAATCCTTCTCTTTTAATCCTCCTGAGTAATCTCTTTGTTTCATCCCCACAGGATCCCTCTAATCTATAACTCCCCTGGACCATCTTCATCATCCTTCGGATTAAACTACGATGATTTAGAAATTGAAAGGGACGCAATGATTAATAAAAATAACCAAGAAAATTAATAAAAAATATAAAAATCTAAATAAGAATACGACAAGTATGATCATTTATAGTACTTAATCCTTATCTTGTAATCCTCCTGAGAAATCTCTTCGTTTCATCCCCACAGGATCCCTCTAATCTTTAACTCCATTGGACCATCTTCATCATCCGTCGGATTAATCTACGATGACTTAGAAATAGAAAGGAACGCAATTATTAATTAGTATATCCATGAAAATTAATAAAAATTTAGAAATCTAAATAAGAATACGACAAGTATGATCATTCATAGTACTTAATCCTTATCTTGTAATCCTCCTGAGAAATCTCTTTGTTTCATCCCCACAGGATCACTCTAATCTTTAACTCCCCTGGACCATCTTCATCATCCTTCGGATTAATCTGCGATGACTTAGATATAGAAAGGGACGCAATTAATAATTAGAATATCCATGAAAATTAATAAAAAATTTAAAAATCTAAATAAGAATACGACAAGTAATATCATTCATAGTACTTAATCCTTATCTTGTAATCCTACGGGGAAATCTCTTTGTTTCATCCCCACAGGATCCCTCTAATCATTAACTCCAATGGACCATTTTCATCATCCTTCGGATTAATCTGCGATGACTTAGAAATAGAAAGGGACGCAATTATTAATTAAAATATCCATGAAAATTAATAAAAAATTTAAAAATCTAAATAAGAATACGACAAGTACGATATTTCATAGTACTTAATCCTTATCTTGTAATCCTCCTGAGAAATCTCTTTGTCTCATCCCCACAAGATCCCTCTAATCTTTAACTCCCCTGGACCATCTTCATCATCCTTCCGATTAATCTACGATAACTTAGAAATAGAAAGGGTCGCAATTATTAATTAAAATATCCATGAAAATTAATGAAAAATTTAAAAATCTAATTAAGAATACGACAAGTATGATCATTCATAGTACTTAATCCTTATCTTGTAATCCTCCTGAGAAATCTCTTTGTTTCATCCCCACAGGATCCCTCTAATCTTTAACTCCACTGGACCATCTTCATCATCCTTCGGATTAATCTACGATGACTTAGAAATAGAAAGGGACGGAATTATTAATTAAAATATCTATGAAAATTAATAAAAATTTTAAAATCTAAATAAGAATACGACAAGTATGATCATTCATAGTACTTAATCCTTATCTTGTAATCCTCCTGAGAAATCTCTCTGTTTCATCCCCACAGGATCCCTCTAATCTTTAACTCCCCTGGACCATCTTCAACATCCTTTGCATAAATCTACGATGTTTAGAAATAGAAATGGACGCAATTATTAATTAAGATATCCATGAAAATTAATGTAAAATTTAAAATTCTAAATAAGAATACGACAAGTATGATCATTCATAGTACTTAATCCTTATCTTGTAATCCTCCTGAGAAATCTCTTTGGTTAATCCCTACAGGATCCCTCTAATCTTTAACTCCCCTGGACCATCTTCATCATCCTTCGGATAAATCTCCGATGACATAGAAATAGAAAGGGACGCAATTATTAATTAAAATATCCATGAAAATTAATAGAAAATTTTAGAATCTAAATAAGAATACGACAAGTATGATCATTCATAGTACTTAATCCTTATCTTGTAATCCTCCTGAGAAATCTCTTTGGTTCATCCCCACAGGATCCCTCTAATCTTTAACTCCCCTGGACCATCTTCATCATCCATCGGATTAATCTACGATGACTTAGAAATAGAAAGGGACGCAATTATTAATTAAAATATCAATGAAAATTAATATAAAATTTAAAAATCTAAATAAGAATACGGCAAGTATGATCATTCATAGTACTTAATCCTTCTCTTGTAATCCTCCTGAGAAATCTCTTTGTTTCATCCCCACAGGATCCCTCTAATCTATAACTCCCCTGGACCATCTTCATCATCCTTCGGATTAATCTACGATGACTTAGAAATAGAAAGGGACGCAATGATGAATTAAAATATCCATGAAAATAATATAAATTTAAAATTCTTAATAAGAATACGACAAGTATGATCATTCATAGTACTTAATCCTTATCTTGTAATCCTCCTGAGAAATCTCTTTGTTTCATCCCCACAGGATCCCTCTAATCTTTAACTCCCCTGGACCATTTTCATCATCCTTCGGATTAATCTGCAATGACATAGAAATAAAAAGGGACGCAATTGTTAATTAAAATATCCATGAAAATTAATAAAAATTTAAAAATCTAAATAAGAATACGACAAGTATGATCATTCATAGTGCTTAATCCTTATCTTGTAATCCTCCTGAGAAATCTCTTTGTTTCATCACCACAGGATCCCTCTAATCTTTAACTCCCCTGGACCATTTTCATCATCCTTCGGATTAATCTGCAATGACTTAGAAATAGAAAGGGACGCAATTATTAATTAAAATATCCATGAAAATTCATAAAAAATTTAAAAATCTAAATAAGAATACGGCAAGTATGATCATTCATAGTACTTAATCTTTATCTTGTAATCCTCCTGAGAAATCTCTTTGTTTCATCCCCACAGGATCCCTCTAATCTTTAACTCCACTGGACCATCTTCATCATCCTTCGGATTAATCTACGATGACTTAGAAATAGAAAGGGACGCAATTATCAATTAAAATATCCATGAAAATTAATAGAAAATTTTAGAATCTAAATAAGAATACGACAACTATGATCATTCATAGAACTTAATCCTTATCTTGTAATCCTCCTGAGAAATCTCTTTGTTTCATCCCCACAGGATCCCTCTAATCTTTAACTCCCCTGGACCATCTTCATCATCCTTCGGATTAATCTGCGATGACTTAGATATAGAAAGGGACGCAATAATTAATTAGAATATCCATGAAAATTAATATAAAATTTAAAAATCTAAATAAGAATACGACAAGTATTATCATTCATAGTACTAAATCCTTCTCTTTTAATCCTCCTGAGTAATCTCTTTGTTTCATCCCCACAGGATCCCTCTAATCTATAACTCCCCTGGACCATCTTCATCATCCTTTGGATTAAACTACGATGATTTAGAAATTGAAAGGGACGCAATGATTAATAAAAATAACCAAGAAAATTAATAAAAAATATAAAAATCTAAATAAGAATACGACAAGTATGATCATTTATAGTACTTAATCCTTATCTTGTAATCCTCCTGAGAAATCTCTTCGTTTCATCCCCACAGGATCCCTCTAATCTTTAACTCCCCTGGACCATCTTCATCATCCGTCGGATTAATCTACGATGACTTAGAAATAGAAAGGAACGCAATTATTAATTAGTATATCCATGAAAATTAATAAAAAATTTAGAAATCTAAATAAGAATACGACAAGTATGATCATTCATAGTACTTAATCCTTATCTTGTAATCCTCCTGAGAAATCTCTTTGTTTCATCCCCACAGGATCACTTTAATCTTTAACTCCCCTGGACCATCTTCATCATCCTTCGGATTAATCTGCGATGACTTAGATATAGAAAGGGACGCAATTATTAATTAGAATATCCATGAAAATTAATAAAAAATTTAAAAATCTAAATAAGAATACGACAAGTAATATCATTCATAGTACTTAATCCTTATCTTGTAATCCTACGGGGAAATCTCTTTGTTTCATCCCCACAGGATCCCTCTAATCGTTAACTCCCCTGGACCATCTTCATCATCCTTTGGATTAATCTACGATGACTTAGAAATAGAAAGGGACGCAACTATAAATAACAATATCCATGAAAATTAATATAAAATTTAAAATTCTAAATAAGAATACGACAAGTATGATCATTCATAGTACTTAATCCTTATCTTGTAATCCTCCTGAGAAATCTCTTTGTTTCATCCCCACAGGATCCCTCTAATCTTTAACTCCCCTGGACCATCTTCATCATCCTTCGGATTAAACTACGATGACTTAGAAATAGAAAGTGACGCAATTTTTAATTAAAATATCCATGAAAATTAATATAAAATTTAAAAATCTAAATAAGAATACGACAAGTATGATCATTCATAGTACTTAATCCTTATCTTGTAATCCTCCTGAGAAATCTCTTTGTTTCATCCCCACAGGATCCCTCTAATCTTTAACTCCCCAGGACCATCTTCATCATCCTTCGGATTAATTTAAGATGACTTAGAAATAGAAAGGGACGCAATTATTAATTAAAATATCCATGAAAATTAATATAAAATTTAAAAATCTAAATAAGAATACGACAAGTATGATCATTCATAGTACTTAATCCTTATCTTGTAATGCTATGGGGAAATCTCCTTGTTTCATCATCACAGGATACCTCTAATCTTTAACTCCCCTGGACCATCTTCATCATCCTTCGGATTAATCTACGATGACTTAGAAATAGAAAGGGACGCAATTATCAATTAAAATATCCATGAAAATTAATAGAAAATTTTAGAATCTAAATAAGAATACGACAAGTATGATCATTCATAGTACTTAATCCTTATCTTGTAATCCTCCTGCGAAATCTCTTTGTTTCATCCCCACAGGATCCCTCTAATCTTTAACTCCCCTGGACCATCTTCATCATCCTTCGGATTAATCTACATGACATAGAAATAGAAAGGGACGCAATTATTAATTAAAATATCCATGAAATTTAATGAAAAATTTAAAAATCTAATTAAGAATATGACAGAATATGATCATTCATAGTACTTAATACTTATCTTGTAATCCTCCTGAGAAATCTCTTTATTTCATCCCCACAGGATCCCTCTAATCTTTAACTCCCCTGGACCAACTTCATCATCCTTCGGATTAATCTACGATGACTTAGAAATAGAAAGGGACGCAATTATTAATTAAAATATCCATGAAAATTAATATAAAATTTAAAAATCTAAATAAGAATACGACAAGTATGATCATTCATAGTACTTAATCCTTATCTTGTAATCCTCCTGAGAAATCTCTTTGTTTCATCCCCACAGGATCCCTCTAATCTTTAACTCCCCTGGACCATCTTCATCATCCTTCGGATTAATCTGCGATGACTTAGAAATAGAAAGGGACGCAATTATTAAATAAAATATCCATGAAAATTAATATAAAATTTAAAAATCTAAATAAGAATACGACAAGTATGATCATTCATAGTACTTAATCCTTCTCTTGTAATCCTCCTGAGAAATTTCTTTGTTTCATCCTCACTGGATCCCTCTAATCTATAACTCCCCTGGACCATTTTCATCATCCTTCGGATTAATCTACGATGATTGAGAAATTGAAAGGGACGCAATGATTAATAAAAATAACCAAGAAAATTTATAAAAAATATAAAAATCTAAATAAGAATACGAGAAGTAAGATCATTCATAGTACTTAATCCTTATCTTGTAATTCTCCTGAGAAATCTCTTTGTTTCATCCCCACAGGATCCCCCTAATCTTTAACTCCACTGGACAAACTTCATCATCCTTCTGATTAATCTACGATGACTTAGAAATTGAAAGGGACGCAATTATTAATTAAGATATCCATGATTTTAATAGAAAATTTAAAATTCTAAATAAGAATACGACAAGTATGATCATTCATAGTACTTAATCCTTATGTTGTAATCCTCCTGAGAAATCTCTTTGTTTCATCCCCACAGGAACCCTCTAATCTTTAACTCCCCTGGACCATCTTCATCATCCTTCGGATTAATCTGCGATGACTTAGAAATAGAAAGGGACGCAATTATTAATTAAAATATCAATGAAAATTAATATAAAATTTAAAAATCTAAATAAGAATACGACAAGTATGATCATTCATAGTACTTAATCCTTCTCTTGTAATCCTCCTGAGAAATTTATTTGTTTCATCCTCACTGTATCCCTCTAATCTATAACTCCCCTGGACCATCTTCATCATCCTTCGGATTAATCTACGATGATTTAGAATTTGAAAGGGACGCAATGTATAATAAAAATAACCAAGAAAATTAATAAAAAATATAAAAATCTAAATAAGAATACGAGAAGTAAGATCATTCATAGTACTTAATCCTTATCTTGTAATTCTCCTGAGAAATCTCTTTGTTTCATCCCCACAGGATCCCCCTAATCTTTAACTCCCCTGGACCAACTTCATCATCCTTCTGATTAATCTACGATGACTTAGAAATTGAAAGGGACGCAATAATTAATTAAGATATCCATGAAAATTAATATAAAATTTAAAATTCTAAATAAGAATACGACAAGTATGAACATTCATAGTACTTAATCCTTATCTTGTAATCCTCCTGAGAAATCTCTTTGTTTCATCCCCACAGGATCCCTCTAATCTTTTACTCCCCTGGACCATCTTCATCATCCTTCGGATTTATCTACGATGACAAAGAAATAGAAAGGGACGCAATTATTAATTAAAATATCCATGAAAATTAATAAAAATTTTAAAAATCTAAAAAAGAATACGAGAAGTATGATCATTCATAGTACTTAATCCTTATCTTGTAATCCTCCTGAGAAATCCCTTTGTTTCATCCCCACAGAATCCCTCTAATCGTTAACTCCCCTGGACCATCTTCATCATCCTTCGGATTAATCTACGATGCCTTCGAAATAGAAAGGGACGCAATTATCAATTAAAATATCCATGAAAATTAATAGAAAATTTTAGAATCTAAATAAGAATACGACAAGTATGATCATTCATAGTACTTAATCCTTATCTTGTAATCCTCCTGCGAAATCTCATTGTTTCATCCCCACAGGATCCCTCTAATCTTTAACTCCCCTGGACCATCTTCATCATCCTTCGGATTAATCTACGATGACATAGAAATAGAAAGGGACGCAATTATTAATTAAAATATCCATGAAATTTAATGAAAAATTTAAAAATCTAATTAAGAATAAGACAGAATATGATCATTCATAGTACTTAATACTTATCTTGTAATCCTCCTGAGAAATCTCTTTGTTTCATCCCCACAGGATCCCTCTAATCTTTAACTCCCCTGGACCATCTTCATCATCCTTCGGATTAATCTACGATGACATAGAAATAGAAAGGGACGCAATTATTAATTAAAATATCCATGAAATTTAATGAAAAATTTAAAAATCTAATTAAGAATAAGACAGAATATGATCATTCATAGTACTTAATACTTATCTTGTAATCCTCCTGAGAAATCTCTTTGTTTCATCCCCACAGAATCCCTCTAATCTTTAACTCCCCTGGACCATCTTCATCATCCTTCGGATTAATCTACGATGACTTCGAAATAGAAAGGGACGCAATTATCAATTAAAATATCCATGAAAATAAATAGAAAATTTTAGAATCTAAATAAGCATACGACAAGTATGATCATTCATAGTACTTAATCTTAATCTTGTAATCCTCCTGAGAAATCTCTTTGTTTCATCCCCACAGGATTCCTCTAATCTTTAACTCCCTTGGACAATCTTCATTATCCTTCGGATTAATCTATGATGACTTAGAAATATAAAGGGACGCAATTATTAATTAAAATATCCATGAAAAATAATAAAAAATTTAAAAATCTAAGTAAGAATACGATAAGTATGATCATTCATAGTACTTATTCCTTATCTTGTAATCCTACGGGGAAATCTCTTTGTTTCATCCCCACAGGATCCCTCTAATCTTTAACTCCCCTGGACCAACTTCATCATCCTTCGGATTATTCTACGATGACTAAGAAATAGAAAGGGACGCAATGATGAATTAAAATATCCAAGAAAATTAATAAAAAATTTAGAAATCTAAATAAGAATACGACAAGTATGATCATTCATAGTACTTAATCCTTATCTTGTAATCCTACGGGGAAATCTCTTTGTTTCATCCCCACAGGATCCCCCTAATCTTTAACTCCCCTGGACCATCTTCATCATCCTTCGGATTATTCTACGATGACTAAGAAATAGAAAGGGACGCAATTATTAATTAAAATATCCATGAAAATTAATAGAAAATTTTTGGATCTAAATAAGAATACGACAAGTATGATCATTCATAGTACTTAATCCTTCTCTTGTAATCCTCCTGAGAAATCTCTTTGTTTCATCCCCACAGGATCCCTCTAATCGTTAACTCCCCTGGACCATCTTCATCATCCTTTGGATTAATCTACGATGACTAAGAAATAGAAAGGGTTGCAATTATTTATTAAAATATCCATGAAAATTAATATAAAATTTAAAATTCTAAATAAGAATACGACAAGTATTATCATTCATAGAACTTAATCCTTATCTTGTAATCCTCCTGAGAAATCACTTTGTTTCATCCCTACAGGATCCCTCTAATCTTTAACTCCCCTGGACCATCTTCATCATCCTTCGGATTAATCTACGATGACTTACAAATAGAAAGGGACGCAATTATTAATTAGAATATCCATGAAAATTAATAAAAAATTTAAAAATCTAAATAAGAATACGACAAGTATGATCATTCATAGTACTTAATCCTTATCTTGTAATCCTCCTGAGAAATCTCTTTGTTTCATCCCTACAGGATCCCTCTAATCGTTAACTCCCCTGGACCATCTTCATCATCCTTCGGATTATTCTACGATGACTTAGAAATAGAAAGGGACGCAATTATTAATTAAAATATCCATGAAAATTGATATAAAATTTAAAAAACTAAATAAGAATACGAAAAGTATGATCATTCATAGTACTTAATCCTTCTCTTGTAATCCTCCTGAGAAATCTCTTTGTTTCATCCCTACAGGATCCCTCTAATCGTTAACTCCCCTGGACCATCTTCATCATCCTTCGGATTATTCTACGATGACTTAGAAATAGAAAGGGACGCAATTATTAATTAAAATATCCATGAAAATTAATATAAAATTTAAAATTCTAAATAAGAATACGACAAGTATGATCATTCATAGTACTTAATCCTTATCTTGTAATCCTCCTGAGAAATCCCTTTGTTTCATCCCCACAGGATCCCTCTAATCTTTAACTCCCCTGGACCATCTTCATCACCCATCGGATTAATCTACGATGACTTAGATATAGAAAGTGACGAAGTTATTAATTAAAATATCCATGAAAATTAATATAAAATTTAAAAATCTAAATAAGAATACGACAAGTATGATCATTCATAGTACTTAATCTAATCTTGTAATCCTCCTGAAAAATCTCTTTGTTTCATCCCCACAGGATCCCTCTAATCTTTAACTCCCCAGGACCATCTTCATCATCCTTCGGATTAATTTACGATTACTTAGAAATAGAAAGGGACGCAATTATTAATTAAAATATCCATGAAAATTAATATAAAATTTAAAAATCTAAATAAGAATACGACAAGTATGATCATTCATAGTACTTAATCCTTATCTTGTAATGCTACGGGGAAATCTCTTTTTTTCATCCCAACAGGATCCCTCTAATCTTTAACTCCCCTGGACCATCTTCATCATCCTTCGGATTAATCTATGATGACTTAGAAATTGAAAGGGACGCAATTATTAATTAAAATATACATGAAAATTAATAAAAAATTTAAAAATCTAAATAAGAATACGAAAAGTATGATCATTCATAGTACTTAATCCTTATCTTGGAATCCTCCTGAGAATTCTCTCTCTTTCATCCCCACAGGATCCCTCTAATCTTTAACTCCCCTGGACCATCTTCATCATCCTTCGGATTAATCTACGATGACTTAGAAATAGAAAGGGACGGAATTATTAATAAAAATATCCATGAAAATTAATATAAAATTTAAAAATCTAAATAAGAATACGACAAGTATGATCATTCATAGTACTTAATCCTTATGTTGTAATCCTCCTGAGAAATCTCTTTGTTTCATCCCAACAGGAACCCTCTAATCTTTAACTCCCCTTGACCATCTTCATCATCCTTCGGATTAATCTGCGATGACTTAGAAATAGAAAGGGACGCAATTATTAATTAAAATATCCATGAAAATTAATATAAAATTTAAAAATCTAAATAAGAATACGACAAGTATGATCATTCATAGTACTTAATCCTTCTCTTGTAATCCTCCTGAGAAATTACTTTGTTTCATCCCCACTGGATCCCTCTAATCTATAACTCCCCTGGACCATCTTCATCATCCTTTGGATTAATCTACGATGATTAAGAAATTGAAAGGGACGCAAAGATTAATAAAAATAACCAAGAAAATTAATAAAAAATATAAAAATCTAAATAAGAATACGGGAAGTAAGATCATTCATAGTACTTAATCCTTATCTTGTAATCCTCCTGAGAAATCTCTTTGTTTCATCCCCACAAGATTCCTCTAATCTTTTACTCCCCTGGACCATCTTCATCATCCTTCGGATTAATCTACGATGACTTAGAAATAGAAAGGGACACAATTATCAATTAAAATATAGATGAAAATTAATATAAAATTTAAAATTCTAAATAAGAATACGACAAGTATGATCATTCATAGTACTTAATTCTTATCTTGTAATCCTCCTGAGAAATCTCTTTGTTTCATCCCCACAGGATCCCTCTAATCTTTAACTCCCCTGGACCATCTTCATCATCCTTCGGATTAATCTACGATGACTTAGAAATAGAAAGGGACGCAATTATCAATTAAAATATCCATGAAAATTAATAGAAATTTTAGAATCTAAATAAGAATACGACAAGTATGATCATTCATAGTACTTAATCCTTATCTTGTAATCCTCCTGAGAAATCTCTTTGTTTCATCCCCACAGGATCCCTCTAATCTTTAACTCCCCTGGACCATCTTCATCATCCTTCGGATTAATCTGCGATGACTTAGATATAGAAAGGGACGCAATTATTAATTAGAATATCCAGGAAAATTAATAAATAATTTAAAAATCTAAATAAGAATACGACAAGTATGATCATTCATAGTACTTAATCCTTATCTTGTAATCCTACGGGGAAATCTCTTTGTTTCATCCCCACAGGATCCCTCTAATCTTTAACTCCCCTGGACCATCTTCATCATCCACCGGATTAATCTACGATGACTTAGAAATAGAAAGTGACGCAATTTTTAATTAAAATATCCATGAAAATTAATAGAAAATTTTAGAATCTAAATATGAATACGACAAGTATGATCATTCATAGTACTTAATCCTTAACTTGTAATCCTCCTGAGAAATCTCTTTGTTTCATCCCCACAGGATCCCTCTAATCTTTAACTCCCCTGGACCATCTTCATCATCCTTCGGATTAAGCTACAATGACTTTGAAATAGAAAGGGACGCAATTATTAATTAAAATATCCTTGAAAATTAATAAAAAATTTAAAAATCTAAATAAGAATACGACAAGTATGATCATTCATAGTACTTAATCCTTAACTTGTAATCCTCCTGAGAAATCTCTTTGTTTCATCCCCACAGGATCCCTCTAATCTTTAACTCCCCTGGACCATCTTCATCATCCTTCGGATTAATCTACGATGACTTAGAAATAGAAAGGGACGCAATTATTAATTAGAATATCCATGAAAATTAATAAAAAATTTAAAAATCTAAATAAAATACGACAAGTATGATCATTCATAGTACTTAATCCTTATCTTGTAATCCTCCTGAGAAATCTATTTGTTTCATCCCCACAGGATCCCTCTAATCTTTAACTCCCCTGGACCATCTTCATCATCCTTCGGATTAATCTGCGATTACTTAGATATAGAAAGGGACGCAATTATTAATTAGAATATCCATGAAAATTAATATAAAATTTAAAAATCTAAATAAGAATACGACAAGTATGATCATTCATAGTACTTAATCCTTATCTTGTAATCCTACGGGGAAATCTCTTTGTTTCATCCCAACAGGATCCCCCTAATCTTTAACTCCCCTGTACCATCTTCATCATCCTTCGGATTAATCTACAATGACTTTGAAATAGAAAGGGACGCAATTATTAATTAAAATATCCTTGAAAATTAATAAAAAATTTAAAAATCTAAATAAGAATACGACAAGTATGATCATTCATAGTACTTAATCCTTATCTTGTAATCCTACGGGGAAATCTCTTTGTTTCATCCCAACAGGATCCCCCTAATCTTTAACTCCCCTGGACCATCTTCATCATCCTTCGGATTATTCTACGATGACTAAGAAATAGAAAGGGACGCAATTATTAATTAAAATATCCATGAAAATTAATAGAAAATTTTTGGATCTAAATAAGAATACGACAAGTATGATCATTCATAGTACTTAATCCTTCTCTTGTAATCCTCCTGAGAAATCTCTTTGTTTCATCCCAACAGGATCCCTCTAATCGTTAACTCCCCTGGACCATCTTCATCATCCTTTGGATTAATCTACGATGACTAAGAAATAGAAAGGGTTGCAATTATTAATTAAAATATCCATGAAAATTAATGTAAAATTTAAAATTCTAAATAAGAATACGACAAGTATGATCATTCATAGAACATAATCCTTATCTTGTAATCCTCCTGAGAAATCTCTTTGTTTCATCCCCACAGGATCCCTCTAATCTTTAACTCCCCTGGACCATCTTCATTATCCTTCCGATTACTCTACATTGACTTAGAAATAGAAAGGGACGCAATTAATAATTAAAATATCCAAGAAAATTTATGAAAAATTTGAAAATCTAATTAAGAATACGACAAGTATAATCATTCATAGTACTTAATCCTTATCTTGTAATCCTCCTGAGAAATCTCTTTCTTTCATCCCCACAGGATCCCTCTAATCTTTAACTCCCCTGGACCATCTTCATCATCCTTCGGATTAATCTGCGATGACTTAGAAATAGAAAGGGACGCAATTATTAATTTAAAAATACATGAAAATTAATAAAAAATTTAAAAATCTAAATAAGAATACGAAAAGTATGATCATTCATAGTACTTAATCCATATCTTGTAATCCTCCTGAGAATTCTCTCTGTTTCATCCCCACAGGATCCCTCTAATCTTTAACTCCCCTGGACCATCTTCATTATCCTTCCGATTAATCTACGATGACTTAGAAATAGAAAGGGACGCAATTAATAATTCAAATATCCATGAAAATTTATGAAAAATTTAAAAATCTAAATAGGAATACGACAAGTATGATCATTCATAGTACTTAATCCTTCTCTTGTAATCCTCCTGAGAAATTTCTTTGTTTCATCCCCACAGGATCCCTCTAATCTATAACTCCCCTGGACCATCTTCATCATCCTTCGGATTAATCTACGATGATTTAGAAATTGAAAAGGACGAAATGATTAATAAAAATGACCAAGAAAATTAATAAAAAATAAAAAAATATAAATAAGAATACGAGAAGTAAGATCATTCATAGTACTTAATCCTTATCTTGTAATCCTCCTGAGAAATCTCTTTGTTTCATCGCCAGGGATCCATCTAATCTGTAACTCCCTAGGATTATCTTCATCATCCTTCGGATTAATCTACGATGACTTAAAAAATAGAAAGGGACGCAGGGATGAATTAAAATATCCAAGAAAATTAATAAAAAATTCAGAAATCTAAATAAGAATACGACAAATATGATCATTCATAGTACTTAATCCTTATCTTGTAATCCTATGGGGAAATCTCTTTGTTTCATCCCCACAGGATCCCTCTAATCTTTAACTCCCCTGGACCATCTTCATCATCCTTCGGATTATTCTACGATGACTTAGAAATAGAAAGGGACGCAATTATTAATTAAAATATCCATGAAAATTAATAGAAAATTTTAGAATCTAAATAAGAATACGACAAGAATGATCATTCATAGTACTTAATCCTTATCTTGTAATCCTCCTGAGATATCTCTTTGATTCATCCCCACACTATCCCTCTAATCTTTAACTCCCCTGGACCATCTTCATCATCCTTCGGATTAATCTACGATGATTTAGACATTGAAAGGGACGCAATGATTATTAAAAATAACCAAGAAAATTAAAAAAAAATTAAAAAATCTAAATAAGAATACGAGAAGTATGATCAATCATAGTACTTAATCCTTATCTTGCAATCCTCCTGAGAAATCTCTTTGTTTCATCCCCACAGGATCCCTCTAATCATTAACTCCCCTGGACCATCTTCATCATCCTTCGGATTAATCTACGATGACTAAGAAATAGAAAGGGACGCAATTATTAATTAAAATATCCATGAAAATTAATATAAAATTTAAAAATCTAAATAAGAATACGACAAGTATGATCATTCATAGTACTTAATCCTTATCTTGTAATCCTCCTGAGACATCTCTTTGTTTCATCCCCACAGGATCCCTCTAATCTTTAACTCCCCTGAACCATCTTCATCATCCTTCGGATTATTCTACGATGACTAAGAAATAGAAAGGGACGCAATTATTAATTAAAATATCCATGAATATTAATATAAAATTTAAAAATCTAAATAAGAATACGACAAGTATGATCATTCATAGTACTTAATCCTTATCTTGTAATCCTCCTGAGACATCTCTTTGTTTCATTCCCACAGGATCCCTCTAATCTTTAACTCCCCTGGACCATCTTCATCATCCTTCGGATTATTCTACGATGACTAAGAAATAGAAAGGGACGCAATTATTAATTAAAATATCCATGAAAATTAATATAAAATTTAAAAATCTAAATAAGAATACGACAAGTATGATCATTCATAGTACTTAATCCTTATCTTGTAATCCTCCTGAGAAATCTCTTTGTTTCATCCCCACAGGATCCCTCTAATCGTTAACTCCCCTGGACCATCTTCATCATCCTTCGGATTAATCTATGATGACTTAGAAATAGAAAGTGACGCAATTATTAATTAAAATATCCATGAAAATTAATATAAAATTTAAAAATCTAAATAAGAATACGACAAGTATGATCATTCATAGTACTTAATCCTTATCTTGTAATCCTCCTGAGACATCTCTTTGTTTCATCCCCACAGGATCCCTCTAATCTTTAACTCCCCTGGACCATCTTCATCATCCTTCGGATTATTCTACGATGACTAAGAAATAGAAAGGGACGCAATAATTAATTAAAATATCCATGAAAATTAATATAAAATTCAAAAATCTAAATAAGAATACGACAAGTATGATCATTCATAGTACTTAATCCTTATCTTGAAATCCTCCTGAGAAATCTCTTTGTTTCATCCCCACAGGATCCCTCTAATCGTTAACTCCACTGGACCATCTTCATCATCCTTCGGATTATTCTACGATGACTTAGAAATAGAAAGGGACGCAATTATTAATTAAAATATCCATGAAAATTAATAAAAAATATAAAAATATAAATAAGAATACGAGAAGTAAGATCATTCATAGTACTAAATCCTTATCTTGTAATCCTCCTGAGAAATCTCTTTGTTTCATCCCCACAGGATCCCTCTAATCTTTAATTCCCCTGGACCATCTTCATCATCCATCGGATTAATCTACGATGACTTAGAAATAGAAAGGGACGCAATTATCAATTAAAATATCCATGAAAATTAATAGAAAATTTTAGAATCTAAATAAGAATACGACAAGTATGATCATTCATAGTACTTAATCCTTATCTTGTAATCCTCCTTAGAAATCTCTTTGTTTCATCCCCACAGGATCCCTCTAATCTATAACTCCCCTGGACCATCTTCATCATCCTTCGGATTAATCTACGATGACTAAGAAATAGAAAGGGACGCAATTATTAATTAAAATATCCATGAAAATTAATATAAAATTTAAAATTCTAAATAAGAATACGACAAGTATGATCATTCATAGTACTTAATCCTTATCTTGTAATCCTACGGGGAAATCTCTTTGTTTCATCCCCACAGGATCCCTCTAATCTTTAACTCCCCTGGACCATCTTCATCATCCATTGATTATTCTACGATGACTTAGAAATAGAAAGGGACGCAATTATTAATTAAAATATCCATGAAAATTAATATAAAATTTAAAAATCTAAATAAGAATACGACAAGTATGATCATTCATAGTACTTAATCCTTATCTTGTAATCCTCATGAGAAATCTCTTTGTTACATCCCCACAGGATCCCTCTAATCTTTAACTCCCCTGGACCATCTTCATCATCCTTCGGATTAATCTACGATGACTTACAAATAGAAAGGGACGCAATTATTAATTAGAATATCCATGAAAATTAATAAAAAATTTAAAAATCTAAATAAGAATACGACAAGTATGATCATTCATAGTACTTAATCCTTATCTTGTAATCCTCCTGAGAAATCTCTTTGTTTCATCCCCAAAGGATCCCTCTAATCTATAACTCCCCTAGAACATCTTCATCATCCTTCGGATTAATCTACGATGACTTAGAAATAGAAAGGGACGCAATTATCAATTAAAATATCCATGAAAATCAATAGAAAAATTTAGAATCTAAATAAGAATACGACAAGTATGATCATTCATAGTACTTAATCCTTATCTTGTAATCCTCCTGCGAAATCTCTTTGTTTCATCCCCACAGGATCCCTCTAATCTATAACTCCCCTGGACCATCTTCATCATCCTTCGGATTAATCTACGATGACTTAGAAATTGAATGGGACGCAATGATTAATAAAAATAACAAAGAAAATTAATAAAAAATATAAAAATCTAAATAAGAATACGAGAAGTAAGATCATTCATAGTACTAAATCCTTATCTTGTAATCCTCCTGAGAAATCTCTTTGTTTCATCCCCACAGGATCCCTCTAATCTTTAACTCCCCTGGACCATCTTCATCATCCTTCGGATTATTCTACGATGACTAAGAAATAGAAAGGGACGCAATTATTAATTAAAATATCCATGAAAATTAATATAAAATTTAAAAATCTAAATAAGAATACGACAAGTATGATCATTCATAGTTTTTAATCCTTATCTTGTAATCCTCCTGAGACATCTCTTTGTTTCATCCCCACAGGATCCCTCTAATCGTTAACTCCCCTGGACCATCTTCATCATCCTTTGGATTAATCTACGATGACTAAGAAATAGAAAGGGACGCAATTATTAATTAAAATATCCATGAAAATTAATATAAAATTTAAAATTCTAAATAAGAATACGACAAGTATGATCATTCATAGTACTTAATCCTTATCTTGTAATCCTACGGGTAAATCTCTTTGTTTCATCCCCACAGGATCCCTCTAATCTTTAACTCCCCTGGACCATCTTCATCATCCTTCGGATTAATCTACGATGATTTAGAAATTGAATGGGACGCAATTATTAATTAAAATATCCATGAAAATTAATATAAAATTTAAAAATCTAAATAAGAATACGACAAGTATGATCATTCATAGTACTTAATCCTTATCTTGTAATCCACCTGAGAAATCTCTTTGTTACATCCCCACAGGATCCCTCTAATCTTTAACTCCCCTGGACCATCTTCATCATCCTTCGGATTAATCTACGATGACTTACAAATAGAAAGGGACGCAATTATTAATTAGAATATCCATGAAAATTAATAAAAAATTTAAAAATCTAAATAAGAATACGACAAGTATGATCATTCATAGTACTTAATCCTTATCTTGTAATCCTACGGGGAAATCTCTTTGTTTCATCCCCACAGGATCCCTCTAATCTTTAACTCCCCAGGACCATCTTCATCATCCTTCGGATTATTCTACGATGACTTAGAAATAGAAAGTGACGCAGTTATTAATTAAAATATCCATGAAAATTAATATAAAATTTAAAAATCTAATTAAGAATACGACAAGTATGATCATTCATAGTACTTAATCCTTATCTTGTAATCCTACGGGGAAATCTCTTTGTTTCATCCCCACAGGATCCCTCTAATCTTTAACTCCCCTGGACCATCTTCATCATCCTTCGGATTATTCTACGATGACTTAGAAATAGAAAGTGACGCAGTTATTAATTAAAATATCCATGAAAATTAATATAAAATTTAAAAATCTAAATAAGAATACGCAAGTATGATCATTCATAGTACTTAATCCTTATCTAGTAATCCTCCTGAGAAATATCTTTGTTTCATCCCCACAGGATCCCTCTAATCTTTAACTATCCCGGAACCATCTTCATCATCCTTCGGATTAATCTACGATGACTTAGAAATAGAAAGGGACGCAAATATTAATTAGAATATCCATGAAAATTAATAAAAAATTTAAAAATCTAAATAAGAATACGACAAGTATGATCATTCATAGTACTTAATCCTTATCTTGTACTCCTTCGGGGAAATCTCTTTGTTTCATCCCCACAGGATCCCTCTAATCTTTAACTCCCCAGGACCATCTTCATCATCCTTCGGATTAATCTACGATGACTTAGAAATAGAAAGGGACGCAATTATTAATTAAAATATCCATGAAAATTAATATAAAATTTAAAAATCTAAATATGAATACGACAAGTATGATCATTCATAGTACTTATTCCTTATCTTGTAATCCTACGGGTAAATCTCTTTGTTTCATCCCCACAGGATCTCTCTAATCTTTAAGTCCCCTGGACCAACTTCATCATCCTTCTGATTAATCTACGATGACTTAGAAATTGAAAGGGACGCAATGATGAATTAAAATATCCAAGAAAATTAATAAAAAATTTAAAAATCTAAATAAGAATACGACAAGTATGATCATTCATAGTACTTAATCCTTATCTTGTAATCCTCCTGAGAAATCTCTTTGTTACATCCCCACAGGATCCCTCTAATCTTTAAATCCCCTGGACCATCTTCATCATCCTTCGGATTAATCTACGATGACTTACAAATAGAAAGGGACGAAATTATTAATTAGAATATCCATGAAAATTAATAAAAAATTTAAAAATCTAAATAAGAATACGACAAGTATGATCATTCATAGTACTTAATCCTTATCTTGTAATCCTCCTGAGAAATCTCTTTGTTTCGTCCCCACTGAATGCCTCTAATCTTTAACTCCCCTGGACCATCTTCATCATCCTTCGGATTAATCTACGATGACTTAGAAATAGAAAGGGACGCAATTATTAATTAAAATATCCATGAAAATTAATATAAAATTTAAAAATCTAAATAAGAATACGACAAGTGTGATCATTCATAGTACTTAATCCTTATCTAGTAATGCTACGGGGAAATCTCTTTGTTTCATCCCCTCAGGATCCCTCTAATCTTTAACTCCCCTGGACCATCTTCATCATCCTTCGGATTAATCTGCGATGACTTAGATATAGAGAGGGACGCAATTATTAATTAGAATATCCATTAAAATTAATAAAAAATTTAAAAATCTAAATAAGAATACGACAAGTATGATCATTCATAGTACTTATTCCTTATCTTGTAATCCTACGGGGAAATCTCTTTGTTTCATCCCCACAGGATCCCTCTAATCGTTAACTCCCCTGGACCATCTTCATCATCCTTCGGATTAATCTACGATGACTTAGAAATAGAATGGGACGCAATTATCAATTAAAATATCCATGAAAATTAATAGAAAATATTAGAATCTAAATAAGAATACGACAAGTATGATCATTCATAGTACTTAATCCTTATCTTGCAATCCTCCTGAGAAATCTCTTTGTTTCATCCCCAAAGGATCCCTCTAATCTATAACTCCCCTGGAACATCTTCATCATCCTTCGGATTAATCTACGATGACTTAGAAATAGAAAGGGACGCAATTATCAATTAAAATATCCATGAAAATTAATAGAAAAATTTAGAATCTAAATAAGAATACGACAAGTATGATCATTCATAGTACTTAATCCTTATCTTGTAATCCTCCTGCGAAATCTCTTTGTTTCATCCCCACAGGATCCCTCTAATCTATAACTCCCCTGGACCATCTTCATCATCCTTCGGATTAATCTACGATGATTTAGAAATTGAATGGGACGCAATGATTAATAAAAATAACAAAGAAAATTAATAAAAAATATAAAAATCTAAATAAGAATACGAGAAGTAAGATCATTCATAGTACTAAATCCTTATCTTGTAATCCTCCTGAGAAATCTCTTTGTTTCATCCCCACAGGATCCCTCTAATCTTTAACTCCCCTGGACCATCTTCATCATCCTTCGGATTTATCTACGATGACTTAGAAATAGAAAGGGACGCAATTATCAATTAAAATATCCATGAAAATTAATAGAAAATTTTAGAATCTAAATAAGAATACGAGAAGTATGATCATTCATAGTAGTTAATCCTTATCTTGTAATCCTACGCGGAAATCTCTTTGTTTCATCCCCACAGGATCCCTCTAATCTTTAACTCACCTGGACCAACTTCATATCCTTCTGATTAATCTACGATGACTTAGAAATTGAATCGGACGCAATTATTAATTTAAGTATCCAAGAAAATTAATAAAAAATTTAAAAATCTAAATAAGAATACGACAAGTATGATCATTCATAGTACTTAATCCTTCTCTTGTAATCCTCCTGCGAAATCTCTTTGTTTCATCCCCACAGGATCCCTTAATCTTTAACTGCCCTGGACCATCTTCATCATCCTTTGGATTAATCTACGATGACTTAGAAATAGAAAGGGACGCAATTATCAATTAAAATATCCATGAAAATTAATAGAAAATATTAGAATCTAAATAAGAATACGACAAGTATGATCATTCATAGTACTTAATCCTTATCTTGCAATCCTCCTGAGAAATCTCTTTGTTTCATCCCCAAAGGATCCCTCTAATCTATAACTCCCCTAGAACATCTTCATCATCCTTCGGATTAATCTACGATGACTTAGAAATAGAAAGGGACGCAATTATCAATTAAAATATCCATGAAAATCAATAGAAAAATTTAGAATCTAAATAAGAATACGACAAGTATGATCATTCATAGTACTTAATCCTTATCTTGTAATCCTCCTGCGAAATCTCTTTGTTTCATCCCCACAGGATCCCTCTAATCTATAACTCCCCTGGACCATCTTCATCATCCTTCGGATTAATCTACGATGACTTAGAAATTGAATGGGACGCAATGATTAATAAAAATAACAAAGAAAATTAATAAAAAATATAAAAATCTAAATAAGAATACGAGAAGTAAGATCATTCATAGTACTAAATCCTTATCTTGTAATCCTCCTGAGAAATCTCTTTGTTTCATCCCCACAGGATCCCTCTAATCTTTAACTCCACTGGACCATCTTCATCATCCTTCGGATTATTCTACGATGACTTAGAAATAGAAAGGGACGCAATTATCAATTAAAATATCCATGAAAATTAATAGATAAATTTAGAATCTAAATAAGAATACGACAAGTATGATCATTCATAGTACTTAATCCTTATCTTGTAATCCTCCTGAGAAATCTCTTTGTTTCATCCCCACAGGATCCCTCTAATCTTTAACTCCCCTGGACCATCTTCATCATCCTTCGGATTATTCTACAATGAGTTAGAAATAGAAAGGGACGCAATGATTATTAAAAATAACAAAGAAAATTAATAAAAAATATAAAAATCTAAATAAGAATACGAGAAGTAAGATCATTCATAGTACTAAATCCTTATCTTGTAATCCTCCTGAGAAATCTCTTTGTTTCATCCTCACAGGATCCCTCTAATCTTTAACTCCCCTGGACCATCTTCATCATCCTTCGGATTATTCTACGATGACTAAGAAATAGAAAGGGACGCAATTATTAATTAAAATATCCATGAAAATTAATATAAAATTTAAAAATCTAAATAAGAATACGACAAGTATGATCATTCATAGTTTTTAATCCTTATCTTGTAATCCTCCTGAGACATCTCTTTGTTTCATCCCCACAGGATCCCTCTAATCGTTAACTCCCCTGGACCATCTTCATCATCCTTTGGATTAATCTACGATGACTAAGAAATAGAAAGGGACGCAATTATTAATTAAAATATCCATGAAAATTAATATAAAATTTAAAATTCTAAATAAGAATACGACAAGTATGATCATTCATAGTACTTAATCCTTATCTTGTAATCCTACGGGTAAATCTCTTTGTTTCATCCCCACAGGATCCCTCTAATCTTTAACTCCCCTGGACCATCTTCATCATCCTTCGGATTAATCTACGATGATTTAGAAATTGAATGGGACGCAATTATTAATTAAAATATCCATGAAAATTAATATAAAATTTAAAAATCTAAATAAGAATACGACAAGTATGATCATTCATAGTACTTAATCCTTATCTTGTAATCCACCTGAGAAATCTCTTTGTTACATCCCCACAGGATCCCTCTAATCTTTAACTCCCCTGGACCATCTTCATCATCCTTCGGATTAATCTACGATGACTTACAAATAGAAAGGGACGCAATTATTAATTAGAATATCCATGAAAATTAATAAAAAATTTAAAAATCTAAATAAGAATACGACAAGTATGATCATTCATAGTACTTAATCCTTATCTTGTAATCCTACGGGGAAATCTCTTTGTTTCATCCCCACAGGATCCCTCTAATCTTTAACTCCCCAGGACCATCTTCATCATCCTTCGGATTATTCTACGATGACTTAGAAATAGAAAGTGACGCAGTTATTAATTAAAATATCCATGAAAATTAATATAAAATTTAAAAATCTAATTAAGAATACGACAAGTATGATCATTCATAGTACTTAATCCTTATCTTGTAATCCTACGGGGAAATCTCTTTGTTTCATCCCCACAGGATCCCTCTAATCTTTAACTCCCCTGGACCATCTTCATCATCCTTCGGATTATTCTACGATGACTTAGAAATAGAAAGTGACGCAGTTATTAATTAAAATATCCATGAAAATTAATATAAAATTTAAAAATCTAAATAAGAATACGCAAGTATGATCATTCATAGTACTTAATCCTTATCTAGTAATCCTCCTGAGAAATATCTTTGTTTCATCCCCACAGGATCCCTCTAATCTTTAACTATCCCGGAACCATCTTCATCATCCTTCGGATTAATCTACGATGACTTAGAAATAGAAAGGGACGCAATTATTAATTAGAATATCCATGAAAATTAATAAAAAATTTAAAAATCTAAATAAGAATACGACAAGTATGATCATTCATAGTACTTAATCCTTATCTTGTACTCCTTCGGGGAAATCTCTTTGTTTCATCCCCACAGGATCCCTCTAATCTTTAACTCCCCAGGACCATCTTCATCATCCTTCGGATTAATCTACGATGACTTAGAAATAGAAAGGGACGCAATTATTAATTAAAATATCCATGAAAATTAATATAAAATTTAAAAATCTAAATAAGAATACGACAAGTATGATCATTCATAGTACTTATTCCTTATCTTGTAATCCTACGGGTAAATCTCTTTGTTTCATCCCCACAGGATCCCTCTAATCTTTAAGTCCCCTGGACCAACTTCATCATCCTTCTGATTAATCTACGATGACTTAGAAATTGAAAGGGACGCAATGATGAATTAAAATATCCAAGAAAATTAATAAAAAATTTAAAAATCTAAATAAGAATACGACAAGTATGATCATTCATAGTACTTAATCCTTATCTTGTATTCCTCCTGAGAAATCTCTTTGTTACATCCCCACAGGATCCCTCTAATCTTTAAATCCCCTGGACCATCTTCATCATCCTTCGGATTAATCTACGATGACTTACAAATAGAAAGGGACCCAATTATTAATTAGAATATCCATGAAAATTAATAAAAAATTTAAAAATCTAAATAAGAATACGACAAGTATGATCATTCATAGTACTTAATCCTTATCTTGTAATCCTCCTGAGAAATCTCTTTGTTTCGTCCCCACTGAATGCCTCTAATCTTTAACTCCCCTGGACCATCTTCATCATCCTTCGGATTAATCTACGATGACTTAGAAATAGAAAGGGACGCAATTATTAATTAAAATATCCATGAAAATTAATATAAAATTTAAAAATCTAAATAAGAATACGACAAGTGTGATCATTCATAGTACTTAATCCTTATCTTGCAATCCTCCTGAGAAATCTCTTTGTTTCATCCCCAAAGGATCCCTCTAATCTATAACTCCCCTGGAACATCTTCATCATCCTTCGGATTAATCTACGATGACTTAGAAATAGAAAGGGACGCAATTATCAATTAAAATATCCATGAAAATTAATAGAAAAATTTAGAATCTAAATAAGAATACGACAAGTATGATCATTCATAGTACTTAATCCTTATCTTGTAATCCTCCTGCGAAATCTCTTTGTTTCATCCCCACAGGATCCCTCTAATCTATAACTCCCCTGGACCATCTTCATCATCCTTCGGATTAATCTACGATGATTTAGAAATTGAATGGGACGCAATGATTAATAAAAATAACAAAGAAAATTAATAAAAAATATAAAAATCTAAATAAGAATACGAGAAGTAAGATCATTCATAGTACTAAATCCTTATCTTGTAATCCTCCTGAGAAATCTCTTTGTTTCATCCCCACAGGATCCCTCTAATCTTTAACTCCCCTGGACCATCTTCATCATCCTTCGGATTTATCTACGATGACTTAGAAATAGAAAGGGACGCAATTATCAATTAAAATATCCATGAAAATTAATAGAAAATTTTAGAATCTAAATAAGAATACGAGAAGTATGATCATTCATAGTAGTTAATCCTTATCTTGTAATTCTACGGGGAAATTTCTTTGTTTCATCCCCACAGGATCCCTCTAATCTTTAACTCCACAGGACCATCTTCATCATCCTTCGGATTAATCTATGAGTACTTAGAAATTGAATCGGACGCAATTATTAATTAAAATATCCATGAAAATTAATAAAAAATTTAAAAATCTAAATAAGAATACGAAGGGTAAGATCATTCATAGTACTTATTCCTTATCTTGTAATCCTACGGGGAAATCTCTTTGTTTCATCCCCACAGGATCCCTCTAATCTTTAACTCCCCTGGACCAACTTCATCATCCTTCTGATTAATCTACGATGACTTAGAAATTGAAAGGGACGCAATGATGAATTAAAATATCCAAGAAAATTAATAAATAACTTAAAAATCTAAATAAGAATACGACAAGTATGATCATTCATAGTACTTAATCCTTATCTTGTAATGCTACGGGGAAATCTCTTTGTTTCATCCCCACAGGATCCCTCTAATCTTTAACTCCCCTGGACCATCTTCATCATCCTTCGGATTAATCTACGATTACTTACAAATAGAAAGGGACGCAATTATTAATTAGTATATCAATGAAAATTAATAAAAAATTTAAAAATCTAAATAAGAATACGACAAGTATGATCATTCATAGTACTTAATCCTTATCTTGTAATCCTATGGGGAAATCTCTTTGTTTCATCCCCACAGGATCCCTCTAATCTTTAACTCCCCTGGACCATCTTCATCATCCTTCGGATTATTCTACGATGACTTAGAAATAGAATGGGACGCAATTATTAATTAAAATATCCATGAAAATTAATATAAAATTTAAAAATCTAAATAAGAATACGGGAAGTATGATCATTCATAGTACTTAATCCTTATCTTGTAATCCTCCAGAGAAATCTCTTTGTTTCATCCCCACAGGATCCCTCTAATCTTTAACTCCACAGGACCATCTTCATCATCCTTCGGATTAATCTACGATGACTTAGAAATAGAAAGGGACGCAATTATTAATTAAATATCCATGAAAATTAATATAAAATTTAAATAACTAAATAAGAATACGACAAGTGTGATCATTCATAGTACTTAATCCTTATCTTGTAATGCTACGGGGAAATCTCTTTGTTTCATCCCCACAGGATCCCTCTAATCTTTAACTCCCCTGGACCATCTTCATCATCCTTCGGATTAATCTGCGATGACTTAGATATAGAAAGGGACGCAATTATTAATTAGAATATCCATTAAAATTAATAAAAAATTTAAAAATCTAAATAAGAATACGACAAGTATGATCATTCATAGTACTTATTCCTTATCTTGTAATCCTATGGGGAAATCTCTTTGTTTCATCCCCACAGGATCCCTCTAATCGTTAACTCCCCTGGACCATCTTCATCATCCTTCGGATTAATCTACGATGACTTAGAAATAGAAAGGGACGCAATTATCAATTAAAATATCCATGAAAATTAATAGAAAAATTTAGAATCTAAATAAGAATTCGACAAGTATGATCATTCATAGTACTTAATCCTTATCTTGTAATCCTCCTGCGAAATCTCTTTGTTTCATCCCCACAGGATCCCTCTAATCTATAACTCCCCTGGACCATCTTCATCATCCTTCGGATTAATCTACGATGATTTAGAAATTGAATGGGACGCAATGATTAATAAAAATAACAAAGAAAATTAATAAAAAATATAAAAATCTAAATAAGAATACGAGAAGTAAGATCATTCATAGTACTAAATCCTTATCTTGTAATCCTCCTGAGAAATCTCTTTGTTTCATCCCCACAGGATCCTTCTAATCTTTAACTCCCCTGGACCATCTTCATCATCCTTCGGATTTATCTACGATGACTTAGAAATAGAAAGGGACGCAATTATCAATTAAAATATCCATGAAAATTAATAGAAAATTTTAGAATCTAAATAAGAATACGACAAGTACGATCATTCATAGTACTTAATCCTTATCTTGTAATCCTACGGGGAAATCTCTTTATTTCATCCCCACAGGATCCCTCTAATCTTTAACTCCCCTGGACCATCATCATCATCCTTCGGATTATTCTACGATGACAAAGAAATAGAAAGGGACGCAATTATTAATTAAAATATCCATGAAAATTAATATAAAATTTAAAAATCTAAATAAGAATACGACAAGTATGATCATTCATAGTACTTAATCCTTCTCTTGTAATCATCCTGAGACATCTCTTCGTTTCATCCCCACAGGATCCCTCTAATCGTTAACTCCCCTGGACCATCTTCATCATCCTTTGGATTAATCTACGATGACTAAGAAATAGAAAGGGACGCAATTATTAATTAAAATATACATGAAAATTAATATAAAATTTAAAAATCTAAATAAGAATACGCAAGTATGATCATTCATAGTACTTAATCCTTATCTAGTAATCCTCCTGAGAAATATCATTGTTTCATCCCCACAGGATCCCTCTAATCTTTAACTCCCCTGGACCATCTTCATCATCCTTCGGATTAATCTACGATGACTTAGAAATAGAAAGGGACGCAATTATTAATTAAAATATCCATGAAAATTAACATAAAATTTAAAAATCTAAATAAGAATACGACAAGTATGATCATTCATAGTACTTAATCCTTATCTTGTAATGCTACGGGGAAATCTCTTTGTTTCATCCCCACAGGATCCCTCTTATCTTTAACTCCCCTGGACCATCTTCATCATCCTTCGGATTAATCTATGAGTACTTAGAAATTGAATCGGACGCAATTATTAATTAAAATATCCATGAAAATTAATAAAAAATTTAAAAATCTAAATAAGAATACGACAAGTAAGATCATTCATAGTACTTATTCCTTATCTTGTAATCCTACGGGGAAATCTCTTTGTTTCATCCCCACAGGATCCCTCTAATCTTTAACTCCCCTGGACCAACTTCATCATCCTTCTGATTAATCTACGATGACATAGAAATTGAAAGGGACGCAATGATGAATTAAAATATCCAAGAAAATTAATAAAAAATTTAAAAATCTAAATAAGAATACGACAAGTATGATCATTCATAGTACTTAATCCTTATCTTGTAATGCTACGGGGAAATCTCTTTGTTTCATCCCCACAGGATCCCTCTAATCGTTAACTCCCCTGGACCATCTTCATCATCCCTTGGATTAATCTACGATGACTTAGAAATAGAAAGGGACGCAATTATTAATTAAAATATCCATGAAAATTAATATAAAAATTTAAATTTTAAATAAGAATACGACAAGTATGATCATTAATAGTACTTAATCCTTATCTTGTAATCCTCCTGAGAAATCTCTTTGTTTCATCCACACAGGATCCCTGTTATCCATATCTCCGCTGGACCATCTTCATCATCCATCGGATTGACCTACGATAACTCAGAAATTGAATGGGACGCAATAATTAATTAAAATATCCAAGAAAATTAATAAAAACATTAAAAATCTAAATAAGAATACTAGAAGTATGATCATTCGTAGTACTTAATCCTTATCTTGTAATCCTCCTGATAAATCTCTTTGTTTCAGCCCCACAATATCCCTCTAATCTATAACTCCCCTGGACCATCGTCATCATCCTTCGGATTAAACTAGGATGACTTAGAAATAGAAAGGGACGCAATTATTAATTAAAATATTCATGAAAATTAATAAAAAAATTTAAAAATCTAAATAAGAATACGACAAGTATGATCATTCATAGTACTTAATCCTTATCTTGTAACCCTCCTAAGAAATCTCTTTGTTTCATCCCCACAAGATCCCTCTAATCTTTAACTCCCCTGGACCATCTTCATATCCATCGGATTAACCTTCGATGACTTAGAAATTGAAAGGGACGCAATGATTAATTAATATATCAATGAAAATTAATAAAAAATGTAAAAAACTAAATAAGAATACGAGAAGTATGATCATTCATACTACTTAATCCTTATCTTGTAATCCTGCTGAGAAATCTCTTTGTTTCATCCCCACAGGATCCCTCTAATCTATAGCTCCATTGGACCATCTTCATCATCCTTCGGATTAATCTACGATAACTCAGAAATTGAATGGGACGCAATAATTAATTAAAATATCCAAGAAAATTAATAAAAACATTAAAATCTAAATGAGAATACGAGAAGTATGATCATTCATAGTACTTAATCCTTATCCTGTAATCCTCCAGAGAAATCTCTTTGTTTCATCCACACAGGATCCCTGTTATCCATATCTCCACTGGACCATCTTCATCATCCATCGGATTGACCTACGATAACTCAGAAATTGAATGGGACGCAATAATTAATTAAAATATCCAAGAAAATTAATAAAAACATTAAAAATCTAAATAAGAATACTAGAAGTATAATCAATCGTAGTACTTAATCCTTATCTTGTAATCCTCCTGAGAAATCTCTTTGTTTCATCCCCACAGGATCCCTCTAATCTTTAACTCCCTTTGATTATCTTCATCATCCATCGGATTAATCTACGATGACTTAGAAATTGAAAGGGACACAATAATTATTAAAATATCCAAGAAAATTAATAAAAAATTTAATAATCTAAATATGAATAAGAGAAGTTTGATTATTCAAAGTACTCAATCCTTTTCCTGTAATGCTCCAGAGAAATTTCTTTGTTTCATCCCCACAGGATCCCTCTAATCTATAACTCCCCTGGACCATCGTCATCATCCTTCGGATTAATCTACGATGACATAGAAATTGAAACGGATGCAATAATTAATTAAAATATCCAAGAAAATTAATAAAATATTTAAAAATCTAAATAAAAATAAGAGAAGTTTGATCATTCATAGTACTTACTCCTTATCCTGTAATCTTCCAGAGAAATGTACTTGTTTCATCCCCACAGGATCCCTCTAATCTATAACTCCGCTGGACCATCGTCATCATCCTTCGGATTAATCTACGATGAATTAGAAATTGAAAGGGACGCAATGATTAATTCAAATATCCAAGAAAATTAAAAAAAAAATTTTAAAAACTAAATTAGAATACGAGAAGTATGATCATTCATAGTACTTAATCCTTATCTTCTAACCCTTCTGAAAAATCTCCTTGTTTCATCCCCACAGGATCCCTCTAATCTCTAACTCCCCTGGACCATCGTCATCATCCTTCGGATTAATCTACGATGACTTAGAAATTGAAAGGGACGCAATGATTAATTTTATAATATCCAAGAAAATTAATAAAAATTAAAAATCTAAATAAGAATACGGGAAGTATGATCATTCATAGTACTTAATCCTTATCCTGTAATCCTCCAGAGAAATCTCTTTGTTTCATCCACACAAGATCCCTGTTATCAATATCTCCGCTGGACCATCTTCATCATCCTTCGGATTGACCTACGGTAACTCAGAAATTGAATGGGACGAAATAATTAATTAAAATACCCAAGAAAATTAACAAAATATTTAAAAAACTAAATAAGAATACGAGAATTATGATCATTCATAGTACTTAAGCCTTATCTTGTAATCCTCCTGAGAAATCTCTTTGTTTCATCCTCACAGGATCCATCTAATCTATAACTCCGCTGGACCATTTTCATCATCCATCGGAATAACCTTCGATGACTTAGAAATTGAAAGGGACGCAATGATTAATTTTTAATATACAAGAAAATTAATAAATATTTAAAAATCTAAATAAGAATACGAGAAGTATGATCATTCATAGTACTTAATCCTTATCCTGTAATCCTAATCAGAAATCTCTTTGTTTCATCCCCACAGGATCTCTGTAATCCATATCTCTGCCGGACAATCTTCATCAACCATCGGAGTAACCTACGATAATTCAGTAATTGAATGGGACGAAATAAATAAATAAAATATCCAAGAAAGTTAATAAAATCATTAAAAATCTAAATAAGGATACTAGAAGTATGTTCATTCATAGTACTTAATCCTTATCTTGTAATCTTGCAGAGATATCTCTTCTTTTCATCCCCACAGGATCCCTGTTATCCATATCTCCGCTAGACCATCTTCATCATCCATCGGAATAACCTTCGGTGACTTAGAAATAGAAAGGGACGCAATGATTAATTTTTAATATCCAAGAAAATTAATAAAAAATGTAAAAATCTTAATAAGAATACGAGAAATATGATCATTCATAGTACTTAATCCTTATCTTGTAATCCTCCTGAGAAATCTCTTTGTTTCATCCCCACAGGATCCCTCTAATCTATAACTCCCCTGGACCATCTTCATCATCCATCGGATTAACCTTCGATGACTTAGAAATAGAAAGTTACGCAATGATTAATTTAAATATCCAAGAAAATTAATACAAATTTAAAAATCTAAATAAGAATACGAGAAGTATGATCATTCATAGTACTTAATCCTTATCTTGTAATCCTCCTGAGAAATCTCTTTGTTTCATCCCCACAGGATCCCTCTAATCTTCAACTCCCCTGGACCATCTTCATCAACCATCGGATTAACCTTCGATGACTTAGAAATTGAATGGGACGCAATGATTAATTAAAATATCCAAGAAAATTAATAAAAAATGTAAAATTCTAAATAAGAATACGAGAAGTATGATCATTCGTAGTACTTAATCCTTATCCTGTAATCCTCCAGAGAAATCTCTTAGTTTCATCCACATAGGATGCCTGTTATCCATATCTCCACTGGACCATCTTCATCATCATTCGGATTGACCTACGGTAACTCAGAAATTGAATGGGACACAATAAATAAATAAAATATCCAATAAAATTAATAAAAAAAGTAAAAATCTAAATAAGAATTCGAGAAATATGATCATTCATAGTACTTAATCTTTATCTTGTAATCCTGCTGAGAAATCTCTTTGTTTCATCCCCACAGGATCCCTCTAATCTTTAACTCCCTTTGATTATCTTCATCATCCATTGGATTAATCTACGATGATTTAGAAATTGAAAGGGACGCAATAATTAATTAAAATATCCAAGAAAATTGATAAAATATTTAAAAATCTAAATAAGAATAAGAGAAGTTTGATCATTCATAGTACTTAATCCTTATCCTGTAATCCTCCAGAGAAATCTCCTTGTTTAATCCCCACAGGATCCCTCCAATCTATAACTCCCCTGGACCATCGTCATCATCCTTCGGATTAATCTACGATGACTTAGAATTTGAAAGGGACGCAATGATTAATTAAAATATCCAAGAAAATGTAAAAAAAATTTTAAAAACTAAATTAGAATACGAGAAGTATGATCCCTCTAATCTATAACTCGCCTTGACCATCTTCATCAACCATCGGATTAACCTTCGATGACTTACAAATTGAATGGGACGCAATGATTAATGAAAATATCCAAGAAAATTAATAAAAAATGTAAAAATCTAAATAATAATACGAGAAGTATGATGATTCATATCACTTAATCCTTATCTTGTAATCCTGCTGAGAAGTCTCTTTGTTTCATCCCAACAGGATCCCTCTAAACTTTAAGCCCCCTGGACCATCTTCATCAACCATCGGATTAACCTTCGATGAATTAGAAATTGAAAGGGACGCAATGATTAATTAAAATATCCAAGAAAATTTATAAAAAATGTAAAATCTAAATAAGAATAAGAGAACTTTGATCATTCATAGTACTTAATCCTTTTCCTGTAATCCTCCAGAGAAATCTCTTTGTTTCATCCCCACAGGATCCCTCTAATCTATAACTCCCCTGGACCATCGTCATCATCCTTCGGATTAATCTACGATGAAAAAGAAACTGAAAGGGACGCAATGTTTAATTAATATATCCAAGAAAATTAAAAAAAAATTTAAAAACTAAATAAGAATACGAGAAGTTTGATCATTCATAGTACTTAATCCTTCTCCTGTAATCCTCCAGAGAAATCTCTTTGTTTCATCCCCACAGGATCCCTATAATCTATAACTCCGCTGGACCAGCTTCATCATCCATCGGATTAACCTTCGATGACTTAGAAATAGAAAGGGACGCAATGATTAATTTAAATATCCAAGAAAATTAATAAAAATTTAAAAATCTAAATAAGAATACGAGAAGTATGATCATTCATAGTACTTAATCCTTATCTTGTAATCCTAATCAGAAATCTCTTTGTTTCATCCCCACAGGATCTCTGTAATCCATTTCTCCGCCGGAACATCTTCATCATCCATCGGATTAACCTACGATAACTCAGAAATTGAATGGGACGCAATAATTAATTAAAATATACAAGAAAATTAATAAAAACATTAAAAATCTAAATAAGAATACTAGAAGTATGATCATTCGTAGTACTTAATCCTTATCCAGTAATCCTCCAGAGAAATCTCTTTGTTTCATCCCCACAGGATCCCTCTAATCTATAACTCCCCTGGACCATCGTCATCATCCTTCGGATTAATCTACGATGACAAAGAAACTGAAAGGGACGCAATAATTAATTAAAATATCCAAGAAAATTAATAAAAAATTTAAAAATCTAAATAAGAATAAGAGAAGTTTGATCATTCATAGTACTTAATCCTTTTCCTGTAATCCTCCAGAGAAATCTCTTTGTTTCATCCCCACAGGATCCCTCTAATCTATAATTTCGCTCGTTCATCTTCATCATCCATCGGATTAACCTTCGATGACTTAGAAATAGAAAGGGACGCAATGATTAATTTAAATATCCAAGAAAATTAATAAAAATTTAAAAATCTAAATAAGAATACGAGAAGTATGATCATTCATAGTACTTAATCCTTATCTTGTAATCCTAATCAGAAATCTCTTTGTTTCATCCCCACAGGATCTCTGTAATCCATATCTCCGCCGGACCATCTTCATCATCCATCGGATTAACCTACGATAACTCAGAAATTGAATGGGACGCAATAATGAAAAAAAATATCCAAGAAAATTAATAAAATCATTAAAAATATAAATAAGGATACTAGAAGTATGATCATTCATAGTACTTAATCCTTATCTTGTAATCCTCCAGAGAAATCTCTTTGTTTCATCCACACAGGATCCCTCTAATCTTTAACTCCCCTTTATTATCTTCATCATCCATTGGATTAATATACGATGACTTAGAAATTGATAGGGTCGCAATAATTAATTAAAATATTTTAAAATCTAAATAAGAATAAGAGAAGTTTGATCATTCATTGTACTTAATCCTTTTCCTGTAATCTTCCTGAGAAATCTCTTTGTTTCATCCCCACAGGATCCCTCTAATCTATAACTCCCCTGGACCATCTTCATCATCCTTCGGATTAATCTGCGATGACTTAGAATTAAAAAGGGACGCAATGATAAATTTAAATATCCAAAAAAATTAATAAAAATTTAAAAATCTAAATAAGAATACGAGTAGTATGATCATTCATAGTACTTAATCCTTATCTTGTAATCCTAATCAGAAATCTCCTTGTTTCATCCCCACAAGATCTCTGTAATCCATATCTCCGCCGGACCATTTTCATCATCCATCGGATTAACCTACGATAACTCAGAAATTGAATGGGACGTAATAATTAAATATAATATCCAAGAAAATTAATAAAAACATTAAAAATCTAAATAAGAATACTAGAAGTATGATCATTCGTAGTACTTAATCCTTATCTTGTAATCCTCCAGAGAAATCTCTTCGTTTCATCCCCACAGGATCCCTGTAATCCACATCTCCGCTGGACCATCTTCATCATCCATCGGATTAACCTACGATGACTCAGAAATTGAATGGGACGCAATAATTAATTAAAATATCCAAGAAAATTAATTAAAAATTAAAAAATCTTAATAAGAATACGAGATGTATGATCATTCATAGTACTTAATCCTTATCTTGTAATTCTCCAGAGAAATCTCTTTGTTTCATCCACACAGGATCCCTCTAATCTTTAACTCCCCTTTATTATCTTCATCATCCATCGGACTAACCTTCGATGACTTAGAAATTGAAAGGGACGCAATGATTAATTAAAATATCCAAGAAAATAATAAAAAATGTAAAAATCTAAATAAGAATACGAGAAGTATGATCATTCGTAGTACTTAATCCTTATCTTGTAATCCTTCCTGAGAAATCTCTTTGTTTCATCCCCACAGGATCCCTCTAATCTATAACTCCCCTGGACCATCTTCATCATCCTTCGGATTAATCTGCGATGACTTAGAAATTGAAAGGGACGCAATGATTAATTAAAATATCCAAGAAAATTAAAAATATTTTAAAATCTAAATAAGAATACGAGATGTATGATCATTCATAGTACTTAATACTTATCTTGTAACCCTCCTGAGAAATCTATATGTTTCATCCCCACAGGATCCCCCTAATCTTTAACTCCCCTGGACCATCTTCATCATCCATCGGATTAACCTTCGATGACTTAGAATTAGAAAGGGACGCAATGATAAATTTAAATATCCAAGAAAATTAATAAAAATTTAAAAATCTAAATAAGAATACGAGTAGTATGATCATTCATAGTACTTAATCCTTATCTTGTAATCCTCCAGAGAAATCTCTTCGTTTCATCCCCACAGGATCCCTGTAATCCACATCTCCGCTGGACCATCTTCATCATCCATCGGATTAACCTACGATGACTCAGAAATTGAATGGGACGCAATAATTAATTAAAATATCCAAGAAAATTAATTAAAAATTTAAAAATCTTAATAAGAATACGAGATGTATGATCATTCATAGTACTTAATACTTATCTTGTAACCCTCCTGAGAAATCTATATGTTTCATCCCCACAGGATCCCCCTAATCTTTAACTCCCCTGGACCATCTTCATCATCCATAAGATTAACCTACGATGACTCAGAAATTGAACGGGACGCAATGATTAATTAAAATATCCAAGAAAATTAATAAAAAATTTTAAAATCTAAATAAGATTACGAGAAGTATGATCATTCATAGTACTTAATCCTTATCTTGTAATCCTCCTGAGAAATCTCTTTGTTTTATCCCCACAGGATATCTCTTATCCATATCTCCGCTGGACGATCTTCATCATCCATCGGATTAACCTACGATGCCCTAGAAATTGAATGGGACGCACTGATTAATTAAGATATCCAAGAAAATTAATAAAAAATTTATAAATGTAAATAAAAATACGAAAAGTATGATCATTCATAGTACTTAATCCTTATCTTGTAATCCTCCAGAGAAATCTCTTCGTTTCATCCCCACAGGATCCCTCTAATCTTTAACTCCCCTGGACCATCTTCATCATCCATTGGATTAACCTACGATGACTCAGAAATTGAAGTGGACGCTATAATTAATTAAAACATCCAAGAAAATTAATAAAAAATTTAAAAATCCAAATAAGAATACGAGAAGTATTATCATTCATAGTACTTAATCCTTATCTTGTAATCCTCCTGAGAAATCTCTTCGTTTCATCCCCACAGGATCCCTGTAATCCATATCTCCGCTGGACCATCTTTATCATCCATTGGATTAACCTACGATGACTCAGAAATTGAAGTGGACGCTATAATTAATTAAAACATTTAAGAAAATTAATAAAAAATTTCAAAATCTAAATAAGAATTCGTGAAGTATGATCATTCATAGTACTTAATCCTTATCTTGTAATCCTCCTGAGAAACCTTTTTGTTTCATCCCCACAGGATCCCTGTAATCCATATCTCCGCTGGACCATCTTCATCATCTATCTGATTAATTTACGATGGCTCAGAAATTGAATGGGACTCAATAATTAATCAGAATATCCAAGAAAATTAATAAGAAATTTAAAAATCTAAATAAGAATACGAGAAATATGATCATTCATAGTACTTAATCCTTATCTTGTAATCCTCCAGAGAAATCTTTTGGTTTCATCTCCACAGGATCCCTCTAATCTATAACTCCCCTGGACCATCTTCATCATCCTTCGGATTAATCTACGATGACGCAGAAATTGAATGGGACGCATTGATTAATCAAAATATCCAAGAAAATTAATAAAAAATTTAAAAATCTAAATAAGAATACGATAAGTATCTTTAAATCTATTTCATATCCGTTCTTTTCCTAAAAGTAAATTTTCTAAATTAATTTTTTGTCTACAATAGAGCTGCTAACAATAACTCTGGTTTGTCCTCTTATTTACTAATTCGCTTGCATATATTTTAGATTTTCATCAATATTTGAGGAGGCTAAAGCATCTTCATAATTCAGTACATCGAATTTTGAATGTATTCTAAAATTCCAAACATTCCGTAAATATTTTATAACAATATATGATGTAGCATATTAATATGTATTCTATTTACCGAATTTAGAGATCCGTTTGACCACATTCCTAGTCGTTGGTGAATCCTTCAAACGCACTTCTGAAATTCCAATTAGTGATTCGCCAATCCATAACGAAAAATCATGCTAAATTAATTTCTCAAAATTCTGAAAATATTTTAACATCAAATTAATAAAATTTTCCTTAAATTCAATCATATATCTTAGAGCCATGGGTGGGCATGATATTCTTTCGGTAACTTTTCAAGAACGATGTTCGTTATTTTGAATTCGAAGTGACCGTTACAAAATCGGCCCATGATTCCCTATTCAAACTTTACTTTCTAGAAGGAAGTTGGAGATATTTTATCCGGATGATGAAGACAAATAATCCATTAGGAAATTATTTAATTTTATGAATTGAATCGTCGGTTTCTATTTTGAGCAAGAGAAGGAAATCATTCATTGACTATTTTAGATGATCAGAAAACACCAAAATTGAAAATTTAAAGAATTATGTAATACCAGGACCAGCAGCAATACTTAAACAGTTTCAGATATGATTGAATTTATAGTATCGGTCCAGCCCAGCATGAAATACCACGACAAGTTTTAAACTTGAATTTCCGTTAATGCCTATATGCGACTCGTTGACATGAACTTCTCTGTCCCGGTTAAGGAATGTTCCTGTCAGACGAGTAACAAGCAATCGACGAGCGGAGTTCCAGCTTCTAGCCTCAGCAAAGCCCAATCTATCACGAATAATTAATAAATTAAACTTAATACTCAATATATAGAACGTAAATTTTAAGAATTTCTTATGCTACATAAGGCGCGATGAAGGAAGTTGGTTTCTTTCAATAACAGATTGTAATGAATCGCATGTGCTAATAATAAGAAACAAGATGGAATCGGTATGTAAAATTATAGCTCCAGAAACAAATTTCTTGTGCTTGATTTTATTAAAACAAGATCACAGAAAATATTCTTATATTATACCTTATACAACTTAACGTTTAACGAAATAAGCAGTGGTAACGGAGAGCATTTTTAACCGTAAAACTGCCTGCACTCTGGGAATTTATGATTATTCACTTAAGGAAAATTAATTATTTTGAAAGAAATCGTAAGACTAAGAAATTCCTCTGCAAAAATATTCTAATTGTGTAAAGCAAGACACGAAATTCAAATTAGTAACGGTTTCTCACAAAATAGGTTTACTTACCGACTGCACCAGAAGACATCTCAGCGACGACTGAGGAAAAAACCGCTTCTTTAAGCGTTGAACAGAAATGCTGAATTCTGATTGGCCGAATTAGAGCAACCGTTGCCCGCCCCCCCAAAGTATGTTAATTAGGTAAACTAAAATACAAAGTATAATTGAATTAGCATTCACTTAAAAGTATAAATAATATTTAAAATTTCATTTTTTTTATATTTTAGATGTACAATCGAAGAAATTTAGATCTTTTAAATTATTATCACAATTCATAACAACTCATCATTTAATAACAAAAGAATGCGATGAGCGCATCTTCTCACTTCATTGATTTAATTTATAAAACCTCACATTAGGTATCTATAAAAAATATTCTTTTATTGAAAATATATCAAATGAGGATTTTCGATGTCTTATATTAATACTAATCACTTTCCTATTTCGGAATGTATATGTTACGATTTCTTTCTCTCCCATAACAAATATAAAAGTAAGTACTAATATAATGATATTTCTATTTCAATTCGATAATGGGTTTTAATTAATTAAAGGACATTCTACCCTGAATACAAAAATGAACATCTAAAAGGCTTAAATAATATATGTATCATTGCTAAAATTGTGTGTACCAAGGATCTGCTACTCAAAATCAAGAATTTTGGTTCTTTCCAATGAAATGTTTTATTTTTACTGTGTCTTTACAAATCTAGAATGTTGACTACTTGTTAACATTTCTTTCCACCTTTCTTCTGAAATTTTTTCTTTGCCCCTTTACAAATTACCTTCACAGCAAAATATGTAACAGAGAATTATATTTAGTATGTTTGCACGAAAACCCGAAACCCGAAAACCCCAATCACCTAGTTTCACCAAATTGATCGAAAGAAGAATGATCAACTGTGAAAGATTTCTGCGACCGAATAACAAGCCTTTTTCTTTTGAGATGTGTATGGAATTGCCTTATGCAAAGACCATTGGAATATAATATGCGTCTGCAAATACAGGGAGAATGAGCACACACACGCACAAAAGTATATATATATTCATTTTTATGAAAAGGAAATGAGCAGTCCCTTGAAATCAACACTTTACAGAAGTATCACGTTATGGAAAAGTAAACTCTTTCTGAAATAGTATCGAACATGAAAAAGCTGGATATATGTAATAAGGTATCGTGCTCAGCGGTATTAAACATTCCAGAATCTAAAATAAAGACATAAAATACCAATAGCTGTGTAGAACGTCTTCGTAAACCTATGCGGCACAATCAATATTTAGAATTCAATCATACGTCCATCAAATAGATCATACAATTATTCATATGTCTTATTAATTATATCCATTGAAACTTTAGCAGAGATTAACCTTACCTTTTAACTCCAGCATGAATGCATTCCTTAGTGTTCCATTACGATTCCCTCATCAAAGTTTAAGAACTATACAACTTCTCAAACGACAGAAATCACTACATGGAGAGCTGAATTTCAGTCGTCGTTATTCTTTTAACTTCAGCATTCTCTTACGTTGCACGTGTGACACTCTCACTGTAACATTGAAATCCAGAGGAAAACACGGTCTTGTTCACTGGAAAATCACTTTTAGCACTTCAATATCTCTTCTTTTTAAACGCCATTTTAGACACCACCTCAACTTAACCACGAGGCTAATACGTAGGCATTCACCTATTTCGATCGTCTTGTAAAGTGAATTACGTAAAAGCGTTCCAAGGCTCCTAAGTCAGGTGACTGATTGTTTTCGTCATGCATTCATAATGGCGGTCGAAATCTACCTCTAAAATTACTCGGAACGCATTCTTTTAGATATACAATGAGTTCTCGAAAAATCGGACGTTAACCTCAGGAATTTTGGAAGAGGGAGTTTCTCTGGAGTACATAGAAGGCCATCCATCTTGTAATGTTCTTCCGAATTGTGAAGGAGTGAAAAAATTGAATCAGTGTACTTTTTACAATACTTTTACGAATCATCAATGATTAAAGTTAGTGGCACGCAATGTTAGGACATCTTAAATCGAAAGGTTTTTCATAAGATAGTAAGGTAAATGTAAATTAAAGAAGTAATCAACTCTCTAAATGCGTAAAGACAGAATGCAAGGAAGAATTTCAAGACGGGAGAACTAAAAGGTATGCTTATTGAATAACTGTCCTGCCAGTATTGTGACATGCAAGATTCCTAATGAGATACATAATTATAGCTTTTAAAAAGGTCATTCTTACATTCACAGTAGTGTGCCCTTGAATTTAATGACCATCCTTTTCTACAAACAATTAGATTAATTCCTCTATCAATATTGTAATTCATAATTAGAACTTCATCGAGAGAAATGTATTCATCGTGAGATGTTATGTTGCTCTTGCTGTTTCGTTTGGGATTCATCCAAAGCCACTTCATCGATACGGAACTTCTTGCATTTCAAAATACTTGCAGTACTTAATTTTTGTGCAGAGAAGGTCATTTGTGGGTGGGTGACAGAGGAATATTAACAAACAAATTCCGAAAAAGGAAAGTGATTAACATTCCTATAAGACATTAATATCACCGTAAATGCTTGGGTAATTCATATTTTCAATTAAAGAAAGATTTGGATAAAATATTATAAGTAATTATAATGTAAATCAATTAAGTAGGACGATGCGCTCTTCGCATTCTTTTGTTAATACAAGATGCGTAGATACAACCACCATAAATAGGATACGAAATTACGTAAAACATTTTCCACGCTTCAAATTTTTCAAGTAAGCATTTTAATTGAAAAAATATATGCATAATTTAAAACATTATTTATAATTAATATACAATTTACAATTAGTACTTTAGTATACATTATTAACATGGGAGCGGGGGAGTCCAAATTCGGCCAATCAGATTCCTGGATTTCTGTTCAAAGTTTATAGAAACGGTTTTTTCTCTGTTGTTGCCGAGATTTCTTTTGGTGTAGTCGGTAAGTAAAATTTTCTGAAGAAAACTGTTGCTCAATGAATTTAACGATTGAATTCAAATGTAATTTTATACAATTTGATGTTTAATGTCCTTCAGATTTACTGGCATTGAATTTTCTTGGATTTCCACATCGGCGTATCAGTAATTATGATTTCGGAAGGAAAGGGCTGTTGAAGGATTCGCCACTCACTTCACAACGGACAACCGGAACTCTAAATTGCGTGAATAGAATATATATTCAATTGTTTCATCATACTTCATTTGAAATATTTTCTGATTATATGGAACTTCACAATGCCTTCATTTTTTTAATTAAGTCATCATCAAATTTGAGTAATCGAATGTTTTCCTTCTCATGCTTGAAATAGAAATTTACCATCTAATTCATAAAATTAAATAAATGCTTTATCCATCTTAATCATCCGAATAAAATATCTCCGGTTTCTTTCTAAAGCGTAATTTTTTTATTTAACCGGGTATCATGGACCTTTTTCGTAACGGTCACTTTCATATAAAAAAACGAACATCGTTCTTTGAAAGCTACCGATAGAAGTTCATTCATACCCATGGCTCTTGGATTAAATGCTTGCCAGATTGAATTTATTTATAATTTTATGTTTTAATTTTGACAGATATTGAGAAATTGAATTTTCTCGGATTTTCGGAATGGACTGGCGTATCACTAAATGGAATTTCGGAAATGGCGGTTGAAGGATTCGTCACCGAGGAGGACATTGGCGAACCGGATCTCTAAATTAGGTAAACATATTATTATGCTTCATCATATATTTTTTGAAATATTTTCGGAATTTTAGAATACAATGCTTTTTGTATGCTCTGAATCATGAAAATGCTTAGCCTCCTAAAATATAAACGATAGATCCTCAGTGAATCTTCCTCATCGTAATTTTTAGAAAAGCCAGCTGAGACAATGAAAATGGTTTCTCTATATCCGAAATTACCTTCTAAATTCTTTCACCACCAATGTTCATGGTCATTTTTTACTTTTTCATACTGTATGCACAAACGTAGGCATTTAAACATATTAGTTCTTCCCGTATCTTTCTTTATCACCTGGACTTTATCTTTGTTATCGACAAATGAATACTATACTTTCGATTCGCATCATTTAAATCATTTTCCAAGGAATAATTATTATTCTAGGCTTAAAGAAAGTCAGCAATGCTAACACAAACGCATAATGATGATAAATCATTAAATATAATTCTTTTTTGGTAATTCCAGCTAGCCTGGATTTGCTCTGCCGGTTTGAGTTATCTCAGCACTTTAAGATAGTTCTTTCTGGCTTTCTTCTTTTTTTAAATAATTATCATATTTCTATATGAATTAGTGTTTCAATGTCCTTTTGAATTCATCGTGAAGTTATCGTTGATTCAAATAAAATGAATCGGATTCGTTAGTTTCCTTTCAAATGCAATGACTATTATTGACTGAACTTTTCAAATAGTTTTCGTCAATATGGCATAGGAGAAATTCTTTGGGTAAGATAGCTTTCTACGCTTATATTAATAACAGTCTCTGATATTGTACTTTCCATTTCGGTTGCTATCACTGTATTGTTACCAAAATAATCTAACCAGGCCAAGTTTATTTTACTTAATTTATTGCTAGCTTCTATTCAGAGCTGAGTACTACATTTCAGGAGCCATGATTTTATCCGATTATCCTTGGTGCTTTGCTTCGGCAGTAATAAGCATGCAGTTTCGCTTTCCCGCCTCATTCTAAATCTCTGCAAAGAGAAGTGAGAGTTACTTACATACACACACAAAGTTGATTTTGTTTTCCCTTTCCGTTTCTTTTATGATAAAATTCTTTTCAAAGTTAGCGAGCAATATTTCGTTAAGTGTTCCGTTTATCTCGATGTTTTGTTTCAATGACCTTGAATGCTTTCGCCTCGATTTTCATTGTTCCATGTGGTGTATTACCTACCTCGGACGAGCCAAGGAATGCAGTGTACATTTTATTGTATCACGTTGACGATAACAGTATACTTTAATTTGATATCGGTAAATATATCATTATGCATAATGTGACCTAAATCTTAACTTATAACTCTAGCATCTCAAATGTATGCAAAATATTTCTTATGGTGCATACTGAGAATAAGGGATTCTAGTCGTAATAGTAGAGCGATGTTTCCGTAGTGCAATATATTATTAGAACTTCTCCATAAATATACTTCAGCTTCTATATATTACTTTAACCATTTCAAAAGGTGATGACTAATTGAAGTAATGGTGATATATAATCGCCTCTCAATTATTTCATTTTATCATGAAATTTATAACGTATGATATTTCAACTTAGTCTTTCTTCTACTTTTAAAACTGTGTAGCTGCTGAGAGAATAGCATATGCATAAAAATTAACACGTCACATTATCATGTCACATCGTAGTCTTTATGAATGTTGACAGTTTGATGATTTTTAGAGATATTACTATTTTATAACGATAACTACCTTAAGATTCTTATAACTGTGTAAAAGCATTGCAAATTATTTTATCTTATTTATCGCAATCATTCCTACTTTGTCTTAGCAAAAGAATGGGATTTGCGTACTGATATAAATTTTAAGGTCCACGTTACGGCCTGATATAAACTTAAAGTAAATCTACTTTGACGGGCATCCGCTTACATTGGAGACCTTTATCGAATTAAAAATATTCGAAAAAAAGGGGAATTTGTTCACGAAATATCCGCACTATCGATCATCCTTAAATAGAAATTATAATAATATTAGATTCCAATTCCATTTAAATAAAGTAAATAATTTATTACTTGAATTTCAAAAGTGGATTCTTTTAAAGTAAAAATTAGTGTTTCTCCTTTAAGACAATTATTTGTTTAAAAAACTGAAAAGGATATTAGAGACGTTGAATTTTGATCGTGGTCATTCTAGTGGCCCGGGGCCATAAATTCAAACTTTGCGGATTAAGCACCATTGATTAATCAACGTCACTCAATACGCTAAGTAATCAAATTTGTATAAATTATAATATTTAGAAGAGTGATATTTATATATCTATAGTATTAATTCGCGACATGATAATGTGACGTGTTAATTTTTATGCATATGCTATTCTCTCAGCAGCTACACAGTTTTAAAAGTAGAAGAAAGACTAAGTTGAAATATCATAAGTTGTAGCGAGGATATCCTTGGGATGTATGAGGAAAAGATATAAAACGATTCTCAGCTCAGGAATGGCCTTTATTTCAATGTGCGACAAAGTACAGGAGATGATCGACACTGTCTTCGCGGAGGCTTCCACTGCTCGACTGCCCTCCGCGCTTGTCCCTCTTGCGGCTCGTACACAAAACACGAAAAGTACTACCATTCTGCTACATAAAATATCATACGTTATAAATTGCATGATAAAATGAAATAATTGAGAGGCGAGTCTAAAGTAATGAGTGCTAGCTTAAACAGAAGTCAGAAAAACTTTAAAGGAGATCTAAGATTTGAGAATAATAAAACCACCATGATTCATCATGAGATTGAGGCATTATTCTTCTTATATCTAACCATGCATAATTATTTATTTAAGGAAAGAGATTTGGGAATTAAATTCTTAGTAATAAAATGTTTGCACAAAATGATTGATATTTAGAAAAGTTAAAAGGGTAAAACTAGACAGGGATGTTGACATTGATGTATTCACTGTAATACACCATAAATATATGCTTAAAGGTGATACATAGAATTTGAATTTTTTCAAACCTTAAGGAAGAATTCACAAAATGTAATATAAGAAATTTAGAGTAGTACTGTAAAGATGATCTTGTAAAAACAGAAATGGTGATCTTAAGGTTTGATTTTATCAGCTGAAAACATCTGTAATTGAAGTTCTATGAACACTTTACATAAAGCACTGATAGCTGATTGCTAAAAGGTGAGCAACGCTACACACTTTAAAGAATCATGAAAAGCCCATTACCTCATAAATAATTATGCATAATGTTGGATAAAACAGTATTTACTCACTTTTTGAAAGTGAAAAAGATTCATAAATCACATCCAAGTTGTTTGCACAGCTGCAAATAGATTGCCTGACTGCAGCTTTGAAGTAAACCATGTAAAGGCATCTTCTTAGAGAGGACAGAGCAACAAGTAAGTCAGGCAAAAGATGATTTGGAATAGCTTCTGGTGTCAGTCCAGTCTTCAAATTTGTTTTGAATGATAATACCTTACTTTCATTGTACAGTGAACTTATTCAGTATTTCTTATTCTGTAAAAGACAAAAGGATAAATTAAGACAAGATTAGGTATTTGGAATTTAGTTACATCAATATTAAGTGATAGAGTCCAAATTTAAGTGTAGATTATTCTCAATTTAAGATATGAGTAGTTTATAGAGTTAGAATCAAAATAAAATGACTCAGCAGGTATGGAGTAACAATTAATTCGTTATTTTAAGATAAAACAAAAAACAAGCCATTCTTAGTATAATTCCAAGTACATTGAGTCAAATGGACATAAAAATAACAATTTAAACTCAAAGCAATAGTTTATTATCTAGCAACTTAAGTTTCATAAGTATCATCATTAAAAGGTAGTTAACCAATTATTGGCAATAGCTACACCATCTATATTACATAGAACTGAACTTCATTGGGAAAATCAAAGTAAATATGTGGTTATTGTTTTATTTTTCCCCTCTTACTTAAGAATAAATTTACTAAATAATTTCAGAGAAATTACATTCTCAGACAATGTGACGGATATAATGCAACCTCCCTGTTACATAGGCAGTTCTGATAATGATAATCTGAAAATGGTGTCATGGTGCTTGCACCTGCCACAGGCTGAAAGGTGGCTTGCAACATCTTCACATAGAAATCTGTACTGCTGTATTAGAATATTCAATAAGATGATGGCTTAGTACAATTTCAAGACAAAATGTTCTATATCTCATTTTACTTTGCACAATGCAAACTACAATAGGTTTTCTTTCCATAGTGTTTTAAGTGTTTGGTGCAGATTTACTGTAGAGTTTACCAGCAGCTCAGGTTTCCTTAAAGTCATACTGAGGGGAGATGTAAGCAGGTGTTAATTTTCAATCTCTTAGCCAAAGGAGGGGAATCAAAATTAGTTGGTAAATATTTTGAGTTCTTAAAATTGACTTAAACGTAACTAAACAGAATGAGGTTGAAATAAAAAAATATTGGTGGCTAAAAATTAAAGCTATTATAATATTAACATAACTTAACCTTCCCAACTTTTTTCCTGGGAAACTATCATCCATAAAACCCCAATTTCAATGTAATTCTTGGCTTGTAATCTATTATAATGACAAGATTTAATGACCAATTATCTCTGGCAGTTTATATTCTCCTTGTGAGACCAAAGTTAAGGGAGGTCAAATGGGAGGAATTACTAATGGTTCCAGAGTCCATGACAACATTACGGAATTTTTTATAGCTAATCTAGGAGGAAAAGGGAAGATATTATGGTAAATGTTATTTAACTTTAAAGCTAACTTATGTGTAGGAGAAGAGACATGAGAAACCATGGGCCTAATAGGTATGCTAGAAATTTTGGGGATTTTGAAGACCATAAAGGCAAGGGGCAGGGATTCATATGGATAAGTGAAACATTTTCTTTCCCAGTCATTAGAAAGGTATAGCATTTGAGGTCTTTCAATTGACATTGATATCTTGGAGTGGAATCCCTAATTAAAGTCTCACAATTATTTTCATTGAAAATTTTTGAGAAAATCTTGGCACTTCAAGATGTGTAGTCATCACGGTTTAAAATAACCAAATTATTTACTTTGTCACTATGGGTAGAAGTTAGGATATGCTGTTTTGCATCATCTTGTATGTTCTTTATTAAGTTGAGAAAGGATTTAAAGGAACGATCTTCAATAAAAATAGAATATTCAAGTGAGTATTTAACCTTCAAAGCCACATTTCAAAGGAAAGCTTCGCAATCTATCACAAAATCACTGACAAGGTTAGACAAATGATTTGGAATTGGTTAATATGCAAGGCTCATACTAAGAAGACATTGGTGCTGGTCAGAAAATGTTTGAGTAGCTAATTTGACCACACGCGGACGAAAGTTAGGCTAGAGCGGAAAGTTAGGTTTTGGGTAATGGTTTTCATCATTCTATTTATACCTAAACTTACCTTTCCTCCAGCCATGCACCCAGCTAATAGACCCATCGAATGAGTACATCTTTCAGAACCAAATTCTCAGGGATTTGTCAATAAATGTGAGGAATTTTGAAAATATGTTATCTGTAACACTTATAATAAATCTAAATATGATAATCAAAGAAGAATGGTACATCTGATGATAAAAAATTCTACTCTCTCACATGAAACAAAATACCTAATGATCCTGATAAGATACACTGAAATCAAATATGTATGCAGTTACCATCTCGTCTCCTTCAGGTTAATCTCTTGAGAAATTGGTTCAAATTGAAATGATTCTAATGTGTAGAAGTTCTGCTTTCAGACTATCTTACATGAATCAGTGCACAAATTCACTTGGATACTGATCGTTCTCAGCCTAAAGTCTACATGATGGTATCAATATCATTAGAGAAAACCAAGTCACTTTCATGGGAGAAGAGAATTATTACAGATACGGATTAAATGTGAAACTTGAAGGTTCTTTTCCAAAGCTTACAATCATGTTGCAACTTGCATTGCAGAATTGGGATTCATCTTGGTTCGTGAAGTATTGTGCAAGTAAATTCGAAAGAAAAACATGTTTCATAAATGATCATGGCCCAGATTCTTTTTATTATATTAATGGCGAGTTTACTCTGAAATCCTGCTGTGGATCTTTTTTACCAAGATATCACCTCAGTTATTTTTTACATCCACTCCTTCTAAAGTTTTCCTCTCCATTTCTATCCACCTACACAAAACTCTTTATGTATATAATATCAGAACAAAATGTTAGATGGAAGAAGAGACTTTTCAGTCTCAATCTCGCCTTAATAAAGACCTTATAAATTAATACCAAAAATGATAACTAACTCTGCTTGTGAAGAAGTGCTTCTATGTTACACTGTTAGATAAAAGGTATGTGAAGTTATGTAGAAAATTGGGAAGGAAATATTTTCTGGTATGTTTTCTTAACTTTAACTTACTTTGATATTTGTCCATTTCTTTTATTCTTTGGCATAGTAACGCTTTTTCCACCATTCATGTTCAGAACTAACATCTTCTCTTGTACACAAGTTTAGAAAGAAGTAAATGAAAAAATAGGAATTTTGCCATATTTTTCCTGGTAGAGGAATGTTCCTCAGCACATTTTGTTATGCATGTGAGTATTTAGAATTAAATAGTATTTTAAAGCCAACAAGTGAGTATTTGCTGCTGTGACGAAGACGAAGTTTGAGTCCCGGGCCACCAGTCCTGAACCCACATGGAGGGTAAAACTGTATCGGCTTTCTGAGTTTTAATCATGTTCAGGATCTTGATTATTAATTCATTATTATATGATAATTAGGATGGAAGAAGTAAATGTTATTCTACAAACAACTGATGAATCACAGGGGTAGCATTACTATCTCCCTCTAGCGACCAAAAGTGTAGCCAGGGGTAAAGGGGCAAATTGTGCATTAGCCATGCCAGTGAGAACTTTTCATGTCTCCCTATAGTAATGCATTGTTTTTTTGTGATTTTGCAGCTTTGATACAGAGTTATCAAGGTTTGATCAAGTAAGTGGAACGTTTTGAGTAGTTTGAGCAATGTGTAACACAAAGCAATTTTGTTATTTTTGCATTTCTAAAGGTTTTATAGGTAAATAAGCAGGGTCTTGTTTCTGTCAGCAGGATGGTCAATTGCTGTGCATCAGAACAGCTGCCACCAAAAAAATTTCCGAAACTAGAATGTATGCATCTTCCTTAATTTTATTATTTCATTTATTATCTGAATTCTATGTATCAAAACGAACGTCAGTATTAAGCCATGGCGTTTAAATGGACATTCATTGTGCTCTCGGCTGCATCTGCAGGTCTTGCATGATATAAAAGTTCTTGTATTCCTCATTTAAAAAACTTCCACTGCATTGATCCCCAATTATGAATTAGAACAAAAATTTGCACAAGCGGAAAATCTCTATAGTTGAGCCGTTGAGTCTTGAGCTCTGCGGTACTTTTTCGGTGCTAGTGGTAGGGGAAGCGGTGTTGCCAAATTTGACTTTTTCAGATAATCGAACATTGACTAAAATAAAAAATATGTCAATAAAAGGAGAATATCTTCCCTGAATTGTTTTGTTGTAGTGCTAATAGTTAATCCTCAAAAAATACTTTATTCGAATTTTCTGAAGTATGCAGCTTATTTTTTAGTTTCATTCCTAAAGCCATTTTAGAGAAATGGTTCATCTAACGAAGTTGAAAAAATTAAAATATATTTTTCGTTCTTATAGCTTTCAAACGTAATTTATTATTTAAACATACTTTGGTATGTTGTAGAGATAATAAATGTTTTATAGTTGAAGACCACAAATTATCTAGTCGACATAGTGAAAAAAGTAGTCTCTAGCTAAATTACGTTCTGTTTAAATAATCTCCATGATAATTACACAAAAATGTTATGTAAATATGAAATATATTTTTAATGAAAGTTTCATCCCAATATCTTAATCGAGGCTTGAGTTATGGTAGTTTATAATAGCTTCAACTGCGCGCTAAGCCCCATCCTAGGGTGGAACGCGTAGAAAACTCTTTGCTTGGGTAGTATTCTGATATTTACTTGAATAATTTAAATTAAATGAATATGTACATGTTGGCTATACTTAATTGCTCAAAAATATATTTTTTACTAGCTCCAGTGCCTTATGTGAATCAACAGACATATTTCACAAATTATAGTGTAGTCCATGTAGTCGTCTGTTGACCAAAGAAATTTCAGTTTCTGTTATACATTTATTTGAAATTTGAAGTGAGTAACGTATAAATTAACGTACTGAAACATTATCGGTATACATATAATTAAAAATTCAAATGACTGGCTCATAAATAAGCAACCCCTACTTCATTATCAACTGCAGCTGACTGTCCTGCCTCATACAGTCGCCTGAAAGAAAAAATCTAATTAAGAAAACGATAAGCATAATAACAAATAGCGTAATATCACGAAATCTGAATAAACGCTTCGTAAAATCCTATTGAAAAATTATCTATCAGCATCATCTACCTGATATTGGCTATCAGGTTCAGTTATATTTAATGAGGTTGGAAGGAATAAGAGATTTTAAGGTACCGAGTCTCAATCGTGCTCTATTTGAATAATATCAGTTTTGTAGACGTATTAAATAAATAAAAAAGCAGTTGCAAGTTCAACTGTATTCCAATTTTAGGGAAAGCAAAAATCTCTCTTTCTCCTAAGAGGTCAAGGTGGCGACTTTGATGCTCAGGTACCTCAGCTGGAAGTCGCATAACCTCCAATACATGGAAAGCATAGTTGGGCATACCCGTATACCCCCTACTGAGAAGGAAGTCCCTATTGTATTCTGTGGACCTTAAGTTCATAGCCACCACTGTAATCCATTGCATTTCTTCTAAGAAAATTTTCCTCAGTATTTTGATGATAATGGGTGTGGAAAACCCAGCCTTAATGTTTTAGGATGTTTTCCGGGAATACATTCCCCAACTGGTAGAGAAAGAAACCTAAGAGCGATTGTCTGTTACCAATTTTCAAAGCTGCAGCAGTCCTTTCAAGTACTTTCTCCGATGGCAAAAGAGACGCATTAATGTTTCTCTCCTCCTCAAAATAGCTTCTTAGATTGAAAACCATCTCTCGGGTAGTCAATACCAAGAACATGTTTACGCCTCGATTCTCCCTCACGGTTTGATTCACTCTTCTTATCGCTCATTTCAACGTAATGATTTACCGAATTTAAATTATCCACCAAATATCTAAATCTAATATGAATAAAGCAAAATTAGAATAATATCGAAGCTAAATAAGTAAGTAAGTAAGTATAAATAAATAAGTATTATAGAAAAATTAATCTATAGTAGGACTAAAAGAATGAAAAAAATCAACTAAAAGTGAGACAATATGAAACATCAAAGTAAGAAAACTTAAAATACAAAATAAATCACGTCACGCAATGAAGACGTAATTACTTAAATAACCAATCAAGTTAACCAGAAAGAAAAGGAATATAAGATTAAGAACCGACCTACACTTGAAAATGAAGAATTTACCTATATATGGAAGCGAGAATTGCGGCGAAGCAAGCACCAAAGCAGTCACGACCAACACGGAGGACGAACTGACATCTGTAAATGCAACTCTGTATGGATTTTGAGGCTTCCCGCCCAAAATCCGGACTTACCATTCGCTACTGTCCTCATCCCCCAGAAATACCTCATGGGCGGGGCAGAGATCAAGACTCAGCGGATGTCATGTCATGATAGAGTAGCTTTATCTCATTGCGGTAAACGATTATTAAGGAATTTTTATCACATACTAGGTATTAATTAATTAAAAACTTAGATGGATTAATGCATTATAATATACATAAAATTAACATTATAATAATCAACGAGTTTTTAATACAGTTTGCGGAAGGTTGGCAGATGATTCGTTCTCTGTATCGCTCTAGCAGACCACACCGGCATCTGAGAAGTTTACATTGCAGGCATGTTTTATTTTCCATAATGAAAAGAATCAAGAGGACTTAGAGAAAAAAATTGCACATGATCGTTAAGTAAAAGATTCATTTAAACTAACTGAGTCCATGTCATAGGATAGACAAGCTTCAGAGTCCCTTATGAGGGGAAAATAAAACCCCAAAAATACATGTAGTTAAAGGGGAGCTGGCAAAAAGTTCTCACCAGTGATCTGCGGGTTGCGTTATTTTTTGCTTCACTTTCACTTTTCTGACGGTAGACTCCCCCTGTGTGATAAATATTTAAAGGGATCTCATGCTTTCCTGCTAGATTATGCTAAGAAGATTTCCTCAAGTTATCAGACAGGTAAACTCAGGGTTGTAGGATGACGTTTTGATAGCCAACACGGCTATTTTCCTCTCCAATCAGCTACACGCTCAAGAGTAAGCCTTCTTCCCATTCGAGGGGGGGGAAATTAGTTGCCTTTCACATCTGTTTTTTCTGGTGTTGCCATTGGCTGCTCGTGGATCAATAAGATCATCATTTGGTTAGTCTGTTGAGGATGATGGAGTCCCATGTCTTGCTCAGCATAAAGCTGTCTATTTATATTATCCTTGTGTAGCCGGATTTCAATTACTTCCTTTGTCAAGCAGTCCCATTAACCGTTGGCTGAATACAGACGTTTTGTGTTTTTGAAGTCCATCTCATGTTCAAGGGAGAGGCAATGCTCCACAACTGTGGACTTCTCAGGGTGACCCAAGTAAATACAGGCCATGTGATCCTTCATTCTGCTCTCTGTATTCCTTGCAGTCTGGCCGATGTATGAGACCATGCACTCACAGGGAATCTGGTAGATACGTTGGGTTCTCAGACCCAATCCATCAATTACCTTCCCTGGGTAGTCTTTGAATTCTCCACTAGGTCTATGGACAGTTCTTATGCCGTGCTTGTCCAGAATTCTCAAAATCTTTCCCGAGACCCTGGAAACATACAGTAAACAGGCCATGGCGACAGATTCTTTGTTGGTTTTAGCCTTGTTAGATTTTTTTGCTGGCTTCATTGCCTTTCTTACGTCTGAAAACTTATATCCATTTTGCGTAATATGGTCTGCAGGTTGTTAAGTTCTATCTGAAGGTTGTCTTTGTACAAAATTTCTCTTGCATGATGAATAAGTGTGCTATGAACCGCCTTGCACTGCGAAGGGTGATGATGGCTTCTATTGTTCAGGTACAGGCCCTTATGGGTGGGCTTCCTATATATACTATGCTCAAGGGATCCATCATGCTTCTGGCAGACCAAGATATCTAAGAAAGGAATGCACCCATTCTATGGTAGATTAGATATTCATATTCATAGAAGACCTTGGGTTTCAATGGTGCCAATTTAAGAGTCCTCTCCTCAAAGTCCTCCATAAAGAAGTTACCTATTGCGGGTGATAGAGGAGAGAACATAGCGACCCCATCCATCTGCTTATAATAGCTCCTGTTGTAGACAAAGTATGTGGAGGTGAGGGTGTGTTCGAACATTACTTTCTGGTTGAAGTGAGGCTTCAGAAGCTTTAGACTGTCACATAGGGGCACCTTGGTGAAGAGAGAGATGATGTCGAGGCTCACCTGTATGTGGTTTGGGGTAATTCTGATGTTGGACATATATTGGATGAATTGCCTTGAGTTTCGAATGTGATGTTCACATTTACCAATATTTACATAACTATAGTGATTTTAAAAGTGAAAATAAAAAAGAAGAAAAGAGACTAGCCAAATCAAATTTGATCAAGTTTATAGTAAATTTTCTTTAAAACATTTATCTACAAACCTATCCACATTCAGAAGAATTCGGTACAGTTATTGAAGATGATGATGACACTAATGTAGATAGTGAAAAGGAATTGTCTCTCGAACAAATATTAGAATTGGCGATATCTAAAAAAAATTCAACATATCAAAATACAATAATGAAATCAGATATATCCAAAATCATCCGACGAGAAATCAATTTATTTGAAGATGAGGGATTTAGAGGTAAATACTTGGAAAAAGTATATCGCGCATTGCTAACAGTACCACCAACCAGCGTAGATGCTGAAAGAGCGTTTTCGACAGCTGGTAATTTTTGCACAAAATTACATTCTAGCCTCAATGACAGTACAATTAATGCATTATGTTTTTTAAGATTACATTTCAAAAATTTTTATTACTACAACAGACTGAATAGTGATTTACACTTTTTTGTGAATTATGTACATAATATGTTCCTTTTTCCTTTACTTTTTGTGATTATTTATATACTGTTATAATTTATAAGTTATAAATTATTTTTTGTGATATTTACTCTCTCTAATAAAACGGGCAAATAAATCAAAGAAACACCTGTGTTTTCTTTCTTTTTCTAAAATTCCTACTACTGCTATTAAAACCACTTCCGGTATTATGATCTAAAAATACCAAATACCGGTATTGACATTTTGGTCCGATATTAAAATCCCTGCTAGCCATTGACCAATTTTGAAAAATTAAGTTTTTTTAATCCACTCTTTAGCGCATGCACATTGGTGATTGATAATGTCCAGTTTTCATATCCAGAAGTGACAACTAGTCAGATGAAAATATTAAATATTTTATATTTAGCCTTTGTTTGAACCAGTCTACTTCTTAAAAGTTTAAGATTTGCAAAATACGCTCTGTTGCTTGGTGCAGATACTAGATTTTGTACAAGTGCTAATTAAGTATTCACCAAAGGAATTTAAAATATGAGTCACCCTCAAATCTATTGGAGGTAGACACAAATGTATTTTGTGTTGCCACAGACAACCTCCAGACCTATACATCCTACATTTCCCTTTAATGAGCCAAACATTTCTTGCGGCTTCCTTGCATTTATGGCTACAATGACAATGTCGTCTGCATACACAAGTATTTGACTGCTTCTGTAAAATATTGTTCTGCCAGGGTCAATTCCCCTCACTGCCCAATGCAGGACCACAATGAACATAGTTGCAGATAGGCGATCTTCTTGCTTTACTCCCTAATTGAATGCAAAAGCAATGCCTGTGTTATTACCAACTTCAGCCTTAGCGTTGTTTCCTCATTCATTAAGTCATTCTGATGAGACTGATTACCTTCCTAGGTATGCCTAACTCTCAAGGGCGTCGCCAGGGGGGGGGAGCTGCCCCCCCTGGAGACCCATTCGTATTTTAGTTCGGGAGCTGTTGGAGAAACAATTTTTAAGCACGAGCGTATTTTAAAATAATTTAGACCCAAAACAAAGTCAAGTGTTGGCACCTGTAAACACCAGTGATGGGAAAAGTACTGAAAAAATGTACTTGGGCTCAATTAAAATTACTCTGTCAAAGTTGCAATCAGTTACAATTAAAAATCAGATTTCAGAAATTCATCAGAAGCTCGGGAAACTTCCCCTCTTTTCACAATATTTAAAAGTAGAGCTTCCTCATTGCTTTTCTTTCTTGCAGTAAGGTATTAGTTTTATTGTCGTAACCTGCAGTTATTTTACCTTCAATATATACCCTCGATCAGGCAGCTTGCCCCCCCCTTGCCCAGTGGCTGGCCAACGCCCTTGCTGCTAGCAATCTGGCAACGCTGTGTTGGTCTACGAAGACAGATATGCTCGTCCATTCTAGATGCTCTGACCAAGTTTTAATTTGGAAAGCCATCACATGAATTTTTAAAGGGTGCCATCAGTTAAATTGTGTTTTTGCTGTTCTAAAAAAATGGAATTCAGAACAACATTATGCCATCAAGTTTTGTATTAAAGTTGGGGAAACCGCAAATGTGACCTTTGAAAAGTTGAGACAAGTCTTTGGGGAACATTCCTTATTAGCACAAGTTTTTCCTTGGCACAAATCAAATTGATGAACGTAAGTTTAAAATTAAATAATATCCTGCATTAGTTTTCTTTATTTTTGTTTAAATTTTCAGTATGTATTAATAAAATTAAACAAATTAAATGTTAAAATATTAAAAATTCCTTTAGAATTCCTTAAAGAACAAATAAGAAACAAGATCAACAGGACCAGGACAGAAGCTACCATAAACCTACAATCAGCAAACCAATTTCCTTCCTTACCAAAACCCACCCTATCCCAAATTGTTTCACAACCAAATTTTAATGTAAATAGAAACACTGTTAACAATGTAAATACTTTAAATACCAATAATGCTCAAGATGAAGAACTGCTAAACTCCTTTGTAAATATATGGACGAAAATAATGACTGCCCCTACAAAGGCAGAAAAACAAAAACTGTTTATGACAGAAATGCTCAATATTATCAACAATGGGTGAATACCACAATATAATGACCTGGAATTGCAACTCCATTAAACCCAGAACTAAGGAGCTCTTACAATTTCTGAATGATAGTGATGTTAAGATATGTTGCTTGCAGGAAACCCACTTAAAAACTAATGACAAGATATATTTCCCTAATTTTAAGACCCTTAGACTAGATAGAGTATTTCAAGGAGGTGGCGTTGCAATCTTAATTCATAATAGTATTAGCTTTAAGCCCTTAAACATCCCTAAATTTAAATCAATGGAAGTAATTGGTATAGAAGTAATTCTCAATAATGTAAAAGTTCAGATCTTCAGCATATATTTCAAAATAGGACGACTTGAATATGATGAATTAAATTTTTTCGCAAATATTCAATCCCCAGTAATCCTCACAGGCAACTTCAACTCTGCACACCCCTTATGGGGTTCAACAAAAAACAATAAAAACGGTAATACCCTAAAAAAATTCATTGATAATAGTACATTCGAAGTACACTCTCCCTTCACTGCCACCTATTCAACTTCTAAAAATTCTTCAATCCTCGACTTTGCAATCAGCAATAACTTCTACTCTATATCACAACCACACGTCTATCTTGAACTCTCATCAGACCATTTCCCCGTCATGTTCTCCATTCAAGGCACTTTTAACAACTTCACTGCCCCCCAACAAATTATGAACTGCATCAACTGACAGAAATTTACAAATTATATCCATCACAAACTAAACAACTATAATCATATTAATCCTCCCTTCACCCAAGCACAAATTGATGTTCAAATCCAGTTAATTAATGACTTAATACTTCTAGCTAAAAATGACTCCTCTTTCTCTAAAATCAAACCAACTAGAGATTATTCTCTCCCAACCAACATTAAAAGCCTTATGCGATCCAGAAATAGACTCAGAAAACAATTCCACATCTTCCGAAATCACACAGATTTACTCCTGCTTAAGATCATCAACAAAGAAATTAAAAGATCGATTAAAATCTTTAATGATAAACACTGGGCTGAATTCCTTGACACAGTTAATTTTGAAGATATCTCCCTTTGGGCACTAGCCAAGAACATCAACAAAAGAAAAACCTTTGATAACCCAATCTACTCCAATGGAAAACTCATCTTTGAAGATGAACAAAAGGCACATCTCTTTGTTAATCATTTGCACAAAATAATGACTAGGGACACTTCCCTATCACCCATTGAAGACCAAGTAGAAACAAACATCATGCTCCTAAAGCAACTCCCCCCTCAAAATCCTATTCAAACCACACCAAAAGAAATCAAATCAATCATAGACAACTTAAATGTAAAGAAGGCACCTGGACATGATCAATTTTCAAACAAAATTCTTAAAATTCTTGCCAAATTCCCCCACTTCCTCTCTTTAATCTCCAACTTATTTAATGCCTGCTTCTCTATTAATTACTTTCCAAACCACTGGAAAATTGGAATTGTAGCTCTTATATTGAAACCAGGCAAAAACTCTAATGATTTAAATAGCTAGCGTCCTATCACTCTTTTATCTTCTCTTTCGAAAATATTTGAAATAATACTACTTCATCACATTCAAGAACACATTACCAAAAACAATATAATAATTCCCGAACAAATGGGATTCCGAAACTTCCACTCCACTATACATCAGGTCCTAAGACTCACAGAAAATATAACCACTGGCTTTCTAAAAGGAAAACGCACGACTGAAGTCCTTTTTTTCGACATTAATAAAGCATTCGACAAAGTTTGGTCACATGGACTAGTATATAAATTAATGCTTCTAGATTTTCCACCAGACATTTGCAACTTAATACTAAATTTCCTCTCTAACAGATTTATTCAAACCAAAATTAATAATTCTAGATCCACTTTCCTCCCTATCACTGCAGGCGTCCCCCAAGGGAGCACTTTAAGCCCTTTTTTATTCAACCTATTTTTCAATGACATCCCCAAGACTGAAAAAATTGAAAGATATCTTTACGCTGATGATTTAGCCATATCATGCTGCACACTATCTCCCAATCAGTCAATTACAAGAATCAATGAATATTTAAAAGATCTTAACTCTTGGCTTCAAAAATGGAAACTAACCATGAACCCTGAAAAATGCACACACCTAGAATTTGCTCTTAAACCAAATAAAAAAGCTACTATAGCTCCTATATTCAACAATCAACAGATCCCTACATTAGAAAAACAAAAATTTTTAGGAGTATTACTTAATAACAGACTCACATGGTCTGACCATATAAATTACTCACTCAACAAAGCTAGAGCAGCCAAATTCAGGCTCTACCCTCTACTAAATAAAAAGAGCAAATTAACTCATTCCACCGAAGTCCGCTTAATTAAAGCCTTCATTCTACCATTACTAACTTACGCATGCACCATTGCGTTTAACACAACAAAAACAAATATTAGAAAATTGAAACCTTCTATAATAAATGCATTAGAGTAGCAACTTCGACAAACAGATTAGTCCGCCTCTCAGAAATCAAAAAATTTCATAAAATCAAACCAATCCCCCTTTTTGTGCAAAATCTAAGTGATAACTTCCATCTCAAAATGTCAAATATACAAAATCCATTGTTACAAAACATTTGGTCCTACACCCCAAAATTCAAAAAAGGGCTTAAAAGAATTAAATAACCTAAGCTAATATTAAATATCCAACAACAATTCAATTACTAATTTTATAACCAGAAAAAATAATATCTAACTCCAAAATTCTTGGCCTCTAAAAGAGCCCTTTTTCTTCACCCAATCTACAAACTACTCAATTGTTAATTACCAATCATTTTATTGTCTCTATGTTCATACATGTTCTGTAAACAACTAGACCTAAGTGACGAGGAGGAAAAAAAATAAATAAAAAAAATAAAATAAAATAAAATAAAAAAAGTTTATATTAAACCAATAAAACAAAAATATATATATATATATATATATATATATATATATATATATATATATATATATATATATATATATATATATATATATATATATATATATATATACAGGGTGTCCCAAAAGTCATGGACCAAACGAAACACAGAGGTAGAACATCACATGGGCTACAGGTTTACAATTCATCTTGGTGTCCGATCTTCTTATGTTCTCGAATTACGAATTTTTTTCGTATTTTTTGAGAAAACCATGACTTTCCAGTCATTTGTGGTCATGGTTACGTAAGTATTTGAGATGCATTGTTGAATTTTTTCTCTAAAAATGCTTAATAGTTGTTGTAACTGACAAGAGAATATTTTTTACCCTTACTCTTACCGTTTAGCCAAAATAAAATTTCAAATTCTAAAATTCTCAAGACTCCGAACTTTGCCAAAATCTTTGAGGGCAATTTTAAAAAAATTTCATAATAAAACATTTTTTGCCACGTATCTTAAAAACTTTTTCAGTGCATCAGCTATTTACCACGTAAATTTTGTTGGGTTATCATTACGGCATCATACCTAAAATTTGATTTGAAACATAGTAAGTCGATGATTCCCAGTACTAACAAACAAGTCAAAGCCTCTTCAAACCTTAAACAGGAGTCATTAATGTGTTTAATTATCGAAAAAAGAAAACGTTTTACTATTTAACATGGCTGTGGCACTCTCCGGCGGTAGGATTAAATACCCCCTACCCTCATTACTTGCTTTAATCAACAACAATACCCTTCGAGATTACTACAATGTACGGACCATTGTTGGGAGCCGCGGCGTAACTACGCTTTCGCAACAATGTAGCTCACGTTCGTTTTAATTCTATCGTAGTCTTTACTGACTAATATTTGTTGTGAAGCGTTTCGAAGGCTCCAATTTTACCTGTGATCAAAACTTTGAAACTTGGCTGAGATGCCAAAATTGTACACACCGCGTTAATATGCAGAAATGCATTTCATTTATGGATTGTGTGATGGAAACGCTCGGCAAGCTGCATTGGAATACCAGAATAGATTCCCGGGTCGCGAACGCTATCCAGATCATAGAGTGTTAGTGCGTGTACACAACGCGTACATGGAAGGCGTGATTCCTGGTGGTCGAGATCGGGAGGGAAGGCCTACGTTGGACGCTGAAGAAGTGATCGACATGGTAGAAGAGGACCCTTCTACAAGAATACGCCGCATCTCACGAGCTGCGAATTTATCAAAATCTACTGTTCAGCGTATTTTGAAACGTAACGCTCTACACCCATATCACGTGCAACGAGTGCAAGCGCTACTACCAGCCGACTACGCTCCTCGCGTGGCTTTTTGTCGAGAAATTCTGCGACGTTCCCGAAGAGATCAAAACTTCTTCGAAACCATTTTATGGACAGACGAGTCTTCATTCAGAAGGGTGGGAATATTTAACATACATAATATGCATTACTGGGGCGTGGATAATCCAAGAATTTTCTGCAATGACCTCTTCCAGCATCAGTTCAGTATAAATTTATGGGCTGGAATACTCGGAGGAAGGCTCATAGGACCATTTGAGCTACTACCAAGACTCAACGGTCAACGGTACTTAATGTTTGTTAGACAGCACTTGCCAATTCTATTGGAAGATATTCCAATTGAGCTTCGTCAAAGAATGTGGCTGCAGCACGACGGAGCACCGGCGCATTCATCATGCCTTGTGCGGAATTTTCTAAATGAGAAGTTTCAAGATCGGTGGATTGGAAGAGGAGGAGCCATACAGTGGCCGGCACGCTCACCGGACCATAATCCCGTGGATTTTTTTCTGTGGGGATACTTCAAAGAATTAGTGTACACCGAAGAAAATGTAAATGACCAAGAGCTTCGCAATAAATTAGAAGCCGCAGCACAAGCTATAAGAGATAATGTTCGTGCACTACGTAATTTAAAAAGAAACTTTTTGAGAAGGTGTCGCCTTTGTATTAGGGCCAGAGGAGCTCATTTTGAACATTTACTATAAGATTAATGAATAAAATTTTTGAAACTATTTATCTCTCTTTCTCTCTCTCTCTCTGGTATTTGCCTGCATCTCATCATCTGGAGTTGTAAAAGTTATTGAAGTGCTTGTTCACTTTTCGGTGTTTTTAACTAAATTAAACTTTCTTCAAAGTTTAAATTTTATGTATGAAGCAGTCAAAAGTAGATTTTTTTCCTACTATCATATAAAAGAAATTATTCAAATTTTTCTTACGTCAGAAATCGGCATACTCTAGTAACACAAAAAATCAAATATTTATGAAAATGTAGCTTTTTATCTTTCTTTACTTGATAAAGAATTGAAATAAAAAAACACAAAAAAATGCTAGAATTTCTAAACCACTAACAAACGCATATGTTATTATTTTGACAGCAGATGACACCCTGTATCAAGCCCTTTTGTTTTAATATGGAATCAAAACGAACGTGAGCTGCATTGTTGCGAAAACGTAGTTACGCCGCGGCTCCCAACAATGGTCCGTACATTGTAGTAATCTCGAAGGGTATTGTTGTTGATTAAAGCAAGTAATGAGGGTAGGGGGTATTTAATCTTACCGCCGGAGAGTGCCACAGCCATGTTAAATAGTAAAACGTTTTCTTTTTTCGATAATTAAACACATTAATAACTCCTGTTTAAGGTTTGAAGAGGCTTTGACTTGTTTGTTAGTACTGGGAATCATCGACTTACTATGTTTCAAATCAAATTTTAGGTATGATGCCGTAATGATAACCCAACAAAATTTACGTGGTAAATAGCTGATGCACTGAAAAAGTTTTTAAGATACGTGGCAAAAAAATTTTTTATTATGAAATTTTTTTAAAATTGCCCTCAAAGATTTTGGCAAAGTTCGGAGTCTTGAGAATTTTAGAATTTGAAATTTTATTTTGGCTAAACGGTAAGAGTAAGGGTAAAAAATATTCTCTTGTCAGTTACAACAACTATTTAGCATTTTTAGAGAAAAAATTCAACAATGCATCTCAAATACTTACGTAACCATGACCACAAATGACTGGAAAGTCATGGTTTTCTCAAAAAATACGAAAAAAATTCGTAACTCGAAAACAAAAGAAGATCGGAAACCAAAATGAATTGTAAACCTGTAGCCCATGTGATGTTCTACCTCTGTGTTTCGTTTGGTCCATGACTTTTGGGACACCCTGTATATATATATATATATATATATATATATATATATATATATATATATATATATATATATATATATATATATATATATATATATATATATATATATATATATACGAGTAAAATGTTGCTTGCATACTGCAAGCAGATCGACAACACCAATTTCATATCGGCATTATATCGGGACGGTCCTCAAAAAGAAAAAATCAAAGGATTTAATTTTTTCTTAAAATTCGCTGACATTTCATCGTCTGGAATCGAACCCGGGTCTTTACTGTGAACTCACTATGCAGCACAATAGAAGATTACCATCTCTAACTATGTGTGAAAATTCAAGCAGAAATATTGGCTACAACTGCCTCAAATGACGTTCTAATTTTCACGAATGTAAATTGTTCTCTGGATTCGAACCAAGGACGATTTTGGAAATATAAAAGATGTTTCTGAAAGTTACTTATGATCTCTATCTACATGCCGAATTTCAAGTTTCTATATTATTGGGAAAGGTTTCAAAATAATTCCTAAAAATCAGATCAACTTCTAATTGCAGAGACACCTGGTGTCGAACCCAGAAAATATTGTAAGCTGTGAATGTATAGTTTGATTTGTAAGGACTGGCTATTCTAACATGCAAAGTTTGAAGTTGATAGCATGCCGGGAAGTACCTTAATTTTGTTTCCGTTATCTCTGTAAGAAATGCATTGAGAAGAGCAAATGGCCCTCTGGGATCGAACCAAGGACCATCAGCGAACATCTAAAATTTGATTATGATTTATATTCATGATATGTATTTACGTGCCGATTTTCAAGTATCCATGTTATCGGGAAAGGATAAAAAAAAATCTTAAAAATCGCCGCAATGCATTTTAAACGGCCGATTTTTGCACCGACCTAGCATCGAACCATGGACAATATTCGAAGATGTCTTTTTGATTTTCGTTTGATATGCACGGCTTCTAGCGGTCCCTTGAATTTCAACTCTCTCCTTTACCGGAAAGTGCCTCAAAAAAAATTTTGAAAATCCCCGCCATGTAATCTTATGGGGAAAATCGCGACTTTGGGGCCTTCTGGAATCGAACTCATGACACCGAGGTTCAAAGTCGGCTTTTTCCTGGAGGTTACACGTCATGGCCATAACGTCGTAAAAATTTCAAGTCGGTAGTACTTGTGGAACATGGTTAGAATTTTGATCCCCAGTGAGTGAGTGAGTGAGTGAGTGTATATCTAGGTACGAGTAAAATGTTGCTTGCATACTGCAAGCAGATCGACAACACCAATTTAATGTCGGAAACCTTTCGGGACGGTCCTAAAAAGAAGAAAAAAATTGAAAATAATCTTAAAATTCGCTGCAATTTGAATCGTCTGGCATCGAACCCGGGTCTTCCTGCTTAACCTATTATGCAGCAACACAGAAGATCACCATCACTAACTACGTGTGAAAATTCAAGCAGAAATATTGGCTCCAACTGCCTCAAACGACGTTCTACTTTTCATGAATGAAAATGGCTCTCTGGATTCGAACCAAGGACTATCTTGGAAATCTAAAATATGTTTCTGAAACTTATTTATGATCTCTATCTATATGCCGAATTTCAAGTTTCTGTATTATTGGTAAAGGTTTGAAAATAATTCCTAAAAATCGGATCAACTTCTGCTTGCAGAGACACCTGGTGTCGAACCCAGGACATATTATGAGCTGTGAATGCACATATTGATTTGTAATGACTTGATCTTGTGTCATGCAAAGTTTGAAGTCGATAGCATGCCGGGAAGTACCTAAATTTTGTTTCCGTTATCTCCGTAAGAAATGCATTGAGAAGTGCAAATGGCCCCCTGGGATCGAACCAAGGACCATCAGCGAACATAAAAAATTTGATTATGAAATATATTCATGATATCTATCCACGTGCCGAGTTTCACGTATCCATGTTATCGGGAAAGGATTAAAAAAAAAATCTTCAATATCGCCGCCATGCATTTTAAACGGCCGATTTTTGCCCCGACCTAGCATCGAACCATGGACTATATTCGAAGATGTCTTTTCGATTTTCGTTGGATATGCACGGCTTCTAGCAATCCCTCGAATTTCAACTCTCACCTTTTCCGGAAAGTGCCTCAAAAAAATTTTAGAAAATCTCCGCCATGTAATCTTATGGGGAAAATCGCGACTTTGGGGCCTTCTGGAATCGAACCCATGACACCGAGGTTCAATGTTGGCTTTTTCCTGGAGGTTACACGTCATGGCCATAACGTGGTAAAAATTTCAAGTCGGTGGCACATGTGGAACATGGTTAGAATTTTGATCCCCTATATATATATAAGTATATCCGGAGAAGCGTCTATATATAATAGATATCCGGAGAAGCGTCTATATATAATAGATATATATATATATACGAGTAAAATGTAGCTTGCATACTGCAAGCAGATCGACAAAACTAATTTCATGTAAGCATCATATCGGGACGGCCCTCAAAAAAAAAAAAAAAAGGGATTGAAAATATTCTTAAAATTCGCTGCAAATTAATCGTCTGGCATCGAACCAAGGCCTTCCTGAAGAACCTACTATGCAGCACTACAGAAAATCACCATCTCTTACTATGTGTGAAAATTCAAGCAGAAATATTGGCTCCAACTCCCTCAAACGACGTCCTTCTTTTCAATAATGTAAATGGCTCTCTGGATTCGAACCAAGGACGATCTAGGAAATCTAAAACATGTTTTTAAAATGTCTCTTTTTTTCTCTATCTATATGAGTAATTACATGTTTTAATATTATTGGGAAGGGGTTTAAATTAATTCTTAAATATCGGATATTTTACTGATTGTAGAGACGCCTGGTGTCGAACCCAGGACATATTGGTAGCTGTGACTGCACAGTATGACTTATTAGGACTTCATCTTATTTCATACAAAGTTTGAAGTCGATATCATGCCGGGAAGTACCTAAAACTTTTTTCTTTTATCTCCATAAGAAATGCATTGAGGAATGTAAATGGCTCTCTGGGATCGAACCAAGGACCATCAGCGAATTTGTAAAATTTGATTATTAAATATATTTATGATATCTAAACCCATGCCGAATTTCAAGTTTCCATGCCATCGGGAAAGGGTCCAAAAAAAATCTTAAAAATCGCCACAATGCATTTTAAACGGCCGATTTTTGCCTCGACCTAGCATCGAACCCAGGATATTTTCAGTAAAACTCATTTATATTTTCGATAGATCATGACCATATATATCGGCTCCTTGAGTTTTGAGTCCCTACCTATCTGGCAAGTATTTTTTTTAAATTCCCGAAAATCAAAGCAATGCATTTAAACGGGAAAAATCGGGACTTTGGGGCCCTCTGGAATCGAACCCATGACACTGAGGTTCAAAATCGCAATTTTTCTGGCGGTTACACGTTACGGCCAATATGTCGTAAAAATTTCAAGTCAATGACGCTTGTGGTTTAGGCTGTGAATTTGTATCCTCTCTATATATATATATGATATCTATATATAATAGATATGAATGAATCCGGAGAAGCATCTATATATAATAGATATAAACAAAAAAAATATAGCAAAAGTCCTCCCGTCAAACCTTTTTTTTTACTATATTAAAAACTGTAGATGATTAATCATCATCGCCAAACTTTGTACATACTTTTTGAATGTTCAATATCCATATATTGTCTAAGTTTAGAGATTAATCTTAGATTTAGCCTTAATATATCTTAGTTTTTAAATACTTACTGTGGAAAACCATTTCATCTTGAGCAACACATTAATAACTTGTCATCAGAATTGTTAAAAGCGTACTTATTATGTAAGAGCCAGATCATATGCCCTCTAGACTCTACGAGTAACAACGGGCAACAAGAGTGTACCTGACGGAATATTTAGCACATAAGGTTAAGAAGATAGAATTGTTTCTTTAAGCTGTCATGTCAATTTCTCGCATCTGCTTAACTATTAGACTAGTTTATTTTGTTGGTATCACTAAGGCTACACAAATAAAAATGCGTTGTGAAACAGAAACACATTGGCATTAAAAATTTATTATAGAAATAATGGTAATTTAGCGTGGTAATATCAAATCACGATATTGCTAAAACAACTTCCATAAGCTCCAAACACTAAGTCTAATCATAACAATTATATAAACAAAAAAACCATGATGTGCTTATTGATCTTTATTTCTAAAAAGAAAACATCCAATAATATATTAAATTATTAAAAATGTAAATACATATGAAGAAATTAATATAATTTGCAAAGAATAATTATGTGTCAAATTTGTTTTCTAAGTATATCTGACGTGCCGATAATTAGTTTGCAGGGCTTTACATTTTTACTTTCCGCCACAATTGTATTTCGTGATGAACTTTGTTTTATATGATACCTACATTAATTACACTTGCCAAAAATTAGTTTCGGTAAGAAATAAATGTGGTAAGTTGCAAGAGTATGTGTACAACAAGTGTTAAGCAGGCAGTTCCTCTTATTTACCCCTCAGTGGTAAAGAGTTCAATTTTATGCTTGGCGTATAAGTCGACTCCTGGTTTTTGAAAGATTTTGTTATGCTTGAAAGGTCGACTTATATGTCAGCATATATCGTAATTTACACAAATTAATAATGTGTCTTATCAATATACCAATCACAGTTAGTATGGGATTAAAATTTTCATATTCCCGTAGAAAATCAAGAGATAATGGTATGGTTAAGCATGGAGAAATATGTAGGAAAAATTGTAAGTTGAGTATGAAGTTATACGTAAGAATATCTGTTTATAAGTCAAGAGCCAAAAGATGCATAATTTGCAAAGTAACGCATTATTAAGAGTCAACTCCCCTCTGATTAAACAAATACTTTTTTAAGTATATGCTCAACTTGGTAATGATCCCAGGTTAGTTAAATGATTCCCTTAAGAAGTGCATTTAAAGTTGATTTTTTGCAGCCATGCATCATATAATTGCAAAAATAATTTGAGATGAATTATTTTATTAACCTGAGACAATTTCTGTAGAAAAATTCTAATCAAATTTATATTCATATGACTAAATGAATAGATTTTGACAACAAATTATGAGAGCATAAGGTACAATAGAAGTCTGTTATAACGAGAGCTGACAAAAATTGGAAAAGAACTCGTTGTAGTAGCTCTAATACTAAACGTCCCTCTTCCTGAATCCAAGGGCAGTGAGTACAGCAGAATTTAACTGTAAGGTTTTTAATTCTTGTGTTAATGCTTCAGAATCCATAAAATAGTATTCTTGTGTTAATGCTTCAGAATGCATAAAATAGTATGTTTGCATCAAAAATATTATTGTAATGATTCATAAACCATAACAAAGTGCTGCACAGACTCACGTCTGAAGATCGACTGAGGAAATAGCGATGTCCATTGATCCATGTTGGTTTTTGAGAGGTGAGGGTAAGTGAAGTAAAATAGGCAGTTTAAGATGATTTTTTCACAGATGGAAGAGAAAAAGGGAAGAATCGATGCAATAATTGGATACATCTGATTTAGGACCAGATTTGTGTATGGGAATAACGTTGGCCGCCTTCCAATGTGTAGGGAAGGTACCTGTGGAGAAGCAACAGTTATAGATCAAGCATAGTGGGATGGAGAGAGAGAGAGGAGGCAAAATTCCTGATAAAAATGGAAGGACAAAGAGAGCGGTGGGGAGAGATCTTCGAGAAACATTGGAATACCTCGCGAGGAGTGATTTGGAGATGAGATAGGGAATCGGCACTGATAAGGTAAATTTTATTTTGGGAATTGATACTTGGAATAGAATTTGAGGGATCTGTTAGGCAGCCAGAGAAGAAATTTAGGAGTAACTCTGATTTCTGTTGGCCAGATGCCGAAGAGTTTCCATAATTTACTTCTATTCCATAAGTATTTTTTCGTAGTTTTGTAAGGTGTTGTTGATGCAGACAAAAAGGAAAAAATACTTTCAGAAGTACTTCATCCAGAACCATAAACATATTTTCTAAAAAAGTAGGTAACAGCCAGAACACATTAAGTGCATAAAATCTGTATAATAAACCCATTTCAACCATTCATAAAATTAATATTCAGAAAAACCATTAAAGAATGACTCAAAATATATTTGATGCACATGGAAAATTTATCACGGCAAAGAAACATTCATTACTACAAGAATATATAGTAAGATTATAATAATTCAACCAAATTATAATAATAAAATTATCTCCACTAATTATATGTTCAAAAAGTAGTCAAGTCTGATGAGTAAGAGGTTTTAAATCTCCAAATGCTGTCTTTGCTGGCGCTCCTGGTCTTACTTCCTGGTAGTCCAAGAAAGCAATGCCGCACTTTTATGATGCCCAAAGATCTTTTCGGACTATGACCCTTGACGAGGGAGACATTGTCTCTGAAAAGATCTTTGGGTATCATTAAAGTGCGGATTGGAATCAATATGTTACAAATTCTTGCATTAGGAAGGATTTGTAACATATGGATGGAATGAAGGAATAACGCAAAATCTCCAATGGATAAAAGAGTACTTTGTTATCTTTTAGAATCACTCAACAAATTAATCATACGCTGCTAGGAACTAAAGTCGATGTGGTTATGCATCACCTTGGGAAAGCCCATTTCACAGAAGATAGAAACTTGGAGACTGCACAAATATTTTGCTTAATATTTGGTGGGTCACACTAGCTAAAAATATCATAGCGTTCTAACCAATTACAGTAGGATTTTGATGATGATAATACTTTGGGAGCAAGAATGGTCCATAATAAAATATTTCTGAGATAGGTACCATGTTTAGAAACTTGCAAGTCTAACTGTTCAGGTCAAAGGAACATGCATGCCCTTCAACCGCAACAAGTTGGTAATCCAGAGAAGGGACTTATATTACAGATTTTAACTAAGGCTTTCTATTTGCTAATAATAATAAGAAAAATAAGAAAATATGGAATTGGCTCAAATTTTTATATTTATGTGACCATATATGAGTAATATATATATTTACCCCCTTTTTTCCAATGTTATTACCGACAGCAGAGGAAACAATAATATAAATAACTTAGGGTATAGAATAAAATTCACAGTCTGTGATGATGTCTTGTGGAAGTACGTCATGATGAAAAATAACAATTTGTACTTTTTCATTATGGTACAGACAATAATTATATATAAAAGTAATAATAACTATGGCTAAATTCACTGTAGCCAGTGCAATTTTCACTAATTAAACTACATTATTTTTTTTTAAACATCAAACAGCAAAATCCAGATAAGTAAAATATCTGCATGTAATTCCTAAATTCCTTTCCACCCTTTTAATTCTCTCAATAACTAGGATGAATTACATTTTCTAGCACTGAATCATTAGCCATAAACTTTGATGTTCTTCCAATTGTCTTCTTACTTTCTCTTTAAAGAGAGAATATCTTTACTTTCCTTTCAAACTGTCATTTACCTTGAGATATTCAGGTCTAATATAAATTTCCAATCTTTCATACATTCCCGTAACTTCACCTTTAAATGTCTATTATCTTTATTATAGTTGGTATCTCTTTATGCAAAACGTAGGGCATCAAAAATTTTCAGGGAACTAATTTCATCTACATTTCACATGTATTTTAGAAAATAGAAAAACTGAAACAGTTGATAAATTATAATTAATGACTTCTGGTAAAATATGATGGAACTTGTCCATGATCAGTTGAAAGAAAACACAATATGGCTACAGAATATAAATATTTGTAAAATAATGATAAGAATAAAGATGAATTAACTTCTCGAAAGCGGTCGCATTGTTTTTCAAATACCTGTATATTCTGTGAATGGAGTCAGATTGTATTTTCCTTCAACTGAGTTCATAGATTGTTCGAATCATGTAAATACTACCAAAATCAGTTATAAACAAACAATAACCAAATAATAATACAAATTGTTGCAAAGGAAATCTGGATATCTTTTATCAAAACATGAATTACCTACAAAAAAATCGTAGACTCAAACATCATATTTAAGAGCAACTATAAAAATATGGATGTTATACCTATAGCGCAGCATTGGATGATTCAGTGAAAATGACGTATGAACATGTTTCTGGATTTCTTCTTCAGTTTTCAGCTTAGTAAAGGATTAGGATTTTGTGATTAGGGGTAGTGACTTCCCTTCTATTAACGACAGCTATAATGTTCAGTCACCACAGGACACCTATCTCTTCGCTCTTTCATATTCGTCCTCCCGAGACCGATTCCGTACAATTAATTTGAGTCCAAGTCTTTCTCTCCTTGCTCCCCCTTTCGTATCTTTCTTATGCTTCTTGTGGTCCTCATGGTTTTGTCGTGTTATGGTTACGAAAGTTACCGGGTTACCGCGGTTACCGCAAGTTACGAACGAAGGTTACGAAGGATATGAAGTTGGTCAAAAGACGGGCGATAAGCGCTAACCCGCTACGCTTAACGAGGCTCACATTCCGTACTCTTTCGAAGAAAACAATCATGTACAGTGTTGGATATCTTCGCTCCGCTAAATTGTAATTAGTTTACATTTTGGTTTACAGATTTTTAGGACTTCAACATCTAATCAAAGGTATTTCAATTTTAGAATTACGCAAGAACAATGTTTACTTACGGCTTTCGGAAGAAGATTATGTACAAGTAATGGTAAAGATGATCGAGACCTTTCCAAAACCAGAAAAAAGCTCAAGAATGAAAAGGAAGCCGATAGTACATCCCAAACTCATGACAGAGATGATGCTAAATTAAAGTTACACGACCTTTTAAAGGAGATGATTAAGGTATGTTTGAGATCAATGTTTACCTATTGTAAGAAGACGTATTAAATCTGAATAGAAATGTTAACCCTAGTAGCTTTTAATAAATACAAGGAAAATCTCTCGTTTACTTGATTTACCTAATATAATTATAACCAGTTAATTTATCTCATCCGTATGGTTAAGAATACCATCAGAACCATGTTGATAATTTGAGTAAGGGATATCACTCCAAAAAATCGCAGGCTCACGGATCTTTATAATCTTCCGGTTACCCTAAGATAAATAGATCCCAGAGATTTACTTATATCTCTCGGTGGGCTGCACCAACAAATAAGTTCATAGCGTCTAAACAATAATAATAAGATTATGATTTTTACACCAAAATAAAGAGTAAAAGATATTTTGATAAATAATAAACAATAACCCGATGAGCTACCATCCTGGTAAATCTAATTTTACCTGACTTCCATTCGACATCTTTTCCAGTTTTCAAACTTTTTCACCTTTGTTCATCCTCATAGATATATATGGTGCTTTTAATCCAAATTTATTACGAAATCATTTATTCTATATAGTGGCAATTGCCCCAAGTGCTTCTCTTGAAGTTCATGAAATTGTTTCGAAAATATTCTTTCTGAATAATATAAATTTAATAGTATTTTATTTTAGATTTAAAATTCAAGTATGAGGAAAATGGTCACTAATGGCTAACAAATTACTTATTATATCCCTTAAAAATGACTTGTTATGAACCTATTGTTTATTAACTTTTTGGTCTTTTTTAATTCAGGAAGAACCCTTAACAAAACAGAAATCTAGTTTGAACCTGGCAAAACCAAAAAGAACTGCGAAAGAGAAGCCTGTTAAGGATGAGAAAGGAGTTTCAATAGGTAACATATATCCTTTAAAATTCCTACATGTTGAATCTTTTCATGTGTGCTTTTACTAACAAGTAATATTTATAATGATAGATAGGAAAGTAATGGATGCTACCAAGGATGTTGCCAAAAGTCTTGGAGGAAATGTAAAAGAAACTGAATCTGAGCTGTTAGAGAAACTGTTATCTACAAAAGGATCATCGAATCTAAGGTAATAAATATGACTGACTACTTTATTTTGACTATTTTCTATGGATAAATGGTAATGAAATTTATGCATATTTTTTGCTGTAGATTTCTAAGTGTATATAAAGAATTTTTTGGCCTTTATCCTTCGCTAATTCCTTAATAATGAAAAATAGACGTAATCAGTTTTTTTGTTCAAATATTTAAAATCCCTATAAACTCAGTCATAAGATAACGATATTTATGAGAAATTAAAAATGCAGACCAAGTAAAGCATTTCTAATTGATTTGATAAAGTTTAATGGATAGAATTTCAAAATACATCATTATGAATGCGTAGTATATGTGCAGAAATGGGTAAAAAACTATTCATATTGTACGGGACACAGAATACTGCTGCTTAGGGCCAGCAACCTCATAGAACTGCATCCCCCTAACTGTTCCCTCTCCTCTCGTAAAATTACCTGAACTCTGTGGGAAACAAGGTTGTGATGACAGGAAAGAGAGAGGAAAAGATACACTTCTTCAGGATTGCCGCAAAGGTTGCTGACCCTTATTAGTGGTATTCTGTATGTTTGACAGTCCATCAGTTTGCACATCACATGATTTTCTTTCCCTTAACTGTACTTAAATAATTATGCTCCAAAAAATATTTTTGTTTTTACACATTTTGATAACACATTGATATGAAGATGATGAATAGTAGTACTGATTTGTCCATGTTATGGAAATTCTCAAATTGGTACTCATGTTTATGTGAATTTGGGATTAACTGAACTCACGTTAACCAGGGTCTACAAGTATATTGGCCAAATATTTGATTCTGCTTCATATTTAACCATCTGTTTAAGAAATTAGAACCTCCCTTAAGCCACCCATCATTAAACTGGACATGATTATAAAGTACACGCGACATTCAGCTTCATTATCATAAGTTTTTATGTGTATCTTTTACTAGGTTCATGTGCTTTAATATTCCCTATTCAATTCCCTTTTCTTTTATTTCTTGGTAATCTTTGAATCCTTATATATTTATGGAATTCTGGAAGATATCCATTCTGAAGTGTGAGCATTATTAAAAGATTTTTGCACTTTATACTGAGCAATTTATCAGTGCCATTTGTAATATTCTACCATTTCTTGATCAGTGGATTTCCACAGCAACCTGGACTAACTATACTCACCACCCTTGATCTATCTAGGGATATTAAAAGACGTGATCTTCAATTACTCAGTGACAATGACAAATTGATGTTCAAGACAAGTTGATTGACAAGATGTTCAATTGACATGTTGAATATTCAAACGGCTCATTTTTGTAAGCAACAATTTCGATGCCGTACAGTGGTGCCTCTAACAAAGTTATTGGATTATTTATTAAGTTGGGAAGCTGAATAAAACTGTTACACAGTTGTATTATTACTCAAATGGATGTCTAAGTTAATTCTTTCTTAAATATTTTGATAATTTAATTTAGTAATCTGAATAAGACTTAGTCAGTAGTTTGCATTTCTTATTAAAACTATTGCTTGACCTGGATTACTCAACAAGAGATCACTCAGTGTTCATTCGAATTCCTGTTGAATTGTCACAGCACCCTTGTTGTACTTGTGGTAAATATTCTTCATTTTACAGTCAAATCCTTGGTGGAATGGCAGTTGAGAAAACTGATTCTACTAAACAATGGAGTGAAATTCGAAGAGATCAGGCTCAGATTGGTAGGCCTATTTCTGAAATGAAAAGGCAGTCTCGGTATTCCAAAAGGTAAGAAATACTTTTTTGAGTTTTCAATTTCACAGATTGATTTTATTCATTTCTTCTTTTTATTTTATCATGCATCAGAAAGCATTATTTTACATAGCAGAATAAGTTACTCACAAAAAATTTTCTTCGTAAATGTAAGTTTTCTCAGTACAAATTGCTATAAAGGCTGAAAGAAAATTAATTAAAGAGTGTTTCTACTCATGATTGTTTAAATTGTACTGCTTTTTCACTATTCAAGATGTACATGAAATTATAGCTACGTGATTGTTTAATCAAATCCTAAATTCCTAGAAAAATCTCTTCTCCGAGTTCTGAGTGGTCATCGCATTTAATATTTAGTCATACAGCATTTAAAAATTTAATATGATGTAACATATTTTTCAAATGGCTTTGGAATTTCAAGTTTAAATAACCTATCAAGGTTATTTAAACTTTAAATATTCCATAATTTTGAAAGCTTCATATATCAGTAAGCAATTGTCAGTTCCAAAATTCCAGTCAGTATGGGCATAAATAGGAGAAAAACACTGTGTTTTCCCGTAAGCGGCAAGGCAAGCCTCACCCCAGGCCGCCTTTGTGGGGAGCTTCAGATGTGAACGGATAAAATCCAACACTTGTAGTTTACATTGATTGATTTCAAATCCATTTCTGATTAGATTTGCATAAGAATGACTTAATACTCACTGTGGTGAAGATTTTATGCTTTTATAGAAGTAACAACAAATAAAGTTGGAATTTAATGAAATATTGTGCATTTCACCTTTTTAAAACTCCCATTTCTCTCTTCTAAAAATTCTGGAGACATAAGTCATCACTTCACATCTTGCGTTTTAGAAGCCATTAGAACATACTTTTACATCACATATATGTCCAAAGTCTGCAATTCTATTGGAAGGTTCTTTGTTGGAACATACGATCGAAGAAAGAGATGTTCAGTTATGGTAAATGTAATCATTTTTCCCAGACTTCTTGCTGAAAGACTGGGAACATTTTCCACCTGAAATAGTATTTGCAATATCATGAAGGTATTTTTTGGTCGCTGCTCACATCTTGTAAATTGATAGCAGGAATCAAGGTTCTAATTTAACTACAGAAACGCCATCAAATTTGCTCATGAATAAGCCAATTGAGGTCCAGTAAGCTTCAGGGCTAACAGTTGGACCGTCAAGCATTTGAAGCCCTTCAATAGAAGTTCACTGCAATGTAGTACTCTAATGAACCAATTCAATGGCCTCCTAAGTGTCATCCCAATACTACTAATTACTCCTGTATTAATGCCAGTATTTATTGTATTTTCATTTCAACCTATAGCTTGGAGTCTAGTGATGTCTATTCTATATTTCTATGAGAAATTCTATTATTGTATCCTTCAGCCCCACTGCTTTACTTACACTGGGAGTGAAATGTCGTAAGTAATGAGAACAAGTCCTTTTAACGAGAGTTACGTGGTCCTCTACTGCTCTTTTTCATTTTCACTTAGCTTACATAAGTAGTCTTTTCTTGCGTCGAAGTACAGAGCTTGGAATTCATTTCTCAAGTTCTTCTGAACGCATTTGTTCCTGTTCCCTCCTCACTTTGTTCATGCCAAGTGTCTAGTGTTCTTGGGAAACCATCCATCTTATTAGCAGATGCAGGAGCTGTAGCAGCTCAGAATCGTTCACAAGAAGATGCAAATCTCAGCAAATTGAAATCCTTCTGAGTAATTCTCATCTTTTTTGCCATAAAATTATGGGGGATTCATCATCTGTTGATATTTCTCTAGTTGAATCTTCCCAGATCTCATGAACTTTCTAACCTCTTCCTTCGTGGACATCCTCCAGTATTCATGTTCTTTTCAATCCCCTGAAGGAATTCACTCTATAGAATTAGCACTGTTGCAATCGCAAATGCAATTAGTTCCAATAGAGCATTAATATGCTGCAGCGTCAAAGAGCTGACACACTCGATGAAGAAAGTCTAATATACGAAGTCTTTTTTGCTACTAAGAAAAGCCTTTCGTGAAGAAACTGTACTCAGATACTACCTTAATAAACTAAACATTTTTTGAATGGTAGTAAATCATCAAATGCATAATTTATTCATCCAAATCACTTTATTTCAAAATTTATAATATTGTAGGTTTTTTGCATGGATAATTTCATGACCCATGATCACCAAAAACTTTTAATTGAACAAAATGTGAAAATTATGGCAAATATGGCTTCTAAAAGGCAAAATGTGAAGCGTATTATCCAGAAATTTTGATTGTTTTGTTGGTTGCATATGCAAAACATTAGTTGACCATTTCCAGGCATTGTAGAACTATAGATTGTGTTAAATAAATTTATAATACAGAGAAATAAATTCATTGTTGATACGTAATAAATGCCTGTATTTACAATACCTCAGTCTCCATTGGTGTTTGTTTCCCATTTGCACCTGAATTTTTTGGAATCGCCACCTTTGTAAATGACGTAGCTGGAAAATGTACCGAGTGGTGGATGTCCAAAATACTTACTAGGACACCTTCTAAATATTCCTGAAGAAAAAATCTCCCTACTCTAATTTTAGTAAATTAGTGTATCGACAAATTACTCTGAGACTTGGAAATGAGTTAACACATTTACAGAAGAGTTTGATAAAGCCTTACAAAGAAGTCATTCTCATTCTAAAATTCAAATTAAAAAGTTTGGAAAAATGCTATAATTTCTTCTTTAGATGGGAAAAAATTTGTTGCTGGATGCTGCTTAAAATAATGAGCTGTTTAAAAACTCATAACGATGTCATTATCACTCAGTAATTTAGAATTATAACACGTTGTCACATTTTTTGGGGGAAATTTAAGAAATACTATATTTTCACTTCCATTCCAGCATTGCAAAATTCAATATCCACTCTAGATCATAGATAATTAAATATACGCTGATTTCTGATTCAGAGTATTCCATAAGTAGTAGAAATTTTAACAAATGCTCAATTTTCAGGACACCCTCTTCTGTGGATTTGTTTGGTGGTTCTCCTTTAGGTATATTTACAACAGAAAAGATGTCTTCCCCTGTGTGTGACCCGGTTACTCCTTCCATCTGGGAAAAGCTACAAGAAAGGGAAGTTCGACTTTCCACTTCTCACCCTCCAAGAAACTATTTTCAACAGATGATTCTGTGGACTGAACAGGGAAAGCTCTGGAAATTCCCAATTGACAATGAACAGGGTATGTTAATTTATTTCTGCTCTTCAGTTATCTTAGATATCCATTTGTATGAGTATTTAAATGGAAGGGGGAAGATCACTCTTGTTGATATCTAGAAACGATTCAGTGATGCCTTCTGGGAGCAGGAGGATTATTCTGAATAGTTGTCAATCAATATATTGCCACCCTCGAAGAAATCCTGAACAGCCTCAGGGTCTGTTTCTAGCACCATGACTGCATAGTGCCAAATACCCAAAATCAGCTTTTTATGCTTTCAGCAAACATATTCTTAATTATTTCAATCATAATTCTAAATCGTATTTCCACAGATATTTTCTTAATTTTCTTGTCATGAATCTCCACACAGAATAAATAGTTATTTTGAACTAGCAGCAAAAAAGAAATTTTCATTGCTTTTTTAATAAAAGTTAGAAATATCTCCTTACATTTGTTTCTTTGTTGAAGCAGGACTCCCCTATTACCCATATGGTATATTTTTTATACATCTCTCTATCAAAGGTAGATTTATAAACTTTCCAAGTGGGGAGAGGAGCAATTTAAGACAATCTCCTCCCAAAATCATTTCCAATAAACTTTTTAAGTAACATTTTTTCATGATAAATGTAGTAGATGGTAGTGGAAAATTTGAATCTGTAAATAGTTTATTTGAATCTGCTATGTTAAAGGAACTATTAGAATTTGGTAGCTTTGATCAACTAGCTCAGCTGCATCACTCATCTCGTTTTTCATAAACAGCAGCTCCCTTGGCCCACAGCCAGAGGTATTGCTGAAACATGAAAATGGTGCATTGTCAAAAGACATATTGCACAAATAGCATTATATTTCAAAGCAAAACAAAAACCTGATGGGCTTTAAATGATACAGAATCTAATAATACCCTCTGTAACCCCTGTTTATACTAAGTTTATCTTTACATGTTCCTAGTCCAATATATGTACCAATATTTCTTCTAGATTTGTAGATTTTCTTGAAACAAGTTCTAATATCTATGTTTTGATGAAACGTTTCTTCAGGTTTGGAAGAAGAAAAAGAGATATTCTTCACAGAACATGTGTTTTTGGAGAAGTATCTGGAGCCATGGTGTCCCAGGAAAGGCCCAGTGAGGCATTTTATGGAATTAGTTTGTGTAGGACTGTCAAAAAACCCTTACATTACTGTACAAGAGAAAAAGGATCATATTTATTGGTATAGAGACTATTTTGCTGCGAAGAAGGATATCTTGAAGGAAGTTGGTGCCCTTCCTGATGAAACAGATACTTTATCTCCTACTGCAAGTGCTTAGGGTTAATTATCTGCCAAAGAAATTCAGAACTAACATAGAATGAAACTACTATGTTGTGTTAATAATAATCGTTTGTATGTTTTCTTTGTTTATATTTCAGTTTGATGAACTCTTTAATTGAAATCTATATCAGTGGTTGAAAGTATTTCGGAAGTAGTCAAGAATACAGGCTTTTAAAAAGTTCAAATATAAAAAGCACAGAAGTAAATATCTTGACCAGTATATTAAGTTGGTAGTCAAAATAATGATGAAATAAAAATTTATTCGAGAACGATGTAGCTGTGCAAGTTTCTTTTTAACAAGCTAACTGTACTGGATGGACTAATAAATTGTTCTTTTGTTATCAATAGTTAAATTTTTACTACCAATTCTTCACTGTTAAAACTTACCTTATATTTTTTTAACAAAATTATAAATTTCATAAGTAACCACCATTGTGTCACTTCTCCCCTTTTCCTCTAAGGAAATCAGCTCTTTTTACAATTGTTAGAACTACTTTTGCTTCATGAGTTAATGTTGAAGGGAAAGACACATGTGAGATGGAATATTCCTTCCCTATGTCGTGGGGTCAAGCCAGATGTGGAAATAACCCCAGGATCAGTTTGTTGAAGTCATGCCTTTGCCATCCCTTGCGCAACCCCTTCCTTAGACCTACCCTAGAACCAAACTCTATCATCACCTTAGACCTCTCTGCGATTTCCAAATTCCTTAAGCCACATTACATGATGACCACCCTTTCTAAGAACCCTGTGACCACCCACTCTTCCCCACTAAACCTCCCCCTTTTTCCATTTAAATAGGAGCACTTTTCTGGGTATGGCACCTTTTCCCTTTCCTTCCTTCCCATGGACACCTTGGTTCATAAGACGTGTCTGCATCCCACCTCTGCCTTCCTGACAACTAATACGAATCAGAGTATATAACGTGTTTCTCCTTTTTGCTAGTAAACGGTCTTAGCAGTTGAATTCTGGATATTCTTTAAAAACATGTCACATCATAACATTAAAATGAATGTACAACATTCACTAGCATTGCACTTTTTCTATTATAATCGGAATTGAATGACTAAAATATAAGTAACTTCCTTCATATGATTTTTTTTCAAGTAGATAACAGGAAAATTTCCTACTCTGCTCCCTAGAATTTTTAAGAAATGTGGAATGTCAACTATGCCCAAGAATACAGAATTCTTGTTTATGGGCTTGAAGTTCGGGATTGCAACCAATAATATTTGAATGTGTAACAATGTGCATTTTAATTCAAACTCATTTATTCTCATCATAAAAAAATATTATTGAATAATATTATTTTACACCTAGTTTTTGGCGCTGCCTCTTCATTCATTCCTCTCCAACTTTATCCTTCTACCACATTTCGTGTATTTCCTTCACATGCCCTGTACTGCCATATTTCCACTTTCTTCCTTGATGAAATTTTGATTACAATTCCACTCTGTGCAGAATTCCAGCATTCTATCTCCATTCCCATTTCCTAGACCCTATTCTTACCTACACCATCTCTTCTCCATATAATACTATTCCAGTCCTCTGTAGCTTTCACCTGTCCCTTTCCATGCTTTGTACACCTGGGATATTTGTTCATACACTGCCTCCACCTTCTCATCCTTTGTGGGCATGTATATGTTATACCCTAAAACATGTAATTGCCCATTTCATGAATTGGGCAATTACACGTTTGGGATAACAGGAACCCTACCTACCCTACTCAACCCATCGGCGCCGCGCATATTTCACGATTTGTACCGGAGATTAATTAATTAATTAAATATGTGCGGCGCCTATGGGTTGAGTAGGGGTAGATGGGTAGGTGGGGTTCCTGTCACTCCAAACGTGTAATTGACCAATTCATGAAATGTGCAATTACTAGGGACATGCAAAAGGTGGGTTTATTTTATTTCCAAAAGTGTTGATATTTTTTTACAAAAGTGATGTTATTTTACCCTGAAATCAGTGTTATTTCAACGACAAAATAATGGATGTTGATTGAGTCCCACGCTTTTAATGGGCCCACCTGTTGCCCTTACTTTTGGATGCTATTGAATAGGGATAATTTAATAATAAACATGGAGTATTGACTAAATTCACATTAGATATATTTTATTCTTCACATATTCATACATTCAACTTACATAAAGAGACAAATTACTATTTAACATCTGTAGTTTCAAATGAAACAATTGTCATCGTGGCCAAATTGTCTTCTTTTAGATTTGTTCTCCTATCTGATAACACAATGCTATAACAGGAAAGAAATCTTTCGGAGTCCACATTTGCACAGGGGGTCCAAATTGCTTCCAGGCAATTAAATGCAAACGATGTCTCAGACAATTTGAGCACCTGCATTACCTTAATCACTGAACCCAGGGAGTTTTGCTTTTGTAGTAATCGCTGTAATTCTCCAAACCCCAACTTCTCTGTCTCCATTGACTCAAGGCCATGAACTTTTTTAAATTTTGTAATTAAGTCACGGTTCACCTCTGTAGTCAGAACTTCTTGGGGATCAAAAACAGATATTTTCAAATATTTTTCTACTTGGGTCTTCAACCATAAGAGAACTAAGTTTGGTTGATGCCTTTAAAGCCATCTGCATTAGTATTGACTTTACAGCAGCTGCTTTAGATGTTGTCAAGCTTTGTAAGTAATTAGTGGCTTTATCAAAAATACCCTTTTGAATATTCGTGAGACTCATTTTTAACTTCCTTAACTCTTTATGTAATGTGTGTGCATTAGGATAGTTTGAACCCACCAATAATTTGATTAAGTTAACCAGCTGTTTCCCATGCTCCAAATATTGTCTGTCATTGAATAGAATCTATGGTATCATATAACTACTATGGTAACTAAAATATCCTATACCGGAATTTTGAAATGCTTCCATTTATTCAGTGTTACAAAAGTTTTCTTTTTCTTGTGTTGAGGAATAAAATTTTGGTCATCAGTACCGCTCTATTAAGGTCAGCCATCTGATGGATCCAAATATTTCCCACAAGATTTAATTTGTGAGCTCAGCATTGTATGTAGATTAACTCCTCACCAATAATCAATTTCAAGCCTGCAACACACTTAGTCATATATTTAGCTGAGTTTGTTGTAACACTTTTAACATCTGAATATTGCACATTATAAATCCTCAGGGACTCAAGTTCTGCCCTAATTCACTGGGTTGAATCAGCGCTTTCTAATTGGACACCACCAACGTAAAGCAACGGCTGCTCATTAAAATCTTTAAATGTCCTAAACAGTACCACAAATACACATCTGCCTTTTGTCTGTGGTTTCATCACAAAAAACATCCAACGGGCTTGCCTTGAACAGCAACTTTAACTTCTTCGATTCGGTCTTGGCCAGATCATTAACATATTTTCCTCGAAGTGTTTGAGCATGGAGTAGGACACCAGCCCCTGGGTTTAATTGTAGATATAAAATAAAAGCAGAATGAATCCTAATGCATAAAACAAAGAAATTGCAGACTTCATAAAATTTGATCAATACTTATGGGAACCTATTACCTTCTAATGCATTATGGAATAACTACGTGCATGAAACACGCAAAATTTTCACTTATTAATGCATACTAGACCATGGTCTAGTAGGTATGGCTCACGTGAGCCTCTTAATAAATTTAATTTAATTTTTTTCAAGAACTTAACATCTCTGATAGTTAAATTTTTACAAGCATTGAATCCACTTCACTCAATATTTACTTCTGTGCATGCACAATAACAAACTATTTTTCAGGGAAGTACTCCTATTTAACAATGTGCAAGACCATAAAATCTACATTCTAATAAGTTAAAAATAATGTTATGTTCAATGCTCTTGTATTAAAAAATTGATATTTTTAGGCTGTATGAATTCATACAGCCTAAAAATATCAATGAAAAGGAAAATGTAGCCTATCATGATTAATAAATCTATTATTTATTATAAATCCAGCATTATTATTCTTATTTCTTTTTGATCCTGGTTCAATATCAAATTACTGAGAAAATGGATGTTAGACTACTTAAAATGTTAGTGAATAAATAAGGATTTCCTATAGTCAGTGAATTACAGTGGTTGATATTTCATTCAAAGTCAAGGTTGGACGTTATAGATACAAACACTTAATTTGTTGTTTTGTAAACATTTAAATTGCTGTTTTAAGTGTATCTTTACTTATAATGAATGGTGAGTGTACATGAAGGTGTACACTTAATGAATAGTGCGGTAAAGGAATAAAAGGGTGACATTGAATGAAATTAAAGAAAAAGGTTTTTTCCTCATCTATTTAATATACGAGTAAAATGTAGCTTGCATACTGCAAGTAGATCGACAACACTAATTTCATGACGGCATCATCTCGGGACGGCCCTCAAAAGAAAAAAAATGGGATTAAAAATATTCTTAAAATTCGCTGCAATTTCATCGTCTGGCATCGAACCTAGGCTTTCCTGGTGAACCTACTAAGCAGCACAACAGAAAACCACCATCTCTTACTATGTGTGAAAATTCAAGCAGAAATATTGGCTCCAACTGCCTCAAACGACATCCTACTTTTCAATAATGTAAATGGCTCTCTGGATTCGAACCAAGGACGATCAACAAAATCTAAAATATGTTTTTGAAATGTATCTATGTTCTCTATCTATATGCCTAATTTCATGTTCTAATATTATTGGGAAGGGGTTTAAATTAATTCTTAAAAATCTGATAATTTACTGATTGTAGAGACGCCTGGTGTCGAACCCAGGAAATATTAGTAGTTGTGATCGCACAGAATGACTTATTAGAACTTCATCTTATTTCATACAAAGTTTGAAGTCGATATCATGCCGGGAAAACCTAAAACATTTTTCTGTTATCTCCATAAGAAATGCATTGAGGAATGTAAATGGCTCTCTGGGATCGAACCAAGGACAGACAGCAAATATGTAAAATTTGATTATGAAATATATTAATGATCTGCAACTCCATGCTGAATTTCAAGTTTCCATGCCATCGGGAAGGGGTCCAAAAAAAATCTTAAATATCGCCACAATGCATTTTAAACGGCCGATTTTTGCCTCGACCTAGCATCGAACCCAGGATATTCTCCTTAAAGCTCATTTATGTTTTCAATAGATCATGACCATATAAATAGGCTCCTTGAGTTTTGATTCTCTACCTATCCGGAAAGTATTTTTTTTTAATTCCCGAAAATCAAAGCAATGCATTTAAACAGGAAAAATCGGGACTTTGAGGCCCTCTGGAATCGAACCCATGACACTGAGGTTCAAATTCGCAATTTTTCTGGCGGTTGTACGTTATGGCCAATACGTGGTAAAACGTTCGAGTCAATGACGCCAGTAGTTTAGCCTGTGAATCAGTATTCTATCTGGGTATATACATGAATGAATCCGGAGAAGCATCTATATATAATAGATACACCTATAAGTAGGGGTGGATTTTTTTTTTTTTTTTGGTGTCCCGGATATTGTATGGATATCCATCTGACTGCGGTTAAATGTTGTATGGATGTTAGTCCTGGATATTGTGGGGATCTCCACAAGTGGGAACTTCGGATATCCTGTGGATATCTATGCAAGATTACATTGATATTGTGGATATTGTATGGATATTATGAAAGTTACTTTCTAACATTTTCTGGATATTGTATGGATATCATTCTGCTACTTGGGAACCCACTATCTATTAATTCAGGTAACTATCCAATATTTTTGTGATGCTCCATCATTATTCTAAATAGTTAGTTCAAAATGGATAAAAATATATAAAGAAATGTGTTGATTTATTATATCCTGAAAATGTAATATTGCTGTAAAGTTAACAAAAATGACCTTTCAAAAGAAAATAATCAAGAAAATAAAACACAAATTAAGTAAATTTGTTCTTTTATTAAAGTAATAACAACCCTTCATTTCAACAAACATTAACGATGAAACTTCATATTCTATATACTCCATGCTTATAAAAACCTACAGGGATCCCATTCAGTTCTCACTCTGTAGCACTCCGCAGGCATAAAATTCTTGAACAGCTGTGGATCATTAAGACAAAATTTGCAACTATTACAAATATCAGTGTATAAACACCAGTTCTTCTGAAATCATTTAACAAATATTTAGCTTTTTACCTAAGTCAGTCTTTCTTCTGAAACATAGTAAAAAGGCCATCATGAAGAAATTTACACTGACACTAAAGACTTAGTAAAAACATAGTTAAAATGATTCATGAAGTATAATATTTTCTGTCACAAGATAAATCATTTCACAGCATCATAATTTGGTTGAAATAAGCTTTGAATAATCACACGTAAGGCTAGATAATAGCCAAGTTCTTTAATAGTTTGGCAAATCCACAAGAAGTGGATGTAGACGTGTGAAATTTAGTAACTCCCTATTCCAATACATTGTTTTTTCTTGATTTTGCGCCTTTGATACAGATTTATCAAGGTTTGAGGTGCGTTCAGATGTAAGCGCAGGGACACGTCAAGCGTCGCGCAGCGATGCGCAGCGGCGCTTTGGGAATACAACTAGTTCACATAGCCGCGTACACGTCTTCGTTTGGCGTTCACTAGATTTTCGGCCTTTGACGATTTCGGTGTTTGTAGCGTTTTCCTAATGGATAGTAGAGTGTTACGGTGGCGTAATAACGTCATATTAGCATTATTATCCCTAATTATCTCGACGAGGAGTTCGTCATTGACTGTCGCCATGATTTATCACTGCGCACCACCGCCATGTTCACGTGTTACGCGCGGAAAAGTTGGGCTCTCGCCAACTTCGGCGCGCGCAACGACTCGTGGCGAAGCGTACCGGTCCTGGCTCCTTATTGGCTGTCGCTACTAAGCGGCCGAGGAACGTCTGCATGTGAACGCACCTTTTAAAGTCGAATGTTTTGGAACACTAAATGTAGTATGAGCAATGCATAACACGAAGCAATTTAGTTATTTTCGCGTTTCTAAACATTCTATAGGTAAATAAGCAGTGCCTGTTTCAATGGTCAATTGCTGTGCATTTTGCTGTCAAAACAGTTCCACAACATGTTCTAAAACTATATATAATCTATGGATCTTCCTCAATTTTATTATTTCATTCATTATCTGAACTCTAAAGGTGCGTTCACATGCAGACGTTCCTCGGACGCAGAGTTGCGACAGCCAATCAGGAGTCAGGAAACAAACCAAAAACCATCTTTCCAAAGGATGGAAACTTAGTTTCCGAAATACGTATATAGTGTCCAAAAACCGGTGTTCCCCTGCAACGTTGGACTCTCCAGATGAAGCAGTGGAACCACCCCAAGGTAAGTCACAGTGTTTTCTTACTTGGTTGAATTACGGCAATTGGAGTTTTTTCTTTTTAAGTTAATTTGCCTAATGAGGACTATATGACAATAGGTCTGTAATTTTTAATGTTCGATTTATCACCTTTTTTAAAATTCGTCATTTTCCATCTGTTTGGGAAAATTCCAGAGGAATGAGACTTATTGAACAAGATAAATTAAGGTAGAATAGTGCTCTCAGCACATGATCATCACACAGTTATCAACCTTCTAAGTATTTACATGATTCCAAAAGGTTTTGTTGTCAGCGACAGTAGATTTCTCTTGTACACAGTAGATTGTGCTAATTTCTTCTCTGCAATTACTTTTTTCAATTTATTAATAATATTAATAGAGCATATCTTTGTATGTACAGTTAAACTCTCTATATTATTATTATTTTTTTGTAATTTCATGGCTGGGGTACTGGTTTGATATGGCAATTCATACACCACCACCATGTTTCTTTATACTTGTTGACGCAGACCTATCTGCCCTATATACTACATACTTAGTAAATGATAGTTCAGATGAATTTATATCACGATTTAACCAAGTTTCCAACAATATTATACTATCAAAGTTTAATAAAGAAATGTTGACACATATTTTATCTAGTTTAGTTCTCAAGCCTCTAACATTTAAGTCTTAATGTACATTTATGTCTTAATGAATAATTTTCTTGTGGCTTTTGCTTTTAATACATATTTAGTGTTACTACTACTCTACTACTAGCTTTGCTCTACCAAAGGTAAAATCACTGTTACAAAAACCAGATAGAGATGGGCTTTATGTGCTTATTGCAAACAAAAGCATTACATGGCCAAACGTGGCCAACATCCGAGAGAGAGATGAAATAAGTGACCAATATTAGCACAATCATGATGCAGGAGAGAGTGAACGAGGCCTGTTGGAAGATCAGTTTTCATTTCCTCGGCTCGTGTTTGGCCACTACATATATATTTTTTTTGTGCGGGTGTGTTCTGACCTATTTAAATTAGTTAATCACCTGTTTTAAAGCCTGGAGGATAAATTGGATTGATAGTTGCTTAATTTTTTTAACAAATTGATAGATTTATAGCTTGTTGCAGGTATCCTGGTGAATTTTATGCTGAGCTACTTTAGGAAGATATTACATTTCTTATGCACTTGTAATTTTCAATGCCATAGAAATTGTTTTAAATGTATTTATTTTACTCCTTTCCCAACAGATCCTGCTCTAGCCTCCCAAAGCAAGTTATAGAGCTTTTGCCATTCCAGGAGGAATTTTCTCTCGCTGTCATGCCATCATCTTCTTCCCCCCATTCTGTTACCACCCCTGTCCTGGCATCATCTTTCAGCACCCTAATATCATCTCCCACACACAACCAAAGAAATCCCAGGAGGAAGTTAGCAAAAAGTAAGTCTTGATATATATAAAAATTTTTTATTCAATCATTCAGCAATATTACATGAATTTTAAACTTTTGCTGAAATTAATATTTATAAATTATAAATGCTATTAATGTTTTCTTTACTCTTGTGTAATTTAACAGGAACAATTGAAGACATGCTGGAGGAGATGATAAAAGACAAACCACAGCCTTATTCTAGTACACAGCTCTATTGCTTGTCTTTAGCAGATAGGATGGATAAAGTATCAAAGAAGGCCCAACTAAAGCTGAAATTAAAAATAGAGGAGTTGTTTTTCAATGTTGAAGAAGAAGATAATAAAATGTAATACCCTTGATATATTTTTATTATTCAGAATAACTAACCTTGTTTTTTATATCCTCATCCACTGCCATGGAATTTGTCCTACTTCCATGAAATATCCAGCGAAACCTTCTCTAATTCCCCTAGCATCCCTGCTGTAGGTGTTTGTACCCATCCTCCTCATTTCTATTAACCCTCCACCACCTGTAACCTCATTCCTCCACTGTCCAGGTTGAAGCACTCCATCCCTCTCATTATCATCAAATCCCAAAGGACAATAATTTTTCTCTCCGGGAGCCTGCATTTAAGGTAAGTTAGATTATATCCAAATAAGTCACTTGAATTAAATATATATGTATATATCACCATAAACATCATTATACCTCATTTTGTATTATCCAATTGTGAATGCAGACACCTGCTTTTATAATTTGCTCCACATTCTTGACATTTCCTTGTATTGGCCTTCTGAATATTCGTAGTCTTGCAGACATGATGCCAAAAGTATTTTCGATGACTCTCCTTGCCCTACTGAGTCTATAGTTAAACACTCTCTGATGATTTTGTTGGCCTACACCTGGGTAGGGCCTCATCATATATTTAGTCAGAGGAAAAGCCTCATCCCCTACAAGAACATAAGGGGCTTTGACTGGAGAATTGGGAAGTTCCTTGGGTGGAGGAACATTTAAAATATTCATTTCTAATGCCTGCCCAAAGGAAGAGTTTCTGAAGGTTCCACCATTGCTTTGTGGACCTGCTGCACCAATATCAACCATTGTGAAGCAATACCTTGCATCACATACAGCCAGAAGAATCACACTATGACTTCCCTTATAATTATAGAACATTGACCCAGAATTTCTTGGTGCCTGAAAGGAAAGCATTCCATCATAAAATTAATACCATGTAAATTAAACTAACTAAATTTAATTTGGAGTAGGATAGTTATTTTTCTTCCAATTATTTATATGCTGAATCTAATTCTATCTTTTACCAGCATCACTACATGCTTCCCATCAACAGCTCCAATGCAGTTAGGAAAATTCCATTTATACCAAAATTCTTCTGCAGTTGCTTCCCAAAATGTTTGATTTAGAGTAGGGAAAACTACACTTCTTAAATTTTCCCATATAAGCTCTTTAGTTTCCTTAACAATCATACATATGGTGCTTTTCCCTACTCTAAAATGAAATGATAAACTGGTCATAGAGTCGCCTGCAGCAATATACCTATAAAGTTTGAAAAAAGTCATTAAAGAACAAGAGCATTTTGTAGAATAAACGAGCATTTCCTGATAATATTTATCAAAAATACATTACTTATTCACCAGAGCAAGGAAGTTTAAGATGAGATTGTAAGGAGAGATTCTCATTGACTGATCCCTCCAATATTATTTGAATATTCATCACTTTTAGTTATAAGCAGTCATAGAAATGTTTTCATATCATGACATACTTTCCATTTTTTTTTACTTTTAACGTATACCATTTTCTGCACAGAAAGACAAACTCATTATTTTATTTCCATAATCAAGATAATATTCATCAATATCATCAACACCATCTCAGATCCTTACTCTCCTGTTTCTTAAGTATAGCAATTCATACCACCACACTATTAATTAACATGATATCCATCAACATAATGATCATGTTCAATAGCAACGAAACAATGGTTGAATATTACAGATTTGTAAGTAGAAATAAGCAAGAAAGTTTCTCTTCCTGTGAAAATTTGTATCATGTTACGCCTGAACAATTATCTTCTTACGCAACCTTTCATCTTATATTCCAACATTTCCTTTCTGTTACACTTTTAATTTCATTTACTTACCTTAGGGCTATGCTTAATCTTTCAGCTTAACTTCCCTCGTTAAGGCAACTCTTCTCAAATTTGAGAAGAGTTGCCAATTGTAGGGGAAGATGGCCCGATTACAGCTAGCAACTGGTCGAACTGAGCCCTCGTCATCCGAAAATAATTACGGAAGGACTCGCAGTCCGTCAATCTCATCTCCTGTACCAAATTGTGGTATGCCCCTTGTTCTCTTTTTCGTTCGAATAAGGGACGAACCCACCATCTCCCTCTCCTCTGCTTTCTCAAGCACAGCAATAATGCTAAAATGACGTTATTACGCCACATTAACACTATTATACATCAGGAAAACGCTACAAACACCGAAATCGTCAAACGCCGAAAACCTAGTAAACGCAAAACACCGAAATCGCCAAACAGCTGAGGAGGACATCCAAGCAACGCCAGCGGAGATGCTGTACGGGGAGCCAATTCGTCTTCCCGGTGAATTTTTCGTTCCTTCATCACGACCCGACGGGGATACCACGTACTTCGCGGAGCGGCTTAAAAGGCAGATGACAAACATTCGCCCAGTGGCAACATCTCGCCACGCCGAACGACCTGTTTTCGTACATAGGGATTTAGCTACGACATCCCATGTTTTCGTTCGTCACGATGTTGTGCGTCCCCCATTACAACCGCCGTACGACGGTCCATTTAAAGTGATTAGGAGGACAGATAAGTACTTTGTGTTGCGTGTGCGGGACCGTGAAACCACCGTTTCCGTGGACAGACTGAAGCCAGCTTATCTCCTGGCTGATGAAAGTTGTCCGCCAAATGTACCGCCGCAGCAAGACGCCCCTCCGAAGGACCAGATCAGCGACGATCCACCGCCGACGCCACGCGGAACCCGTTCTGGGAGAAGAGTTCATTTTCCAGAACACTTGAGAAATTTTCTTTGTTGAGATTTGCATCTAATCTTATATTTTTTTTCATTTTAGAATACTCAAATGGACTGCCAGGGGGGTGGTGTGGCGACTCAGTTATCTGCGCCCGCCGCCATGTTTGACGCGGGCCCCAAATCTAAAAGCAGACGGAGCCTCCAACTTTCAACCACCAGAGGGAAGAGATAAAAAAGGACGCGAGCATAGAGCTTACTGGAGGGAGCGCTCCCTATGCTCCGCAATTGCGGGGAGTGAAGCCAAGGGGGCGTGGCATTATTGCGCATTTAGCCATATTGTGAAGCCCAGGTATAACACAGATTCTTACGGGGCAACGATTAATTTTTGATCTTTACTCATAAATTAATGCCTTTGGGGATTTTTCGCGGATGGTGCGATGACATTAACTAGTAATACATCCCCAAGTTAATTAATTCGTATTGGATTATAGCCGTTGTGTCCCGCAGGAACAGGATTATCAACGGACAATGAGGTGTTTTGTCAAACATAATGACTCAATATTACTGGCAAAATAACTGCTGTCAACTCGAAAATTACATTAATTTCAAATTTCTGAACCGTATTCCTGAAATTAAAGATGGATAGAAGAGATTTCTATGCAACCATCGTTTCTTCTGCGAACGTAATTTGTCACCGTTAAAATCGCCGAGAACTGCTACTGTACGATATAAATATTAATTAAATCCCAAGATAAAATAATTTTATTGATGGCACAGTACCGAATCACCCTATGACTATATTTTCTACTTATATTACTCCATTTTCACTATCAAACCTTGGAAAAGAGCCGTGCTACCTCTCGTAATGCACGTTTGTACCCAACTTGACAAAATGCGTACCTATGACATATTACCGAATTACCATAAAACTATATTTCCCATTTATATTATTACACATTCACCATCAAAGCCCCTGGAAAAGAGCCGTGCTAACTCACGTAATGCACGTTTGTACTAGAGTGAACTCGACAAAATGCGTGCCTCTAAATTTAACTTCACAAGAAGGGCGAAACATTTTGTTGGTGAATGACAAAAAATTTCAAGCAAAAATATTTATTGCAATTGCAAATTACAAAAACATTAATTTACGATACAATTCCATTTTAAGATTGTTCAAGTACAAGATTCTCTTTCTTTAGCCGGTCAACATCAAATGTAAACATATACAATGCATGAGTGAGGTCAAAAATGCAAAACCGATCTGCAAACAGTATAAAGCAATTCACAACTGTTCCAGTCAGTAACTGCCACTCCTTATGCTTGATCACAGGAAAGTAAATGTCAAATGATTACGGGAAATGTCTTAATAAAAGGCACAGCAAACTGGCAAGGACATCCTGAAAAAGGAAAAAAGAAAGGTTGCGTGACAAATAATAGGTGCTTGTAAAGAAAAAACAACATATTTCCTAATAGATAAGCATAAGTTTTGGAAATATAAAATGCAAAAATATGTTGCCATAGGTTAGGGAAAGATATCAAAATATGACTATTTATTACCAAAACAACTTTCTTTCCCTTCAAGTAGATATTCTAGGAACGTCCATGAAATAATGACACCAAGGTATCACCTCAAAATGATATCATCGTTTGGAATTTAAAATGACTAATTCACTTCACTGATAACTTACTACACGGGATATTAATAAACGTAAAGCGAGAAGTAATGAGCATTCACGCTCTTACGCTATTCTCGCCTAGTTCATACCAAAATACTAGGTTCGTTAATGGTTAATTGACCAGCTAAAGTTGATATTATATATTACAAAATGAACACACTTCCCTGCAAATATTTCTGTACCAAGAACGTGATTCACAAACTTACAATAACTAATCCCTCGTCAAACTTTCTTTCTCTCCGTTTTAAGCATTGAGTACCGATGATAGCAATGCATAAAGGCACGTGAAGGCCACATTTTCGTAAGTTCTTTCCCTCTAGTTGAAAGAAATACTATTCCACACATCTTACTCACCATAACTTCTATAAGATTACAGCTGTGAAATTGTGTAACACTATTCTTGGTTCCACATAACATCTGCATAATACCCTGCAAGCCATCCTAAAGGTGTGTGGTAGGGCAAACATTTCAGTCGCATTATTTCCTACCGGTAATATTATACTCTCATAACAAATAAGCTGAACATGCTAGTAAATTTGATAAAATAACATAATTACTGCGATTGACTGGTAAATTATTATCAACTACTCACTTTATAATGCACCCGAAACACATGCAACGTGGTAGGCAACAAATTCAATATTTATCAGGTGTAGCGTCCATTTCATGCAATATTGCGTTGGTATGACAATTTTATGCATTTTTTTAACTTACCGGTGGAAGGTAAGACCAGTTATTCTTCTATCTGTGCGATTACTGCACCCGTAAGCCGAGCAGCAAACCATCTACGAATGCAAAGGTAACATAGCATTTATCTACCTGACGGCATGTTTTCGGATATAGATAATAATTTTCAGAAAAATACACACAGTATTATGTATTTACGTACATTTATATGACCTCTGTAACCACTGGTTTCAGAAAAACTTGATATTTTCTTAACACGTAGGCTTATGGCAAATCCACGAAGCTGGGCTGCACAATATGTCTGAATGCGCAAGGATACGGTTACGCCTGGCTTCACCCCTGAGAGCTTATTACCCCTCCAGTAAGCTCTATGGACGCGAGGCCCCAACGCAGATTTGGCCCTACGCGCTCTCTCTCGGACTCTCTACTGTTTTGGCCCTCGGCGAGGCATGACTTGTGTTCCAGCGCTCCTCGTGCTATGATAGTTGTCACAGTGCTACTGTAGTTCTTCCGCATATTTGTCGTCCACAATAAAATGTTTAAATCAAGTTCGTGTAAATGTTCACTCGCGCCACCCTTCCCGCAGGCTTAAATTAATTTTCATATGCAACCCCAAAGTCTTATTTTAATTTTCAATGTGGCTCAAATTACTTGTCTGAGAGAACATTTCTCATTTAATTTTTTGGAAAAAAATTGAACTTTAATTTTGCTTCTCTTGAGCTTATTCAAAGTAAATTTCATTTACAATTCCAAAATCAATATTTTCAGTACCTACAGCTACTAAAGTACATAATTTAATATTAACCTTCTACATATTTGTACATGTAATCTTCTAATGTTTGGATCGTCCACCTTCTCAAGTGGAATGTTGGCTTTTCTGAAGGCCTCTGTTGTGTCTTTTGCAAATTCATAGGAGGCATCTCTCTTCTTGGTCGTTAGGAGCAATTTTGTAATTGATGCCTGCCGAATAGTTCTACTTCCATTTGCAGAATTTTTTTCTATACTAGACTTAGTTTTTCACTTGGAATATGCTTCGTGCTGCTGTCCTTCCTTTCTCACGAAACAGTTGCATTGCAAAAACGACAAAATATTCTTTTGTCATCAGCACAATATAATCCGTGGTCCCGAAATTCTGCTTCGCGTTGTTTTGCGGTCACTGCCCCCATTATACATTTTTTAAATACATCGAATCGAAATAAAGTCACGATGCCGATGTCTCCAACATAGGTAAGCTGCTTTTAACCCTTTTTACTTTTCGAGCCTTCCCGGGATTAAAACGGGAGCGCCGGTAGTCGCGATAAGAAATACGTAATGGCATTTAGGCTGCTTTGTAGACATTGCGTGAACGTGGTGTAGATATCCTCTTGACAAACAAGTCATCATTTTTCGTCGAATGTATTACTTAGAAGACATCGGGAAGGTTATTTTATTTTAACTAGTTCCCGAGAATTTTTTCATCGTATTTGATGCTTTTCGACAAGAAAGGCATTTTTCAAAAACTCTCTTGCGTGTATTATTTTCGTTTAAGATCAGTATAAACTAAGTAGTTTATCTACGTTCATTATAAATATATCAGATGAGTTACTACTTTTCTTTCGTTATTAATCGTTAATTCTCTCCAAAATATTTTTAATGCAATGAATTAGAGCCGCGCAAAAATTTTATACTAATGGTGAAAACATTACGCAGTGATTTCTCGCTGACGACTCATTCATGATCGTCGATTCCTATAGTGCAGTACTGTTATTCTACCTTATATTATTGAAAATTAGCTAAGAAAGCTATCCAAATCCTCAGTTTATCGGGACAATGTGGCATAAACATACGCCTCGGAAGAAATTACGTGGGAGAAGCAGAAGAAAAAAATGATGAAATTCGCGATTTACACGAAATTCGCGTATTCGCGAGAAAACCGAAGTATTCGCGTTATCGTATTTGCGACTTTTGCATGTCCCTAGCAATTACACGTTTGGGGTGTAACACATACAGCAATAACTAGAGTATCTGGTTTGCCTCTTATCTTGATCACTAATTCACTCTCACTAATGGCTATTACCCTCAGCCCTCTTAATTTTTTAATGGTTAATCAGTCCATATATCAATCATCATAGGTGAACTTCCGTGAAGTAAGATTCTTTATTTATAAATCGAATATTTTCATAGAGCAAATAAAAATTATGACCTACATACATATTATATAAATATATTTGGCACAGCTCAATATTGTCATCTGCTATGTTCATTTACTATCTAAACATTTGCTTGCCTCATTTGAAGTACAATCTTACCTCCAATTACAGGTGGAATCGAATAATTCAATTGTTTGCTTCAATCGAATTAAGCTTTTCAAATTTTCATGCTATCCTAACGATCCTTACTGAGTGAATTTATGTGATTGTTTTTAGCGAGTGAAAAAAAATCGAATAGATTTTTTCTAATGTTTTTAGCGAGTGAAAAAAAATCGAATAGATTTATTCGATTGTTTCACTCGTTTATTTGATACACGTTGAAGAGGAGGATAGAAGTAGCGATCCCATACAGGGGAAGTCTGGCAGAGATATGTGATGCTGATTAAATATTAATAAAGATATCATGTAAATATCTGATCTGATATCCCACCAGCCAGGTGTTACTGCCCCTGCCCTTTACCAGCAATTGCGTCCTGTCCAGCCCACGAAAGAGAGTGAATTTATTCTAATGAAAACAATCGAATAAATGCCAAAACCACAAAATAACTATTCGATTGTTTTTTTTCAATCGATTGTCTCATCTCTCCAATATGTTGAGCCTCATTGAACAGTAGCTTATTCTCCCCTTAGGACTCCAAATTATGGTCACAAAAAACCATCAGTGCCAAAGATAATTCCCCCCCCCCTACCTTCCTCTCCACTCTGAAACTTTCCTCTCGCATACTTCCCCCTTCTTCACACCCCCTCACCTTCCCACCACAGCATAAGTACTCCACCTTACCTGCTTTGTACTCTTCTACCCTTGAGGAAGATAGCACTGCTATGGAAATATGCATTGAGTGGTTCGCAGAAGGTAGGTAATCAAGCCCTTTCAGTTACTTCTGAAAACCGGTGGCAATGGGGTGCAGAGTGCAAAGACGACTCTCGGAGATTCTTTTAACCTCCAATTCATTAACAGCTGTGTTCCAAGTTTCTTTCTCAACACCTCAAAGAATATAGAAGATTCCCATCCCATTGATGGTAAACAATACTAGTTAAATATTACCATGATTAGTAGGAAATACAAATATAATTAGAAATTAAGGCATAAATAAAAATTTTAAACAAATTTTATTTTTTTTTGCATCATGGAAACCGGCATACCAATTTCCTTCCGTTTACCCAACAGTGACGAAATTTATGAAAATATATAGTTTTCTTCTCTTCTTAGTCAGTGCTTCCAGAGATTTCTGCAGAGAGGGCACGTTGAATTATTGCTTGTGCTAAACCATTTATACTGGAAAATAAATAATTAAATATTATTCATAAACTTCTATACAGTTATAGAATTGAAACCATCTGATTAACATAATAAACGTACCAAGCATTGAGAGTGAAACTTCTTCTTGCAAGTTTGGCATAAAAGCCGTGGAATCTGGTAGTTAGAATTATGAAGTATGGAATAGCAAATGAAGCATTCTTCAACACCTTCAAACCTTTTATCGAGGTTCTTCTTCCAAAGTGTAAGACCATCCCATATGGAACCATTCTAAGGGGGAAAAACATTGGCATTCTATGGTTAGTAAAATTTGCATGGTGAAAACACATTCAAAAGGGCAATAAAAAATTAAATGGAGCCTCCATAGTCCGTTCACCAATATGAAGGCACAGATTCTCCCCATTTAAAATGAATTGGCCCATATATTTGAAATGGGAGAAATTTGAGCGACGTTGCACAATTTGCGTAAAATCATGGAGTTGGTAAAAATTGTTTCAATTTTCTTCAGTGATACTGTACATGACACCGTGATTATGTTTTGTTTATTTGCAACATAATCGCAAAAATCAACAAAAATGTTACATCTCAAAGAAATACGGTTTTGTTCCGTTTCTTTTGGAACGGGTGCCATTGATTCTCTAATTCGAGAAACATTGGATTTTTTTACATCAATATCAGCTTCAAATCTTTCTCTTTCCTTGAGTGTTAATACTTAGGCAGGTGAAAAAAGTTTTGGGAAATTTTCAACAGAAATTAATGGAAAAGTCGAGAATTTCTCGTAAAATGCATTGAAAAGTCGCCTGCCACTTTTCGTTGAATTCGGGACCGGCGGAATGGTTCGTAATACTGTGTCATTTCGTAAAATTGAGGATCGTAAAAACGGGGTTCTACTGTAATTCAATACAATGAGCTATTTCCTCTTATTGAGAAAATATATCAGTATTTTGTGATCCAATTTTAATCTTATAGCATATGATATCTTCCCTTGAAAATTCGAGAGTCCCAGTTTTACATCTCAATTGGACACAGTAGGAAATCATCAAAATCAACCTTCCACATGCAAAACCTAATTTTCCATCTACTTCCTAATTTCTTCCTCTGTTTAGTTAAGAACAAACCTGATAATTAAGAAATATAGTGATCTGTCTCATCCAGTTGCTGCGGTGGCTTTGACCTGCAAGATTCTTCACGCTTTCAACTTTGACAAGTCCAAGGGGATGGTTGGTTGGCAACTGAATTGACAGTTCAGCCTCTGCGTCGTCTACTTTGTACACAGCAACCACCTCACGAGCCACAGCGTGTACTCTTACCTGCAATAAAGCACTTATAATTGTCTATTTCCATGGTGATTGCAGATAGAAATACATGTGCATACTTAGTTGTGAATTTCTTTTAAGATAAATACACTGGAGTCATTTTAAAAATTTGGAGACTATGTCATGCAGAATTATTACAATCGCAATAACCACAGTTATTAGGGAAACTTTCTAGATTGCGATTGCAAGCTTCAACTTCTTAAGCTGACAATTGCAACTACTCTAAACAACAGTTATTTTGGCTCGAGTGAGGAAACAAGAAAAATTTCTATGATTTGGTTCATTGGTTTTGAAAAAAATATATCCTGGTATTTGCTATCTACCTACAATTATGAAGCATGTGTCACAATCAAAGTGCTACACTGGGATTCGTCAATTTTTAATTCCCATTGAGAATCAACAGGCACTTCGGCTAGTTTTTACCAAAATACCAATAAAAAAAAACTGTCATAGTTTATTAGATTAAAGTGTGATACTCAATTATTTGTAAGACAAATATCACCCATTGATTCCTATTCATAATGAAGATTATGATGCGTTTATCCCAGGTTTGATTCTCAGCCCTTTCTTTTTAAGCCTATTTTTCCTTGGCAATATTCATTTATTTATCCAAAACTATTTGAAAATAAATAAGTAAATATTATATAAACTCATTTCATCCTCACATGAATGATATATATATAAGCTCAAATTGTTAAAAATAAATAATAATTTCACTTAAGTCCATTATAAATTATGCTTTACATAACTAAAAAATTTTCCCGATATGACTAATATTAACACTACTTTAGTAATGAAATAAAATTTAGAACACGGCTGTTAAAGAATTAGAGGTTTCCAATAGCTGACAAATACCGCTATTGGAAATTTTAAACCTCTAAATACAAATTTAAATAATAAAAGTAGGGATCAAGTATAAACCACTTTAGTGCATGGTGGATTTTAAGAATTACTTTAGGGAATATGGAGCTATAATTGCGTATTATAATTCATATTTTTATCTATACTTCTTTTTTGCAAAAACTGAAAATGCTCATCTGTTTGATTTTGACCTGTAAGGTTTAAGCAGTTGAACTTCTGGTTTGCGCTGTGTTCTTTGCAGATTCCCTCACAAATTCCTGTCATTCTCAATATACACATAGTCATTGAAAAAATCACTCACAGACATGTTAGAAAAAGTTTTCTCTTCAGCCTGAACAGCCTTCATCTCTTCTGAACACAGCAATGGAGACAAGTAGAGGGACGTAAGACGTTCCACGATAGAGCTGTGGCGAGGGTCAAGGTCATTCCACCAGTGTCGAACAAGAGCAGGTAAATAGCGGAAAGCATCTCCCCAAACCCAACAAACCAACTGATCCAAGTTCTCCGTTGTAACAGATCCTGAAAATTTTAAAATATTTAAGTCGATGAAATACATATTTGCTGAAAACTTTTCTTACTGTCAATAAAGGAGAACTGCAATCACATATTAGAAGAGAAAGGCAGGAATTGGTTTACAAATAATTTGACTCCTTGTCCAAAGAATGTAAACAGTAGAAGTCCATTATAACGAGTACAGCATGTAACGAGAGTTGCGTTATAGCAAGTGATTTGTTGGCTGTTGTTCATCTCACAGCAAAAATGACAGAGAGATACTTCCACTATAATGAGTGCTTATTTCTGCAGTATCAATATAACGAGTGTCACGATTCCATATTCGTGTTGCAGGAGGAATATCTTGGAATCGTGAATTGCTGTGAGAGACAAAATCCGATAAGCAAATGGTAATCTGAGGAGCGTTATCTCTTCAAAGGGCAGAAAAAAATTAAATGCATATATAGCTTATTGAAAAAGTTACCTACTCTGATACAACCCCCACGATTTATTACACTTTAAGGTTGGCTTAACAGGTTCCTCACTCAAAGTATACTTCTATTTTTTTACCAAGGTTTCTCTCAGAAGGTCTTAGAATATTTAACCTTTTCTCGCAACTAACGGAAATGGTAAAATTCCTTGCAACTTCTACACTTTATATTTGATTTCTTGATAGACAGGTTTACAGCTAATATGACTTTAAGGTGTCTTCCCAGTTATTTTTCAGAGATACATATCATAAAATATCTTAAAGTTAAATATCATAAAATAGGTATCATAAAATACAATAATAAGTATAAATGAAGCATCTCTGAAATTTATTATAAAGAAAAGATCTAAGCGTAGCAATCGAAGCATTTGAAAAAAGAGGCCGAAATGAGATAATCAGCAAATGAACCAAGGCAGTGGAGTAGAAGCAAATCAAGTACATGCAAATTAAACTACATGTTAAAACCTTTCAAATGAAAAAAATACTTTTGGAAAGAAATTGAAATATTCAACCAAATGACAAGTCGCAGTAAGGATTTTCTTTAAAAAATGCTGATGTAGTATTAAAAGTAAAGTGATATGGAGAGTTGCTAATGTAAATCTTTATTAAAGATAACCAAATTTAGTACCGTCATATGCCTCTGCTGCCAGTTTGTACTCAAACATAGATGACAGTTTCTTAGATGAGAGTGGGTTCTTTTGCACACTGCAACCATGAATCAGATGCTCTGGTAACAGGCGAAACAAATTGAAAAGCAGGTTGCTTAAATGTCCGCTGTCCCTGTAAAATAATCCCATGTTAAGAAAAGTTTTTATGATGAAATAAACGTTTAAATGATTCCAATGATGAAAAATGTATCCAACCTTAGCCATTGAGCATAATGGCAGCGAAGTTCTGAAACTGCCAATCTGCACATTTCAAGTATAATTTTCCAGTGCAGGAAGTAAGCCACTGTGTAAGTGTATGTATCAGTAAATGGTTGAACCATGCAACTGTCACCAATCCTGAAAAAAAATATTATAATACTTGAATTTTACTGAATGAACAAATTTTTAGACAAAAATAGCAACAATCCTCTTTTCTATCTAGTAACTTAGACATTTTTGAAGGGACAAACATTTTTTACATCTGCTGCCTTAATTTTGGTCATCTTAGGTATTTTCAACAATCGACAGAGAAGTGAGAGGGGTTAATTTCCAGCAATACGGTTTAGCCTGGCAGCTCTTTTCAGCGCTTATTCTTTTCGTATTTCCCATAGATCAAAGGAAGACAATTCAACATTCTGTGAGCTTACTAATTATTCTGTTAAATAACACAACAGTTTCAAATGCAACAATATAAATATAGCACTTTTCTAATGCAATCACACCCATTCCCAAAAAGGGAAGAAAGGACAAATTAAAATTGGATAAATATTATTAAAATTTAAAACCATCATTATTTAATTAAGGATTTATAATTTTCTATTAAATAATCAATGCCCGAGTCTAAATGGAACCTTCATAGAAGCAATATAAAAATTAATTAATTTGAGAAAATAATAATAGTTCGTTAGAAAAGGGTTTAATAAAAAATATATCCAAAAAACTAAGTGAAATTGAAGTTTTTAGTGTATCTAGAAACAAAACATAGTTATTGTATACTTAATTTTCTTTACATGAGTAAAAACAGAATTTTAACGAACAAGAAAAATTGTTCCTCGGATCAAATAGCTTTCTCCAAGCCTAGGAAGGAGGGAAGCAATCTGCATATAAAATTATTAATGATACATCTTTTCCATTTCTCATTTTATCATCCTTTGCTCCCTGTAACATTAAAAGTGGGCACAGTATTTATATTTTCCCAATTCAAACATCTTGAAATTATTTTTATGGTTCCATAGGTAAAGCGTTCTTTTTATTTCAGTACATTAGATAGTAGCACAGTAATTACCTGAAGTCCATAAGCATGGTGTCTACCACAGACTGCACTTCGCTCAACTTTTCTTGCATGTTAGAGCACGACAGCTTCACATACACTTTTTCCATATCAGACCCATCTGATAAGACAGTCTTCATGTCCTCAGCCAACATATTTGGCAACAACCTAAAAGAATAAACATTTTGGCAGGTTTACAAATACAGTAGCATTCAAAATTTAAGTATCACCTTTTGGCATTTATGATTGATCAAAGGAAATCTAATTTGAGGAAAGCCATTTTTAAAACAAAACATATATGTTCTGCTCTAGTAGCTTAGCAGAAGAATGACTCTGGGTGGAATCACATGTTAAATTAAAGTTCAATTATAAGTCACATTGTAAATATTTCACTTCAGTTTAAAGGTAAAATACCATATTTCCTCAAAAATAAAGCACAACCATTTAGGCCTCATTACGGCTCAAAAATTGGGGTGCGTGCGTGTGCGTTGGAATCGACAGCACACTAGATTCAGGCACAATACTATTGGTGCAAATGTCCTGTAGCACAGGGCCGGCTAGATCCTCAGCTAACCCTGATTCTATACAACTCGTCAAACGTTCCACCAATGCACTATCGATGTTTTCACTGTAAGAGCCCTCTAAGACTATGGATTAAACTGTCAGCCAATAGTTTTTAAATGAAGGGAATTGGCTAGCCCAACAAACTTTTTAAGTGATCGATTTGGAATTGGTTAACATGTGCAATTACGTAAGACTTTTGGCACAGACTACCATCAGCATTTCGTATACAGTGTATAGGTTTATAAATATATGTATAAAGAATCATATATGTGTATAGTACACACAAATATAGTGCTGCAAATAGCATGGCCACATGTCTTAAGGTGCGCATTACAATTGCAGGTATATGGTTTTTCTATTGCTGATATTTTGGAGTGTGCAATACATTCCATGGTGCTTTTTTTTAGTAAATACGGTACATGGAGTATCCCAGATAAAAAATAAATGGTACCAAGATTGTTTTGAAATTTGGATTTACTTCAGTAAAAATGATTCAATGGTGTCAATGGAAACAGAAATACACAGACTCAGAAAAGTTACATTTTACTAAAACTGGCACCATAGAAGATGAGAAATTTTCCAACAACAGTCAATCAAACAAAGGTTCTGGTTATTTTAAGTTTCATCTTAGATATTACCATTCATTTCATTATATATTATCTCTACCAAATTATTACCAATATTAATTTTCAAAGAATTTTTCGAAGAGCACTATGGTTTCAGGTTAGATGGAAGAGGAGACTTTTTAGTCTCAATCTCGCCTAATAAAGACCCTAATAATAATAATAATTCCCTATCCTGCAGGGATGTAGCTGAAAATATTTTCAAATCTGTATCAAAGTAATTAGAAATTCCGGCCATATGTTTCAAATAGTAGAGACGCCTGGTATCAAACCCAGGATCTTTTGGAAGATGTGAATACATATAACACCCTGGTAGAAATAAAACTTATTTAATTCAAATTTTGAAGTCAATATGCTACTGGAAAGATACTAAAATAAGACTTCCTTATCCCCACATAAATGCATAGGGTAATGTAAAGGGCTCTCTGGGATTGAACCAAGCACCATCAGAGAAACCTTGCACAGAGTATATGAAATTTATTTATGGTCTCTATTCATATTTGGTTTCAAGTTTACATGTTCTTGGGAAAGGGTTAAAAAAAAATCTTACTAAGGTGTTTAAAGTCACCTGGTGTCGAACCCAGGACTAATTGGCATACGTGAATACCAATTATAACTTGCTTGGACTTGAACTTATTTGATGCCAAGTTTGAAGTCAATATCATACCGGGAATGTCCTAAAATAAGACTCTGTTATCCCCTTATGAAATGCATAGGGTAATGTAAATGGTTCCCTGGGATCGAACCAAGGACCGCCAGGGAACAATTAAACAGCGTATATAAATTGTATTTATGATTTCTATTCACATGCCGGGTTTCAAGTTTCCATGTTATTGGGAAGGGATTTGTTTTTATCTTAAAAATCACCATAATGCATTTTAAATGGGAGAATATTTTCCCTGAGCTAGCATCAAACCAAGGATAATCCTCGGGAAGTGCCTCAAAAAGTTTTTCAAAAATCACCGCAATGCATCCTTATGGAAAAAATTGGGATTTGGGGCCTTCTGGCATCAAACCCATGACACTGAGGTTCAAAGTCGCTTTTTTTCTGGAGGTTATATGCTATTGCCAGAACATCGTAAAGTTTTAAGTCAGTGACGCATGTGGAACATGGTCAGAATTTTGATCCCCAGTGAATGAGTGAGTGTATAAATAGGTATATCCAGAGAAACGTCTTTATATAATAGATATACTCTGCCATCAGCTTAAACTCGCCACCATGGTCATCGTGCGAGATAGCTTGACACCAGAGAGTAATATTCGCTATGTTGTATTTACGCAATGAATAAAAGTGTTCTGCAAAAGTTATCAGTGTTTTATTTCAAAGTTTCAAATTCTCCTTTCAATATTAATAAATAATAACATACTAAGAATTCGGTCAACATTTGTGCATTTATATGGAAAAACAGCAAATGCAAAGATATTCATTTAATTCATTTTCTTTCGCTTGAATGATATCAGTGAAAGAAATTACTAGATAAAAGAAAATGACATACTTGAGAATAAGATGATATGCACCAGTCTGCAAGGGGACTTCAGTAGACTGAAGATAAGCACTGAGTTTGCAAGCCAGGTAACTTGCTTTACAATCACCAGTGTAGTCAGCGAGGAAAGGAAATGGACTGTCCTTGACATATCCAGTTGGAATAATTTTAACAGGCCTCACCACGTCCTCGAAAAGCAACTTCTCAAGGTGTCCCCACACTGAACTGGAGCTTATTTTGTTCTCTAAAAAGGATAAATTGTAAACATGGAGATACAATTAAATTTCAGACACAGCTGGAAGAGGATTCAATGATAAAAATAGTTAATTAAAAATTATTATTCTTGACAGGTTATTTCCAAACTAAATTTTTCTAATTTTAATCTTGCTGAGAAAGAAAATTCTATGTTAATTAGAATATATACACACCATTCATGATACGTAATATAGGTGTTCTTTGTCTGTCAGGATTTAAGATGTTAGGATACATAAAAATGCCATTCCCAAAATTGAAACAAATATGCTTGCATCAATACCAAATGATTTCTTCCCTTACTCCAACATTTCTTGAATCTAGTGATAACAGACTCAGTAACCAGTTACTCATTGTGTCATTTTTTGCATCTGAGAAATTTTCCTAGAAATATATCCAACATCTGATAACTTGGGAGGAAAATCTTTCTTTATGTATTCATATTGCGGGTATCCAGTATATTTTCGATCCTAGACTAGTAAAATTAGAGCCTCCCTTTGAAAGCATGCAGGGGAAACTCTTTCATTAGGCTAACTCAACATCTCTTCCTCATCATGAAGCCAAGGTAAACTCTCTTATTGCACTCATATTGCTAGGGAATTATTTATTGAGCTTATTAATAATATGAAGTGCTCCCTTAGCCTTCCTTCCCTGATCAATTCTTCCTTTTGTTGATCCAATTGCCCAATCCAAAGGGACATTTTTAAGTTTACCATAAATCTCTGTGGAAAAACGGACTTGAAAAAACTCTGATGGGGCTGGGAATCGAACCAGGGATCTTCCTCTATGCAGGAGGCTGCCTTAACCATCTAGGCTCCCTGGCCAGAACAAAGAACAACAGTGTGGTTGGGTATCTCCATTACAGAATTTTTGACCTCAAAAGGCATCCCTGTTGTTCCCCAGTCCCCCTTTTCATCTGATCTGAGTCTTTGTGGCTTCCTTCTTTTCTCAAAATTGAAAAATTTCTTAAAAGGACATCATTTTGGGACTCGGGATAACATTCAAAAGAATATGACCGACATGTTGAAGGCCCTACCAGTTGAAGCATTTCAGCGCTGCTACCAACATTGGCAGCGATGCCTCTGCCAGTGTATAGCTGCTACTAATACTTTAAAGGGAATAATATTGCTGTTTGAAAAATAATCAGTCTCAGCACTTTTCTCACACACCTCGTATGCCTTTCATTTGTCGAAGTTTGATTACTACAAATATTAATAAATTCCAGAAAAATCACATGATGCAATTTCCTGCATGGAGCCAAAATCTCAACACCATAAAAAATGTTTAGGCATTCATAATGAGAGAGGGTACTTCAGGGAACCCATAATATAGACATAAATCTTTGATTGTTCTAATATATAATGAAAACCCTCCCTCTCCTAAAAATATGAAGATTCAATAGCATTATGGAGGCCTATGACTGAGCTGAATATCTTTTTCATGATTTTCTGCATGTAGGGCCAAACATAAGGAAATAAATATGAAATTCCTTGGAACTTTGCACAAGAAATTTTACTTCAAGACTGGTTTCAACATTTGCAAGTCATCTTCATGTAAAAGACACCATACATTTTTCAATTTATACAAAATAAACGTAGGGAAAACTGAAATTGAAAGTAGATTTCTACTTTTCTACAAAGGTTTTTAGTCAGGAACTGGGAAAAACTATTAACTTCAGACACTGATTAAATATTAAGGGGCACTGCTCTAAATCAAAAGCTGTATTTCCGGTAAAGTCTTCATATAATTACCTTACTGGCACTAAATTTATTTCATTATGGCATTCTAACAAGTTAAGTTAGATCATATTCATTCATAGTGCCAGTAAAGCAATAATAGTATGATTGTACGGGAAATATAGCATTAGATTTACAGCAGTGTTACTATGGAAAACCCTAAGTCCTGATGAATTACAAATTGCGTTAAAATGGAAATTACAGCAATTTGCAACATGCATTAATTGCCAGAATTTGACAAATTTACATTATATGTAGATAAGCTAATTGTTAGCACAAGATACCTGTCATCACCAAAAACACTCTGATCACAGGATGATATATCTCGGGAGCATAGACATTCCTCCACTCGCTGATGAAATCATCAGAAAAATGAGATACGCTCTCCCTTTGGTCTCCTTCAACGCTTTCAATGATTGACGCCAGCAAACGGAAGATCGATGAGATCAAACCAGAATGATCAATTGAACGCCACCAAACTGAGGATGAGATCAAAGTAGAACACTTTTAAATGAAATTATGTCAAAGATATTACAATTTAATCCTAACATTAATATTAACTTCTATTTATAATTTAGATATTTGAAGTATTCATTTTTATCTGATGAGGTTTGCCTCACATCCAATGTTCCACAGGGAAGTGTATTAGGACCAATTTCGTTCCTGATATATATTAACGATGTTTTGGATAATGTAAAATGCAAGGTTAGGTTATTCACTGATGGTACAGTAGTGTATAGAGGGATTGAAACTCAAGATGACACTGGTTGTTTGCAGAACGATCTGAATATTATTTTGGGTTGGTGTAGTTAGTTGGCAGCTTGAGCTGAATGTAAAGAAGTGCATTTCCATGACTTTCATGTGGTCCACTAACATTACCTGTGTACCGTATAGAATTTAACACTAAAAGGATGGCAGCGGTCATTTGGACAGAATTTTACTTAAGAAATTTTTAACTAAAAATTTTTGAATTTTTTGAAACTCATTGACTTTGTTTGATTCTATTCCAAATTTAATATGATATAAAGAAAATTTTGTTAGTGATTATGTGGTAGTTTTTACATCAAGTTATACCTAGAAGGATGGCCTACTTTTAAAAATCGTGATTTAATATTTTATAAATCTCAAAGACCTTAATTTTAATAACAAGTACTTTTCTTATTTTTATCAGCTTTCATTATAATGTACTTCTACTGTATATAGGTATACTTGGATAAGCGTCTATATATAATGGATGAGAGATAATTTAGATAATTTATAAGATGATTTTTGTCATAATTAGTAATGGGTTATATCACCTTACCTTTTTCATCACTGAGGTCTTCAACAGCAGAAGCAATATGCTGAGCCCACTTGACCACTGAACACAGCACCGTATCCCAGTCCTGTGGAGACAGCATCTTCATCCAATCCCCCTTCACACAAGCTTCCAGAAAATCAGCCATCTCTATCACCATACAGACATCCTTGTGGCTCAAACATGACAAGATTCTGTTAAAGATTCACAATTATTTACTAAATTATTCTATTTCCAAGGTAAGGTAGCTTTCAAGTGTTGTATCCAATGCACAAAACATTTTTATTATAGTAGAAAAAGATACTGTAAAACAAATACCTCCCAGTCACACTATTCTTTTTCAAGAGTTTCAATAGAGGCTGTAGATTTCAAAATGCATAAGTTGCTGTTTCTTGAAGGCAAGATTCTGAGTCATGTTTCTGGTTGTTTTAATTAATTTTTATTTGAAGTCATTGGACTATTTATAGCTTTAGAAGCTTCATTTTGAAAAGTTTTAATTAGAATCTCATTAAAAGATTTGAGACCTCTTCGAAATGGATGTAACATGGATAATAATAACTATCTGAATAGTAAAGAAAAAGAGCTACAGTGCAAATGGTAAGGAATTTGGTACAAAATATGGTTTGGTAAAGAACTAACAGGGAATATTGCTGAAAAAGTATTTAGGGAGTAAGAAATTAATTATAAAAATAAAGTAGCAAACGAAAAGAATAAAGAAAAATAGAATCTTCGGAAGAATTAAAGTGGTCAACATCCCTTCATAAGTCCACAATAAATACCAAAAGGTGCAAAGAGGTTGTCAAGAAGAAAGCAAGCTTAAAATTATTAGGTAAACTTCATTATTTTAGTTTTTTTACATTGATTTTCATTCCAAACTCCCTCCTTTTTTGTTAAAAGCATTTACTATGACTTGCAAACCCTTTTCAGAGTCACATACAATAGCATTATTATCCGCATACCTTACAGACTTCATTACTTCCCCACCAGCTTTTACTCCTCTATGAAAATTTTAATTATCAGACATAGAAAATTTGTGTGAAAAAATATACGTTAGAGCTATTATGCCACAAGCATTTTGAAGCTGATATACATAGATAAAACAAGACATACAAGTTAAAGAGGATATTTACCCAGAGAAGACAACACATTCTCCAGAGAGCCTTTTCATGGTGACGCATTCTAAAGCCCTTTTAATGGTATTCTGAAGTGAACTACCTTCAACGTTGTCTCGACTGTTTCGCAGAGCGCATGCTAACACTGACAGTGAACCTTGAGGCCAAGCTCTCTCATCATCCACTTGATTGGCTCCTTTGGTTGTCTGCAATTTGTCTGCAAATTCTGATGATATCTCTTCGAGGACTTCTCCACTTAGTAGCATTGAAAAAATCTACATGAATGCCCAAATGAAATAAATTAATGCATAGTCTGACATATAAATGTATGGAATTAGCGCATAATTTTTGCATGACTCATCATATTTTCGATAAAAACTAATGTAATACAACTGGCTATGAGGGCTAACATTATGCCTTAAAATCTGAACACTGTAATTAGCATGCTGCCCTAAGCCTCATCAGTTGGGAGTGCATAGGCACAACATGGACTCTCCAAAAGATTTCCTTGTCCATATTAAACCTGATAAGCAGGCACCTAAGCATGTCTTCACTATATGTCTTTTGCTTCAGACCCATGCACACACCTTATACACTATTATTTACTCTAAAAACTATGCATTTCTCTAGCATCTTATTGGACTCAATCATATCTGTTTGCAGCTCTAAAATTATTAATGGTATTCAATTTTGAAGTAAATCAATTGCAATCCATTAATTGGTTGCTATAAAACAGTAGTTGGTGAGGACATTCGTAAGGGGAGGTTCAGACAAGGTCATTAGCTGAGGAAAGTAATTACTATACCAAGGCGAAGGCCAAGCTGGTATTTATTACACCAAGAATACATTTAATAATTGAAATAAACAATTTTATCTAAACAAATACAAGATATTTTTAGGCAAGGAAAAAATTAATAATGATCTCTTGGAAAGATATGAACAGATTTCTATTTAAAGATTATTTCGGATGTATTAAGGTAATAACTCACCTGAATTAGTTGAACATGAAGAAGAGAATCTAGATGAGGGTCTAACCTCAAATTTTGAAAAATATTCAACATGTCCTTTTCAGAAAGAATATCTGATGATAAATATTTGAAGTTCCAAAATCCTATTCCCTTATCTTCACTTATCCTGAAATAATTAGAATAAAGCAGTTTAATCTACAATTAATTACAGTGACCTGAATGAATGAACAAACACAAAGAATGCTTCCTGCAAAAAGGGTGTTAATGCAGTTGAAAGAACTCACCTTGACAAAATGCAATTCTTCAGTTGCTCAACATCAGCATCGCCCATGGTTGCAATGAAACTTTTAAGACCACTTTTCAATAATTTGCTCTTGGGGTTGATTTTTGAGCTCAAAACATCCTAAAAAAAGTTTTAAATATATACCATAAAAATGTATACTTCTTTACCTGAACAATACTGAAAAATAAGTAGGAAACTCATCGTTTATGAGGAAAATTTCATAAAGAAAGAGTTAGAATGCACAGGAAATCACTTAAGTGAACTGCATGCCTTGAGCCAACCTTAGGAGAGAATTTATAAGAGGTGTAATTTAAGTACAAAATGATTTAACAAAGGATTCTAAACAAACAAAACTTGATTGGTTCATATGAAAGACTGACACTTTTGTATATAGTGCTGAAATGGTGTCATCTATGCAGGTTAACTGTTCTCTAACAAGAGGAGAACTGTTCATACAATTCGTTCATTTTGATAGTTTGGTGGAAAATGAGCCCTAACCTGATTTTTCTGCACAACATGAATAGGTATCCAAATACAAACTCTAATTGAGTCAGTCAGACAGTTTGGCCATTATAACACATGACAGAGATATTGAATTATATATTATAAAGCAATGCATGTATAAATGATATTATTCATATCAGCAATTTGAGTAAATGATAATATAAATGTTGAATTGAATATACTTGAATAAAAGTATATTTTTGAGTAATAAAAAGTGAGACCCCTTGAAAATAAACCCTAAGAGATAAGGGATATGATCATACAGGAATTTTGAGAGCAATAACTAACATGAGAGCAGGAGAACTTTTTAGAAAATGCAGTAGAACAATATTGTTCAAAAAACAAATTCAATCAAAGGTTCTCTCATATTTGAAAGGAAAAATACTTGGAGAAATATGTGAGTATTAGATGGTAGAATATAGTGTAATGTGCATAAAAACATGACCAATGATTAAAGGAAATGAATTCTGAAAATCAATAAAAGCCAGAAACAACCATTTGAGTGTAGTGTTTACTTGGCAATGAAGCAGCAAAATGTAGACATGCCAGGAAAGACTAATAAACTAAATGCTATCCAAATGGATTATATGCGCAGCACATATTATAAAAACAGGTGAGATGTTTATCAGCAATAACTGGGCAATGAATAAATGCTATTAAAAGAGAAACTTGTAGATCAGTATTAAATACTTTACATTAGTTTTGACATACCAACAAAATGAACATAAGCAGAATGACAAAGATGATGTCTGCAAACAATCAGTGAATTCATGCCAAAGGGATTAGTGATTCTTAAATTGATTGCTAAAGGGAACAATACAACTGACATGTAAGCAAACAGGTATATTCACCCAATTCACTAATAAAATTAAACCTTAGTTTTCACAAAATTTATGATTTACTTAAAAACAAAGTATACAAAGGCTTCACTTGTTATTGTACTTTAAACAGGTTACAACTCATTAAATTTAGAATTTGCTGCCTAATAAGCAGACTGAGAGAGAAGAGAAATAACATTTCAAGAAATGTAAAAATGTTTAGGGATATTTAAAATCCAATCTGCAAGTGAATAAGCAAAAGCTTATGAAGAGTAAAAATGAGACGATAAGGGAGCTGAGATGTGACTATGACAAAGAATAACACACATTTCACATTAAAAATTATGAAATATTAAATAGCCAACTGGAAACTATATAAGAACTTCCAAGGTCCTCAGCTCTTAAGTTGTATGATTAGATTTAGTAAGTATTTGTCCTTAGTTGTTAAATTGTAGATAATTATTAAAACAAAAAAGTGATGCAATATTATATTCATTTTGCCTTCATTAACACAATGAAGGATGAACATCAAAGACTACGATAAATTCTCACTTCGCAAATATCCAATAAATAGAAGTAACAACACATTATCATTAAGTGTTTTTAAACTCTTTCTATGGATGAAATTCAGAATTATGTTTTTGTTTAAAACCAAATTTACTTACATTTTTAAAATTTAGTGAAATCAATTTGCACAGAGCAAAGGTTTCCAAAGCTTCCACAACATGGCATGAAAACTTTTCTGTAAGCAGAGCACTGCAATCTAAACACTTGCTACTTTCTGAGTCATCTTCATTGGGCTCCTCTTGCAACTCTGTGAGCACAGTGACAATGTATGTCGATGCTGTGACCAAAGCCAAAAATTCCTCTGGATCTCCCTCGTGAATAAAAACTTCACTGCGAGGGCAAATTGAATTCCTGAAGAACTCTGCTCCAATGCACATGTCCAAGACAGTGTTCTTGGCAGCCTTTTTGCTCTCCAATGCATCCATTACAGAATGGAAGAATATGTTACATAGTGAGGCAAGAATAGATTTTCTTTGTTGCAAGTCTGAGAGATAAGCTGTTGATACTTTCATGAAAGTGACTGTCTGCATTGCTATTCCCTCTGTCCAAGATGCCCCATTCAACATTTCACACGCTGAGCTTGCAAATTTTTTTACCACTTCCAGAAAGGGATTGATGTCTTTCTGGATCTGCAAGGTCTGTGCCATGGATGAAATGAGAAGTTGCCACGAGGAGCCAAGAAGTGCCAGGGTAGAAGTTGATAGGGCAACTGATTGCATCAGGCCAGTGCAACAAGTTGAGAACATTGAAACTGCCAATTCACACAGTACACAGCCTAGAAGAAAAGAGGGCAATTCAAAGGCTTATTTAAACAATTCAAAGGTTACTTAAATGCAGAATTTGATGTCACTGATAGAATAAAAGAAACTCATTTCATTGGCAAATATTAGAACAACAGGTGACCTTAATTGGTAAGGAACCATCCCATGCCTTTGTACAGGTATCCCTTGCCAGTTGGCAAAACTTCCATTGGCAACCATTACATATAAGGGAAATAAGAGTTTAGGTTTTGTGAGTCGCAATACTATGAGTGAAACTTAGCATAACTTCATTTTCCCTGTATCAAAACACACATACATGCGTATAGATGTGTTTCCTACTAAATTATGATAGCTCATTTCCTCTGTCGAATCACTTCAATTAAAGCCCACCCCAACCATCAAAAGCACCTCCGTGTTTGTTTTCAACCCAGCTTACATTTTCCATGCCAAATCCACATCTCAAAGGCACATTTGACACAATAAAGGGGATCCCATCGGATGTAATCCAAGGTACCATGGCTTCAGCTATAGGAATGACTGTACTTGATGGTATTCATTAGTCAAATCGTGCGTGATCTAAAATCTAAACAATTAGGCGTGTTGTGTCACCGCAGCAGACTAAAATCACAACTAAGCATTGATATTATTTTCCAATAAATTTTGACGTTTGGATGAAAAAATGCCAAAATGGCCACAGAAGATTAAAATTAATTCTCACACCACGATTGGCAAAAGTAAAAAATTAGGTGTCACAAATTCTTGAATCTACCATGAGGGCTGCTGCATTTGGCAACACTGTGGTTTATGAGGGATGACCCTGCAATTGCGAAGACTGGGTCTCAAAAAAATTAACAGCAGTTGGCAAAACCCCAGCTGATAAGGGATACCTGTATTTCAATGGCAGCTACGACGAAAACATCCATCACTAGGAATAGGAAAAGTTGAAACCAAAGTTTATCCTCTTGATATAACACCAGATGATCTGAACAAATTTTTTATAAATAATTATGCGCAAATTTCTCCCAAGGACAAAGATGAAGCATTAAATTAAATTAGTAACCGAACACCTACAGATATACCCAAATTTCAATTTGACCTTCTATCTAATAATGACGTGAGAAAATCCTTGCTAGCTATAAAATCTTCAACCCCAGGCATAGATGATATCCCTATCAACATCATTCACAAAATAATACCTGTCCTTCCTTTTATCACTCATGTCTTTAACATCTCACTTATGGGGTTTTTCCAAGCCATTGAAAGATATCTATAGTTCAGCCTATCCCTAAAGTCGCTTCCCTTTTGTCTGTAAATGACTTTCATCAGATAAGTATCTTACCTTCCCTATCCAAAAGTCTCCAGCATATTGTTCACTAGCGATTGACAAAATTCCTTACTGTAAACCATCTCTTCGATCCACATCAATCCGGCTTTAGGCGTTACCATAGCACAGTAACTGCTCTCACCAAGGTCACGGATGACATAAAGCTTGCAATAGACAGCATGAAAATCCCCATCCTTGTGCTTAACGATCTAAGCAAGGCTTATCACATTACCTCTCTTCTGAAAGAACTAATTTGGCTACAACTCGACTCCAGAGAAAAGCTACAAACACTTAACCTTGTACACAAAATAATCAATGTTGTCCCACGTATCTCTCTTCGTACATCAATGACCTCAAGAGCACTCATACCTTCGCTCTTCAGGCAAGCTAATGACTCCTCCTCATAGAGCCGAAATCTGTTCTTAATCTTTTATTGTTCTTGGAGCAAGTATTGGAATGAACTACCCAACCACAATCTCAAATGTCTTTCACTTCCTTACTTCAAATGGAGTCTCAAAAATACCAATTAACAAGGAGAATTGATATCTTTTCACCACACACTTTTCATGTCTGCTATAGTAATTAATATTAGTTATCTTTTAAGGTTAGGTGTAAGAGAGGCCCTTACCTTGCCTTGGGCCTAACCTCAACAAATAAAGTTTTATTACAATTATTATTTTTGTCTCTGATTTAAATCTTTAAAATGATACAGTTAGGGCTCATTGAATGCAATAGCGCATTATTGTAACCAAGAAAGAAGAAAAATCAATAAAAAATTAATGAGGGGTTTTTTCATTCAGCGATGTCTTCCCACGAAGACATCTTCAAATATCAACATCATTATGAAGAAAAACTTACCACCAGGTTGAAGTTTTGGGTCTTGATTGATATCCGTAAGTAGGAGCACTAAAGCATCTCTTTCAAAGAGAGCGCAAGTCAGCTCGGCCACAAATTTTGCAGATGAGTTAGGATCAGCACCAGTTGGAGGAACTTCAAGAGCATCACGCAGAATCTTTAAAATGCCAGTCAATGTTTCCGTGGCCATTGGAAAATCTAAAAAGTAAGAAAAAAATATGGTAACAATGTACATTGTTATTAATAGAAAATGGATCACATACTATTAGATCCCTAATAGGGGGCTCTAAAGTTTTTTATTTAATCATTCTTTTCATTGTTTTTTTTTGATAAAGATACAACAAATTTCCAAAGTAAAATGTCCATTATTCTCTATTAATTCTTATAAAATTCATGAGAATGACTTAGGAAAAATTAAGAGGTAGCATCTCACATCAGGAGGTGAAATATCTTGACACAGCTATGAGTGAGTATTATAAAATATGCTAAGATAAAATAGCTCTTACCTCCATCACTCATTCTAGAGAAACAGCTCTTAAACATGTCTAAGGTTACTTGAAAGTCATCCTTATCTATATGCCCATCAAGAGTTTTATTGAGGGCATCCTTGATGATTCTGAGGAGAATTTCAGCAAGCTGAGAACTTTTCAGCCATGTTTTAATACTGGGATCGTCATAATGAGAACTGATTGCATTCACTATACACCACTGCAACACCACATTATTCAGCTGCAATATAGACAAACACAGCAAAATCATAAGTGATACACAACCAATGTATGTGAAAATATTCATAAATATTATAGATTCAAATATTACAAGCGAGAAACAGTAACCAATAGTTTTAAATTTGTTAATATTTCCCTTAAGACCTCTTAACCCACCATTACTTTATTTTATAGCCAATCCACACAGCATGATTTCTTCCCACTCTTTTTAACATTAATATAAAATTTATTTCCATAACATGGGTCTCCATCTTGTTTTACAATTGGCTACACAAGCTCTCCATTGCAAAATAAATTGAATGAAACCTGATTAATGCACAATAACTCAGCTCACACTGTCATTCTGGCTTAGATATGTTATAACAAAGGATATTTATCATTTAAATAAGACTTGTTGAGTAATGTTTTTTCAAGAAATGGAATGCATACATATTACTATAAAGATATGGAAAACCTATAGTTAATTAACTCCTAATTACCAAGTAGTTCCCCAGCTGAATGTCTATGTAAGACCTCTGAAGCTGAAAATATCGCAATAGTAATTAGTGATTTAAAAAACTCATAAATTATACAATCCAATAAAAAATAAACAAATAATAAAATCTGAAAATATCCATAATTTATCATCAAAATCCAATCCCTTGATCAAATTTAGTAGGTAATTTAAATTTAACATTAACATTTAAACCCTGCAATCCGCCAATGGTGCATGGCAGGGGGTATTAATGACTGACATCCCTATCAAACTTGGAGAGCTTCTCTAATACTTCTCAGAAAAACAACCAGACTATCTGTACTGGCAATTACTTCCCTGTGTCACTTTATTGTTTTCTCTCGAATATCGCAAAGTTTATAACTTGGATAACAATATAAGTTATCTCCTTCACAAAAACAGTAGTGATAAATTTATCAAAAAGCTTCCGTCGATACTCAAGTCTTCTATCACTAGAGAGTTCCATCCGAGGGATTCTATCATAGCTGAAACACTTCTGTCAAATCTGAAATCTCCCTTGAGGAACCTTGCTGCTCTAAGTTGAACCATCTCAAGATCGGAAATTAATCCTACTTCGCGAGGATCCCAAAAATTCTGTCCAACGCAACTCGCTGCAATCTGCCTCCGAGAAATGACTTTATCCATTCAACAACTTTTCCATTAATCCCGTAATCCATCAACTTAAGAATCAATTTTACATGCGATACTCCATTGAAAGCTTTTCTGAAATCTAGAAATATGGCGTCTGTTTTTATACCCTTATCAGTTACTTTAACTATATCGTACAGAAAAAGGGCTAACTGGGTATCACATGACCTACCTTTACAGAAACCGTGTTGACATTGACTGATTGCCCCCTTATCACATAGGAAATGCGCTATTGAACTCGCTATAATGTATTCGATAGTCTTACAAAAAATTTTCATTAAAGATTAAAGATATTGGACAATAATCTTCCGGTTTCAAGGAATGTCCTTTCTTAGGAATCCGAGTGATATGCGCTCTTCTCCACGACATTGGTGCAACGCCTTCGTCCAAGGTTTTCCTATAGAATACGAAAAGAAGGGGAGCAAGCTTATTCGCCAGTGTTTGAATGGCGAGTGATGGTATACCATCTGATCCTGGTGCTTTCTTCTTGTCTACTTGTCGCAACAACTTTCCTATTCCATCCACCAACATCTCGAATGGTTCCATCTTTGAATCAATCCACATGGAAAAATTGCTTGTGAATCCATCGTCTTAAGTAAAGCTTTTCCGGTAGTGTTGATTATTGGATTCACTTCTCCTACCAATTCAGTAATCATTAAACCCATTTGGGGCTGGGTACTGAAGACTTACCTCCTCCAGATTCTCAGACATAAGACCAAAATTCCTTCTGGTCCCCTCCTAAAGACTCAAAAAGGGTAGTAGATCTATATTTCTGAAACTCATTCTGCGATTCATCCTTAACCAATCTTTGCACCTCCACATATTTTTGCAGATCAAAATCAAAGTCTACTCCAATTTTCTCCAGCTTCTTCATCCGTGTGTGCAAAATCCTTTGCTTCCTCACAACTTAGGTTTCATCCATCGCAGATCCTTACACTCCCTAATGGTTTTAATTGGAACAAACCTAGCTAAGCTTTCTCTAAATATTCGGAGAAATTCTATCCAGCTATCGTCAATAGTATTACCACAATTCAGTAATGCAGGGTAGTATGCTGGGGCATTGTTATTTTTAGCATTTATTATCGATATGCAGAAAGTAATATAATCTCATATACTCTCACGATTGTAGAAGTTGTAAAAGGGAAAAGTAATTGCAGTATTTACAAAATTATTTTGATGGATTAAATAATGTCGTCACCTTGAACAAATTGGATATCAATGCAGGTAAATGTAATTCTTAGTTTGAAGAAGAGCAAATTTCAGTATACTTACATAATTGGTGGTAATATTTTAGTGAGGGAAAAGAAGGCAAATACTTTGATGTTACTTTCAATAGAGATCTAAAATGAAATGCGCACAAAGACAACATAATATCCAAAGCCGATAAAACATAACATTTTTCAATGCATACTCTTAAAAAAATCAAACTATAAAATAAAAGAACCTGTGAAAAAATATCTATGGTTAAGTCTGTACTAGAAGACAGTGAATTTTCATGGAAACCTTACCAAATAAGAGTTACAAATAAATTGTTTTAAATGCAATGAAGAGTTAGTATGATATGTTTGTGTTAAGGAAATATGAAAATTGTAGCAGCATCAGTCACATTATAAAAGAATAAGGTTGGAAGAGTGTAGAAGTCAGGAGGAAGAAAAAGGTTTTTTCAGACTTGTATAAAAATTCTCTAAAATATGCTGAAAAGTGGCACTAATTATGTTCTCTCATTATGGAATGCTTAGAAAAGTATTACTTGTACAGTAATTGTGCCCCAAATACACAGACAAGATCTGCTTCAAGCATTCTGGCTTGAAGAGGAAAGCAAGCACAAACTACCTCACTCCTCATCCTGAATAGAAGACCACATTTCCCTTGTGAGCTATTGGCAGCAAAGTTTATAGGCAGTAAGGTATAACTGACCTTAGAGCTGACTACACACATACCCAAATGCTAGCAATATGCAAGCAGCTTTTACCTGTAATACCTATAGAGACTATGAGGCAGCGTCATTTGACTCTTCATAAGAAATATTAGAGTAAACTTTAGATAATGAATAAAAACAGTGTAATTTCCCACACTTTTATTTAGCTGACGACCGGTTTCGCTACCGGAGTAGCATCATCTGGCGAAACCGGTCGTCAGCTAAATAAAAGTGTGGGAAATTACACTGTTTTTATTCATTATCTAAAATAGCTTTCCACAAAGTAACGCCTGATCATCTAGATTTCAGAGTAAACTTTATTTCCAAAATGATACCCACATTATTCTGGGGCTTATTTAGCACAATTTCCCACTCTTATAGTTGGGTAAATATGGTAAGTAAGTAAAGTAGACAGAAATCTTACCTCATAAAGTGAGCTCAAGATGATTTCCTTTTTTCCTGTAGTAGGAAGCTGAACCAGTAACAAAAAAAGCACTCTGATTATTTTAGAGATGGGCATGGCTGGATCTTGAAGCCACATTAATAAATCATCTATGGAAAAGGAATCTTCTGAGCCCTCACTCCTGTTCTTGGCCAATTTCAGAACAAGTTCTCGACTATTGAATTTGATAATTAAATCGACCAGAGCCTCAACGTGAGATGGAGATTTAGAAAAGTGGATTTCATCAGCGTAATCATCCAACACATGATGTACTAAATTAAGTACATGTCCCAGCTCTTCCTCATCCCAACAATTCACATTGCAGCTGTATGAACTAGCATCATCAACCTTTAGCTCAGGCTGTGCAAAAGTCACTTTTAAATTTCCCTTTCTTAAAGGTTTGTTAGGATCCTTTAAACACACTATGAATTCTGAATGATTTTTACGTGTCAGGGCAAAATCGTTCTCACTTTCATGTATTTGAATAGAGATCAAATTTGAAATTTCTGACCAGAAACTGAGCACAAGGTCCTTGTAACAGGGAGACTCGGAAGACTTTTTACTCCACGAATAAATCAAAGACGCTGTCTGGGAATACAGTGGCTTGGTACTTAATGTCCATCTCTTATCTGTGAAGGATGTCTTTAAAACAGGGATGAGCTGAAAAAACAAAAGAAAAAACAAGAAATCATTAGTATGCTTTTAATAAAGACAAATAAGAATTATTGGTGAAATGCTTATATATATAGATCTCTAAGTTAAGATCATTTTTTTAATACTTTAATGAGAAAATTAGTTTCCCATATTTTTCATTTACAGATAGTTGACTACATAAATAGTTATTGATTTCAAAAGATAATCAATAAGCAGGTAAAATAATAGTACTTTATTGAAACCGTTTGTGAACACCAAAGATAAATTTCAACCAATGGACAGACCTGGGGTATATAAATAAAACTGTAACGACCGCAATGGTAAATATATATATATATATATATATATATATATATACCATTGCATATACCTCCTCCCACTTTGCAAAACATCTTTTTGAAAACAGCCAATTTTTCACCTGATATTCTAAATTTTCAAACTAAAGGTCTCAATGCACTCAAACAGCTCAAAATCATGCATCACCTCCCCTCTCCCCATTGTTCTCTTAAAAATGAATACCTTTTTCTATCTCCCTCCCACAAGTTAGAATCTAGAATCGCCGCATGGCGCAAAAGATGTCCCGAGGGAGTGAGTGTAGTGAGTAGCGTCAGAAACTTGATGAAGGATAGTTCATCAAGTCCCCAGTTGATTATATTTTGGGCACGTGAATAAAGAAATTGCTTAAATGTACTCTGGAGTCCCTCTGTATTCCCTTTTTTGTGATCCTCATGGACTTACATACGAGTCTCTTAAAAATATAGGTATTACTTTGTACAAAAAAATCACCTCTATGCAATGAAAGATGGTAATAAACAAAAATTCAATTTAAGAATTGCTATAGACAATAGTTGAGTGATTCTTGAATTCAAATACAGAAATTTTTATTGTTTCTTTTCGGCGACGACCCCTCTAGTCAGCATCAGAATTTTTAATTGAGTTCCCACCATATTGGCATCCACCCATGGGATTTGTTTTCATATGATACTTGCCACCAAATCCTCTGGTCCAGGATGCTTGGGAATAAAGTAGATTAAAGCAGTGCTGCTTTGATTCTTGCAGTACACTCTCCCCCTCTTGTCATTGCTTAAGAAGAGTGTGAATGAAAAATATCTCCAGAAAGCAATTTGGTATGAATTAGGATTATCCAATGATATACCATTACTTTTTTATGATTATTGAACAATAATTTTCCAAAGATTATATTAGAGGACACTTTTGTTATGGTTTATGAGTCAATGAAATAATATTTTTGACACAAACAAACAAATATACGCATTCTGAAGCATTTGAATAAGGATTAAAAAACCCCACAATTCCATTCTGTCATACTTGCTGCCCTTCGACAGACATTTAGCATAAGAAATCAGCTATAATGAGTACACTTTATAATGAGTACATTTCCATGTTTTGTCATACCAGAAGATGTGAAGTGATCAAGAAGAAGACCAAAGTACAGGTGGAATAGAGACATCATCAAGTACTTAGGTGTAACATTGCAACGAGAAGCTCAGAACAGAGAAATTTGGGAAGTAATTGGGGAGGCTGACATCCAACACTGGATTAGGGATCTACAAAAAATTGCTTAATTTTGCTGAATTTGCCTTATTTTCTAGTTCCATAGAAGGCATCTCTGCCCCCTGCATTCAAGAAGGTCAGTTTTCATCGCAAGTGGCATCTCCTTATCCATGAAATATTTGCTTTAACCAAACAATTTGCTGTTGAAAATTTGGGAATTTTTTGTCAAAATTTTGAAATTTTGAGGCAAAAATTCTCACAGAAGATAATATTTGATTTGGAATAAATTTATATCAGTACTGTCCATACGGGTGAGCCAAATAAAATATCATATCCAAATATATTTATTTGCAAAGTTCCTTAATACGAAAGAATTAAACCGGAATAACTTTTGGAAAGGAAACTAATTCCATTTTTTAATATTTACCCAACTACACACTTAGTTATTAAAACATAGAAATATGTTCATTTGGAAAAGTTGTTTGTTTTATGTTCTTTTGTCATAGATTACCACAAAGTAACTTGTCATTCGGTTGATTTTATTCGGTACTACTACTTGTCACAATACTAAAATAAAACAATCTTTGGCATCCTAAGATATTGTTTATTTACTATTGAAATGGTAGAGATAACACAAACAATGTCTGGTGGAAAAAGTAATGGATTCCTGATACTAATGTTACCAGCAAGAATCACCCACTTAACTTTCTTAATTTTTAATCGTAACAAAACTTTTTCTAAAATTTTACTTCCAAAAACTTTGGTGTGTCCTTGAAACTATCTCGACGAGAAAAAGAAGAGCGTTGTAAAACCTGTGAAGCACAATCAGACTATCTAACATGTGAAAGAAAATCATAATGAAAAACTGATATGATTAAGGAGTAAGGTTGGATAACAAAGCAAGCTCATCATAGGTTCATTAACCTACTTCAGAGTGAATAAAATTCTTATTTAAACATAAGCTCTCAGTTAAACAACTACCAAGAGGCATATATCCCACTTTTGTTAAACAGGCGCTTACATGGACAAGTGGTGTTCCACATAGTGACAATAGCCTCACTGACCGACCCAAAAAAGCTTTATTATAGAGAAATCCACTATCGCAAATAACAAATAAGATGGAAATTGAATTTAACTTTCGTAAGAAAGCATGTTACTTAACCCAAAGTTGTACAAGAAAAGAAAATTGGCAATATGATTGGGACTTGAACCCAGGTCTCTCACTTTCCAGTCAGGTATTTTAACCAAGTTAAGAATTTTAGTGTAATGGTGAACGACTTTCCAAAACCTAGAAGCATGTGTTACTTCAAACGGACTTACCTGATCAAACAGTAGAGTTTTGCAGAAATTGGGTTCTTCTTTGTGCATCATAATGACATATTTCAGACACTCAATAAATGAGGCTGAAACTGCAACTGACTCTGATTGGCTGAGCTGAACAGATTTTTGCCTAAATCTGAAATTACACAATCACCCAAAATATTTGTAATTTTGATTCAGCTTAAGACATAAAATCAAATTATCAATATTTTTGAAATTTTAATAAATTACAAAACAAACAAAACAATCTTTTTAATTAACACATCTTGTAGTGGAATTCTAAATCACAAAATAAAATTCATTAAGGGGGTCACAGCTTACGGGAAGCATGGCAATAATCTTCATAAGAGGCTTTTTTAAAAGTAAGTACAGTTTTGGCATACAGGATTGTACAAAAATAATTTTAACTTCATAAGAAAGTATGTAATTTAAACTACTTTACTACATAGTTTCCACCTTTGTTCAGGCATTTATCATATCGAACCACACACTTTTGAAACCTCGCTTCATAAAAATCTATTGCCCAATCAAGAAATCCATTGATTATCTCCATTTCTTAGACCCTCATAGTTTTTCGTAGCGCTGATTGCACAAGGACTGCTTCATTTGAAGAAACATGAGGTATTAGAAGGTGCTCGGTTGTGGCTGTAAGGTGGATGACAATTTTTTCAACTGTTCTTACCAATTCCTGATAGATGACAGAACTCCACCCACTCCTTTCTTCGTCATCTACATTTGTTTGCCCTTCATTAAATCATTTTAATTTAATTTTAAAAATTCCCGCTTTCTATACCATTCCATCACACAGTTCACCATAAATCTCACAGATTTGATGATTTATGTTTCTTGCATTGAGGAATTGGATATCTGACCACACTTCACCCTCTCTCACCAACCAAACTCTCCCACCAGTCAGTGGGAGGGTTTTTGAATATGAGTGAATTACACTATCCCTCAGAATCAGCTCATGGATAAAGATGTAATTTGTGCTTAGATTTTCTGTACCTTATCAAGTTTATGTCAAAATCTATAATTATGGCTTTGTGATCGGTAAGTCCAGCAGTTCCCAACTGGTGGATCGGACCACATAGAGGAAGGTTTATGTGGGTGAACCCAAACGTTTGCCTTTGGTGAAAGCAGTCCCGGGTTCGATTCCCGGTGGGAGCCAATGTGCGAAATGACCTAAGCTGTCGAAGCACTTTTAACAATACTACTACTACTATCAGAAAACATCCAATAAACCATCTGAATAACAATATTTGATGGTAAATTATACATACATAAGGAAGGGATACGATACAAATAAAGTGTTTTACTCCAGCATGGACCGTGGAGGTACTTCGATAAGGAAAGGTGGGTCGCCAGCTGAAGAAGGTTGGGAACCACTACGTTAGTCAATCACGTAATCACATTTTTTATATTCACTTGGCAGTGTCCATAAGAAAAAGATCTAAAATGCTTATGTCCCTGGTAGGCTCATCGACTACCTAACAAATATTTTGACAATAAGTTTAACAAGTCTTAAAAGTGTCATTGTCATGAATTCCTTTCTTGGCTATGTGGTTTTACCAACCATTGTCTGGAAGAGTCCCTTCTAATTGATGTTAACTTATTGGTGTTTTTAAGTGAGTAAAAGTATAATTCTTTGTTTAGGTTATGCCAAACCTGATGCAAAAAGTTGGGCAGCCGGTAAAAGGCCTAACCTAATCTTTATTTGAAACGCATTGCGGATAATTTTTGTCTTGAACCGTAATTTTATTAACATTGCTTCATATATTGGATCCACTTAACTTAGGAGCATTCCCACAAAATGATGGGCCCTTTCGCCTAAAAAATACCAACAATGGTTACAAATTCTATGAGCCACCCCATTTGCCACTTCAGCAGTATAGTTACATACATTATATAAGTAGATGTTCATCTTTCAATCCCCAGAAACAGCACACTTATTACTTACTTAAACTTCTGTATGCCATCCAAAGGAGAGACAAAGAGCCAGTAATCAGTGTACTCAAAGCTTTCATATCATCACAGCCATGAACAAGACTGTGCCTGAGGTAAATGAGACATTTGTCTATACCATATGCCAAAATACAAATGAAAAAACTCCATTCTTTAGAATATGATAGCAGGAACTTGATATGCATCTACCGAACTGATGCTACAATGTAGAGCCTTTGAAGGGTTTGATTAAAACACTTAAATGTGTTAATTTTTGTGTGATAAACTCACCCATTTCGCATGCTGTCAAAAAACTTTCTGTAGAATACTTCGCTATCATCTAATATTTGGCGGGGTATTTTGCTGAGAAGAGGCAACAAATTGGGGAAAATGGTGGCAGCATTTCCCTGCCCTCCATCCTGTAAAACTCGCCACAATTTGGGAAGCACTACTTTCTGAGGATTGATCTGCGACCAGATATCCTGAAAAATAAAACAGGTGCTATGATTACTTAGCCAAATAATGCAGGTATCTTTGAGAATATGAAAAGGAAAGTATTCTGACTTACAATTGTAGTCAAAGATATTTTAAGCAGTAAATAACTACTAACTACGTGTAAACTCGCATCTGCTTAACTATTAGACTAGTTTATTTTGTTGGTATCACTCAAGCTACACAAATGAAAATGCGTTGTGAAACAGAAAAACAATGGTAATAAATATTTATTATAGAAAAAATGGTAATCGCGTGGTATCAAATCAGGACACTGCTAAAACAACTTCCATACACTCCTAACGCTAAGTCGAATCATAACAATTATATAAACAAAAACAAACCTTGATGTGCTTATTGATCTTCATTTCTAAAAAGATTACATCAAAATATATATATTAAATTTTTGTAAAATAAAAATACATGTCAAGATATGAATATAATTTGCGAAGAATAAATATGCATCGAATTTATTACAAAGATATGAAAATGGTTTATTAATTAAACTCTTTTATTATGAAAATATGTCATAACATAACATACTTTCGGTAGCAATTGTATTTCGTGATGAAATTAAAAAAAAATGATATCTACGTTAATTAGACTTGCCATAACATTAGTTTCGGCAAGAAATAATTGTGGTGAATTGCGAGACTTTGTGCACAACAAGTGTAAAGCAGGCAGTATCACCTATTTACCCTTCCATGGTAAAGGGTTAAATTTTATGGTCGACCCCTGGTTTTTGAGAGATTGTTTTAGGCTTCAAACGTCGACTTATATGCCAGTATATACGGTAGATAGTTGAAATTCAAGATATTGCTGGAAGCCATGCTTATCCAATGAGAACTGCTAAGAGATCTTCAAAGATTAACCTTGTTTTGACACAAGGTCAGGGCAAATATTCTACTTAAGTAAAGTTCTTTTTTACCATTTGCAGTTCCATTTCATTTTCAGAAATAAATTGGGAAATAATGGTCCTAAGAATAGTACGAAGTTCCCACACAAGAGGCTGATAAGTGCACACAAGAGATACAACAAGCCACTACTTTTCATTGTCAAAGCAACACAAATTTATAAATTTGATTTTCTTCATTAAGTTCCACCAAATAATCTCTCATCATGAACACTTAAGTTGGATAAGAAGAAAAACTTCCAGTGAAGGTTACTTGAATTTTGTATGTTAGGTATCTTAATGCCAAAAAATTATAAAAAATTGTTTTACTGACAGCCAAAAACAGTGAAAAACAAGAATATAACAAAAAGTATTGATTAAAAAAGGCTTGATCGAGACCTTAAAAAATATCTACGTAACAATTGTGACCACACAAAGTAAAATCAACTAATGAATTAGAATTTTTGAAGAACTTAATTGAAAAAAATAAAATACATTTTTATTGAAGAGAAAACAAAGTAATGATAATTAACTACTGAATAGAACCATTAACTCTCATCAATCACATCGAATACTTAATTTTACTTTGAGTGCAAAATATGGAATATATCTCTTCAAATTATAGTACTTATTCTGATAATTTTGGTCAGGTTGTAAAATGTATCTGTTTGTAACTTTAATCTAGTAAATGGTCTTTCTAGTACAGATTAATATGATCAACGACAATCAACTTTTGTGCTATTTATGTTAAGTAGCATGAAAATAATAACAGGCACAGTTAACCTTACTTTTATGGTAACGAGAGCATGAAGTGCTGCCTCCCACACTAAAGGCAGAGTAATTGGATCTGTTTCATCGAGATTGCTGAAGACAGCGTGTGCCACCTGAGAGCTCGCATCGTCCAACAGAAACGGAGCATTTTGACAGAGAGCTATCAATGCCATATACCAAGAGCTTCTCACCTGAAAAGGTAATAAAATAGGTTATAAAAAGCAGTACTGATGTATAAATAACATGCTTAAACATTTTAAATTAACATATAACTTTTATACCAATTTTAAAACCAAGAAGTTTTGAAATAAGTTTTTAATGAATGCTTACAGTGCAAAAATATATTCACACATGTATTTGTCTTCTAACTTTCAGTTTGCTCATATGTCTACCACAACACTTTCCCTTACAAATAAACAAATATTTCCTTTGTTTCATATAAAAACGTTAGTCTCTGTCTTCCCCCCCATATTTAGCCTTCAGCCTTAGACTGATTCAATAGTCATTCCTCAATCCACAAATGTTTCTGTCCTTTTCATATCTTAAACTTCCTGCTTCATTTTCCTATCACACTTCCTATAACACCTTTCCCTAAATAACTCACCTTTTCCTAAGCATATTTCAAACATGCAACAGATCTCCAATATTTTTCAGTCAGTAATTCCATTCTGTAATGGAGACGTGGCCTTCAGAAAATCAGTCCCCCTTAGATGACAATTTCTAACTCAACAACTTAATAGTCAGAGATTCACTTCAATAGATCATTGACATTAGAAATGTATAACGTAACGCAGTTTGTTAAAAGTGCTTTGACAGTTTCAGTCATTACACACATTGGCTCCTGCCAGGTATCAAATCCAGGTCCACTTTCACTGTAGCCAAAAGCGTTGCCCACTTGGCTATCAGGGTGTCCGACATTAAATACTATCCCAAAGTAATTTTCGGTAAATAATTTTGACTTGTTTAATGGTCAATCATCCTGAGAAGAGATTGGTTGTTAGCAATTAGGATAAAAGGGAAGAAAGAAAGGCAAGAAAATAGAGAAAGCAAGTGCTAGACAGCAGACAAGATGGAAAATACAGGACAACAAAGAGATGAGAGGAAAGAAGGGAGACATAGAACCCAAATGAAAACCAATTTTGCCTAATTGAGTCTCTAATTAAAATTCATTTCTGCAATCTAGTAATGATAATCTAGCAATAATATAATAATCTGGAATATATTGAGCAAAATTAATATGTATATTGAGAGATAGATACTTTGCTAATCTGTAAAATATTAAGTATATTTTGGATTGTATGAAGTTCCTTAATTTTTGCGAATGTATCCCAAAGATTTGAAGATTTTGCTGTGAATATTAAATTGGTTCATAGAATGATATCAGGATGTGAGGACCCCATACCTCCTATTCCACCATCAGCGCTGCCTCTAAAAATGATAATCAGGTCTCATCACATAGTTCAGTAATTTTTCACTGTTTAGGATTAAGTCATTGCATTGCTATATCTGTTTATGAGCTTGATGATAATTTCTTTATTTATCATCACACTTTCTTGTCTGAATAAATTTCAAAATCCTCATACCTCATCTTAGAAGGCTTTTTGGACATGAAAAATAGACATCTTTAATGCATACAATGGCAGCACTAGAAAATGTCAACATTACAGCTCAGTTTTAAGAAAGGTAATTTTTGAATATCCTGTAATATTTATGATTTTATAAAGTAACCAAACAATTTTCATAAAGAAAATATCTTGCATGAGTTGAGATTTCTAAGTAACAGCTACTTCCAAAATGAATGGAAGGTAATTATAAATTAAATAGTACTATAAAGTTACAGCCATAAACATCAAAATACACAAATTTTAATTTACATTACTTATATTTGTCATTTATATAGTTTCCTTTTATTGAAAGGATATTCATGGTCAAATAGAGAAACAAACACAATTTACAAACCAATGGAGATTTATCACACGAGTACTTCCAGAACTTTCCAGAAGATATGAGTTTGCGATTCATTTGTTCCGAATCCTTGAGAACTGACAAGGGAAGTTGTTGCAAATAAAATGCATAGCTTTGCAGACTACTAACAAGTAGTCGAGTTAATTTGGCCTCCATTTCTTCAGGGGAAAAGTTCCTGTAAATGAACAAGTTATCTTGAATAACATATCATTTCACATCAACCCTTAAGCGATAATAAAGAGATGTATGTTGTTTAATGCATAATGGTTTCTTGGGAAGGTGAGTTAGATATTAAGGAATAAGGGAGTCTTCGTGGCACTCACTGAGTCTGTAACTAAACTTGAGGAAAAGTAGAAAGAGTTTTAAAATTGTACACATAAGTGCGCTTGCTATCCAATAAAAGAAGTTGAGGGAACGATGACAATCGTGCAGACTGAATTAACTAGGTATGGACTGTTTGGGTAGTTTGAAATGGCAAAAATACCTGAGACAGACGCAGTAATGAAAATATGATGAATGAATGTGGACTGTAGCAAAAACTATGGTTTCCATGAAGTACATGCTAGTTCGGATGTAAGGCAAGAATGGATAGATGCAGAATGGCACAATTGGAATGCAATCAGAATCAGAGTGAAAATTTACATGAAATAGATGTGATAGATCAAAGAGAGATATGGATCTGAAGTGAAAGATGTATACCATGTATACTTAGTTGGAAAGTACCGAGTAACGCAAAGAGAAGAGACCATTAGCTCCCTTAGCTCAATATGAGTGTTGGAAATGTAAACATAGATGGAATTTTGTATAAATAGTTATTATTATTAGGGTCTTTATTAGGCGAGATTGAGAATATTTTAGAATATGTTATAAAAATTATTAATTTTATTGAGGTATAATTGCCATGAAATCAGATATGAGTACAATGAAATCACACTCATTAATAATCGATTGAATTAAAAATTCGCAGTAGTCATCATATGAAGAAAATGGCCAATGATCATTATCCCCAATACTATATCCCCATGGCATAAGGAACTATTCTTTTTAATACTTACTTGGAGTTGCTCAAAATATTTTGGTTAATTAAGTTATCGAAGATATAGTTAAATATTTCCTCTTGACAAAACACCATGGCTTCGAGGAATTTCGATGTCGGAAAAACTTCCTTCGATATATGAAAAGGAATAAAAATAAATTAGAGTCATCCATTTTTAAGGCAAATTTCCATACCTTTTAAGGGAAAGACTGAGCATTACCTGGAAAGCTGAACGAGCAGCTGATGCTGCAGGGGCGTATGTGTCATACTGACCAATAAACCAAGGTCCAACTAAGGACTTTAAAAAAGGTGCTAAATTCTTTTTGGCAAGAACAGCAAGTTGCCTATGAGCCTGGTGACTTGCTTCTCTGACACGATGGTCGATATCTCCAGCTAAAAGACTATATATATGTGGCCACTGAGGTAACACACTTTTAACGTCACTTGCATCCGATCGCTTGCACAAATCAACAAATTCTTGCAATGCCTGTTAAATTGAGAATTGTAAAAAACAATAATAAGGAAAAAAATGCAATACACTGAATATATCAATAAACATATCTTAAAACGGCTTACTTTTAACTTTGTTGTGGAATCCTTCTTGTACATTTTCTTCATAAGAATCACAATTTCTGCATTTTTAGGCGACTCCGTATCTTCAGATGGGCTGAGAGAGAATCCAGGTAAGATTCTTGAGCTTCCATCCTTCGCTGAGGCAAAATCAACCAACAAGGAAGAATTCCGAAGTAATTCTGCGCTCCGCCCACTACTTGACGGCTAAGGGTAAAAGCATAACCAATTCTAATTGAAAATATCAAGTACTTTCTATGTATACATGTTACCATAATAATAATAATACCATGTTAATGATAAATTAGAATTATCTAAGAAAGACATATTCCTTACGCGAGCATTATTTTTGGTCCTATGAGCCTGTTTATGTTTACCTCCCATGTTTAATTTTCATTTACCACGTAGAATTCATCCCATACTTAATCTGCATTCCAAGAAATTGTCCAGACATCTGCGATTGCGAAATTTAGTATTCACTTGTCTTCATTGCAGTAAGAGCCGTCGGAGCCGTCAGAGCGCCAAGAAAATCGAGTGGTGAGAAATGAGCGGAGCTTCGATTCATTTTAATGATTGTTTTGTTTTCAAATCACTCAAAGTTGTGGTTGTACAACCTATTTGTTAGTAAAGGAGCGGGGAGTAACAATTTTTTTGTTATGTTATTGAGTACGTAAGAAAGTTCATTGAGTACTTACAAGCTCTTCAGCAAACAAACTATGCTTTGATTGTAAAGAATAGTCCCCTGGTTCTCCTCATAAAGGTAAAAGTTCGTTATTAAAGCGTATTATTTAGGTAGAGAATAAAATTTCTAGCACGGAGCGTATTTGGTTATTTTCAGCTGATTTGCTTTTTACGTAAGACGTGTTCTGAAAGTATGCTCAATAAATATTGATTTAACTGCAAAAGTAAAGGATTAAGCTTTTTATTGTTCGTAACTTCATCAAAAATATCTGAAAATCGAGGTAAATACTCTCTGCTTCATATCGCGAAAGAAGATGGTTAACTATCGATCTTGGAGCGGAAGAGAAGTGAGAATTCACCTATTCACTTTATATCGTAAATTATTACAAGTAGCATTCTGAGCCAAACTCATAAGTGGTTTAGGGTTAATGGACTCCTAATGAACCTAGAGGAAAAGAACTGTCTTTAAACGGTAGCCTTAGTGCACGGCTTACTGATAAAGACATGCTCCTTGGCATAAATATTGACTGTTAATTCCTCAGTGGCATTTTTTCTAAATGCTATGTACATATTGAGAAACTTGAAGCTCTTTATGCAACAAAACATCTAGAAATTTACCTTACTGCTTACTATGCAGTCTTTCCTTGCTATCTCAGCTATGGGATTATGTGAGGCAGATTCTTTCCATGAAATAATGCTATTAGGATAATATCTGGGATTTAATTCCGGGAAACTCCACTTTTTCCAGCCTTAATATCATGACTCTATAGCTTATACATATATGGGTAAAATTGTCCTCTTCGACAATTTTACCCATATATGTAAATCAAACATATGCAAAAGAATGAATCTGTAATTTAGCTGTAAGTTCAAATCTGCTCAGTTTTTATACTAAGTAAAAAAATAATTTGTTCATACCCAAATGCAAGCTTTCCAAATCGCTAAACCACTTCAATCTGTAGAGTCTTCTGCTTTTCAATAAACAACCTAAACATATTCACAATCTTAATTTGAACATATTCGAATCTGTTTTTTCTACTATTTTAATTAATAAAACCCTGTATTGTTTGTATGACCTTACTGACAGCATTTGTGAATTACAATCCTGTAAAATGTAATGTTTACTGTTACCTATGAAGATGAATTGCACCTTGAATGTACGGTTCTCGGAAAAAACATTATTATTACCATACTCTTATCAAAGAAAATGTCTATATTAACATCATATCTGGAGCACAATTTCAAATTTTGCTGGGGCTTTGTGAAAAAGTAATGTTCCACTGAGCATGTAGAATTTTGACTGATAAAGAAAATTTTCAGCGTATAAGCATGACTTGACACTTTAGCAAACACTTTTGCTGAGAGGCATATAATCTGTTTAAATGAAGATTAAATAGCATTTTTTTAAATAATGGATTGAAAGTCTTAAATCTTTGCTATCTTAGCTATTGATACTGAACTACTATAGGGAACATCAACTATAATGGATGGTCATATTTCGCTCATTTGCTTTATAAATTATGATTTATACAGCAAAATGGTTCAATGAAAAATTAAAATAGTGGTGGAGTCAAAATTTTTAATTAAAACATTCATTTTGAGCAGATGCAAAAACTTATGAAACCTAAACCAAGCAGATGTGGAAAACTCAATAAAAAATGGGCTAAATGGAAATACCAATGCAAGAGAAAATCATTTGAACTTGATATAGAATAAAAGGACAGATATTTTAAGTAGAGTTAGTTCACGTGAACTTAATCTTTGCTAAATTAAAATCATTATGAACACACAATTTGCAAAGATAATTTAAAGCACAACATGATTGCCATCATTAAATAAGCTGAAAAAACAGCAACAACAAGGAAGAAGAAAACCAAGTGATGCGCACATTAATTTGGGCTTTTTTCTCATAGATTCTACAAATGCTATAAGGTGAATAAAAGACAGTCATTTTAAATTTAGGAAATAATGTAAGATTGCAAGAAAAATAAAATTATCCTATACTACTTTTAAGACAGTGGTGTTATTATAATACCATTATAGATGTTCAAAGAATTTTTCAATTAAGAAGTTCCTGCTACAAATAACTCAGATAAATATCTAAATGATAGTACTATTACAGTTACAGAAGAATCAAAGAGAATATGACTTTTGGTAATATTTTAAATAAGATGGACCAACTACTTCGTTAGAAGAAAGGAAAATCGGATAGGCAATGCAATGTTTTTCAACTAAGGAATACTTAACATGATCAAACTCACTAGCATTGAATTGCTTTATCTATAAAATTGTAATACTGACATATATGCCTTGTGCACTTTTTCATGGACCTATTTTAGTTTAAATGATGCATGATATTCCTCACAATTGTAACCTTGTGACAGCTTCTGATCTAAATAATTACATCAGAAGCTGTTGTGAATTGTAGGTTTTGTTCATTATCTTTAGGGGAAGGTAATCTAATATTACAATACTCAAATTATTGGTAATTAATCATGAATGTTTAGAATTTGCTTTCCAACTTGAACTATTTCCTGAGAAAGAATTTTCAATTGATTAAAAATTAAATAAACTATTAGAAGTTCAAGCAACTTATTTCTCATCAACAGTTGACATGATGGTAGTATGCATTTATTTTATTTTTATCATGCAGTATCATCACTGCAATTTTCCAAAACAAAAATCAAGTTCCAAGAAGCAAGGGAAGAGATAACCCATGAGGGTTTAGGATTTAAAATTGTTTCTAAACCCAAATAATTAAAATCTTAGTAGATTTTCTCAGTGTCCTGTAACATTATAAAAGCAAAACCTACTGTTAGCCAAGTATTACAAAATTGAGAAAGAAGTGCAATGCATGAATCTGATATTTCATATTGAAAACCATACGAAAAAATTGGAGACCCTGTTTCAATTCTTTTCAGTGTAGCCTAATGTTCATTCTTTCCACTCTTTTAGCAATATATTAAGTTTTATGAAACTAATATATAAAAATATACTATGATGTTAAGGATGAGAAATATATGCTTTCCTCCATAAAAATATACATTAATTAAAAGCTCATTATTTTAAGGCTGTTAAGATAATCATTACCTATAATATTAAAGCTAAGATAGAGTGATATTGATCCATACGAATTTTACAAAAGGAAAATATATTTGATTTGATATTCTTCAATTTAACTTCAACTAGAATTTCAATTACATTTTAGTCAGTGATCTAACGTAAGAGTTATCAATACATGCTTCCTGGATATAATTACATGAACCATTATTAACAATAATTTCAATGAACCTATGCTATCACACATTCTTCCAATAAATTTAAGGATAACATACATCACCCTGTTTCTTGATGGGATTAACAGATAAAGTATCACTGAGCTACATTAAGCTCACCTTTTACTTACCCTGCAATACTTGCAATTATAATTTACACATGTATATAAAACACACCCATATCATGAGCATGTTTCATAAATATCTATAGTGATGATGCTGCAAGGTTTTTAAAACTATTCTGCATTTTTAAATCTACCCTCAATTAGAAATTTTCCATTTCCATGCAGTTAGATAGATAGATGCATAATAGATAGATGGAAGTGTTTGTTTGCATAGACATTAAAATGTATTACATCCTGAAAATATTACCACATATATATACATTTAAAAATCACATTAGAGAGACTGACAGTTTATATTATTTACAATAGCTAAAAACTTACTAGATTATGATGTCAGTTAGTTTTAAGTCATAAAGTTTTTATGAGTTAAAACTGTCATAGAAATATAAAGCATTGGCTAAGAACCACTGTTCGATAATCATATTAAATGTTTTACTGTCAATAGGAAAAAAAGACTGTAGAAGTTTATTAAAGATTCTAGAACACAAATTATCAGACTGTAGAAAGGTTTTACTAATTCTATAAGGAGTTGTGTATCTAGTGTATCACTGGATCTTGTATTAAAACTACGGATGTCTGACCTGTAAATGTATAAGTTAAGGTTCTTTTTTACATAGGTTAAGGACCTTTACATACTTAAATTGTGTACGGCCTTAATTTTTCGATCTCTGAAAAGATTAGCAAGCAAGTGAGCAAGGGATTCAGATCTGCTAAATTCTAATAGTCCTTTTTGTATGGTAAACATATATTTCACATCCACAGCATGCCTCCCCAAAGGCCACTCCTTAAGCATCCTTAAAAGAAACAAAGAATTAGAGAATTTCTTACAGATGTGAGAAATGTGATGACTCTAGGTTAGTTTGGTATCAACATTCATACCAAGTAGTTTTACAGTATCAGAAGAGTTTTCCAGTCTCTTTTGGCTGCATACTGGGTTTTAGAGGTATTCATAAAGAAATTGTTTGCTATAAACCAGGTGTTAGTTTCTGCCTGTATGGCATCAGAGAGAGCCAAGTTTCTACTAAATCAAGTGATGGCAAAATAAAACCTAAGTCATTATGACTAATTGACAACCATCTCACCAGACCTATCACTCTCAATTGGATAGGATAGTACTAAAAAAGTATTCTTGTACATAATTTACAGTGCTTAAGAAATAATATATTACAGCTTGAAATGCATTTAAGTTCATCTAAACATAGCTTTCCATGTTTTACTGAACACTGGCTGCGAAGTGATGTAATAGAGTTTTATAAAATACAGGATCATACTCTCTCAGCAACTCATTGCCATCAATCTCTCAAAAATGGTGGCGTCTGTGTTATTGCCTCAAATAAAACTGAATGCAAATTCTTAGATGTCAAACGCTTCTATAATGACTCTCATTTTGAAGTTACTGCAATACTTGTAAAAAAAATTCAAAATTAATTTTATTTCCATTTATCATTCTCGTAATGGGGATCCTGACATTTTTTGCAAGCAGTTAGAAAAGCTTGATAAAGTTGCAGAAATACAAATCATTGTCATTGTTGTTGTTTTGAACACAGATATTAGTGATAAGCTACAGTTAGCAATAAGTTTAAGAATCTCTTTCACAATGTCTAGAAAACAAATACATGGATTTAGATGTGTTTTATTTTTACATGCGTGGTAATGTTTTGGCTATTGTTTGACGGCGATTTATCCTTCTATTATTAATAACAAATGTTTGACGAATTTATTTTAGATGAAAAAAGGGAGAAAAATGATTTTTTTCTTCCTGCCATTTTAAAAATCTTTATCGCAATCAAAAAAGTCCCCGTCAAACGATGATCACAACGTTGTTAATTGATGAAAACATTTTTATGCTCATTCAGATCAACTGTATTTGCACTATCGTGCAAACCATCGACCAACTTTTTTTGGACTAACTTTGCAAGGGTGCAGTGGCCAAACAACAAAAGTTTTTTCACCAAATACACATTTTATTTGTAGTTCAAAGATCATTAAAACTTATAAATAAACCGCATCGAAAAATTTTTCATACTTTCCACACAGTAAAATTCCAAATAATGCTTTGAAAAACGGCCGTTACATGAGAACACCCCCTTAATCCACCTTTACTAGGGCTTAGTTTTTAAGAGCGGGAATAATGCTCTCTTTTCTGAGACCGAGCAATTCTGCACAGGATATAAGGATCATTGTTTCTTTGAAATTAAAAAAATCAGTAAAACTCAAACAGTATAAGGAAATATGGAAAGAAAATTACTTTGCATGACAAGTCATCTACTTAAACTCAAGGAGGAACAGAATTGAAAAATAGATTAGTGTTTGTTTTAGAATATCTGCCTGGAAAGTGGGATACCTGAAGTCAGGTGGCTATTTATCATTTTTGTTTCTTCTCGTAGCATAAAAGTGAAAGAAAAACAATAAAATAAATTCAAACAAGGAAGATTTTAAAATATGCAGGTACAGAACTGCAAATGAAGATTATACCTATTAGAAATTTGGCGATGATCACAACATTGTTAATTGATGAAAACATTTTTATGCTTGTTCAGATCAACTGTATTTGAGCTATCATGTGAACCATTGACCTTATATATACCTATTTGAATTTTCTTCTTCACCTTGACACAACGTTTTTGGCAATTTCAGATTAATTAATTAATTAATGGCCCTTCCTAATAATTTCCTCTGAAATACAATAACATTTTTATTTGATATAGAATATGTTAATCTTTTAAAGGGCTTAAAAAATAGTAGTTTTTGCAATCCATTGCCAATCATCACATTTAAAGAATACAATTTTTTAGGTTATTGCAGTTTTTTTTCTACTGATAGGAATTTTGGAAAATGAATAGGTAAATTGTGCTAAGAGATAAATGGTTTCCCCAATTACATCCTCCATACTCTATAGATTGAACAACAGTTACAGAACTTCTTCATTATTCATTAATACTAGTTTGCCATTGAAATAAGTACATACATACATGGTTTTAAACATTTTATGTTTGTGCAATGTTTGAGCACAGTCAAGGCTGACTAAAGGATGGGGAAAAGTGGGTCAGTACCTGGACCCAATTTTAAAGCAGAAATATAGTGATAAGATTGCTATCATTTTACCCTCTTTAATTTTTGCATCATTTAATGTAATCATCATTGTCTGTACAGTGATTGGTTTGTATGCTGATTAGATTCTCATCATTATAACAGTATAATACATTTCAAATATAGATAATACAATTTAGAATATCCCTCATTACGAAGTCACTATAATTCCATCACACATAATCTCTCTAAGGGATAGTGAGGTGGCATTAAAAGAAGATGAAACATGGTCAACACAATGACCTTCATACTGCTGTATTGGTTTCTCTAGACTGAACAAGCTGCCTCTTAATTAATGTGGTTGCTAACATTCATCATACTCATATACCCCCTGGGGAGGGGAAGAGGGAGCCGTTTTCTCCCACATATAAAATAAAATCCAAGTCAAGTCAAGACATATGCAATGCAAAGTGAGCATCAATTAATTTGGATCTCCATCAGGAATCAAAATATTCTCCTAATGTGAATTAGCTACCCTCTAGGATATTAAGGAACCATTTTGCCTCTATGGTATTTTCATTTAATATTCCTCCTGAGAATATTTTTCAAACTTTAGAATATATATTGAAATGTATATTGTTAAATTATTTATTTGCAAAGATTTCTTAATTTAATCCAAGTAAATTTATTGTAAACAGTAAAAGTTTAAAAATATGAATTGGGATTCCCTATATTATTAGGTAAAATACTTTCAAATACAGTAAAGTCTGTTATAATGAGTATGACATATAATGAGAGTTGCATTATAGCGAGTGATTTTCAACAAAAAGGATTGGGATTTATGTCCATTATAATAAGTGGTTATTTCTGAAGTAATGGTATTACGAGTATCACATTTCCATGTTTGTATTGCAGTAGGCATATCTCAGAATTCTCAATCGACATGAGAGATGAAGACCAACAAGTAAACAGTAATCTGAAGAGCGTTATCTCTTCAAAGAGTAGAAAAAATTAAATGCAAAATCTAATGTCACCTAATTTATGCATTTGTTGCCCACAGCTTGCCTCACCCTTCCTCAGCAAAAATGTTTCATGATTAAAGACTTCTCATGAGTTTCACTTTCCCTTGTTTCTGTACATCCTATTCCCTCGTTTCTTGTTTCTTTTTGGCAAGGATCCCTTTAGTTTGTGCCGGAATTCTTAATTGAGTTCCCATCATGTTGGCATCTACCAATTGGATTTTTTCATACAAAACTTGGCACCAAATTGTTTGATCCAGGATGGGTGGTAATATAGGAGATAAAAGAAGTACTGATTTGTATTCTGAGGGTAACCTCTCCCTCCCTTGCAACACAGTCATTGCTTTTGAAGCACATGAATGACAAATATATCGAGAAAGCAATTTGATATGAATTAGGATTACCTAATGATATACCATTACTTTTCAAAGATTATTGAGCAATAATATTCCATATTTAATATTAGAGAACACCCAAAGGTACCGGTTTATGAATTAATGAAATAATATTTTTGACGTAAATGTAATGTTTTATGCATTCCAAAGCATTTTTGTAAGGATTAAAAACCATACAATTCCAATCTGCCTCACTCACTGCCCTTGGATTCAGGAGGGTGGACATTTAGTATTAGAGATTGGCTGTGACGAGTAAGCTTTATAACAGGTACTTTTCACACACACGTGATACAGTGGCATCCAAATTAAAAGAACACCACCTCCATTTCAGAGTCATACCAAACGCATGCATTTTGTCTGTACTGTGCATTCCATCACATAGGAATGCAAATTGATTGCAAGAAAAGGAATTTGGGCTTGGCTGCTGCAGGTCAATTAAATCCTAAGAAATCGATGAGGCGATTGAAGCCAGGTGTACAGCACAGGACGTTTGGAGGCCTGTGATCCTCCTCATGAACCACTATCATCTGCTCCTGGCATGTATTCCTCTCCACAGATGCAGAATTAGGGGCGAATGGGACCACGGCACATAGGGCAGCGATCCAGCTTGGCAAAGCATGAGGCACAGACAAATGTGTGCTGACAGGGTAGCAGTGCCCTCGAAAGGGGGAAGTATTGGCACATGACACAAAGCTGCTCCACCACGGCATGCACTGGAGAGGATGGACTAGACCATGAGGAGTGGTTGACCATGAGGGGAGGTTCTGCAGGGGTCACTTGCTTTGCTTCTGATTCGTTTGTCTTTACAGCTGCCTCGTCTTCATAGGTGAGGGGATATCCTGTTGCCAAGTACAGTTGCTGGAACAGAGAGATTAACATCCATCGATGAACTGAATTCTATCAGCAATGTCTTTTATCCTTCTGAATTTACACTTTACACTGAATACACACCTTCTCATTTGATTTTAAATGACAATCCTCAGAGTATATGATTTGGTAATTTTTACAACTAATGATAAAGTGGGGAAGGGAGTTTAGGCACCTTCCTTAATATCCCTTCCCATTCTCTCCTATTTTTGTGATTATCTAGAGGCAGTGCCACATCCTACCTTGGTAGGTAAAAACCATGGTAACTTACAAATAATATTACTGCCGAGTTTGATCCATGATCCCTTTATATTTTCATAGCACACTCTAGAACAATCTTTGAAAATAACTGACTTCCTTTTAATTTTTAGAATATATTTAAGGTAAGTAAGTAAATTTGACCAAAAAGTAGATATATTTCATGATCTCAAACATCTTCTAAAATATTTCTGTTACTTATGCTCATTTTTATAAAGAGAATGCAATTTTAAAATAAATATTTATTTATTTATATTAAATTAATATTTAAATATCCCTTACTCAGCAGTTTTGGGCAATTGCTTTGGCAGCCTTGATGATGACAGTTATGAAGATGAGTAAATAAATGAGTAAAAACTAGCACCAATTTATCTTAAAATTTCAATGAAATTAAGAGTGCTGAATAATTAGTCTAGGTAAAGCAAAGCTTGAGTATGGTAAATGAAACCATGGATAATATAAGTTATTTTGTGTTGCAATGCTTTCCTTGTAGGTGTAATACAATAGAATCAGGTAGTAAATTAAACCAAACATAGCTGGTTTCTCATGGAGATTAAATGGAAATTAAAAGTCAAGCCTACCTTGAGACAAGACAGTTGTCCATTTGCTTGCTTGAGATACTGCGCCAAAATGCTCGTTGGCAAAGTGCAGACAGAATCTTTAATATGAACCACATTGATCAGAGCAACCTAAAAATGCATAAGGAAAGAGTAAGTAATCAAAGTATTTTAAGATCAATGAAATTGATGGATTCTACAGCAACATCACTGAAAAGAAAGTTCTGAATGAATAAACAAAGATAAGTTTTCACTCCAGAAGCATAAAAATGCCCTAAGTTTGAAAAATATACACCCACCAAAGAATTTGTTAACAAAATTTGCCTACCCTCTAAAATTGTAATAACATTTTCGCCAACAAATTCATAAATAGTTTTACTAGTTGAGCAAGGAGTCACTACATAAACAAGACATTACTTCCTTATCAGTCATAACAGATTATCTTTATGGAAGTAACAAGCTACATAAATCCAGGCTTAAATTAAAATGGAGAAGTTGAAAGACTTTGCTGTGCTGACAGTTAAAGTTAGTTTGCTTTGTGCTGACAAATAAATCACAACACCTTGGAGAGAAATATTAGTTTGAAGACAAAATTGATGCTTTATAATGAAATTTGAGTGTTTATTGGTTCACATTGGGTTTATTAATATTTTACAAAAAGGAAAATGAATAAAAATGCTCTTTCATGCATATTATTTTAGCCATAAAAATTTAATCTTTCATAAATTCAGGAGTTGTCTTTAACCATTTATGCTTGTCATCTGGAAGAGTTAAATGAGCATTTTATTTCCTTACACTTGTAATTCCGTAAGGGACTTTGAATTTTGAGTAAATATTTGAGCTATATACATCAAACTAAAGAAGGTTATAATTTTTATATTTTATAACTGGTGCCACTTATTAAAATATTGAAATATCTTATTCTTGAAATTTAAATTATAATTTGAACTAAACATCACATAAAAGAAATACATAGAAAAGCTGACAAAAACTGTGTGATGCATGGAAAAAAAGTATAACTAAATATTTCATTGATTAACCAACTGATGATATGCATTAATAATTCTCCTACAAGAATGAAAGTTGTACAAAAGTATCAAAGTATGGAACAACACATTCATATCAAATTCCTTATTAAAAAAATCTGATGTGGCCAGCACATGACTTTCTCCATATATAAGATGTAAATATTTATCTACAACAGTAATTTCGAACTATATATTCCATCTAAACTTGGAAGATGAGTGATTAATATATATATTATTATCGTTGACATCAAAAACATTATAAATAATGTTTTTCGGGACATAATCGATGAAAACGATGAAATTGGCCTTTCGCCCATAGAGCCCAGTGCCCACAAAGTGGGTATAATCAGCAACTTCCAGTTTATCAGTATTTCATGAATAACTCCTAAATAATCAGTGATACAAAAATATATTTCAAACTAAAGTTATAGTAAATTACCTTTTCTAAAACGTTTATAAATAATAGTATATACCTAAATATCATATTTATGGAGATATTTTGAAAACCGGAAATGAGCTTTGAAGAATGAGGCTCGACTTCCGGTCAACTGATTTACTCCAAAAACTAATCAACTCTAACTACACCAACTAAAATACTATATATGAAATTTGGTGTTGATACAATGAATTGTTTTCATGTTAGAGCACCCACAAAGTACATAACAGCTACTTCCGGTTTATCGGTATTTCACGAATAAGTCCTAATCAACCGGTGATACAAAAATATGTTAAATACAAAAGTTATAGTAAATTACATAATCTAAAACTTTTATAAGTAATACAATGCACGTATATATCATATTTATGGAGATATTTTGAAAACCGGAAATGAGCTTTGATGAATGAGGCTCGACTTCCGGTCAACCGATTTACTCCAAAAACTAATCAACTCTGACAGCACACACCACAGTACTATATATAAAGTTTGGTATCGATACGACCAATAGTTTTCACATTAGAGAGCCCACTATCGAACACACACATACACACACACTCACACACACACATACACACACAGACATCATTCCGAAAATGGTTAAAACGTGTTCTAGGTACCCCAAAACATGTATTTCCGTTGAAATCTCAAAGTCGATTTTTTTCATGAAAACAATACTTTCTCTATACTTCGTATATGGAGAAAGTAAACATCGAAGCCATCATAAATATTCGTAAGACAAACACAAATCATGGACATAATCAACTATAAATGACGTAAACATCTCAAAGCTAATCAGGAAAATTCAATATTCTCAAAAATGTAAAATAGGTAAAACTGTTGTTTGTTTAAATTATATCAGTTATCTAAAATTATTACTTTCTCCATATACGAAGTATAGAGAAAGTATTGTTTTCATGAAAAAAATCGACTTCGAGATTTCAACGGAAATACATGTTTTGGGGTTCCTAGAACACGTTTTGACCATTTTCGGAATGATGTCTGTGTGTATGTGTGTGTGTGTGTGTGTGTGTGTGTGTGTGATAGTGGGCGCTCTAACGTGAAAACTATTGGTCGTATCAATACCAAACTTTATATATAGTACTGTGGTGTATGCTGTCAGAGTTGATTAGTTTTTGGAGTAAATCGGTTTACCGGAAGTCGAGCTTCATTCATCAAAGCTCATTTCCGGTTTTCGAAATATCTCCATAAATATGATATTTAGGCATATTGTATTCCCTATAAAAGTTTTAGAAAATGTAATTTACTATAACTTTTGTATTTAACATATTTTTGTATCACCGGTTGATTAGGAGTTATTCGTGAAATACTGATAAACCGGAAGTAACTGATTATGTACTTTGTGGGCGCTCTAACATGAAAACTATTTGTTGTGTCAACACCAAATTTCATATATAGCATTTTGGTTGATATCGTTAGAGTTGATTAGGTTTTGGAGTTAATCGGTTCACCGAAAGTTGAGATTTATTCTTCGAAGCAAACTTCCGGTATTGCAAAATATCTCCATAAATATGATATTTAGGTATATATTATTATTTACAGAAGTTTTAGAAAGTATGATTTACTACAACGTTTGATTGAAATATATTTATTTATAAATGATTGTTTAGGAGTTATTCATGAAATACCGATAAACCGGAAGTTGCTGATTATGTACTTTGTGGGCGCTCTGGGCGCTGGGGCGAAAGGCCAATTTCATCGTTTTTCATCGAACATGTCCCGAAATCATTATTTATAATGTTTGTGACGTAATAGATAATATGATATATATAATTCACTTATCTTCCAATTTTCAATTGAATATAGAGTTCGAAAAAAATGTCGTAGATAAATATTAACATCTTTTATATGGAGAAAGTCATGTGCTGGCCACATCAGATTTTTTTAACTATGCCGACATAATCTGCTTCCAGTACTGGATCTTAGATGAAATAGCTTGCATAGAGATTACCTCATTCCTCAGATTGAAAAATGGCACTTAAAGAGAGAGCATAGCCTGGTAAAGATAATTAATAGCACTTTTTACACTACATAAATGCAATGACAGCCGAGTTACACAAAAGCATTACCTTTTCATCAGGATGCAGTTCTAAGTGGAGAGGATCATTTCTGACAAGGAATATGAGAAGGGGATAGCAGAGTCATGGTGGAGTTCCAAGATCAAGGTCAGATGGCCTTGGCAGGAATAGTGTAAACAGCTCATCTCCATGGGGCTGTTTACTGAATATCAACATTAAGAGAAATTGCGCTTATTCCTTTGTAAATTGACAGAAAACACTGTTATCATTTTCTTTTTCAGAGGGAGGTAATTTTAAATAATATTACAAATACATTTAGCTATTTACAACTTCATTGCCCAAAATATACCCATAATTTTTATCTAAATACCACATATTATCATGCATAGGTTGGCTATATATCATTAATAAATTCCAATTGTAAAATTGATGGTTGATGTATAAGTGAGAGAGTTAAAAATGCAGTTGCCATAACTATTGACATACATCATGAGATTTGGAATCTAAGAAATAGTGATATTCAATTAGACCAATTATATAAGTAAAATTCATTGAATTTGGAAAACTTTTGAAAATCTGATTGTTGCAGAAATACCCTAATAATCTGAAGGAAAAACAGGTTTGAAAAAAATCTTACTTATCGAGGAAGATAGAAGAAGATCCAGGATTCAATTTCCAGCCCTGAAAATTCCCAAAAATGGTACAAAAATTTTCTTGTTGGGTTTCTTAGTTGGCTAAAGCAGCCTCCCTGATAGAGGAAGATACGGAGTTCGATTCCCAGTCCTGCCAGACTTCTTTCAAGCTTGTTTTTCCTTGGGATTTTTCCTGGGTTCATGCCTTTATGTGCAAAGTTACCCTATTCCATACCATTATAATATTGTACATCTTGACTTCTACAAAATTATTGTTGACTTAAAAAAAAGCTTCAAATTAAAAACTGTGGTATCTTCCTTAGCCATTACTATTTGAGGAGATGCATTTAATAAAGACTCATAAGTAATGATTGAAATTTCCCTCTGATAGGGGGTTAAATTTGCATAGCAATATTTGATAATAGGAAAAACCTTGAGCTGACTAACACAAAAAGGACAGGAATAATATGCATAAAATGTACGTCAGGTCAAATTCATTCATGGGAATAATGGTACACAGATTTAGTTAGACAAATACTGAGAAAAGAGTTCCTGTGAAGTAAGAAAAGATTATAATGGTTATGAAAACAACAAAAAAGGGATAGATTAATATAGTCATACAATGAAGGAGAAGGGGAGATATGGTTTAAAAAGGGTGCTTCAAAAGAAAAATATTTAACTGAGTTGTTGAGCAACATAAACTGGTTGTGACAATAATGTTGGGTTTGTAATCTAAATTCTTACTTTGGTTCATAGTTTGTCTGCTTAATAGTGATTTATTTGTTTTGGCAGCCATCTTGGTTTCTGTTTTCTCTACTGTGTTGTACTTCCGTTTTACGGTTATGAGTTGTTCCTAATTAAGAGTATGGTTTGTGTAGACGTGCGCTCTCTAACTTCCTGAAAGATCCACCTCAATCCTAACAGGTTATGGGCCCAGGATACGTAAAATTCAACTGAATCATTGCTCAGTGCTTCGGTAATTATCGGTGATAGAATATATTATTCTATAAGGGCTGAGAAGATAGTAATGAAAATCTGTGAAACTCAAGTCATGTGTTGGCGAAATTTTCGAAGATGGCTGAAGATGCAAGCAGAGGTTCTATGGGTAACTCAATTGCAGGAGCTATCGGAAAATTGGACGGAATGCAGAATTACCAAGATTGGAAGTTCCAGGTATGCAACTATTTGGAACACCAGGACTTGAGGGAATGCATCGAGCCCAAGCGTGCTGAGGATGGAACACCTAAAGCTGTTGATACAAGGAAGGACCGGAAAGCAAAGGCATTAATTTGTTTACTGGTTGATACAAGTTGCTACGCTCATGTGCGGAACGTGGCTAGGGCGAGAGAAGCATGGGAAAATCTGCGAAAGGCCTACGAGGACAAAGGATGGGGCAGACGAATTAGTTTACAGAGGTCTCTGTGGCAATGTAGACTGGAAAACTTCCGAAACATGGAAGAATATATAGCCAAGGTAATGACGCTTTCACAACAACTCGCGGATATAGACGCGAAAGTCAAAGATGATTGGCTTGCCTCAATAATGTTAAGTGGTTTAACTCCAGATTACAGTCCACTTATAATGGCTCTTGATAATTCAGGGTTGGAGATAACTTCCGAGTTAGTGAAGGGGAAGTTACTTGAAGAGTGGGGCCGAAAGAAGTCAGATGCTCAACCTGAAGAGGCGACATTCTATTCCCGGTCGAAACCCAACTCCAAGGCTCAAGTGAAGTATGGGAAGAAGGAATTCCCGTTCAAGTGCTTCAGATGCCATCAGCCTGGGCACAAATCCTCGGAATGTCCGAAGAAGGGAAGTAACGATACCACCCAGCGCGACGATATGAGTTTATTGACGGCATTGTCAGTGAGTGTTAGTCGGGGGGAATGGTATGTTGATAGTGGAGCAACAGCTCACATGACTTCCCAAAAGGACTGGTTAGGAGAATTTAAGGAGGACCCAAGGGGATTAGAAGTTACGTTGGCAAATAATGTAACTATTCGCAGCGGTGGTCGCGGGAGTGTTGACGTTAAGTTAAGCAGCGGAAATGGTATAAACAGGATTTCCGATGTTGTGTTTGTTCCTGGATTGGCGATGAATTTACTCTCGGTGAGTCAGATTGTGCAAAAGGGCCTCACTGTTGTTTTTTCAAAGGAAAAATGTGCAATCCTTAAGGATGTCAGTCGGCACATCGAAGGTCGGACAGTTGCCACTGCAACAAATGTGGGAGGACTTTATAAATTAGATGTGGACGACATTGGTTCGATAAAAGGAGAATTTTGCAAGACGAAAGTGAGTGTAAGGCAATCGGAGACAATATTTGTGGGCTACAGCGTCAATGAGAATGGGTACAAGTCATTGTATCCATATGATCCAAGAATATTGTCTCGTGCTTGGGATGTTTTCTTCTTAGAAAACAGGTTTCCAGTCATCTTGGAAAGAGAGGGATGCAGATTGGAAGTTCCACAGGAGCTGAATAGTCCATTCCTCAGCGGTGAAGGGGAAGACTTTACCAGGGAAATGCATGGAGATCAGCATGCTGTAGAGGAGCCAGAGACTGATCAAAAGTTGGAGTATGTGCTAAATAATGGAGACAGAGGAAATGTGGTTGAGGAGGAGAGGAGATACCCTTTACGTGAGAGAGTGGCGAGAGATTTCTCAGATTTTCATTTGTACAGTGTAATTATAGATGATATTCCACAGACTGTGTTAGAGGCTTTAGCATCCCCAGAGAGGGGGAAATGGAAGGAGGCCATGCAGAGTGAGTTTGATTCTTTAATATTAAATGATGCATGGGCCTTGGTTGATCTTCAAAGTGGCAAGTCTGTTTTGTGAAGTGTAAATGGGTGTTTGGGAAAAAGAGGGATAGTGATGGCAACATAACAAGGTATAAGGCCAGATTAGTAGCAAAAGGTTATACTCAAAAGTATGGAGTTGATTATGAGGAAACTTTTTCTCCTGTGGTAAGAAACTCCAGCATTAGGGTTTTGTTGGCTATGGCAGTGAAATGTAAGTTAAATATAGATCACTGGGATGTTATTACTGCTTTCCTGAATGGTAATTTGTATGAGGAAATTTACATGGCTCAGCCTGATGAGTTCATATCTAAAGGCAATGAGGAAAAGGTGTGCAAGCTGCAAAGAGCAATTTATGGACTGAAGCAAGCTGCTAGAGCATGGTATTATGAAATTCATGGTATTTTGATTGAGATGAATTTTAAACAGTCCAAAATTGAACCTTGTGTTTATTACAAAGTAGGAGGAAAGGGGATGATGATTTTAGCTTTGTATGTAGATGATATGTTTTTGTTTTATAATGACTGTGAGGAAAAGCAATGGCTTAAGGAAAATTTGATGGAAAAATTCAAAATGAAGGATTTGGGAAAGGCTTCTCATGTTCTTGGGATGAGAGTTAGATATGTGGGAAGTGATATATATGTTGATAATGAAAAATATATTAAAAAGGTATTAGGTAAGTTCAGTATGTCTGACTGTAAACCTGTTTTTACCCCCATGGATCTAGGTAAGGTCTTGACCAAGAGTGACAAGTGTGAAAGTGTTCCTTATCAGAATTTAATTGGCTGTTTGATGTATCTCTCTATTACCAGCAGGCCAGATATTGCTTATGTCACCAGTTTTTTGAGTCAGTTTAATAATTGTCATGGCACTGAACACTGGATAAGTGCAAAAAGGGTGTTTCATTATCTTCAAGCAACCAAAGAACTGTGTTTGATGTTTAGTGACAATGGTGAAGGTTTGGTTGGCTTTGCAGATGCAGATTGGGGAAATGAAACTATGGACAGAAGGTCATATACTGGTTTTGTGTACAATGTGAATGGTTGTGTTGTTTCATGGGAGAGTCGTAAACAACAGACTGTTGCCTTATCCAGCACTGAGGCAGAGTATATGGCTTTGACTCAAGCTGCCCGAGAAGGACTGTATCTGCGTAATTTCATGTGTGAACTGACTGGTGAAAACTTGGGTATTGTTTTGTTTAATGATAACCAGTCAGCTCAGAGGATTGCTAGTGAGCCAATGAATCATGCCAGAACAAGGCATATTGACATTAAGCATAATTTTATAAGGGATCTAGTTTTGTCTTCAGAAGTTAATATTAAATATAAAGAAACAGAAGAAGAAGATATTATCGAAACATGGTCGCAGACATTTTGACTAAACCCTTAAGTAGATCTAAGGTTGAAAAATTTGTAAAAGATCTGTGTTTAGTAGCGATGCCTTAGTTCTTTTCTTTTTTACTTAGGTATCGTAAACTGTGTGGATGTATTTAGATTAAGGAGGAGTGTTGGGTTTGTAATCTAAATTCTTACTTTGGTTCATAGTTTGTCTGCTTAATAGTGATTTATTTGTTTTGGCAGCCATCTTGGTTTCCGTTTTCTCTACTGTGTTGTACTTCCGTTTTATGGTTATGAGTTGTTCCTAATAAAGAGTATGGTTTGTGTAGACGTGCGCTCTCTAACTTCCTGAAAGATCCACCTCAATCCTAACAAAACTGGTTGTGACAATAACCATCTTTTAGAACTTCAAACAGAGAATGATGCATAGGTAAGAGAAAAACACTAAGTTTATCTATATTCAAACAAAAGACTAACAAATAAAAAATACTGAAATGACAACAGAGTAGAAATTAATAAATACCATTACTGGGCACTAGTGATAAGGTCAATGAAAAATCTTAAGTGCTTAGTAGTAGTAGTTTCTTAGTGAATAGAATGACTCCTGGATACAGGAAAAGAAATTGTGAGTCACATATTCCCAATAAAAGAGGGAAGGAAGAATACAGATCACAAACTAGTTGTGCAAAAATTTGAAATACTTGTACAATGAAATAGTAGTCCAATTTAAGAGGCCATCATAGTCTTGAATATCTGAAGGTATTAAAACAAAAAGGTTGGACTTCCCTGATACACTCTTCTGGAAGGCCAAGTGGATAGTGTGTATTTTTCTGTGGAAGTGGTCCAAGGATTGATACCCAACAGGGACCAACATTTATCAGTATTTACCCAGAATTATGATGAATGTGGGTAAATCTGAATTGAGAAGCAGAGGGGTAAAGTATAGAAAAGATTAAATGAGATGGGCACATACCACAAGGCTAGGCCATATCTTTTAAAAGGATTTTACTTCATCTTTACCCTACTATAGATCATAACAGAAGTTAGAGTACCATAGTGAAGATTGACAATGCTATTTACTGTTGAGAGTGAACATAAGAGAAAATAACAAAGATTCTAAAATAAAGAAAGTAGTAAGTCAGATATGCAGCTCAAGCTGGGTTTACACATGCAATGGTTACAGTTGTTTGAAAGTTAACTCGCACCAATAATACTGGCATAGTATTAAACATGGTGTCACCTGAGATTCTTCTTGTGTATGTTGATTTTGATAAGGGCAGTTATTAATTATAAGAGCAAATGAGTTTTCTTCTGGAGGACTGTGATTTTAGAACCTCATTATGACTGGATGAGTAAATAAACCATTTTTTCATGAAAATTCAGACTTTAATTTTTCTGCTGCACACTCCTGTGATACAGTTATACCAAGTGACGGCTTCAGTGCTTGATTACATGCACAGTAATGGGTCGATTGATAAGGGCAAGTTTAAAGATGTGAAGGAACACAGAGGTGGGGGAAGTCTACTGGCGCCAGTAACTTGAACTCCTCTCTACTTTTACTGGTGTAAGGATAACTGGCACCAGTTGATTTTGCGTGTTCACATATGCCTGTTTACTGGCGCCAGTAATCATTCCATGTGTAAACCCAGCTTTATCACCATTGATCTTCAACTCATACAACGATATATATAGAACAAAAATGAAGACTATAATAATATTAAATACATACAGAAAAACAATAAATGAACCTGAGAGTAATAATATAGATATTGAGCTGCAATAAAGAAACATTGTCGTTATAATCTCAAACCACTTTTCCCATTATAGATAAGCATATCTTTAGATTACTACAAAATGTAAATGTGCAATAAAAGATACAGGAATATAGCTCCTTTCTGTTGATGGTGGCCATGCAATAGCAATCCTTGCTGCACAGCAGAACGCATGGAACTCCAAGGACGCCAGAGGAAAGGTGAAGCTCCCTTATCGACACTCCCCAGTAAGCCTAAAGCGTGTATGGCACTTGGCTAGACACTGTGCACTGGAGATCTGAGATTAAAACATGAATGCAACCTCATATCCTCTTCTTATAAATGTGATATGTTTGAGATAACAGTAATTGAGATATGTTTGAATTTTGCGAAATTGCTTCACAGATAATATCACTCCTACATCATGAAATTGGACAGATTTTGTAAATACACTCACTTTAGAATGTCACGGAGACCTTATGTTAGGTTTCTCATAGCCAATGACCTTTGCAACTGAAGTTTAACCAAAGAAATCATCTCGTACAGATTAATGCAAATAATACATATCTGGGCAAAAAAATCTACCGAAAGGAAACGAAGGAGTTAAACCATTTTATCAAATGATAATCAAGATCATGATATATCAAGTGATAGATCGGCAGTAATATTTTAATACATGATGCACCATTTAAATACATAGTGAATCTTGTCATTACTACAATTTTCCATATCTGCTCAGTGTATTGTTTTGTGAAATCCATTTCTGCTCAGGGTACCTATGTTGCTCTGACTGAAAATAGTTTTCAAGGTGGGAACTATTTCAGTAATTCACTATTCTGAATACAAGGAAGATAAGTTTCCCATTCTTATCTTCTTGGCAGAATATGTTTAATTTCTCTTCAGGAAGAAAATAGAGAAAAATGTATCCTTCAATTAATTTTCCCTTTGTATTTTTATAGGTATGATAATGTGAAAGCTACTGAGTTATCAGTGATTCCAAATTATGGCATTTGTCCTTGACTCTTCCATGGATGCCATAAGGAATGCAGAACCCTGAGTCACTGTGCTGCATTTGCCTGGATCCACTTGTAGCATGAGGAAAGCCAGGGCAAACTTCCTAACTCCTCATCTTGCATCTCAAGCTATATTTTCTCTCCTTTAGGTAGTTGGTAATGGTGGAGAGGTGATTCAAAGTGTCTTCGAGCGGATGACTTAAATAACAGATTCAGAGATATTACATTCTTTGAAGAATTTATTTCCAGACCCTGTTATATAGATTGGTCAGATATTACGAGAAAAATCAGGAAACATACCTGTTTCTGCCAAAACTTATTCCAAATTCTTTAGGCTCGGGCTGCGTAACACGAAATCCGAACTGATTATCAGCAGAACTCGGTACCAGTCGTCACTTTTTCTGCAATATTTGCAACTGAAAACGGCAACCACGCCATGCGCGTGCATCACCCCTTTAAAATCGTAACAACTTCGCAGCCTAAACCAGAAGCGTCAGATTGAGCATTTCATGTCCCATGGACCCCAACAGGTTATTCACTGAACAAGTGAGAAATTGATTCTAGATATCATACGTTTGATCCTAAAAGGTTACTAAGTCCCAATTCTACAATGAGTATACATTGAACGGATTTTTGGAAATTTTTCGGAGCACCTCATAGAACGATAAAGAATTGAGCATAAGTTTAGTAGATGTGCTTTTGTAACATAAACGGTAAATATTTATTCCAATGTAGTTTAAGGTTCGACGTCAGGTTGAAGCAAAATTTAAAGCTTTTTTGTTATTAAATCTAAGGGACCCAATCAAACAAAAATCAATTTTAATTTAATTCACCTAAATATATCTGTTCGTAGCTTTCAATTGCAATTTTATGGAAAGACGATGACAGCCAGATCTGCGTCTCATAAATTCACGCAAATAAAAACTGAGTTTATAGTTGAGTCCACAGATTTTACACGGGAGCACGAGTTTTAATTAAATTGCAAAACATTTACGTAAAACACCGTATCAAATGGAGCTACATTCAGTTTCATTGGAGAAAAGGATTAGTAGTATGTTCTTTAATTAAAATGAATTCGTTGATTGAGACGGTAACTACCCTTATTGGTAAAAGAACAGTTGATTATCCTGCAATTAATTGCTCGATAAAACTGAATCCCGATAACTGCTCGCCTAAGCAATTTAATGACTATCATTAAGGAATTTATTATTCAAGATATTACAGCATAATGCAATACATTCTATTAAAAATGCTACGATAAAAACGCAAGCGGTACAAAATTACTCTCAGAAGTAAGTTGGAAATCTTTGAAAGGAATGAGAGTGGAGGGTAGGCTGCGATTGCTGGATAAATTCAGGGAAAGTACAAAATTTGCGGAAGACGTACGTATCATGAGACCCCCTGCTACTTCGGTCGGTCCAATAATGAGCGTAAATTAAGAGAAATAGGGACTAGCCACTTTAAAAATTTATTCTTTCCGCGAACGATATGCGATAATAACAACTAACGAAGATTTTGAAGAACTTTCTTTCAAACTAAAGCATCTTGAACGCCAAGTGTTTACACCCACTGCCACACGTCGAAAGGGGGCTTGCGGGATGTTAATGAGAATATAAGTAGATGAATTTCGATAAAAAGTGACTAGAATATGATTTTTAATAAACATTAATGATGAAAGAAAACCGGTGAGATTTATTGACGCGGGAAATTCAAAAAATTACAATGTAAGATTCGGAATACGGTGGAAACCTGAAGAGACTAGTCAAAAAATTCGTATTAATAAATTAAAATGAAAATAATTTTGATTTCTCTTCGATCAGTTTCCGGCTATTGAGTGCGGATTCAATTTTCTTTCGCTAGTGGACAGGAGTTCAGAGGACAGCATTCTAATGTTTGCTTCACATTGTTGCTCTAATATTAGCTTGTTTGTTTCTCCCCAGTGAGTTTGCGCACTTGTGGAATTCGAGTTTCAACATACGAATGTGATTTCGGCAGAAAGTCTTATCTCCACCGTTAACTGTGCTTTTCTATCCAATTTATAGTGAAAAATCAATAGATTTTCCTTTATGTAATCTTATGGTCGAAGATGGCCTTAGTTTGGACAGATTCAGAATCAGCGAGAGTAAATGTACCAAAAGAGTAGAAAGTGCCATTCACGTTTCGAAATAAAGCGGCGATAGATTACAGTTTCGACGAAGGGAGTGAATAATCAACTAATACCTCATTTAATAGTTACCGATGAATAATACAGGCGAATTTGCTAATGAATTCGTATGGGGAAGCGATAATTGAGGAAAGGTTGAGAAACAACCCTCGGTCGATTTCACACATAGAAAGGTCACGGAAACCAGATCCACATTAGAGCTATGAAGCTGTTTACGTCACTCGTGATTCAATCACGGCTCAGCATTTGGAATCGCGATTTCGTGAACATTTTCTTTTTTCCCAGAGAAAAAAACATCGATCACTCGTGGGCATACCTTGTCAGGTTCGGTAGTGTTTTATTACATCCTACGTAGAGTGCTGTTAGTTATGTGGCTGTTGATAAACGATGAGCCAGAAAAAAATGCATCAGGCGGGAATGGTGGCAATGATGATAAAATTTTTTAAGAATCCCTAGTTTTCTATACACGATTTGGCCATTTGCTAATTTTTAATTGTTTGTGCTAAATTTCAATTCTTATTGATTGATCACTTACTTATACGATGCGGCCATTCCAAAATATATCGATAGTGTGATTGTGTTCCTTCTATCATATCTTGGTGAATGGAATACTTTTCTATTGTCTTTAGGAACAGGATGGAGAACAATGTATCTTACATCTATTTTTTTTTTAAGTTTTGATCAATGCTGTAATGACATGAAAGCTTCTGATGTACAGGGTGTTTCCCGGGAACCGCATGGTTTTTAAACAGCCACAATTTTTAAATTTTGAACCAAACATTAATTTTTTTAAACAATGTGTTCAACAAACTGGGAATTTTAAGAAAATTGTACAAAAATTAAAGTAACAAAAATAATATCGCGTAGATGGCGCCCTTCCGATTGAACACATGTTTCCAGACGTTCCCTGAAGTTACGCATTGAATTTTGTAACATTTCTCGTGGAATGGCTAACTACCATTAACCAAAAGGATTACCCTATAACATATTATATACATCTAGGTAGCCTGAATAACCTAGCACTGCATCATGTCATAATGTCAATTCGTTTATTCAAATTCTATACTCTCTTTACTAAGACTTTTGACTTCATCTTCTTACCTCATTACCCCTTAACTTAAAAGGTAAGTGTATGATAACGAATTATCTGCACGGATCCTGGCCACCGTGCGACTAATATATGGTGCCCTTATCAATAAATTATGATCGCCTACGGTTTAAACATTTATTGAAAAATAACCTTTCCTATTACGACAGGTTTCTGCGTTATCACCGCCCGGTGAATATATTCGTATATGCGTACAGTCTATGGTACCATAACACCAGGGAAATTAGCGATGTCGTAAAAGCCATCCATCACAGCTCTTCGTTCTCGCGGAGAATTAGGGAAGCGCACGAACTGAAGCAAAAGTCTTGTGAGTGCCGCCGATACCTCGTCGATTGCACGTAAAGCAGTAGTTTAGTGGTTCGGTGTATTCCGTAATAATCTCCTATCAGCATGTGAAACGCACCTGTGGCATAAAATCTCAACGCAGTCAAAAGTTTATCGAAAGAGGATTGTTTCTCTGGCTTGGAAATTCAAGGTGATGGCTAAAATTTTCAAAGAGGGAAAGCACTGTTACTTTTCTCAGCTTACATCTTTCGTGGAATTTAGTTTCACTTAAATTATCGAAAGGATTAACCCTAGCGCCATGGTTTCCACGCTCTAAATTATTGTGGTTTTCTAATTAATCTAAATACAAGAGTTCATCTTCAAATTATCAAACCGAAACACCATAGTTGTTTACTACTCTTGTTGCTACACCGATTAAGTAAATCAACCAGTCGATTTCGGTCGATTAATTCTTAACCGCGGTTAGTTAACAATTTAACCCCGGTTAAGCCTTAACTGAGATTAGTGCACTTAGCTGTGAGTTTTTATGATCTGTATCCATTGAACTTGTGATTGAATATGCCTAGCATTTTTTATTTCCTCTGATTTATGTTATTGCAGTTCGGTAATTGTTACTTCACCTTACCAATGATGGAACACAATGAACGATAGTTCTCATTATGATATGAAAGAGGAAAGGATTATAAGGAAGATTGTGGTTTAGAATTATTCTGAGGGAAAATGATGATTGAAAGTAAATTTTAACTTTGCCCATGAAAGTGTGGTTCTTAACCCAAAGTTATACAGAAGTGAGAAATAGTGACTTGACTGGGACTCGAACCCAGATCTCTCTCGGGCAGGTACTCTAACCTAAGGAAACCTAAAAGAATAAAAACTGCCCGGACACTTTCTCCGATTACGGTGGTGGAGATGTGCCGGTCAAAGGTTATGAATTGTTTAGTTTTATACAGATAAAGAAACCATTAGGAACAAAGGAATTTAGATGACCTAGAAGTTAACGAAACCGCTATTAAATACGGCGAAATGCTTGACAATGGGTAATTTTTAGCCTACTCTGAACTGCCTCAATTACTTATTTTCCAATCTTCTGACATGCATATGGAACCGTGAGGAAAAGGAATACCGCTCGCTATAAAGAAAAAATTAAGAAAGGCAAAGTCATGTCAATAGGAAAATAATATCGGGGTTTAATGCGGGTTTATACCGCATGTTGCAGACCTTTGTATGCAACTTTTTTTGTCGACGTCATGTGTCTACAACATTTTGTTACAGACAAAATACCAATGCGCTCTATTTTCCTGCGACTTTTGTGGACGACAAAAGCTCCACTTTCACGAACTACTGAGGCGGTAGGTAGCAGCCACGTGGTTGTGATGAGTGGAGGGGGTAGGGGCGGAAACACCCACATAGTTGTGATTGGTTCTGATTGACGAGGGGGGTAGCGGGGAAATGTCTGCAACACCGAATGGGCGCTGCAACTTTTGTAGACGATAAATTTCGGTTGCAGACACGGAAAATCTGTCGTCGACACGATTTGTTGACGACAAAATAAGTGCTGTTTTGTGAAATGTCGTCGACATCTGTCCTCAACACGTGTCGTCAACTCCGGTGTAAACCCGGCTTTAGGCTGACATGAGTGAAGAGACAAGCGATGGTGCTTCTTTTATTGGAAACTCAAAATAGTGAAGCGGCAACGTGGTTCTCGGACGGTCGGGAAGTTCTTCGCAGGCGATGTTTCCCCTCCCTCCCCTCGTATCACCGGGTGATGCGTTTAGGTTTTCGCAGTAAACTCTAAAAATTCTTAAGAACGGTCCGCTAGATTCGCTATATCTCGCTTTAGTTCCTCCAAGTCAACGCTGCTTTGGGTTAAATGGGGTACCTCTGAGGGCAAACCCAGACTGGGATGACCTTTACCACATTTTGTCGAGAAGGTAAGTTACAGAATTTGAAATTCGACTGCAGTTGAATGGAGGGAGAGTGACGCTCACAATCCCCTCGAAGGGTATAAATAGGTTGAAATTAGGAGCATATGATACCCATTTACTATTCTTATTATCCTTTGCTCTTAATCTCAAGACATGGCCGCATGTTGTTCTAGTATGTCCTACAGTGGAAATGGAAATAGAATATTTCCATTACAGTACGCGATACGTCACTGTTTTCTCAATTCTCTTTCGTAAGTGAATTCAATGGTTGTTTAATGACCAAGTGTCTACTGGAAGGATTACTCATTCAAAACAATCTGTCGCAGATCAGCAGACCTCTTTGACCACCTGTCTTCCGTACCTAAATTTAAAATCCTCCCAATATCCCAATTTTTACGATTAGCAGTTGAGTTTTACTTTATCGAGTTGACACATTTCAATTACATGCGCTACGTTTTGCCCAAATATTCGCGGTTGGTGCAATTGACCTCGAATGTTTTGGAATGCATCTACTACGAATTTTTAAATGCGACAGCTCTGACGCTCTTTCTTCAAGCCGGGCATATTCGTTTTCTCTCATTCTTTGTACTTACTTTATGTCATAACTTCCATAACAAACAGATTTTTTATACAAGTTAAGCCAATGACGCGGCAGCCGAGTTCCAGTACTTCTTTTCGTGTAGTAGTCAGATGCCTTCCTCCGTACGCTAGGCCGCAAAAATTCTTTAAAATTGAACCGACGGAAAATGAGACATCGCAGTGTGGGTTTGAGTCGACATAGGCTCGCCAATATATACGAGAATAGGCTGACTGCAGACATAGAAACATTGCCATCCGTGAATAGTTTTTGCATACGAATCTGCAGGTCTCTTACGCTGATCAAGTCCGCACGCTGATAGAAAACATTTTCGGCAAGTCTTTTTCTATCTAGCTCACTGTGCACCAGCGTTCCTCAGTTTATTTCACAAGTTCTTCTCATTTATTCATCATAAACATAAAAAACTAAGATAAAAGGGAAATACAACATAATATGTAAATACAACATAATGAATATAAGATATTCCATTTAATTGCACATACCGTTCCTTCAAGAATGATATGGTACTTGGCATCTCTAAATGGAGACTGGGGATTGAAGTTGATATTATCAGGTATTTCAATGCCTGATTGAGGTGTACAAGAAGGTAATTAATTTTCTTATTGAACATATTTATTCGTTTTTTCTTATAACACATTACGGTGCCTCGATGATATACTATCCTGACTACTCATAAAATCAAGAACTAAGTATCTTATTTCTTGTAATATTTTCATTTCATCGATAAGATATTTTACGAGGTAGAAAGACTTAAAACTTGTTTCAAACATGTCATTGATTTAAATCGTTTCCTGATATTGACCGCATATCTCCGTAACCTTCTTTTCCATTGATTTGAAAATAGTAGATACATGCCGAAATGCCTTGATCAACTTCCAGCATCCCATTCTCGTAAAAGAATCAGTATACAATAAATGTCAGCCCGATAATAAAAATAATTAAAGGAAAAGCAAAACTTAGCGATGGTAATGAAAAGTTTTCGTGAGTTAGGTATAGCTTTTCTCGATCCAGAGATCAAATGATTAATTAATCTATGATGAACTAAACTATTGAAGGAACACTAAGGTTTGCTGAATTCTTATTCTTAAGAAGTTGCTTAAGGCAACAGAATTTCCGACATGTAGGTGTAATTACATCGCAGACTTTTATTCTTCCTTTGCTCTCTTCCCTCCCTCTCATCTACCTAAAGAAGTTTCCGTGCAGTCAACTAACGATATTGGAATATAAACAAGACTTCCCATTTAAATATTCAACATTTTAGGTTGAAAGTAATATAAAACTTATATTGAGTCCAACTTCTCGAATTCTATCAATTTCTAACGAAAATAAACAACTAGAGAATCACGTAACGTCTCCTAAATTCTGCGATCCTATTAATGAATTCCTCTCTCTTCAGCCGTATGAATCGGAGGTAAGTGTTTCGATTGGGTATTTGGACATCCGACTAAATGAGAAGACATATCATTCGAAAAGAGCCAAAGGCTAATAGCATGTGGATGAAAGGATCTTCAAGAAATAGAATATTATTAGAATGTAAATGTCTTGATTCTCTAGTAACCATTTTCATTGCTCTTTAATGACGAACATAAGCTGCATGTGTATGTCATATGTACCGTATGCGTGTTTCCATCTAAGCCTGCCAATTTCCGGAGAGTCAGTGTCTTAAAACTATGAATAATTATTCTGCAATAGTAAAATTATATTTTGTTAATTATCTTTTTTAAGCTTCTGTTGCGAGGCGTCTTCTGCTAAGCCCATACAAGTTGCTTACGGTTAGCCAGACACTTTTTCGCTAAGGATCTGTGTAAACAGAAAACGCGTGATTATAGAAAATCCCTCACGAAAGAATATTCTCCTTCTTGCGATTTTCTGTTTGCATTGCATCTGCGACCCTTTGAAGATGGTTAATATTGCCAGAAAGAGCCTTCGCTCTAAACATTTCTTTATTTTCGCGTTTTTGGGTCAAAAGAGTGAAGATAGATTTGGAAAACGTTTCAAGAAATCTAAAAGCACCAAACTTAGCATTTTTAGTTGAATTTCCAGGTATATTATCTTATATTTTTTCTGATTGGTTTGGAAAGAAGAATAGCATGCTATTTACTTCACACCGGCGCATTGGAAACGCGATTTCCGATCAACGCCGTTACGCTCATACATAAATTTTAATTTCTCCATTAAGTATCAACGGCCATCTCAGCTTGTATCATATATGTATAGTTTACGTAGTATATTTGTCGCTCTATCTGTACGCAAATTTACGTTTAATTTACAGATTGGAAACGTAGTTACCGATCATCGCTGTTACGCCGATATCTATAAATTGTTACTGGAAGAGTTGTTCTTGGCGTATATATACGTGCGTTGTATTTTTTGTTATGTGTATTATGTATTATATCAACTGAATGTTTAAGGACATTTATCCTGAATTTTTAACTGCTGATCATACGAATGTATGATATTTTTCCTCAGTTGCTCTTTGTATCATTAGAATCAATATCTCACTTATTCTGGGAATAACCCGTTGGGGCCCATGTGACATGAAATGCTCAATCTGACGCTTCTGGTTTAGGCTGAGAAATTTTTATGATTCTTAAGGCGTGATGCAAGCGCATGGAGTGGTTGCCCGTTTTCAGTTGCAATTATTGCAGAAAAAGTGACTAGTGGTACTGAGTTCTGCTGATAATCAGTTCAGATTTCCTCTTGTCCAGCCCGAGCCTTAAGAATTTGGAAAAAGTTTTGGCAGAGACAGTTATTTTTTCTGATTTTTTTCGTAATATCTATATAACAGGGACTAGGAATGAAGTCTTTCGAGAATGTAATATCTCTGAATCTGTCATTTAAGTCATCAGCTCGAAGGCACTTTGAATTATCCTTAAATCCTTTAAATATTTTTCTTACTTAAGGAGAGAAAATGTTGCTTGAGATGCAAGATGAGGAGTTACGAAGTTAGCCCTGGCTTTCCTCATGCTACAAGTGGATCCAGGCAAATGCAGCACAGTGACTCAGGGTTCTGCATTCCTTATGGCATCCATGGAAGAGTCAAGGACAAATGCCATAATTTGGAATCACTGATAACTCAGTAGCTTTCACATTATCATACCTATAAAAATGCAGAGGGAAAATTAATTGAAGGATACATTTTTCTCTATTTTCTTCCTGAAGAGAAATGAAAAATATTCTGCCAAGAAGATGAGAATGGGAAACTTATCTTCCTTGTATTCAGAATAGTGAATTACTGAAGTAGTTCCCACCTTGAAAACTATTTTCAGACAGAGCATCATAGGTACCCATGCTATGATTATTCCAGTCGATGTCTGGAAGCTTAAAATCCCCCCCGATTATAGTTTTACTCTGATTGTTCCTACTCGTGTAGAAATTTATTTCGTTGTTAAGATTTCGCGAAACCTGTCGAGAGGAGTTTGGTGGTCGATAAAACGCACATACATTTATGTTCGGCTTGTTTTCTTAGCTTATTGTGCACCAGACGCTTTCTATATCGCTATCACTGGGAGTCCTCGTCTTGCTCTGGAGATATGATTTAACCGCAATAAAAACACCACCACCTGTCTTTTCCCTACGATCCCAGCGATAAAAAGTGTAATCCTTTGGAAATATTTCATTGTCGCTTATATCCTCATTTAACCAGCTTTCTGTACCTACAAAAATATCGGTGTCGTGGCTACGAATAAGATGCTGAAAATCGGCTACATTTTTTTTAACACTCCTACAGTTAATTGTTGCAATTTATATTTTTCCTTGGCAAACAAATTTAGGTGGGATTGTTGGTAAATCTCGCTTATTTTTCGTTTCGCTCTTCGGCGCTTTTTTCATAATTCGATCGCCCGAGTATTTCGTTCCCTTCAACCCACTACTCCTTATCCTAAAAAAGTACCTACAGTGCTCATAAATTCTCCGAGCCACCCGACTCGAAACCAAAGCGGTATAATGGACCCCAGAACGGTTTAGGGCAGTGGTTCCCAACGGGGTCGCTACCGCCCCCCGGTGGGCGCTGAGAAGTCTGAGGGGGGCGTTCTGTGCCCAAGTCATATTGAGGGGGCGTTGAGGTCCAGCCGCAGCCCCCTTGAGCATTTGGCGTATTTAATGGTCACTGACGGCATTAGTGACATCTTTGTTTCGATTCTTCAACTTTTGAAGCTACAGCCTTTTGGTGCCAGGTGTCGGAAACATTGTTATAAATGCTTTCTCAGCTCTCGCAAATAAAGGTTATTTGGCAAAAAGAGAATGAAACTCAACCCGATAAAAAAAAACATATCTCCCTGAGAGATTGTTTTAAATAATCTCTCTACTTTGGATTATACATAGTAATCCCAAGGATTTTTTCTATTGATGACACGACCCTATCAAAAACTTTTTTAAACTTTTATTGCATTTCTTCATCGGCGTCCTTCCACATACACATAATGACGTTGTAAATTAATTTTCGTTCTTGGCTTTAAAGAGCTTTCAGATTCCCAATTTTGGATAGTTCGTAAATTGTAATTGCAAATTATAGGAAAAATGAAAGCACGAATATGACGGAAAGGAAGGAAAATGTGGAAATGATTAAATGGAATGAGAATAAGTGCAGGATAATGAATTGAAAGTGAAAATAACAAGGTGGGGGAGTTCTGCAATGAACTGTTTAATAACCAGGAGGATCAGAACCAGGCTTAAAGGCAACAAGGCGTAGGGACGGAGCAGACATAACATTATACATGCTCTCTGCATTTTTTCGGGTGTCCGTCCGCGTAAGATGGCTTGGTGACAACAGTTTCGCTGACTATCTTGTCAGCGTCTTCAGGTCGAAGGATTAACTTCGACCCTTAACACCTTCGACCTGAAGACGCTGACATGATAGTCAGCGAAACAGGGATGGATTTAGAAAAAATATTTTGGGGAGGGGGGTCCGATCGAAAAATTTAAAAATAAAAGATATTTCGGCTTTCACAAAACGTGACGTTAGAATTGTATTACACAAACTCAAATTTTTTCACCGTTGATTGCTTATTAAATTGTGTGTTTATTTGCGTTATTTGAGTACCTTTTTCGAAAAATAGGAAACAATTGCTTCCAAATCACCAGTACAAAATTAATGGAATGACAAGAAAGTAGCAGATTCAGTTGAAAATCTCGGGATCAACATTACTAATAACTTAAATTGGAGAACGCATATTCGAAAAATCTGCGGCAAAGCAAGTAAAAGGCTTGACTTTGTAAAGCGGATTGTCGGTAAATGCGATGCAAAGGTGAGAGAGCGATATTATTTTGCCATGATCGGACGTGCAGCGTAAAGCGGTTCGTTTTGTTAAGAAATGTTACGATAAAAAAGCAAGCGTTACGAATATGCTCTCAGACGTAGGTAGGGAATCCTTGAAAGAAAGGAGATTGGAAGCTAGGCTGCGATTGCTTAATAAATCCAGGGACTAGCAGTTGCCTACTGCCTGCTCCGCAGGCAGGTTAGTTCCCTTACGTTTGATGGGGCAGCATAGAAAGGTATTCGGTTTTGTCGTTTCTCTCTTGAATGGCATTTCCTCCGAAAAGATTCCGAAAAAGTAGATAATGTCAGAGACCGCGAAGTCGGGACCTCACCCTCAGCAGTGAGATCAACCGATAAAGACTTAACTATGTTAAATGACGCGCAAGCGATAGGTAAGCGGCGTTCGTCATCCCAAAAGAAAACGTCTCCCACTGCCCTCATTTTCCCGATTTTTCAGTTTTTCGCCCGTTTTGCACCTCTAAACTCAACCAAAAATTTTTGGTTGCCTGTAAATTTTTGCACGCCTGTGCGTGCAGGCCGTCCGCCTCCAGCGCACTAAAAATCGTTGCGGGAGATTGAATTTAGACTAAGATTTTGCTAAAAGTCCCTTTTCTGAGGACAGACGGACGGACACGATTCTGTCTTCATATATATAGAAACTAAATTTTCAGAAGATACAATCGGTGTCATGTAACTCCCCTGTTACCTCGGTCGATACGATAATGACCGTAAGTTAAGAGAAATAGATGCTAGGACAAATCGTTTTAAAAATTCATTCTTTCCGCGAACAATATGCGACAATAACCGAAGAAGGAAGTAGTTTAGATTCAACTGGTGTTTACACCCCCTGCCACACGCCAAAAGGCGGCTTCTAGGGTATTAATGTAGATCTAGATGTAAGCAAGTTTACTATTAAAACGTAGTGCTGACAAACAATCAGATACAATTCCAATTACCTTTATTTATTCCTGCATGTTATCTTTATACTAAGCGTTATGTTTCACTTACTTTCCTCTATATTTAATCATCTTCCTGCACTTTTATTACTCTTGGTTTCGTAAACCAGTACCAACACTTACTCCTGGAGTCATCCACGTTCTTGATGGTTTTCCTTCCGCTGCAGATGAGGGGGGGTGGGGAGGGAGGATTTGGGGGGAATACGTTACACCCTAACGTGGGGACCCGGCCAGATCAGAGTGGCGTGCAATGGGGTTCATCCTCATGCCTAAGGATCTCCCCTTTACCACTCATAGCTGGTTAACCGCGGGATCCGACCTCATAGACAGAAAGATCGAACTGGTGAGAAGAGAGGGCTAAGTTAGCTCCCCCCAGCAGAAGAAGGTGAAAGAAAGGGCCCTGGAAAAGATGCCTACATCTGTAGGCCTTTCGGCTAGGGTTGAGAGGAGTAAGGCATTACTCCCTCTTCCCCTACAGAGCAGGTAGTTAATACATAAAGATACACTTCATTTAAAGCTGCAATCAATATTTGGATTGGCAGCAATTGACTAGAATTTATTTTATTGAGTTTAGAAAGCATTGACTTGAATGCATTTCCATGACTTACTGCAATAATTACTTGTCATGATGAAATACTTAAAATCATATTTAATTCGATTTAAAGAAAAAATTGTGAAATTATTTGACCATTAATGATTTATCAGAATGAAAAATTTTGTATAAGAAACTAATATTTCAAATTGTAAAAATGTTTCATCATCTATGGCAAATTAAATTTATCTGAACAATAAGCTGCAATTAAGCAATTGCAAAATTAACAAAGTAAAGATTAAATTAAATTAGATTTAATATGTAAAGATTGTTAATGCTCACAAGGTTACATCGGGTGGGTACATTGGGAGCTTTTGCTTCAGCACTTACCCTGTAGAAAGGAATTAAGGAATGAGTATTTAAAGGTAAAATCTTTTGAAGTATAACTATGTATGGATGTTTATACAGAACTTAAACGAATCATTATAATTTTCTATATGTTTCTTTTAGAGCAGTAATGTGCAAATACGACAAATCACTATCTCCAAGTTCCACCCAGTTCAGAATTTTTTGACCAGTTTCATTACACATAAAATAATTCTTTGAATTCACAAGCATGCTTGGAGAAAAGCGATTAATTTAAGTTGCTTCATCTCTTTCTCCGGATGCTAACTAATGACTGCAGAAAACAGTAATGGCTCTCAATGGTCCATCTTAGCCATATATCTTCTGTATTTTTTGCAATTTACAATGATAAATAATATTTAACGTTATCTTGATTGCCTTTTCTATAACTGTCTGTTTCTATTGTCCATCCTCAACTTTCTTAATTATTTATATTGCAAATAATGTTACTCAGTTATGTTATGAAATACTTCCAAGAATATTCCACCACTTCATTATGAAACGAAGCTATCCCTTAAAAACATTCAATAACTGATTCTTAAGGATAAATTTAGATATTTGATAATGTTTTACTAACAGAATAATACGCACTTTCAAGTCCAACAACGTAAATCAAATATAAATCTAATTTACTTATAAGTAATTAAACAAATGAATGCCAGCCATCTGCTCCAGGAAAAACATTGTTTCCACGAAGCGAACAATGCAAGTATTATCATGATTTTTAAAATCATAAAAGTGAATTTTTATTTTAGGAGGTAGGAGAAATTCGGTCACGAATTTTGTATGTAAAGGCTAGAAATCTGAAGGTCGTTGAGGACTGTTATCGGTCGGCTCTTTGGAATTTGTTTGTGGAAGACAATCTCAATTTTCGTAGAAAAACTTTAAAGCGAAAGTAACGGAAAGGGAAAGCAAAACATCAATGGGTATTTGAAGAAGCATATCTTAAATACGTGAAATTCCGCATCCTTTTTTGGGACCATGGAGATAAAGAGAAAGAGTAAGTATATGTTTGTTACTTTATCTTTAAAATAACTTTAAATAAGTTTAAAATTTATCACTAATAGGATTGCATTTATGAAGTATTTTGTAATATTTTTAGGAAATTTCATTCGTAAACTATCGTGAGCTCTATGAATTTTCAATCTTCATCTCAATCTTAAAAGATATGCACTTTTCTATCATATCAATTAGTTATCGTTTAATCCTTCTTATATCACAAACATACACCCTTCCGTTTTATCTCTGCGTTTCTGAAAATAATCGCGGAACGACATTTCCGCTTTTAGATAAACTGTATCCGAAGTCAATTGATAATTTACTTTTATTTCTTGATTAAGATGTACAGTTTTCTAAAAATTGTCTTAATAACTCGAAGATGAAAAAACATAAGATAAAAGAAACAATTAGGCTCCCGGATAGTCATGTGGACAGCGCGTTTGCCTTTGGTGAAAGCGGTCCCGGGTTCGATTCCCGGTGGGAGCCAATGTGCGAAACGACCTAAGCTGTCGACTTAACTTCGAGCTGTACTTTTAACAATACTACTACTACTACTAAAAGAAACAATTAAGATGAAGTTCCACTAACTGAAAGCCGAATCATTTGAAAAGAAAATCTATTTAAAATCAATACCAGGACTTAGAAACCATAAAGCGTTAGTTTTACTACTTTCAACAAGGAATATTTCATAAAAAGTAAAAAATAAACAATCGATGTTAATCAATATGTCAATAAATCATTGACAAAGTATGAATAACGTAATGGATATTAAGCTTCCATACATGAACATCTTTGAGCTTTTTGCGGGAAGGATTTTATAAATGAATGTACGTGTCCTATCTATGTTTGCATATTCCCCCTTGTCCATCATCATAACATATCACACTAGACCGACCAACATTATGTGTTTGAAAGTAGTGTAAGGAAAGTGTATTTTTAACGTAGGAATGCGCATTTGTTGGCGTGAAGATCACTCTAGGTCTTTAACAAGATTTTGGACACTTTAAGATATTATAAAAATGTATCGTATGAAAGGGGTCTTCGGATGTGTTGTTTTAGATATTGTTAAATCTATAATATGTGAGATGATTGAGAAACTTCTGAAGTGACTAGTGACTTATAAAAGAAACAATGTAAAATATTATTATATAGGAACAGTAATTATAGAATGCATCTGATGTAAATGTGGGAATAAATAGGTGGAGTAATAGGGGGATGTTTACTAATGTTTAAGTCTTGTTCGTACTTAAAAATGTGACCTAATCCTGTTCTTTAATATAGTGATGTTATTAAAGAATTTTTAAATGTATTAATGTATGTGTGAAAGAGTAATTAACAATGTTTTGGGGCTGCCTCCTAAATTATTTTTAAATGTAGCAAAAAATAAAAAAGATCTTTATTAGTTTTACTATTATGTACCGAGTCAGTGGAAACGAAATCACAACCCACGGGCAACGCCTTCAGTGCATGCAAATGCATACGATAACCAATTATCCAATTTCTAATTCTAAATAAGTAACAAAAAGTCAACGACTGCTGCGGCTTCCGCGAAATTCCGTCAATGCATCTTTGCTTTATAAGTTACAGCGATTTACTTTTATTAAAATCATTGGAAGTCGAGAATCAGCGAGTGTTCTGAAATGCCCTATCGATTGATGCGTAGCAGGGATCCGAAATATATTTTTATATGCTATGGAGCACTTATGTAGAAACACAAATAATTGTGTTTATGATGCTGTCATAAAATCGATGGACTTAAAGAACTGTTGCATGCGACTTCTACAATATGGAAGCATGATGAAAAGTATCAACGCGCCTGAGTATCTAAACACTGGTTAAAACAAACTCTAATATCGCGAATTGCAAAGAAGTTCCAATGAATATCATCATGTTGTACTCATAATGTTACATTGCAGTTCATTAATGTAACTGAATTATTTTACCGTACTAACGGTAATATTCTATATTCACTAGAGCTCTCATATTATATCGAAACTAATTAAGGAAATATTCACCATAGGACCACCATATTCCATTTCAGGAATAGTCTTTCCAATTACATAAACGATATGCAAATGATCAAAGCCAATAAAATGAAAACATGCATTTATTGAAAATGAAATCCGTCGATAAAATGTACATATGAATTCTCCTTACCTAAAAAGTTGACATCTCGGTTGCAGGAGTCCACGAAACTCTTAATCTCTTCAACTACTTTCGATTTTGAAACACGCGAGACGAACACACCAGGAAAAAATCTAAAGGTGAGGTTATTTACTTGAAATCTAGAAAAAATATAAATTAAATTAATATCACATAAAATAATTGCTTTTAGGTAAATATTCTAATCTGCAGCCTTGAGCATGTACAGACATGACCGATATGATGGGCGACTTTCAAAGGAGATTTCTGTTACATTAATTTCAATATCTCTTACTATTAAGGATCGCTACTTTAAAACCCTAAAATACAGGCATGAAAATCACTATCGAAATTTAATACTGGTGACTCTAATAATTCATTAGTTGAGAAAAAATTAAATTTATTTTGAAAGGGAAATTCAAAATTCGGTTTGGAAGGAGAAAAATTAATTACCTATGATGATGAGTAGCGAGTTAAATACTATTCAAAAGAATAGACGCAGCCTTATTTATATCGACGATAAAATACAAAAAGTGAGAAATATACCTTTCAATTATACGATGCCTATTTAACATCGACACCGTAAAGACCAGAACAAGATGCACCAAATAAATTCAGTAATGGTACTTAAAGTATCCCAATCAAAGCTATAAAAATATTATGAATGCACCAAGATATAAATTATATAATTTAAAATTACATTATAATTTAAAATAAAAGTATTAAGTGGTGAAACAATTCCTATGTCATCAAAAATAAGCAGTGGATTTCATATGCTCTAAAAGAGCCCTCGGCTAAGTCTCTGAAATGCTCCCAATGTTTGGCAGTAGATCTGTGACTATCTATTTTTATAGGTTACTTCTATTAACTCTTTGAAATTCGTTTTTTAGTAAGTGCTATAAATGTTGAGTTTATTGAAGTAATGAAGAGATCAAACATAGAACTTTCAATGAAAAAAAGCCCGCATTTAGGAATTAAAAGTTTTGTTAAGATTTTGGACGAATGCGAAACGCATTAAAAATGAAAAATTGAAAATTAACGTTAAAATAATCTAAAAGAGCAAACTGAAAGTCAAACAAAAAGACATTCGATCTATTTCGGCACTACTTAATTGCTGCAAATTAAATTTATTCATTTCAGAAGGCGAGGCGTAATTAATAAATTATTTAATATTATTATTATTACTATGTTCAAAACTTGTTTAATCTTTAACAAGCTAATTTCACTGTGTGGCCTTGCGCCTAATGGTTACTTCGGAAAAGTCGTTGTATTATATAGTGCATTCGGAACTCCAATATTTAAGTAGTCACTTCTATAACGTAAGCGGTAGACATGCAAATTTGAAAGAAAATAAAATGAAGATATGAGTCAATGAAAATAAAATTAATATTGTTAAAAATAAATAAAAATTGTAAAAACCTAGATTAGAACACCAGTTGTCGGTGACCGTGATCCTCTTCCGTGACGAATTCCTTCAACGAACTTTGATTTCGAGAGACGCACGTAAATCATCGATGGGAGACGTTAAATTTACTTAAAATCTGGAAAAAAAATAGAAAATGCAATTAATATAAAACTAAGTAAAAATAATCAGGAAAATATTCTTATCTGAAGCGTTGAACATGTATGGACGTTAACAATTTGAGAGTTGACTTTCAAATGAGATTTCCGTTATTTTAATATCAGCATATCCGTAATGCATACTATTAAAGATAACGACTTATTCTTCATCGAGATACATGCATTTCATTGATCTAGGATTGAAATTCTGATGACGATAATTGATCTGACAAAACGGTAATTAACTATTCATGCATCCTTTTTCGACTGTAAATTTAGAACTTTGGTTCGGGTGAAACATTCCGTAGCCGCACTCACGACTATCGCATCAAATTCAAAAGAATGGTCGTGGGCTGTATCGGATTAAAAATAAAATGAAGACAATAAATTACACTACTAATATAAGAAATAAACGTGATAAATGAAATATCGGAACGAATCCAAATAATACAAGTCCATAATGAAAGTAAATCGAATTTAATTTAATTATATTTAATCTAGGCTCGCTAAAAAAATAATGAATAAACTTCGATATACATTAAACTATTATGGATTGGGAAAATGACTCGGTTATTTTCAATTGCCAGTAGCCGTTACATTCAAAATAGGTTTTTTTCCGTTATTCTATTGTTTGATAAATGTACACTCCTGGCCAAAATTAACGCAGCACTTCCCTAGCGATCCTTACGGCTTGTGCTGCGTTAATTTTGGCCAGGACTGTACCTCGCGAAAATCCCAGTTTGATCCAGTTCCCTTTCCTATGGTTCTTCACTTGATATTCAGCGTAAAATAAATAAGTTTTTCATTTTTAACTTAAGCATCGATTAAAATTTATGATATTTTTTATGACGTTCATTTGCGACAGTATCATTACGTGCTTATCAAATCGGATTATTAATTTATCGAACAGTAAGACGATCGATTTCAAAGAATGTACGTTGAGAAAAAAGAAGTAATCTTCTATCTCGAGAGACGACTGCACTTAATGGCCTACTCATAGACAAAGAAAAGTGGCGCATCTATAATTCGGAATGTCGACACTTGACATATCTACGTTTACAAATCGCAAGGAAAATTCTTCATTGATAGGAGATTAAATAAATGAAATTCTATTCGGATGTCTAAAATTACATACCATAAATACGAAATCCTAAGTCGTGACCACAGAAATCCTGACACCTTGGAAAATACTCCACGAATACTGACTCCACTCCACTTATATAAAAACAATAATAACTTAACGAGTAACAATAATTGAAAAATAATCAATTGTTAAGTTATAATAAAATTGACCATTGAAGATATGTGTTTTTTATTTCTAATTTAAGCTTTGATTTACTTTTCTGGCACTCGTTAACGACGAAAATTTACAAACTAATCATAACGTAATTACCAAATCGAGTGATTGCAAAATAGAATTTTAAGTGCAAACTGAGAGTAAAAGGAATACAAGATAACGAGAAAGAATTCTACTGTCTTCAGGGACGACTGAACTGAATGACCTTCTCATAGACACGGGAACGTTACGCACAAATATTACGCAACAAACGAACTTATAATATCAGAAATTCCAACTCAAGGTAGAAAATTTTACTTTGATAAGAGACTTCAGTTTCAATTAAGATATTTCATGCAGCATATCATACAGAGGAATTCCTTAGTGACGTTCACTGATATATTAACACACCGAAATTCGTTCTCTCTTTTCGTTAACGAATGATCAGGAACATGAATATTCATTTCTAAAAGGAGATTGCTAGACACTAGGATTATTAATTATTAACAAAAAAATCGTTTAACTTTACAATATGGCTCCGATTCCCAGGTTCCCCAATTAACACAATTCGATAAATTTAAATTCTAACGGTTATTTCAGAAAATTCAGTAAACAGTACTCACCTGAAGAAATCCGAACAGCAAATGAGAACTTTACCGTTTGAACAAATTTTGATCACTATTTCTGTGCTGTGATTGGTCCATTTCGAATTCGCTGTCATTGGCCCCGACCACCATCGGTTTTTATAATTTTATAATCAATAATTACAATTAAATTAATATCCAAATCTATGAGATATTGTTATTATTGATTTTTAGAATTTTTTTCTTGCTAATTATTTTTTAAACAATAATTTTAAATTTTGCGTATATTATTATAACTACTCATAATCTATAAACAAATGAATGGGATAAGTAAATGGGTATATAAGTTTTTTTTTAATTTGATAAGTTCATAGAAAATTAAATTATGTATTGTTGAAAGTGAATTTTAAAAGTTTTGGATTAAATTTTTTAAATGTTATTTATTTTCACAAAATGTTAATTTGGCGATAAACTAGAATATACGAGTATCCATACCATAAATCAATTTATTTTAATATTACACCAAGATTACGACATTAAGGTATATAATCATATATTATAACTCCTGATTTTCTGTAACAAAGAATAGGATTTGCTTAAGCGCACATTTAATTGATTTACATTGCTATTGCTGGCAATAATTTATAAAAATATTAATTTAAAGAAGCATTTACTATCCAGAATATCTCCATTATATATGAATAGATTCATTTATTTTCACCGTAAGAATTCCTTTGTTTCGATATATCTTCACAGTGATTGATTCTCAATCGCTAAAAATCTCGTGGTTTTGTCATGTGTCCATATCTACTTCAACACAAACATTCATCTTTTTAAGTACTAGAAGGCAAACATTGCTGTCACTGAAATATCGCTAAGAAGAAAGAATATATACCTTCATTCTAAAATCATGTTTCAATATGTAAACTTTTACCACCGAACCTATTAGTAAGGGGTTATTCCCATTATTATTTTGCAGAAGCAGATAAATGACTATCTATACCTTAGTTTTGTCTTCTTAATAGCAGTGAAAATATGCAAGCTAAGGAGATAAAGGTGGGATTTGTGTCTGCCCTTGATGTAGATTGTTAAGGAAATGCAATATTTTTAGTAATAATTGTTCTGAAGTTGCATTAACTTTTCCTAACCTGCGAGAAAACCATGGCATATCTGCCTCATCCCTCATAATATCCAGAAGGCCTCATTCCCTCTACTAAATGAATTTTAGCTAATGGTGAAGAGATCGAGAATTTACCAGCATTTGAGCTGACGTCTCCTTGATATACCTGTAAAACATCAAGCCAACCAATCAAAGTGATTTCAAAATGAAACATTAGACAACTGGAGATTATAGGTCTTGATAGATTTACAAATTAACATTCAAATTTAATTTCGTTAAAATTTTCTACTATTTCTCACTAGAAAGATAGTGGCTGGCAATGGAATCATTCGATAAATCGAATAAACAGCATCGAAAATGCTGCTATCTTTCCGGGCTTAACAATATTACACGTTCTGAGAAACTAACATATTCTATCAAATAGGAACATCGTTTGAGTAATTACATAATTATCTCCTCCTTAGGCTATGATATTGATACGAAAACTAGGCATAGATTGAAAATATAGACGTAAAATTAGATATCATTCATTCCATACTTACATTTATGTCATATAACACTGAAGGCAATATGTTTGTTTTCGAAGGTGGCACAATTCGTAAAACTCTAGCATTAACTTTCATCCATTCCTAGGTTGTCCTTCATTGACGATTCTTTAATCACTGATTTAGAATTCTACACTGGTGCACCCTTACTAAATGTAATCACTGATTATATAATTGATTCTGCTCTAAAGCCAGGCATTTCCGGTTATACCACGGATGATTTGGAGTTATACGTCGTTCTTGTAGCACATTCACAGCATAACATTTATCCATAAGCACACTCGATCTTGATCGCTTACAACAAATCCACTTTACCTACATAAAATAATAATTAGCACTCAAATATCACTTAATTTTGGCTCTTTACTTACATACTCAATACACCACGAGGCGATTACGAGACCATTACCGCGCTTTCCAAAAATCGATCGTCTTGAAAAACCTGAATCACGTATATGGCGTTTCAGAATAAGTGAGTCATGTTTTTCTCGTGACTGACAGTCCTCGTTTCTGTTCTCACAATGGCGGCCATTATCTACCTCTAAAATACCAGCATATTTTTCTTGCGAATGTTCCATCAATGCTAAGAAAATCGGACACGTGAATTTACCAGAGGAATACTCGAAGGCCTTTCTTCGTAGTTATATCTGAACCTTCACTCTTGTGATTTCCGTCTAACTTAGACAAAGAGTTAAAAAAGTGGTGCTACAGTATATATAACTCAACACCTTAATTGTGTCGTATGTGATAGTGGTAAAAGCGAATGTTATTGAATCCCGTTAAAGTAATAGCAACTAAAATACAGATTATATCCACAAACTCCTAAGGTGAGAAGAAAAGCTGAGGAAAGGATTTGAAGAGGAAAGACACAGAAGGTATGAATGTTGAAATACTGTTCCTTATACAAGATCTTTAAAATAATGCAATACAACTCAAAGAGAATGTCTAACTATAGAGTGTTCTTTTTGACAGGATTTAGGTGTACACCTTTTATTATCATTACAGTAAAGTATACGAAAATTTTCCGAATCTAGGAGTATCTTGTTTTCCATTTAGGAAAGGGTATCATACTATTAATCAACATATCTTAATTATCATTAACACCATCACTAGTTTACTTAAGGAAACTTCGTAGAAAAGAAGAAAGTCTGTTTATATATTGAAATATTATCAGAAATATCCATGTTAACTCTTTGAGTGTACAAATTCGCTTCTCCCATTCATTTGTTCATATATTAAGAGTAATTATAATATTAATAGCAAAGTTTAAAATTGATATTTAAAAAAATGTAGATGTTCGAATAATGTTAAAATTCAATTTAACAATTTCTAATTGAAATATCTATTGATTTAATTATAATTATAGATTATAGAAACCGAGGGTGGTCGGGGCCAATGACAGCGAATTCGAAATGGACCAATCACAGCACAGGAATAGTGTTCAAAATTTGTTCAAACGGTAAATTTCTCATTTGCTGTTCGGATTTCTTCAGGTGAGTACCTTTTACTGAATTTTCTGGAAAAAACCGTTAAATTTAAATTTATCGACTTGCGTTAATTGCGGAACCTGGACATCGGAGGGAGATTTTAAAGTTTATCTCTATGTTTTTCTTATTAATTTGTATTTTTAAAGTCTAGCTATCTCTTTTTAGATATAATACTTACGTTCGTGATTATTTGTCGACGAAATGAGAGAACGAATTTAAGTGAGTTAATATATCCGTGAACGTCACGAAGGAATTCCTGTGTATGGTATGATTCAAAAAATATCTTAATTGAACTTATTGTCTCTTATCAAAGGAATATTTTTTACCTTGGTTTGGAATTTCTGATATTTTAAGTTCTTTTGTTGCGTAATATTTGTGAGTAACGTTTCCGTGTCTATGAGTAGGTCATTAAGTTCAGTTGTCCCTGAAGACAGAAGAATTCTGTCTCGTTATCTTGTATTTCGTTTACTCTAAGCTTGCACTTAAAATCCTTTATTGCAATCACTCGATTTGGTAATTAAGTTATGTAAAGTATGTAAATTTTTGTCGTCGATGAATGTCAGAAAAGTAAATCAAAACTTAAATAAAAAAGAAAGAACGCAAGTCTTAAATGGTATATTTAATTATAACTAAAAACCACATGGAAAATAATGACTCGCTTTTAAAATTTGCTTGGTATTTAGCAAATATCCCTAACAGTAGAATAACGAAATTATTTTGTTGACTGTAACCGTTATTGGTATTTGAAATAATTTCATAATAAGGTTTTCCAATCTCATTGTATAGAAACTAATTCTCAAATGAATAACTAAATGCATTCATATTTTACTTTAATTTGAAATTACCTGCTACTGATTACTGCTATAAGTTTGCCAACTTGCATTAATATCGTAACCTATGAAATCGGAGAATAACTGTAAAGACTAGTGATTTATTTTGTACTCTTTTATTCTTCGTTAAGTGATTTCGGTTCAGGATTTGAAATGTATTTTCAGTTGATTTAGTAATTTTTCGATTTTTAAATGTCAATATGTCAAGAGTCGATTTGGCGTATTATGTTTGCGCCACGTTCTTTGCTCTATGAGTAGGTAATTTAGTTCAGTTGTCTTTCGAGAAAGAAGAGTACTTCTTCACTGTGCATTCCTTGAAATCGATCGTATTATTACTGTTCGATTTAGTAATAATCCGATATTATATGCATGTAATGATATGTCTGTAAACGATCGTCGTAAATGAATATCATAAAGTTCAATCGATGTCTAAAATACTAATGAAAAACGTATGTCTTTTACGCTGAATTTTAAGTAAAGAAGTTTACAAAAAAGAATTTTAACGAACCTGAACTTTTGGGTGATATTTAGTAAATGTCTTGAACAATTGATTAACGGAAAATATTTATTTGAATGTAACGGTTACAGACCATTAAAAATAACTGAGTCACTTTCCCAATCTATAATACTTTAACCTATATCGAAGTTTATTCATTATTGTTTCAATGAGCTTAAATTAAATAATATTAAATTGGATATGATTTACATTCATTATGGGATTTTACTATTTCGAGTCGTTCCGATATTTCATATATCAAGTTTAGTTATTTCTTAAATTAGTCGTGTAATTCTTCCAAATTTTGTGTTTTCGCTGTTAACTATCCATTCTTTTAATTTTATTCGATTTGGTACTCGTCAGTATGCATACAAGATTTTTGTCTTTCTCAAGCGGAGTTCGACCTTACTGTAGTAAAGAGATGCTTGAGTGGTCAATTACTGTTTTTTCCGACTCCTTCTTCATCAGAGTATCATTCCCGTATTAATGGCAATGCGTTTATCTCGATAAAAATTATTTCGCTACATTTAATACTATCCATAACGGGTATGCTGATTTATAGTAATGGAAATCTCATTTGAAAATTGACGTTCGTATTGATAACTCTATGCATGCTTCAGGCTTCAGAGTAGAATATTTAAAGGATAGCTATAATTTGATATCACATTAATATTTTTTACTATTTTTTCAGATTTTAAGAGAAAAATACCACTCCTTTCCTTGTTTTTTGCTGTGTGGTTCTCTCGTGTATCAAAATCAAAGGCCGTCGAAGATAGTCACGGAAGAGGCTTATGGATTCTGGCGACTGGAGATAAGTAATTAAAATTTTATTTGCATCTTATAATTGAATTGAATTATATTGATTCATATCTATGTTTTATTTTCTTTCAAAATCATATGTCTATCGCTTACATAATTGAGGAGACTGGTTGAATTTAAAAGTTCCGATGGTAGTACATAATTGAACGACCTCTTTTATGCAAACAGAAGGAGCAAGGGCACTCAAGGTGAAATTAGTTTATTAAAGTTAAGACAATTTGTGAACATATTACGCTTTAGTAATTATGCGTCGCCTTCATAAACCATTAATTTTAATGCTCAACGATTAAGTCCCTAATCAGATGGACAGTCTTATTCGAACTTCCTTACAATTCGCCCATTTATATCATGTTAAATTTAAGTTCTTTTTAATAAAGATTAATACTTGCATTTCTAATAAGTTTGTCATTCGTAGGAATTCTTAAAATAAAACTTCTTAGTTCTAAATAGGGAGCTCTCTATTCTATTAAGGTATATCTTTGATTGCTGCTTTACACAATAATTTTAACACTTACTTATTACCGAATTCCATTGAGTTGATTGCAGTTAAATATAAGAATAGATACTCTCAGGCGGCTCTAGTATTCGAAATGTATTGCGGGAATTCTACTTTTTTTATGAGTCATTCACCGAGAAGGTGGTGATTCAATGGCCAGGCATACTCGTACGAACAGAAATAATGAATATGTCATAAAAACATTTTATCTTTTACCTTTTGATCATTGGTTCTACCCTAGGGCACCATTTATATTTTACCATATATTTCAAAGGGGCAATACAGAATTAAGTTTGAGGGCTTTCCCGATATGATATCGACTTAAAATTTGTATCATTAATATGCTTGCAGAATGCAATCAAACTTTTACTCGTATCAGATGATCTCTAATTACAAATGAGAGCATGCCAGAGACAAAGCGGAGGGCTCTTTTGGAGGATTGGAAATTCTTATTCTTTGATGACGTAGGAATTGTTTCACCAATTCATTGTTTATTTTAATTTTGTCGCGGACTTATGCCAGAGGGACGTATTTTCATGTTGAATGTCAAAGCGCAGAAGTTGAGTGACTATATAACTTCAAAGAATTTCATTTTTATATTTACTTAATGTTTTGAGATTTAGGTTTTACAGGAATAAGCATTTTTAAATTCAATAATATAATTCTTCGTTTTCCTCAAACTGTTTGTGCGTTGTCGTCAAGTAAAGAGAACGCTTAGTTAAAATTGAATCAAACAGTTACGCAAAAATGTCATTAAGCATCCAATACGATGAATTTTTTCATTTGCTTTACTATTTTCTCTGCTATTGCAGTCTGTATTCTGTATGAATCGATTAGTCATAGTTATGTGAGAAATCTTTTGCTGGGTGTAAATTTATCAACAATTCTATTAAATATCCGAACGTTATCAGCAATGAATTAATAAGTGGGGTCCTATAGATAATCCTATTGGAATTAGGCTAATTCTTTGTAACTGGATTTTTACTTTCTCCATATACGAAGTATAGAGAAAGTATTGTTTTCATGAAAAAATTCGACTTCGAGATTTCAACGGAAATACATGTTTTGGGGTCCCTAAAACACGTTTTAACCATTTTCGGACTGATGTCTGTGTGTATGTGTGTGTGTGATATTATTATTATTATTATTATCATTTTATTTGACGTTAAAAGAAATTGAGGTTTACATTTTACCCTTTACAGTTCACATTATCACGTTTTTTTATAAGGTCGTTTCGTGATTATATCTCCTTCATATCACGGTTCACAATTCAGTCCATATCACAGTTTGTATCACAGTTTAATATCACAGTTCACAGCTCACAGTTAAGTCCATATCACAGTTTGTATCACAGTTTTATATCACAGTTAACAGTTCAGTCCATATCACAGTTTAATTTCACAGTTCACAATTCAGTCCATATCATAGCTTAAATCACAGTTTATATCACAGTTTAATATCGCAGTCCGTATCACGGTTTATTATCACAGCTCTAGAATCTAAGTGAACGCTGGGGCCATCCTCATCGCTCCGCTTTCCACGAGGCACAAAGTGTTTTCCGTGAATAATTCTTCGGTGCCGTTGGAGACGTGGTAGGTGTACTCCCTCAGGAGCCTCTCTTTGACTTTATTCTTGAAATGGCCGACAGCATTCGTCTTTGTCCCTCCGCATTTGCTCTTCTTCACGAAGGAATGGTATATTGCGCTTTTGGCAAGGATCAGCAGGTAGTTCGCTAGGATTGTTTCCTTGATTCTAGTTTTCTGGACGGAAAAACCCCCCAATATATCGCCGGCTGTGATCGCGCTCTTCTTAGTCAGGGTTTTTAGCGTCCCTTCGAGCAGGGTCCACAGTTTCTTCGAATCCTTGCATTCCAGCGCGATGTGTCTGGCGGTTCCGGTCTGCTCTTTGCACAATATACAGTCCGTATTGCTAGTGATTTTTGATTTATGCAGGAAGATGCAGTCGGCCCACCTGTCGTGAGCCAGCCTCCAGCTCACCTCTGCGTCGTTTCCAAAGGAGGGTTGACTGTGGAAAGTCTTTCAGTGGATTTTTCCGCACCCACTCGCGGGAGGCCGATCGTCAGAGAGGGTCTTGTAAACCACCTCTCTGTAGATGTTTTTCTTGTTCATTGGTATCGGTTGAGCCGCTCTTTTGAGTTCACTGTAGAATTGGATTTCAGAGTCGGTGCTTAGGTCCCCCCAATCTTTCGCTGCGGTCGTCCTGTTTGTTGTCGTCTTTACGTTCATCAGATTCCACGCTTTTCTAGTTTCCTCGTAAAAGACGTCTCTCCCCCTCCCTTTCTTTGACATCCTTTCCTCCGCGAGTATCTTCCACGGCTAGTCTTCATTTGCCAGCAGAAGCGTCTGCATGACTTGGAATCTGAAGGCCAGTATTCTCTTCTCCACGTTCACGAGACCCAATCCAATCATTTATAAATTTCTTTGTTGTAAAATCATCCCGTTAAGATTTCTTTGCACTATTAAAAGTTGTTAAGTTTCCCTCGAAGTTTTATTCCTTCCATATTTTTGCTCTAAGTTTCGATTTCTAGATGGAATATTCTTCGTTGATAGTTGTTATACCAAAGTATAATTATTTTTCAACCCAGTTCTTGATTTAAAGCACATTTGTATTGTTTTCTACTAATCAGTTTTCGTGTCATTCTTCTTGGTAACAAACACATACTTTCTCTTTCGCTTTATCTCCATGGTTCCAAAAAAGGAAGCGGAATTTCATGTATTTAAGATTGGCTTCTTCGAATACTCATTGATGTTTTGCTTTCCCTTTCCGTTACTTTCGCTTTAAAGTTTTTCTTCCAAATTGAGATTGTCTTCCACAAACAAATTCCAAAGCGCCGACCGATAACAGTCCTCAACGACCTTCAGATTTTTAGCCTTTACATACAAAGCTCGTGACCGAATTTCTCCTACCTCCTAAAATAAAAATTCACTTTTAGGATTTTAAAAATCATGATAATACTTGCATTGTTCGTTTCGCGGAAACAATGTTTATTCTGGAGCAGATGGATGGCATTCATTTGTTTAATTACTTATAAGTAAATTACATTTATTGTTGTTTTACGTTGTCGGACTTGAAAGTGCGTCTTATTCTGTAAGTAAATCATTATCGAATATCTAAATGTATCCTTAAGAATCAGTTATTGAATGTTTTTAAGGGATACCTTCGTTTTATAATTAAGTGGTGGAATGTTCTTGGCAGTATTTCATAACATAAGTGAGTAAAATTATTTGCAATATGAATAATGAAGAAAGTTAAGGATGGACAATAGAAACCTACAGTTATAGAAAAAAAGCAATCAAGATACCGGAAAATCTTATTTATCATTGTAAATTGCAAAAATGATAGTAGATATTTGGCTAAGATGGACCATTGAGAGCCATTACTGTTTTCTGCAGTCATTAGATAGCATCCGGAGAAAATGATAAAGTAACTTAAATTAATAGCTTGTCTCCAAGAATGCTTGTGAATTCAAAGAAATATTTTATGTGTAATGAAAATGGTTCCAATATAATCTCAACTGCGAGGAACTTGGGGATAGTGATTTAACGTATTTGCACATTATTGCTCTAAGAGAAACACAAGAAAAACCATTAATAAAATTATAATGATTCGTTTAAGTTCCATACAAACATTCATACATACTTATACATTAAAAAATATATTATTAGGAATTAAGGAATATTCATTCCTTAATTCCTTTCTTTACAGGTTAAGTGCTGAATCTAAAGCTCCCAATGTACCCTCCCGATGTAGCCTTGTGAGTATTAACAATCTTTACTGTCAATTTTGTAATTGCTGAATTGCCGCTTATTGTTCAAATTAATTTAATTTGCCATAGATTAAGAAACATTTTTTTAAATTTGAAATATTAGTTTCTTATTAAATATTTTTCATACTGATAATTATTAATAGTCAAATAATTTCACGAATTTGTCTTTAAATCAAATTTAATATGATTTTAAACTTTTTTCCCATGACAAGTAAATATTGCAGTAAGTCATGAAAATAATAAATTCTAGTCAATTGCTGCCAATCCAAATATTGATTGCAGCTTTAAATGAAGTGTATCTTTATGTATTAACTACCTGCTCTGTAGGGGAAGAGGGAGTAATGCCTTACTCCTCTCAACCCTAGCCGAAAGGCCTACAGATGTAGGCATCTTTTCCAGGGCCCTTTCTTTCACCTTCTTCTGCTGGGGGGAGCTAACTTAGCCCTCTCTTCTCACCAGTTCGATCTTTCTGTCTATGAGGTCGGATCCCGCGGTTAACCAGCTATGAGTGGTAAAGGGGAGATCCTTAGGCATGAGGATGAACCCCATTGCACGCCACTCTGATCTGGCCGGGTCCCCACGTTAGGGTGTTACGTATTCCCCCCAAATCCTCCCTCCCCCCCCCCCTCATCAGCAGCGGAAGGAAAACCATCAAGAACGTGGATGACTCCAGGAGTAAGTGTTGGTACTGGTTTACGAAACCAAGAGTAATAAAAGTGCAGGGAGATGATTAAATATAGAGGAAAGGAAATGAAACATAACGCTTAGTATAAAGACAACATGCAGGAATAAATAAAGGTTATTGGAATTGTATCTGATTGTTTGTGAGCACTACGTTTTGATAGTAAGCTTGCTTACATCTACATCTACATTAATACCCTACAAGCCGCCTTTCGGCGTTTGGCAGGTGGAGTAAACAACAGTTGAATTCAAACAACTTCCAAACTACAATAAAAAACGGAATTTTCCCTTAATTCACGGATTGCCGACGTTTTTTTGGGTATATAGGTAGAAAATAATTGAAAACATTTTATTTTTTTACCATATTTTGATTGAAAATTGAAGTAAACTATACAAATATTGACTATTTAGATAGATACGATATTCAATTTTGCGCCAGTTAAATCAATAAATGTAAAATCCCGAAAATAATCGGAAATATATAAGTTTTTTGGTCTTTATGTGCTCAGATATTGATATAAACTTATCAATATAGGACTCAAATAATGGACTTTATAGAGATCCACCTAATATATCGTAAACTTTTCATTTTTTATAAGGTAGTTGTCGCAAACATTCTTGAATACTAGTAAAATATCTTGAAAAACTTCAATTTCTTTCTTTTTTTCATAAAAAACAGAATCTTGTAAAAATAATCTATTAAACATTATCTAGTAAATATAATCTCTACAATAAGGTTTTTACGAGCTACAATTTACAATCAAACCCTGCAATCCGCCAGCGGCGCTTGGCAGGGGGTGTAAAAACACCAACATCCCTAAATAACCTTAGCTTCTCTAATATTTCGCGGGATAAACGATCAAAAGTAACTATCTTTCCTGGAAACTTCTTCCCTGTATCGATTTTTCGATATTGCTTCCGTGACTAGCTGCACTACGATCTCGAGATCGGAAATTAATTCTGCTTCGTGAGGATCACATCGCATTACTCAAGTAGAGGTCAGGGAAAGATACGCTATTTCTTTTACTCTCGATGAACATCAGAATTTTACTGGCTAGCCTTTGCCTTTCCTAAAACGTTTCGGATATGCTCTTTGAAGGAAAAATTACTGCTGAGCGTAATTCCTAGGTGTTTATGATGCATCACGAGCTCCAAGGGATTTCCTGAAATTCTATACGGTACGCGGGTAATGTTATTGGACTTCGTGAAAGCCATGGCAACGCAATAAAAGCTCCGATAAATCTCTTATTTTCATAAGTCTATATCAATAATTTAACTAATTTTAGCAAAAACACTGACATTCCTGCGACTGTAAGTCCAAATCTGAATAATTTATTTCCATGTTTAATCTAAATTTCGCCAAATAATGACATTTTTCATATCATTTTCCGGTTGCCGTCGTTTCTGGGTATACTGCTCCAAAAAAGGGAAAATCAATTCGTGCTTTAGATGTCTTCAGAAAACTCAAAAAGTCTTAACTTGGCTCCATTTTCAATATATTTATTACCAAAAAACGGAAATTATTCAAAGCATTTTCGGGAATTCGACGATTTTATATTTTATTTATTTTTATTAGCCACGTGAATGTTAAAATTTATTCGTTAATCGGATGGATCTTGTCATAAGCTTCAAAATTAGTCGATACATATCTAGTTATGCACGATTTCTAAGCAAATAATGGCCAAATTCACAGATAATCATAAGATTATATTGGGGTTTTTGGGTAAACGATTGCGAGAAAAGTGAAACTCTCTTTAAACTTCGGATGAATCTCCAGAATAGTTTCAAAATTAGTGCACAACTTGTCAATTTTTAAACAAATTATGGCCAAAACTCTTAAATTTTTGTGATAATTTTCTTGTTTTCGACGTTTCTTCCTGGTTAAGAGATCCTCAATAGTGAGAATCTATTCCAAATTTAGATAGTTAATGTCGAAAGCTGTAGAACGACTTCTAATTTGCACATTTTTCTTATTTTCTAATACTAAAATTAGTATAAGCTGGATTGCTTCTTATTCTGATCGATTCTTATGTGAAATTTTGCCAAAAACTGATTTAAAATATTTTTCGGGGTTTCTTCGTTTTTTAGAATTTCCGGCTACGTGAAAGTTAAAATGTTATTAATGTTGTGATAGATGTCGTTGTAAGCTTCGATACGAGTCTAAAAATGACTTTTTTCTATTTTGAAGGAAAGTATTGCTAAAAAACTTAAATTTTACGGATAATTTTCAGGTTTTAAATTTTTCAGGATAAATTGCACCCAATAATAAAAAATATATCCCTGATTCAGATAGGTGACGTTAAAAGCTGTAAAATGACTCATAAATTGAATATATTATTTCGATTTTGAAACGAGAAACGCCAAAAGACGGTTGGTTGGCTTCTCAGCAAATGTGTCGATCTATAAAAATTAGGATTAATAAAGTGAAAATCCTTCTAATGAATATATACTACATAAGTTCTTTCGATGTATGAAGAAAATATGGCCAAAAAAATTTTTTTGCTAGAATTTTAAAGTGTTTTTTAACCTGTGAATGTTAATATTTGATCGTGATTCGGAGGTAACTTGTGTTATCAACGTTTTCTGGGTCTTGTACGGATTGATAAGGTCCAAAAACATAAAATGTTTACTAAATTGACTATTTTATCTGGATTTTTAGGAAAATTATGGCCAAAACAGAAATTTTTGCGATTAATTTCTGGTTCCTGAAGTTTCAGCTTTTTCCATTGTCGAATTTGAAGCTTTGGAGGAGACCATTATTTTATAAAAGTTTTTATTTTTACGAGAAATTTACGAAGAAACTGGAAAAAATCTGGCATTATGGGAAAAATTTGTTGCTTTTCTGCCTTGTATCGCTTAAAATTCGAGTGAAACTAGTCGAAGTTTGACTAATTTTGAAGCTTTGAAGGAGTTCTATCCATCTTTACCTTGTCCATGAACGTAGTATTAGAATACCTAGAACCTAGATTATACCCTAGAACACGTTTTTGCCATATTCGGAATGTCGTCTGTGTGTATTTGTGATTGTGGGCGCTCTAACGTGAAAACTATACGTCGTATTAACACCAAACTTCATAAATAGCAAAGGAAAGGGTAAAGGGTAAATTGCACATATGGGCGTGCACCCAGGAAAAATCCAAAGGAAAAACGGACTTGAAAAGTGTGACTGGGGCGGTAATCGAACCCGGGATCTTCCTCTATCCGGGAGGTTAGTTGTTCTCTCTCGGTAGCCTAGTGGTTAAAACAGCCTCTCAGATAGACGAAGATCCCGGGTTCGATTCCCGCCCCAGTCAGACTTTTTTCAAGTCCGTTGTTCCTTTGGATTCATGTATACCATTTTGGTAGGTGCCATTAGAGTTGATGAGTTTTTGGAGTAAATCAGTTAACCTGAAGTCAAGCTTTATTTTTGAAAGCTCGTTTCCGTTTTTGCAAAGTTAATTGTTAATTGTTAAAAGTTTTGCAGAGTCCAAAACATGATAGGTATATTTCGATGTTTTACATAAATCTGGCCAAAATCTGAATTTTTTACCACAATTTTCATGTTCTTCACAAATCTTCTCCTCCGTGAAAGTAAATATTTGAGCATGATTCGGATTTAACTTGTGTAAAATGCTACGGTAAAAAAGCAAGCGATACAAAAATGCTCTTAGACGTAGGTTGGGAATCCTTGAAAGAAAGGAGATTGGAATCTAGGCTGCCATTGCTTAATAAATTCAGGGAAATTACATTTTCGGAAGATGCAACCGGTATTACGCAACCTTATTGATCCAATAATGACCATAAGTTTAGAGAAATAGATGCTTGGACAAATCGTTTGAAAAATTCATTCTTTCCGCGAACGATACGTGACAATAACCGAGTAAATAAGTAGTTTAGATTCAACTGGTGTTTACACCCCCTGCCGCACGCAGAAAGGTGGCTTGTAGGGTATTAATAGTAGGTCGGTAAATTTAGATGTCTGTTTTCAAAGTTTTCTGGGTTAGCTGGGCCGCTAAATGATATATATTTTCGTAACTCGATTTTAATCAGGTGAAAAGAAATAAAATCTTTCCAAATTTGACTAGTTAATTTCGATTCTTCAGCTAAGTATGGCCAAAAACCGATATTTTTTATGATTATAAAATATTTCTAAAAGACTATTAAGTAACTGCTCTGCCGAAATGTGCATTAATACATTGAAAAGATGAATCTCGTCAATAGCTTCAAATTGAGTTCTAACATGATTTTATTATCTATATTTTCGAGCAAATTTTTGCAAACTATCTAAATTTATCTGGTTTTCGAGTTTACTCGAATACTGGTTTCGAATACTGGTTTATAGTTATAAATCTGTTCAATAGTTGGGTGGATCTATTGTTTTAGTGTTGAAAATGGGTCAAATTTGAGTAGTTTTTTGGATGTTTTAGCAAAAAATTACCAAAATAATGTGGTTGTTAGAACATTCGGTTTTTCGAGGACTTTTGAATGCAGTCCACTAATGGAAGTGAATTTTTTTATTACAATTGAAACCTCTAAAATTAATCCAAGTTTGACTGCCATATCTCGATTTAATAAGCTATTTATGGCCAAAAACTAAAATTTGTGGTAGAATATTCGATTTTCAAGTACTTTCACATCCATTGCTCAGCGAAGTAAAAAACGTGTTAGATGCTCGGACTGATCTAGTTGAAACACAATCCATGTCTATGTAAGAACCCTGCAAGCCGCCTTTCGGCGTGTGGCAGGGGGTGCAAGCACCTTGACTCTATTTTCCTAAACGGTTGCTTTCGCGTATACTTCGCGGAAAAAATGAATTTTTGAAGCGATTAGTTCTAGCATCTATTTCCCTAATCTTTCGGGCAGTATCAGAGCTGTCCATATGACAGGGGGGTCAAATTATATCGGTTACATCATCTGAAAACGTAATTTCTCGGAACTTATTTAATAAATATATCCTTTGAATTTTTCTTCTATCTTCTAATGATTCCCATCCCGCGTCCTGTAACATCTGAGTAACACTCGCTGTTTTATCGTGGCAATTCTTTACAAATCGCCTTTCGTTGTACTTTTTAGAAATCCCGAATGTAACATTTCTCGGCGGTGTCCCAGACACTACCATGCGTACTGAAGGTGAGTCCTAACTAACGCTAAGTAACAGATTCTACTGATTCACCGATTCTACTGTCATTAGGATTACCCCACGGAGGCTTATCTATGACTAGTATATGTCAAATTCTAAGAAGAACATGTTTTTAAAGTGATTTTTCGTTTTTTTTTCCTTGTTTATTTGTTATCTTTACTCACTGAAAATGGAAACGTCTGCCAAACATTAACTTATGTCGATAAAAGTCCATTTTTTGCAGAATGTTTCCTCACTATATGAGGAAAATATTACCAAAACACTGATTTTGTGACATCCTCGGGCTTTGGAGAATTTTACCATCTAATCATCATTGAAAGAGAATTTTTGTTAGCGACTTGGACCGATATTGTCGAAATATTTAATAGGTGCACACTTTTATCTAGTTTTAATCGTTTTACTAGCAAAATATGGCCAAAAAACTGAGAGGAAGTGAAAAAACTTCGGGTTTTCGTTGATTTTTTTCGAATCGTCAAGTGAACGTGAATTTTCGTTTGTTGTTCGGAGTGAATAAGTCGAAAACTCTAATACTGGTCCAGATTTGACTAGCTAATCGCGATTTTAAAAAATGCCTAAATACTAAAATTTTAACCAAAAATTAATTCCGGTATTCAAAACGTTTCGCGTTAACTGCTCGTTTAAAGTGAAAAACTCGTGAATTCCTCGTGGAAATCTTTTAACATACTTCAGGGTAGACTAAGCCGCCTTTCAGCGTTTGGCAGGGGGTGCAAGCACCTTGACTCTATTTCCCGAAACAGTTGCTTTCGCGTATACTTATAAAAATGATTTCTTAAAATCTGTTCGTTCTAGCATCTATTTCCCAAATCTTTCTGGCAGTATCAGAAAATATAATAGGGGGTCGCATTATATCGGTTACATCATCTGAGAACGTAATTTCTCTGAACTTATTAAATAATTTTATCCTTTGAATTCGTCTTCTAATGATTCCCTTTATCATCTGAGTAACACTCGATGTTTTATCGTAGCAATTCTTTACAAATCGCCTTTCGCTGTACTTTTTCTAGATCCTGAATACGACATTTCTCGGTGGGGTCCCACACACTAACAAGACTATTTCTTCTAATTTAATTCCTCAATAGATATAAATCCTTAACCAATAGAAAGAAGTTTACATAAATTCCTTTGGAACTCAATACGAGCAATCTTCCTTCGAACGTCACAAAATCATCGATTAAAAATGCGGCAATATTTCCTTTCTGATCCCAGAGACCACGTATGCAAAGTTCGAAGCAAATCGGGTAAACGATGTGGACTCCAATCAAAGGCAAACGCACAAACCCTCAGGATTTCTGCTTTATATATATGTATACAGAAGACGTAACTTCCTTCATCAGTGAGCTTGTTATCTACCCTTCCTTACTTTATTTACGTACCTGCAATTGCTGGTAACCTTCTAACTGAAAATGTCTCGCTTTCCATGTAATATGTCGTCCTCTTTAATCATCATCTCTTATGGACCTCTAGTGTTTTTACAGGATAACACATCGGATTCAACAATGGGATCGGTTGTCAGGGGGATGAGTTGTTTACAGCCTCGAATTTTCACCAAATTTTTCGAAAAACGTTTTGTAGTTTAGATAATTTACCACATTAATTTATCACCAACTAGAGTTACAATGTGGTTTTGACTCGTCTGTCATTGTGAGCTTACCAATTATAATCGAGTAAAAGTTCTGTTCTCCCCTCCGAAAGAAAGTGGATCTCAATTAAAGGTTTAATACTTACCTCCTCTTATTCCGTCGATACTTCCTGATTTACTAAACTTCAAAATACCCAAAAGAATAGAGAATGACTTCCGTTCCCTAATGATACGTTGTCATCCTATATATAGTACCACTAGGTGAAGCGCCCGCTGATTCTCAACGGGGAATATAGAAGTAGATTAAATTCAAGTTGCCGGTCGTGCAATGCGTAAAATCCCTTTAGAATACAGTCTAAAATCCCAAGCTATTCTTACTGTACAGGAAAATTCATGAGCTCGGCTCAAAAATCTCACTGATCGTCAGGAGGATTGGCTGTTTAAAACCTCAACAATTTTGGAAAATTCACGCGTATTTTTTCGAAATTCTCGAAATTTCGATTTGAAAACAATATTCCATGATCAAAATTAGAATATTCGTTTTATTTCCGTTCTTTTGCTTCTTGTATCGACTCTGCACGATTATTTTTCTATTTTAATTCTTCAAAAGAAAAATAGCCTGCTACCGATAAAAGTGAAGATTAGATTTATTCTTAATGGAAACACATTTGAGCGATATTGGTTCAAAATCAGCAAAATTATCGAATAAAATTGAGACAGTACGTCCTTCCTGGTCCAAGAAAACACGTACGCAAAGTTTGACGCGAATCTGGCAAACGGTTTGTACTAAAATCGAAGACACACAACATACAAACAAACGTACAAACCCACAGAATTTTTGCTTTATATCATACAAGACATCTAACTTCCCTCACTCATGAGCTGGTAATGTGACTGTAATCACGTACATACAATTGCTAGTTACCTTCTTACAGAAAATTTATCGTTATCCATGTAATATATCGTCCTCTTCTATCATCAGCTTTATAAAGTCCTCGAGTATTTTTACGGGATAAAACATGAGCTCGAATTTGACAATGGGATCGGTCGATAGTGGGATGAGTTATTTACACATTTGAGAATTTTCACAAAAGTTTTGCATATTTTACCAATATTCTAGCTAATTCTAATCGAAAGTAACATTCCATGACCAAAATAAGAATCTTTATTTGATTTTCTTTTTTTTGGTGTTTGTCTCGACTCTGTTTGAATATTCCTTTTAATTTAATTCTTCAAGAGAAACAACCGATAGAAGTGAAGCTTACGTGTATTCCTTATGAAAATCTATCTGATCGATCTTGGTTCGAACCCAGCAAAATTGTTGAATAAAAATGCAACAGTACTTTCTTCCTGATGTCAGAGGACACGTATGCAAAGTTTGAGACAAATCAGGCAAACGGTGTGGACTCCAATCCATGACAAACAAACCCACAAACACACAAACAAACCCACAGAATTTCTGCTTTATATATATAGATAGGAATAATTATATCATTAATTGATAGGAATAAAAAGCAACTAAAAACGAGAATATGCGGTATTTTTTCCATTTAATAATACTTAGTGGATTTCCCTGTCCATCCCGGGAATTCCCGGCCCCCTCAGACTTTTGTCAAGTCCGTTTTTTCTTGGGATTTTTCCTGGGTGCGCGCCCTTATGTGCGATATACCTTTAACCCTTTCCTAGTGAGTTAATTGTCATGGGTTTCTTCCACCTAGGCCTTCCGGGTTCGAGAGAAAATAAGGTACAACAAATATATGCTATTAATATAAGCTTAAGTCCACAGCCTAGATTCGCTTAGCAGTAACGTAATCGACTCTTAATGGTTAGGCTATGGATTCGCCACCGCTAAGTAACATTTTCCCTCGCTTTTGAACTTTTTATTCGTAGAAAATCGTATTGTAATAGCAGTAATTACCGTGACTGACTACATTGTTGATAAATCAATCACTGGTGGGTTCAACTCAGACTTATTCTGTGATAATTTGGAATTTTGAATCGTCCTTCCAAAATCAAGGTTTCACTAATGTAATCTTCTTTCTGAAGTGTGTGTCCCTCGTTTTATTTTGCTTTAACTAATTACAATGAATTGCAATCGAAATTGGATTATTTAAATAGCTTTATCCTTAAGTTTTCTTATTGTGAAACAAATGTGAACTCTTAACGCTTAAATTTATCAAAAATATGGCGTTTGTATGTGACATCTCGTAACATTCCTGTGATTGGGTTGCGTGATCTTTCAGTAAGTGGAGGACATGAATACAAACGAATCGAAGTTGGGACATTTTATTGTGTATATAGTAGTATGTCATCTCTCGGAACAAATGCGATCTTTTAAAGTCTTACTTTAATCTACAGCTACGTATGAGAGCCTCTGTTTTCCATGACGAATCATGTATACGCGATTCGTGAGTCTCTTTTGTAATATTTAAATTGAATTTCAATCATATAAATATTATCTACGGTTTATGCTACAATATCTTCGTTGGGATATTAAGTTAAACGCAAAAACGGACTTGAGTTGCTACGATTTCCTTAAGAATTGGTAGTGAGCTGTCGTATTTTGGAATTTTTCGCAATTATTTCGAATTTCAAAACTAATTTAATATATATCAATATATATGAAAGGTAATAATTATGTTCTATTCATAACATTGAAAGACTCTGAATCTTTAATTTATCAGTATAGTATATTTTCTTAACACACCTTTCTTTAAAATTGGCGGCAAACTGAGCGTATTTCCGGCTATTATACACGTACCGTTATTAGTTCATAATTTGGTCACTAGGGCACTTCCTGAACTCGCTATTACTTTCCATTAAATGGCTTATTAGAAAGAAACGTGGCTGTGTGAGATTCTTAATCTGCTTGTATCTATTGCATCTTACGCGATATTGAAAAGACATTTCCGTTAAATTGTGTTTAAATGTCCAGAGAATGTTGTTTTACATTAGTTTTGCGAATATGGGTCGGATTAATTGTTTAAAACTAAATGTAAACAAAGTCACGTTGACAGCTTACGAAGAGAATTGTTGTGATTCCGTTGTTACAGACTTCTGCTCGATTAAAGTGCGGTAGGACTATGAATTGGTGAGTGTATATGTTCTTTCATTGCAATCATTGCCATAGAAACTTAGTTTATTAGTTATTTTTCTATTTGTACTAGGGTTGCGGTGAATTCTTACTCTGTCGTCACCTTTGTTTTCCAGTTATATTATATTTTTTCTTGGATTTTCTTTAATGTTTGTGCATCAGATTGCGTTTTTGCCATTGTTCTTCGTGTTTATGTTGTATTTAATGGTGGAAAGTGTGCTTTGTAGTTATTGTTATATGTATATTCCGTCGTATACATTGTTTGTGAGCGGCGCTTCGACTGATGGACGTATGAAAAACAAAGACGCATCGTCATGCACTAATCCAGTCGTATAATTAGTGTTTACGATAGTAGAATGGTTGATAAGGTCTAACGAGCGTAATTGCAAGCATTGAAAGTGAATTTAAGCAGTGATTAGGTTCATGTTTTTTAAATTATCTATTTTTCAGTTATGAACACTTGTATAGGTACTATTGTGATTATGGAATTAAGGCGATTAGAGGTTATGCATTCCGTTGTCACGCGGTGTTGCGGGGATACGGAAGCGTCTGTTTTAAACACGGTAAGGGGATTCTAAAAAAAAGGCGATTTTTTTGCGAAGATAATAAGCATTTAATCGAACAAACAGTCAAAGCACGAGTCATTTGCAGGCAACTGCGGGTTAGTGCCTCTCGTGGCGTTGGTCCACATACCGTGACAATTGTCTGGCGGATCAACAATCGAATTTAATTCGTCTCCCCCCTCTGGACATTAAAGTTTACATTATTTAGGGTGTCCCAAAAAGTAGAGATAATCGAAAGCACAGAGCTCCTCTTGGTCTATCAGAATCATCCCACTCTGGGTGTCCGCTTTTAGTGTCTTAGATAATGAAAAGTATTTTATAATTATACAACGAGGGAACTTGGAACGAGTGCAAAACGATAAAAAAATTTCCAAGGCCTAAGTTGCAATGAATGAATGTGCTTATTTGCTGTAAATATTACTTATAAAAATAATGCAATATATATCGACTACAATTTAACATAATTTTATCATATATTAGTGCTGTAGGTGTCAAGTTGACACTGTCAACTAAGGAGATCCTGTATTGCTGACACCAATAATACACAATACGTTTTGTGTTCACATAGAAATGCATTAAATCACTAATTTATCTTAGAGTAGTGACGTGTTTTATTACGATAATAATGCGTTGGTATAATACAAATATATGAAAAATGAAGTGACGTATTAACACAAAGGAAAGGCTGTACAACATATTGAGAAAAAAATAATCTTTTAAATGGAACTGAATGGGCCTACAGATAAATGGTAATGGAGAGATCCATCTTCCAATTTACATAATTTTCGCGGTGCTAAATTGTGAATCTAAAAGATTAATATTTTCCATTCATCAGGACATAGTTCTAAGACAAACATCATATTTACTCAAACAAATAAATTCTCAGCATAGTAAAGACACAAACACAATTTTCCTCGTTTTTTTCCATTTTCATTTTCCACGCGCTTCTCACATCTTCGCTCTCTCCATCCATTGGCCATCTTCTCTGGATGCGGGAGGTGGGTGCCGAACCTTTCGATCCAGCATCGCATCGGAAGAAGGCGCCATATTTCCGGAATGACGGCGTCGTTTTATCGCCTCCTTTTCGTTGAGTCAAATTCAAATATAAGCATATCAAATATTAAGGGGATAAATGACTTAATGTTCGTTAGTTTGCGTAATTCAAGGCTTTGGGCTGAATGCTAAACACTTCGCGGGTCGGTTGTCTTGGATGCGGAGGTAATCGTTGCGTTGGCATCAAATTTTTTAAAAACGAAACTAGTAGAATGCGAAACTATACGAATATTAATTTTCCATTAATTTGTTCGCTATCTTAAGAGGTTTAGCTACTTAAGCATTCTTAACCCTGTTTTCACTCCGGAAACACCCTATTGCCTGTAAAAAAGTCGAGTCCATCGAGTTTGAGAAGTTATATCTTCCAGTAGAGTCCACCAACATTAATGAAATAAATATCAGCTAATATAACGTTATTAGATTTTAGATATATACCTTGCGAGCCGCCAGAGGCGTATGGCAGGGGGTGTTATACACTACCAATATTCATTCATCCCTATTAGCATCTCTAATAGCCTGGGGAAGAAACGACTAAAAATAATTATCCGTCCTTGCGATTACTTCCCAATAACGATTCGTCGATGCCTCTCGGAGATCGCGTTCGCTCCTTACTGGCACTAATATTTCACTTACATTGTCTATAAATTCTGAACGAATTAACGTTTTGAAAAGTTTCCGACGATATTCGGATCTTCTCACCACGAGGGACTCTAACATTGCCGTAACCCTGCAATCGAACCTGAACTCCCCGAAAACGAATTGGGCTGTTTTACGCTGGACCATATCTAGCTTTCCGTAAGAATTGTTGTCGAAAGCAATCCTGAAATCTAGGAAAACTGCGTCTGACCAAACACCACCGTCTTCTGCTTTAGATGCGTCATTCATAAAAAGCGCTAACTGGGTCTCACAAGATTACGTCGGTACACTCCCCTCTGCCGCCTGCAGCGATAATTCGCTGCTTTGCGAGCGTACAACGGGCATAAATAAAAATTAATTATGTAGATATTGGCATTTTTAAGCAATAATTCATTACGATTTCTTATTTCTGTTGTTATTGCGGTCACAACGGTGTAACTCACATTCCAATCGAATGTTTTATTTGGAAGTAAGCAGAGGTTTACAACATTGTACATAGCTGGTACAAATGCAAATATTTCGACAATTTGTTTGCACCAAAATGTTTGCAGAATTCTTAGATAGCACATATGCAAATTGCAATTTTTTGCTGTAAAAATTAACTGAGTGACAATCAGAGAAAGTTGGGCCATCGGTTTGCAAACGAAAAAAACAGGTACTTTTTGCAAACAAAGTATACTAAAAGTAGAGCTATGGCAAGTAAAACATCTAAACGCATATTAATAAACGTAGAAATGGACGTACTATCAGCTGATGTTTATTTCATTAATATCGATGGACTCTACAAGAAGCTATAGCTTCTCAAACTAATAAAAATAATATTATCGTTAAACAAACGTTGACACCGCTCATTGTTCCAACCGGAGGTGGTTAAGGGACGGATTCAACCATTCTGGTGTGGAGAATGTGGATCTCCTGTGAACCTTTTTCTGAAATATAATTCTGCACCTCTTTGTTTGCACACTATTCACATTCATCCCAAATTCCACTTCTGCTGTAATATCTTTTATGTGAATATTCAACAAGGCAATGGAGCAAATAATAGAAATGCGCACATGGAAAAAATTGGATTTCGATTAACAAATCATGGAAATTACGTAAATGTGGTGACAGACGTATGTCGGAATGCGCATATTAATGAAAAAACAACAGAATTACGATAAACGAATTACAGAAATCGATATATATGGAAAGACTTAATGGAAAGTCGTAAGTAAAGTTGGCGAAATGTATGTGAATGAGTAAAGTAGGGAACATAAATGTAAAATATGGTTTAAATGTAATAGAAATGCATGTAATTTGTTTATATACTTAATAAATATATCAATGTTACTTATATGAAGAGAAAATAGATAAACAGTTTCTGTTTATACCCATTCCTCCAAACAAGTAAATTAATTTCAATTTGATATATTCCCTGTTATCGCATCAACTCCAAACATTCTATCAAAAATCTAATGAGAAAATTTAATAATCTCATTCGTCGTCATTGGAAACGAGCTTGTATATTTCCTCAAATTGCTCAATTCGTTTCTCTATTTGATCAAAATCTTGTAATTTCTATTCTAAAATTATATCGCTAGACCAAAATAATAATTCTTATTGAATTTCCCTTCCTTTGGTACTATTTTCGACTTTATGACAATTATTTCTAATTTAATTTTTCAAAATAAACAAGTCCTGTAAGCGAAGTATATTGCGTAAATTTCATATGGAAACGTATTACGGGTATCTGGGTTCGAATCCAACCCATCTCAGTGATGAGAATAATATTCCTGGGGGTTTTATACTTTTAGAAATGCGGTGAAAATTGTTTCAGATCTCTGAATTAAATAGTTTTCGTATTAAAGTGGGGATATAGTACGCAAATCTATATGCGGAAAGCAGATATTCTGTGGGGTAAACCTAATGACAGTAGAATCGGAAGTACTTTCGAGTAACTCTGGACGAATAATCTATCATGGAGTGCCCACATCCGTAATATATGTGGAAAAACACTTGAGAAACTTCGTTAAGAGGATAGCGAAGGTAGGAGCGAAGAAAAAGTTTGCGAGCGATGTTACTTAGCATTAGTTAGGCCTCACCTTTGGTATGCATGTAGTGTATGGGACCCCACCGAGAAATGTCATATTCGGGATTAAGAACAAGTACAACGAAAGGCGATTTGTAAAGAATTGCTACGATAAAACAGCGAGTGTTACTCAGATGACACAGGGAATCATTATAAAAGACAGAATACTAATTCAAAGGATGGACTTACTAAATAAGATCAGAGAAATTATGTTCTCAGATTATGTAACCGATATAATGCGACCCCCATGTTATGTACACGACTTGACTAGTTTATACAAACCTATCGGATCATATCGTTCACTTGTGAAGAAAATACATCAATTTATTCTTAGAAATATGTTCTATAAACCGGCACAGCCTTGTTTTGCATAAACGCAATATTTCGCACTAAGTGACGTAAGAAACACATTGCTAAAAATGAAAAACAATTCCTTATGCGTCCAGCTTAAACTCGCCGAAGGAAGATGATGTAGTGGCCGCTGAATAGTTGAGTTGTCAGTTGTTCAGGTTGTCTAGGGAAATAGTTTGTTTATAATCTCAAAATTTCCCATAATTTTTCGTTTATTTTATTAACTGACATTTCATCATATAGATAATAACATGTTTGACAAGATGATGTCAAATGTGCATTTCTATATGTAATGCATAAACAATGAGTTATGTCTTACGTTTTCTTTTGATAAAAATATTCTCGCGCGTTTTGTAAAATGCATAATTTTTATGCTAAATTATATTTTAGAGTATATTTTTTGACGTTATTGTACTGACTGTGAATAAACGGTTATTTTGTGGCATTGACCAGTATATAATCTGGTATATAATTTATATAAATACTTTTCCCTTAAATTCTGTTTTTAAACTACTGTGAAGTAGATTTTCCTGGTACATCCTGATGGGCCAACTCAAGAGAACCTTGGATATGTATTTTTATAAAATATCTATATTCCCATTTTTTTTTAAATGTCTTCACATACATAATATTTTAAGAATTGTTTCAGATTTTCCGTAGAATACTGAGCAATGGATTAAAGACCTTTGGCGGTGCCTAGCTTAATTTTGGAATGTTATATTTATCTATGTATATTTAATGGCGTAATTTTCAGTCAAATTCGTGCTTAGAGAATCATGGCTTAAGTGGGAGAAAAATATCCCGTGTTGACATGCAGGCAATCGTTGAAATATAATTATAGTAAAAGGGTGTATGAATTACGTTCTGTATCAAATGATGCTTTTGTATCTATTTCCCCAATTTTTCCCAAAAGATCGCTTTCAGCCCATTGGATAACTGCGGACAATCATTACTGAGCAGTTCCTTTACTTTAGAACTTCCTTTTTACCTTGAGTGTATAAAAAAGGTACTCTTTCTTCTATAGCATTATGCAACGTTTGGGGCAATTGCTCACGAGTGCGTTTGTGCAATGCGTTTGCATCATACTTCCCATTTGCCATCCTCTTCTCGCACTTTTTACATCTCCTGCCTTCTTTGGGTCTTAAGTGATGCATTTTTCCTCCATCAAAAGGACTCTTCATATCCTCAATTTCCACCGCCCTCCTTCGTCATCTTCAGAGAAATTCATCACAATATACCGTTTTCCTTCATTTTTTCCCCTTGAAGCCTTCCTCCTTTCTCCATTCCCTCTCTGCATCGTGTTACCAGACGTCCGCTTTTTCTGTCCCGTGTCCGCTTTTTTACTGAAATGTCCGTTTTTTCTCTCAATCAAATATTTCTATACATATTTCCATCTTACACAATCTTTTACCAAGTAATTCAGTATATTTTTTGCCTGACAGTTGGTAGACACTAGAAAATAACTATCGTTGTTTGAGACTCATCGATTAAGTATCACTTTTTCGATAATTTTTTTTTAAATTTTACAATTGAAATTTTTATTTCATTCTTCGATTAGTAATGGGGGGGGGGGGGGGTGGTCGTGGAATGTCTGCTTGTTCGACTCGGAGCATCTGGTAACCCTGTCTGCATCAACCTTCCATCATCGTCGACTTGATTGCCATCCTGTTTCACTCGCGGGATCACTTTCCTCATCTTACTCTTCGTGTTTATCTTCTCTTCTTCGTCATATCTCTTGGTAACCGTACGTAACCGTTGTAACTCCCTCTACAACTTTAATATTCCTCCAGCGCTGTCCCGCTTCAATCTCCACTTCTCTATCAATCTCTCTCTTTCTTCTTCTTTCATATCCCTTCGTTTATCTTTCTCCTTACATCTCTCCTCACCGCTCTCTTCCTTATCATTTGGCTGGCCGTATACACACGAGAGGAAACGAGAATTTATACCGATGTGTTTCATATCAACATTCAAGTTATCCATGCAAGTTTTTTGGTTGCTGTATTTTGCTAATTATGATTCTATCTATGTTCTACCTACTTATCTTGATGAATGGGAAGCTAGACGTCTATAAGTTCCGAAATTGATATGCGTCAAATAAAGTTTAAGACAAAATAAGTGTAAAGCTCCTTGTAAACGTTATAATATGCAAAAATAGAGTTCACCAGCTAAAAACTTACCCAAGGGGTCGTGCGTTGTATGTGTTAAAACAGTAGTCACTTCACAGATTTACTCGCTTACGCAGTCGGTTTAAGACTAAAATGAAGCGTTTGAGGCCTTTACAAGTTAAAGGTAAGTGAAATAAAGGAATGGACCCGGTCATGAGGTTCAAGGGACCACCCACGTAGAAACGGGAACCGACAAATTGTCTGTGTAGTACAGAATACAACAGCTCGACTGACGGAGGGTTAATATTGGAATGTCTGTTGAGTTCGTTTCTTGCTGGAGAGAACCCGATTAGATTATCGGGTTTTCTGGAGAAAGGTATTCGGAAAGGAACTTTCCAGAATTGAGTTCTTAAAGGATTTCATTACCTCGGATCATTTATATCTCTCGTAAGCTTAATTTGCGTATGATTAACCTTCTTCATCCTAACAGTTCGTAAGGAAAATGTAGAAGGCTAAGATAGATGCGGAGGATTGCCAATGTTTGCCACAAGTTAGAGAATGAGTCCAAGTTTTGTTGCGATTTGATTTCATTTAAGGATGTTGGGTGGTTGCCAGTGGTCACTGATTGCATATTGCAAAACGTTTCGACTATATTCGAGTTTTCCTTGGTTTTGTGCTTACAAATTGGAGATGACATTCTCGGTAGACTGTGGGCCACTCAGTTGTATACTCTAGTATAGTTTAGGTTCGATAAAAAAAAAATTCATTTTATTTTAGGATATTCAATTTCAGGCATTTGTGTACTTAAAGCTTTAGTTTCATTCACGATTTTCATTAAAGAATAGGATATTTTAATGAATAGGCTACTTTTATTCATTCCGCATTTTTAATAGCGCACTAGTTAGCTAATTTAAACACACTCTCCAGTAATTTCTGCGGACGAGAGAGGTTACGTTCCTCGATATGGTTTTACCGCTTCGAAAGATAGAGAAATGTCGCACATTCAAATCTGGTGGCAAATATTTACACACATGCGTCGTAATTTCCAGTCTTCCATTCTGTAGAACCAACTAATTAACGACAATGGATCATCTAAACCCACAATTTTACCTGCCGCGTAAATTAATTATTTAAAATAGAATCGTGTCTGATAAAAAGTTTTTTTAATTTGACCAAGTGACGTCATGACGCTATGCTGAAGTTGTCACGACTTTGAAGATAATAAATTGAAGGAAAAGTGTGATTTTTCATATAAGGGAATGAGCCAAGGGAAATTCCCAAGAAAAACGGACTTGAAAAAAGACTGACGGGGCCTAGAATCGAAGTCGAGATCTTCCTGTATGTGGGAGGCTGAGTTAACCATCGTAGCTACTCGGCCAGTGGACTAGTTAAATCAGCCTTCCGGATAGAGGAAGATCCCGGGTTCGATTCCTGCCCCCGTCTCAATTTTTTCAAGTCCGTTTTTCCTCGGGAATAATTAATTGGTTAACGATGAAATTTGATCGATTATATTATTTAGTTTTCACCGTTGTTTTAGATATTTTTTCTTTTGCAGAATTAAATCAGGAATAATGGTGGTCTGAAGTCTATTTAAATGCCAATAGAAAGGAAATTGGATATAGATTCTTATTATGGCCGTAGAATATAGTATTTAGGTAAAAATTGAGAGAATCTTGTCAAAACGACGACAAATTGCTGTGATTTTGAGGGCATAAATAATTCCCTAACGAAAAAGGTACTGTCTAACTTTCATAAGAATATATGGGAAATATTGGCTCATTTAAAATGCACGGGGAAGAATAACCCAGCTATTTAAGGCAATGAAACCATTAATGAACTTTGGTAATCGATATTTAAAATATTGAGATTAAAATCAACATATTTTGAAAGAAGAATCCAATGTAGTATCGTGATTTTTTATATATTTGGTAATTTTTAGTCATTTTCGACGAATTCAGTAGTTTAATAGTACAGTGGAAGTAAGAGCATTATTTACTTGTTTTTGTAATCAGTGAATGCAAATGACGTCGACGCAAATGAGTTACTTAACAAAGTAATTGAAGGATGAGATGCGTTGATTCGAAGCAATGGAGTATCTTATTTCTTCTATAATATTTAATGTATTTTCGTTTTTGTCTTTTTTAAGTGTTCTAGTATTTTTAGTACTTTTTCCAAGTATATTTTTGCTTGTATTTTCAATTTTTGTCTCAATAAGAATATCTGACGAGCTTTTATTAAGCGAAATCCTGTTCATGCTAATTTAATGCTAATATAACCGACAAAGCTAGTTTAATCTAGTGAATATTCTGTGTCTCCATTATGTTATTTTCATGTGTATAATTTATATTTTTTACTATTGATACACTTCCTGTCATCACATTTGAAACTTATCTCGTAATTAGTTTCAATTTGTGAGATATTGATTTTATGTAAATATGTCATCGCTTTTTCATTCTTTTTTGTATATCTCTTTTCTTCTTGTCTTTCATAACTCTTTAAACCTACTTTCACCATTAAATTTAGCTATTTATCTGTAGGCTCCGATGGTTTTTCACACTCCCCCTCTAGTGAGTGTTTTCCTGCAGTGGAAATTCTTCCTAAGCTTAGGTTTTTTAATCCGCATAGTATTGTTCTTCTTTTGCAATCTATTTCAAATTATTAACACATTAAGTTTTTTAAATCCTAATAGTAGTTTTCTTCTTTGAAATTTTGCAAGTTATCTATTTAACACTAGGAGGACGGGAGTTTCGCCCTACCTAGAAGGACGGTGGCGGTCATTTTGACCGCCGACTTTTAAAATTCGTAATTAAATACTATTTTAAGTCGCAAAGACGTATATATTGCAGATATGAATAATGTGACTTTTGTGCAAGTACTGATAAGATGCTTTACCTCAAAATTTGTTAAAATTTTAATTAATTAAACAAAACGCGGACCGATGTCCTAAATCTGCAGAGTTGTATACTCTGCAATATTTTTCTTACTCAAACTAGACCACTGAAACTCATATTTTCGGAATAAGTGGTAGAAGGTCCGAATTGTTGATAAAAGTTAGTATTATTTATAATTATTAAAATATTTGTGATATCTAACCCCATGCCGAATTTTAAGTTTCCATGTCACGGGAAGGGGTCCAAAATAAATCTTAGAAATCGCCACAATACATTTTCAACGGCCGATTTTTGCCTCGACCTATCATCGAACAATGGACAATTTTCGAAGATGAGTTTTTGATTTTCGTTGGATATGCACGGCTTCTAGCGATCCCTCGAATTTCAACTCTACTTTTCCGGGAAGTTCCACAAAAAATTTTCGAAAATCCCCACCATGCATTCTTATGGAGAAAATCGCGACTTAGGGGCCTTCTGGAATCGAACCCATGACACTGAGGATCATAATCGCAATTTGTTCTGGCGGTTACACGTTATGGCCAATACGTGGTAAAAATTTCAAGTCAATGACACTTGTGGTTTAGCCTGTGAATTAGTATCCTATCTATATACCTATATAGCTCTATATATGAATGCATCCGGAGAAGCATATATATGTAATAGATGATCCATAGTTTATGACAAAAGCCTTAACTTGTGTATATTTTTAGGCGAATTCAACGAGAATGTCCCTCGCGAGCATTACAAAGTAGGGACCATTGATGGCAGCCGCCGCTCAACTAAGGCATTCCCAACAATGCTTCCCGCGACCGATTCCATTAATTACCACACCGTCATTTAAGATTCGGGCTGTTCGGATAGCCCGAGAGGAGCTGTTCCTCCGATCATCACTGCTCTTTGATTAGTATTAACGAACGTGATCACTTTTGCGTGTGATCCTTCTGTCGCATTCCGTGATAAGATGCATCAAAATAATAAGATGCACGACTTGAACGCGAATCGGTCTGCAAGCGTAGTAAGCATTAAAAAGAGCGTATAAATCCGTTTACGAGTTCTGTGCTTATCTAAAAGCTTTGGCACTTATCTTCCGTTTGAAGAGGTAACGCGTATTTCCGTGGGACATTGCTCAGTTGGACACGAAGCGAAAATAGAACAGAATGATGCATCCATCAAAATGAAAGCATCTCATCTCTTCCGAAAAGAAATATGCATAATTTATGGTATTGCTACGTATTTACGTTAAAATGTCGTTTTCGTTCGTACCATTTCTCGTTTCGTTCAACACGATTACTGCATGCCTTCAAAAATTTGCAAGGAAGTTGATTTGGAATTTGAGACAGGCGTTTCAAAATAGTTATTCAATCACAATTGTTTGGTACCGTTATTTAACGCTCTTGCAAATATCTATGAAGTTCGTATCTATGAGTTTGTTTACATGGTAAGGCTGAGCGTCCTCAGCGAGCTTTTTAGTACGCCCTGCGCCGTGCGGCGCTGCGATCGTGATGTGCCAGAGGTAGCGCGCGAAACACTCTCGGTTTAAAATGTGTGGGAAACTTTGCTGCTCCGTGCAATGCATATGCAATCAGTTTTGCCAACAATGACCCAAGAAATTCCCTGTATTCTTGCCAATTACGATCGAAAGTTGTGGAACTTTGATCTGTAATTTAGTTAACGATAAATGACGGAGTGATGACGAATCAAAGTTTCGATTTACGATTTTTTAGTCTTCTCGTGCTCATTAACATCATTGTTATTCACGTTCTCTTGACATTACGGTCTCTCCATCGATGTCAATTCAATAAATATCATATGGTCACGCTACGAATGAGCTACATACGTCACGTTGTATAATTCACTGGTAACACGGCTTAATATAGAGGTAAAATTATTTCAAGCACTGACCCTTTGGTATACGCGACTAAAATCCCACTATACAGGGATTTAGCAATCGCAACGGTCGTCAGGGGGACTGGTCGTAATCCGCCTGAAAATGTTTGGAAATGCGTATTTCGTCTATTTGTTTGAAACGACATCTTCCTCGTAGCTCTAAATGGTGCATTTCTATTCTGTGGACGAATCACTCCTGTCGTCGTACACGCTCCGCTCAAAAAAGGCAATAACTTATGTTTTGATCCGTCTTCCAAAGCATCCATTTTGGCAACTTTGCATCGTAATAACTCTCTTAATAATCTCCCCTCTCCCCATGAATCTCTGGTGGCTAAAGACATTATTAACTTCTCCTGGACCCCCAATTCTTTTATCCCTCTAACTTCAGCAGAGGAAATTATTGAGCTTTTAAATTCGTCCAAAACGCGCTCCGCCCCTGGAATTGACCAAATCACCAATCACATGCTTAAACTTTTCATACAATCTCCAGTTGCCCTTGATCTTCTCTGTGATATCTTTAATGCCTGCCTATTAAACTCCTATTTCGCCTCTGAACCGAAAAAATTTAAAATCTTTTTCATCCCAAAACCTCACAAAAATCCAACGAATCCCAACAACCATAGGCCAATTTCCCTTCTCTCCTGTTTCGGCAAACGTTTAGAAAAAATAATTAATGCACGTCTTGTCTCCTTTCTTCAAGCTTCTGATATTCTTATCCCTCAACAAATGGGCTTTAGAAAACATTATAGTACCGTTCACCAACTACTGAGATTCCAACACTTTGCGACATCAAATTATATTACACACAAATACACGACGCACTGCGTATTTCTTGACTTCCAGAAAGCTTTCGACCTTGTTTGGCATGATGGACTTCTTCATAAGTTAATCAAATATGGTTGTCCCTCATCACTCACCAAAATAATCTCAAATTTTCTCAAAGATCGCTCCTTCGTCAGTCCACAACCATAATTCCCCTTCTTTTCCAATACACGCCGGTGTAGGAGTCGAGGCTCACTTAACGGGTGGGGTCCACTTTACAGTTGGCCTCGCCTAAGGTGGCGTTCACTGTACGGTGATCGTCTCCTAGGTGGCGGTCACTGTACATTGCTTCCTGCCCGCCGGGCGAGGCTCACTTAACCTGGGTGGGAGTCACTTAACATTTATATTTTTAAAATAATCAAGAAATAAATACCGTTTAAATAGCATGAACGTTTAAGAAATTATATCATATGGATATATACGAGAAAATTGAAGATATTGAAAATAAACTCAGCTTGTAAAACTAAACTAGCCAGATAAACTCATAAAACCTCTGCTTCTATCTTAATATTAATTTTTGACTGAACATGATAAGCAATTCTTAAATGAAAACGTTAAAAAAGTTCCTAAATTAGTAGCTTGAGGTCGATAAAACTTTCAATATTTGTGAGAAGCGCGTACCTTCTGAATATTATAAATACCTAAAAAAATAATAAAGGTCAGAATATTAATAGGAAAATTATTGAAGGAAATGCAATATGAAGAATACAAGAATTTGAAATAAATAATAAAATGAATTTATCGAAAGTCAAACCAATTTCTTCTGAAACCAAATTTGAATAATTTTTATATGTCTGGGGTATCTACTGACATCACCCGTTCAACATGACACCCATTATTTAATAAATGAACACACATCTCCCCTTCGGAACTCGGAGTTGCGAAAATCGGTAAATTAATTCACGGAAAATGACTCTCCGGGAGAAATGATTCCCCTAAGTTTTGACATATTTTAAACTCACCTTGTTAAGTTTCATATAGGATACTAATACTATCAAAACGTTAGGGATCATCTTTACACGGATATATTAAAAGAAATGAACTTCCGATGTATCTGTCAATGTTGATAGAAAAAGATCAAATATTCTTCAATATCTTATAGGAATATGCCAAAGTTATTTCAAACTTATTGTAATTATTTGAAGGACTATTCTCTATGTAACCAACAATGAAAAGTTTGGTCAATGGTTTGGCTCTGCAGTAACTTACAAACTTTATTTATTTGAGGGAGAATTTTGCTTATAGTTTCTCAAAACAGAAAATATTATGTAAATAATTTAAGAATAGATTCAGTATGATTCCAATTTTCATACGCTCATTTATAGAAACTAGAGCAATAATAAGAATCAAAAGTAGGAGTGAGTCTAGAAATTTGCTGATGGGTGACGGAAATATCAAAGGGGTAATAGACGATTAAAGATAATATCCTTAAAATTTCATCTCAAATTAAATTTTAAAATAAATTTAGTTGATATATAGGGATCGTTGAGAATATGAGATTAATTTTAACTCCTCGTGACAACTCAAATAACTATTACTCCTAAATGCAAATTTATTACAAAGACATAGTTATGGTCACCCCACGAATGATCGTAGGTACCTTTTCTTCATGCAATATTACATTAACCACCACGAATAAACCGTTTATTTTTATGAACTAGTGCAATTCAAATGAGAGAATTACGCAATTAATGCATTGTAACAAAAAGTAAGCCAAAATTTAACAGAATTGCTTTCACATTACATTAACAGGAATTCGGAACAGTTCTGCATGTTGGTCAAATTTGCTATACTTTGCCTTAATAAATTCACTTCCATACTCATTTCTTAATAAAGGCATACTATGACTTATTCTACATAATAATATATTTAAGTTTACAAATGAAAACACAGTAAACTCCCGTCCATCCGAAATGATCGGGACGGCGGCCGGTTCGGATAAAGAAAATTTCAGATAAACCGAAGTCCCGCGTGAAACACCCCGAATTGCGTCAATACCGCGAAATATGATCGTAAAACGTGCGTACATAGATACTATTGCGTACTATTGATATGGTTGTGGATAAGCCTGCATATTTTGACTGAAAAAAATTGTGTTGACGTGTTAAAAAGGCGCCAAAGTATGATTGAAAACTCAAAGTTTTAAAATGCTGAATAACAAAGCTCATTTATCTTGCGTTCTTACAGAAAAAATCTGCCTTATATGGCAGCGGAAAAAAACGGGAGTTTTAATTTTATTACCTAATCTTTTGAATGAAAAAATAAAGTACAGAATTAGTGGGGTGGGGTAAGTGCATTCGGAAAAGTTTGTTCGGATAAACGCGATTTGGATAAACGGAAGTTTACTGTACATTGTACCTTCGCGATGACGATTGATATCTAGCAAAAGAAATGAGATAAAAATATATCCACGATTGAAAGAAGAACATAATAGACGGACACTAAAATCACTGTAATTAGAAGCAAATAAAGTATAAAGAGACCTGGAAGTTGAAATAAATGTAATTATTTACCTGGTATGATGTCAGCTATAGATATTCCACGCGATACTCCAGGCGATAGTTCCACTTGGATCTTCCTGGCGTCCGCAAAACATGAATCGATGGTAAAATATGATGTTGCTACTAGCATGTAAACACTTCTTCTATGCACCCATTGTATGTCGTCAAATTAAATATACAAATCGTCAAATAACGGGCAGAACATCAGCTGATTTTTCATATGTTCTAATATCGATAATCAAATTGATTATAATGTATTAGAACTTTGGGATGGACGTTGGTTTTTTTTACAAATCAAAATATGCTTCAATTCTTAGGAATTGAGGTAATCCAGGAAAATACTGTTGTAGCCTATGAAGAAAATTCTCAATTAAAAATATTGGGAATCCCAAGGATTACCCCCCCAAACTAACTATTTTGATTCGTTTTATTGCTCTAATTTCTATAAATGAGCGTACGGAGATCGGAATCATACTGAATCCATTCTTAAATTATTTACATAATATTTTCTGTTTTGAGAAACTTTAAGCAAAATTCTCCCTCAAATAAATAAAGTTTGTAAATTACTGCAGAGCCATACGCTAGACCAAACTTTTCAATGTTGGTTACATAGAGAATAGTCCTTCAAATAATTACAATATGTTTGAAATAACTTTGTCATATTCCTACAGGAAAGTGAAGTATATTTTATCTTTTTCTATCAACATTGATAGTAATATCAGAAGTTCATTTGCTTTAATATATCCGTGTGTAAAGATGATCCCTAACTTTTCGATAGTATTAGTATTCAAATGGAACTTAACAAGTTGAATTTAAAATATATCAAAACTTTGGGGAATCATCTCTACCCAGGTTTCATATCATCTTCTTCTCATCAAGTATGTCCCCTTCTCTTTCGAATTAAACCCTCTCCTCTGTTTTTTCTAGGCTTTTTATTAACCCCTGTTCTTCCAGGTTATTCTAATCGATGTGGATTGTCTCCGCCAATTTCGTCTTCATTTTCGGTGGTACGGGTAACCAGAAAAAAACGCTCAGTTAAAAATTTCTGAACATTTTATCTACAATCCAATAAAATTAATTAAAATAGAAATAGAACGAGTATAAAATCCCATCTACACCTCCACAAAGAGAAAGAGATAAGGGTTTGGGGAAAAGTTATGCAAATTTTAGCAAGGATATTTTATACAGAATTTTAAATAACGGGTGGTTACGTCAAAACGTTGGCGGTAAAAGCATTTTGCCTCATCATTTCCTGCCAATGTATTTAAAATCTGTATAAAATAAATTAAGTTAAAGTTAACGTATGCTATATATTATGAAATATCCTACCAAGAGATTGGTAACGAAACCAAGTTTGCATTTGAACCTACTTTCTTTACTCAGGAAAAGTTGTTTTACATAATAGGTAACAATTTCTTTTGTGGGAAGGAAATATTTAATTCTGATTTAATATGCATACGGCAATATTGTGTTAAAATTTAGTGTAGAACAAATTAACATATTTTGAAGTAAAGTTTTTTCAAATTGGGTGCTCCGTTTGAGAGCGCGAAATAATGGGAACTTATTTTTTTCTAACTGTGATTAAGTACCAAAAAGATCAGAACAGAACATTTTCTATTACATTTTTACACGTGAGATATATCAAGCTAAAATTTGGTTTTAACTTGTTTTTCTGTGGAATTTCTTATTTAAGTTTTATTCAACTCAAAACTCAAGTAACTGTAATGGAAAGACCGATACTAAATAGTTTTTTTTCATTTACTTAAAATTCACAACTTTGTATACTAATAAGATATGATATAATAATTTAGAATTCCTATAAAACTAATGCCTGATACTTAGAAAGAAATTCTTGCAAATTCTAAGGCAAAAAACAGCAAAAACGTGAAGAAAACCATGCGTTAAGTGATAGCCGCCTGAGTAAAGTGAACCCCACCCGGGCAGGGCACACTTGTCAAGTGAACGCCGCCTTCCGGTGAGAGTCACTGTACAGTGACTCCCACCCGTTAAGTGATCCTCGACTCCTACACCGGCGAGTCGCTAGGATCGGCGTTAGGCCCGTTTCACATGGACGCGGACGGTCCGCGCTCCGCGCTACGCGCGCGGATAAGGTTCCATTGACGTTAATGGAAGCTTACACATGAGTGCGGACAGTCCGCACGCGGAGGAGCCATCCGCGTGGCCCCTACGCCCCGCGGATCGTCCGCGCGCGTACGGGCCACAGAGACAGGTTTGTGCTTGCACATGAACGCGGACGGCTGACGCGGACCAAGCAGATTTGTCAAAGTAGAACAATGTTGCCAAGCGTACGCTTCGTCGACCCTCCTCTCCCTGCCAATCGGATTAACGCGCCGAATTCGAATTGGCTACCGTAAGATGTTTAAAATACGGATATCTGGACGCTCTTAGAGTTAGTTAGTTCTTTCATTGATTTTTTAGTTTGAAATGTATTACAATACTATCAGACAAACCATTAGATTCTGGAGTGAAAAACAATATAAAGCAAATTTGGCGCTCTCTCTTTCTGGACGTATTTTACTTGGTTAACATCAGAATAGGAATCAAATTAAAACTAATTATCTATCCTTTTATAGAGTAATATGTTGAAGGGAGATGTGTTTCTAACCTTTTCAGTCAAGAATCTGAAAGTGATTCGTTGTGAAAGTGTGTTCGTTGTTGCTGTTGCCTCGGTGAAGCACCTCCTGAAAAGTTCATCAGAGCTTAGGTGGACTTCACCGGTAAAGGGCAACAGTAGCAAGGCATGAAAAAAAAAAATTCAAACCCTTCCATGAAACCCGATGTACTTGGCTGTGGCTCATCTTCCGATGCTATTGCTGACCGCGACGATCAGAGACGAATAATTAATTCATCTACGTCGTCTTGCAAATTGTCTGCGTGCCATATTTCTTCTAATTTTATCACATGTTCTACATGGTTTTGCCAATTTTGAGCTGAGATCTTGCCGAAACTCTCCGAAATGATCCGCTCCACATCTTTCTTCTTGAATGAAGTATTTTTCATCCCAACATAATGTTTGATCTGCGCCCAAACTCTTTCAATCGGGTTCAACTCGCAATGATAAGACTGATTGCAATGCATCCCTTCGACTTCGCAGGTTCATCTACATTCAACTTTTCAAAATCTTTCCGAATTCGATTGACTGAAAATAGTAAATCTCTTTTTAAACTGTCAGCGTCAAAGTTTATATTTTTACTTGCCAGCCACTCTTTTGTATTATCTTTTTTCCAGCTGACTGTCGGTAAATATTCTAATTTCCTGGAATGATACGATGCATTGTCCAAAACAATTACTGAGCCCCTAGGAATGTTTGCGAGAAGGCAGTTTTCGGACCAGTTTTTATAACAATCCCCGTCAACTTCTTCATGTTCGTCCTTTGTATTTTTCTTGCAAAAAAAAATTTAAGGCACCCTCGATGAAACCATTTTCCGTACCAGCGTGTATGATGGCAAAACGACCTCCTCGAGATGTGGGGGCCTTTAATCCAGTGCTTAACCCAGAGAGAAAAGCGTCGAGTGGCGTTTTGATTTGTTTATCACGCCAAGCCTTACTCAAGGTTTGACCAACATTTACCCAAGTCTTGTCAGTATAAACAATTGTTCTTTGCTCCCTTCTATATTTTTGTGATTGCGTCAGAAAGTTATGGCGACAACGGATGATGTCAATAACTCTCTCATTTAATAAGCTATACCAGCCCTTTCATTCATATACAAAACCGATGTCTGTTAGCAAGCGATATAAAGTAGTTATAGTTATAAAGTAGTATAAGAGATTAAATTAGTGTAAGTGCTGTTAAATTTTCTATAAGTATTCGTGATATCCAAATTTTAGTGCAAACGTATTTCAACAGTAAAAAGTAAATGTTCAGTGCTTTCACAATAATTCTATACTTTGCGGAGCGATTTGCTTCTGCAATACGCTCATCGTAGCCAGCGCAATCAAGGGTAAGACAGCGGAAATCTGGCGCGCGGGAAAAACCATCATATTAAAAAATTCATAACTCCCTTTAGAAATAAGACAAAGTATTCCGTCCTTCACCAAAAACTACCTTATACATTTCTTTAAATTTCATACGCATCATGTATTGGGGTATCTCTTACGGTACGAGACTTCGCAGCTGATCGCTTTTTGGAATGCAAAATTCGGAATTTTAGGATCAAACTGTACTTTTTATGTTAGAAAAGTATTCAGATTTGGTATACCGTAAATTAATGTTTACCATTATGGAAAGTTAACTCCGGAATACTTTCTGTGTAAATTTGGTGTCAATTAAAGCAACGCCATGATTACAACAGCGTTATTAAGATAATGTCGGAAAATAGCGTTTCCAGGCGGAAATGTAAGAAAATATTTTTTATTAATTTTATTTTAACTAATATGAAAAAAACCTTTTACACCATGTATTCATCCTTTATATTTACACCATAAATGATTTTATTATCTACCGATTTGTAAATATTTGTAAATGGCAACATGGGCCATCCTTCTTACGGGAGAAATACACGGGGAATGCCGCGGACGGTTTTCGTCCGCGTCCATGTGAAAAGCGGCGACCGCTCTCCGCGCCCCGCGCGCGTAGAGCGGAGCGCGGACCGTCCGCGTCCATGTGAAACGGGCCTTAAGTACGACGCTTTTTACGATTTAAATCAACGATCTTCCGCTTAGTAAAACCATCGAAACCTTTCTTTACGCTGACGACACAGCCATCGCTGCGTCAGGTAGAAATTATAACTCAGTTATCATGAAAATAAAAGACGACATAGGCAGATGATCGGCCGAGTGGAAGATGCAGATCAACCCTCTCAAGAGTGCGCATTTGCACATTGCGTCTAATGCGCTGCGCAACTATTAATCCTCTTCTTCCCACTCTCCACAATCAAGTCATACCGACCGTGTCGTCGCACAAGTTTCTTGGTGTCGAGGTGGATAAAAAATTAACTTGGAAAGAGCATGCGAAAGCTAAATTGGCTCAAGCGACGGCAGCTAAAAATCTCTTATTTCCGTTAATCTCCCGTTCAAGCCCGTTATCAGTTCGCGATAAATTACGTCTTATCAATACTACCATCATTCCCATTCTCCTTTATGCTTCCGCGATCACATCCAACACTTCTAATAATATTATCAAAAAATACGAAATATTTATAGGAAAATCATCCGCCTTGCCGCAAAATCATGTCATCTTGTCCCAAATAAAGAAATTTTTGAATATCACAAACTTTCCTCACTCTTAGAAAAAACTCGTATTGCAGCTAAAAAATGCAAAATGAAAATGACGCTCATTAATAACCCCTCTTTTCACATATTTGGTCACCAAAAAAGTAGGCTTTATTAGATGTAAACAATTTAGGGTTCCCAATTGTCGATTTAATATACACAAATAAAACTTTCCCTAATTTAACTTTCACTTAATTCTATTGAGCACTGTTCGAGCCCTTCATATAAATATGCGAAAGTCATTTAACCTGTGAATCACAACTTTTGTAAAGAGGAGTCACACTGGGTGACACGGGCCACGGCCTGGCTCACCATAAAAATAAAGTCAAGTCGTACACGTGACGGCTAAGCATAGAACGTAACACGTAGGGTGGCCTTCGCTCGCCCTCTTTCCGATGAAAGGGATTTCAGTTTCGTTTTAAAGCTCTCGGAGTTCGCACGGGTTGCGCCTTGTTTTCCCGCGGCGTGTTCAATGTCTTTGCCTTTGCAGCGATTCACCCGTTCGCCAATCGTTACGTGCTTCACCGAACCGAACTCTCGCGAGGATTATTGTGGAAGTGATTCGAAGACGGCGTTGGAGTGACGTCGATCCAGCGAATCGTCATCCTAGGAATGGAGGCTCTTTCTGTAATGGTGAGTGACTGTGATCTCTTCCGTTTATTTCTCAATAATATTCGTCGCCGCCGATATTCCGATTTTTACGCAAAGCGCAGTTGCACTGTTTTTCAAATTGACGTGCATAAAATAAATCGAAGACGCTCGGAACTCCAATCAAAGAGGCTCCTTCCCCGAGGAAAACAAATGAAAGAGATAACGCGCCTCACATTACCGTGGGACAGGAAGCGAAAGAAAGGAATCGAACTGATTGCGCCGATGAAATTCAAAGCAACTCGCGAGTTTATTTTCGAAAGCAGATTACCGAATCGTTTGTACAACAAGTGAATAAAGCTCCTGTTCATCCGAATCGCGTTTATCCGCAATCCGCTCCATCCGAATGCACCTACCCACCGAACACCCATTACTTATTTGCCTTTGACAACCGCCGCCAAATAAGGCGGATTTTTTCTGTAAGAGCGCGAAATGAACGAGCTTCGTTATTCTGCGTTTAAGAACATTGAGTTTTTGATCGCACATGGGCGCCTTTTTAGCACGTCGACTCTAATATTTCAGTGCAGGCTCGTTCACAACCATATCAATAGCATATTACGTACGCACGCCGTATTCGTAAAATCAATTTTTAATCAAATTTACATTTCCTAAAAACCATCATTGTCTCGCTCGGCGGCGATAAAATCCCAGATATTCTTATCAAATCTTAAATGAAACATCATCTCCCTTCCGCAAAAATCAATTTCGGAGCGATTTTAAGAAGAAAGTTTAAAAATTCGAGCGAGAAATATAGATCTATTTTTCGGCCGAACTGTGAAAACGATCCTCGAAGTATTCTTTCGGTGCAGACGCTCATCACGTCTATTCGTGTCTAGGATGCGTGTCTTCGATGACGAACGAGATGTCATTACGTTCATATATTTACGCCAAACGTAATACGTACGCGATAACTATAAAAAGGGATTTGGTCTTCATTTTGGTCTCTTTAAAAAATCCTTATAATGATAGAATTCGCAGTCTCTGGCCATGATAATAAACAATCTCCGCTCCCCACAGGAACATACTCATCATGGCCAGCAATCGATGGATCTCCTTGATTTCGCAATTACAAAACACCTCGATCTTAACCCGTCCGTCTCTAACTTCTTATCATCTTCCTGATCATTATCGACCTTCCTCTCTCAGCCTCCGCTTATTTCTTTCCACCTACGAAACGATCCATGGACTGGGAAGAGTTTTCTCTCTTCGTTTCGCATTCGTCTCATTCCGCCATTGGAAGCCCCACAATCGAAGCCAATTTGACGCCCAAATACAACTCGTCTTCCAATCTTCAAAACGTTCCACAGGACGCATCCCACTCCGGAATTCCTAATGCGATAGGCAGAAAAATCATGGATAGAAACATGTACCACAGGAAGCGGAAGATTTACCGATTACCAACTGTTTTCGAGAGTTATAAGAGTCTCCAGAGGGAAGTAAAATCGGAAATTAAAAATCGGAAAAATAAAATTTGGAATCTAAAACTCGCGCAACTCAACTATTCGGACAATTCCATTCGGAAAGTCGATAAACAGCTCCGTGACACCTCCAAAATCCCCTCTCAGCTAAGAAAAGACGACATTTAGACCATCCCTATGCCTCGTAGAAACCCCGCCGACCCTAAGATATACAGGCCATTCTCTCCTGCTTTGGAAAAATCTTCGAATAAATCATCAACTCCCGGCCGGCTTCATTCTTACAAGCTTCAGATATCCCCCACCAAACTAAAAATCAATCCCGCTAAGAGTGCACCTTATAAATAACACGCGGCACAGAACCTCTGATAACCCCATCTATCAAATACTGTGGCGTCAAACTAGTTCTTAGGCGTGATTTTAGATCGTTCATTAAACTAGAAATTACTAAATTAAAAAACCATTTCTTTCCCCTTCTTTCTACTTCTCGCGAAAGATAAAATCCGTCTCATTAATTCCAATGTACTTTCAATCATTTTACATTTTACATAAATTATTAGCTTAGCCACAAAAACGAGCAGTTTCGTTCCCAATAGAGAAATTTTTCATTACCTCAATCCCATTCTCGCATATCTTTGCGAAAAAATGTAAAATGAAAATTTCTCTTCTGAACAACCCTCTTCTTTCTCTTGTCCCCCAAAAAATTAGGTTTAAATCGATGCGAAACGATTAGAGTGCCTAATTGCCTATTTGACGACGACAATTAAACCCAATTGTCCTAATTTATTTGTTTTCGAAACGCTTTTAATTTTTCGTGAAATCATTCATTCACTGCCCTTCTTTTTTAATAAAACGACAACCGTCACAAAGCAGAGAGTCAAAAATATCGTAAAGACGAGTGTAACACAAATAGTTCATCCAAACGACTTCGGTCGGATACCTCGCCACAAAATTTTACGAAAATCTCCTGCGTTTCGTGTACAATCTCGTTAATTCGAAAACGACGATGCGCGACCAAAAATTTAGTTTCTTCGTCCCTTTGCTTTCGGGGCTCATTCAACCGAGCGAGCGTTGGTCGAGTCTCGCGACCGAGAACATACGCGAAAACCATCCTATTGTCGACATTCATTTTCGAATCCAATGACGCTTCCTCACTTCGCAATTGTCTATGTCTATGTCTATGTAAGAACCATGCAAGCCGCCATTGGCGTGTGGCAGGGGGTGCAAGCACCTTGACTCTATTTTCCTAAACGGTTGCATTCGCGTATACTTCGCGGAAAAAATGAATTTTTGAAACGATTCGTTCTAGCATCTATTTCCCTAATCTTTCGGGCAGTATCAGCACGGCCCATATAACAGGGGGGTCGCATTACATCGGTCACATCATCTGAAAACGTAATTTCTCTGAACTTATTTAATAAATCTATCCTTTGAATTTTTCTTCTATCTTCTAATGATTCCCATCCCGCGTCCTGTAACATCTGAGTAACTTTCGCTGTTTTATCGTAGCAATTCTTTACAAATCGTATCGCCTTTCGTTGTACTTTTTCTAAATCCCGAATATGACATTTCTCGGCGGGGTCCCATACAATACATGCATACTCAAGGTGAGGCCTAACTAACGCTAAGTAACATCGCTCGCGAACCTTTTCTTCGCTCCTACCGACTATTCTTTTAACGAAACCGAGTTTCTTAAGTGTTTTACCACATGTATTTCGGACGTGGGCACTCAAGGAGTTTAGAGTTTAGAACATCGTGTACTAATAAAGCCAGCTGAGTCTCGCAAGAACGAGTCTTACGAAAACCGTGTTGATTCCTAATTATGAAATTGGACGTTTCAAGAAAACCCATTAAAGAGCTAGCTATTATATGTTCCATAATTTTACCGCTCAGTGATGTTAAAGATATAGGCCTGTAATTAGCTGGATCGTCCTTAGAGCCACTTTTAAATATTGGCGTGACATTCGCAATTTTCCAATCTTTCGGGACCTTTCCTTCGCTCTTACTCTTGTCAAATATAACTTTAAAAAGAGGTGCTACGCTCTCCGCAACTTCCTTGAACACTCGAGCCGGTATGTCTTCAGGACCTGGAGCTTTATTCGGTTAGTTTGTTGCAATAGTTTAATGATGCCGTCTTCTCTGAAGGTGATTTTCGACATTGATTCAGGTTTATCAACATTCGGGAGAGTATTTGATGTATCGTCAGACGTGAAAACGCTTCGAAAAAACTCATTCAAGATATTAGCTTTGCCTTTAGCATAATTAGCGTAATTAGCATAATCACAATTGATTAGCGTGCTGATTCGAAATTCACCATCCAAACTCTTTTATTTCAAAAAAACCTCATTTTCTCGCTCACCCGCAGTAACATCCAAGAATTACTTACGGAATGCGAAATAAAACGACGTTGTCCTTCGAAACGAATCGATTTTAAGAATCTTTTATTTCCGAAATATCGCTATTTTCTCTCTCGCTCAGACGACGATAGAATCCAAGAAATTCTCGCGTAAGGTGAGACGAGACGACGTTTAGCGGCACCCTGCCGCACGGGTGCTGCGGAGCAAATGTCGATTATTTCCTCGAAAACCACTCGAAACGCGTTTTGGTGCCGCTTTGCTCGACCGACTCCGATGACGTAATACGACGGCGGCAAGAATCATAGCCTCCTAAAAAGGTATTTCAATTTAAGTAGGGAGCAGGGCCATGACAAGCGTTCATTTGTCATAGTTCTGTCCTCCGCTGCATTTTCCCGCACCGAGGGAAGGACGCCACTGGAGCCAATAGTAGCAATGAAGCTTTTTACTTAGGCCTCTCGAAAAACAGCCAATTTTGTATTTCCACTGTGCATGATGTTCGTCTACGGTCGTTAGAACGTAGTTAAGTGATTTCAAATAGCAGCGTTCATTTGTGAGATTGCGTCGAAAATATTCCCGTCGACGATTAATTTTTTTTACCCGAAAGATTATATGTATTATTCAGCAATATAAAATGAAAAGTAAAACCAGCAGATAGTTATTCCTGACTGTTGCATTGAAATTGATAAACTATTTACTAAAAACAGTAATTTTGTGACCGAAAAAGAGATGCGAAAAAAATTAAATTACAATGGGATCGAACCAGCTAACTACTCATTTGTAATTAATTGTGATAACCACTACGCCATGATGTCCGTGTTGAGCTGAGGAGATGTTTTACAATTAATTGAAATTATAAATTGACGCTGATTTTTAAATTCATTTTACAAAGAAACCAGGAAGAGTTTGTTTAAACTGTAATAGAGTAGTTTAAATATGCCAAATACAATATTCAGTATATAATAGTATATTCGCCTAGTACAATATACAGGCCATCTGTTAAACTTCGGCAAAAAGAATCCGTCCCACCCCCACCTTATGGAGAGTCGCTCCCGTGGTAGGGAGACACGGAAAACATTCGCGAAGCGTGGCTGTAATTCAATAGACCCCTGGAAGAGAGTATCTTCTTCCTCCCATCGCCAGACAAGGAGGCGACTATAAGAAGAGGAGCCTAGAGACGAGCCCTTCCAATGTCTTCATTTATTTCGCTCTTAAAAATTAGAAATAATTACGTAAGCAGATCGAGACGAGCACCGATGGTAAGATGATTGAAGTCTTACTTGGCCATTAGAATTTCCCTCAAACTTTGCGATTGCGAGGATTTTGATTAAACAACCCATTTTTATTTCTCCCTATACGTAGTATAGAGAGAGAATTGTATTCGCAAAAAAATTCGACCTCCAGATTTCGACGGAAATAGATGTTTTGGGGCCCATAGAGCATGTTTTAGCTATTTTCCCGAACATGTCTGTCTGTCAGTGTGGCTGTCTGTGGTAAAAAAGTTTGTGTGCGCTCTATCTTAAAAAGTAATTATCCGATGATTCCCAAACTTCATATTTAGTATTTTCATAACAATGTCAAAAGTTGATTAGTTTTTGATGAATATCGCTTATCCGGAAGTTCCGGTTCATCCGGAACAAAATGTCGTTTCTTAAATATCTCTGTCAGAATACAATATAGGTATATGCATATACCTACAAAAGGTGTAGATAATGTACTTTACTACAACTTTTGTACGAAACATTTCTTCGTAACACTGATTGTTTTGGAATAATTTATATATAACCGGCATAGGCTTCTCTTTTCAATAAATAAGGACAAAGTCATGTGTTGGCCACATCTGAGTTTTTCCATCTGATTTTCTTCCCACCCTCCCCCTTACTCGCCGAAGATAAGGTCGCGAGACGAGATTTAGAGCGGCGAGGAAAGTTTTTACCAAATCAATTCACGTGCGTCCAAATGAGACGTGAATTTGAAATTCGGGCATTCGACTATTAAATATCTTAACGATGTCACACATCTTTAGAAACATGCGAAGAAATCGGCGGAAACTGACAATTATTTGCTTATTTTTTGCTCGTAATGAATCGAGTCGAAGACGTACTGGATTCGAAATTCGCAACGAGTTCTTGCAAATTTCTAACGCGAATTCCATTTCTCTAGCGATACACGAGTAAATCTGCGAAAACGGGCAATTTTTGCGATTTATTTAGGCTCTGTGCTTCTTCATGTTCGAGTAAAACTAGTCTACTTTGAACTCGTTTTGAAGATCTCTGCCTCACATTTCCAAACATTTAAGAACAATTCCTTCTTTTTTCACATTACGAAGAAACTGATCCTTTTTGTGGATGTTTCCATGCTTGCAGCTCTATTTAGCATGTGATTCGAGTAAATTTATTCGAAAATGGATTCGTTTTATTAAACTGGGAGTTTTAACCCAAATATTCGGTTTTTTATTTCTCTAAAAATTCGATCGAACAAGTAGAATTTGCTCACGAAGGCGTCCTCGAGACATATCCAAATATCGATCTAAAAGTTCATTAATTTTGGCGGTTCGGGAAGAAATCTCCCCTTAGCTACCAGCGTTCTGAGGTCCTTACTCGTCGTATTACAATTCGCGACTTTTTTTTACCTACCGGCAGTTATGGAAATGCCGGGAGTTGCGGCTTCGACTACCGCGAAAATTTACGCGCCTGTCCCTCCACGTGAAAAACACGAGCGAGTTGAGCAAAACGGAAATATACTGGACAAATCCTCTGAAAATTGGAACTAGGTCAGTACTTCATGATCGTCCTACAATTCGATGATAAATACGTTTACGCACGATGTGACGGAGTAAATTACTCTGTTGTCATTACGCTTTTCCTGGTTCGTCTCCCGTAATGTGTTTACAATTGTAGACGGGATCTCTCAGATCAAAAACAAGAAAAGCGTTGACGTATTTTGCGTAACTAAAATTTGGAGCGAAAAACTTTGTTCTATCGCCTAAATTAATTACGGAATTAATTTTGGAAGCTCAAAGCTACGGCAGCTTCTCTGATTTGCGTAAAATCGCATCCGATATCTTTCCATTTCCCCCGCTATGACATAGACAAATGTCTATTTAGGCGACATTACAAAGTTTGTTTTTAATATATTTATATGTAATATTCGATGATGATTTATAAATAAATTTCTCATGTATGTTATAAAATACCGTATAAATGGCATACGAACAATATTATATCTAACAATTTTTTCTAAAATCGTAATTTAAAAGGAAACCGGCAAATGGCCCGCCTTATAGCGCAAATCTTCGATTAGGCTTCGTATCCAGCAATCTATATTGAATTGAAAGACTGAAAGTAGTTGTGATTGTCAGTGACTTATAATTTTTTCCACGTAATGGCCATAACGTGTAACCGACAGAAATAATGCGATTTTGAACCTCATTCTCATGGGTTCGATTCCAGAGGGCCACAAAGTCCCGATTTTTCCCGTTTAAAACCATAGCTTTGATTTTTGGTATCTTTTAAAAAATACTTCCCCGAAAGGTAGAGAATCGAAGCTCAAGGAGCCTTTATATATGGTCATGATCTATCGAAAACATAAATGAATTTCACGGAAAAATTCGTGGGTTCGATGCTAGGACGATGCATAAATCTGCAGTTTAAAATATATATTGGTAGTTTTTCATTATTTTTTTTGATGCACTTATGGAAATGATAGGAAGTTCTTGCTCATACAGAAGATAAACATTCAGAGTTGGTTTAAGAAAAAAATGATATAAGACCAAGCTGTTCCTGGGTTCGATGCCAGAGCACATTAACATTTCTCTCATAAGGAATATAAGGGAAAAGTAGGACATCGTATGAGGCAGTTGCAGCCAATATTTTTGCTTGAACTTTCACACATAGTCAAAAATAGCGATCTTCTAATGTGCTGCATAGAAAGTATTACCAGAAAGACCCAGGTTCGAAGCCAGGCGGTAAATATATCCCCCATTTAAAATACATTGAGGTAGTTTTCATTATTTATTTTGATGCTCTTATCGAAATAATAGGAAGTAGAAGATTACATATATAGAAGATGTATATTAAGACTCGGTATAAGGAAGAAAAATTTAGGTAAGACCATGATGTTTCTGGGTTCGATGCCAGAGCACATTTCAATTTCTCACCTAAGGAATGTATCGTTTGAGGCAGTTGCAGCCAATATTTCTGCTTGAATTTTCATGCTTAGCTGGAATCTTCTATTGTTCTTCATAGAAATTATCACCATCCATGCCGGACGGAGAAATTGCCGCGAATCTTAAGAATATTTTCAATACTTTTTCTACTTTTGACGACCCTCTCGATATGATGTGGAAATTTGCGTTGACAACATTTTACTCGTTCTTCTAAACGGTTCCAAAGGTGTGCTCGATGAATCCAAACAAATCGGAGCGAAAGAAACCGATCATTCCGAACAAAATCCCCGGATTTCCTCCGTTTTTTGAACGAAAAATCGCTTTTCCGGGGCCTTTTTTTCAAAAATTTCTCCGCCCCCGACTTAATATTCAAAACCTTCGACAAATTCCAGCACACCAAAGCCGCCCATAGTTGCCTACGCTTTAGTTTAATATATTTTGCCTTCAATTTGTATAAAGTATCCCAAATCGAGGTTAGAAAGGGGAAATTAAATAAAAATTAGGTTAAAAAGGGAATGTTTTATCAAAAATCTGCCTTATTTCCATCTATCATTACGGACCAAGAATAACCTTGAAGAATATATGCTGCGGATTCGTAATAAACCATTCCTCTTTCCTTACCCAACTCTTATTTCGCCGAATTAAATCAGAAATAATTGTCGTACGAAATTAAGATGAGTACGAAAAGAAAGAATATTGAATCGAGATTCTTATTTTTGTCGTAAAATATAGCATTTAGAGAGAAATCAGAGAAAACTGACCAAAGATTCGTGTAATTTTGTGACTGTAAACAGTTATAACAGCGATAAAACCTCTAGTTAACTTTGGAAGTCGAAACCCATTTATATATATATATATATATATATATATATATATATATATATATATATATATATATATATATATATATATATATATATATATATATATATATATATATATATATATATATATATATATATATATATACAAGTAAAATGTAGCTTGCATACTGCAAGCAGATCGGCAATACTAATTTCATATCGGCATAATATCGGGACGGTCCTCAAAATAAAAAAAAAAGGATTGAAATTTTTCTTAAAATTCGATGACAATTCATCGTCTGGCATCGAACCCGGGTCTTTACTGTGAGCTTCTCTGCAGAAAAAAAGAAGATCACCATCTCTAGCTATGTGTGAAAATTCAAGCAGAAATATTGGCTGAAAACTGCCTCAAAAGACGTTCTAATTTTCACGAATGTAAAGTGCTCTCTGGATTCGAATCAAGGACGATCTTGGAAATCTAAAACATGTTTCTGAAAGTTATTTATGATCTCTATCTATATGCCGAATTTCAAGTTTCTATATTATTGGGAAAGGTTTCAAAATAATTCCTAAAAATCGGATCAACTTATGATTGCAGAGACACCTGGCGTCGAACCTAGGACATATATATAAGTCGATAGCATGCCGGGAAGTACCTAAATTTTGTTTCCGTTATCTCCTTAAGAAATGCATTGTAAGATGTAAATGGCCCCCTGGGATCGAACCAAGGACCATCAGCGAGTTGCTTAAATTTGATTATAAAATATATTTATGATATATATCCACGTGCCAAGTTTCAAGTTTCCAAGTCATCTGGAAGTAATTGACACATTGATAGCCGTGAATGCCCAATTTGATTTCTAAGGACTTGCTCTACTAACATGCAAAGTTTGAAGTCGATAGCATGCCGGGAAGTGCCTAAATTTCGTTTCCGTTATCTCCGTAAGAAATGCAAATGGCCCTCTGGGATCGAACCAAGGACCATCAGCGAATATGTAAAATTTGATTATGAAAAATATTCATGATATCTATCCACGGACAGATATCATGAATATTTTTTCGGATTTTTTCGGATTTTTTCTGGAGGTTACACGATATGGCCAATATGTCGTAAAAATTTCAAGTCAGTGGCACTTGTGGAACATGCTTAGACATGCATATATGAACATGCTTAGACATATATATATATATATATATATATATATATATATATATATTTGCAAATAACCTTTTATAATTTCGGTTTAAAATTTATCATATTTAAAATAAATAAATATCAAATTATGACGTAAAATTAAAATCGACTAAGGAGGAAACCAATATCGTATGGGGATGCTTCACAATTTAACTGTTTAATATTCATTTCTCTTACGACTCTATTCAGTTTCCCGTTCTTCATCATCTGCTAGCCAAATGCGACCGAACCTCGCTGTGTCTACAGTTTTGGTAACCGTGCGATGGGCCGTTTCAGACAGTCCTTCGCTATATAAATGCGAATAAGACGCGTTTTCACGAAAAGAATCCCAATTAAATAAGCTATTGAATGCTTCTCTCCATTTTACATTCCGGCTTTCCCGGATCTATTTTGGTTTTTCATTCTATTCCTGTTCTCGGTAGGCAATGGCTTAGTCTTTTATTTGCAGTTCTTCTTTGCCCCGATTTGATTTTTGGACTCTCTTTCTTGTGTTATAATCTCATTCGTATGTATATTTATGCATCCGATGTGTGTTACTCCCGTAGGTAAAACGTTTTGAACATTAATTTCATGCAACATAGGATTATAAATTATTGGGAGTCATTGGAGCATTACATATTGATATTTGTCTGTCCAGAGTATCCTTGGTTCGACTCTGGACGTCTCGAATCGTCTCTCTCATAAGAAATGCAGGTAAGGTTCGTTTTGATCGATTGCAGACATTTTTTCTTTCGAAGAATTTAATCGGAAATAATGATCGTACGAAATCGAGACGAAGACCAAACGAAAGGAAATTGAAGGAAGATTCTTATTTTGGTCGTGGAATATCGTATTGATAGAGATCGAGATTGAGAGAATTGAGACGAAAATGACGTAAGATATGCGTTTATTTTGTGAGCGTAAACAATTCCCTAACGACGACGGCGATTGTCGAACTCATAACGGGAGTATGGGAGACATGCATTTTTGGGAAGAAGAGCCGACATTTTATGGCAATAAAACCATTAAAGTTAAATTCAGCTTCATGTTTTTACAAAGACCTATAATGTACGGTTTAAAATTTAATTTATTTAAATCGAATACAAAATTTGAAATAAATTATTTTTAATTTTATGCATTTTTAGGAACAATCGAATGTGGGGTCGGGATGCTTCGATACTTAACTGTGAAATATTAATTTCTGGTTCTCCTTGTAAGGCTTTACTCGATTTCCCATTTTTTTATTATTTAATTTAATTAAATTTAAATTATTTAATTTCCTCACATTATTTCGATGCAGTGAGAGTTGTTTTTTGTCCCTTTCGCTTTGCATTCCCAGATCATTTAATTGAGTCAAATTATACATTTATGTCAACATTAACATTTATTTATTTATTAATTGTATATTTTTATCATAATTAATGTTATGAATGTCAACATTTATAAACATATTCTTTTATTAAACTAATTTTAAATTTCATTGCTTTATTAAATTGCGTAGCGATCCCTTTATCGCAATAGAAGGAGCCATTCGTAGTTAACTTGTTTGAATTTTCATCATCATATCGGTTTTCTTTTGTTTTTACCTCCTCCCCCTTAAGCATAGCAACGAAAATTGTATTCGCACGTCTTCTGTTAAATTCGAAATAAAAATATCGCCTTTCTTTTGTTTTCCTCTACCTTTACATCACTTACTTAACCTGCTTACCTTCCGTACTTTCGATATTCAACTGTTCAAAATCGTCGTTCTTCTGTTTTCAACACACCTCTCTTCCCTTACGTAAGTCCAATATTCGGCGTTCATCTGTTTCCGTTTCGAATAACCCGTCGCTACTCTTTTGTTTCTTCCCGCATTGTTGTGGACCACTCTCTGTCGTCATGGTAACCTCCCCTCCTCTTCCCCCTCCACTCACTCATTCAGACGAAAACTGTAATCCAACGTAAAACTACGCCAATATCCGTCGCCTTGGCAACCGATCGATGAAACCGAGTGATGATGAAGCAAAGTTTCTTGTTAATTATTTATTACTCTTGACAATAACAATGAAGTTCGTATCTATGGGTTCGTTTACACGGCAAGGCTTCAGCGAGCTTTTTAGTACGCCCTGCGCCGTGCGGCGCTGCGATCGTGATGTGCCAGAGGTAGCGCCTGAAATACTCTCGGTTTAAAGGGAATCTCTAAAGTACTCTCGGGAATCGAACCAAGGACCATCAGCGAATATGTAAAATTTGATGATGAAATATATTTATTATATCTAACCCCATGCCGAATTTGAAGTTTCTATGTCATCGGGAAGGTGTCCAAATTAATCTTAAAAATCGCCACAATGCATTTGCAACAGCCGATTTTTGCCTCGACCTAGCATCGAACCATTAACAATTTTGGAAGATGACTTTTTGATTTTCGTTGGATATGCACGGCTTCTAGCGATCCCTCGAATTTCAACTCTCTACTTTTCCGGGAAGTTCCACAAAATAAGTTTCGAAAATCCCCACCATGTAATCTTTGGGAGAAAATCGCAACTTAGGGGCCTTCTGGAATCGAACCCATGACCCTTAGGATCATAATCGCAATTTGTTCTGGCGGTTACACGTTATGGCCAATACGTGGTTAAAATTTCAAGTCAATGACACTTGTGGTTTAGCCTGTGAATTAGTATCCTATCCAGTGGCGCAGCCAGGATTTTCCAATGGGGGGGTGCAAGGCTGTCGTGAAAACGAAAAAATGCCTACCTTACAGGGGCTAGTATATTCGTGCCTGCTACTTACTACAATATATGTCAATTCTTTCAAAACTTAAAATGCATTGGAAACTAGAGGAGATTAACGCTTATGTGGCCTACTTAATTAAAAAAAGATAGTAGTTTACACAAGTGAACTATTGGAAACTTATCATTAGCGTTGTTTGGATTTCTAGTTCGGATACGACCAATATCTATTAAAATGTCATTTCTTTCTATGCTGAAATGTTTAGTGTTGTAAATATAAACTTCCCGAGTCTTTGAGAGTTCTTTCTTCCTAGAAGTTGCAAAGCGTGAGATTGAAAAAAATAGTTACGGTTATATGGTAAGCGATATAAAACGTAACATCCACTCATTAGATCCCCCAAGTTTGCGTTCCCATGCGTATTTGGATATCTTTCGTTATTTGACTATATCATCAGCAGATTTTGGAATATAATTGAAATACCATTTGCCCAGAAAACACGATCACTGTATAAAAATAATGATATGAAGTATATATACAGCTTACTGCACAAATTTTATATGCGCCGTGCCAGAATTTCGCTACAGGAATCTGAAGTTTATTAGATTTGATAACTATGACATTTTATCAAATAGAGAATCTTTCAATTCAATAAATACCTAAACTCAAAAATAATGAAAAACCGTTCTCAAAAACTATAATATTTATTTCAATACCAAGGATGAAAAATTTTAAATAAGAAAATCACAAAGTAATATTTAATCGTCTCTTTTTACTCGCCAATAGCTGAATCACGACATCCACATCAACCTTAATTTTCTCGTGAATGAACATTAAAGCCAGTCCGTTTAGGCGTTCTTCAGTGGTAGAATTCCTTAGGTAAGATTTCAGCAGCTTTAACGATGAGAATGATCTCTACGGAGTACAGGTCGATACAGGAAGGGTGGCCATTATCGTAAGAAGACTATGTATAGTCGGAAGCAAGTCAGCGTTACAGAGCTTTAAGGCCTCTATAGCGTGCTTTGGAGCGTTCTCTGTAAGTATCGGACTCCATAGACGAACCTCACCCGGTATACCAGGGCGAGTAATTTCATAAAACTTGCATAACTTTTCCACAGATAGAATGGTTTGGTTAATCAATTTTTCATCTTTAGGAGGAGAATCAAGCAGTACATGAAAGGGTTTAAGAGTTTCTACATGTGCTTCAAATTTTTGGTCTAACGGCTGTATCGTATTATCGAGGAATGGGATGAAAAGAGATTTCCTGTAATATTCTTCAATCGTCTCTGATTGAGCATTGCTATCGTAGGTTTTACGGAGTGTTCTAGGTCGAGAGACGGGAATACCAAGCTCAGTACATAAATTTGTGACATGACTGAAGATTTTTTGAAAGCTTTCTTCGGCATTCGCTCGAATTTCCTCGAAAGATTTCTTGATAGAAATGGCAGAGTCCACGGCAACAGAAAGATCCAGAGATTCTTTTTGTAAATATATGCTTAGTGGGAGTGTGATGGCAAAAACAAAATCTAAAACCATTAGGCCTGTAAGGAATTCAATTCTTTCTATAGCACTAATGAGAAGCTGAGCGTCTGTGGCTGCTTTTCTATCGTTCCAATCACAAATCTTTCTAAGAACGGACAGTACAGGGTGAAGGAGTTCGATGAAAGCTCGAACGGAATCATGCCGTTCAATCCACCGGGTAGGGCAAATTCGTTTGAGTTTTTCAGCTCGTAGTTTATTTTCAATTTTGGCTATTTCCGCCTTCAATGCCAACTGTCTCTTTGGGGAGTTGAAGAAATTGTACACTGTTTCAATAGTGCCCATACAAATGCGAATGCATTGTATATCACATCCTTCCGATATTGACAAATTTAAACAGTGGGAGCAACAGTGCACGTAAATAGCCTTCTCGTGCTTCTTTCGCACTAAAGCTTGCGCTCTTCTTAGATGACCACTCACGCTCCTAGCTCCATCATATCCTTGACCTACCAGCATAAGGTCCGGATTCAATCCGACTCGTTTAATTGTATCGCAAATAACCTTTGCCAAACCTTCTTCCTTACATGATACCTCATTTAAATTGAGCGATCCAAAATCCCGATGGCCTCGGAAAGCAAGCCCTCTCCTTGCAAGAAATATTGCAGATTTAATAATAGGTTTCATACATTCCCTGTTTTTCTGAACCTGAACATTACGTCCTTCGTCTAACGCCACATCTATACTTTTGACTAAACCACTTCTAGTAGCCATGAAATATCCAGCTTTTTCTAAACACTGAAGATGATATCTCAGTTTTTCGTGTTTGCGGAAATTTTCCCTAGCATCTTTCTAATTTTTGTATGGAAATTTGACAAATTTCCCTGGATCGGAGCTGGCTTTCCCCTCAGTTGTACAAAATAACGCACAGAACTTACAGTAAACACCATCCTGAGATTCAGAGTATAAAATCCAGTCCCACTCAGTCAGCCAATGTAAACAAAATCTCAAATTTCTCGACCCAGATATAGGGAATTTGAATTCACTATAAGGATTCCATGGATTGCTCAGAATCTCCATTTTCGTTGTGTCATCAATCTAGAACGTCAAAATAAAGAATCAAATCTAATACGTAAAGATCATTTTCTTCGTATTTTTTTCATTATTGCAGGAATAATAGAATGTGCTCATGTCCTTCAATATACTTCTAAGAATAATTGGAGATTACAGATTTTTACCTGTTTTCCAATGAATAATCCAATATCCAAGCCAGACGACTGACGCGAGTGAGACTTGTTAGCTGCATTGCATGAATCATCTACTCGGGCTTTCTTAGAAGTGACTTCATTCTTTGTTTTTAAAATTACCTCCTCTTCTGAGAAACAAAACAACATTTATATCAGATAAAATTTTCTGATAGTCTTACAATTAAGCCTGATTTCGTTATTTACTTATTAGCTAAGTACTCAATCAAATGCGTCACAAACTGAACATTAAAAATTTGGCCGAATTAAAAATACAGTAGACTCTTGATTATAGTTGATATTATAACTTAATTTGCAGAATTAAAGTTACATACAAAAGTGAAAATAAATACGTCATTTTCAATTATTTAGACTTAATAATGTTAGGTGGTTTAAATAGCAGAGAGCTGACTCAAACCAAGTCTTACGCACTGAGTTTTCAAAGAAAACAAAAATTTTCCATGAATTGAAATTTTGATGGGGCATTACATGACCACGTGGTTGACAAGATATGTCATGAGATTAGTGGGGTTCTATCACCAGAGAAAAAATTGGTGCCATCGAAAAGGAAGCTGAAGAATTTAATTCACAGTTTTAACAGTTTATCAAATTTATTTCAAGTCGTCAAGTCACAGTATCGATAAATTTATGGGTACCTTACGCGCACAATACCTATCAGCTGACTGATTTTCTTCCAAATGGTATATTATTAATAATATCATCGAAAATTAATTTTTTACTGATATCTTGTGTTGCTCCAAGACTTTTTAAAATTCTACGAAAATTCGGTAATCAAATAACTTTCGTAAATATACATCAAATTAACAGGCAATCAAAAAATAAGGATAACTATAATTTCTATCATCCCGAGTAAAGAAGAGTCTACTGTAAAGACTTTTAATTGTCCAGAATGCTTAATAAAGGAACAGGTACCTTCGGAATTGTCGGTTAACTTATCTTGAGATGTGCCCTCCGATAACAGCCCTAAAATAATACAATCCTAATTTAAGCATCTAATAATGGTCATTTCACAAAAAAAAACAACATAGCCATTAACTTACGTTTTTCCGATAGAGACCTCGAGCTATTAGCGGACTGCGGGAAGAATTTTCGGATGTCCATCCGTATCTTACAAAACCCAAAATAACTCTCCTTCGAACTATTCACTTTGAATTTCTCAATAGCACTACTCAGGAGACTGGCTTTGCATTCACACCCTTTAAAAATTCACGTGCAGAAGATCTAACTGAGCGTTTTATCAATCTGTTTGTCTCTCAAACGTAATCTTAATCTCTGTTTTCAGGGTGTAAGTTTCGATTTACCTCTCGAATGTTCTCTTGTATTTTTGCGAGGAGTTAACAAATCAGCACTTTCGAAATTTTATCATGGGAATCTCATCTTATGGTGTGAGTCATCTAGCTAAAGGATAGGCTTAAGAAGTGCTCGTGTTGAACATTGCGTGCAAAACACTCGTATCATAGCGTCCCATTGATATCAATGTCGGCTCATGGCTAGCTCTGCTACCGAAAATATCGCTGCAATCGGAGCCATATTTACGGGTATGCGAAGCTTCGCTGAATTTATCAAGCAGTGCATCTTAAGACTTGCGTGATGAATGGGGTTTTGTACTCTTCAGCAGAAAAAAAAGCTCAGAGATAGTCATAGGACTTGACTCTTGAGGGGGGGGTTTGAACCCCCAAAACCCCCCCCTCGCTGCGCCACTGATCCTATCTATATACCTATATAGCTATATATATGAATGCATCCGGAGAAGCATACATATGTAATAGATGATCCATACTTTATGACAAAAGCCTTAACATACGTATATTTTTAGGCGAAATCAACGAGAATGTCCCTCGCGAGCATTACAAAGTAGGGACCATCGTTGGCAGCCGCCGCTCAACTGAGGCATTCCCAACAATGCTTCCCGCGACCGATTCCATTAATTACCACACCGTCATTTAAGATTCGGGCTGTTCGGATAGCCCGAGAGGAGCTGTTCCTCCGATCATCACTGCTCTTTGATTAGTATTAACGAACGTGATCACTTTTGCGTGTGATCCTTCCGTCGCATTCCGTGATAAGATGCATCAGAATAATAAGATGCACGACTTGAACGCGAATCGGTCTGCAAGCGTAGTAAGAATTAAAAAGAGCGTACAAATCCGTTTACGAGTTCTGTGCTTATCTAAAAGCTGTCCTTTGGCACTTATCTTCCGTTTGAAGAGGTAACGCGTATTTCCGTGGGACATTGCTCAGTTGGACACGAAGCGAAAATAGGACAGAATGATGCATCCATAAAATGAAAGCATCTCATCTCTTCTGAAAAGAAATATGCATAATTAATGTTATTGCTACGTATTTACGTTAAAATGTCGGTTTCATTCGTACCATTTCTCGTTTCGTTCAATACGATTACTGCATGCCTTCAAAAATTTGTAAGGAAGTTGCTTTGGAATTTGAGACAGGCGTTTCAAAATAATTATTCAATCACAATTGTTTGGTGCCGTTATTTATTGTTCTTGGAAATAACTATGAAGTTCGTATCTAAGTTTGTTTACATGGCAAGGTTGATCGTCCTCAGCGAGCTTTTTAGTACGCCCTGCGCCGTGCGGCGCTGCGATCGTGATGTGCCAGAGGTAGCGCGCGAAACACTCTCGGTTTAAAATGTGTGGGAAACTTTGCTGCTCCGTGCAAAGCAGTATGCTATCAGTTTTGCCAACAATGACCCAAGAAATTCCCTGTATTCGTGCCAATTACGATCGAAAGTTGTGGAACTTTGATCTGTAATTTAGTTAACGATAAATGACGGAGTGATGACGAATCAAAGTTTCGATTTACGTTTTTTAGTCTTCTCGTGCTCATTAACATCATTGTTATTCACATTCTCTTGACATCACGGTCTCTCCATCGATTTCAATTCAATAAATATCTTATGGTCACGCTACGAATGAGCTACATGCGTCATGTTGTATAATTCACTGGTAACACGGCTTAATATAGAGGTAAAATTATTTCAAGCACTGACCCTTTGGTATACGCGACTAAAATCCCACTATACAGGGATTTAGCAATCGCAACGGTCGTCAGGGGGACTGGTCGTAATCCGCCTGAAAATGTTTGGAAATGCGTATTTCGTCTATTTGTTTGAAACGACATCTTCCTCGTAGCTCTAAATGGTGCATTTCTATTCTGTGGACGAATTACTCCTGTCGTCGTACACGCTCCGCTCAAAAAAGGCAATAACTAATGTTTTGATCCGTCTTCCAAAGCATCCATTTTGGCAACTTTGCATCGTAATAACTCTCTTAATAATCTCCCCTCTCCCCATGAATCTCTGGTGGCTAAAGACATTATTAACTTCTCCTGGACCCCCAATTCTTTTATCCCTCTAACTTCAGCAGAGGAAATTATTGAGCTTTTAAATTCGTCCAAAACGCGCTCCGCCCCTGGAATTGACCAAATCACCAATCACATGCTTAAACTTTTCATACAATCTCCAATTGCCCTTGATCTTCTCTGTGATCTCTTTAATGCCTGCCTATTAAACTCCTATTTTCCCTCTGAATGGAAAAAATCTAAAATCATTTTCATCCCAAAACCTCACAAAAATCCAACGAATCCCAACAACCATAGGCCAATTTCCCTTCTCTCCTGTATCGGCAAACGTTTAGAAAAAATAATTAATGCACGTCTTGTCTCCTTTCTTCAAGCTTCTGATATTCTTATCCTTCAACAAATGGGCTTTAGAAAACATTAAAGTACCGTTCACCAACTACTGAGATTCCAACACTTTGCGACATCAAATTATATTACACACAAATACACGACGCACTGCGTATTTCTTGACTTCCAGAAAGCTTTCGACCTTGTTTGGCATGATGGACTTCTTCATAAGTTAATCAAATATGGTTGTCTCTCATCACTCACCAAAATATTCTCAAATTTTCTCAAAGATCGCTCCTTCGTCGCGTCAATCCACGACCATAATTCCCCTTCTTTTCCAATAAAGGCCGGCGTGCCGCAAGGATCGTCCTTAAGTCCGACGCTTTTTGCGATTTCAATCAACGATCTTCCGATTAGTAAAACCATCGAAACCTTTCTTTACGCTGACGACACAGCCATCGCTGCGTCAGGTAGGAATTATAACTCAGTTATCATGAAAATAAATAACGACATACGCAGATGGTCGGGCGAATGGAAGATGCAGATCAACCCTCTCAAGAGTGCGCATTTGCACATTGCGTCTAATGCGCTGCGCAACTATTAATCCTCTTCTTCCCACTCTCCACAATCAAGTCATACCGACCGTGTCGTCGCACAAGTTTATTGGTGTGGAGGTGGATAAAAAATTAACTTGGAAAGAGCATGCGAAAGCTAAATTGGCTCAAGCGACGGCAGCTAAAAATCTCTTATTTCCGTTAATCTCCCGTTCAAGCCCGTTATCAGTTCGCGATAAATTACGTCTTATCAATACAACCATCATTTCCATTCTCCTTTATGCTTCCGCGATCACATCCAACACTTCTAATAATATTATCAAAAAATACGAAATATTTATAGGAAAATCATCCGCCTTGCCGCAAAATCATGTCATCTTGTCCCAAATAAAGAAATTTTTGAATATCACAAACTTTCCTCACTCTTAGAAAAAACTCGTATTGCAGCTAAAAAATGCAAAATGAAAATGACGCTCATTAATAACCCCTCTTTTCACATATTTGGTCACCAAAAAAGTAGGCTTTATTAGATGTAAACAATTTAGGGTTCCCAATTGTCGATTTAATATACACAAATAAAATTTTCCTAATTTAACTTTCACTTAATTCTATTGAGCACTGTTCGAGCCCTTCATATAAATATGCGAAAGTCATTTAACCTGTGAATCACAACTTTTGTAAAGAGGAGTCACACTGGGTGACACGGGCCACGGCCTGGCTCACCATAAAAATAAAGTCAAGTCGTACACGCGACGGCTAAGCATAGAACGTAACACGTAGGGTGGCCTTCGCTCGCCCTCTTTCCGATGAAAGGGATTTCAGTTTCGTTTTAAAGCTCTCGGAATTCGCACGGGTTGCGCCTTGTTTTCCCGCGGCGTGTTCAATGTCTTTGCCTTTGCAGCGATTCACCCGTTCGCCAATCGTTACGTGCTTCACCGAACCGAACTCTCGCGAGGATTATTGTGGAAGTGATTCGAAGACGGCGTTGGAGTGACGTCGATCCAGCGAATCGTCATCCTAGGAATGGAGGCTCTTTCTGTAATGGTGAGTGACTGTGATCTCTTCCGTTTATTTCTCAATAATATTCGTCGCCGCCGATATTCCGATTTTTACGCAAAGCGCAGTTGCACTGTTTTTCAAATTGACGTGCATAAAATAAATCGAAGACGCTCGGAACTCCAATCAAAGAGGCTCCTTCCCCGAGGAAAACAAATGAAAGAGATAACGCGCCTCACATTACCGTGGGACAGGAAGCGAAAGAAAGGAATCGAACTGATTGCGCCGATGAAATTCAAAGCAACTCGCGAGTTTATTTTCGAAAGCAGATTACCGAATCGTTTGTACAACAAGTGAATAAAGCTCCTGTTCATCCGAATCGCGTTTATCCGCAATCCGCTCCATCCGAATGCACCTACCCACCGAACACCCATTACTTATTTGCCTTTGACAACCTCCGCCAAATAAGGCGGATTTTTTCTGTAAGAGCGCGAAATGAACGAGCTTCGTTATTCTGCGTTTAAGAACATTGAGTTTTTGATCGCACATGGGCGCCTTTTTAGCACGTCGACTCTAATATTTCAGTGCAGGCTCGTTCACAACCATATCAATAGCATTCTACGTACGCACGCCTTACGATCATATTCGTAAAATCAATTTTGAATCAAATTTACATTTCCTGAAAACCATCATTGTCTCGCTCGGCGGCGATAAAATCCCAGGAATTCTTATCGAATCTTAAATGAAACATCATCTCCCTTCCGCAAAAATCAATTCCGGAGCGATTTGCGCAGATTTTAAGAAGAAAGTTTAAAAATTCGAGCGAGAAATATAGGTCTATTTTTCGGCCGAACTGTGAAAACGATCCTCGAAGTATTCTTTCGGTGCAGACGCTCATCACGTCTATTCGTGTCTAGGATGCGTGTCCTCGAAGACGAACGAGATGTCATTACGTTCATATATTTACGCCAAACGTAATACGTACGCGATAGCTATAAAAAGGGAATTGGTCTTCATTTTGGTCTCTTAAAAAAATCCTTATAATGATAGAATTCGCAGTCTCTGGCCATGATAATAAACATAATCTCCGCTCCCCACAGGAACATACTCATCATGGCCAGCAATCGATGGATCTCCTTGATTTCGCAATTACAAAACACCTCGATCTTAACCCGTCCGTCTCTAACTTCTTATCATCTTCCTGATCATTATCGACCTTCCTCTCTCAGCCTCCGCTTATTTCTTTCCACCTACGAAACGATCCATGGACTGGGAAGAGTTTTCTCTCTTCGTTTCGCATTCGTCTCATTCCGCCATTGGAAGCCCCACAATCGAAGCCAATTTGACGCCCAAATACAACTCGTCTTCCAATCTTCAAAACGTTCCACAGGACGCATCCCACTCCGGAATTCCTAATGCGATACGCAGAAAAATCAAGGATAGAAACACGTACCACAGGAAGCAGAAGATTTACCGATTACCAACTGTTTTCGAGAGTTATAAGAGTCTCCAGAGGGAAGTAAAATCGGAAATTAAATAAAATTTAGAATCTAAAACTCGCGCAACTCAACTATTCGGACAATTCCATTCGGAAAGTCTATAAACAGCTCCGTGACACCTCCAAAATCCCCTCTCAGCTAAGAAAAGACGACATTTAGACCATCCCTATGCCTCGTAGAAACCCCGCCGATCCGAAGATATACAGGCCATTCTCTCCTGCTTTGGAAAAATCTTCGAATAAATCATCAACTCCTGCCCGGTTTCATTCTTACAAGCTTCAGATATCCCCCACCAAACTAAAAATCAATCCCGCTAAGAGTGCACCTTGTAAATAACACGCGGCACAGAACCTCTGATAACCCCATCCATCAAATACTGTGGCGTCAAACTAGTTCTTAGGCGTGATTTTAGATCGTTCAGTAAACTAGAAATTACTAAATTAAAAAGCCATTTCTTTCCGCTTCTTTCTACTTCTCACGAACGATAAAATCCGTCTCATTAATTACAATGTACTCCCAATCATTTACATGCCTCCCCCATCGCCTTTAACTCTACCAAATATGCAATTCGTGAATACGATCTCATTTACCGCAAAATTATTAGCTTAGCCACAAAAACGAGCAGTTTCGTTCCCAATAGAGAAATCTTTCATTGCCACAATTGTTACCAAAATTACCAAATTTTTACCACGTAATGGCCATTACGTCTAACCGACAGAAATAATGCGATTTTTAACCTCATTATCTTGGGTTCGATTCCAGAGGGCCCCAAAGTCCCGATTTTCCCGTTGAAAAACATTGCTTTGATTTTCTGGAATTAAGCAAAAATACTTCCCTGATAGGTAAAGAATCGAAACTCAAGGAGCCTTTATATATGGTCATGACCTGTCGAAAACATAAATGAATTTCACGGAAAAACTCCTGGGTTCGATGCTAGGACGATGCAAATATCTGCCCTTTAAAATACATATTGGTAGTTTTTCATTATTTTTTTTGATGCACTTCTCGAAATATTAGGAAGTTCTTGCTCAGACGGAAGATGAACATTCAGAGTAGATTTAAGAAACAAATGATATAAGACCATGCTGCTCCTGGGTTCGATGCCAGAGCACATTAACATTTCTTTTGTTTTGATTTGAATTTCCTTATGTGACTAAGTGACGTCATTACGCTATTTTGAAGTTGGTACGACTTTGAAGATTGAAGGAAAATTGTTGATGTGATTTTGCATACAAGGGCATGAACCAAGGGAAATTCCCAAGAAAGGACTTGAAAAAAGACTGACGGTGCCTAGAATCGAACTCGAGGTCTTTCTGTATCTGGGAGGCTTAGCTTATCTTAGCTACTCGACAGGAAGACTAGTTTAATCGGTCTCCTGGATAGAGGAATCCCAGGTTCGATTCCCGGCCCCGTCTCACTTAATTCAAGTCCGTTTTTCCTCGGGAATAATTAATTGGTTCACGACGAGATTTGATCGTTTATCTTATTTAATTTTCAACGTTGTTGTAGATAATTTTTCATTTGTAGCGTTAAATCAAGGATAATTGTGGTCTTAAGTCTAGATAAATGCCAATAGTAAGGAAATTAGATATAGATTCTTATTATGGACGTAGAATATAGTATTTAATTAAATATTGAGAGAATCTTGGCAAAACGACGACAAATTGCTCTGAATTTGAGGGCATAAATTATTCCCTAACGATAAAGGTATTTTAGAACTTTCATACGAATATATGGGAAATATTGGCTCATTAAACATTTACAGGGAAGAAAGCCCAACTATGTAAGACAATGAAACCATTAACCCTCGAACGCCAAGAATTTTTTTCGTATAAATGTATTAAATTTGTGTTATTTCTGTTTGTATTGAATTCATACGATTGAATAAATATAATTCTTAATTATAAATAATATTGTTTTGCGATAAATAGTGGTTGCGTATACGCAACCGTGGGCGTTCTCCATGTCAGATCCGGTCAGTGAGCGTGAAAGGCCATACTAAAGAAGTCAGGCAACATATTACCTGTTGTTAACATTTATTTTTCGTCAAATAAATTTTAACCATACTTACTCGATCCAATATTTATTTATAATTATTTTTGTCGCAAATGTTTTAAATGTTTATAAAATAAACAAATAATTAGTTGTAATGGTACAGAAAACATTATTTCTAAGAACTGTTCGCAAAGATGTGGTACTTCTCAAAACGATATACACAAAAACCAACATTGCACTTCCTTCATGATGTTTGACATATTGTTTTAGAAAATTCTCCTGCACAATTACGTCATCTCTTATCACCTTTCACAATTATAAAATGTCCAATCGAATCAAATCGCAGTTCTTCCGTAGCAGTTCAATTTCTTACATTCCCTCCTTTTCCTTTCTGGTAAGGCTTGCCATATTTCAAAAGTTATTGTTGGACGGTACTTCTTCTGGACTCCACCTGCGTTAAAGACTTCCCTGAATGACGCAATGAAACCCACGCATTCCGTACCACAATATCAATGATCTACGTTAGAGTTTGCCGGTACCATTTCCCCCCCCGATAGCGATTCGGCAATTGCTTATATTTTCATCCATTCCATCAGTTCCTCCCATGAAAATATTGTATTCTCGATTCATTCGTGGCCGTTAGATTTCAATCTATTTACCAAGTTTTTTGCAGCAGCGTTTCACTTTGTCTGTAACCAATTCAAAACGAGTATCACCGCTTTCTTCCCAAAACATTGTCTTATATGGTAATTGGTGATAACTTGAAGGCAAAAGATTGCCAAGATAAACTTTGACCTCATCTTTCTCAATATATTGGTTTGGCAAGTTCAGGAAGAGCGAATATATATTGCTCTAGGTCACTAAATGGTGCACAATGTCATCATCAAAAAATAATTCGAACGTTTCCACGCATGACTTATTCCTAAACTCAGAGTAATTTTGTTCCGGAAAAGGGGGCAGGAAATCACTGATATATTTTTCCTCCCAAAAAAGGTTCTTTTAATTATAAATACTTTTATTTTATATTTGTAAATATTACTTTTCCTTCAAACACAAATTATGTGCAGCAGATGACTCACTCGGCATTGCGTATGTGTAATTCTGCTCTCCAGGAATGACGGCAGTCACAGTCCCAATATCACCTAAAAGTACGTCAAGTATTTTGCTGAATGCAACTTCAGCACCTGAACTCAATTGCCGACAAGATAAATTGTAAACTTCGCCGGCGTCATCTTCTTCTGCCAAACCTTCATCAGAAGCGATGTTTCATTCCGGAGGTTCTATGAAAATGGCATCTAAATCACCGTCAATATCATTACATTCAAAAATGTCCAGCGCTTCATTCAACGTAATATCACTGAAAAATGTCATTTATGCACATTAATACTCGTTATTGCCTTCATCACTGCAAAAGTTTCACTAAAAATTGCAGAGTGAAATGAGAATTCCAAGAAGTCGCCGGAATTTGAGAGAGTCCTATTGCTACCATTACCAACCGTGGTTGCGTATACGCAACCACTTGTATCAAGACCAATTATCATAAACATAAAGGAATTAATCCGCCAAAAAGTGATGTAGTTAGTAGCATAATATCTGTCGAAGAAATCATGCAATATAGGCGCCGGAAAATGGAAGAAATAAAAATTAGACTCCTTTTCCCACGAAGCGTACATCCATATTGAGCGTGAGCTGCACCGCGATCATTGTCTGCCCTATGCTTGACTAATGGCAGAAAAAAGTCATTGGAACGTGTAGACAGACGTCTTGAGCACAATTTAGCAGTTTCATAAACCGATAAGAATAGCGTTGTGGTGTCAGGGACTGTATTTGCAAAATTATAACGCCGGTTTGTATTCGCAACCGTGGGCGCTCGAGGATTAATGAACTTAGGTATTCGATATTTAAAATATTGAGATTAAAATCAACATATTTTGAAAGAAGAATCCATTGAAGTATCGGGTCTTTTTATATATTTGGTACTTTTTAGTCATTTTCGACAAATTCAGTAGTTTAATAGTACAGTGGAAGTAAGAGCATTATTTACTTGTTTTTGTAATCAGTGAATGCTAATGAAATCGTCGCAAATTGAACTTGGACAAAGTAATTAATAATAACGATGACATGCGTTGAAATCGAGGCAACGGAGTATCTTCTTCATTCGATAATATTTAGTGTATTTTCTTCTTTTGTCTTTTTTTAAGTGTTTTAGACTTTTTAAATTTAAAAGTTAAATTTTACTACTTTTACCAAGTATTTGCTTGTATTTTTCTAATTCTTGTCTCATTTCGAGAGACGAGACGAGCGAGCTTTTATGAAGCGAAGTCCTGTTCATGCTAATTTAATGCTAATATTCAACGTAAATGTACAGATTCTATTAATTATTCATATACCTACCTGACATATATACCCCCCCTACCCCACCCGTTCAAACACCAACCTCCACCCCCTCCTCTTCCCCAACCACTACCACCCCATCCTCTACTCCACCCTCTCTACCCAACCCACTCCAACCCCACCCTTTAACCAACCCGCTTTCACCCCAACCTCTATCCCACCCGGTCCCCTCCCATCCACTACCCCACCCGCTCACCTCCCACCCGCTCCCCTCCCACCCACTACCCCACCCGCTTCCCTCCCACCGTCTACCCCACCCGCTCCCATCCTAACCTCTACCCCACCTACTCCAATCCCTCCCTCAACCCCGCCCACTCCCTTCCCTCCCTCTACCCAAGCCACTCCCATCCCAGCCTCAACCCCGCCCACTACCATTCCAGCCTCAACCCGACCCACTCCGATCCCTCCCTCTACCCCACCCACTCCCATCCCTCCCTCTGCCCCACCCACTCCCATCCCACCCTCTACCCCACCTACTGACATCCCAGCCTCTGACCCACCCACTCCCATCCCTCCCTCAACCCCGCCCACTCCCATCCCTCCCTCTTTCCCACCCACTCCCATCCCTCCCTGTACCCCACCCACTACCATCCCACCCTCAACCCCGCCCACTCCCATCCCTCCCTCTACCCCACCCACTACCATCCCACCCTCTACCCCACCCACTCCCATCCTACCCTCTACCCCACCCACTCCCATCCCACCCTACCCACTCCCATCCCACCCTCTGCCCCACCCACTCCCATCCCTCCCTGTACCCCACCCACTACCATCCCACCCTCTACCCCGCCCACTCCCATCCCACCCTACCCACTCCCATCCCACCCCACTCCCATCCCACCCTCTGCCCCACCCACTCCCATCCCTCCCTCAACCCCGCCCACTCCCATCCCTCCCTCTACCCCACCCACTCCCATCCCTCCCTGTACCCCACCCACTACCATCCCACCCTCTACCCCACCCACTCCCATCCCACCCTCTACCCCACCTACTGCCATCCCAGCCTCAACCCCGCCCACTCCCATCCCTCCCTCTATCCCACCCACTCCCATCCCACCCTCTATCCCACCCACTCCCATCCCACCCTCTACCCCGCCCACTCCCATCCCAGCCTCAACCCCACCCACTCCCATCCCTCCCTCTACCCCACCCACTCCCATCCCACCCTCTACCCCACCCACTCCCATCCCACCCTCTACCCCACCCACTCCCATCCCACCCTCTACCCCACCTACTGACATCCCAGCCTCAACCCCGCCCACTCCCATCCCTCCCTCTACCCCGCCCACTCCCATCCCTCCCTGTACCCCACCCACTCCCATCCCACCCTCTACCCCACCCGCTCCCATCCCTCCCTCTTAGCTCCCTACTCCTTTCCCACCCTCGAAAGCCAACCACCCTATCCCTCTCGCTATCCCGATCATTCCCACATTTCCTTGCCACTGCTTCACCTAGACCCTTACACACATTCCCAACTTTATGGCCCATCGACTTCGAATCCTCTGCCCTTCCCATTACAATCCCTTTCTCTATAACACCCACTATGCACTCAATTCCGCCCCTCTCCCAATCAATTGCTTCCTTCCCTTTCTCTACCATAACCATCTCCCATCATTCTTTCTTTATTCTGAATTAGACAATAGGTAAAATAGGGGTAATTGAATGTAAAGGTACAAAGTTCATAATTTATACATATCCCCGCCTTACACATCGTAACATGTGTATACATTCAGCAATAGTGTATTTGGCTAAGGGCGTATTTTTTATATATTATAACATTTAAAGTCATGGAACACTATACAAATTCCTGCCTTACTAACTTGTAAACTATACATAATTGAAAATATAATTTGGCTCGGGAGAAAAATATTGTGAAAAATATTGTTTTTCACTTCATATTCATCTTCCAAATCAGGCATCAGGACAAATATGGGTAATTCAAAGTAAGGGTACAGAATCTATAAATTATTCATTTCCCCGCCTGACACATCGTAACAAATCTATACATTCTGTAATAGTTTGGCTAAGGGCGCAAGGTTTTTTAAATCCATATTATATACAAATCAGGTCATAGAACACTATGCAAATTCAGGCCTTAAAAATATTTTAATATACATAATTGAAAATATATTTGGCTCGGAAGAAAAAAAAATGTATTTCACTTCTGATTCGTCTTCCGGGGTAGAGCGATGCTTTAGAGGTTTGGGGAGGCTCTCCGCTCCTTCCCGCCCCTGGATACCTTGTGCAACTTTTTCCCTCTTCTTTCGCTTGGGCCGTGAAGTCTTATTCCTGCTTTTTGAAGGGCACCATGAAGTCATATGGAAGGAAAATTAAGGAAATGAATCTTTAAATTCCTATCGAATTATTTTTTATGAATAGAAAAGTAAATGTAAGCATAGTTCCAAGGAAAACAATAATATTAATACCTAGACTGTATCATTATATACACAGAAGTAGATTGAAAATTCAGATATTAATTATTTACCATCTATAATTTATGTTATAATTTGGTTTAACAATACACGGAAATTATGTTCTAGCAACCAATTAAAGAAATATGGGAATATAACAGCTAAGAAGTATCATTTAAGTTCGTGGAAAATACATTTTAACATATCGGGATCATTTATGTTTTTGGCAATTAGATTTAATTTTATCTCCGTCACTCCTGACGGTGGAACTCACTAAAAACAATAATTTTTGTAGAACGAATCCTTCTGACAGCATATAAATGAGTAACATTCTAATAGGTTACCTCGATTTTGAATCTTTCAGTAGCCGAAATACTTAAATTTACGGCTGTAACATCGCTATTTTTTATATACTTGCGTCGTCTTTTCATTAAAGGGAAAATATCGTTACAAAAGATTAAGTAGATAGCCAAGAGTTGACCCTTAGTTAGTGGTGACAAAAACATTAAGTAATTATTCGCGTGGAGTAAAAATGACCCAAACATTCTTTGAATTTTCAAGACCTCTTTCATAGTTAATCAATTGATTTAATTTATTGTTGTGCATGAATGACTCTTTAAAAAAATAATTCAAACATTTTTAAGTAATATATTCTAGCATGAAATATACATTAAATAAAATGTTTAAACGGGAATCAAAATTGTAGTAACTTCGAAATTTATAATTTTTACTATCAAGAATTAACCTAAGAGTTTAAAACTAATGAAATATGTAGTAGAGGATTCATTTAGTTAACAGTTCGTTAATTTAGTGAAAATATTGCACGAAAATAAACTTCCGATATTTTTTTGAAACTTTCAGTTAAGCAGTCTCCAAACTATGAAAAAACGTTAAGTTACATTTCAAATTGGGACCTTTATCCTTATATTACCTATATTAGTTTTATTTAATGGAAGCATTTTTTATGATTCTAAATTTTTGGTGTATTAATATTATTTTAACCAAGCTGTTATTAGTTAACATTTCTTAACATTTATCCAGCCTATAAACTGCACAAAACTGGAGTACCAACTTTTAAAATGAAATTATTCAAACGTTTTTTTGCGTAATTCTTTGTTACTATAATAGAATTACATTAACATTAATTTACTTAGAGAGCTTTAATAAAGCTTTTTAACCCTAAGAGCATTTTAATCATTTCAGTTGCATTTAAAAATGTTTGGTAAAATCTTTAAAATATCCACGAAAAATTATGTTTTGGAAATTTTTTCAGTAGGCGATGGGTTCTGTATTTTTTTTATTTTTAGCAATTAATTAGTTTTTGTAAAGGCACTAATAAATTATTGAAATCTGGTTTAGATCATTATTAAAATTCATTTTCGTAAAATTGGTAACATTGATAATATTGCTTAGTTTTTATTACTTGAATTTAACTAAATTCGCAGATTATGAGCATACAAACATCTTTACATAACGAAAATTTGGTTGAAATACCTTCATTGGTTTCTTTGTTACCGAAGGAAATACGCTTTATATTGACCACACGCAAATAATTAAGGGTTAATATCAGAGCAAATAATGGTAATAAAGTAATTTGCCAATGTTCAAATAATGTAACAGAATTTGATGTAAGAATTACGAAACATTTTTCAAATCCATAAGGCAAAGTACAGTGTTTCAGGGTAATTGAAAATTCTCTTTACCTTTAATTCTCTCTCATCAATTCTGATTCTATCCTCAGTAAGTTGGAATTCCGGCGTTTCCATGAGCATCTTCAGTGATGGTTTTTCTCTGCGCCATTAGCGTTTGATTGAGTTGTTCTCCTGGTCAATATCGATATAAATAGATTAGTGCTCTCCTCAAACCTTTAGAAAAAAACTGAAAATGAAAATTAATAATGCATCGAATGAAAATAACCATTAAACTATGTTTAACTAAATAGTGGTATTCTAACTACTAGAATTCTATCCAATATACCTTCAAGCCACGTGGATGGAAATAGGAAAACCTTGGTTCGAATCCTGAACAAGTCACTTTTTTACTTACTCTACAACGCTTTGGTTAAGTCGCACGCTTTCCTTCACTAAGTCAAACTTCATTTCGATCGTTTCATGATAAGAATTAAGTATATTATTTCATAGCCAGGAGGATATACGCGATAAAATTATTAATTTGTTGAATGAGGAAATAAGTTACTTTGGAAACATGTCTCCTTTAATTATTATTTTTTAAATCTGCTAAACTTTACGCAAAATATGAATCAGAGAAAATCAATTCAGAAATTAATTCTTTCAAATGAGAATTATTATTTTACACAATTCTAAACTGATGAATATACAACCATTTACGAAAGAAGATTAGACTGTTTGATTAATTGTTTTCTTAATACTGTTTTATTCCAAATTGAATGAAAATTCCTCAAATAGCACATCTCATTATTAAATTATAAAGTTATTTGGTAATTAATACTCATAATTCTGATGAGAGAGATATTGAACTTAAGATCTTATTTCATACACTTGGCAAGAACTGATAACCCTTTGAGAAACGATAAAAATTCAAGCTCCTGGATCTTGTCACACGAGCGGTGTTTCAATTTTCACTGAATGTGCACGGAAAATCAGCCTAGCAATAATGACGATAAAAACTTCTGTTAACTATTTCCTGTAGATTATGAGTAAAGTAATCGTATGTAACACTAGACTCACCACTGAATTTGAATCGCGAAATACGTTAGGATAACCGATAGTGATATCTCGTAAGACAATGCATGATTGTTTAAAAAGGTAGGGAAAGTAAAGCTGATGCTTAAGTAGTAATTCAAACCGAAAATACACTCATCGGTGACCGATTAAAAAAATTACTCATTCTTAATTCCTTATCATCCGTTCAAACATGATCAACGACTAAATTACTTCGAAAATTTATTCTAAAAGTCGGAAATGAAAGTTTTAAATTTGAGTCGATGATTCAACAAATGTAAATGTTTGGAAATAGAGAGGTTTTGAAAACAAGAGTAGTTCTGATAAAGAAGGTCAAGGTGAAGGCAAAATGCTTTCTAGCATGGGGAAAATGAAAGTGCCTTGTAATCTCAAAACAAACAGCTGTCGCGTGACCTTCACTTTCACCGAATTCCAGTTCTTCAGTTCAATTCTTATAGGAAACATATCGATACATTTATTTTCTTTTAAATAACCATTCATGAACTACGATAAATTTAATCCAATGATTTACCATTGAAAGAGGTCTTAAAAATTCACGGATTTATGTGGTCATTTTTTCCCCAAAAGACAAATTACGTATTTTTTTCCGGGACTGATTCAGGGTTAAGCATTGGAATGGGAGATTATCAATAAAAGTTTCCCATTCGAATTTTCAAAAACATCAATATAAATATCAACTCACGTCTTATCCTTGTTTACCAACTTTTGGATAATCAGCTGTCTCGTGACCTTGGTCGTGACATTCAATTGCCTCGAAGATTCACTTTCCCTATCGGTGAGAAAAACCAGCGGGGTATTTATCAAACGAGGATCATTCCAAGTATCGGATACCTGAAAATAAAGAGATGCAGTCTTATTAGGTTTAGTCTTTAAGAGTACTCATTATTTTATTATAAATTAAAAGTCATCGCGTAATTATAAATTCAACTACCGATACAGTATAAATATCATTATATCGGCAAAACTTGGGTGATTCCGGGTGTAAAACTATTGAAAAGATCTATCGAGATAATAGATGATTTATCTACTTTATCAAAATGTTTACGAAAAAAAGGGTGAAACATATTTCAGTAGAAAATTTACGTTTTTTGTTTCGCTTAAGAATACACGAAGTTCGAATAACCTAATCAAAGTTGTTCTCGTATTATAGTGTCGACGAGATTAAACCAAATGTGATAAAAACTATCCAATTCGTCATGAACTTCACGAAAAAGAGCAAAAACGCGAAATTTCGGTCGAACATTTAAATGTTTTTCGACTAAAAATACTCTAAGCTCGGGAAAACCTAGTTAAATTTTAACTTGTTTTAAAGATTGCAACGATATTTCACCAACTGTGTAAACATTTTCCAAGTTTTCAAAACGCTTACGAAAAATAGAGCGAAAATTAGAAATTTATGTCAAAAATATAAATAATTCCGCCTTAAAATTCTGAAAATTCGAGGTAACCCACTCAAATTTGGACTCCTTTGAAAGAAAAAAGCATATAGTTAAATATAATAAATGAGGTGTTGTATACAGTATTAATATCATTACATGAAATCGGCTTACGTGATGATAACACATGATTAAATGGAATTTTTTAACGTGGTATTCTTGTTTTGTTACAAATTATTCCTCTGATTTTATCGCTTAAAAAGACAAAGGATACTATTGAAAAATAATTAAATTTTATGGATTGAATACGAAAGAGTAGATCGTAAACAGAATGTAAAAGTTTACAATTATGGTGAAAAGTTACGTTAAACCTTTGGTTATGATATGACCTAAATATGGTGCATCACAAAATTTGTTTGTGAGAAACTTAATATAAGGTCCTGCCAAACCAAAAAGGTTTGTGCACACAAGAAATGCACGTAGAGCTCGTTTTGATCGATTGCAGACATTTTTTCTTTCGGTATTACTCTTACTTTAAAGAGTCATCTAAACGTAGTGGTAAAGTCACATTCAAATCGGCATTTACATAGAAACTCCACATAATAGGGAAATATACAAATCTAAATATAATGTAATGCAATAATTTAAATAGTTCATGGACTCAGAAGGAATATATGAATGTGATTATTAAATTTGAATATTTGGCAAAATGCTAAGAAGGAAATAAGTTATTTTAATATTATCAGACACATAGAAACAGCCATGTCCCTCTCTTGTTTGGAATTTTAGAAGCAAAAGCTATAAATTATAAATACTTTAATAAGCAAAAACTATGTGTTAAATTCATAAATCTCACTCAAAAATGTCTTCCTTAATTTGAAATACAATAATTTTTAATATTTCGAAATACCATAAGATGATGAAATTTAAATTAATCTGCAAAATATGAAAGTATAGTCTGTTTACTTAACTTGGAGATCCAGCTTATCGTTGTCACTCCAGTCTCTTCCGTTGACGGTGGTCACCAGCATTGTGAAGTCATACGGTAAAGCCTTATCGAAATTTGGGCAAGTTCACTTTCTTTAAACTGCAAAGTATAGAAACACCAAAGTAATTAATCATTTATTAGTTAATACGAGTAAAATGTAGCTTGCATACTGCAAGCAGATCGACAACACTAATTTCATATCGGCATCATATCGGGACGGACATCAAAAGAAAAAAAAATTCAAAATATTCGTAGAATTCGCTGCAATTTAATCGCCTGGCAGCGAACCCCGGTCTTCCTGGTGTTCTTACTATGCAGCAAAATAGAAGATTACCATATCAAACTATGTGTGAAAATTCAAGCAAAACTATTAGGTGCAACTACCTCAAACGACGTCCTACTATTCACATACACTCCTTATTTGAGAAATTATAATGTGCTCTGGCATCGAACCCAGGAACAGCATGGTCTTATCTATTTTTTTTCTTAAACAAAGTGTTAATATACATCTTCCATCTAAGCAAGAGCTCCCTTACATATCGATAAATGCATAAAAAAATTATGAAAACATACCCCATAGTATTATATATGGGTGATATTTTTACTGCCCGACATCGAACCCGGGTCTTTCAGGCAATACTTTCTATGCAGCACAAAAGAAAAACACCATCTCTAACCGCGTATGCAAATTCAAGCAGAAATATTGGTTACAACTGCCTCAAATGACGTCCTACTTTTCCTTTATATTCCTTATGAGAGAAACGTTATTGTGCTCTGGCTTCGAACCCAGGAACAGTACGGTCTTATGAAAATTTTTTTCTAAAACTTATTCGTACCATACATCTTCCAGCCAAGCACGAACATCCTATCATTTCGATAAGTGCATCTAAAAAAATAATGAAAAACGGCTCCCATGTATTTTAAAGGGCAGATCTTTGCATCGTCCTAGCATCGAACCCAGGATAACTTTTGTAAAAGTCATTGATGTTTTCGAAAGTCCAAGACCATAAATATAGGCACCTTGAGTTTTACTTCTCTACCTATCCGGAAAGTATTTTTTTTTAATTCCCGAAAATCACGGCAATGCATTCAAACGGGAAAAATCGGGACTTTGGGGCCCTCTGGAATCGAACCTATGACACTGAGGATCAAAGTCTCTTTTTTCCTGGGGGTTTCACGTTATGGCCAATATGTCATAAAAATTTCAGATCAATGACGCTTGTAGTTTAGGCTGTGAATTTGTATCCTATCTATCTATATAGGTATATATATGAATGAATCCGGAGAAGCATCTATGTATAATAGATAGTAATATCAAGAAGAGAATAATTTAAAAATAAATTTCCCGGTGACAAAGAAAAATATCGTATTAATGTACATCTATGAAGTTATATAACGGTGATCCACTTTGATGTTAAAAAATTGTACTCATCAACACTTCTAAACACAATATTAGAGTAGAAAAATTGTAATCGAGGGCACTAGGAATAGAAATAAGGATGGTTCTGACGTAAGAGGTAAATGAACTCGGTGCAGATCGTATGGAGACGAGAATACGATACTACGTAACAATGGCAGTTTAAACATCCGAATAATTGATAGCAAATAATATTAGAAATACGTAAAGAAAAAGGTTCAGTTTTACTCGCATAGATCTTTGAAGGCCAAACTGTGTTACTGGTGAAATTTAGCTACATATTCCAATTAATTTGGATCAAGTTTTTTTTCAAAATAGCTACCCCCAGATATCCCTCATAATTTTCCTAATAAAATTGACAAGATGGGTGGTGGGACTAGAGCTTCCAACTCTCAGATTAAACGGGTGCTAAGAGATGCAGTTCGAGGTGCCTTAATCCATTAGCACCTTAGCTAGGGTTGACAAGAATTGGGCATTATTCCCTCTGCACCTACGAAGCAGGTGTTTAATACATATATATGCACTTCTTACTAAACTACTACCAACAAACACTGCCTCCACTAAATAGAAATTCAAGTAGGCAGCGATTGATTACTAGTAATTGTTCTGAGGAATTTAGAAAAGATTGAATAGAAGTATACAGTAAACTCCCGTTTATCCGAAATCCGCTTTATCCGAAATCCGCTTTATCCGAAATCCGCTTTATCCGAAACATGCAGGCTTATTCAGAACCATATAAATAGCATTCTACGCACGCACGTTTTACGTTCATATTTCGCGGTATTGACGCAATTCTGGATGCTAAACGCGGGTACTTCGGTTCATCCGAAATGTTCGTTATCCGAACCGGCCGCCGTACATTTCGGATAAACGGGAGTTTACTGTACTACCATTCAATGCATCGTTAATTACTTATTCTAAAGGAAAACTTAAGAACAGATTAAAATAACTGATTCCAGATGTATCAAGTAGTTGTCACCACGAATCCTGAGCTCTAAATAACTACTTGAGTTTGTCAGATTACCTCGCAATCAATGGTGAAATAATGGCATTTGAAAATTATGTTGCAGAATAAGTAGAAAGTTTACTGGATTACTCACAAATAAAGCCGCAGTCAGGAGTTTTAGATGCCGCATGTACTTGTAGGAAAAACAATACAAGATTTACAATCAGGTATTCTTTAAAAGTGTAAATTATATTCACACTTTTCAACATAATTGGCTAAAATTTTACGTTTTTTTCTTCTCAAAATGAACTGCATCTCCTTTTAATATTTTCGAATTACATATCTGCAAATATAAACGTCCACAAAAACGTTCAGAGAAAAGTAAGAAACGTTCAACCATTTCTTTTTAATTGCGGTTATCTGAATAATACTTGTGCTTTTACTCACTAGTCCAATATTTCGTGAAAAGTAGAGAATAAACACAAAACAAATTATAGTTTTATTTCGTAATAGAAATTCATTTACTTGTCTGGTGTTAAAGTGGCAATAACTGCATAAACTTAGTATCGAACACAGACAATCATCTGAATATTGTCTAAATGCAATTAACTTTAAAAGCAGTATTTAATAAACTCTCAGAAAAACCGCAAGTTTCCTTTATATAGAAATGTTTATAATGATTTTGATTGGTTAAATATGGACTATATAGCTTACTGATTGGGAACTTTGTAAAAGAGAGTGGAATTCCAATCAAAGAAATTAGATCAGAGATTTCGTAACTTGTCATTCTTATATATCACCATACTCTAAGGTAACAGATGTTGGGAGTCCTGTATACCGAAAGAAAGATCACAGGGTATATATAAGTTTATATTCACTCAACAGGAAGCACACTTGTAGTAACTACACGTATTCTGAAATGTTGTACGAAAATATTGAATTGATTGTAATACTCTTTGAAATGCTTGCAATAAACAAAAACACTTGCCGAGATAACTTTAATAACACCAATCTAGGATTCGAGTGGGCACTTTTTTTTAATTCATCGATGGATCCATCAAACCGTTCATTTTTTCATCAATGGATTTACGATGCTTTCCACCGATCTCCACCGCTTCCATCGAGATTAATTCCCGGTGAATAGCCGATGGTTCTGATGACAGTAGCGGGTCATTCAAATGTGAATAACCTCATTAAAAAGCAAGTAATTGGAAACTTACAAATAAAACGTATTTATAATGCAAAAAAACGATGCGATGATTTACGTTTCATCAGAGTTAAAGGAATTATGGAGATGGAACAAATTACAAATGCAACGGAAGCAATCTAGTAAAACAGCAGAAAAAACCTACTGACTGATCTTAAATCCATCAATAATTGATAATCCATCAAAGTAATCAGACTAACATCGATGTAATTCAGTCAGATTGATGAATTTAAAAACGTGACCAGTGCTGGAATTTGCTAGAACATGAATTTCTTAGTTTCTTATTGCTTTAAAGATTTATAGATTGAAAGTGATATTTTTGTGTATATAAATTATCTCAAATTTTCTTCCACATTCTTACCAAGGTGAATATGAAACGATTCAATTATGACGCATGTTTCATTTTATGTGATTGTGATTCGAAATTCGCTAGAAGAATAAATCCTTCAGACATGGACGTTTTCTTTCGTGAGCTTTTGGTTCTGAAAGCAAAAATACAAACCCTGTACACAGATCGAACTGAATACCCAGAGTTAATGATAATATTTGCTTCTACTGGGACATTGAAAGTGCTATTCAACATCTTTTACCATCCAACATGTCTTATTCCTTCAAAATAGTCTAAAATTTACGAAGAATATTGCTAACGAAATGCACAATTTTCTCTACGAAAACAAAAAAGATCGAATCGGGAATGTTGATATTGGAATCCACGACGGAGAAGCCGTTAATACGTTTGTGTTGTTAATCCTAGTTAATTACAACTGGGAGGAGGAAATTGTATTTCTTAAATAAAGAGGAATGCGCAATTTTAATCAAACGGCTTGTCCTGACAATTTCATTCTAATATTTATTAAGTATTATAGTAAGTTATTCTTCCTTTCTGTTAATAAAAGATATGTCAATTCTTATTTAAAATGTGTGATATTGCCATGGAACGAATTGCAGACTCGATGAAACCCTTAAAAAGTTGTGGTTCACATTTGCGAGTGATAGAATGCGTGAAAATGACATTGGAAGGCGTTCCAGGGATAGAATTAGTAAATCTCTGCAATATTTAGGATTAATTTGACTTAAATGAACACAGTAAACCTATGAAATGGCGCCCAGTGAATTTGTCCGGGGGGAATTCGTACGCGGGGAATTGATCCCCCGAGCTGATGTTGTACTACCACGCAACCCACCCCCCGGTTGATATAATTATAACATTAACCAATAATCAGGGTGTGTGGATTAACATATTACTGAGTAACAATATTAGAACATCAGCGCGGGGGATCAATTCACCACGTACGAATTCACCGCGTACGAATTCACCGGCGCCCGGAGAATTGGTCCGGGGGGAATTGGTACGAGGGATATATTACTGGGAAGTGGCAGTCTAAACTATTTAGATGACTCACGAGTGACTAAGGATTCATTTGCATATCCTTAAATTGTGTCTGTTTAGTGGCTTTATGTTTAAATTATTTGCGTTACTACTTAAATATCATTAATTTATGACAAAGTGTTATTCAGAGCCGGGATGTGTGTGTAATCTCTGAGTTGCCTTTAATGAAGTTAAGCCGAGGCAGAAATCGTATCTAATGTTTTTGCGATTGACAAAAAGAAGTAAAATGTATTTATTTTACGTACGTCTCAAATCTCTATTGATCTATATAACAATTGGGCTCAAATATATTCACTGACTGCTGATTCAGCGATTTAAATTAAAGAGAATGGCATTTATATTTTAATCGCCTCCAGTGTCTCAATAATTTTTGCAATAAAATAACAGAGGAGCCTTCATGATGCATCGTGACTCCTAGGTATTAGTTGTCGTACCCTAACTGTAATGCACGCTCTGAAAATCGGTACTGCACGTGAATTATGTTTGTTTGATTTCAGTTTGATAACTCCCTGAAAATCGTCTAAATAGATCTATTGATATTCAAATTTCGTTTATAATCACTCCATGAGAATATCTATTGACATACAAAAAGATAATTATGTAACAAATATCGTTTTAAGAACAAAAAATGGGTGAAGATATAAATGTAGGAATTAATCGCTGGATTTTATCAAATGTCTTATCGTGAAGATTACGCCTCTCGTCATTGCAGCATAAAAATACTAGATTTAGTATCACTCGATGTATATTTTATTTTAATGGATTTAAAACTATTTTCAGGAATATGCAAAAATTATAATATTATTTGAAACTAGTGGCAATCTAAAAAATACGTTCAATTTTAGTATCCATTGCATTCTTTGATTTTACCTTTTTCCCAGACAAGGCGGTAAATGCACGAAAGAAAACAAACACATAGTTATGACAGAAGAAAACGATGGGTTCGCCCTGAACTTGAATAAAGGCAAAGAATCGAGGGCCATTGGGAAGTCATTACTCGTCTTTTGGCATTGTTAGCATAAGCCTACTTCTTTTACTGATACCTCGAAAATCAAATCAAAATCAAAAAAAAAGAACAAAAATATCATTTATATCAGACGAAATTTTCTGGTAGGCCCGACTTCGTTATTTATGTATTAGCTAAGTATTCAACTGAACGCGTCACATACCGAACATTAAAAATTCGGCTGCATTAAAAAGATACAGTAGAATCTTGATTATAGTTGATATTATAATTGAATTTTCAGAATTAAAGTTACATACCAAGGAGAAAAAATGAAGTCGTTAACTTTATTTATTTACTACAATTTATAGACTATTTAGACTATAAAAAAGTCTAAATAGCCTGTGTGCCGCGCACGCTGATCTGCGTTAACTTCATGATATAAAATCGATTTTTGAGGTAACTAATGAACTTAGAGATTTTTAATGGACATATGTAAGTAATTTGATGAATTTTCAGAAACTTTTCCGCAGGAAGTTTTTTCTCAAGGAAATAGAACGAAACTTCTTAGCCGACTATATATAAACTATTTACATCGGTGGAAAGTAGACGTAACAAGGCAGAGTTTGATACCAAAAACGACCGTTTATCGTGAAAGGTAGACGCAAATATAGCGGTTTATGTAAAGTCGCGGCCATTTCCAAAATTTCTCGAAAGTAGAAAATTTTTATTTTTCTTTCGAACATAATAGTTCATAACCATTATTTAACAGTACTGTGCTGTTAGATATTATTTTTACCGATTGCTGAAATTATTGTAATTTGATTTTGTTCAACTTTCAATTTTCATGCAAATGTTGCAACAGCGCGGCCGATTCTGCCTTAAGAAATGCATTGGTCCGTAAGAACCCCTTGGTGCCATCATAACGTTGGATATAGTATAGTTATGTTGATTAACCAGTAATGAGCTGACGCAAACCCAGTCTTACGCACTGTGTTCAAAGAAAACAAAAATTTTCCATGAATTGAAATTTTAAAGGGGCATTGCATGACCACCTGGCTGACAAGATAAGCCATGAGATTCGTTGGATTCTATTACCAGAGAAAAATTGGCTGCATCGAAAAGGAAGCTAGAGAATTTAAGGCACAGTTTTAACAGTTCATCAAATTTATTTCAAGCCATCAAGTCTCTGCTCCGATAAATCTGTGCGTACCTTATGCGCGCAATACCTTTCAGCTAACTGATTTGCTTCCAAAATGGTATATTATTAATATCATCGAAAATAATTTTTTAGTGATATATTGTATTTTTCCAATACTTCTTAAAATTTCTACGGAAATTCAGTTATCGAATTATTTTCTTAAATATACAGCAAATTAACAGGTGATCATAGAATAAGGATCAGTATATTTTCTATCATCCAGAGCAATGAAGAATCTACTGCACACACTTTTAAGCGTCCGGATAGCTTAATAAAGGAACTTATAACATACCTTTGGAATTGCAGCTAAACTCATCTACTGGTGTGCCCTCCGATAACAGCCCTAAAAAGGGCAATCCTAATTTATGCATCTAATAATGGTAATTTCTTACGTATTTCCGATAGAACCCAAAAGGTATTCCCAGACCGTGAAAAAAATTTCGGTTGGCCATCTGTACCTTTTGAAATCCAAACTAAATTCTTCTTTGAACTTTTCACTGTGAATTTCTCAAAAGCACTACTCACGAGCGGAGCTCTGCATTCGCACCCTAAATACAGTCACATGCAGAAGATGTAACTGAGCGTTTTATCAATCTCTTTGTTTCTCAAGCGTAATCTTAATCTCTGTTTCAGGGTGTAAGTTTCGAATTACTTCTCGAATGTTCCCTTGTATTTTTGCGAGGAGTAAACGTATCAGCACTTTCGAATTTTTCTCATGGGAATCTAATCTTATGGTGTGAGTCATCTAACTAAAGGATAGGCTTAAGAAGTGCACACGTTGAACATTGAGTGCAAAACACACGTATCATAGCGTCCCATTAATATTAATGTCGGCTCTACGCGCTCTAGGCTTACTCTGCTACCGAAAACATCACCTTAGCTGAAATTGGAGACATTTTTATAGGTATGCGATGCTTCCGCTGAATTTATCAAGCAAACACGTGACTAGCAGTGTATCTCTAATTGTAAGATTTGCGTGATGATTGGGGTTTTGTACTATTCTGGAGAAAAAAAAGCTTAGAGCTAGTCATAGGACTTGACTCTTGGGGGGGGTTTGAACCCCTAACCCCCCCCCCCTCGCTGCGCCACTGATCAGTACTAATTCGTACCAACTCAAACAAAATTCATAAGTGATTCGTAAGATAAATTTTAATTTCAATTAAATCTTAAGAAATAAATATGATTCAGATTATGAAATAATGCCGAATAAATTTAGAATAACGTCGTTAAAGACAACAAGGAACTAGAGAACTATAGCAACTAAAATTTCCTAAAAATCTTCTAAATTGATAAAAATCAGAAGAGTATTCTAAACCCATGAAAATTTGAAGTAAAACAAGCAATTTGAATATAAATAAATGATAAATATGGTTACATAAACGAACAACATTGAGAATAAGTATAAAAAATAACGACCGCTGACGAGAATTAATATTACAAATTGATACAAAATTAGAATAGAATTCCTGAAATGATAAGGCTAACTTTAAATCTAAATTTCAATCATTAGAAACAAATTCGGTTCTGATTGTGAGATAATGAATTTGATGTTTAAGATGACAAAGGCACTTTCATCGCGGAACAGTTAGAACTTCTTTAATTTAAGCCACAAAAACGATTTTAAAATTATTTTCATAAGGTTTGATTAATACATTCGATGCCGTTACTAAGAATACATCTATTAAAATTTCCTTCAACTACTGATTTATTTTTAAATTCAAACCAGGATTAAGGTAAAGTTTATGAGTATGATCTTAACTTAGGCTTAAAATTAACAATTTATTTAACATTTACAAAATACGTTATATTAGAGATTGATATAAAAATATATAAATTTTGCTTACCTAAGCCGAAGCTCCAATCCACTGACTTGTACCATCGAAGGATCTCCTGTACAACTCTCACTTCCAAAAGACGCCAATGAGCATAACGCCAAGACAATATCGGTGTTGATTCCCAAACAAAAAAGAGAAATTCCAAATTAAGAAAATATGTATATGGATATAAATCGGATTTATAATCTAAAGCCATGCAGATGTAAAGCGAAGTAAGTCATTTGAAAACTACGTATTCCTGTTCATTTGCAACCGTTGACCAAACAGTTTAAAATATATTGTTACATCATCGCACAATATTAAAAAGATAATAACTAATTATAATAATTTAAAGAAGGCTTAATTAAACTCTTAGAAATTGGCTGAAGATATTGAATTAATGACACGAAACCAAAACATTAATATCAGTGCTAATTCTTACCAAATCGATCAATATTCTTAGGTGATGAAGCTAAATTTTAAATGCAATTAAATAGTAAGTAATAAAAATGATTCAGATTATGAAATAATACCGATTAAATTTAGAATTACGTAGTTATAGATAACAAGGAACTAGAGAACTATAGCAAATAAAATTTCTGAAAAATCTTCTAAATTGATAAAAATCAGAAGATTATTCTAAACCAATGAAAATTTGAAGTAAAACAAGCAATTTTATTATAAATAATTAATAAATATGGCTACTTCAATGATCAGTATTGAGAATAAGTTTAAAAAATAACGACCGCTGAAGGAAATTAATATTACAAATCCGTACAAAATTGAATAGAATTCCTGAATTGATAAGGCTAAATTTAAATCTAAATTACAATAATTAGAAAAAAAGTAGGTCCTGATTATGAGATAATGAATTTAATATTTAAGATGACAAAGGCACTTTCATCGCGGAACAGTTAGAACTTCTTTAATGTAAGCCACAAAAACGATTTTAAATCAATTTCAGAAGGTTCGATTAATAAATTCGATGCCGGTACTAAGAATACATCTATTAAAATTTCCTTCAACTACTGATTTCTTTTTAAATTCAAACCAGGATTACCGTAATGTTTATGAGTATGATCTTAACTTAGGCTTAAAATTAACAGAAGGACTAATTGGAAAATATATTCAAGTAAAACTACGTATTGAACTGTTTATTAATTACGGGAGGAGTGAAATAAAACCGAAAATATGATTGCTTGGAAAATTGAAATCTCACCCATGAAAACTGCACTGAATTCAAGTCCAGTTTCACTTGGAATTTTTTCTCTCGTTTCTTAATTTCAATTTCAACTTGTTACGCGTAATGAAAAGGCAATTGAAATTTGCAAGACTTTTAGCTTTCAAAACAAATGTCCGATGACGACTTGAAACAGCTAGTTACATACTTACAAAATATCCACTAGAGAATCAATTCAGAAGTTTAATTCCGATTACATGTATAAATTTTTAACGAAGCAAGGATCCAACTTCCAAATTAATCAAAATTCCAAAAGAGGATCACAGAATATTGAATCGGAAACTAATTTGGTGTGCAAAATTATTAATCTCATTAGAGGGATATTGCAACTCAATATCATTATAACATTATAATAGACGCGAGAAAACCGGTATTGCTTCTGCGAATGAAATAGAAATACAAACAGGATAACGTAGATATAAAGTCGACACAAATCTATTCTACTGTATTAATTTTCCACTATATTAAGGTAATACATTCTATAAATAAGTGAAAAATGAAACTACGATGTGTCCACCATTTCCGTTAAAATTCAAATACGATCTTCCCTTGTTTATGTGATGACGTCATGCACTTACCGAAGCAAAAAAATTAACGACAGAAACAATATAAAAATATATTCAGATAAAAAATGTCGTGTAAACTGCAGATCGGTATTCTAGCCAGATTTGAAATACATGCGGCAAAGCCGAGGCTTTATCGGAAATTTTTCTCACGTTTATAAGCCTGTTTACAAGCAAACATGTTTACTTAATTCGCTAATGACCATGCTTAACGAGCTTTTACACCGGAGAACGTACTTACGAAATCGTATATAACAGTTCCGAAATAATAAGATTAATGTCATCTTATTAATTCAACCTAAATTAAAATCAATCACAATATGAAACAAATGACGCGTCGTACACTGATATTACAAAAGGAAGTTATTTAAATTCTTAAATGCACCAATACACTTTAGCAATAATTTCTCAGACAATACCTAATAAAAGTTTTTAATGAGACTTACCATTAACTGGAAATCATGGGTGACAAAGATGGACGTTGAGCATGACAACAAATTCAAATTCAACTGTTTCTCAAACACAGGTTGTCAGCATGACCTCGCTCGCAGAAATTCAGGCAGCAATTGACGAAAAAACTGTCTGCGCAACCGATGAACAATACTGCTGTCACCTGATTGGTCCAAATGTAACCGTCTTTCAACTTGGCCCCGCCCACCAACCGTCATGAAAATTTTCCACTACAAACCATAGCAATTGTATTACAACGAATTTATTAAAGTACCATTTTAAATTTATAATTTATTTTTTCTTAGATATTAAATATTTTTTTAATTTGCAAAATCGTCGATTTGCTGAATCGAAAAATATCAAAGTTTGCATAATCTAAATATTGTAGGTCCTTAAGTAACATTTTATATTTGGGTCCGGATGTTTAAGATTTTTAGGTTCTTTATTTTCGAAAATGCAATAAGGATTTACGTATTAATATAATAACTATTCATCCCGAAAGAGAAACATTTAGCAATCATATCGATGTAATTAATATACGCACAACTACTAACAAGATCTCATTGCAAGGATACGTTTTGATCAAAGGAAGTGCTGGATTTTCAAGAAATGACGTACATATTTACGAATAAAGCGAGAATATGTTATATTTTACTCTTAGAATTTCTCTTTAAGATACCAATTCTCTCGCTAATCAAACAGGCTACGATGACTTCCAAATATATTTTTTATGAAGCAGAATCATTAAAACGAGATGTATGAGTTGTTTGAATGATACAATACTTAGTTATGTGGTGGTCAAGGAACCGTCGACAATATCTTGTATCTTCACTCGCAGAATTAATGGTTCACAAATTCACTAAAGTATCAAGATGAAACAAGTGACAACGAAGAAGTGGTTTTGATAGAATTCTTCTTTGGCATTCATATTGCACTACCGATAAACATCACTATACTTGACCGCTTCAATCAAGAGTCAATAAGTGTCTTTAGATTAATTATCCAAGCAAATGTCCTTCCTTGAAAGTACTGTCAATCGCGTCATGGTAACATTACTACATAATCGCGAGCAGGAATTAATTTGCATTAAGAATTCGATATCATTGTAGTTGCCTAGGTGATTGTGTCCATGCTAACCCTCGAAGTGGATTCATAAGTCTCACATACATGTAGTTTAAGATAATATTCAAAGCTTATATCATCATCATCGTACTTACTTTCATATCTTGCATTTTGTGATCGTAAGGTGAACGAAAGATGCACTATTCGTACAGCTCCAGCATGAAATCAATCAACCATGAGGTTTTCTCTCTTGACTATTCTTCTATCGCAGATTTAGAATAACGCACTTTTCAACACTTACTTTTGGATAACAGTGTAAATCAGGTCGAGAGCTTAAACTCTTTATTTTCGTTTTCCACTCTCTTTCTCTTCAGTGGCACACTCACAATCAAGAAATACAGAAGTTAAAGTAACATTGTCAACTTTGAACAAATGAACTATGCACAGATGAACATTTATAACCTCTTAAAAATATTTTTGACTTTAGATTTTACACAGGTCCTCGCTTAAACCACGAGGTTAATACGCAGCCCTTTAACTTCAGCAGTAAGCACTCCGATAACAGGAAACAAAGCTATTTCCCTCCATTATTCACTGGCTTCGAAACGCGACTTGCGTACTTCATATTTTCGAAGACAATCGAAATTCTCTTGAGGTGTGGTGCGTAATCACCTTATGATGGAGAGTAGAAACGCTGAAATGGCGTTCTACAGTTGGAATACCATTTAAAGTGCTTGTAAGTGTTCATGTTCGTGGAATAAGTTTGATAACAGTGCTTCAGATTGTGTACTTTCTGAATTTATTCACTGTGAATAACTGAGTGCTACGTAAAATGTATCTGTGGATTCATTAAATTATAGCAGACATTTTCTTGAAAACCCGCCATTTTTGTCGATACGAAAACACTACGAAAGTACTGTGAAATTACGTGAAACCAGTGCTCCGATAAACTTCTTGTTGTATTTTATCTTATTATTGTATATATTGCTTTGAATTTCGATCGTAGTGTTTAAAGACGTGAAGTTTTCGATTCCCAAATGTTTCATGTTAACTTAGCCATTTCTTATCGTTAACTGATTACCTTATTTAACTCGTGGTTAGAAAGTTGCATAATAGGACAGCTTCTTGGCTGGTTTATCTAGTATTGTTAACAACTAACGAAGAACAGTCAAATAATGACGATCTAACTGTCGATCAGTGACTTCCTTGAATAATAGTGGACACGTGTAATATTTTAAATCGGCGATGAAACAACCATCAACGAGACGAGCACTCATGGATTTCATATCGCAGTTCTAAGAGCTCGGAATCCTTCCATCGAACTACATTTACCATAGACGCAAGATGGAGGTCATGTAAGTACGATGAGAGTGGTGTTTGCATTAATTTGGATGGCTGTGAATTAACTTCATATATTAGCAATGATATTCATACAGGCCGATTTACCTCTCATAGAGCAAATTTCTTCCTATTCTAGAATATTTCGTGTTGCATTGAGTGGTCAATAGTGCATTCCTGGTTCGTAAACTATTATATTATATTATAATTCGTAAACATCAACGTTTAATGTATCATTCAATCAACTTTTATGTCTCGTTTCAATAATTCTGCTTCATAAAAAGTATCTTTGGTTGACATCGTAGTAAACGTGTTTGCTAGCGAGAGAATTGTTTTCTTAAAGAGGAATTTCTAAGAGTAAAATATAAGATATTCTCGCTTTATCCGCAAATATGTACGTCATTTCTTGAAATCCTGCACTTCGTTTGATGAAAAAGTATCCTTGCAATGAGATCTTGTTAGTAGTTATGCGTATATTAATTACATCGATATGGTTTCTACATTTTTCTCCTTTGGGATGAATGATTATTAAATTAATTTGTGAATCGTTATTACATTTTCGAAAATAAAAAAAACCTAAAAGTCTTAAATACCCGGACCCAAATAAAGATGTTTTTTAAGAACCTATAATATTTAGATCAAGCAAACTTTGATATTTTTCGATCCAGCACTTCGACGATATCGCGAAATTTAAACAAAATAATTAAAATCTACGAAAAATATAAATCATATATATAAAATGATATTTTAATAAATTCGTTGAATTATAATTGATATCGTTTGCAGTGGAAAATTTTCATGACGGTTGGTGGGCGGGGCCAAGTTGAAAGACGGTTACATTTGGACCAATCAGGTGACAGCAGTACTGTTCATCCATTGCGCAGACGGTCTCTTCATCAGTTGCTTCCTGGATTTCTGCAAGCGAGGTCGTGCTGACAACCTGTGTTTCAGAAACAGTTGAATTTGAATTTGTTGTCATGCTCAACGTCCATCTTTGTCACACAGGATTTCCAGTTAATGGTAAGTCTCATTAAATACTTTATTAGGCAATGTCTGAGAAAATATTGCTAAAGTCTGTTGGTAAATTAAATAATTTAAGTTTCTTCCTTTTGTAATATCAGTGTACGACGCATCATTTGAATAATTTTGTGATTGATTTTAATTTAGGGTGAATTAACGAGATGACATTAATATTATTATTTAGAATCGGAACTGTTTAATACGATTTCGTAAGAACGTTCTCATGTTTAAAAACTCGTTAAGCATGGTCATTAGCGAATTAGGTAAACATGTTTGCTTGAAAATAGGAATCTAAGACATTTTATGACAGTTTGAGAGTAAGAAAAGAATGTCGCCGGGACGAGAAACCGGTTCTTGCCTATTCTTCTCGTGAAATCGAATCCTTAAATTTGCCTAAGTCGACTCAATTCCCGAAAGTAAAAGCCTTTTCTTTTGATTTTCATGCATCGATCAGTGCAAATATGTCATCACGTGGGAATGGTCTTGCTTCTAAGATTGCGAGAATAAGTTTATTTTCGGTACAAGATTGTAATTCATCGTCTTAGAGGATTGTGAAAATTTAAACTGCCTTTTCATTAGCGTCCGAAACCGTACGAGTTAATCTCTGAATTTGCATATAAAAAACGAGAGAAAATTTCCGATAAAGCTTCGGCTTTGCCACATGTTTTTTCAATTTGCCAAGAATCTGAAGTCCCATTTTCCTCAGTTTATGCCCAGTGACTTGTTTTATCTGAATATATTTTAAAAATATTTCTGTCGTTAATTTTTATGCTTCCGTAAGTGCATGACGTCATCACACAAACAAAGGAAAATCGGATTTAATTTTAACGGAAATTGTGGACGCATCAGAGTTATTTATTTTTAATTTATTTATGGATTGTATTACCTTAATATAGTGGAAGGGTAATATAAGGTAATATATCTATATCGTCTTTATATCTACGTAATCCTGTTAGTATTTCTATTAAATTTGCAGAAGCAATACCGGTCTTCTCGCGTCTATTATAATGTTATAATGATATTGAGTTGCAATATCCCTCTAACGAGAAAAATAATTTTTTCACACCAAATTAGTTTCCGATTCAATATTCATTGATCCATTTTTGGAATTTTGATTAATTTGGAAGTTGGATCCTTTCTTCGTTAAAAATTTATACTTGTAATCGGAATTAAACTTCTGAATTGATTCTCTAGTGGATATTTTGTAAGTATGCAACTAGCTGTTTCAAGTCGTCATCGGAGATTTGTTTGAAAGCTAAAAGTCTTGCAAATTTCAATTGCCTTTTCGTTACGAGTAACAAGTTGAAATTGAAATTAAGAAACGAGAGAAAAAATTCGGAGTGAAACTGGACTTTTATCAATTTAAAAGATTTTTCAGAAATTTTAGTTGCTATAGTTCTCTAGTTCCTTGTTGTCTTTAACGACGTTATTCTAAATTTAATCGGCATTATTTCATAATCTGAATCATTTTTATTTCTTACTTTTTAATTGCATTTAAAATTTAGCATCATCACATAAGAATATTGATCGATTTGGTAAGAATTAGTACTGATATTAGTGTTTTTGTTTCGTGTCATTAATTCAATATCTTCAGCCAATATCTAAGAGTTTAATTAAGGCTTCTTTAAATGAATATAATTAGTTATTATCTTTTTAATATTGTGCGATGATGTAACAATATATTTTAAACTGTTTGGTCAACGGTTGCAAATGAACAGGAATACGTAGTTTTCAAATGACTTACTTCGCTTTACATTTGCATGGATTTAGATTATAATTCCGATTTTTATCCATATACATATTTTCTTGATTTGGAATTTCTCTTTTTTAATTGTTTGGGAGGCAACACCGATATGGTCTTGGCGTTATGCTCATTGGCGCCATCAGGAAGTGAAAGTCGTACAGGAGATCCTTTGATGGTAATGTCAGCGGATTGGAGCTTCGGCTTAGGTAAGCACAATTTATATATTTTTATATCAATCTCTAATAAAACGTATTTTGAAAATGTCCTCCCGTTAGGGACTGTGAAGTTTTTTTTTTACATCGTGTAATATATTATAAAAACCTGTGGAACGGACTGTCAATTAAGTGATTTATTGATCAATAGTTTTGGGGGTGAGTAAAAGGTTTTTAATAAGAACTTTAAGCATTATTACATATTTCTGAACAACCATGTAGTAAGTTGCTATCTTTTATTATTCTCATATGGTGTAATATAATATAGACTAATTGGTACAGTACAGCAATGCAATGGTCAGACTTACTCATTCCCTTTTTCTGTATTTTGCTGTGGTCAGACGCAGAAATGCAGTTTTGCTTTTTTTATGAGCTCTTTCCAACACCTATTGATATTTTGCTTCCCTTTACCGTTGCTTTCACTTTCAAAGCACTTTAAAAAGAAGCTATGATCACTTAAACAATCACTCTTAGACCAGTAATGGGTTTCCAACGTCCTTCAATTCATTTCACATTTTCCAAGCATCGTTTTATTTCATTTTGGTTGCTTTCACTTTCGAGGTATCAGTAAAAGAAGTAGGCTCATGCTAACAATGCCAAAGGACTAGTAATGACTTCCCAATGGCCTTCGATTCTTTGCCATTATTCAAGTTCAAGGCGAACTCTTCGTTTGCTTCGTTGAGAACTATGTGTTTTTTTTTCTTTCGTGCATTTACCGTCTTGCCTGGGAAAAAGATACAATGAAAGAATGCAATGGATACTAAAGTTGAATGTATTTTTTAGATTACCACTAGTTTCAAATAATATTATAATTTTTGCATATTCCTGACATTCGATTTATATCCAATCAAATAAAATATACATCGAGTGATACTAAATCTCGAATTTTAATGCTGCAATGACGAGTGGCGTAATCTTCACGATAAGACATTTGATAAAATCCAGCGATTGCTTCCTTCATTAATATCTTCATCGTTTGTGGTCCTTTAAACGATTTTTTTACACAATTATCTATTTGTATGTCTAATGATATTCTCATGGAGTGATTAACTGAATTTTAATTAAAATAGAATTATTTAGATGATTTTCAGGGAGTTATCGAACTCAAATCAAGTCGAACTGAATAACTATTCTCCTCTTAAATTTCTTGGTTTCTAAACTGAATATTTCCACTCCAATTTAAAGATAATACTGCATTAATTATCCGTGATTAACACCATGGCAAAGAGAATTTCATTGCTTCTTTCATCATTTCCAACTAAACTAAGAATACTTAATTTCCTTCTGCATCATCGTTTGAAAGCAAAAGTTTGTCTAAGATGGTCAGTATTGTTATTAGGCGTTTTAACTTATATAGGAGTTACGGTTTCTAAATTGAATGTTCGATTCAGCAAATTAGAACCCGATTTAAAGATATTTGAGCGAACTCAATTACGATAGAACTTCTTTGACCAAGTTAAAGATCGTATACCGTTCCACTTTGGCTCATTCTTCTTTGTAACTCATAAGTTTCCTTACGTTTTTCTAAATCTATTCACCAATCATTTATTACAGTTTACCTGCTTATTGATGATTTATTGTTAGAAATTACTTGTGAATATTTATAATAGCAAACGCGAACTTTCCGCGTTGACCACAGAGTAGTCACTCAACATTACATTTTCATTGAATATATCTCACTACATTTTCCCAATAAAAGTTGCGCTTTCGTGTGTTTAAATCGTATCTGAAGCACAGACCAGAGTTATAAATTGTGACATCATATAACTAGCCGAACCTATCTGTTTAAGGACATTTTTAACATTGTTTTATCCCAAGCTAGTGATTAGGGACTACTCTTCCTTTTTGTTAGTATTTGCTTCTTATTCCAATCTCGCGATACTGTACTGATTGAAAAAATTAATTTTATTTATAGATATTATTTCATAAGTATTGGGAATAACTTCAACTTTTATATCTGCATTTGATTGATATCCAGAATAGCTTAAAAGTTTTCAAATCTTATTAATACTAATTTAGAATGTATAAAACTATACTGAAGAAAGAGGTTTTTTTCCTTTATTAGATTTTGATTGATTTTGTTTGCATCATCAAGGCTGTTATTTTATTGCAAAAAATATCGAGAAACCCGAGGCTAATTAAAATATAAATGCCATTCTCTTTAATTTAAATCGCTGGATCCGCACTCAGTGAATATTTTTGAGCCCAATTGTTATATAGATCAATAGAGATTTGAGACGTACGTAAAATAAATACATTTTACTTCTTTTTGTCAATCGCAAAAACATTAGATACGATTTCTACCTCGGCTTAACTTCATTAAAGGCAACTCAGTGATTCCACACACATCCCAGCTCTGAATAACACTTTGTCAAAAATTAATGATATTTAAGTATTAACGCAAATAGTTAAAACATAATGTCATTAAACCGACACAATTTAAGAATATGCAAATAAATCCTTCGTCAGTTGTGAGTCATATCAATGTTTTAGAGTGCTACTTCCCAGTAATATATCCCTCGTACCAATTCCACCCGGACCAATTCACCGGGCGCCGGTGAATTCGTACGCGGTGAATTCGTACGCGGTGAATTCTTACGCGGAGAATTCCTACGCAGGGAGTTGATCCCCCGCGCTCATGTTGTACTATTGTTATTCAGTTTTATGTTAATCTACACGCCCTGATTATTGGTTAATGTTATAAATAAATGAACGGGGGGTCGGGTTGGGTGGTAGTACAACATCAGCGCGGGGGATCAATTCCCCGCTTAAGAATTCCCCCCGAACTAATTCACTGGGTGCCTTTTCATAGGTTTACTGTGTTCATTAAAGGCAAATTAATCCAAAATAATGCAGAGATTTACTAATTCTATCGCTGGAACGCCTTCCAATGTCATTCTTACGCATTCTATCACTTGCAAATGTTAACCACAACAATCTAAGGGTTTGATCGAGTCTGCAATTCGTTCCATGGCAATATCTCCCATCTTAAATGAGAATTGACATATCTTTTATGAACAGAAAGGAAGAAGAACTTACTATAAAACTTGATAAATATTAGAAAGAAATTGTCAGGACAACAATAAATCTATTATATTAGCATATCCTCAAGCCAAAAGAAGCCGTTTAATTAAAATTATGCATTCCTCTTTCTTTAAGAAATACTATTTCCCTCTCTCAGCAGTAACTAACTATGATTAATGGATCAACCCTAAGTTACCCATAGTAACTAACTATGATTAATGGCTTCTCCGTCGTGGATTCCAAAATCAACATTCCCGATTCGATCTTTTTTTGTTTTCGTAGAGAAAATTGTGCATTTCGTTTACAATATTCTTTGTAAATTTTAGACTATTTGAAGGAATAAGACGATGTTGGATGATAAAAGGTGTTGAATAGCACATTCAATGTCACAGTAGAAGAAAAGGTAATCGTTATTGTCATTAACATTTGGTATTCAGATCTGTGTTGAGTGTTTATTTGTATGTTCGCTTTCAGAACCAAAGAAAACGTCCATGGTTGAACAAGGAGTGAAAAATTGTGACATGACTGGGACTCGAACCCAGTTCTCCCACTTTCCGGGCAGTTGTTCTAACCACTAAACTACCATGCCACCACAATTCCACTCCTGTTAAAGGGATGCTTTATGAGCAGATAGTGGCGCTCGTGCTAAGTAAAATTTCATCATGAAGTTCTTTCTTGAAAACGTCCATGTCTGAAGGATTTATTCTTTTAGCAAATTACGAATCACAATCACATACAATAAAACATTCTTCAAAATTGGATCGTTTCATATTCACTTTGGCAAGAATTTGGAAGAAAATTTGAGATAATTTATTTACACAATTACATCACTTTCAATCTATAAATCTTTAAAGCAATAAGAAAGTAGGAAATTAATTTTCGAGCAAATTCCAGCACTGGTCGCGTTTTTAAATTCATCAATCTGACTGAATTACATCGATGTCAGTCTGATTACTTTGATGGATTATCAATTATTGATGGATTTAACAACAGTCCGTAAGTTTTCTGCTATTTTACTAGATTGCTTCCGTTGCATTTGCAATTTGTTCCATCTCCATAATTCCTTAAACTCAGGTGATAAATATATAATCGCATCGTTTTTTTGCATTATAAATAAGGTAAAATTTGTAAGTTTCCATTTACTGGCTTTTTTATGAGGTTATTCACATTTGAATGCCCCGCTAATGTCGTCAGAACCCTGCGGCTCTTCATCGGGAATTTATCTCAGCGATGGACATTGGTGGAAAGCATCGTAAATGCATCGGTGAATAGATCGGTTTGTTGGATGAATTAAAAAATTTCCCACTCACTCGAATCTTTAATTGGTGTTACTTAAGCTACCTCGGCAAGTCGTATTGTTTATTGCAAGCATTTCAAAGAGTATTACAATCAATTCTACATATTCATACAGCATGTCAGAATACGATACTATATTCGCTGTGAATTATGATATCCGAGAGCCAAGTAGAACCACTCTTTGCTTAACCACGAGGTGAAATTTCATATTCACATGCATCTACATTCACATCAATGCACCATGTCATTGTGCTTACAGTGAATCCTGCATTTTGATGTTGTAACTTGATCGAAGGATTCCCAATTCCCGTGAACTGCAGCACTAAATCAATGAATCATCAGAAGTATCTCCTTGGTAAATTTTCGATCACAGATTTAGAACAACACATTTTTCGACACTTTATTTACGATATTGCAGTGAGTCGAGTCGAGGCTTTCAACTGTCGATAAACGTTCTTTATGTATGTTTCCCGTACGTATACTCTAGCGAAACACAGGTAAAATAAAGAAATCTAGAGGAAAAGGACTTCTTTCAAACAAACAACTTCACAAAGACGAGCAATTTTGAGGTACTTTAAAAATTCTTTCGATTGTAGAGTAGACCATTTCCCAATGCATTTGAATTTGAAGTTACGTCAGTCAGACGAGGAAAGAAAGAACATCGAGTTCCGACAGTTCTGGAATTTTCGGAAGGCAACTTGAAGCGTTGTCATTTCATGCATGGGAGAAGCAAGTTTAAAGGATGACATAAGGTTGGTTTGTGGTGTAAATTCTGCTCCTGTGAAATCTTCTAGCAAAATTGGAATACGTTCACTTAACTACACGGTATTATATAGATCGACCATGGTTTCACAGCGTGCCTCCAAGATCAGCTGACACATAATGTAATGTAATACTGTTTGGTTTAGTAAACATTTTCCTATGGAGCGAAGTGTTTAATTCACGATTGATAAAAGTGTATTTGCTGCAAAGTTTGAGACATAGAATCAATGGGGAGGAGAGAAGTTGGGATAATGGTCAAGAAGAACGGTTCAGATTAAGTGGTGGAGTAAGTACGATATCAGCGAAATGCCTAATTCTATTCATAGCTATTTCCTACCTGAAAACGTCTGAAAGAAAGGTTTGCCTCTCTTAAAAATCGGCAATTCTTCCTTAGCTTTCGAAATCACGAGGTCATTACTAATGACGATGTCACCTTCGGAAACGCTTAGTTGGACTGTATTTTATTTTCAGAAGAATCGCGAGTAGCTAAGCGAAGTACGGTGAGTGCAAGGATTGACTCTGTTTCTACGAATGTATGACTTCCATGTGGTTGTGCCGACTAAAAAGTATAATTTATTACGTTTCGTAGTGAATATATTTAAATATTCCGTGTGTTTGTGAGTGGTGTGGTAGCTATAACAACCAGGAAGTGGAATTGAGAGTTGTGCTGGAAGATCGAACATGGTTCCTTGGATTGTGCAACATGTGCCAGTGAATGACATGCCGTACAGCTTCCATGGTTTGGAATATCTACTTCTAATCGAAGGTAATAATTATACGGGAGCAATCCTTTACGAAATCGATCTTTCTTCCGATGAACGTGTTATTGAGGGGCGTGGAAGGTAGAATTGTTGAATGACATGCATTATACAAGTCGTGCATTAACAAAGTGTGGTATTATTTCAACATAGTGTGAGATTGGGTTGCAAATACCGATTTAAACTATCGATTGGAAAAGTTTTGAGATGGTTTTGTTCATCGTGCTGGAGTTTCCATAGATTTTCCGTTACCATAGCATTCATTTCTTTAGTAATCCTTCCAGAATGTTGTTATTTTATGTCGCTACTCAAAGTTGTGTACGGTGTTATCGATTCAAATAGAGGAATCAATTTCCCAATGAAACATTCATAATTTCGTGTGTTAATCAGATACAGAGAGGTGGGATTATTTAAAAACATGTGTCGTAATATGATCACTGATCGCCTTAAAGATTGCACTCGCTTGAAACGTTGATTTAGGGGAACATTTTAACTAAATACTATCCTTATTTGTAAAGTAGAAATTCAGTGTTTGTCATAGATTAGAGTCCACAGCGTTTGTCCGAACCGGCTAAACATTTGCACAAGTATTCTTCGAGATCAGGAACGAAGTGCCGATTTATTTTTGTTCGATACTTTTTCTGGGTTTGAACCAAGATCGCTCAAACAGTTTTCTATAATAAATACACCTAAACTTCTCTTTTATCGTTTGCAGGCTTCGTCTCTTTTGAAGAATTAAATTAGAAGGTATGGTCGTGCTGAGTCGAGACAAGCACCAGAAGAACATAAATTGAACGAAGATTATAATTTTGGTCGTGAAATATCGTTTTCGAAACTTTCTCTCGAGCATTTAAAAAAAATGTACGTAAATTTTCCAAAATTTTTGATATTATAAACAAGCAGTTCACTTGACGATCAAAGCGAAATTTGAATCCATGCAATTTCCGGTAAAGTGAGAATGGGATTTTATGTGTAAACCAAAAGGATATTTACTCACTTTACGACTGACAATTTACTTTAATTTTGAATTGTAATCTATTTCCATACTCAAACTAAGATGCTTATCTAAATACGATCCTTTTCGTAGCGTTTATCCTAACCCAGTTAATACCAGACATCGTTAACTTTGAGGTTATTATAGAACTCGCTTATAGTTAAGCAGTTTTTTACGATTAATTCCATTTTCAAAAATGTAATTATTTAAACAAAATTCTGTTATTTAATATCAACATATAATTATTTTCATTATTTTTGGTGATTTTAAATGTAACGGTTGACGGCGGTAGGGGTGGGGGAAAATAAATTTTCACCAATCAGAACGCAGCTTCTCTTTTGTAATGGTTTTCTGTGACAAAATTTGCAGTTCCCGGTGAGACTTCGTGGGGGAAAGGTCGTGGTGGTTCACTTCCGGAGTAACGGTAAGAATTTGAATCTTTTTCGTTATGTTTAAACTTTTGAAGTGCAGATATATGTTAAAAGCATAGTGTATTTGGATGCAATGCACTTCATCTATCTATTGCTAATCTACCATGACACGGAATATTTCTGTGAACGATGTTTTCCGAATGAGCTTGCGGGAGATTGAACATTCGGCAAATTAAATTTGTATCGTATTTTCAACATTCGGAAATTCAAATTAATAGATTTTTACTGACGTGGAAGAATTGTCTGTTCTAAGGGAATCTCAAATGCCAACAGATGTTACTTCCGATGTTTCGTTAGACATTAATGCGAAATGTATCACTTCCAAGTGAAAAAATTCCAAGAAAGAAAGTTTGCGCGTAATGAAGATTCTTACTAAGTCTGCGCTTATTTATATGATTCATCGATATTATATCGCGATGAAAATATTTCCGGCGAATAGTTGTCTTGAATGAGCAGGAATTTTAATGTTCGGGAAATTACATTCAGTTTTCTGTTCTTAGGGAATCTCAGATTAAATAAGTTACCTGCTGCGGTGACGAAGTGATTAGCGCGCTAGCTACGCCAACGCAAAGGTCTCGGGTTTAACCCCGGCAAGTTGGAATTTCTGGCTAGGGAATGGTTTTTGTCTTTGTAAGTAGCAATAATTTTTTAAATGGATGTAATTGGGGTTTTTTAATTTCCATTAGAGAAGTTATTATTATCATTTGCTTTGCGAAGTTTTCACTTAAAAGCGAAGTTATCTCTTAAGTTGAGAAGTTGTCATTTTGTAAGCGGAATTATCATTTTCTAAGCAGAGCTTTCACTTAAAAATATAAGTTACAGTTTTTAGAACTATTATTTACCAAGTCTTAAGCTAAGTTATCGCTTGAGAAGCGGAGTTATTATCTCCTAAGCGGAATTGTCACTTAAGAAAAGACGTTATCACATGCTAAGCTTAGTTATTATGTGCTAAGTTTAGTAATCATTTAATAAGCAAAATCATCGTTCGTTAAGCTCACCTGTGATCCAATAAGCGAATATGCCTTGTGTGATTCTACTGACGTTTCGTTTTATGTCTTTGCGAAATATTCGTTGCTGGAGCCGTAAATAACTCATTAACTTCGAAACTGTTCCAATTTTTTCTCCTGCACGCCTCAGGTTTATTAGAATTAAATATTTTTTAATAATTCTGATGTGTTAAAACAAAATTTATAACACGGCTTTTAATGAATTAGAGGTTTAAAATCTCGTTAAAGACCTTTCGAGTTCTACACGAGAAGTCACCAACGGTAACGGGCATCGGGAGTTCAAATTGCATTACGTCACATAGATTTATCAATACACACTTTAAGTGATTATTTATTATAACAATTATAAGGTAACTGCTTCATTACTATGTATCCAATTACTGAATTTATTCCTGTCGTATGCGCCGCGCGATCTTTCTATTATGTAATACATGTTACAACATAATACAGTGATTAAATAACTGGAATTCAGTGGAAACCAAGCGTCACCGTAAAGCTGTTTGTTTGAGATAATGAAGCTCTTTCCCATACCTTGACCTTCGTCCACAAAACTACCTCTTTCCTCCTGCTTTCAATATCACAATTTCGAAATATTCTTTTTCATGAATTGTCGATTAAAATTTTAACTTATCAATTGCCGAAGATCACTTCTAGAAGAATTTGCCCGAGTAATTCAGTCGCTTATCATTTTTGATTTTTGTCTAGGAATCAAGAATTAGTTGCTTTTTCATCCGTAATTAATGGGTGTTCTGTAAATTTCAATAAATATTAAGGAACGCATTTTCAATATAAGTTTTAAAATATTTTCCAGTTTCTTGCGAGATTTCGCCAACGGGAACCCTAACGGAATTCGAGATTTCAAATTCAGTGTCGTTTCCAGTGGCGTAAATATTTATTAGCCAAGAAGTGACTATCAAAGTATTCTCTGCTCTAAGGTCATTTTAGTTTTGTAGTATTTCTTCTTTTCGGTAGTACAAATCAATTCATATGTAAAGAATGAAAATTTGTTACACGACTGCTAATGAGTTGGAGGTTTAATATCTCAGAAAACCGTGGTTGTCGGCGCTCCTTATGTTTTCCCCGGTACTCGGAGAAAACAAGAAGAAGTGGTTGTTCCTAAAAGCCTACTGTATAATCGATTAAAATTTCTAACGTATCACTTGCCGTGTCGTCGTCGTCGTGTCGTGTGTCTTTTGGATACAATGGTTAGGAATTAAGAATGCGTTATATGTTTTAAATCGATCACTATTAAGTATTCTGAAACTTTTAGTAACTACTTAGGAACTAGTTTTGCACGTGCCTTTTTAAAAACTTTTCTTTACGTATCTTCCGATGAGATATCATGGCAATTGTAACCATAAGGGATTTCGGGATTTAAAAAACTCAGCAGCGATGCCAGTGGTATAAATATTTATTAACTTCATTGAATCTGAATATAGTTACCTAAATAGTATAATCTGTAATATATTTTAGCAAACCATATGATGACCATTTGTGATAATTTTTAACAATACAAAAGTGCGTTGTGCCAAGTCACGATAACTGTTAACTTTATTATTCTGTATTTTGTGTACTCTACTGTATTCTTATTCATATCATATTTAAAATAAAATTTTCATTCTTTTAAGATTTGTCATTATAATTATATTCAATCAATAGATTTTATTCTTGTTTGTAACAAAATGAGTACGTCACTTTCAATACATTTAATTCAATCATGAATTTTAATCGCGTAAGCCGATTTCAGGCAAGTTTTACTCATGTAATGATAATAATGTCGTATTGTAAATTTAATAAGTCTTTGCTACATTATTATCAATTTATATTAATAATAGTAATAACTGTGGACTGACAATTCTTGATGCCACTTAATTAAATAAATATTTATTTACAGGTGACCAGTAACTGGGATGTTTTCTCTTCATCAGTACTCTGCTGATTTCCCTCGCCGACGTAGAAAGTGAAACTCAGTCGTAAGAGAAAGTCACATCCTAGGTAACAAGACAGCTGATTCCTTAAAGTAAGTGCATTTACTTAGGTAGTGAGCACAACATTACAGGCTTCACAATTAAAATACCCAATTCCTTTGATTTTCTTTTGCACATTTCATATATTTTTCATTTTAGAATTTCCCGACCTTTGTTGCATTCGTTGACCTTAATATTTCCTCTAAAAATTGTTAGTATTTAGAAAAATAATAATAAAAGAATATTTTTAAAGCATAAAATGAATATTATTTCAGTATTTCTACAATATTCATATAAAATTACGGTTCAATAGCTACTCCTTTCAATATTTTTCCATTATTGTTTTTAGGATTGTGAAGTTTTACAAGCGAACTTACGGAGTTTTAGGATAATCTAGTCAATTCTTTGTTTCTCTGTTCTGATTTCATGATTCCCTTTATCCGTTTCTCTCAATTATCCTTAGCAAATCACTATTTATATATTAGATTATATTTTTCCTGAGGTTTGTATGCCAATGCAATTTACTAAGTAATCAACTTTGCAACAAGAGTTTATTTGCAATTGACTCAAGTGAAAAAGTTTCATTGTAGTTGGTGCTGGTAATCATCTTTCATTTGCGTGTAACTTTGCCATCCTGTTTTTGCCCTTCCTCGCGATCCTTCTATTTTTACTTCAATCATTCTCCTTTGTTTCTGCTATCACACTCTGATGAATGGACTGCTTCCATTTGTCATGTGGTACAGGATAGAGAAAAATGTATCTCTCATTTTCTTTTGATCATGGCTGTGATGAAATGAAAGCTACCAAGGCATGAGTGAACAATTGCACTGATCAAGGTCTCTCCTTACAGAATTCCAAGAAAATTGTTAATGTCATTGAAACTGTTCTTAAATGTTTTCCTCCTGCATGACCCATAATGCTAAGAAATAATTTCGAGCTGATGAATGCGATGTTGAACTGTGGTATGTTTTCTCACTTTATATGATGGAAAAGGAGTAGATATCGGTCAATAATAATCTGGAAAGGTAAGACAATTTCTATATAGTAAATAAACTTCTGATAACTAAACTAAACTAGTTTACGGTAAAACTGAATCCAAAATTTGAAAATTATAATAAACTTTTGAGTGCATTTAAAGCTTTTCAGACAACAGAGATAAAATGAACATGGACAAGACTAGAAACAGATGTTAAACAAAAGCAAACAACTCCCAGGAGCACGCAGATGAAGATCGTAAGTTTGCATTAGTTGAGGTCAACTTAATTTGGGACTAAGCAATACCGTACCAATGTTCTTTGCACCCAAGCAGCTCGGGACAAAGAAATTAGAAATCTTTGGATAACGATAAATTGCCAAAGGGAATACTGACTACTTCTGCAGTATATTAACAGGACTTTCGAGGTAATGAATCAACATAGGGTTACAAATTTTAGAGTAAATAGGTTAAAGCCTAGAATACTTTGGAAATATCTAAATAAAATTGCACAAAATTATTCAATTATTTTAAGGCCATAATGAACAACTATTCTTTTATAGGTACCCATATGGAGAGGTCTATTGGTCTACTGGTAACTTCAAAAGAGAGCTACCCTAGCAGAATAAAATTCTCACTATGGGCGTGGTGTGATGCCTCCCCCTGGTCGAGAGATTCTGCCCATCGAGTGGGTCTGGGTGACCACGGGGTAGCTCTCAAATGAAACGTACCATTTTCAGAATACAGTTCTCTTCAGGGGAGGTGTAATGCCTCTCCTGTTTGAGAGGTTCTGTCCATAGAAAGAGGGTCTGCGTACCTCATGGTATCACTCAAAAGAAAGCTACCATTGGCAAAATAATAATCTCATCGACGATCAGGATTCCGATTGAGATGTTTTGCCCTTCAAGACTTTCTGGTAGCTATCAAAAAAAGCTCTCAAATGAAACGTACCATTTTCAGAATACAGTTCTCTTCAGGGGAGGTGTAATGCCTCTCCTGTTTGAGAGGTTCTGTCCATAGAAAGAGGGTCTGCGTACCTCATGGTATCACTCAAAAGAAAGCTACCATTGGCAAAATAATAATCTCATCGACGATCAGGATTCCGATTGAGATGTTTTGCCCTTCAAGACTTTCTGGTAGCTATCAAAAAAAAGATACCATTTGCAGATACAATTCTCGTCACCGAGAGGCATTTTGCCTCTCCTGATGGAGAAGTTCTGCCCGTTATGGGACTAAAACTTGAAGATTTCATGTAGAGGGTCTGATCTGACCTCTCATGTTGAGTTAGACGTTTTAATAATGGATGCGCTTTGAAGAAGGCATCTTCTTTAAGATTATCGTTGGATGGACCGATTCCAATGCCTTCCAATTTGGTTATGACAAAATAAGGTATGTTACTTAAGATTTTAGAATATATTTTTTAGGTATTAGTATCTGATTATCATTAGAAAATAATAATTTTTATGATTAACATTTTTTCATTGTATATTAATAGTCTCTTTTCTAACCTTTCAGGAATGGGGTGCTTATAAATACATTATTGATAGGGGTCTACTGGATTACCTACCTTAAAATTTCCACGTAAACCTTCCTGCTGAGAGGTCTGCTGGTCTTCTGGTAACTTCAAAAGAGAGCTACCCTAGCAGAATAAAATTCTCACTATGGAGTGGTGTGATGCTTCCCCCAGGTCGAGAGATTCTGCCCATCGAGTGGGTCTGGGTGACCACGGGGTAGCTCTCAAAAGAAACGTACCATTTTCAGAATACAGTTCTCTTCAGGGGAGGTGTAATGCCTCTCCTGTTTGAGAGGTTCTGCCCATGGAAAGAGAGTCTGCGTACCTCATGGTATCACTCAATAGAAAGCTACCATTGGCAAAATAATAATCTCATCGACGATCAGGATTCCGATTGAGATGTTTTGCCCTTCAAGACTTTCTGGTAGCTATCAAAAGAGAGATACCATTTGCAGATACAATTCTCGTCACCGAGAGGCATTTTACCTCTTTTGATGGAGAAGTTCTGCCCATTATGGGACTTAAACTTGAAGATTTTATGTAGAGGATCTGATCTGACCTCTCATGTTGAGTAGGACATTTTAATAATCGATGCGCATTTAAGAAGGCATCTTATTTGAGATTATCGTTGGATGCAGTGATTCAAATGCCTTTCCAATTGGTGATGAAAATATTTGGTATTTTTTTCTTAAGATTTTAGAATATATTTTTTAAGTCTAGGTATCTGATTATCATTAGAAAATAATACTTTTTATGATTAAAATTTTTTAAATGAATATTCATGGTCTCTTTTCTAACCTTTCAGGAATGGGGAGCTAATAAATACATTACTGATATAGGTTTACTGGTGTACCTACCTTAAAATTTCCTCCTAAACCATCCTGTGGAAGAAAAAAATTGTAAAATGCATAGGAATAGCAGCACATTCTAAATTACCTTGGCAAGATAAGTCATTCTGTACCTAATGATCTTGACTTAAAAACCATCACCTACTACAAAGCTGAGACATGGTAGAAATAGATGAACCAGATACTACAGGTTAGTTTGGGAAGGTTCGTGCAGGCTCTCCTCGTAATAATCTAAGGTAACTCTTTTACCATTTAAAAGATCCTCATTTCAATATATATTTAGCATTATGCATCCAAAATTGAAATTTCTTTGTTTAATTGCTTTGTAATCGTCTAATGTGATCTAATGCTATTACTTTAATTTAAATTGGCATTTATAATTATATTAAATATATTGTGTGTTTGTCCTATTATTCATATATAGAATATGCACTGAATGTTCCTTAAATAATATCAGAAGCTCCAGAGTGCTGCAGCTTGGGAGTAAAGTGGAGAATGGTGGAATTGGACCACTACAGTCTACAGTATGGGACAGTTGTTAAGAGAGACACCAAGTTGCGGAGACAATCATTGGAAGAATGTACGAGGCCTTTTGACGGCTCCTTTTTAGGGCAGGGAAGAATAACGGCAGCCACTGAGTGCTTTAAGGGTAGCTGCAGAGTAAGACAATATTCTATATATTGTTTTCAATTCATTGTTTTTAAATGCGTCTCTAAGTTTTCCAATAAAATACAAGACCTAATTATATCTTTGATCGAGTGTCAATGGTGTTATATCATGTCAATTTATGTTTTTAATTGGTAATGATAAGTGAATTGGGTTTCAAGTATGATACATTGGATTTAGATGGTGTGATGTGGAGAATCAGGTTTTTTTTTCATATGCTCTTGCTCCAGTTTGCCTCTGTTGAATTGTTGTGGTATTCCATTGGTTCTGTTGAAGTCTAAATCCTCTCCTTTCAAAATATCGTTGCTCCGGCTTTTCCTTTCACATTGCTCTATGCTAGATTTGGGGATACATGATCATAATATTCTGGGGAGTTCCTAATTTTTTTATATATATTGCATGCCTTATTTGAGTTAATATATATATTTAGTTATAATATTACAATTACTGTCAATATGTTCTGTTATACAGGTTGCAATACGATTTCGTTAATTTGCTTGAGTCAGCCAATATCTGCCATCTTAACTAGCAGATTTTACTATAGTTATAGGAATATTTCCAATTGGAGATCGTGGACAAAGTTTGTGGTATGTATTTGTGGAAATCTGATTTATTTCAATGTTCATCCTTGTGTTAACTTTACATTTAAGCTGTCCTTTGGTTTGCTTTGTTGGATTTCTTTTTCTTTAATTCAATGAAATAATGGAAGTTTAAAATGGCAATGGGTGGTTTGTACCCGAAATTGTTTAGACTTTTTGAATAGCGATAGAAGATTTTACACTTTTTTATTGCAAACATACAATATACAATGTATTTTAGGGTCAATTCCTTCATACTAATTGGATTTTTACTTTCTCCATATTCGTAGTACATAGAAAGTATTGTTTTCATGAAAAAATTTGACTTCGAGATTTCAACCAAAATACATGTTTGGGGTCCCTAGAATACGTTCTGACGATTTTTGGAACGATATCTGCATCTGTGTGTGTGTGTGTGTGTGCTTGTGGACACTCTAAAGTGAAAACTATTAGCCCTATCAGTACTAAACTTCACATACATACTGTGGTGTGCTGACAGAGTGATTAATTTTTTGGAGCAAATTGTTTAACCGGAAGTTGAGATTTTTTATTCTTGGAAGCAAATTTCCTTTTTTGTGGAAATATCTCAAAAATATGATATTTAGGTATATACTCTTGTTTTAGAAAATGTAATTTTCTATAACTGCTGTATTGAACATATTTTTTATCAATGATTTCTAAGGAGTTATTGGTGAAATACTGATAAACCGGAAGTAGCTGATTATGTACTTTGTGGACACTGTAATATGAAAACTATTTGTTTGATCAATGTCAAATTTCTTACATAGTACTTTGGTTGGTGTCGTTGGAGTTGATTAGTTTCTGGTTTAAATGGGTTAGCTGGAAGTCGAGCCCTACTTATCGAGGCTCGTTTCTGATTTTTGCAAAATATCTGCATTAATCTGATACTTAGGTATATACAATTATTTATAAGAGTTTTAGAGAATGCAATTAAATATAACATTTTGTGTGAAAGATTTCTTTGTATAACTGATTATTTTGGAGTTATTCATGAAATACTGATCAATGGGAAGTTGCTGATTATCTACTTAAGGAAAAATATGAGACCTAAGTTTTAAAATTTTCATCAGTTATTTATTAATATTATTCTTTTTCAGGTGCGTAATTGCTATTCTTTATTGGCAATGCATTCATTTCCAATAGAACTTCCTATGGAAATATAATAGGTTCATAGAAATTCATTGAAATATATTCTTTGTGTATCCAGTCCTTGGGAGCATAGAGTATGCCTAGCTAGTTTGGTTTGAGTACATTAATCTTTTAACGCAAGCTCCGCACTGCTTTGGGCACAAGGTTATGGGTCAACGATTTAGTAGTTGTTTTTCCACATGCCATTTTGGGAACTTTGTGTGCAAGGGCAAGTGTGGTCTCGTCCGACTGTGCATCATCGTCCACTTCCATGGCCTCATGGAGGCACTTGTAACACAAAGTGGTGTATCAGAAATGACTTTGTGATGATTACAAATTAAAGTTATATCTGTTAATCCATCTCCTATCTATTACATATGGATGTTTCTCAAATTATACCTAATTATACATTCACTGACACATAGATTCATAGGGGATTAAAATTTTAACCATATTTCATAAGTGTCACTGACTTGAAATTTTTTCAACGTACTGGCCATAACGTTTAACCACCAAGAAAAATACGATTTTTAGCTTCAGTGTCATGTGTTTGATGCTGATTACTATGGAAAAGCAGTGGATATTGGTTACTAATGATCCGGAAAGGTAAGCAAATTTCTATATAGTCAATGAACGTGTAATAACTAAACTAAAATAGCTTTATGGTAAAACTTAATCCAAAGTTTGAAAATTATAATAAATATTTGAGTGCATTCGAAGCTTTATTCACAGCAGAGATACAATTACCATAGACGGCATTAAAAAGAGATGGTAAACAAAAGCAAACACCTCCTAGGAGCACGCAGATGAAGATCGTAAGTTTGCATTAGTTGAGGTCAACTTAATGTGGAACAAGCAATGCCGTACCAATGTTCTTTGAACGCGAGCAGCTCGGGACAGAGAAATTAGAAATCTTTGGATGTTGTTGGATAGGCAAAGGGAATACTGACTACTTCTTCAGTATATTAACAGGACTTTCGAGGTAATGAATCAACATAGGGTTACAAATTTTAGAGTAAATAGGTTTAAGCCTAGAATACTTTGGAAATATCTAAATAAAATTGCATAAAGTTATTCAATTATTTTAAGGCCATAATGAGCAACTATTGTTTTATAGGTACCCATATGGAGAGGTCTATTGGTCTACTGGTAACTTCAAAAGAGAGCTACCCTAGCAGAATAAAATTCTCACTATGGGAGTGGTGTGATGCCTCCCCCAGGTCGAGAGATTCTGCCCATCGAGTGGGTCTGGGTGACCACGGGGTAGCTCTCAAATGAAACGTACCATTTTCAGAATACAGTTCTCTTCAGGGGAGGTGTAATGCCTCTCCTGTTTGAGAGGTTCTGCCCATGGAAAGAGGGTCTGCGTACCTCATGGTATCACTCAAAAGAAAGCTACCATTGGCAAAATAATAATCTCATCGACGATCAGGATTCCGATTGAGATGTTTTGCCCTTCAAGACTTTCTGGTAGCTATCAAAAGAGAGATACCATTTGCAGATACAATTCTCGTCACCGAGAGGCATTTTGCCTCTCCTGATGGAGAAGTTCTGCCCATTATGGGACTAAAGCTTGAAGATTTCATGTAGAGGGTCTGATCTGACCTCTTATGTTGAGTTAGACGTTTTAATAATGGATGCGCTTTGAAGAAGGCATCTTCTTTAAGATTATCGTTGGATGGACCGATTCCAATGCCTTCCCATTTGGTTATGACAAAATAAGGTATGTTACTTAAGATTTTAGAATATATTTTTTAGGTATTAGTATCTGATTATCATTAGAAAATAATAATTTTTATGATTAACATCTTTTCATTGAATATTAATAGTCTCTTTTCTAACCTTTCAGGAATGGGGTGCTTATAAATACATTATTGATAGGGGTCTACTGGATTACCTACCTTAAAATTTCCACGTAAACCTTCCTGCTGAGAGGTCTGCTGGTCTTCTGGTAACTTCAAAAGAGAGCTACCCTAGCAGAATAAAATTCTCACTATGGAGTGGTGTGATGCTTCCCCCAGGTCGAGAGATTCTGCCCATCGAGTGGGTCTGGGTGACCACGGGGTAGCTCTCAAATGAAACGTACCATTTTCAGAATACAGTTCTCTTCAGGGGAGGTGTAATGCCTCTCCTGTTTGAGAGGTTCTGACCATGGAAAGAGGGTCTGCGTACCTCATGGTATCACTCAATAGAAAGCTACCATTGGCAAAATAATAATCTCATCGACGATCAGGATTCCGATTGAGATGTTTTGCCCTTCAAGACTTTCTGGTAGCTATCAAAAGAGAGATACCATTTGCAGATACAATTCTCGTCACCGAGAGGCATTTTGCCTCTCTTGATGGAGAAGTTCTGCCCATTATGGGACTTAAACTTGAAGATTTCATGTAGAGGGTCTGATCTGACCTCTCATGTTGAGTAGGACGTTTTAATAATCGATGCGCATTGAAGAAGGCATCTTATTTGAGATTATCGTTGGATGCAGTGATTCAAATGCCTTTCCAATTGGTGATGAAAAATATGGTATGTTTTTCTTAAGATTTTAGAATATATTTTTTAAGTCTAGGTATCTGATTATCATTAGAAAATAATACTTTTTATGATTAAAATTTTTTAAATGAATATTCATGGTCTCTTTTCTAACCTTTCAGGAATGGGGAGCTAATAAATACATTATTGATATTGGTTTACTGGTGTACCTACCTTAAAATTTCCTCCTAAATCATCCTGTGGAAGAAAAAAATTGTAAAATGCATAGGAATAGCAGCACATTCTAAATTGCTTTGGCAAGATAAGTCATTCTGTACCTAATGATCTTGACTTAAAAACCATCACCTACTACAAAACTGAGACGTGGTAGAAATCGATGAACCAGATACTACAGGTTAGTTTGGGAAGGTTCGTGCAGGCTCTCCTCGTAATAATCTAAGGTAACTCTTTTACCATTTAAAAGATCCTCATTTCAATATATATTTAGCACTATGCATCCAAAATTGAAATTTCTTTGTTTAATTGCTTTGTAATCGTCTAATGTGATCTAATGCAATTACTTTAATTTAAATTGGCATTTATAATTATAATAAATATATTATGTGTTTGTCCTATTATTCATATATAGAATATGCACTGAATGTTCCTTAAATAATATCAGAAGCTCCACAGTGCTGCAGCTTGAGAGTAAAGTGGAGAATGGTGGAATTGGACCACTACAGTCTACAGTATGGGACAGTTGTTAAGAGAGACACCAAGTTGCGGAGACATTCATTGGAAGAATGTACGAGGCCTTTTGACGGCTCCTTTTTAGGGCAGGGAAGTATAACCGCAGCCACTGAGTGCTTTAAGGGTAGCTGCAGAGTAAGACAATATTCTATATATTGTTTTCAATTCATTGTTTTTAAATGCGTCTCTAAGTTTTCCAATAAATTGCAAGACCTAATTATATCTTTGATCGAGTGTCAATGGTGTTATATCATGTCAATTTATGTTTTTAATTGGTAGTGATAAGTGAATTGGGTTTCAAGTATGATACAGTGGATTTAGATGGTGTGATGTGGAAAATCAGGTTTTTTTTTCATATGCTCTTGCTCCAGTTTGCCTCTGTTGAATTGTTGTGGTATTCCGTTCGTTCTGTTGAAGTCTAAATCCTCTCCTTTCAAAATATCGTTGCTCCGGCTTTTCCTTTCACATTGCTCTATGCTAGATTTGGGGATACATGATCATAATATTCTGGGGAGTTCCTATTTTTTTTATATATATTGCATGCCTTATTTGAGTTAATATATATATTTAGTTATAATATTACAATTACTGTCAATATGTTCTGTTATACAGGTTGCAATACGATTTCGTTAATTTGCTTGAGTCAGCCAATATCTGCCATCTTAACAAGCAGATTTTACTATAGTTACAGAAATATTTCCAATTGGAGATCGTGGACATAGTTTGTGGGATGTATTTGTGGAAATCTGATTTATTTCAATGTTCATCCTTGTGTTAACTTTACATTTAAGCTGTCCTTTGGTTTGCTTTGTTGGATTTCTTTTTCTTTAATTCAATGAAATAATGGAAGTTTAAAATGGCGATGGGTGGTTTGTACCCGAAATTGTTTAGACTTTTTGAATAGCGATAGAAGATTTTACACTTTTTTTATTGCAAACATACAATATACAATGTATTTTAGGGTCAATTCCTTCATACTAATTGGATTTTTACTTTCTCCATATTCGTAGTACATAGAAAGTATTGTTTTCATGAAAAAATTTGACTTCGAGATTTCAACCAAAATACATGTTTGGGGTCCCTAGAATACGTTCTGACGATTTTTGGAACGATATCTGCATCTGTGTGTGTGTGTGTGTGCTTGTGGACACTCTAAAGTGAAAACTATTAGCCCTATCAGTACTAAACTTCACATACATACTGTGGTGTGCTGACAGAGTGATTAATTTTTTGGAGCAAATTGTTTAACCGGAAGTTGAGATTTTTTATTCTTGGAAGCAAATTTCCTTTTTTGTGGAAATATCTCAAAAATATGATATTTAGGTATATACTCTTGTTTTAGAAAATGTAATTTTCTATAACTGCTGTATTGAACATATTTTTTATCAATGATTTCTAAGGAGTTATTGGTGAAATACTGATAAACCGGAAGTAGCTGATTATGTACTTTGTGGACACTGTAATATGAAAACTATTTGTTTGATCAATGTCAAATTTCTTACATAGTACTTTGGTTGGTGTCGTTGGAGTTGATTAGTTTCTGGTTTAAATGGGTTAGCTGGAAGTCGAGCCCTACTTATCGAGGCTCGTTTCTGATTTTTGCAAAATATCTGCATTAATCTGATACTTAGGTATATACAATTATTTATAAGAGTTTTAGAGAATGCAATTAAATATAACATTTTGTGTGAAAGATTTCTTTGTATAACTGATTATTTTGGAGTTATTCATGAAATACTGATCAATGGGAAGTTGCTGATTATCTACTTAAGGAAAAATATGAGACCTAAGTTTTAAAATTTTCATCAGTTATTTATTAATATTATTCTTTTTCAGGTGCGTAATTGCTATTCTTTATTGGCAATGCATTCATTTCCAATAGAACTTCCTATGGAAATATAATAGGTTCATAGAAATTCATTGAAATATATTCTTTGTGTATCCAGTCCTTGGGAGCATAGAGTATGCCTAGCTAGTTTGGTTTGAGTACATTAATCTTTTAACGCAAGCTCCGCACTGCTTTGGGCACAAGGTTATGGGTCAACGATTTAGTAGTTGTTTTTCCACATGCCATTTTGGGAACTTTGTGTGCAAGGGCAAGTGTGGTCTCGTCCGACTGTGCATCATCGTCCACTTCCATGGCCTCATGGAGGCACTTGTAACACAAAGTGGTGTATCAGAAATGACTTTGTGATGATTACAAATTAAAGTTATATCTGTTAATCCATCTCCTATCTATTACATATGGATGTTTCTCAAATTATACCTAATTATACATTCACTGACACATAGATTCATAGGGGATTAAAATTTTAACCATATTTCATAAGTGTCACTGACTTGAAATTTTTTCAACGTACTGGCCATAACGTTTAACCACCAAGAAAAATACGATTTTTAGCTTCAGTGTCATGTGTTTGATGCTGATTACTATGGAAAAGCAGTGGATATTGGTTACTAATGATCCGGAAAGGTAAGCAAATTTCTATATAGTCAATGAACGTGTAATAACTAAACTAAAATAGCTTTATGGTAAAACTTAATCCAAAGTTTGAAAATTATAATAAATATTTGAGTGCATTCGAAGCTTTATTCACAGCAGAGATACAATTACCATAGACGGCATTAAAAAGAGATGGTAAACAAAAGCAAACACCTCCTAGGAGCACGCAGATGAAGATCGTAAGTTTGCATTAGTTGAGGTCAACTTAATGTGGAACAAGCAATGCCGTACCAATGTTCTTTGAACGCGAGCAGCTCGGGACAGAGAAATTAGAAATCTTTGGATGTTGTTGGATAGGCAAAGGGAATACTGACTACTTCTTCAGTATATTAACAGGACTTTCGAGGTAATGAATCAACATAGGGTTACAAATTTTAGAGTAAATAGGTTTAAGCCTAGAATACTTTGGAAATATCTAAATAAAATTGCATAAAGTTATTCAATTATTTTAAGGCCATCATGAGCAACTATTGTTTTATAGGTACCCATATGGAGAGGTCTATTGGTCTACTGGTAACTTCAAAAGACAGCTACCCTAGCAGAATAAAATTCTCACTATGGGAGTGGTGTGATGCCTCCCCCAGGTCGAGAGATTCTGCCCATCGAGTGGGTCTGGGTGACCACGGGGTAGCTCTCAAATGAAACGTACCATTTTCAGAATACAGTTCTCTTCAGGGGAGGTGTAATGCCTCTCCTGTTTGAGAGGTTCTGCCCATGGAAAGAGGGTCTGCGTACCTCATGGTATCACTCAATAGAAAGCTACCATTGGCAAAATAATAATCTCATCGACGATCAGGATTCCGATTGAGATGTTTTGCCCTTCAAGACTTTCTGGTAGCTATCAAAAGAGAGATACCATTTGCAGATACAATTCTCGTCACCGAGAGGCATTTTGCCTCTCTTGATGGAGAAGTTCTGCCCATTATGGGACTTAAACTTGAAGATTTCATGTAGAGGGTCTGATCTGACCTCTCATGTTGAGTAGGACGTTTTAATAATCGATGCGCATTGAAGAAGGCATCTTATTTGAGATTATCGTTGGATGCAGTGATTCAAATGCCTTTCCAATTGGTGATGAAAAAATATGGTATGTTTTTCTTAAGATTTTAGAATATATTTTTTAAGTCTAGGTATCTGATTATCATTAGAAAATAATACTTTTTATGATTAAAATTTTTTAAATGAATATTCATGGTCTCTTTTCTAACCTTTCAGGAATGGGGAGCTAATAAATACATTATTGATATTGGTTTACTGGTGTACCTACCTTAAAATTTCCTCCTAAACCATCCTGTGGAAGAAAAAAATTGTAAAATGCATAGGAATAGCAGCACATTCTAAATTGCTTTGGCAAGATAAGTCATTCTGTACCTAATGATCTTGACTTAAAAACCATCACCTACTACAAAACTGAGACGTGGTAGAAATCGATGAACCAGATACTACAGGTTAGTTTGGGAAGGTTCGTGCAGGCTCTCCTCGTAATAATCTAAGGTAACTCTTTTACCATTTAAAAGATCCTCATTTCAATATATATTTAGCACTATGCATCCAAAATTGAAATTTCTTTGTTTAATTGCTTTGTAATCGTCTAATGTGATCTAATGCTATTACTTTAATTTAAATTGGCATTTATAATTATATTAAATATATTATGTGTTTGTCCTATTATTCATATATAGAATATGCACTGAATGTTCCTTAAATAATATCAGAAGCTCCAGAGTGCTGCAGCTTGAGAGTAAAGTGGAGAATGGTGGAATTGGACCACTACAGTCTACAGTATGGGACAGTTGTTAAGAGAGACACCAAGTTGCGGAGACATTCATTGGAAGAATGTACGAGGCCTTTTGACGGCTCCTTTTTAGGGCAGGGAAGTATAACCGCAGCCACTGAGTGCTTTAAGGGTAGCTGCAGAGTAAGACAATATTCTATATATTGTTTTCAATTCATTGTTTTTAAATGCGTCTCTAAGTTTTCCAATAAAATGCAAGACCTAATTATATCTTTGATCAAGTGTCAATGGTGTTATATCATGTCAATTTATGTTTTTAATTGGTAATGATAAGTGAATTGGGTTTCAAGTATGATACAGTGGATTTAGATGGTGTGATGTGGAAAATCAGGTTTTTTTTTTCATATGCTCTTGCTCCAGTTTGCCTCTGTTGAATTGTTGTGGTATTCCGTTCGTTCTGTTGAAGTCTAAATCCTCGCCTTTCAAAATATCGTTGCTCCGGCTTTTCCTTTCACATTGCTCTATGCTAGATTTGGGGATACATGATCATAATATTCTGGGGAGTTCCTAATTTTTTTATATATATTGCATGCCTTATTTGAGTTAATATATATATTTAGTTATAATATTACAATTACTGTCAATATGTTCTGTTATACAGGTTGCAATACGATTTCGTTAATTTGCTTGAGTCAGCCAATATCTGCCATCTTAACTAGCAGATTTTACTATAGTTATAGGAATATTTCCAATTGGAGATCGTGGACAAAGTTTGTGGTATGTATTTGTGGAAATCTGATTTATTTCAATGTTCATCCTTGTGTTAACTTTACATTTAAGCTGTCCTTTGGTTTGCTTTGTTGGATTTCTTTTTCTTTAATTCAATGAAATAATGGAAGTTTAAAATGGCAATGGGTGGTTTGTACCCGAAATTGTTTAGACTTTTTGAATAGCGATAGAAGATTTTACACTTTTTTTATTGCAAACATACAATATACAATGTATTTTAGGGTCAATTCCTTCATACTAATTGGATTTTTACTTTCTCCATATTCGTAGTACATAGAAAGTATTGTTTTCATGAAAAAATTTGACTTCGAGATTTCAACCAAAATACATGTTTGGGGTCCCTAGAATACGTTCTGACGATTTTTGGAACGATATCTGCATCTGTGTGTGTGTGTGTGTGTGCTTGTGGACACTCTAAAGTGAAAACTATTAGCCCTATCAGTACTAAACTTCACATACATACTGTGGTGTGCTGACAGAGTGATTAATTTTTTGGAGCAAATTGTTTAACCGGAAGTTGAGATTTTTTATTCTTGGAAGCAAATTTCCTTTTTTGTGGAAATATCTCAAAAATATGATATTTAGGTATATACTCTTGTTTTAGAAAATGTAATTTTCTATAACTGCTGTATTGAACATATTTTTTATCAATGATTTCTAAGGAGTTATTGGTGAAATACTGATAAACCGGAAGTAGCTGATTATGTACTTTGTGGACACTGTAATATGAAAACTATTTGTTTGATCAATGTCAAATTTCTTACATAGTACTTTGGTTGGTGTCGTTGGAGTTGATTAGTTTCTGGTTTAAATGGGTTAGCTGGAAGTCGAGCCCTACTTATCGAGGCTCGTTTCTGATTTTTGCAAAATATCTGCATTAATCTGATACTTAGGTATATACAATTATTTATAAGAGTTTTAGAGAATGCAATTAAATATAACATTTTGTGTGAAAGATTTCTTTGTATAACTGATTATTTTGGAGTTATTCATGAAATACTGATCAATGGGAAGTTGCTGATTATCTACTTAAGGAAAAATATGAGACCTAAGTTTTAAAATTTTCATCAGTTATTTATTAATATTATTCTTTTTCAGGTGCGTAATTGCTATTCTTTATTGGCAATGCATTCATTTCCAATAGAACTTCCTATGGAAATATAATAGGTTCATAGAAATTCATTGAAATATATTCTTTGTGTATCCAGTCCTTGGGAGCATATAGTATGCCTAGCTAGTTTGGTTTGAGTACATTAATCTTTTAACGCAAGCTCCGCACTGCTTTGGGCACAAGGTTATGGGTCAACGATTTAGTAGTTGTTTTTCCACATGCCATTTTGGGAACTTTGTGTGCAAGGGCAAGTGTGGTCTCGTCCGACTGTGCATCATCGTCCACTTCCATGGCCTCATGGAGGCACTTGTAACACAAAGTGGTGTATCAGAAATGACTTTGTGATGATTACAAATTAAAGTTATATCTGTTAATCCATCTCCTATCTATTACATATGGATGTTTCTCAAATTATACCTAATTATACATTCACTGACACATAGATTCATAGGGGATTAAAATTTTAACCATATTTCATAAGTGTCACTGACTTGAAATTTTTTCAACGTACTGGCCATAACGTTTAACCACCAAGAAAAATACGATTTTTAGCTTCAGTGTCATGTGTTTGATGCTGATTACTATGGAAAAGCAGTGGATATTGGTTACTAATGATCCGGAAAGGTAAGCAAATTTCTATATAGTCAATGAACGTGTAATAACTAAACTAAAATAGCTTTATGGTAAAACTTAATCCAAAGTTTGAAAATTATAATAAATATTTGAGTGCATTCGAAGCTTTATTCACAGCAGAGATACAATTACCATAGACGGCATTAAAAAGAGATGGTAAACAAAAGCAAACACCTCCTAGGAGCACGCAGATGAAGATCGTAAGTTTGCATTAGTTGAGGTCAACTTAATGTGGAACAAGCAATGCCGAATGTTCTTTGAACGCGAGCAGCTCGGGACAGAGAAATTAGAAATCTTTGGATGTTGTTGGATAGGCAAAGGGAATACTGACTACTTCTTCAGTATATTAACAGGACTTTCGAGGTAATGAATCAACATAGGGTTACAAATTTTAGAGTAAATAGGTTTAAGCCTAGAATACTTTGGAAATATCTAAATAAAATTGCATAAAGTTATTCAATTATTTTAAGGCCATAATGAGCAACTATTGTTTTATAGGTACCCATATGGAGAGGTCTATTGGTCTACTGGTAACTTCAAAAGAGAGCTACCCTAGCAGAATAAAATTCTCACTATGGGAGTGGTGTGATGCCTCCCCCAGGTCGAGAGATTCTGCCCATCGAGTGGGTCTGGGTGACCACGGGGTAGCTCTCAAATGAAACGTACCATTTTCAGAATACAGTTCTCTTCAGGGGAGGTGTAATGCCTCTCCTGTTTGAGAGGTTCTGCCCATGGAAAGAGGGTCTGCGTACCTCATGGTATCACTCAAAAGAAAGCTACCATTGGCAAAATAATAATCTCATCGACGATCAGGATTCCGATTGAGATGTTTTGCCCTTCAAGACTTTCTGGTAGCTATCAAAAGAGAGATACCATTTGCAGATACAATTCTCGTCACCGAGAGGCATTTTGCCTCTCCTGATGGAGAAGTTCTGCCCATTATGGGACTAAAACTTGAAGATTTCATGTAGAGGGTCTGATCTGACCTCTTATGTTGAGTTAGACGTTTTAATAATGGATGCGCTTTGAAGAAGGCATCTTCTTTAAGATTATCGTTGGATGGACCGATTCCAATGCCTTCCCATTTGGTTATGACAAAATAAGGTATGTTACTTAAGATTTTAGAATATATTTTTTAGGTATTAGTATCTGATTATCATTAGAAAATAATAATTTTTATGATTAACATCTTTTCATTGAATATTAATAGTCTCTTTTCTAACCTTTCAGGAATGGGGTGCTTATAAATACATTATTGATAGGGGTCTACTGGATTACCTACCTTAAAATTTCCACGTAAACCTTCCTGCTGAGAGGTCTGCTGGTCTTCTGGTAACTTCAAAAGAGAGCTACCCTAGCAGAATAAAATTCTCACTATGGAGTGGTGTGATGCTTCCCCCAGGTCGAGAGATTCTGCCCATCGAGTGGGTCTGGGTGACCACGGGGTAGCTCTCAAATGAAACGTACCATTTTCAGAATACAGTTCTCTTCAGGGGAGGTGTAATGCCTCACCTGTTTGAGAGGTTCTGCCCATGGAAAGAGGGTCTGCGTACCTCATGGTATCACTCAATAGAAAGCTACCATTGGCAAAATAATAATCTCATCGACGATCAGGATTCCGATTGAGATGTTTTGCCCTTCAAGACTTTCTGGTAGCTATCAAAAGAGAGATACCATTTGCAGATACAATTCTCGTCACCGAGAGGCATTTTGCCTCTCTTGATGGAGAAGTTCTGCCCATTATGGGACTTAAACTTGAAGATTTCATGTAGAGGGTCTGATCTGACCTCTCATGTTGAGTAGGACGTTTTAATAATCGATGCGCATTGAAGAAGGCATCTTATTTGAGATTATCGTTGGATGCAGTGATTCAAATGCCTTTCCAATTGGTGATGAAAAAATATGGTATGTTTTTCTTAAGATTTTAGAATATATTTTTTAAGTCTAGGTATCTGATTATCATTAGAATATAATACTTTTTATGATTAAAATTTTTTAAATGAATATTCATGGTCTCTTTTCTAACCTTTCAGGAATGGGGAGCTAATAAATACATTATTGATATTGGTTTACTGGTGTACCTACCTTAAAATTTCCTCCTAAACCATCCTGTGGAAGAAAAAAATTGTAAAATGCATAGGAATAGCAGCACATTCTAAATTGCTTTGGGAAGATAAGTCATTCTGTACCTAATGATCTTGACTTAAAAACCATCACCTACTACAAAACTGAGACGTGGTAGAAATCGATGAACCAGATACTACAGGTTAGTTTGGGAAGGTTCGTGCAGGCTCTCCTCGTAATAATCTAAGGTAACTCTTTTACCATTTAAAAGATCCTCATTTCAATATATATTTAGCACTATGCATCCAAAATTGAAATTTCTTTGTTTAATTGCTTTGTAATCGTCTAATGTGATCTAATGCAATTACTTTAATTTAAATTTGCATTTATAATTATATTAAATATATTATGTGTTTGTCCTATTATTCATATATAGAATATGCACTGAATGTAACTTAAATAATATCAGAAGCTCCACAGTGCTGCAGCTTGAGAGTAAAGTGGAGAATGGTGGAATTGGACCACTACAGTCTACAGTATAGGACAGTTGTTAAGAGAGACACCAAGTTGCGGAGACATTCATTGGAAGAATGTACGAGGCCTTTTGACGGCTCCTTTTTAGGGCAGGGAAGTATAACCGCAGCCACTGAGTGCTTTAAGGGTAGCTGCAGAGTAAGACAATATTCTATATATTGTTTTCAATTCATTGTTTTTAAATGCGTCTCTAAGTTTTCCAATAAATTGCAAGACCTAATTATATCTTTGATCGAGTGTCAATGGTGTTATATCATGTCAATTTATGTTTTTAATTGGTAGTGATAAGTGAATTGGGTTTCAAGTATGATACAGTGGATTTAGATGGTGTGATGTGGAAAATCAGGTTTTTTTTTCATATGCTCTTGCTCCAGTTTGCCTCTGTTGAATTGTTGTGGTATTCCGTTCGTTCTGTTGAAGTCTAAATCCTCTCCTTTCAAAATATCGTTGCTCCGGCTTTTCCTTTCACATTGCTCTATGCTAGATTTGGGGATACATGATCATAATATTCTGGGGAGTTCCTATTTTTTTTATATATATTGCATGCCTTATTTGAGTTAATATATATATTTAGTTATAATATTACAATTACTGTCAATATGTTCTGTTATACAGGTTGCAATACGATTTCGTTAATTTGCTTGAGTCAGCCAATATCTGCCATCTTAACAAGCAGATTTTACTATAGTTACAGAAATATTTCCAATTGGAGATCGTGGACATAGTTTGTGGGATGTATTTGTGGAAATCTGATTTATTTCAATGTTCATCCTTGTGTTAACTTTACATTTAAGCTGTCCTTTGGTTTGCTTTGTTGGATTTCTTTTTCTTTAATTCAATGAAATAATGGAAGTTTAAAATGGCGATGGGTGGTTTGTACCCGAAATTGTTTAGACTCTTTGAATAGCGATAGAAGATTTTACACTTTTTTTATTGCAAACCTACAATATACAATGTATTTTAGGGTCAATTCCTTCATACTAATTGGATTTTTACTTTCTCCATATTCGTAGTACATAGAAAGTATTGTTTTCATGAAAAAATTTGACTTCGAGATTTCAACCAAAATACATGTTTGGGGTCCCTAGAATACGTTCTGACGATTTTTGGAACGATATCTGCATCTGTGTGTGTGTGTGTGTGCTTGTGGACACTCTAAAGTGAAAACTATTAGCCCTATCAGTACTAAACTTCACATACATACTGTGGTGTGCTGACAGAGTGATTAATTTTTTGGAGCAAATTGTTTAACCGGAAGTTGAGATTTTTTATTCTTGGAAGCAAATTTCCTTTTTTGTGGAAATATCTCAAAAATATGATATTTAGGTATATACTCTTGTTTTAGAAAATGTAATTTTCTATAACTGCTGTATTGAACATATTTTTTATCAATGATTTCTAAGGAGTTATTGGTGAAATACTGATAAACCGGAAGTAGCTGATTATGTACTTTGTGGACACTGTAATATGAAAACTATTTGTTTGATCAATGTCAAATTTCTTACATAGTACTTTGGTTGGTGTCGTTGGAGTTGATTAGTTTCTGGTTTAAATGGGTTAGCTGGAAGTCGAGCCCTACTTATCGAGGCTCGTTTCTGATTTTTGCAAAATATCTGCATTAATCTGATACTTAGGTATATACAATTATTTATAAGAGTTTTAGAGAATGCAATTAAATATAACATTTTGTGTGAAAGATTTCTTTGTATAACTGATTATTTTGGAGTTATTCATGAAATACTGATCAATGGGAAGTTGCTGATTATCTACTTAAGGAAAAATATGAGACCTAAGTTTTAAAATTTTCATCAGTTATTTATTAATATTATTCTTTTTCAGGTGCGTAATTGCTATTCTTTATTGGCAATGCATTCATTTCCAATAGAACTTCCTATGGAAATATAATAGGTTCATAGAAATTCATTGAAATATATTCTTTGTGTATCCAGTCCTTGGGAGCATAGAGTATGCCTAGCTAGTTTGGTTTGAGTACATTAATCTTTTAACGCAAGCTCCGCACTGCTTTGGGCACAAGGTTATGGGTCAACGATTTAGTAGTTGTTTTTCCACATGCCATTTTGGGAACTTTGTGTGCAAGGGCAAGTGTGGTCTCGTCCGACTGTGCATCATCGTCCACTTCCATGGCCTCATGGAGGCACTTGTAACACAAAGTGGTGTATCAGAAATGACTTTGTGATGATTACAAATTAAAGTTATATCTGTTAATCCATCTCCTATCTATTACATATGGATGTTTCTCAAATTATACCTAATTATACATTCACTGACACATAGATTCATAGGGGATTAAAATTTTAACCATATTTCATAAGTGTCACTGACTTGAAATTTTTTCAACGTACTGGCCATAACGTTTAACCACCAAGAAAAATACGATTTTTAGCTTCAGTGTCATGTGTTTGATGCTGATTACTATGGAAAAGCAGTGGATATTGGTTACTAATGATCCGGAAAGGTAAGCAAATTTCTATATAGTCAATGAACGTGTAATAACTAAACTAAAATAGCTTTATGGTAAAACTTAATCCAAAGTTTGAAAATTATAATAAATATTTGAGTGCATTCGAAGCTTTATTCACAGCAGAGATACAATTACCATAGACGGCATTAAAAAGAGATGGTAAACAAAAGCAAACACCTCCTAGGAGCACGCAGATGAAGATCGTAAGTTTGCATTAGTTGAGGTCAACTTAATGTGGAACAAGCAATGCCGTACCAATGTTCTTTGAACGCGAGCAGCTCGGGACAGAGAAATTAGAAATCTTTGGATGTTGTTGGATAGGCAAAGGGAATACTGACTACTTCTTCAGTATATTAACAGGACTTTCGAGGTAATGAATCAACATAGGGTTACAAATTTTAGAGTAAATAGGTTTAAGCCTAGAATACTTTGGAAATATCTAAATAAAATTGCATAAAGTTATTCAATTATTTTAAGGCCATAATGAGCAACTATTGTTTTATAGGTACCCATATGGAGAGGTCTATTGGTCTACTGGTAACTTCAAAAGAGAGCTACCCTAGCAGAATAAAATTCTCACTATGGGAGTGGTGTGATGCCTCCCCCAGGTCGAGAGATTCTGCCCATCGAGTGGGTCTGGGTGACCACGGGGTAGCTCTCAAATGAAACGTACCATTTTCAGAATACAGTTCTCTTCAGGGGAGGTGTAATGCCTCTCCTGTTTGAGAGGTTCTGCCCATGGAAAGAGGGTCTGCGTACCTCATGGTATCACTCAAAAGAAAGCTACCATTGGCAAAATAATAATCTCATCGACGATCAGGATTCCGATTGAGATGTTTTGCCCTTCAAGACTTTCTGGTAGCTATCAAAAGAGAGATACCATTTGCAGATACAATTCTCGTCACCGAGAGGCATTTTGCCTCTCCTGATGGAGAAGTTCTGCCCATTATGGGACTAAAACTTGAAGATTTCATGTAGAGGGTCTGATCTGACCTCTCATGTTGAGTTAGACGTTTTAATAATGGATGCGCTTTGAAGAAGGCATCTTCTTTAAGATTATCGTTGGATGGACCGATTCCAATGCCTTCCCATTTGGTTATGACAAAATAAGGTATGTTACTTAAGATTTTAGAATATATTTTTTAGGTATTAGTATCTGATTATCATTAGAAAATAATAATTTTTATGATTAAAATTTTTTAAATGAATATTCATGGTCTCTTTTCTAACCTTTCAGGAATGGGGAGCTAATAAATACATTATTGATATTGGTTTACTGGTGTACCTACCTTAAAATTTCCTCCTAAACCATCCTGTGGAAGAAAAAAATTGTAAAATGCATAGGAATAGCAGCACATTCTAAATTGCTTTGGCAAGATAAGTCATTCTGTACCTAATGATCTTGACTTAAAAACCATCACCTACTATAAAACTGAGACGTGGTAGAAATCGATGAACCAGATACTACAGGTTAGTTTGGGAAGGTTCGTGCAGGCTCTCCTCGTAATAATCTAAGGTAACTCTTTTACCATTTAAAAGATCCTCATTTCAATATATATTTAGCACTATGCATCCAAAATTGAAATTTCTTTGTTTAATTGCTTTGTAATCGTCTAATGTGATCTAATGCAATTACTTTAATTTAAATTGGCATTTATAATTATATTAAATATATTATGTGTTTGTCCTATTATTCATATATAGAATATGCACTGAATGTTCCTTAAATAATATCAGAAGCTCCACAGTGCTGCAGCTTGAGAGTAAAGTGGAGAATGGTGGAATTGGACCACTACAGTCTACAGTATGGGACAGTTGTTAAGAGAGACACCAAGTTGCGGAGACATTCATTGGAAGAATGTACGAGGCCTTTTGACGGCTCCTTTTTAGGGCAGGGAAGTATAACCGCAGCCACTGAGTCCTTTAAGGGTAGCTGCAGAGTAAGACAATATTCTATATATTGTTTTCAATTCATTGTTTTTAAATGCGTCTCTAAGTTTTCCAATAAATTGCAAGACCTAATTATATCTTTGATCGAGTGTCAATGGTGTTATATCATGTCAATTTATGTTTTTAATTGGTAGTGATAAGTGAATTGGGTTTCAAGTATGATACAGTGGATTTAGATGGTGTGATGTGGAAAATCAGGTTTTTTTTTCATATGCTCTTGCTCCAGTTTGCCTCTGTTGAATTGTTGTGGTATTCCGTTCGTTCTGTTGAAGTCTAAATCCTCTCCTTTCAAAATATCGTTGCTCCGGCTTTTCCTTTCACATTGCTCTATGCTAGATTTGGGGATACATGATCATAATATTCTGGGGAGTTCCTATTTTTTTTTATATATATTGCATGCCTTATTTGAGTTAATATATATATTTAGTTATAATATTACAATTACTGTCAATATGTTCTGTTATACAGGTTGCAATACGATTTCGTTAATTTGCTTGAGTCAGCCAATATCTGCCATCTTAACAAGCAGATTTTACTATAGTTACAGAAATATTTCCAATTGGAGATCGTGGACATAGTTTGTGGGATGTATTTGTGGAAATCTGATTTATTTCAATGTTCATCCTTGTGTTAACTTTACATTTAAGCTGTCCTTTGGTTTGCTTTGTTGGATTTCTTTTTCTTTAATTCAATGAAATAATGGAAGTTTAAAATGGCGATGGGTGGTTTGTACCCGAAATTGTTTAGACTTTTTGAATAGCGATAGAAGATTTTACACTTTTTTTATTGCAAACATACAATATACAATGTATTTTAGGGTCAATTCCTTCATACTAATTGGATTTTTACTTTCTCCATATTCGTAGTACATAGAAAGTATTGTTTTCATGAAAAAATTTGACTTCGAGATTTCAACCAAAATACATGTTTGGGGTCCCTAGAATACGTTCTGACGATTTTTGGAACGATATCTGCATCTGTGTGTGTGTGTGTGTGCTTGTGGACACTCTAAAGTGAAAACTATTAGCCCTATCAGTACTAAACTTCACATACATACTGTGGTGTGCTGACAGAGTGATTAATTTTTTGGAGCAAATTGTTTAAACGGAAGTTGAGATTTTTTATTCTTGGAAGAAAATTTCCTTTTTTGTGGAAATATCTCAAAAATATGATATTTAGGTATATACTCTTGTTTTAGAAAATGTAATTTTCTATAACTGCTGTATTGAACATATTTTTTATCAATGATTTCTAAGGAGTTATTGGTGAAATACTGATAAACCGGAAGTAGCTGATTATGTACTTTGTGGACACTGTAATATGAAAACTATTTGTTTGATCAATGTCAAATTTCTTACATAGTACTTTGGTTGGTGTCGTTGGAGTTGATTAGTTTCTGGTTTAAATGGGTTAGCTGGAAGTCGAGCCCTACTTATCGAGGCTCGTTTCTGATTTTTGCAAAATATCTGCATTAATCTGATACTTAGGTATATACAATTATTTATAAGAGTTTTAGAGAATGCAATTAAATATAACATTTTGTGTGAAAGATTTCTTTGTATAACTGATTATTTTGGAGTTATTCATGAAATACTGATCAATGGGAAGTTGCTGATTATCTACTTAAGGAAAAATATGAGACCTAAGTTTTAAAATTTTCATCAGTTATTTATTAATATTATTCTTTTTCAGGTGCGTAATTGCTATTCTTTATTGGCAATGCATTCATTTCCAATAGAACTTCCTATGGAAATATAATAGGTTCATAGAAATTCATTGAAATATATTCTTTGTGTATCCAGTCCTTGGGAGCATAGAGTATGCCTAGCTAGTTTGGTTTGAGTACATTAATCTTTTAACGCAAGCTCCGCACTGCTTTGGGCACAAGGTTATGGGTCAACGATTTAGTAGTTGTTTTTCCACATGCCATTTTGGGAACTTTGTGTGCAAGGGCAAGTGTGGTCTCGTCCGACTGTGCATCATCGTCCACTTCCATGGCCTCATGGAGGCACTTGTAACACAAAGTGGTGTATCAGAAATGACTTTGTGATGATTACAAATTAAAGTTATATCTGTTAATCCATCTCCTATCTATTACATATGGATGTTTCTCAAATTATACCTAATTATACATTCACTGACACATAGATTCATAGGGGATTAAAATTTTAACCATATTTCATAAGTGTCACTGACTTGAAATTTTTTCAACGTACTGGCCATAACGTTTAACCACCAAGAAAAATACGATTTTTAGCTTCAGTGTCATGTGTTTGATGCTGATTACTATGGAAAAGCAGTGGATATTGGTTACTAATGATCCGGAAAGGTAAGCAAATTTCTATATAGTCAATGAACGTGTAATAACTAAACTAAAATAGCTTTATGGTAAAACTTAATCCAAAGTTTGAAAATTATAATAAATATTTGAGTGCATTCGAAGCTTTATTCACAGCAGAGATACAATTACCATAGACGGCATTAAAAAGAGATGGTAAACAAAAGCAAACACCTCCTAGGAGCACGCAGATGAAGATCGTAAGTTTGCATTAGTTGAGGTCAACTTAATGTGGAACAAGCAATGCCGAATGTTCTTTGAACGCGAGCAGCTCGGGACAGAGAAATTAGAAATCTTTGGATGTTGTTGGATAGGCAAAGGGAATACTGACTACTTCTTCAGTATATTAACAGGACTTTCGAGGTAATGAATCAACATAGGGTTACAAATTTTAGAGTAAATAGGTTTAAGCCTAGAATACTTTGGAAATATCTAAATAAAATTGCATAAAGTTATTCAATTATTTTAAGGCCATAATGAGCAACTATTGTTTTATAGGTACCCATATGGAGAGGTCTATTGGTCTACTGGTAACTTCAAAAGACAGCTACCCTAGCAGAATAAAATTCTCACTATGGGAGTGGTGTGATGCCTCCCCCAGGTCGAGAGATTCTGCCCATCGAGTGGGTCTGGGTGACCACGGGGTAGCTCTCAAATGAAACGTACCATTTTCAGAATACAGTTCTCTTCAGGAGAGGTGTAATGCCTCTCCTGTTTGAGAGGTTCTGCCCATGGAAAGAGGGTCTGCGTACCTCATGGTATCACTCAATAGAAAGCTACCATTGGCAAAATAATAATCTCATCGACGATCAGGATTCCGATTGAGATGTTTTGCCCTTCAAGACTTTCTGGTAGCTATCAAAAGAGAGATACCATTTGCAGATACAATTCTCGTCACCGAGAGGCATTTTGCCTCTCTTGATGGAGAAGTTCTGCCCATTATGGGACTTAAACTTGAAGATTTCATGTAGAGGGTCTGATCTGACCTCTCATGTTGAGTAGGACGTTTTAATAATCGATGCGCATTGAAGAAGGCATCTTATTTGAGATTATCGTTGGATGCAGTGATTCAAATGCCTTTCCAATTGGTGATGAAAAAATATGGTATGTTTTTCTTAAGATTTTAGAATATATTTTTTAAGTCTAGGTATCTGATTATCATTAGAAAATAATACTTTTTATGATTAAAATTTTTTAAATGAATATTCATGGTCTCTTTTCTAACCTTTCAGGAATGGGGAGCTAATAAATACATTATTGATATTGGTTTACTGGTGTACCTACCTTAAAATTTCCTCCTAAACCATCCTGGGGAAGAAAAAAATTGTAAAATGCATAGGAATAGCAGCACATTCTAAATTGCTTTGGCAAGATAAGTCATTCTGTACCTAATGATCTTGACTTAAAAACCATCACCTACTACAAAACTGAGACGTGGTAGAAATCGATGAACCAGATACTACAGGTTAGTTTGGGAAGGTTCGTGCAGGCTCTCCTCGTAATAATCTAAGGTAACTCTTTTACCATTTAAAAGATCCTCATTTCAATATATATTTAGCACTATGCATCCAAAATTGAAATTTCTTTGTTTAATTGCTTTGTAATCGTCTAATGTGATCTAATGCAATTACTTTAATTTAAATTGGCATTTATAATTATATTAAATATATTATGTGTTTGTCCTATTATTCATATATAGAATATGCACTGAATGTTCCTTAAATAATATCAGAAGCTCCACAGTGCTGCAGCTTGAGAGTAAAGTGGAGAATGGTGGAATTGGACCACTACAGTCTACAGTATGGGACAGTTGTTAAGAGAGACACCAAGTTGCGGAGACATTCATTGGAAGAATGTACGAGGCCTTTTGACGGCTCCTTTTTAGGGCAGGGAAGTATAACCGCAGCCACTGAGTGCTTTAAGGGTAGCTGCAGAGTAAGACAATATTCTATATATTGTTTTCAATTCATTGTTTTTAAATGCGTCTCTAAGTTTTCCAATAAATTGCAAGACCTAATTATATCTTTGATCGAGTGTCAATGGTGTTATATCATGTCAATTTATGTTTTTAATTGGTAGTGATAAGTGAATTGGGTTTCAAGTATGATACAGTGGATTTAGATGGTGTGATGTGGAAAATCAGGTTTTTTTTTCATATGCTCTTGCTCCAGTTTGCCTCTGTTGAATTGTTGTGGTATTCCGTTCGTTCTGTTGAAGTCTAAATCCTCTCCTTTCAAAATATCGTTGCTCCGGCTTTTCCTTTCACATTGCTCTATGCTAGATTTGGGGATACATGATCATAATATTCTGGGGAGTTCCTATTTTTTTTATATATATTGCATGCCTTATTTGAGTTAATATATATATTTAGTTATAATATTACAATTACTGTCAATATGTTCTGTTATACAGGTTGCAGTACGATTTCGTTAATTTGCTTGAGTCAGCCAATATCTGCCATCTTAACAAGCAGATTTTACTATAGTTACAGAAATATTTCCAATTGGAGATCGTGGACATAGTTTGTGGGATGTATTTGTGGAAATCTGATTTATTTCAATGTTCATCCTTGTGTTAACTTTACATTTAAGCTGTCCTTTGGTTTGCTTTGTTGGATTTCTTTTTCTTTAATTCAATGAAATAATGGAAGTTTAAAATGGCAATGGGTGGTTTGTACCCGAAATTGTTTAGACTCTTTGAATAGCGATAGAAGATTTTACACTTTTTTTATTGCAAACCTACAATATACAATGTATTTTAGGGTCAATTCCTTCATACTAATTGGATTTTTACTTTCTCCATATTCGTAGTACATAGAAAGTATTGTTTTCATGAAAAAATTTGACTTCGAGATTTCAACCAAAATACATGTTTGGGGTCCCTAGAATACGTTCTGACGATTTTTGGAACGATATCTGCATCTGTGTGTGTGTGTGTGTGCTTGTGGACACTCTAAAGTGAAAACTATTAGCCCTATCAGTACTAAACTTCACATACATACTGTGGTGTGCTGACAGAGTGATTAATTTTTTGGAGCAAATTGTTTAAACGGAAGTTGAGATTTTTTATTCTTGGAAGCAAATTTCCTTTTTTGTGGAAATATCTCAAAAATATGATATTTAGGTATATACTCTTGTTTTAGAAAATGTAATTTTCTATAACTGCTGTATTGAACATATTTTTTATCAATGATTTCTAAGGAGTTATTGGTGAAATACTGATAAACCGGAAGTAGCTGATTATGTACTTTGTGGACACTGTAATATGAAAACTATTTGTTTGATCAATGTCAAATTTCTTACATAGTACTTTGGTTGGTGTCGTTGGAGTTGATTAGTTTCTGGTTTAAATGGGTTAGCTGGAAGTCGAGCCCTACTTATCGAGGCTCGTTTCTGATTTTTGCAAAATATCTGCATTAATCTGATACTTAGGTATATACAATTATTTATAAGAGTTTTAGAGAATGCAATTAAATATAACATTTTGTGTGAAAGATTTCTTTGTATAACTGATTATTTTGGAGTTATTCATGAAATACTGATCAATGGGAAGTTGCTGATTATCTACTTAAGGAAAAATATGAGACCTAAGTTTTAAAATTTTCATCAGTTATTTATTAATATTATTCTTTTTCAGGTGCGTAATTGCTATTCTTTATTGGCAATGCATTCATTTCCAATAGAACTTCCTATGGAAATATAATAGGTTCATAGAAATTCATTGAAATATATTCTTTGTGTATCCAGTCCTTGGGAGCATAGAGTATGCCTAGCTAGTTTGGTTTGAGTACATTAATCTTTTAACGCAAGCTCCGCACTGCTTTGGGCACAAGGTTATGGGTCAACGATTTAGTAGTTGTTTTTCCACATGCCATTTTGGGAACTTTGTGTGCAAGGGCAAGTGTGGTCTCGTCCGACTGTGCATCATCGTCCACTTCCATGGCCTCATGGAGGCACTTGTAACACAAAGTGGTGTATCAGAAATGACTTTGTGATGATTACAAATTAAAGTTATATCTGTTAATCCATCTCCTATCTATTACATATGGATGTTTCTCAAATTATACCTAATTATACATTCACTGACACATAGATTCATAGGGGATTAAAATTTTAACCATATTTCATAAGTGTCACTGACTTGAAATTTTTTCAACGTACTGGCCATAACGTTTAACCACCAAGAAAAATACGATTTTTAGCTTCAGTGTCATGTGTTTGATGCTGATTACTATGGAAAAGCAGTGGATATTGGTTACTAATGATCCGGAAAGGTAAGCAAATTTCTATATAGTCAATGAACGTGTAATAACTAAACTAAAATAGCTTTATGGTAAAACTTAATCCAAAGTTTGAAAATTATAATAAATATTTGAGTGCATTCGAAGCTTTATTCACAGCAGAGATACAATTACCATAGACGGCATTAAAAAGAGATGGTAAACAAAAGCAAACACCTCCTAGGAGCACGCAGATGAAGATCGTAAGTTTGCATTAGTTGAGGTCAACTTAATGTGGAACAAGCAATGCCGTACCAATGTTCTTTGAACGCGAGCAGCTCGGGACAGAGAAATTAGAAATCTTTGGATGTTGTTGGATAGGCAAAGGGAATACTGACTACTTCTTCAGTATATTAACAGGACTTTCGAGGTAATGAATCAACATAGGGTTACAAATTTTAGAGTAAATAGGTTTAAGCCTAGAATACTTTGGAAATATCTAAATAAAATTGCATAAAGTTATTCAATTATTTTAAGGCCATAATGAGCAACTATTGTTTTATAGGTACCCATATGGAGAGGTCTATTGGTCTACTGGTAACTTCAAAAGAGAGCTACCCTAGCAGAATAAAATTCTCACTATGGGAGTGGTGTGATGCCTCCCCCAGGTCGAGAGATTCTGCCCATCGAGTGGGTCTGGGTGACCACGGGGTAGCTCTCAAATGAAACGTACCATTTTCAGAATACAGTTCTCTTCAGGGGAGGTGTAATGCCTCTCCTGTTTGAGAGGTTCTGCCCATGGAAAGAGGGTCTGCGTACCTCATGGTATCACTCAAAAGGAAGCTACCATTGGCAAAATAATAATCTCATCGACGATCAGGATTCCGATTGAGATGTTTTGCCCTTCAAGACTTTCTGGTAGCTATCAAAAGAGAGATACCATTTGCAGATACAATTCTCGTCACCGAGAGGCATTTTGCCTCTCCTGATGGAGAAGTTCTGCCCATTATGGGACTAAAACTTGAAGATTTCATGTAGAGGGTCTGATCTGACCTCTTATGTTGAGTTAGACGTTTTAATAATGGATGCGCTTTGAAGAAGGCATCTTCTTTAAGATTATCGTTGGATGGACCGATTCCAATGCCTTCCCATTTGGTTATGACAAAATAAGGTATGTTACTTAAGATTTTAGAATATATTTTTTAGGTATTAGTATCTGATTATCATTAGAAAATAATAATTTTTATGATTAACATCTTTTCATTGAATATTAATAGTCTCTTTTCTAACCTTTCAGGAATGGGGTGCTTATAAATACATTATTGATAGGGGTCTACTGGATTACCTACCTTAAAATTTCCACGTAAACCTTCCTGCTGAGAGGTCTGCTGGTCTTCTGGTAACTTCAAAAGAGAGCTACCCTAGCAGAATAAAATTCTCACTATGGAGTGGTGTGATGCTTCCCCCAGGTCGAGAGATTCTGCCCATCGAGTGGGTCTGGGTGACCACGGGGTAGCTCTCAAATGAAACGTACCATTTTCAGAATACAGTTCTCTTCAGGGGAGGTGTAATGCCTCTCCTGTTTGAGAGGTTCTGCCCATGGAAAGAGGGTCTGCGTACCTCATGGTATCACTCAATAGAAAGCTACCATTGGCAAAATAATAATCTCATCGACGATCAGGATTCCGATTGAGATGTTTTGCCCTTCAAGACTTTCTGGTAGCTATCAAAAGAGAGATACCATTTGCAGATACAATTCTCGTCACCGAGAGGCATTTTGCCTCTCTTGATTGAGAAGTTCTGCCAATTATGGGACTTAAACTTGAAGATTTCATGTAGAGGGTCTGATCTGACCTCTCATGTTGAGTAGGACGTTTTAATAATCGATGCGCATTGAAGAAGGCATCTTATTTGAGATTATCGTTGGATGCAGTGATTCAAATGCCTTTTCAATTGGTGATGAAAAAATATGGTATGTTTTTCTTAAGATTTTAGAATATATTTTTTTAAGTCTAGGTATCTGATTATCATTAGAAAATAATACTTTTTATGATTAAAATTTTTTAAATGAATATTCATGGTCTCTTTTCTAACCTTTCAGGAATGGGGAGCTAATAAATACATTATTGATATTGGTTTACTGGTGTACCTACCTTAAAATTTCCTCCTAAACCATCCTGTGGAAGAAAAAAATTGTAAAATGCGTAGGAATAGCAGCACATTCTAAATTGCTTTGGCAAGATAAGTCATTCTGTACCTAATGATCTTGACTTAAAAACCATCACCTACTACAAAACTGAGACGTGGTAGAAATCGATGAACCAGATACTACAGGTTAGTTTGGGAAGGTTCGTGCAGGCTCTCCTCGTAATAATCTAAGGTAACTCTTTTACCATTTAAAAGATCCTCATTTCAATATATATTTAGCACTATGCATCCAAAATTGAAATTTCTTTGTTTAATTGCTTTGTAATCGTCTAATGTGATCTAATGCAATTACTTTAATTTAAATTGGCATTTATAATTATATTAAATATATTATGTGTTTGTCCTATTATTCATATATAGAATATGCACTGAATGTTCCTTAAATAATATCAGAAGCTCCACAGTGCTGCAGCTTGAGAGTAAAGTGGAGAATGGTGGAATTGGACCACTACAGTCTACAGTATGGGACAGTTGTTAAGAGAGACACCAAGTTGCGGAGACATTCATTGGAAGAATGTACGAGGCCTTTTGACGGCTCCTTTTTAGGGCAGGGAAGTATAACCGCAGCCACTGAGTGCTTTAAGGGTAGCTGCAGAGTAAGACAATATTCTATATATTGTTTTCAATTCATTGTTTTTAAATGCGTCTCTAAGTTTTCCAATAAATTGCAAGACCTAATTATATCTTTGATCGAGTGTCAATGGTGTTATATCATGTCAATTTATGTTTTTAATTGGTAGTGATAAGTGAATTGGGTTTCAAGTATGATACAGTGGATTTAGATGGTGTGATGTGGAAAATCAGGTTTTTTTTTCATATGCTCTTGCTCCAGTTTGCCTCTGTTGAATTGTTGTGGTATTCCGTTCGTTCTGTTGAAGTCTAAATCCTCTCCTTTCAAAATATCGTTGCTCCGGCTTTTCCTTTCACATTGCTCTATGCTAGATTTGGGGATACATGATCATAATATTCTGGGGAGTTCCTATTTTTTTTTATATATATTGCATGCCTTATTTGAGTTAATATATATATTTAGTTATAATATTACAATTACTGTCAATATGTTCTGTTATACAGGTTGCAATACGATTTCGTTAATTTGCTTGAGTCAGCCAATATCTGCCATCTTAACAAGCAGATTTTACTATAGTTACAGAAATATTTCCAATTGGAGATCGTGGACATAGTTTGTGGGATGTATTTGTGGAAATCTGATTTATTTCAATGTTCATCCTTGTGTTAACTTTACATTTAAGCTGTCCTTTGGTTTGCTTTGTTGGATTTCTTTTTCTTTAATTCAATGAAATAATGGAAGTTTAAAATGGCGATGGGTGGTTTGTACCCGAAATTGTTTAGACTTTTTGAATAGCGATAGAAGATTTTACACTTTTTTTATTGCAAACATACAATATACAATGTATTTTAGGGTCAATTCCTTCATACTAATTGGATTTTTACTTTCTCCATATTCGTAGTACATAGAAAGTATTGTTTTCATGAAAAAATTTGACTTCGAGATTTCAACCAAAATACATGTTTGGGGTCCCTAGAATACGTTCTGACGATTTTTGGAACGATATCTGCATCTGTGTGTGTGTGTGTGTGCTTGTGGACACTCTAAAGTGAAAACTATTAGCCCTATCAGTACTAAACTTCACATACATACTGTGGTGTGCTGACAGAGTGATTAATTTTTTGGAGCAAATTGTTTAAACGGAAGTTGAGATTTTTTATTCTTGGAAGCAAATTTCCTTTTTTGTGGAAATATCTCAAAAATATGATATTTAGGTATATACTCTTGTTTTAGAAAATGTAATTTTCTATAACTGCTGTATTGAACATATTTTTTATCAATGATTTCTAAGGAGTTATTGGTGAAATACTGATAAACCGGAAGTAGCTGATTATGTACTTTGTGGACACTGTAATATGAAAACTATTTGTTTGATCAATGTCAAATTTCTTACATAGTACTTTGGTTGGTGTCGTTGGAGTTGATTAGTTTCTGGTTTAAATGGGTTAGCTGGAAGTCGAGCCCTACTTATCGAGGCTCGTTTCTGATTTTTGCAAAATATCTGCATTAATCTGATACTTAGGTATATACAATTATTTATAAGAGTTTTAGAGAATGCAATTAAATATAACATTTTGTGTGAAAGATTTCTTTGTATAACTGATTATTTTGGAGTTATTCATGAAATACTGATCAATGGGAAGTTGCTGATTATCTACTTAAGGAAAAATATGAGACCTAAGTTTTAAAATTTTCATCAGTTATTTATTAATATTATTCTTTTTCAGGTGCGTAATTGCTATTCTTTATTGGCAATGCATTCATTTCCAATAGAACTTCCTATGGAAATATAATAGGTTCATAGAAATTCATTGAAATATATTCTTTGTGTATCCAGTCCTTGGGAGCATAGAGTATGCCTAGCTAGTTTGGTTTGAGTACATTAATCTTTTAACGCAAGCTCCGCACTGCTTTGGGCACAAGGTTATGGGTCAACGATTTAGTAGTTGTTTTTCCACATGCCATTTTGGGAACTTTGTGTGCAAGGGCAAGTGTGGTCTCGTCCGACTGTGCATCATCGTCCACTTCCATGGCCTCATGGAGGCACTTGTAACACAAAGTGGTGTATCAGAAATGACTTTGTGATGATTACAAATTAAAGTTATATCTGTTAATCCATCTCCTATCTATTACATATGGATGTTTCTCAAATTATACCTAATTATACATTCACTGACACATAGATTCATAGGGGATTAAAATTTTAACCATATTTCATGAGTGTCACTGACTTGAAATTTTTTCAACGTACTGGCCATAACGTTTAACCACCAAGAAAAATACGATTTTTAGCTTCAGTGTCATGTGTTTGATGCTGATTACTATGGAAAAGCAGTGGATATTGGTTACTAATGATCCGGAAAGGTAAGCAAATTTCTATATAGTCAATGAACGTGTAATAACTAAACTAAAATAGCTTTATGGTAAAACTTAATCCAAAGTTTGAAAATTATAATAAATATTTGAGTGCATTCGAAGCTTTATTCACAGCAGAGATACAATTACCATAGACGGCATTAAAAAGAGATGGTAAACAAAAGCAAACACCTCCTAGGAGCACGCAGATGAAGATCGTAAGTTTGCATTAGTTGAGGTCAACTTAATGTGGAACAAGCAATGCCGTACCAATGTTCTTTGAACGCGAGCAGCTCGGGACAGAGAAATTAGAAATCTTTGGATGTTGTTGGATAGGCAAAGGGAATACTGACTACTTCTTCAGTATATTAACAGGACTTTCGAGGTAATGAATCAACATAGGGTTACAAATTTTAGAGTAAATAGGTTTAAGCCTAGAATACTTTGGAAATATCTAAATAAAATTGCATAAAGTTATTCAATTATTTTAAGGCCATAATGAGCAACTATTGTTTTATAGGTACCCATATGGAGAGGTCTATTGGTCTACTGGTAACTTCAAAAGACAGCTACCCTAGCAGAATAAAATTCTCACTATGGGAGTGGTGTGATGCCTCCCCCAGGTCGAGAGATTCTGCCCATCGAGTGGGTCTGGGTGACCACGGGGTAGCTCTCAAATGAAACGTACCATTTTCAGAATACAGTTCTCTTCAGGAGAGGTGTAATGCCTCTCCTGTTTGAGAGGTTCTGCCCATGGAAAGAGGGTCTGCGTACCTCATGGTATCACTCAATAGAAAGCTACCATTGGCAAAATAATAATCTCATCGACGATCAGGATTCCGATTGAGATGTTTTGCCCTTCAAGACTTTCTGGTAGCTATCAAAAGAGAGATACCATTTGCAGATACAATTCTCGTCACCGAGAGGCATTTTGCCTCTCTTGATGGAGAAGTTCTGCCCATTATGGGACTTAAACTTGAAGATTTCATGTAGAGGGTCTGATCTGACCTCTCATGTTGAGTAGGACGTTTTAATAATCGATGCGCATTGAAGAAGGCATCTTATTTGAGATTATCGTTGGATGCAGTGATTCAAATGCCTTTCCAATTGGTGATGAAAAAATATGGTATGTTTTTCTTAAGATTTTAGAATATATTTTTTAAGTCTAGGTATCTGATTATCATTAGAAAATAATACTTTTTATGATTAAAATTTTTTAAATGAATATTCATGGTCTCTTTTCTAACCTTTCAGGAATGGGGAGCTAATAAATACATTATTGATATTGGTTTACTGGTGTACCTACCTTAAAATTTCCTCCTAAACCATCCTGGGGAAGAAAAAAATTGTAAAATGCATAGGAATAGCAGCACATTCTAAATTGCTTTGGCAAGATAAGTCATTCTGTACCTAATGATCTTGACTTAAAAACCATCACCTACTACAAAACTGAGACGTGGTAGAAATCGATGAACCAGATACTACAGGTTAGTTTGGGAAGGTTCGTGCAGGCTCTCCTCGTAATAATCTAAGGTAACTCTTTTACCATTTAAAAGATCCTCATTTCAATATATATTTAGCACTATGCATCCAAAATTGAAATTTCTTTGTTTAATTGCTTTGTAATCGTCTAATGTGATCTAATGCAATTACTTTAATTTAAATTGGCATTTATAATTATATTAAATATATTATGTGTTTGTCCTATTATTCATATATAGAATATGCACTGAATGTTCCTTAAATAATATCAGAAGCTCCACAGTGCTGCAGCTTGAGAGTAAAGTGGAGAATGGTGGAATTGGACCACTACAGTCTACAGTATAGGACAGTTGTTAAGAGAGACACCAAGTTGCGGAGACATTCATTGGAAGAATGTACGAGGCCTTTTGACGGCTCCTTTTTAGGGCAGGGAAGTATAACCGCAGCCACTGAGTGCTTTAAGGGTAGCTGCAGAGTAAGACAATATTCTATATATTGTTTTCAATTCATTGTTTTTAAATGCGTCTCTAAGTTTTCCAATAAATTGCAAGACCTAATTATATCTTTGATCGAGTGTCAATGGTGTTATATCATGTCAATTTATGTTTTTAATTGGTAGTGATAAGTGAATTGGGTTTCAAGTATGATACAGTGGATTTAGATGGTGTGATGTGGAAAATCAGGTTTTTTTTTCATATGCTCTTGCTCCAGTTTGCCTCTGTTGAATTGTTGTGGTATTCCGTTCGTTCTGTTGAAGTCTAAATCCTCTCCTTTCAAAATATCGTTGCTCCGGCTTTTCCTTTCACATTGCTCTATGCTAGATTTGGGGATACATGATCATAATATTCTGGGGAGTTCCTATTTTTTTTATATATATTGCATGCCTTATTTGAGTTAATATATATATTTAGTTATAATATTACAATTACTGTCAATATGTTCTGTTATACAGGTTGCAATACGATTTCGTTAATTTGCTTGAGTCAGCCAATATCTGCCATCTTAACAAGCAGATTTTACTATAGTTACAGAAATATTTCCAATTGGAGATCGTGGACATAGTTTGTGGGATGTATTTGTGGAAATCTGATTTATTTCAATGTTCATCCTTGTGTTAACTTTACATTTAAGCTGTCCTTTGGTTTGCTTTGTTGGATTTCTTTTTCTTTAATTCAATGAAATAATGGAAGTTTAAAATGGCAATGGGTGGTTTGTACCCGAAATTGTTTAGACTCTTTGAATAGCGATAGAAGATTTTACACTTTTTTTATTGCAAACCTACAATATACAATGTATTTTAGGGTCAATTCCTTCATACTAATTGGATTTTTACTTTCTCCATATTCGTAGTACATAGAAAGTATTGTTTTCATGAAAAAATTTGACTTCGAGATTTCAACCGAAATACATGTTTTGGGGTCCCTAGAATACGTTCTGACGATTTTTGGAACGATATCTGCATCTGTGTGTGTGTGTGTGTGTGCTTGTGGACACTCTAAAGTGAAAACTATTAGCCCTATCAGTACTAAACTTCACATACATACTGTGGTGTGCTGACAGAGTGATTAATTTTTTGGAGCAAATTGTTTAACCGGAAGTTGAGATTTTTTATTCTTGGAAGCAAATTTCCTTTTTTGTGGAAATATCTCAAAAATATGATATTTAGGTATATACTCTTGTTTTAGAAAATGTAATTTTCTATAACTGCTGTATTGAACATATTTTTTATCAATGATTTCTAAGGAGTTATTGGTGAAATACTGATAAACCGGAAGTAGCTGATTATGTACTTTGTGGACACTGTAATATGAAAACTATTTGTTTGATCAATGTCAAATTTCTTACATAGTACTTTGGTTGGTGTCGTTGGAGTTGATTAGTTTCTGGTTTAAATGGGTTAGCTGGAAGTCGAGCCCTACTTATCGAGGCTCGTTTCTGATTTTTGCAAAATATCTGCATTAATCTGATACTTAGGTATATACAATTATTTATAAGAGTTTTAGAGAATGCAATTAAATATAACATTTTGTGTGAAAGATTTCTTTGTATAACTGATTATTTTGGAGTTATTCATGAAATACTGATCAATGGGAAGTTGCTGATTATCTACTTAAGGAAAAATATGAGACCTAAGTTTTAAAATTTTCATCAGTTATTTATTAATATTATTCTTTTTCAGGTGCGTAATTGCTATTCTTTATTGGCAATGCATTCATTTCCAATAGAACTTCCTATGGAAATATAATAGGTTCATAGAAATTCATTGAAATATATTCTTTGTGTATCCAGTCCTTGGGAGCATAGAGTATGCCTAGCTAGTTTGGTTTGAGTACATTAATCTTTTAACGCAAGCTCCGCACTGCTTTGGGCACAAGGTTATGGGTCAACGATTTAGTAGTTGTTTTTCCACATGCCATTTTGGGAACTTTGTGTGCAAGGGCAAGTGTGGTCTCGTCCGACTGTGCATCATCGTCCACTTCCATGGCCTCATGGAGGCACTTGTAACACAAAGTGGTGTATCAGAAATGACTTTGTGATGATTACAAATTAAAGTTATATCTGTTAATCCATCTCCTATCTATTACATATGGATGTTTCTCAAATTATACCTAATTATACATTCACTGACACATAGATTCATAGGGGATTAAAATTTTAACCATATTTCATAAGTGTCACTGACTTGAAATTTTTTCAACGTACTGGCCATAACGTTTAACCACCAAGAAAAATACGATTTTTAGCTTCAGTGTCATGTGTTTGATGCTGATTACTATGGAAAAGCAGTGGATATTGGTTACTAATGATCCGGAAAGGTAAGCAAATTTCTATATAGTCAATGAACATGTAATAACTAAACTAAAATAGCTTTATGGTAAAACTTAATCCAAAGTTTGAAAATTATAATAAATATTTGAGTGCATTCGAAGCTTTATTCACAGCAGAGATACAATTACCATAGACGGCATTAAAAAGAGATGGTAAACAAAAGCAAACACCTCCTAGGAGCACGCAGATGAAGATCGTAAGTTTGCATTAGTTGAGGTCAACTTAATGTGGAACAAGCAATGCCGTACCAATGTTCTTTGAACGCGAGCAGCTCGGGACAGAGAAATTAGAAATCTTTGGATGTTGTTGGATAGGCAAAGGGAATACTGACTACTTCTTCAGTATATTAACAGGACTTTCGAGGTAATGAATCAACATAGGGTTACAAATTTTAGAGTAAATAGGTTTAAGCCTAGAATACTTTGGAAATATCTAAATAAAATTGCATAAAGTTATTCAATTATTTTAAGGCCATAATGAGCAACTATTGTTTTATAGGTACCCATATGGAGAGGTCTATTGGTCTACTGGTAACTTCAAAAGAGAGCTACCCTAGCAGAATAAAATTCTCACTATGGGAGTGGTGTGATGCCTCCCCCAGGTCGAGAGATTCTGCCCATCGAGTGGGTCTGGGTGACCACGGGGTAGCTCTCAAATGAAACGTACCATTTTCAGAATACAGTTCTCTTCAGGGGAGGTGTAATGCCTCTCCTGTTTGAGAGGTTCTGCCCATGGAAAGAGGGTCTGCGTACCTCATGGTATCACTCAAAAGAAAGCTACCATTGGCAAAATAATAATCTCATCGACGATCAGGATTCCGATTGAGATGTTTTGCCCTTCAAGACTTTCTGGTAGCTATCAAAAGAGAGATACCATTTGCAGATACAATTCTCGTCACCGAGAGGCATTTTGCCTCTCCTGATGGAGAAGTTCTGCCCATTATGGGACTAAAACTTGAAGATTTCATGTAGAGGGTCTGATCTGACCTCTTATGTTGAGTTAGACGTTTTAATAATGGATGCGCTTTGAAGAAGGCATCTTCTTTAAGATTATCGTTGGATGGACCGATTCCAATGCCTTCCCATTTGGTTATGACAAAATAAGGTATGTTACTTAAGATTTTAGAATATATTTTTTAGGTATTAGTATCTGATTATCATTAGAAAATAATAATTTTTATGATTAACATCTTTTCATTGAATATTAATAGTCTCTTTTCTAACCTTTCAGGAATGGGGTGCTTATAAATACATTATTGATAGGGGTCTACTGGATTACCTACCTTAAAATTTCCACGTAAACCTTCCTGCTGAGAGGTCTGCTGGTCTTCTGGTAACTTCAAAAGAGAGCTACCCTAGCAGAATAAAATTCTCACTATGGAGTGGTGTGATGCTTCCCCCAGGTCGAGAGATTCTGCCCATCGAGTGGGTCTGGGTGACCACGGGGTAGCTCTCAAATGAAACGTACCATTTTCAGAATACAGTTCTCTTCAGGGGAGGTGTAATGCCTCTCCTGTTTGAGAGGTTCTGCCCATGGAAAGAGGGTCTGCGTACCTCATGGTATCACTCAATAGAAAGCTACCATTGGCAAAATAATAATCTCATCGACGATCAGGATTCCGATTGAGATGTTTTGCCCTTCAAGACTTTCTGGTAGCTATCAAAAGAGAGATACCATTTGCAGATACAATTCTCGTCACCGAGAGGCATTTTGCCTCTCTTGATGGAGAAGTTCTGCCCATTATGGGACTTAAACTTGAAGATTTCATGTAGAGGGTCTGATCTGACCTCTCATGTTGAGTAGGACGTTTTAATAATCGATGCGCATTGAAGAAGGCATCTTATTTGAGATTATCGTTGGATGCAGTGATTCAAATGCCTTTCCAATTGGTGATGAAAAATATGGTATGTTTTTCTTAAGATTTTAGAATATATTTTTTAAGTCTAGGTATCTGATTATCATTAGAAAATAATACTTTTTATGATTAAAATTTTTTAAATGAATATTCATGGTCTCTTTTCTAACCTTTCAGGAATGGGGAGCTAATAAATACATTATTGATATTGGTTTACTGGTGTACCTACCTTAAAATTTCCTCCTAAACCATCCTGTGGAAGAAAAAAATTGTAAAATGCATAGGAATAGCAGCACATTCTAAATTGCTTTGGCAAGATAAGTCATTCTGTACCTAATGATCTTGACTTAAAAACCATCACCTACTACAAAACTGAGACGTGGTAGAAATCGATGAACCAGATACTACAGGTTAGTTTGGGAAGGTTCGTGCAGGCTCTCCTCGTAATAATCTAAGGTAACTCTTTTACCATTTAAAAGATCCTCATTTCAATATATATTTAGCACTATGCATCCAAAATTGAAATTTCTTTGTTTAATTGCTTTGTAATCGTCTAATGTGATCTAATGCAATTACTTTAATTTAAATTGGCATTTATAATTATATTAAATATATTATGTGTTTGTCCTATTTTTCATATATAGAATATGCACTGAATGTTCCTTAAATAATATCAGAAGCTCCACAGTGCTGCAGCTTGAGAGTAAAGTGGAGAATGGTGGAATTGGACCACTACAGTCTACAGTATGTGACAGTTGTTAAGAGAGACACCAAGTTGCGGAGACATTCATTGGAAGAATGTACGAGGCCTTTTGACGGCTCCTTTTTAGGGCAGGGAAGTATAACCGCAGCCACTGAGTGCTTTAAGGGTAGCTGCAGAGTAAGACAATATTCTATATATTGTTTTCAATTCATTGTTTTTAAATGCGTCTCTAAGTTTTCCAATAAATTGCAAGACCTAATTATATCTTTGATCGAGTGTCAATGGTGTTATATCATGTCAATTTATGTTTTTAATTGGTAGTGATAAGTGAATTGGGTTTCAAGTATGATACAGTGGATTTAGATGGTGTGATGTGGAAAATCAGGTTTTTTTTTCATATGCTTTTGCTCCAGTTTGCCTCTGTTGAATTGTTGTGGTATTCCGTTCGTTCTGTTGAAGTCTAAATCCTCTCCTTTCAAAATATCGTTGCTCCGGCTTTTCCTTTCACATTGCTCTATGCTAGATTTGGGGATACATGATCATAATATTCTGGGGAGTTCCTATTTTTTTTATATATATTGCATGCCTTATTTGAGTTAATATATATATTTAGTTATAATATTACAATTACTGTCAATATGTTCTGTTATACAGGTTGCAATACGATTTCGTTAATTTGCTTGAGTCAGCCAATATCTGCCATCTTAACAAGCAGATTTTACTATAGTTACAGAAATATTTCCAATTGGAGATCGTGGACATAGTTTGTGGGATGTATTTGTGGAAATCTGATTTATTTCAATGTTCATCCTTGTGTTAACTTTACATTTAAGCTGTCCTTTGGTTTGCTTTGTTGGATTTCTTTTTCTTTAATTCAATGAAATAATGGAAGTTTAAAATGGCAATGGGTGGTTTGTACCCGAAATTGTTTAGACTCTTTGAATAGCGATAGAAGATTTTACACTTTTTTTATTGCAAACCTACAATATACAATGTATTTTAGGGTCAATTCCTTCATACTAATTGGATTTTTACTTTCTCCATATTCGTAGTACATAGAAAGTATTGTTTTCATGAAAAAATTTGACTTCGAGATTTCAACCGAAATACATGTTTTGGGGTCCCTAGAATACGTTCTGACGATTTTTGGAACGATATCTGCATCTGTGTGTGTGTGTGTGTGTGCTTGTGGACACTCTAAAGTGAAAACTATTAGCCCTATCAGTACTAAACTTCACATACATACTGTGGTGTGCTGACAGAGTGATTAATTTTTTGGAGCAAATTGTTTAACCGGAAGTTGAGATTTTTTATTCTTGGAAGCAAATTTCCTTTTTTGTGGAAATATCTCAAAAATATGATATTTAGGTATATACTCTTGTTTTAGAAAATGTAATTTTCTATAACTGCTGTATTGAACATATTTTTTATCAATGATTTCTAAGGATTTACTCGTGTAATACTGTTAAACCGGAAGTAGCTGATTATCATGAATATACATATATGCTCCTTGAGTTTTGAATCTCTACCTATCGGGGAAGTATTTTTTTAAATTCCCGAAAATCAAAGCAATGTATTTAAACGGGAAGAATTATTACTTTTGGGCCCTCTGGAGTCGAATCCATAGTACAGAGGTTCAGAATCACAATTTTACTGCTGGTTGCATGTTTTGGCCATTATGTCATAAAAATTTCAAATCTATGCCGCTAACCACATTAACTCAATATTTTATCTCACATCTTTTCAATGAATAATTCCTTCACCTTAGACAACATTTGTTTTAAAAATATAAATTTAGATATTAAGTTAACATTATTGTATTTTCTAGATAGTATTTTATTGATTGAATTTATTTTTCCTGGCTATATTTCTTATTGCATAAGTATTTTATAATACTGTAAATATATTTATTGTAAACCGTCAATGGGATAACACTCATAATAAACATATTATTATTATCTGAAAGGTTGTATATGTAGTGTGGTATGGTGCAATATCAGTTACTATGAAAGAAATGCATTGAGAAAGAAAATATGTCGGTCCACATCATGAACTGGGAAACCTCTTCTCAGCCCATGCTCCAGATATAAGTTGAGGATAGAAGTGTTGTTAGATGGATGCCATTCGAAAAGCATGGAATAAAGTAAGGTATATATGTGTTCATTATGTATTTACTCATCTACTACTACATTCTAATAAATTCAAATTTTCCATAGAAATAGAAAGATTTTGTATCTTTGATGAATAATTTCCTCTCAAAACTTTGGAATTTATTGTGAGATAAATAATTATTTTGCAAAATATGCCATTGTGAAATCAAATTCAGATTTTTGTAAACACTTCAGTAGCTTTTTCACAATTTTTCGTGCGGACAAAAGTTTTCTTAAATTTCCGTATCTCCTCTTTGTTGTTGGTTAGAGTATGAACTTGGTAATGAATATTAGGGTAATGTAGAAGTAATGTGTAATGGTAAAGTAATAGTTAATGTATAGTGAGTTCCTTTTATGCATATCCTCATTGCAAGGCTTATTATTACTATTATTATATAACGAAGTGGTGAGGCTCGCAAAGTACTCCTTCAAAAACCTAGAGGACCTCACCACGTTGCTGCCCAGATACCTGCGAGACAGAGGCATCAGGGACCCAGCCCTGAGGATGAGGGTCAGGAGGATCTTGGCCAAACTCCCACAATCCAAAAATCAAGTCCGAAGTGAAGGTGCACGCCATCGCCTACGCCGCCGACAGGAGAAGGGGAAGGATGAGGCCCAAGAAGACCGCTCTCCTGCAGGAGCAAGCCAACGCCATCGTGGCCAGGGTCGGTTGGGAGTCGATCCTCGCCAACAACGTCACTCGCTGGGCGACCAGAATGTCGCTGAGATCACTCGGCAAACTCCGCATCGACGGGCGGAACGTCGAAGAGCACTCAGAAGTTGCCCAGCACGTTCGAGACTACTACGCGGAGCTGTTTAACACTCCAGACGTCGGCGCTGACGATTTCGAGATGGAACGGGACGATTTCTTCCGGCCCCTCGACCTACTTCAAGTCGCTGAGAGAGATCGGCTGGACCTACCCATCTCCGAGGTCGAACTGCACGAGGCGCTCAAAGCGCTGCAGAGAGGCAAGGCCCCCGGGATCGACAGTCTCACCCCGGAGCTCCACCTCCGCTTGTGAGACGTCCTGCGTCTCCCCTTCTGCGCTATGGTTGAGGCATCTCTGCGGAGCAGAAGGCATCCCAGGACGACGAGGACTGCGCTCGTCAGGCTCTTGCCCAAGTGTGGCGACGCCCTGGACATCGGAGGGTGGCGACCGATATCCATCATGACGGCCGACTATAAAATCGTAGCCAAGGGGATCGCCAACCGCGTCAGAACCGTCATGCCCGCCCTCACGTCGTGGGAGCAGAGTTACTGCGTCCCGGGTCGCACCATTTTCGACCCTATCGCCACCATCCGTGACGTCGTCCGCCTGAAGAACCTAAGACTCCAACCCCTCGTGATACTGTCCTTGGACCAGTCCAAGGCGTTCGACAGGGTGAGGCATCATTACCTTTTTGCGGTTCTGGCGGCGATGGAACTAGGAGACAACATCCTTCATCTGCTCCGCACCCTCTACGCCGACGCGACGTTCATGGTGAGACTGGTGGGGGGACTCACTGCGCACATTCCCATCACCAGCGATATCAGGCAGGGTGGTCCACTGTCCAGCCAGCTCTACTCCCTAGCGATCGAGCCCCTGATAAGAAGGCTGAAGTCGAACCTCGAGGGAGCGGCACTTCCGCACGATGAGCACCTGGCCGTCTGTGCGTACGCCGATGACGTCAACGTCTTCGTCGACCGTGAGGATGATTTCCGTAAGATCCTGCCAGCTTTCGACAAATATTCCAGAAGAAGCGGTGCCCGCCTCAACAGGGAAAAGTGTCGGGGGTTGTGGGTCGGCCGATGGACCGCCCGAACGGACCGACCGCTCGGAATCAAGTGGCGTCATGAAGGCGCAAAATTCCTCGGCCACTACGTGGACAATTGTCCACAGGCCGAGAAAACAGCCGTCGAAGACGAAATAAATAGAAGGATACACCACCACCACTCTGTGGAAACCGAGGATTGCGTCCATGTCCCTCCGCGGCAGGGTCCTCGCGATAAACCAGTTCGTCGCCCCCAAGATCTGGCACCTCGTCCAGACGTTTATGCCGTCCACGGCCGCCATCGAGGAGATTCAGCGTACACTCGTTCGTTTCGTCTGGAACGGGCATAAACACTGGGTCTCCGCCGACAAACTTACGGCGCCCGTCGACCAGGGGGGCTGGGACTGTTGGACGTAGAGAACAAAATCCTAGGATTCCGGTTCCTCACGGCACAGAGGTTGCTCATCCACGGCAACACGTCCACGTGGTAACGCGTGTCCTCCGCGCTCCTCAGCGACGTGCTGGCCGGTCCGGATATCATCAGCTCCCTGTCAAACAACAGACCGTTCCGGGCGGTGGCGGACTCGGACGATTACCACCAGTCCGTGGCCCGAGAGGGGTCACAGTCACAGCGCGAGAACCCTCGCCCCTCTCCATCCCCGTCTCCCGGCGGGTCGAGCGCAGTGCTTCCGAGCGCGTACCAAAAACCTCGCTCGTACGCAAACAGCGTTAAAAAACACGTTGCGGGCTCGTCGAGCACCCGAGAAGATGCGCCACCGGCTAACTTTATGTTTTCAAAATAGGTCATCACACCTAACACAAATGGACCCAACAGGAAGAGGGGTATTATTTTCCACGCGCTTCCGGACACCCCCCTCTTAGAATACGTGATGGCGGTGGGAAAACTCGTGGGAGGAAGCGAGAAAATTACCCACGCTAATCGTCTTGCGAATCAGAGAATTTGCCTATACCTGGCGAGCAAAGCCCTAGCAACGGAATTTCTGACGGCGCTCAGCGGCATCTCCCTAAAAACATGTGGGTCCCTCCAAGACGCATGGTCACCGTCTCGCAGAATATCTACCTCAGCAACGTCTTGCCGGAGATACCCAACGACCTTATCACGGAGCTGATGTCCGAAGCCGGAATGGTGGTGTCGCCCGTTTACAACCTGTCGATGGGTTGGCGATCGGAGGGGTATACGGGAATAACATCTTGGAGGCGGATGGTCCACGTCGTGCTGCGGGATGGTCTAATACTCCCCGAGTCCTTCCAGGTGGACTTCGCCGGCTCCAATCACCGTATATTCGTCCGCGTTGACGACAACCGCTGTTTCCACTGCGGCACAACCGGCCACATCGCCAAGGACTGCCCACAGAGAAATCAACAGGAGGTAAAAATCGCGACCGGCCAGCACACCCAACCATCGTCGTAACCGGGCGATCGCCACAGCACCTCGCCCCCGACGGCGCCAACTCAAGCACCCACTGCCGCTCCCGATGACGAACCGATATCCGCCTTCCCAGATACGCCTGCAGTCATGGACGTTGACGATACGCCGGTGTTCAACCCCCCGCCACCACCTCGAAGACCCCCCACTCCATCCAGGCCATCGCCAGGTCCAAGGAGGCGAGGCCTAAGTCCAGCACACCAGGGCCAGAGAAAACCTGCCCAAAGACTTCTGCGGCGATCGGCCCCGTCAAGCAGAAAACTGATAGTACCCTCGAGTGGGATTCGCAGTACCTGCCTGGGAAGAGCCCGAGCAGCAAACAGTTGAAGACCGACGCGGCTGCGGGCAGCAACGACGAAGGTCTAAAGCAAATCGCGAATTATTACTGCGCCAACCCTGGGTACCGGCAATCTCGTTCCAAACCCTGCGGAGATTCCTGCAGGATTGAGGCAAAGGGCCACAACGAAGTGGTGAGGCTTGCGAAGGACTCCTTCGAAAACCTAGAGGACCTCACCACGTTGCTGGCCAGACTCCTGGGAGACAGAGCCATCAAGGACCCGGCCCTGAGGATGAGGGTCAAGAGGTTCTTTGACAAACTCCGAAACTCGGAGTCTGAGTAACCGCTCATCCATCCTTCCATCCATCCATCCTCCACGAACATGGCGGGTGAGGAAACAACCTGGAGGGTGTTGGGATTCTCCGTGTCGACCCTAAACGTACGATCGGCAAAGAGCAAACGGAAGTTGGCCCAGCTGACCACATTCCTGAACACCACGGAGCCGGACGTAGTACTGCTGCAGGAGAACAATACCTTCGACGAGCTCCTGCAGACGCTCCCGTAGTACGACCTCCACTTCTGCCCACCCACGACTCCGCAATCCGGCACCACCATCGGCATAAGGAGGAACCTAAGAACATCCGTGGTGACACTGACGGTCGTGTTCGCGGGGCACGCTCTCGCGGTCCTCGCACCCTGGTCCTTCCGCAGAGCACGGGGGGATCGCTCACCCTCCTCCTCCTCTCCGTGTATTGGCCGCACGATCAAAGGCTCGTCATCCCCCTCGTCGACGCCCTCAGATACCAGCTGACGGTTTTCCGTCAAGTAAACCTCGGTCACGACGCCTTCGTCGTCATGGGGGGCGACTATAACGTGACCCTTTCCCCCGTCACAGACAGGACTTCGGGCTGGGAGAGGCACCCGGCGTACGCCGCCGAACTGCGATCGCTCGTGCGGGATTTCGACCTGGTCGACGCCTGGTCCGAGCTGAGTCCCGGAGCGCCGGGCTACACCCCCGCCTCCCGAAGCTCGCGAGCCAGGCTGGACCACCTCTACGTAACTGCGGACAGGGTCCAGGACGCGACGCCCACCAAGACCTTACAATCCTTCACAGACCACAGGGCCGTCTCCCTGATGGTGCCCCACAGATTCGAGCGGTCGAGGCGTCCCTATTGGCGCTTCGACAACGCTCTGCTCTAGCACGAGGCGTACGTCAGGCACGCGAGGGAGCTTGTACGAGCCCTCTGTCAAGAAGGACGCGACCCCGAGATGGATCCGCTCTCGGGTTGGGAAAAAATCAAGTCCGAAGTGAAGGAGCACGCCATCGCCTACGCCGCCGACAGGAGAAGGGGAAGGATGGGGCCCAAGCAGACCGCTCTCCTGCAGGAGCAAGCCAACGCCATCGTGGCCAGGGTCAGTTGGGAGTCGATCCTCGCCAACGACCGCCCCGCCGCCGCACAAGTCACTCGCTGGGCGACCAGAATGTCGCTGAGACCACTCGGCAAACTCCGCATCGACGGGCGGAACGTCGAAGAGTTCTCAGAAGTCGCCCAGCACGTTCGAGACTACTACGCGGAGCTGTTTAACCCTCCCGACGATGGCGCTGACGATTTCGAGATGGAACGGGACGACTTCTTCCAGCCCCTCGACCGACTGCAAGACGCTGACAGAGAGCGGCTGGACCTACCCATCTCCGAGGTCGAACTGCACGAGGCGCTCAAAGCGCTGCAGAGGGGTAAGGCCCCCGGGATCGACGGTCTCACCCCGGAGCTCTACATCCGCTTGTAGGACGTCCTGCGTCTCCCCTTCTGCGCTATGGTCGAGGCGTCTCTGCGGAGCGGAATGCTACCCAGGACGACGAGGACATCAGTCGTCGGGCTCCTTTCCAAAGGTGGCGACCTGGACGTCGGAGGATGGCGGCCGATATCCATCATGGCGGCCGACTACAAAGTCGATCGCCAACAGGATCCGGACCGTCATGCCCGCTCTCACGTCGGGCGAGCAGAGTTACTGCGTCCCGGGTCGCACCATTTACGATACGATCACCACGATCCGCGACGTTGTCTGCCTGAAGAACCGGAGGCGCCAACCCCTGGCGATACTGTCCGTGGACCAGTCCAAGGCGTTCGACAGGGTGAGGCATCGCTACCTCTTTGCGGTTCTGGTGGCGATGGGACTGGGGGACAACTTCCTGCGTCTGATCCGCACCCTATACGCCGACGCGACGTGCATGGTGAGACTGGCGGGCGGACTCACCTCACCCATTTCCGTCACCAGCGGAATCAGGCAGGGATGCCCAATGTCGGGACAGCTGTACTCCCTTGCGATCGAGCCCCTGGTGAGGAAACTCAAGTCTACCCTCGCGGGAGCGGCACTACCGCAGGACACGCGCCTGGCCGTGTGCGCGTGTTAGAAAGGAAAATCATCCATGACGTCACGCGGAAGTAATAGTCGTACTCCCGACGTCAGAAGACGTCGGGAGTACGCCGCCTATGGCCGCCGATAGACGACTAGCGCCACGTGTGGAAGAGGGGTGAAGCATCACAGTACGGGACAGACGGGACAGAAGATCGTGAACCTTCGAATGGAGTGGATCATTGTGCTTTGTGCAATATGTTGATCCTGTTCGGCAGTAATGTGCTGTATTGAGAATATGCGATTATATTCAATTATACGATCCCTACATCTTATGCTAGCGATCATACTAATGGGCTTTTATTATCCTCAGGTATTATTGAGATTCTGACATAATTATTAGATTCAATATAAACTGAATCTTACACGCGTATGCCGACGACATTAACGTCTTCGTCGACCGCGAGAAGGATATCCACAAGATCTTGCCGGCCTTCGAAGTATACTCAAGTAGGAGCGGAGCCCGCCTCAACAAAGAGAAGTGCCGGGGGCTGTGGGTCGGAACGTGGACCACCCGAGGTGATCGCCTACTCGGATTCGAGTGGCGTCCCGACGGCGCCAAGTTCCTGGGACGCTACGTGGACAACTGTTCAAGGGCCGAGAAAACGGCCGTGGAGGAGGAAATATACGCAAAGATAGACACCGCTACCACCCGGTGGAAACCTAGGATCACCTCCATGTCCCTCCGCGGCAGGGTCCTCGCTATCAACCAATTCTTCGCCCCCAGGATCTGGCACCTGTTCCAGACGTTCACGCCGTCCACCACCGCCGTCGAGGAGATCCAGCGTAGACTCGTCCGTTTCTTCTGGAACGGGCGGAAGCACTGGGTCTCCGTCGAAACTCACGGCGCCAGTCGACCAGGGGGGCTGGGACTGGTCGACGTGGAGACCAAGTTACATGGGTTCCGCTTCATCACGGCACAGAGGATGCTCCTCCACGAGGGCACGTCCACGTGGCAACGCGTGTCATCCGCGCTCCTGAGCGACGTGCTAGCTGGTCCGGACATCATCCAGCTCCCTGTCAAACAACAGACCGTTCCGGGAAGTGGCGCACTCGGATGGTTACCACCAGTCCTTGGTACGAGCCTGGAGGCTCCTTCGGCCGAGGCGTCCTCGGTCACCTAGTGGCCAGGAACCAACCGACGGGCCGCTCGAATTCCTGTTCGACAGCGCCCTTTCGAAAACGGAGCGAAGACTGCCTCTGTGGAAGAGAGAGGCGTACAGGGAGTTCTTGCACCTCCGAAGCAGGGATGTCTGGCCGTTCAGGGAAAAGCGTGACGAAGAGCCGATCAACTGGCGGGAATTGAGGGCTTGGCCGACCCTTGGACACCTCGACGACGCGGCCTGGCGTTTCGCCCACGCTGCCTGGGCGGACGCCGTTTTCCTCCACCGGGCCGGAATCAGACCGGACGGGCTCTGCCCGTGGTGCCCAGACGAGGTCGGGGACGAACGGCACCTGCTATTCGGCTGCCGAAAGTCCAAGCCCGTCTGGGGAGCCATGACCGGTGCGATCAAGTGAATCACCGAGAGAGCGGTGATCCTCGTCAGAGATCTTTTCGCCGGCCTCAAACCCGCAGGTACCGCCGACAAGCGACGTTACGCCCTCTCGAACTTCCTCATCAACCTCACGAAAGGCGTCGTGTATAACGAGTTGACGTTGTTCACGCGAGGCAAGAGGGCGCACGTCGACTACCTCGTCGCCTTCAGCAACGCCCTCAGGAGCCGACTGGTGTCGGAAGGTGGAAGAACGAATATGAACGGAACGAAAGTGGCGAACATCCGGTTCTGTGCGCAGGGGGGTTACCTACTCGATCCCGAAACGGGCAGTTTAAAGAGTCGTGCAAGCTGCTGGCACCGTCATCGCCATCATCATCATCATCCTCATCAGCATCATCACCATCATCATCGTATGCGTCTCACGCACATGCGCACGACACTCACCGACACCAACCACAACAGCACACGGTTAGGCTCCATACTCTGGAATAGGGTGGGGAGAACGGGGACTGGGGCAGTTGGGCAGGGGCGGGGGGCTGGGGCAGTGGGGCTCGGGCAGAGGGGCCGAGGTAGTGGGAGGGGGGTTTGGGGGGAAAGGTCGCGGGGGAACGGGGTTGGGTGGGTTAGGGAGCAGGGTGGGTGAGGGTTGCGGCGTTGGGAATTTGTTAGGGTCGAGAGAAACCAGGCTGAGCCCTGGCAAACTCGGCGAGGGGGGTTCTGGGGATTATTTAGGAAGGTAGGACGGCCGCACTGGGAGGGGGTGCGGGCAAGGGGCCCACACCGCCCCATTCACGCCAGACGGCCGATTTGGATCATTGTGTACACTCCCTACCTGGGATAAAATAATAATAATAATAATAATAACACACACACTCACACACACACACAGAAAGACAACATTCCGAAAATGGTTAAAACGTGTTCTAGGGACCCAAAAACATGTATTTCCGTTGAAATCTCGAAGTCGAATTTTCATGAAAAGAATACTTTCTCTATACTTCGTATATGAAGAAAGTAAAAATCTGATGTGGCCAGCACATGACTTTCTCCACAAATAAGAATTTGTTATGTACGACAGTATTCCCGATGGCTATATTAAATTTAAATTTGCCGGATAGAGGAAGATCCCGGGTTCAATTCCCGGCCCTGTCAGACCTTCATCAAGTCCGTTACTCCTTGGGATGTATACGTGTTTAAAAATTTATATTATATTAACTAATTGTCACAAAGATGATAAATAATGTTTTTCTGGTCATATTCGATGAAAACCGATACAACTGAGGATTAATTATAAATTTATGCAATACCATAAGTGTTAAAATTTTTGCAAATTACAAACAAAAACTATTATTAATAATAAAGACCACACATTTAAACATCGGGAACCTAAAAGGTGACAGAGAATGTCGAAAATGAACAATATACAGAAAATAAAACCAATAATGACAAATGGAATAAAAAGCAAAGGAGAAAACTTTTAAACCTTATCAATCAGCAAGAGCTCAATCTAAAGCAAGAGAGTCAGCTCACACTTATAATTTTCAGCTAAATATTATAACTGAATAATAATTTTGAAATAAATATGCGTGTTTTAAATTTAAAATCAGCCTCCAAATAAAACTTTGAAGAAATATAGCAATCATGTTGTATTTAACATGATAACAAAAAGGTATAAATGAAAACGACGTTTTGACGTAAATATCTCGCAATAACCACAAAATTGGGTAACTATGTTAAGACAGATGGTGGTTGGCAGCGAATGTTTTTTTCTAATAAAACTAATAGAAAATACATTTTTCGTAACTTTTGTAGATAATTGCGTATGCCTAAATATAGGATTAATAGAGAAATTTTGCAACAACGGAAACGAGCTTCGAAAAAAGCTCAACTTCCGGTTGACCAATTCACTCCAAAAGCTAATCCACTCTAACAGCATCTACCTATATGCTGATTGCTATGCTATATACCTCCTGCTATATATGAAGATTGGTATTGATACGGAAAATAGTTTTTACGTTAGAGCTACCACAAAGAGCACAATCAGCAACTTCCGGTTTATCAGTGTTTTAAAAATAACTCTTAAACAATAGGTGATACAGAAATATTTCATACTTGTCGAATAATGTCGTATTCTCGGATTAAAGGCAAAAAAAGCCAAAAAAAAGAAAACCGAGAAACCGATCGAAAAATGCCAATTTTTTGTTGATTTTTCCGAAATTTGCTGATAAATGTGAGATTTTGTTAAAAAATCTGGCTTTCCTCTTCAAATCGTGTCCAAATACGACTAGGTTTCCTCGAAATTTAAGCAAAATACAGCCAAAAAGTAAACATTTTCAAAAAAGACCATTTTTCCAAAATTTGCAGTTTTATGTAAAATATTTGTTAGAAATATGTATAAATCTCGGTAAGGTCTTCAATAAGAGTCCTTATACAACTAGTGCTCTCCAATTTAAGTCAAAATACAGCCAAAATACTTAAAGAGATTGAAAAAATTACCATTTTTCTAAGAATTTTCCGAAATTAGCTGATAAATGTGGAATATTTGTTCAAAATATGGAAAAATCTTGGTTAGATCTTCACAACGAGTCCAAATGCGACTAGGGATTTTCGAATTTCAGGCAAAATACAGCAAAAAAATTAAAATATATCGAAAAAATACCAATTTTTCGCCGATTTCCCCGAAATTTACGGATTAATATGGCTTTTATCTTCAAAATATGTAAGGTTAACGCTCAGATCTTCAATCCATGTCCAAATACGACTATATTTTCTCGAAATATAGGTAAAATATAGCAAAAAAAGAGAGAAATTTCCAAAACATTTCCATTTTTCGCTGATTTTTTTCAAAATATGATAATTAAAATGGAAATTCTTTAAAAATATGTAAATGTCTCGCTAAGATCATCAAAAAGATTTGTATTTCGAATAGTTTATCTTGAATTTCGTGGCACAATAAATCCAAAATCTGAATAATTGAAAAAAAGTGTTCAATTTTCGCCAATTTTTCGGAGAATCGCTAATTACAGTGGAATATGTTTTGAAAATATGGGATGAACTTGCAAATATCTTCAAAACGTTTCCAAATTGGACTAGTTTTTATAATATCAAAACAAAATACAGCCAAAAAAACTGAAAAATTATAAACACCCATATTTCGCAGATTTTTCCGAAAGTTGCTAATATAAAAAGGAATTTAATTTCCATATATGGAATGTTTTTGCTTGTTTCACTAAGGCTAGTCTAAATACGGCTATATTTTTGTAAATTCCAGGCAAAATACAGCCCAAAAACTGAACAGTATCGAAAAAATTCGAAATTTTCGTTGATTTCTCCGTTCTTTGCTAATAAAGGGGATTTTTGTGCAATTTATCTAAGAAAATCGGTATTTACTTCAAGACATATCCAAATTTGTCTAGCTTTCTCGAATATTAGGCAAAATACAGCCAAAAATCTGAAAAATTGTATAATCTATCGATTCGTCGGAGATATTGAAGAAGAAGAAGATATAACTGAAAATTAAATTTCGAGTAGGTTTTCTCAAAATTTAGGAAAATATATCAGAAAATAAATTTTCGAAAAAAATGAACATTTTCGCCAATTTATCTGAAATTTGCTTAAATACAGGATTATCTGTGCAAAATATCGAAATTTCTAGTTTCATCTTAAACCGAGTCCATATTCAAATATATTTTTACGAATTTCATGCAAAATAACGCCAAAAACTGAAAATGTTCGAAAAAATGACCATTTTCTGCCTCTTTTTTAATAATTTTCTGATTTAATGAGGAATATTTGTTCAAAATATGTATACATCTTGGTAAGATCTTAAATACGACACCAAACACAACTACCTTTTTCGAATTTTAGGCATAATACAGCGAAAAGAGTGAAATATTTCGAAAATACTCCCAATTTGCGCTGATTTCTCCGTTATTTCCTAATAAAAGTAAAATATTTGTTGAAAATATCTAGAGGAATCGCTTACTTCTTCAGAAAAAGTCAAAACATAACCAAAAATCTGAATATTTTAGAAAAATACCCATTTTTCGCCAATTTTCTAGTAATTTGCTGGTAAAGTGGAATTTTCTTTCAAAATATGGAAGGTATGCATGGATGTTCAAAACGAGTCCAAATTGCTTCTACGTTTCTCAAGTTGTAGGCTAATAAAGTCAAAAAACAGAAAATGTTCGAAAAAATGCCCATTTATTTTTGATATATCCGAAATTTGCAAATAAATGTCGCATTTTTATTAAACATATGGAAAAATCTCGCTTATATCTTCAATACGTTTCCAGATACGAATTGGTTTACTCGAATTGTAGGAAAAATACAGCCAAAAAAGTGAAAAAGTTCGAAAAAATGCCCATTTTTAGCGGATTACTACTTAAATTGCTTACAAAGTGGAATATTTGTTCGAAATATAATATTAATGAGGGAATTTCTATAAAAATATGGAAAATTCTTGCTTAGATCGTCAATGCGTGTCCACATACGACTATGTTATCTTGAATTTTAGGCATAATACAACCAGAAAAATAAAACTTTTCGAAAAAAATGCCCATTTTTCGCCGATTTTTCCGAAATTTGTGGAATAATATAGAATTTTTGTACAAAATATGCATAAATATCGGCAATAAGAGTCCTTAAACAACTAGTGCTCTGCAATTTAAGGCAAAACTGCCAAAATACTGAATAAGCTTGAAAAAATTACCATTTTTCTTCGATTTTTCCGAAATTGGGTGATAGATGTGGAATTTTTGTTTAAAATATGGAAAAATCTCTGTTAGATTTTCAATACGAGTCCATATACAACTAACTATTTTCGAATTGCAAGCAAAATACAGCAAAATACTGAAAAATGTTGAAAAAATGCCAATATTTTGTTGATGTGTCCGAAATTTGTGAATTAATGTAGAATTTTTGTTCAAATTCAGTATAAATCATGCTAAGGTCTTCTTTTTGAGTACATCATCAACTATTTTTCTTGAATTTAAGGCGAAATACAGCCAAATTACTGAAAAGGTTGGAAAAAATGCCCATTTTTTGTTGATTTTCCCGAAATTTGCTGATAAATGTGGCATATCTGTTGAAAATATGGAATAATTGGAATCTTTAATGTATTTTCGATAAGACTAAGTTATCTCGAATTTTAGGTATAATACAGCCAAAGTACTGAAAATGATCTAAAAAATGTCCAATTTTTCGCCGATTTTTTCCGAAATTTGTGGATTAATGTGGAATGTGGTTCAAAATATGGAAGGACATCGCTCAGTTCTTCTATATGAGTCCAAATACGACTATTTTTTCTCGAAAGTTAGGCAAAATACAACTAAAGAACTGAAATATTTCAAATAATGTCACATTTTTCGCCAATTATCCCGTTATCTGCTGGTAAAAGTGTAAATTTTGTTCAAAATATGGAAAAATCTTGCTGAGATCAAAACGAGTCCAAATTCGACTAGGTTTTTTCAAATTTCAGGGAAATACAGCCAGAAAACTTTATTTTTCGAAAATATTCTTGCCAATTTTTCCATATTTTGCTTATAAATTTGAAATGTTTATTCAAAATGTGGATTTTTTTTCGTATAACTTAAAAGAAGTCCAATCGTGAGTAGGTGTTCTCGCCTTTTAAGCAAAATACAGCAGTAAAACACAAATTTGTCGAAAAAATGCCAATTTTTCGTAGATTTTCTGAAATTTGCTGATAATTGTGGAGTTTTCCTTCAAAATATGGTAGGTTTTCTCTCAGTTGTGTGTCCAAATACGACGATATTTTCTCAACATTTAGGCAAAATACAGGCAAAAGAGAGAAAAATTATCAAAACAATTTCATAAATCTCTTTTTTTCGAAATATGCTAATTAAAATTGAATTAAAAAATATATGTGAATATCTCCCTAATATCATAAAATTGATTCATATTTAGAATAGTTTATCTAGATTTTTTTCCACAATAGAGTCAAAATCTGAAAAATTAAAAAAAAGTGTTCATTTTTGGCCAATTTTTCGGAGAATCACCAATTAAAGTGGAATATTTGTTAAAACTATGGGATTAACAGGTATCAATTCAAAACGATTCCGAATTGGATTAAGTTTTCCAAAATAAAACAAAATACAACCAAAAGTACTGAAAAATTATAAAAATCCCCATATTTCGCGGATTTTTCCGAAAATTGCTAAAAAAAAGGACTTTAATTTACATATATGGAATGATTTTGCTTGAGTCATTAAGGCTTGTCTAAATATGGCTATATTATCTCAACTGTCAGGCAAAATAGAGCCCAAAACCTGAACAGTATCGATAAGATTCCCAATTTTCACTGATTTCTCCGTTCTTTGCCAATAAAAGTGGAATTTTTGTGCAAAATATCTAAGTAAATCAGTAAGTTATTCAAGACAAATCCTTACTTGAGTAGCTTTTCTCGAATATTAGGAAAAATACTGCAAAAAAAGTGAATGAGTTCGAAAAATGCCCAATTTTCGCGGATTAGTTCGTAATTTACTTACAAAGTGGAATTTTTCACCCCTGGTTGGCGATTTTACTGCTTAGCTTAGCGAGTTTTTCTGGAGTAAATTTAATAACTTTTTACATGAGTCCCGGGCCCTTTTCTTTATGCTATGATTATTCCAGTCAATGTCTGGAAGATTAAAATTCCCCCGATTATAGTTATACTCTGATTGTTCTTACTCGTTTAGAAATTTATTTCGTCGTTAAGATTTCGCAAAACCTGTCGAGAAGAGTTTGGTGGTCGGTAAAACGCGCACACATTTATGTTCGGCTTGTTTTCTTGATGGGTGGGTCATGATGGATGTTAATTTCAATTTTTTATTGAATATGTAACACTTACATATAGATGACTTAATATATAACTTTTTCATATCCCAATTCTCTTGATAAATACTAATAGAATGTTAACCAAATTATGGTGCTCATAAGTTAAACGGTGCTGTACCAAATATCTTAAATAAATTGCCGACACATCTGTAGTATTTAACATCATTGAGTGACCTTAAAAAAGTATGAAAAACTTCCTTCTACACAATGAAACAATATAATTTTTTAAATATAATTTTATAATCTATTTTTTATAAGATATGTGTATAGAAATAAACTTATGTTTTGTGTAAAACTTATGATAGTTAATGACAGAGTATTCCCTTAAGATTTTAGAAGTTAGTTGTATATCTGCAATTCTTTAGTATTCTATATTCTATCTATATTCTGGTTGTCTGTATATTTGTGCACCTCCTGACGAGCCAATTATTGGCTCAGGAGAAAAGAAACCAATACCTTCAAGTGCAATTTTTTGTTCAATTTTGTCTGATATGTATACTTAATTGACTTTGTAACTATGTATATACAAGCATAAATAAATAACTTAATTATAAAAAAATAATATTAGCGAAATTCCGGAAAATTGGAACGAATTCGATTCCATTGAAAATTGTGCAGTTCGTGATAATCACTCAAATCCACTGCTTTAAAATCTTTGCTGTAAAATCAACTTTGCGTTCAAATTCTGTCCCTCAGAAATCTTCCTCCAAGTAATATTTCTTCGTCATCACCTCAAACGAACGGATAAGTGTCCTTTTGAAAATCAGTTTGATAAAGAAAAACTACTAAATGGCCGTAATTTCGTTCCTGTTATTTAAATATTGGAGTTTAAATTCGCTGAAATCTCAGTAAATTGCCTCCTTCTGACGTTAGTTCTTACCATTAATGCTGTATGGACTTCAAATCCCCGTGTATTTTAGCGGGAATATGAATGTATCGGATAAACAATCACCCTGGTCGTCAGGGGGACTGGTTGTTTACTACGGCGAAATTTTGCAAACTGTTCTATTATTTTGTCAAAGTTGTCGTAATTTCCATTCAAAAAGTGTATTTTACGACAGTATTAAGATTCTTTATTTAATTAACTTTCGTTTGATACTTTTCCTGACTTCGTAAGAGCATTATTTCCAATTTAATTCTGTAAAATTAACAAATCCTATGTGGTGGCAGATACCTGATCGCTGCTCACCACTGTTATATCGTTGGTTAGATTTCATTAGTCAATTTTCTACGGATATTCGTCATGTTTCAGGTTCCGCCAACTGTGTCGCTGATGCTGTATTCAGAGTCGAGCGAATAAGCGTGTCCGTTGAGTTATCCGAGCTTGCGGAAGCCCAGGATAAAGATTCCGATCTTCCTAAGCTTCTTGAAGAAGGAAGTTTTCGGTTGAAGCGCATTCTAGTATAAATTATGATTCTATATCATATTAGATCAAATTGATGTTGCTACTTGTAGATATTTTAGATCTTAAAAGTTCAAGCTAGACTTAATGGAAGTTTTTGATACTTACGAAATTATAGAACTTAGTAGTTTCCACAGAAATATATTTAGCATGACTAGTTTCATCTTCATGCTTGATGATGTCATCATGTAGGTGGAAGTAGTGCCAAATATATTGCTGTGAGAATTACTAAGTTCTAAGTTTATATCTCAAGTGTATATTTTTATCATTAGATGTATCTTAATGATTTACTTGATATATTATTTACTAGTATGTATATTGTACACATGGTACTAATAAAAGGAATTTTATTATATATATTTGTAATTATTTGTAAAAATTTGCGTACACACCATGTATCCCTGGCAAATAGGCAATGTGCAATGCAGGGGAGGAGAGAAGGGGGAGGAGTGTTGGGGGAAGAGGAAAGAGAGGTGGTAACCCTCTTTCCTGCTACTTTTATTGCTTCGTTTTTGGAACTCGCGGTGCGAAAAATGGAAATTAGATATCAATGTAGGTTAATTCTCCGTAGTTAATTTCACAAAAAAAATTGCGTCCAAATCAACCGTACAAAATTAATACCTAATACCTCCAGATCAACATTACTAGTAACGTAAATTAAAGCACGCATATTCAAAAAATCTGCGGAAAAGCAAGTAAAAGGCTTGGCCTTGAAAAGCATATTGTCGGTAAATGCGATGAAAGGTGAGAGAGCGATGGTATTTTCCCTTGGTCAGACCCTTTCAAGAAAGGGTCTGACCCCCCTCGCGAAAGTAGAACAAGGTGAAAAAGATAAACAATTGTCAAACAACACCTAGAGAACTAAAATACACAGAATAAAGCCAAGTGCTGATGCACTGTATATACACAAGGTCAAGTTAAAATGTATAAAAGGATCTCAACCGTTAAAACACGTTGAAATAAATAAATAAATAAATAGGCAAAGAAAAGCGGGATAAAAGAACTCAAACAGTTAAAAACCAAAAGAAATAAATAACACTAGACGATGACAAAACTCTTACGAACAGACACACACACCCACACACTGTCACTATTAAACCAAAGTTTCATCGTCATTCATTATCCGTCCGTCCGTCATTATCATTACACAACATGGGTAGCTGGGATGTAGGAAACTATAAGGTCAATAAATAGATAAATAAATAAATACATAAAAAGTCTCCCCATCAGCATTACTGTCTCGTGTACCGCCGGAGAAGGCGCTTCTCCACCGTCCCCCGGCTGAAACAAGCCCGCAGCTCCGGTGGGAGGGCGTTGGAGGTATCATTGCAGATAAGCAAGATGTAAGTGTTTGAAAAAATAAAAAATCGCACAATTTAAAATTGCTCAAAATCAGTTAATTTATATAGTAGGTGTAATTATTTTTGTTACTGTACATGCAAGGGTTTTGGGATATCATTGTAAATAAGCGGGATATAAGTGTTTGAAAAATAAAAAATCGTATTTATTTAAATTGCTCCGAATCAAAATCCATTAATTCAAATGAAAGCCGTAGTTATTTTCGTTACTGTACATGGAAGGGCTTTAGGGTATCATTGCAAATAAGCGATATATAAGGGTTTGAAAAATGCAAAATCGTAATTTTAAAATTGCTTCAAATAAAAATCAATTAATTTGGACCTTAGGTATTATTATTTTACTTTATATCTTCAAAATTTGAATTTTTGTCATTTTAAAACCCTTATATCTCCTTTAATTGCAATGATATGGGGAAACCCTTGTTACTGGGAGATGATCACTATGTAGCGCATCTATAAAAGATTTCGAATTTCAATTCGAACAAATTTTAAAAATTTGAATTTTTGAAATTTTAAAACCCTTATATCTCCGTTTTTTGCAATGATATAGAGAAATCCTTGTTACTAGCAGATGATCACTATGTAGCGCATGTATTTAAAATTTAAAATTTACGAATCGAGCAATTTTAAAAATTTGAATTTTTGAAATTATAAAACCCTTATATCTACGTTATCTGCAATTATATAGGGCAACCCTTGCTACTGAGAGATGATCGCTATGTAGCGCATCTATACAAAATTACAAATTCTCAATTCGAGAAATAAAAACAATTTGGATTTTTGAAATTTTAAAACCCTTATATCTCCTTTTTTTGCAATGATATAGGGAAATCCTTGCTACTGAGAGATGATCACTATGTAGCGCATGTATTTAAAATTTCAAATTTACAAATCGAGCAATTTTAAAAAGTCGAATTTTTACAATTTTAAAACCCTTATATCTCCGTAATTTGAATATATATATGGAAACAATTGATGCTGGGTGATATTCACTATGGAGCGCAACTATAAAAAATTTCAAATACTCAATTCGAGCAATTTAAAAAATTTGAATTTTTGAAAATTTAGGCAAACTATAATTAAAATATAGTATTTTCGCTGAATTTATCCGTTTTCTCTGCTTTATTCGATAATATCTCGATGAAATGACGGAAATTAAGGAGAAATCAACGGTAAAAATTGAAATTTCGCTAAAATTATCAGTTTTCGTTGGTTTTTCGATCAAATCTCGATAAAATGACGAAAAATAGAGACCAAATAGAGGAAAAAATTGATATTTCGCTAAAATTAACCGTTTTCGTGTTTTTTTTTCGATCATATCTCAATAAAATGACTAAAAGTAATACAAAATATAGGAGAAAAATTGAAATTTTGCTGAAATTATCCGTTTTTGTTGCTCTATTGATCATATCTCGATAAAATGAGGAAAAGTAAGGCAAACTAGAAAAAGATAAACAAATGATATTTCGGTGTAAAATCCGTTTTCGATCCTTTTTTCGTTCATATCTCGGCAAATTCACGGAAACTATAGTCAAATAGAGGAAAAATGCTGAAATTTCGGTGAAATTATCCGTTTTCGATGGTTTTTCGATCATATCTGGGTAAAATCACGAAACCTAAGTTAAAATAGAGGAAAAAAGTTGATATTTTGGTGAAAATATCCGTTTTCGATCCTTTTTTTCAATCAAATCTTGGCAAAATCACAAAAACTAAGCCCAAATAGAGAAAAATAGCTGAAATTTCGGTAAATTTATCCGTTTTCGATGCTTTTTTCGAACATATCCTGGAAAAACACGAAAGCTTAGGCAAAATAGAGGAATAAAGTTGAAATTTTGGTGAAATTATACGTTTTCGATAATTTTTTCGATCATAAATTGGCAAAATCACGAAAACTAAGCTACAATTGAGGAAAAATATTGATATTTCGGTGGAAATATTCGTTTTCTATGAATTTTTTTATCATATCTTAGCAAGATCACGATAACTAAGAACCGATGGAGGAAAAAGTTTAAATTTCGGTGAAATAATCCATTTTCTATGCCTTTTTCGAACAAAAAAAAAATGCCAGAAAGAGGAAAAACATTGAAATTTTCGTTAATATTATCCGTTTTCGATGCTATTTTCGGTTTATATCTTGTCAAAATCACGAAAACTAAGGAAAAAAAGAGGAAAAAAGTTGACATTTTGGTGAATTTATCCGTTTTCTATGATGTTTTCGATCATATCTTGACAAAATCATAAAAACTAAGGCCAGATAGACGAAAAAAGTTGAACTTTTGGTGAAATTATCCGCTTTCGATGCTTTTTTAAATCATTTCCTGGCAAAATCACAAAACCTAAGGCCCGATAGAAGAAAAAAGTTGAACTTTTGGTGAATTTATCCATTTTCGATGCTTTTAACGATCATATCTTGGAAAAATCACGAAAACTAAGGCAAAGTAGAAGAAAAAAGTTGAAATTTCTGTGAAATTATCCGTTTTTGATGCATTTTTTCTATCATCTCTTGTCTAAATCACGAAAACTAAGCTACAATAGAGGAAAACGTTGATATTTCGGTAGAAATATCCGTTTTCGATGCATTTTTTAATCATACCAAGGCAAAATCACATAAAACAAAGGTCAAAAGGAGGATAATTGCTAAAATTACGGTGAATTTATACGTTTTCGAGGCTTTTTTGGATCATATTGTGTCAAAATCACGAAAACTAAGGCCTGATAGAGGAAAAAGTTTAATTTTTGGTGAAGTTATCCGTTTTGAATGCTTTTTTCCATCATATCTTGGCAATATCACGAGAACTAAGGCAATATAGAGGAATTCTGTTGAAATATCAATGAAATTATCGGTTAATGATGCTTTTCTCGATCATATCTTAGCAAAATCACGATAACTAAGAACCAATGGATGAAAAAGTTTAAATTTCGGTAAAATAATCCGTTTTCGATGCATTTTTCGGTTTATATCTTGTCAAAATTACGAAAACTAAGGAAAAATAGAGGAAAAAAGCTGACATTTTGGTGAAATTATCCGTTTTCGATACTTTTGTCGATCATATCTTGGCAAAATCATGAGAACTAGGCAATATAGTGAAAATATTTTGAAATATCGGTGATATAATCAGTTTTTGATGCTGTTTTCGATCATATCTTAGCAAAATCTTAAAAACAAGGCCAGATCTTGGAAATCTTGGAAAAATTACGAAACCTAAGGAAAAATAGTGGAGAAAAGTTGAAATTTCGAAGGAAATATCCGTATACGTTGCTTTTTTTGATCATATCTTGGCAAAATCACTAAAAAAAGGTAAAGTAGAGGAAAATAGCAGACATTTAGGTGCATTTTTCCGTTTTGGATGCTTTTTTCGACCATATCCTGGAAAATCACGTAAGCTAATGCAAAATAGAGGAAAAAAGTTGTAATTTCGGTGAAGTTATCCGTTTGCTATGAATTTTTCGATCATATCTTGGAAAGATCACAAAAACTAAGGCCAGATAGAGAAATGAGTTGAAATTTTGGTGAAATTATCCGCTTTCGATGCTTTTTTCTTTCATATCACGGCAATATCACGAAAACTAAAGCTAGATCGAGGAAAAAAATAGAAATTTCGGAGAAATTATCCGTTTTCGATGCTTTTTTCGAACATATCTAGGCAGAATAACGAGGAATAAGGCCAAATAGAGGAAAATATTTGAAATTTCGTGAATTGATACGTTATCGATGCTTTTTTTTTGATCATTTCCTTGCAAAATCACAAAAACTGAGCATAGAAAGAGGAAAAAATTTGAAATTTTGGTGAAATTATCCGTTTTCTTTACTGTTTTCTATCACATATTATCAAAATCACGATAACTAACAACAGGTAGTGCAAAAAAATTGAAATATCGGTGAAAATATTCGTTTTTGATGCTTTTTTGATGATATCTTGGCAAAATAACGAGAACTAAGGCCAAATAGAGAAATAAAATTAAAATTTTGGTGAAATTATCCGTTTTCGATGCTTTTTTCGTTCATATCACAGCAAAATCACGAAAACTAAGCTATGATAGAGGTAAAAACTTGATATTTCGGTGGAAATATCCGTTTTCGTTGCTTATTTCGATTATATCTTGGCAAAATCACGAACAATACGTCCAAATAGAGGAAAAAAATTGAATTTTCGGTGGAATTATCCATTTTCTATGAATTTGTCGATCATATCTTGGCAAAATCACGAAAACTAATGCAGAATAGAGGAAAAAAGTTGTAATTTCGGTGAATTGATACGTTATCGATGCTTTTTTTCGATCATTTCCTTGCAAAATCACAAAAACTGAGCCCAGAAAGAGGAAAAAAGTTGAAATTTTTGTTTAATTTATCCGTTTTCGAAGCTTTTTTCGGTTTCTATATTGTCAAAATAACGAAAACTAAGGAAAAATAGAGGAAAAAAGTTGAAGTTTTGGTGAAATTATCCATTTTCGATACTTTTTTCTATCACATCTTGTCAAAATCACGATAACTAACAGCTGTTAGAGGAAAAAATTGAAATATCGGTGGAATTATCCGTTTTCGAAGCCTTTTTCGTTCATATCACGGGAATATCACAAAAACAAAAGGTAGATAGAGAAAAAAATTGAATTTTCGGAAAATTATTCGTTTTCGATTCTTTTTTCGATCACATCCCGACAAAATCACGACAACCAAGCCAAGATAAAGAAAAAAGTTGATATTTTTGTGAAATTATCCATTTTCGATCCTTTTTTCGATCATATCTTTGCAAAATCACGAAAGCTAATGCAAAATAGAGGGAAAAAGTTGAAATTTTAGTGAAATTTTTCGTTTTCGATGATGTTTTTGATCATATTATGTAAAAATTACGATATCAAAGGCCAGATAGAGGAAAAAAGTTTAATTTTCGTTGAAATTACCCGTTTTCGATGCATTTCTCGATCATATCTTGGCAGTATAACAAAAACTAAGTTAAAGTAGTGGAAAATAGCTGGAATTTCGGTGAATTGATACGTTATGGATGCTTTTTTCGATCATATCCTGGCAGAATCACGAAAACTAATGCAAAATAGTGGAAAAAAGTTGAAATTTCGGTGAATTGATACGTTATCGATGCTTTATTTCGATCATTTCCTTGCAAAATCACAAAAACTGAGCCCAGAAAGAGGAAAAGAGCAAATTTTTGTTTAATTTATCCGTTTTCGATGCTTTTTCGTTTTATATCTGGTCAAAATAACGAAAACTAACAGCAGGTAGATGAAAAAAAATTGAAATATCGGTGGAATTATCCGTTTTCGAAGCTTTATTCGATCATAGCCAGGCAAAATCACGACAACCAATGGCCAGATAAAGAAAAAAGTTGATATTTTGGTGAAATTATCCGTTTTCGATGCTTTTTTCGGTCATATCTTGGCAAAATCACGATAACTAATGCAAAATAGAGGGAAAAGTTGAAATTTCAGTGTAATATTTTGTTTTCGATGCTTTTTTCGATAATATTATGTCAGAATCACGGAAACTAATGCCAGATAGTAGAAAAAAGTTTAATTTTTGGTGAAATTATTCGCTTTCGATGCTTTTTTCGATCATTTCCTGGCAACATCACAAAAACCAAGGCCAGAAAAAGAAAAAAGTTGATATTTAGGTGAATTTATAAGTTATCAATACCTTTTTAAGACACATCCTGGCTAAATCACGAAAACTAAGGAAATATAGAGGAAATCAGTTAAAATATCGGTGAAATTATATTTATAAAGAGGAAATACGTTGACATCTTAGTTAAATTTATCCGTTTTCGATGCTTTATCGGTTTATATCTAGTCAAAATCACGAAAACAAAGGAAAAAAAGAGGAAAAAATTTGACATCTCGGTGAAGTGATACGTTACCGATGCTTCTTTCGATCATTTCCTTGCAAAATCACAAACATTGAGCCCAGTAAGCGGAAAAAAGTTGAAATTTTGGTTAAATTATCCGTTTTCGATACTTTTTCCTATCACATCTTGTTAAAATCACGATAACTAACAACAGGTAGAGGAAAAGTTGAACTTTCGGTGTAATTATCCGCTTTCAAAGCTTTTTTTTGATCATATCTTGGCAAAATCAAAAAAACTAAGGCCAGAAAGAGGAAAAACGTTGAAATTCTTGTTAAATTTATCCGTTATCGATGCTTTTTTCGGTTTATATCTTGTCAAAATAACGAAAACTAAGGAAAAACAGGCGATAAAAGTTGTCATTTTGGTGAAATTATCTGTTTTCTATGCTCTTTTCGATCATATCTAGAAAAAATCATAAAAAACTAAGGCCTGATGGACGAAAAACGTTGAAGTTTTGGTGAAATTATCCGCTTTCGATGCTTTTTTCGATCATTTCCTGGCAAAATCACAAAAATTAAGGCCAGAAAGAGGAAATACGTTGACATTTTTGTTAAATTTATCCGTTTTCGATATTTTTCGGTTTATATCTTGTCAAAATCACGAAAACAAAGGAAAAAAAGAGGAAACAATTTGACATCTCCGTGAATTGATACGTTATCAATGCTTTTTTTCTATCATTTCCTTGCAAAATCACAAAAATTGAGCCCAGAAAGAGGAAAAAAGCTGAAATTTTGGTTAAATTATCCGTTTTCGATACTTTTTTCTATCACATCATGTCAAAATCACGATAACTAACAACAAGTAGAGGAAAAATGTTGAAATATCGGTGAAATAATCCGTTTTCGAAATTTTGTCCTTTTGGTGAAATTGTTCGTTTTCGATGCTTTTTTCGATCATATTATGTCAAATCACGAAAACTAAGGTCAGATAGAGGAAAAACGTTGACATTTTCGTAAATATTTTTCCATTTTCGATGCTATTTTCGGTTTATATCTTGTCAAAATCACGAAAACTAAGTAAAAATAGAGGAAAAAAGTTACCATCTTGGTGAATTGATGCTTTTCGATCATTTCCTTGACAAATCACAAAAATTGGGCCCAGAAAGAGGAAAAAAGTTGAAATATCGGTGAAATTATCAGTTTTCGAAGGTTTTTTCGTTCATATAATGGCAATACAACAAAAACTAAAGCCAGATAAAGGAAAAACGTTGAAATTTTTGTTAAATTTATCCGTTTACGATGCTTTTTTCGGTTTATATCTTGTCAAAATAACGAAAACTAAGAAAAAATAGAGGAAAAAAGTTGACATTTTGGTGAAATTATCCGTTTTCGATACTTTTTTCTAACACATCTTGTCAAAATCACAATAACTAACAGCAGGTAGAGGAAAAAAATTGAAATATCGGTGAAATTATCCGTTTTCGAAGTTTTTTTCGTTCATATCATGGCAATACAACAAAAAATAAAGCCAGATATAGGAAAAAAATTGAAATTTCTGAGAAATTATCTTTTTTCGATGCTTTTTTCGATCACATCCAGGCAAAATCACGACAACCAAGCCAAGATAAAGAAAATGTTGATATATTTGTGAAATTATCCGTTTTCGATGCTTTTTTCGATCATATCTTGGCAAAATCACGAAAACTAAAGAAAAATAGAGGAAAACGTTGAAATTTCAGTGTAATATTTCGTTTTCGATGCTTTTTCGATGATATTATGTCAAAATCACGAAAACTAATGCCAGATAGTATAAAAAAGTTTAATTTCTGGTGAAATTATCCGCTTTCGATGCTTTTTTCGATCATTTCCTGGCAAAATCACAGAAACAAAGGCCACATAAATAAAAAAAACTAAGTTAAAGTAGAGGAAAATAGCTGATATTTCGGTGAATTTATCCGTTTTCTATGCGTTTTTCGGTTTATATCTTGTCAAAATCACGAAAACTAAGGAAGAATAGAGGAAAAAAGTTGACATTTTGGTGAAATTATCCGTTTTCTATGCTGTATTCGATCATATCTTGACAAAATCACAAGAACTAAGGGAATATGGAGGAAAATAAATGAAATTTCGGTGAAATTATCAGTTTTCGAAGCTTTTTTCGTTCATATCACGGCAATACAACAAAAACTAAAGCCAGATAGAGGAAGAAAATTGAAATTTCTTTGAAAGTATCCGTTTTCGATGCTTTTTTCGATCAGATCCAGGCAAATTCACGACAACCAAGGCCAGATAAAGAAAAAAAAGTTGTTATTTCGGTGAAATTATCCACTTACGATGCTTTTTTCGACCATATCCTGGAAATCAAGAAAAATAAGGCCAGATAGAGGAAAAAAGTTTAATTTTCGGTGAAATTATCTATTTTGATTGTTTTTTCGATCATATCCTTGAAAAATCACAAGACTTAAGGGAATATAGAGGAAAAAATTGAAATATTGGTGAATTTATCCGTTTTCTATGCTTTTTTCGGTTTATATCTTGTCAAATCACGAAAACTAATGAAGAATAGAGGTAAAAAGTTGAGATTTTGGTGATATTATCCGTTTTCTATGCTGTTTTCGCTCATATTTTTCAAAATCACGAAAACTAAGGCAAGATAGAGGAGAAAAGTTTAATTTTTGGTGACATTATCAGTTTTGAATTTTTTTTTCGATCTTATTTTGGCAAAATCACAAAAAAAGGCCAGATTGAGTAAAAAAGTAGAATTTTTGATGAATGTTTTCGTTTTCGATCATATTATGTCAAAATCACGAAAATTAAGGTCAGAGAGAGGAAAAAAGTTTAAGTTTTGGTGAAATTATCTGTTTTGAATACTTTTTTCTATTACATCTTGTCAAAATCACGATAACAAACAGCAGGTAGAGGAAACAAATTGAAATATCGGTGGAATTATCCGTTTTCGAAGCCTTTTTCGTTCATATTAGGGGAATATCCGAAAACTAAAGCTAGATAGAGGAAAAAAATTGAAATTTCGGAGAAATTATCCGTTTTTCGATGCCTTTTTCGATCATAGCCAGGCAAAATCACGAAAACTAATGAAAAATAGAGGAAAAAGTTAAAATTTCGGTGAATCGATACGCAATCGATGCTTTTTTCGATCATTTCCTTGCAAAATCACAAAAACTTAGCCCAGAAAGAGAAAAAAGTTGACCGAAAGTTAAGGTCGATGACCGGAGATCGACTGGGTGAGGTCGACTCTGGGAGGTCAACTTTGGGACGAGAACTCTGAGAGTTAGACTCCCAGAGGAGGACTCCGGGAGGTTGAATCCTGGAGATCGACACCTGAAGGTCGACTCCGGGAGCTCGACTCCGTGAGGTTGACTCCGTGAGGTCGACTCCGAGAGGTTGTCTCAAGGATGTCGGCTCCTAACGGTCGGCTCCGGCAGGTCGACTCCGAGAGTCCGACTCCCAGAGGTCGACTCCTTGAGTTCGAATCCGGGAGGTTGTTTCCAGGAGGTTGACTCCGAAAGGTCAACTCCGGGAGGTCGAATAAAACAGTTTGACTCCGGAAGGGTATACTCCGTGATGTATTACGGTCTATGACCCGAGGTCAATGAGCCGGGGTCAATGATCCGAGGTGGCTGCCACTACGTCGATGACCCGAGGTCACTGACCCGAGGTCAATAACCCGAGGTCAATAACCCGAGGTCAATGACCCGAAGTCAATGACCCTAGGTCAATGACCCGAGTTCGATGACCCGAGGTCAATGACCTTAGGTCGACTCCGTGAGGTGGACTCCAGGAGGTCGACTCCGGGAGGTCGACTCCGGGAGGTCGACTCTGGGAGGTCGACTCCGGGTGGTCAACTCCGGGAGGTCGACTCCGGGAGGTCAACTCCAAGAGGTCAACTCCGGGATGTCGACTCCGTGAGTTTGACTCCAGGAGGTCGACTCCGGGTGGTCAACACCGGGAGGTCGACTCCGGGAGGTCAACTCCAAGAGGTCAACTCCGGGAGGTCGACGAACGTCGAGGTTACGGTATATGACCTGAGGTCAATAACTCTAGGTCAATGACTCGAGGTCGATGAACCTAGGTCGATGTCCCAAGGTCGATGACCCGAGGTCGATGACCTGAGGTCGATGACCCGAGATCGACTCGGCGAGGTCGATTCCGGGTGGTCTATTATGGGTTGTCAATTCTGTAGGGACAGTTATGAGAAGTCGACTCTGATAGGTCAATTCCGGGTGGTCGACGTTGAAGTTTATGACGAGATATAACCAAATTCTTATTAAATATTTAATTTTTCGTAGCCTTTAACATAGAAAACGTCGATGACTCGAAAAAAATTGGTGAAATTATAGGTTTTTGGCCATATTTTGCTACGAATTGAGCAAAACTACTCAAGTATTAGTTAATTATAATTTATTTTTAAATATCTAACCAATTTTTTTAAAAAGCTTCCATTTTTTTAGCAGTTAACCCAAAAAACGACAAAAAATCAAAACAAATCGCTGAAATTTAAGGTCTTTACACATATTTTAAAAAGAATTGAGCAAAACTAGTCAAGTTTGCACTCGCTTTAAATAATTTGACGAGAAATGCCCAAACTAATTAGAAATATTCAATTATTTATAGCTTTTTTCGTTCATATTAGGGGAATATCCAAAAACTAAAGCTAGATAGAGGAAAAAAATTGAAATTTCGGAGAAATTATCCGTTTTCGATGCTTTTTTCGATCATAGCCAGGCAAAATCACGACAACCAAGGCCAGATAAAGAAAACAATTGATATTTTGGTGAAATTATCCGTTTTCGATGCTTTTTTCGATCATATCTTGGCAAAAACACGAAAACAAATGCAAAATAGAGGGAAAAGTTGAAATTTCAGTGTAATATTTCGTTTTCGATGCTTTTGTCGATACTATTATGTAAAAACAACGAAAACTAATGTCAGATAGTAGAAAAAAGTTTAATTTTTGGTGAAATTATCCGCTTTCGATGCTTATTTCGATCATTTCCTGGCAAAATCACAAAAACCAAGGCCAGAAAAAGAAAAAAGTTGAAATTTTGGTTAAATTATCCGTTTTCGATGCTTTTTTCGATCATATCTTGGCAAAAACACGAAAACAAATGCAAAATAGAGGGAAAAGTTGAAATTTCAGTGTAATATTTCGTTTTCGATGCTTTTGTCGATACTATTATGTAAAAACAACGAAAACTAATGTCAGATAGTAGAAAAAAGTTTAATTTTTGGTGAAATTATCTGTTTTCGATACTTTTTTCGATCACATCAAGGCAAAATCACGACAATCAAGGCCAGATAAAGAAAAAAGTTGATATTTAAGTGAATTGATACGTTATCGATGCTTTTTTTCGATCATTTCCTTGCAAATTCACAAAAACTTAGCCCAGAAAGAGGAAAAAAGTTGAAAATTTGGTGAAATTATCCGTTTTCGATACTTTTTTCTATCACATATTGCCAAAATCACGATAACTAACAACTGATAGAGGAAAAAAGTTTAATTTTCGGTGAAATTATCCGTTTTAATGCTTATTTCGATCATATCAAGGCAGAATAACAAAAATTAAGTTAAAGTAGTGGAAAATAGCCGAAATTTCGGTGAATTTATCCGTTTTCGATGATTTTTTCACCATATCTTTGAAAATCACGATACCTAAGGCAAAAAAGAGGATAAAAGTTGAAATTTGAGTGAATTTAGCCGTTTTCTGTGAGTCTTTCGATCATATTTTGGCAAAATCAGAAAAACTAAGGCAAGATAGAGGAAAAAGGTTGAAATTTTGGTGAAATTATACGTTTTCGATGCTTTTTTCGATCATAAGTTGGCAAAATCATAAAAACAAAGGCCTAATTTAGGATAAATGTTGATATTTTGGTGTAATTATCCGTTTTCGATCCATTTTTCGATCATATTATGTCAAAATCACGAATGTTAATGCCAGAGAGAAGTAAAAAGGTTAATTTTCGTTGACGTTATACGTTTTGAATGCTTTTTCGGTTAATATCCCATCAAAATCACGAAAACTAAGCAAAAATAGAGGAAAAAAGTTAACATCTCAGTCAATTGATACTTTATGAATGCTTTTTTTCGATAATTTCCTTTCAAAATCACAAAAAATGAGCCCAGAAAGAGGAAAAAAGTTGAAATTTTGGTTAAATTATCCGTTTTCGATACTTTTTCTATCACATCTTGTCAAAATCACGATAACTAACAACAGGTAGAGGAAAAAAGTTGAAATATTGGTGAAATTATTCGTTTTCGATGCTTTTCTCGATCATATCTTGGCAAAATAACAAAAACTAAGTTAAAGTGGAGGAAAATAGCTGAAATTTCGGTGAAATTATCAGTTTTTAAAGCTTTCTTCGTTCATATAATGGCAATACAAGAAAAACTAAAGCCAGATAAAGAAAAAAGTTGATATTTCGGTGAAATTATCCGTTTTCGATGCTTTTTTCGATCATATTTTGGCAAAATCAAAAAAAAACTAAGTTAAAGTAGAGGAAAATAGCAGAAATTTCGGTGAATTTATCCGTTTTCTATTCTTGTTTCGGTATATATCATGTCAAAATCTCGACAACTAAGGAAGATTAGAGGAAAAAATTGACATTTTGGTGGTGTTATCCGTTTTCTATGCTGTTTTCGATCAAATCTTGACAAAATCACAAGAAATAGGGCAATATAGAGGAAAAAAGTAAAAAATTGGCGAAATTATCCGTTTTCGATGATTTATTCGATCATATCTTGGTAAAGTAACAAAAACTAAGTTAAAGTAGAGGAAAATAGCTGATATTTAGGTGAAATTATCAGTTTTGAATGTTTTTTCGATCATATCTTGGCAAAATCACAAAAACTAAGGCGAGAAAGAGGAAAAACGTTGAAATTTTTGTTAAATTTATCCGTTTACGATGCTTTTTTCGGTTTATATCTTGTCAAAATAACAAAAACTAAGAAAAAATAGAGGAAAAAGTTGACATTTTGGTGAAATTATCCGTTTTCGATACTTTTTTCTATCACATCTTGTCAAAATCACGATAACTAACAGCAGGTAGAGGAAAAAAATTGAAATATCGGTGAAATTATCAGTTTTCGAAGCTTTTTTCGTTCATATCACGGCAATACAACAAAAAATAAAGCCAGATAGAGGAAAAAAATTGAAATTTCTGAGAAATTATCTTTTTTCGATGCTTTTTTCGATCACACCCAGGCAAAATCACGACAACCAAGCCAAGATAAAGAAAATGTTGATATATTTGTGAAATTATCCGTTTTCGATCCTTTTTTCGATCATATCTTGGCAAAATCACGAAAACTAATGCAAAATAGAGGGAAAAAGTTGAAATTTTAGTGAAATTTTTCGTTTTCGATGCTGTTTTCGATCATATTATGTTAAAATTACGATATCTAAGGCCAGATAGAGGAAAAAAGTTTAATTTTCGATAAATTATCCGATTTCGATGCATTTCTCGGCCATAACTAGGTAAAATAACAAAAACTAAGTTAAAGTAGTGGATAATAGCTGAAATTTCGGTGAATTGATACGTTATCGATGCTTTTTTCGAACATATCCTGCCAAAATCACGAAAACTAATGCAAAATAGAGGAAAAAAGGTGAAATTTCGGTGAATTGATATGTTATCGATGCTTTTTTTCGATCATTTCTTGCAAAATCACAAAAACTGAGCCCAGAAAGAGGAAAAAAGTTGAGATTTTGGTGAAATTACCAGTTTTCGATACATTTTTCTATCACATGTTGTCAACATCACAACAACCAAGGCCTGATAAAGAAAAAAGTTGATATTTTGGTGAAATTATCCTTTTTCGATGCTTTTTTCGATCATATCTTGGCAAAATCACGAAAACTAATGCCAGATAGTAGAAAAAAGTTTAATTTCTGGTGAAATTATCCGCTTTCGATGCTTTTTTCGATCATTTCCTGGCAAAATCACAAGAACTAAGGGAATATGGAGGAAAATAGCTGAAATTTCGGTCAAATTATCAGTTTTCGAAGCTTTTTTCGTTCATATCACGGCAATACAACAAAAACTAAAGCCAGATAGAGGAAGAAAATTGAAATTTCTTTGAAAGTATCCGTTTTCGATGCTTTTTTCGATCAGATCCAGGCAAAATCACGACAACCAAGGCCAGATAAAGAAAAAAAGTTGTTATTTCGGTGAAATTATCCACTTTCGATGCTTTTTTCGACCATATCCTGGAAATCAAGAAAAATAAGGCCAGATAGAAGAAAAAAGTTTAATTTTCGGTGAAATTATCTATTTTGATTGTTTTTTCGATCATATCCTTGAAAAATCACAAGACTTAAGGGAATATAGAGGAAAAAATTGAAATATTGGTGAATTTATCCGTTTTCTATGCTTTTTTCGCTCATATTTTACAAAATAACGAAAACTAAGGCAAGATAGAGGAGAAAAGTTTAATTTTTGGTGAAAATATCAGTTTTGAATTTTTTTTTTTCGATCATATTTTGGCAAAATCACAAAAAAAGGCCAGATTGAGTAAAAAAGTAGAATTTTTGATGAAATTTTTCGTTTTCGATCATATTATGTCAAAATCACGAAAATTAAGGTCAGATAGAGGAAAAAAGTTTAATTTTTGGTTCATGTTATCTGTTTTGAATGCTTTTTTCGATCGTATCTTGGCAAAATCAAGAGAACTAAGGCAATATAGAGGAAATCAGTTAAAATATCGGTAAAATTATCCGTTTTTGATGCTTTTTTCGATCATATCTTAGCAAATTCACGATAACTAAGAACAGATGGAGGAAAAAAATTTAATTTTCGGTGAAGTTATCCGTTTTGAATCCTTTTTTCGATCATATAAGGGAAAAAAAATAGAGGAAAAAAGTTAACATCGGTGTATTGATACGTTATCGATGCTTTTTGATCATTTCCCTGCAAAATCACAAAAATTGAGCCCAGAAAGAGGAATAAAGTTTAATTTTCGGTGAAATTATCCATTTTGAATGTTTTTTCGATCATATCCATGAAAAATCACAAGAACTAAGGGAATATAGAGGAAAAAAGTTGAAATATTGGTGAAATTATCCGTTTTCGATGCTTTTCTCGATCATATCTTGACAAAATCACAAAAACTAAGGGAATATAGAGGAAAAAAGTTTAAATATTGGTGAAATTTTTCGTTTTCGATGCTTTTATTCGATCATATTATGTCAAAATCACGATATCTAAGGCCAGATAGAGGAAAATAGCTGAAATTTCGGTGAATTTATCCGTTTTCTATGCTTTTTTCGATCATATCATGACAAAATCAGAAAAACCTAGGCCTGATTGACGAAAAAAGTTGAAGTTTTGGTGAAATTATCCGTTTTCGATACTTTTTTCTATCACATCTTGTCAAAATCACGATAACTAACAGCAGGTAGAGGAAAACAATTGAAATATCGGTGAAATTATCCGTTTTTGAAGCTTATTTCGTTCATATCACGGCAATAAAACAAAAACTAAAGCCAGATAGAGGAAAAAAATTGAAATTTCGGAGAAATTATCCGTTTTCGATGCTTTTTTCGATCACATCCAGGCAAAATCACGACAACCAAGCCAAGATAAAGAAAAAAGTTGATATTTTTGTGAAATTATCCATTTTCGATCCTTTTTTCGTTCATATCATGGCAAAATCACGAAAACTAATGCGAAATAGAGGGAAAAAGTTGAAATTTTAGTGAAATTTTTCGTTTTCGATTCTTTTTTAGATCATATCTTGGCACAATAACAAAAACTAAGTTAAGGTAGTGGATAATAGCTGAAATTTCGGTGAATTGAAACGTTATCGATGCTTTTTTCGATCATATCCTTGCAAAATCTCGAAAACTAGTGCAAAATAGAGGAAAAAAGTTGAAATTTCGGTGAATTGATATGTTATCGATGCTTTTTTTCGATCACTTCCTTGCAAAATCACAAAAAATGAGCCCAGAAAGAGGAAAAAAGTTGAAATATCAGTGGAATTATCCGTTTTCGAAGCTTTTTACGATCATATGTTTACAAAATCACGAAAAAACTAAAGCAAAATAGAGGGAAAAGTTGAAATTTCATTCTAATATTTCGTTTTCGATGCTTTTTCCGATAATATTATATCAAAATCACGAAATCTAATGCCAGATAGTAGAAAAAAGTTTAATTTTTGGTGAAAGTATCCGCTTTCGATGCTTTTTTCGATCATTTCCTGGCAAAGTCACAAAAACCAAGGCCAGAAAAAGAAAAAAGTGGATATTTCGGTTACTTTATAAGGTATCAAAGCCTTTTTCGATCACATCCTGGCATAATCACGAAAACTAAGGCAATACAGAGGAAATCAGTTAAAATATCGGTGAAATTATCCGTTTCTGATGCTTATTTGGATCGTATCTTAGCAAAATCACGATAACTAAGAGCCGATGGAAGAAAAAAGTTAAAATTTCGGTGAAATAATCCGTTTTCGATGCTTTTTTCGGTTTATATCTTGTCCAAATCACGAAAACTAAGGAAGTATAGAGGAAAAAGGCTGAAATTTTGATGAAATTATCCGTTTTATATACTGTTTTCGATCATATCTTGACAAAATCACATGAACTAAGGCAATATAGAGGAAAAAAGTTTAAATATGGTGAAATTATACATTTTCGATGCTTTTTTCGATCATATCATGGCAAAATAACAAAAACTAAGTTAAAGTAGAGGAAAATAGCTGAACTTTCGGTGAATTTATAAGATTTCTATGCTGTTTTCGATCATACTATGTCAAAATCACAAAAACTAAGGCCAGATAGAGGAAAAAAGTTGAAATTTTTGTTAAAATTATCTGTTTTCGATGCTTTTTTCGGTTTATATCTTGTCAAAATAACGAAAACTAAGAAAAAATAGAGGAAAAAAATTGACATTTTGGTGAAATTATCCGTTTTCTATGCTGTTTTCGATCATATCTTGACAAAATCACAAAAAATAAGGGAATATAGAGGAAAAAAGTTTAAATATTGGTGAAATTTTTCGTTTTCGATGCTTTTTGTCGATCATATTATGTCAAAATCACGATATCTAAGGCCAGATAGAGGAAAATAGTTGACATTTTGGTGAAATTATCCGTTTTCTATGCTCTTTTCATATGTTATCATATGTTTGTAAAATCACGAAAACTAAAGCAAAATAGAGGGAAAAGTTGAAAATTCATTCTAATATTTCGTTTTCGATGCTTTTTCCGATAATATTATATCAAAATCACGAAATCTAATGCCAGATAGTAGAAAAAAGTTTAATTTTTGGTGAAAGTATCCGCTTTCGATATTTTTTTCGATCATTTCCTGGCAAAGTTACAAAAACCAAGGCCAGAAAAAGAAAAAAGTGGATATTTCGGTTAATTTATAAGTTATCAAAGCCTTTTTCGATCACATCCTGGCATAATCACAAAAACTAAGGCAATATAGAGGAAATCAGTTAAAATTTCGGTGAAATAATCCGTTTTCGATGCTTTTTTTGGTTTATATCTTGTCCAAATCACGAAAACTAAGGAAGTATAGAGGAAAAAGGCTGAAATTTTGATGAAATTATCCGTTTTATATACTGTTTTCGATCATATCTTGACAAAATCACATGAACTAAGGCAATATAGAGGAAAAAAGTTTAAATATGGTGAAATTATACATTTTCGATGCTTTTTTCGATCATATCATGGCAAAATAACAAAAACTAAGTGAAAGTAGAGGAAAATAGCTGAAATTTCGGTGAATTTATAAGATTTCTATGCTGTTTTCGATCATACTATGTCAAAATCACAAAAACTAAGGCCAGATAGAGGAAAAAAGTTTAATTTTCGGTGAAATTATCAGTTTTGAATGGTTTTTCGATCATATCTTGGCAAAATCACAAAAACTAAGGCCAGAAAAAGGAAAAACGTTGAAATTTTTGTTAAAATTATCTGTTTTCGATGCTTTTTTCGGTTTATATCTTGTCAAAATAACGAAAACTAAGAAAAAATAGAGGAAAAAAATTGACATTTTGGTGAAATTATCCGTTTTCTATGCTGTTTTCGAACATATTTTGACAAAATCACGAAAACTTATGCAAAATAGAGGGAAAAAGTTGAAATTTTAGTGAAATTTTTCGTTTTCGATCCTTTTTTCGGTCATATTATGTCAAAATCACGATATCTAAGGCCTGATAGAGGAAAAAAGTTGAACTTTTGGTGTAATTATCCGCTATTGATGCATTTCTCGAACATATCTTGGCTAAATAACAAAAACTTAGTTAAAGTAGAAGAAAATAGCTGAAATTTCGGTGAATTGATACGTTAACGATGCTTTTTTCGATCATATCCTGGCAAAATTACGAAAACTAATGCACAATAAGGGAAAGAAGTTGAATTTCGGTGAATTAATACGTTTTCGATGCTTTTTTTCGATCATTTCCTTGCAAAATCACAAAAACTTAGCCCAGAAAGAGGAAAAAAGTTGACCGAAAGTTGAGATCGATGACCGGAGATCGACTGGGTGAGGTCGACTCGGGGAGGTCGACTTCGGGAGGAGAAGTCTGGGAGTTAAACTTCCAGAGGAGGACTCCGGGAAATACACTCCGGGAAGTTGACTCCGGGGGGTCGACTCCGGGAGGTTGAATCCTGGAGATCGACACCTGAAGGTCGACTCTGGGAGGTCGACTAAACGAGGTCGATTACGGGAGTTCGATTCCGGGAGGACAGTTCTAAGAGGTTGACTCCGTTAGGTCTACTCGGGTAGGTCAAATTTGGGAGGTCAACAATTGGAGTTAACTCCGGGAAGTCGATTCCGGCAATCGACTTTTGGTGCCCGATTCCAAAATTTCGACTTTAAGTGGTCGACTCCTGAAAGTCGGACCCGATAACCTAAATCCAATATCCGCAAGTAGATGACCCAATGTATATAACACGAGGATGAACAACCACAGTCTATGACTTGAAGTCTTTAACCCGAGGACTATGACCATAGGTCGACTTCGTGAGGTCAACTCCGTTAGGTCGACTCCGTGAGGTTGACTCCGTGAGGTTGACTCCGTGAGTTCGACTCCGGAAGGTCGTCTCAAGGAGGTCGGCTCCTGGCGGTCGGCTTCGGGAGGTCGGCTCCGGGAGGTCGAATCCGAGAGTCCAAATCCAAGAGGTCGACTCCTTGAGTTCGACTCCTGGAGGTTGTTTCCAGGAGGTTGACTCCAAAAGTTCGACTCCGGGAGGTCGACTGCAATAGTTTGACTCCAGGAGGGTCGACTCCGTGATGTATTACGGTCTATGACCCGAGGTCAATGACCGGAGGTCGATGACCCGAGGTCTAAGACCCAAGGTCAATGAGCCGAGGTATATGAGCCGAGATCAATGACCCGAGGTCAATGACCCGAGTTCAATGACCCGAGGTCAATGACCCGAGGTCAATGACCCTAGGTAAGTGACCCGAGGTCGCTGACACTACGTCGATGATCCAAGGTCGATGACCTTAGGTCGACTCCGTGAGGTGGACTCCTTGAGGTGGCCTCCGGGAGGACGACTCCGAGAGGTCCACTCCGGGAGGACGACTCAGGAATGTCGACTCCGGGAGGTCGATTCCGGGAGGACGACTCCGGGAGGTCGACTCCGGGAGGTCTGGGTGGTCGACTCCGGGAGGTAAACTCCAGAAGGTCGACTCCGGAAGGTTGACTCCTTGATCTTGACTCCGGGAGGTGGACTCCTTGATTTCGACTCCGGGAGGTCGACTTCGGGAGCTGGACTCCGGGAGGGTCGACTGCGTGATGACCTACGGTATATGACCCGAGGTCAATGACCAGAGGTCTATGACCCGAGGTCGATGACCTGAGGTCGATGACCCGAGGTCGATGACCCGAGGTCGATGACCTGAGGTCGATGACCCGAGGTCGACTTGGCGAGGTCGATTCCGGGTGGTCTATTATGGGTTGTCAATTCCGTAGGGACAGTTATGATAAGTCGACTCTGATATGTCAATTCCGGGTGGTCGACGTTATAACCAAATTCTTATTAAATATTTAATTTTTCGTAGCCTTTAACTCAGAAAACGTCGATGACTCGAAAAAATTCGAAAAGATCAAACCAAATAATGTCGAAATATTCAAGTTTTCTTAGGAATGAACTCAATAAACATCGAAAACTCATAAAAAAATTGGTGAAATTTCAGGTTTTTTCCCATATTATGCTATAATTGGGCGAAACTAGTCATTTTTGGACTCATTTTAATGTTGTTGACGAAATAACCGAATTCTATAGATATTCATATCACGAAAACTAAAGCTACATAGATGAAAAAAATTGAAATTTCGGAGAAATTATCCGTTTTCGATTCTTTTTTCGATCACATCCAGGCAAAATCACGATAACCAAGGCAAGATAAAGAAAAAAGTTAATTTTTGGTGAAATTATCCGTTTTCGATGCTTTTTACCATCATATCCTGGCAAAATCAAGAAAAACTAATGCAAAATAGAAGGAAAAAGTTGAAATTTTAGTGATATTTTTCGTTTTCGAAGCTTTTTTCGATCATATTATGTCAAAATTACGAAAAGTAAGTTAAAGTAGTGGAAAATAGCCAAAATTTCGGTAAATTTATCCATTTTCGATGCTTTTTTCACCATATCCTTGAAAATCACGAAACCTAAGGCAAAATAGAGGATAAAAGTTGAAATTTGGGTGAATTTAGCCGTTTTCTATGAATTTTTCGATCATATCTTGGCAAAATCACGAAAACTTATGCAAAATAGAGGGAAAAAGTTAAAATTTTAGTGAAATATTTCGTTTCGATGCTTTTTCGATCATATCTTGGGAACATCAAGAGAACTAAGGCAATATAGAGGTAATCAGTTAAAATATCGGTGAAATTATCCGTTTTTGATGCTTTTTTCGATCATATCTTAGCAAATTCACGATAACTAAGAACCGATGGAGGAAAAAAATTTAATTTTCGGTGAAGTTATCCGTTTTGAATCCTTTTTTCGATCATATAAGGGAAAAAAATAGAGGAAAAAAAATAACATCTCGGTGTATTGATACGTTATCGATGATTTGTGATCATTTCCCTGCAAATTCAAAAAAATTGAGCCCAGAAAGAGGAAAAAAGTTTAATTTTCGGTGAAATTATCCATTTTGAATGTTTTTTCGATCATATCCATGAAAGATCACAAGAACTAAGGGAATATAGAGGAAAAAAGTTGAAATATTGGTGAAATTATCCGTTTTCTATGCTCTTTTCGATCATATCTTGACAAAATCAGAAAAACCTAGGCCTGATTGACGAAAAAAGTTGAAGTTTTGGTGAAATTATCCGTTTTCGATACTTTTTTCTATCACATCTTGTCAAAATCACGATAACTAACAGCAGGTAGAGGAAAACAATTGAAATATCGGTGAAATTATCCGTTTTTGAAGCTTATTACGTTCATATCACGGCAATAAAACAAAAACTAAAGCCAGATAGAGGAAAAAAATTGAAATTTCGGAGAAATTATCCGTTTTCGATGCTTTTTTCGATCACATCCAGGCAAAATCACGACAACCAAGCCAAGATAAAGAAAAAAGTTGATATTTTTGTGAAATTATCCATTTTCGATCCTTTTTTCGTTCATATCTTGGCAAAATCACGAAAACTAATGCGAAATAGAGGGAAAAAGTTGAAATATTAGTGAAATTTTTCGTTTTCGATTCTTTTATAGATCATATCTTGGCACAATTACAAAAACTAAGTTAAGGTAGTGGAAAATAGCTGAAATTTCGGTGAATTGAAACGTTATCGATGGTTTTTTCGATCATATCCTTGCAAAATCTCGAAAACTAGTGCAAAATAGAGGAAAAAAGTTGAAATTTCGGTGAATTGATATGTTATCGATGCTTTTTTTCGATCACTTCCTTGCAAAATCACAAAAAATGAGCCCAGAAAGAGGAAAAAAGTTGAAGTATCAGTGGAATTATCCATTTTCGAAGCTTTTTACGATCATATGTTTGCAAAATCACGAAAAAACTAAAGCCAAATAGAGGGAAAAGTTGAAATTTCATTCTAATATTTCGTTTTCGATGCTTTTTCCGATAATATTATATCAAAATCACGAAATCTAATGCCAGATAGTAGAAAAAAGTTTAATTTTTGGTGAAAGTATCCGCTTTCGATGCTTTTTTCGATCATTTCCTGGCAAAGTCACAAAAACCAAGGCCAGAAAAAGAAAAAAGTGGATATTTCGGTTACTTTATAAGGTATCAAAGCCTTTTTCGATCACATCCTGGCATAATCACGAAAACTAAGGCAATACAGAGGAAATCAGTTAAAATATCGGTGAAATTATCCGTTTCTGATGCTTATTTGGATCGTATCTTAGCAAAATCACGATAACTAAGAGCCGATGGAAGAAAAAAGTTAAAATTTCGGTGAAATAATCCGTTTTCGATGCTTTTTTCGGTTTATATCTTGTCCAAATCACGAAAACTAAGGAAGTATAGAGGAAAAAGGCTGAAATTTTGATGAAATTATCCGTTTTATATACTGTTTTCGATCATATCTTGACAAAATCACATGAACTAAGGCAATATAGAGGAAAAAAGTTTAAATATGGTGAAATTATACATTTTCGATGCTTTTTTCGATCATATCATGGCAAAATAACAAAAACTAAGTTAAAGTAGAGGAAAATAGCTGAAATTTCGGTGAATTTATAAGATTTCTATGCTGTTTTCGATCATACTATGTCAAAATCTCATAAACTAAGGCCAGATAGAGGAAAAAAGTTGAAATTTTTGTTAAAATTATCTGTTTTCGATGCTTTTTTCGGTTTATATCTTGTCAAAATAACGAAAACTAAGAAAAAATAGAGGAAAAAAATTGACATTTTGGTGAAATTATCCGTTTTCTATGCTGTTTTCGATCATATCTTGACAAAATCACAAAAAATAAGGGAATATAGAGGAAAAAAGTTTAAATATTGGTGAAATTTTTCGTTTTCGATGCTTTTTGTCGATCATATTATGTCAAAATCACGATATCTAAGGCCAGATAGAGGAAAATAGTTGACATTTTGGTGAAATTATCCGTTTTCTATGCTCTTTTCATATGTTATCATATGTTTGCAAAATCACGAAAACTAAAGCAAAATAGAGGGAAAAGTTGAAATTTCATTCTAATATTTCGTTTTCGATGCTTTTTCCGATAATATTATATCGAAATCACGAAATCTAATGCCAGATAGTAGAAAAAAGTTTAATTTTTGGTGAAAGTATCCGCTTTCGATGCTTTTTTCGATCATTTCCTGGCAAAGTCACAAAAACCAAGGCCAGAAAAAGAAAAAAGTGGATATTTCGGTTACTTTATAAGGTATCAAAGCCTTTTTCGATCACATCCTGGCATAATCACGAAAACTAAGGCAATACAGAGGAAATCAGTTAAAATATCGGTGAAATTATCCGTTTCTGATGCTTATTTGGATCGTATCATAGCAAAATCACGATAACTAAGAGCCGATGGAAGAAAAAAGTTAAAATTTCGGTGAAATAATCCGTTTTCGATGCTTTTTTCGGTTTATATCTTGTCCAAATCACGAAAACTAAGGAAGTATAGAGGAAAAAGGCTGAAATTTTGATGAAATTATCCGTTTTATATACTGTTTTCGATCATATCTTGACAAAATCACATGAACTAAGGCAATATAGAGGAAAAAAGTTTAAATATGGTGAAATTATACATTTTCGATGCTTTTTTCGATCATATCATGGCAAAATAACAAAAACTAAGTTAAAGTAGAGGAAAATAGCTGAAATTTCGGTGAATTTATAAGATTTCTATGCTGTTTTCGATCATACTATGTCAAAATCACAAAAACTAAGGCCAGATAGAGGAAAAAAGTTGAAATTTTTGTTAAAATTATCTGTTTTCGATGCTTTTTTCGGTTTATATCTTGTCAAAATAACGAAAACTAAGAAAAAATAGAGGAAAAAAATTGACATTTTGGTGAAATTATCCGTTTTCTATGCTGTTTTCGATCATATCTTGACAAAATCACAAAAAATAAGGGAATATAGAGGAAAAAAGTTTAAATATTGGTGAAATTTTTCGTTTTCGATGCTTTTTGTCGATCATATTATGTCAAAATCACGATATCTAAGGCCAGATAGAGGAAAATAGTTGACATTTTGGTGAAATTATCCGTTTTCTATGCTCTTTTCATATAATATCATATGTTTGCAAAATCACGAAAACTAAAGCAAAATAGAGGGAAAAATTGAAATTTCATTCTAATATTTCGTTTTCGATGCTTTTTCCGATAATATTATATTGAAATCACGAAATCTAATGCCAGATAGTAGAAAAAACTTTAATTATTGGTGAAAGTATCCGCTTTCGATGTTTTTTTCGATCATTTCCTGGCAAAGTTACAAAAACCAAGGCCAGAAAAAGAAAAAAGTGGATATTTCGGTTAATTTATAAGTTATCAAAGCCTTTTTCGATCACATCCTGGCATAATCACGAAAACTAAGGCAATATAGAGGAAATCAGTTAAAATTTCGGTGAAATAATCCGTTTTCGATGCTTTTTTCGGTTTATATCTTGTCCAAATCACGAAAACTAAGGAAGTATAGAGGAAAAAAGGTTGAAATATTGATGAAATTATCCGTTTTATATACTATTTTCGATCATATCTTGACAAAATCACATGAACTAAGGCAATATAGAGGAAAAAAGTTTAAATATTGGTGAAATTATCCATTTTCGATGCTTTTTTCGATCATATCTTGGCAAAATAACAAAAACTAAGTTAAAGTAGAGGAAAATGGCTAAAATTTCGGTGAATTTATAAGATTTCTATGCTGTTTTCGATCATACTATGTCAAAATCACAAAAACTAAGGCCAGATAGTGGAAAAAAGTTTAATTTTCGGTGAAATTATCAGTTTTCGATCCTTTTTTCGAACATATTTTGGCAAAATCACGAAAACTTATGCAAAATAGAGGGAAAAAGTTGAAATTTTAGTGAAATTTTTCGTTTTCGATCCTTTTTTCGGTCATATTATGTCAAAATCACGATATCTAAGGCCTGATAGAGGAAAAAAGTTTAGTTTTCGGTGAAATTATTTGCTATTGATGCTTTCTTCGATCATTTCCTGGCAAAATCATAAGAACTAAGGTCAGATAGACGAAAAAAGTTGAACTTTTGGTGTAATTATCCGCTATTGATGCATTTCTCGATCATATCTTGGCTAAATAACAAAAACTTAGTTAAAGTAGTGGAAAATAGCTGAAATTTCGGTGAATTGATACGTTAACGATGCTTTTTTCGATCATATCCTGGCAAAATTACGAAAACTAATGCACAATAAGGGAAAGAAGTTGAATTTCGGTGAATTAATACGTTTTCGATGCTTTTTTTCGATCATTTCCTTGCAAAATCACAAAAACTTAGCCCAGAAAGAGGAAAAAAGTTGACCGAAAGTTGAGGTCGATGACCGGAGATCGACTGGGTGAGGTCGACTCGGGGAGGTCGACTTCGGGAGGAGAAGTATGGGAGTTAAACTTCCAGAGGAGGACTCCGGGAAATACACTCCGGGAAGTTGACTCCGGGGGGTCGACTCCGGGAGGTTGAATCCTGGAGATCGACACCTGAAGGTCGACTCTGGGAGGTCGACTAAACGAGGTCGATTACGGGAGTTCGATTCCGGGAGGACAGTTCTAAGAGGTTAACTCCGTTAGGTCTACTCGGGTAGGTCAAATTTGGGAGGTCAACAATTGGAGTTAACTCCGGGAAGTCGATTCCGGCAATCGACTTTTGGTGCCCGATTCCAAAATTTCGACTTTAAGTGGTCGACTCCTGAAAGTCGGACCCGATAACCTAAATCCAATATCCGCAAGTAGATGACCCAATGTATATAACACGAGGATGAACAACCACAGTCTATGACTTGAAGTCTTTAACCCGAGGACTATGACCATAGGTCGACTTCGTGAGGTCAACTCCGTTAGGTCGACTCCGTGAGGTCGACTCCGTGAGGTTGACTCCGTGAGGTTGACTCCGTGAGTTCGACTCCGGAAGGTCGTCTCAAGGAGGTCGGCTCCTGGCGGTCGGCTTCGGGAGGTCGGCTCCGGGAGGTCGAATCCGAGAGTCCAAATCCAAGAGGTCGACTCCTTGAGTTCGACTCCTGGAGGTTGTTTCCAGGAGGTTGACTCCAAAAGTTCGACTCCGGGAGGTCGACTGCAATAGTTTGACTCCAGGAGGGTCGACTCCGTGATGTACTACGGTCTATGACCCGAGGTCAATGACCGGAGGTCGATGACCCGAGGTCTAAGACCCAAGGTCAATGAGCCGAGGTATATGAGCCGAGATCAATGACCCGAGGTCAATGACCCGAGTTCAATGACCCGAGGTCAATGACCCGAGGTCAATGACCCTAGGTAAGTGACCCGAGGTCGCTGACACTACGTCGATGATCCAAGGTCGATGACCTTAGGTCGACTCCGTGAGGTGGACTCCGTGAGGTGGCCTCCGGGAGGACGACTCCGAGAGGTCCACTCCGGGAGGACGACTCAGGAATGTCGACTCCGGGAGGTCGATTCCGGGAGGACGACTCCGTGAGGTCAACTCCGTGAGGTTGACTCCGTGAGTTCGACTCCGGAAGGTCGTCTCAAGGAGGTCGGCTCCTGGCGGTCGGCTTCGGGAGGTCGGCTCCGATAGGTCGAATCCGAGAGTCCAAATCCAAGAGGTCGACTCCTTGAGTTCGACTCCTGGAGGTTGTTTCCAGGAGGTTGACTCCGAAAGTTCGACTCCGGGAGGTCGACTGCAATAGTTTGACTCCAGGAGGGTCGACTCCGTGATGTATTACGGTCTATGACCCAAGGTCAATGACCGGAGGTCGATGACCCGAGGTCTAAGACCCAAGGTCAATGAGCCGAGGTATATGAGCCGAGGTCAATGACCCGAGTTCAATGACCCGAGGTCAATGACCCTAGGTAAGTGACCCGAGGTCGCTGACACTACGTCGATGATCCAAGGTCGATGACCTTAGGTCGACTCCGTGAGGTCGACTCCGTGAGGACGACTCCGAGAGGTCCACTCCGGGAGGACGACTCAGGAATGTCGACTCAGGAATGTCGACTCCGGGAGGTCGATTCCGGGAGGACGACTCCGGGAGGTCGACTCCGGGAGGTCGACTCCGGGAGGTCGACTCCGGGAGGTCGACTCCGGGAGGTCGACTCCGGGAGGTCTGGGTGGTCAACTCCGGGAGGTAAACTCCGGAAGGTCGACTCCGGGAGGTTGACTCCTTGATTTTGACTCCAGGAGGTGGACTCCTTGATTTCGACTCCGGGAAGTCGACTCCGGGAGCTGGCCTCCGGGAGGGTCGACTGCGTGATGACCTACGGTATATGACCCGAGGTCAATGACCAGAGGTCGATGACCCGAGGTCGATGACCTGAGGTCGATGACCCGAGGTCGATGACCTGAGGTCGATGACCCGAGGTCGATGACCCGAGATCGACTTGGCGAGGTCGATTCCGGGTGGTCTATTATGGGTTGTCAATTCCGTAGGGACAGTTATGATAAGTCGACTCTGATATGTCAATTCCGGGTGGTCGACGTTATAACCAAATTCTTATTAAATATTTAATTTTTCGTAGCCTTTAACTCAGAAAACGTCGATGACTCGAAAAAATTCGAAAAGATCAAACCAAATAATATCGAAATATTCAAGTTTTCTTAGGAATGAACTCAATAAACATCGAAAACTCATAAAGAAAATTGGTTAAATTTCAGGTTTTTTCCCATATTATGCTATAATTGGGCGAAACTAGTCATTTTTGGACTCATTTTAATGTTGTTGACGAAATAACCGAATTCTATAGATATTCATATCACGGGAATATCACGAAAACTAAAGCTACATAGATGAAAAAAATTGAAATTTCGGAGAAATTATCCGTTTTCGATTCTTTTTTCGATCACATCCAGGCAAAATCACGACAACCAAGGCAAGATAAAGAAAAAAGTTAATTTTTGGTGAAATTATCCGTTTTCGATGCTTTTTACCATCATATCCTGGCAAAATCAAGAAAAACTAATGCAAAATAGAAGGAAAAAGTTGAAATTTTAGTGATATTTTTCGTTTTCGAAGCTTTTTTCGATCATATTATGTCAAAATTACGAAAAGTAAGTTAAAGTAGTGGAAAATAGCCAAAATTTCGGTAAATTTATCCATTTTCGATGCTTTTTTCACCATATCCTTGAAAATCACGAATCCTAAAGCAAAATAGAGGATAAAAGTAGAAATTTGGGTGAATTTAGCCGTTTTCTATGAATTTTTCGATCATATCTTGGCAAAATCACGAAAACTTATGCAAAATAGAGGGAAAAAGTTAAAATTTTAGTGAAATATTTCGTTTTTGATACTTTTTTCTATCATATTATGTAAAAATCACGATATCTAAGGCCAGATAGTGGAAAAAAGTTTAATTTTCGGTGAAATTACCCGTTTTCGATGCATTTCTCGATCATATCTTGGCAATATAACAAAAACTAAGTTAAAGTAGTGGAAAATAGCTGAAATTTCGGTGAATTGATAGGTTATCGATGCTTTTTTCGATCATATCCTGGCAGAATCACGAAAACTAATGCAAAATAGAGGAAAAAAGTTGAAATTTCGGTGAATTGATACGTTATCGATGCTTTTTTTCGATCATTTCCTTGCAAAATCACAAAAACTGAGCCCAGAAAGAGGAAAAAAGTTGAAATTTTGGTTAACTTATCCGTTTTCGATATATTTCTCTATCACATCTTGTTTAAATCACGATAACTAACAACAAGTAGAGGAAGAAAGTTGAAAAATCGGTGGAATAATCCGTTTTCGAAGCTTTGTCCTTTTTAATCACAGCAATAAAGCAAAAACTAAAGCCAGATAGAGGAAATATTGATATATGGGTGAAATTATCCGTTTTCGAAGCTTTTGTCGTTCTTATCACGGCAATACAACAAAACCTAATGCCAGATAGAGGAAAAAAGTTGATATTTTGGTGAAATTATCCGTTTTCGATGCTTTTTTCGATCATATTGTGTCAAAATCACGAAAACTAAGGCCAGATAGAGGAGAAAAATTTAATTTTTGGTGAAATTATCAGTTTTGAATGCTTTTATCGATCATATCATGGGAAAATCAAGAGAACTAAGGCAATATAGAGGTAATCAGTTAAAATATCGGTGAAATTATCCGTTTTTGATGCTTTTTTCGATCATATCTTAGCAAATTCACGATAACTAAGAACCGATGGAGGAAAAAAGTTTAATTTTCGGTGAATTTATCCGTTTTGAATCCTTTTTTCGATCATATAAGGGAAAAAAAAGAGGAAAAAAGTTAACATCTCGGTGTATTGATACGTTATCGATGCTTTTTGATCATTTCCTTGCAAAATTACAAACATTGAGCCCAGAAAGAGGAAAAAAGTTGAAATATCGGTGAAATTATCAGTTTTCGAAGCTTTTTTCGTTCATATAACGGCAATACAACTAAAACTAAAGCCAGATAGAGGAAAAAAGTTGAAATTTCGGTGAAATTTCCAATTTTCTATGGTTTTTCAAACAGATCTTGGCAAAATCACAAAAACTAAGGCCAGAAAAAGGAAAAACGTTGAAATTTTTTTTCCGTTTTGGATGCTTTTTTCGGTTTATATCTGGTCAAAATCACGAAAACTAAGGAAAAATAGAGGGATAAAGTTGACATCTCGGTGAATTGATAAGTTATCGATGCTTTTTTACGATCATTTCCTTGCAAAATCACAAAAATTGAGCCCAGAAAGAGGATAAAAGTTGTAATTTGGGTGAATTTAGCCGTTTTCTATGAATTTTTGATCATATCTTGGCAAAATCACAAAAACTAAGGCATGATAGAGGGAAAAAAATGAAATTTTGGTGAAATTATACGTTTTCGATGCATTTTTCGATCAGATTATGTCAAAATCACGAAAACTAAGGGAAGATAGAAGGATGAAGTTTAATTTTCGGAGAAGTTATCCGTTTAGAATGCTTTTTTCGATCATATCTTGGCAAAATCACGAGAACTAAGAACCGATGGAGGAAAAAAGTTTAAATTTTATTGAAATAATCCCTTTTCTATGCTTTTTTCGATCATATCTTGGCAAAATCAAAACAACTAAGGCCAGAAAGTGGAAAATCGTTGAAATTTCGGTTAAAAATATCCGTTTTCGAAGCTTTTTTCGGTTTATATCATGACAAAATCTTACGAAATTAAGGCCAGATAGACGTTAAAAGTTGAACTTTTGGTGAAATTACCCGATTTCGATGCTTTTTTTGATTATATGATGGCAACATCAAAGAATCTAAGGCCAGAAAGAGGAAAAAAGTTGAAATTATTGTTAAATTTATCCGTTTTCGATGCTTTTTTGGTTTATATCTTGTCAAAATCACGAAAACTAAGGAAAAATAGACGAAAAAAGTTGACATTTTGGTGAAATTATCTGTTTTCGATGCTCTTTTCGATCATATCTTGGCAATATCAAGAAAAATAAGGCAATATAGAGGAAATCAGTTAAAATATTGGTGAAATTATCCGTTTTTGATGCTTTTTTCGATCATATCTTGGGAAAATCAAGAGAACTAAGGCAATATAGAGGTAATCAGTTAAAATATCGGTGAAATTATCCGTTTTTGATGCTTTTTTCGATCATATCTTAGCAAATTCACGATAACTAAGAACCGATGGAGGAAAAAAGTTTAATTTTCGGTGAATTTATCCGTTTTGAATCCTTTTTTTGATCATATAAGGGAAAAAAAAGAGGAAAAAAGTTAACATCTCGGTGAATTGATACGTTGTCGAAGCTTTTTGATCATTTCCTTGCAAAATTACAAAAATTGAGCCCAGAAAGAGGAAAAAAGTTGAAATATCGGTGAAATTATCAGTTTTCGAAGCTTTTTTCGTTCAGATAACGGCAATACAACAAAAACTAAAGCCAGATAGAGGAAAAAAGTTGAAATTTCGGTGAAATTACAAATTTTCTGTGGTTTTTTGAACATATCTTGGCAAAATCACAAAAACTAAGGCCAGAAAAAGGAAAAACGTTGAAATTTTTTTTCCGTTTTGGATGCTTTTTTCGGTATATATCTTGTGAAAATGACGAAAACTAAGGAAAAATAGAGGGATAAAGTTGACATCTCGGTGAATTGATAAGTTATCGATGCTTTTTTACGATCATTTCCTTGCAAAATCACAAAAATTGAGCCCAGAAAGAGGATAAAAGTTGTAATTTGGGTGAATTTAGCCGTTTTCTATGAATTTTTGATCATATCTTGGCAAAATCACAAAAACTAAGGCATGATAGAGGGAAAAAAATGAAATTTTGGTGAAATTATACGTTTTCGATGCATTTTTCGATCAGATTATGTCAAAATCACGAAAACTAAGGGCAGATAGAAGGATGAAGTTTAATTTTCGGAGAAGTTATCCGTTTAGAATGCTTTTTTCGATCATATCTTGGCAAAATCACGAGAACTTAGATCCGATGGAGGAAAAAAGTTAAAAAATTTTATTGAAATAATCCCTTTTCTATGCTTTTTTCGATCATATCTTGGCAAAATCAAAACAACTAAGGCCAGAAAGTGGAAAATCGTTGAAATTTCGGTTAAAAATATCCGTTTTCGAAGCTTTTTTCGGTTTATATCATGACAAAATCTTACGAAATTAAGGCCAGATAGACGTTAAAAGTTGAACTTTTGGTGAAATTACCCGATTTCGATGCTTTTTTTGATTATATGATGGCAACATCAAAGAATCTAAGACCAGAAAGAGGAAAAAAGTTGAAATTATTGTTAAATTTATCCGTTTTCGATGCTTTTTTGGTTTATATCTTGTCAAAATCACAAAAACTAAGGAAAAATAGACGAAAAAAGTTGACATTTTGGTGAAATTATCTGTTTTCGATGCTTTTTTCGATCATATCTTGGCAATATCAAGAAAAATAAGGCAATATAGAGGAAATCAGTAAAAATATTGGTGAAATTATCCGTTTTTGATGCTTTTTTCGATCATATCTTGGGAAAATCAAGAGAACTAAGGCAATATAGAGGTAATCAGTTAAAATATCGGTGAAATTATCCGTTTTTGATGCTTTTTTCGATCATATCTTAGCAAATTCACGATAACTAAGAACCGATGGAGGAAAAAAGTTTAATTTTCGGTGAATTTATCCGTTTTGAATCCTTTTTTTGATCATATAAGGGAAAAAAAGAGGAAAAAAGTTAACATCTCGGTGAATTGATACGTTGTCGAAGCTTTTTGATCATTTCCTTGCAAAATTACAAAAATTGAGCCCAGAAAGAGGAAAAAAGTTGAAATATCGGTGAAATTATCAGTTTTCGAAGCTTTTTTCGTTCAGATAACGGCAATACAACAAAAACTAAAGCCAGATAGAGGAAAAAAGTTGAAATTTCGGTGAAATTACAAATTTTCTGTGGTTTTTTGAACATATCTTGGCAAAATCACAAAAACTAAGGCCAGAAAAAGGAAAAACGTTGAAATTTTTTTTCCGTTTTGGATGCTTTTTTCGGTATATATCTTGTGAAAATGACGAAAACTAAGGAAAAATAGAGGGATAAAGTTGACATCTCGGTGAATTGATAAGTTATCGATGCTTTTTTACGATCATTTCCTTGCAAAATCACAAAAATTGAGCCCAGAAAGAGGATAAAAGTTGTAATTTGGGTGAATTTAGCCGTTTTCTATGAATTTTTGATCATATCTTGGCAAAATCACAAAGACTAAGGCATGATAGAGGAAAAAAAATGAAATTTTGGTGAAATTATACGTTTTCGATGCATTTTTCGATCAGATTATGTCAAAATCACGAAAACTAAGGGCAGATAGAAGGAAGAAGTTTAATTTTCGGTGAAATTATCAGTTTTGAATGCTTTTTTAGATCATATCTCTGCAAAATCAAGAAAAATAAGGAAAAATAGAGGAAATCAGTAAAAATATTGGTGAAATTATCCGTTTTTGATGCTTTTTTCGATCATATCTTGGAAAATCAAGAGAACTAAGGCAATATAGAGGTAATCAGTTAAAATATCGGTGAAATTATCCGTTTTTGATGCTTTTTTCGATCATATCTTAGCAAATTCACGATAACTAAGAACCGATGGAGGAAAAAAGTTTAATTTTCGGTGAATTTATCCGTTTTGAATCCTTTTTTCGATCATATAAGGGAAAAAAAAGAGGAAAAAAGTTAACATCTCGGTGAATTGATACGTTGTCGAAGCTTTTTGATCATTTCCTTGCAAAATTACAAAAATTGAGCCCAGAAAGAGGAAAAAAGTTGAAATAACGGTGAAATTATCAGTTTTCGAAGCTTTTTTCGTTCATATAACGGCAATACAACAAAAACTAAAGCCAGATAGAGGAAAAAAGTTGAAATTTCTGTGAAATTACCAATTTTCTATGGTTCTTCAAACAGATCTTGGCAAAATCACAAAAACTAAGGCCAGAAAAGGAAAAAAGTTGAAATTTTTTTTCCGTTTTGGATGCTTTTTTCGGTTTATATCTGGTCAAAATCACGAAAACTAAGGAAAAATAGAGGGATAAAGTTGACATCTCGGTGAATTGATAAGTTACCGATGCTTTTTTACGATCATTTCCTTGCAAAATCACAAAAATTGAGCCCAGAAAGAGGATAAAAGTTGTAATTTGGGTGAATTTAGCCGTTTTCTATGAATTTTTGATCATATCTTGGCAAAATCACAAAAACTAAGGCATGATAGAGGGAAAAAAATGAAATTTTGGTGAAATTATACGTTTTCGATGCATTTTTCGATCAGATTATGTCAAAATCACGATAACTAAGGGCAGATAGAAGGATGAAGTTTAATTTTCGGAGAAGTTATCCGTTTAGAATGCTTTTTTCGATCATATCTTGGCAAAATCACGAGAACTTAGATCCGATGGAGGAAAAAAGTTAAAAAATTTTATTGAAATAATCCCTTTTCTATGCTTTTTTCGATCATATCTTGGCAAAATCAAAACAACTAAGGCCAGAAAGTGGAAAATCGTTGAAATTTCGGTTAAAAATATCCGTTTTCGAAGCTTTTTTCGGTTTATATCATGACAAAATCTTACGAAAGTAAGGCCTGATAGACGTTTAAAGTTGAACTTTTGGTGAAATTACCCGATTTCGATGCTTTTTTTGATTATATCATGGCAACATCAAAGAATCTAAGGCCAGAAAGAGGAAAAAAGTTGAAATTATTGTTAAATTTATCCGTTTTCGATGCTTTTTTGGTTTATATCTTGTCAAAATCACGAAAACTAAGGAAAAATAGACGAAAAAAGTTGACATTTTGGTGAAATTATCTGTTTTCGATGCTTTTTTCGATCATATCTTGGCAATATCAAGAAAAATAAGGCAATATAGAGGAAATCAGTAAAAATATTGGTGAAATTATCCGTTTTTGATGCTTTTTTCGATCATATCTTGGGAAAATCAAAGGACTAAGGCAATATAGAGGTAATCAGTTAAAATATCGGTGAAATTATCCGTTTTTGATGCTTTTTTCGATCATATCTTAGCAAATTCACGATAACTAAGAACCGATGGAGGAAAAAAGTTTAATTTTCGGTGAATTATTCCGTTTTGAATCCTTTTTTCGATCATATAAGGGAAAAAAAAGAGGAAAAAAGTTGAAATAACGGTGAAATTATGAGTTTTCGAAGCTTTTTTCGTTCATATAACGGCAATACAACAAAAACTAAAGCCAGATAGAGGAAAAAAGTTGAAATTTCTGTGAAATTACCAATTTTCTATGGTTCTTCAAACAGATCTTGGCAAAATCACAAAAACTAAGGCCAGAAAAGGAAAAATGTTGAAATTTTTTTTCCGTTTTGGATGCTTTTTTCGGTTTATATCTGGTCAAAATCACGAAAACTAAGGAAAAATAGAGGGATAAAGTTGACATCTCGGTGAATTGATAAGTTACCGATGCTTTTTTACGATCATTTCCTTGCAAAATCACAAAAATTGAGCCCAGAAAGAGGATAAAAGTTGTAATTTGGGTGAATTTAGCCGTTTTCTATGAATTTTTGATCATATCTTGGCAAAATCACAAAAACTAAGGCATGATAGAGGGAAAAAAATGAAATTTTGGTGAAATTATACGTTTTCGATGCATTTTTCGATCAGATTATGTCAAAATCACGATAACTAAGGGCAGATAGAAGGATGAAGTTTAATTTTCGGAGAAGTTATCCGTTTAGAATGCTTTTTTCGATCATATCTTGGCAAAATCACGAGAACTTAGATCCGATGGAGGAAAAAAGTTAAAAAATTTTATTGAAATAATCCCTTTTCTATGCTTTTTTCGATCATATCTTGGCAAAATCAAAACAACTAAGGCCAGAAAGTGGAAAATCGTTGAAATTTCGGTTAAAAATATCCGTTTTCGAAGCTTTTTTCGGTTTATATCATGACAAAATCTTACGAAAGTAAGGCCTGATAGACGTTTAAAGTTGAACTTTTGGTGAAATTACCCGATTTCGATGCTTTTTTTGATTATATCATGGCAACATCAAAGAATCTAAGGCCAGAAAGAGGAAAAAAGTTGAAATTATTGTTAAATTTATCCGTTTTCGATGCTTTTTTGGTTTATATCTTGTCAAAATCACGAAAACTAAGGAAAAATAGACGAAAAAAGTTGACATTTTGGTGAAATTATCTGTTTTCGATGCTTTTTTCGATCATATCTTGGCAATATCAAGAAAAATAAGGCAATATAGAGGAAATCAGTAAAAATATTGGTGAAATTATCCGTTTTTGATGCTTTTTTCGATCATATCTTGGGAAAATCAAGAGAACTAAGGCAATATAGAGGTAATCAGTTAAAATATCGGTGAAATTATCCGTTTTTGATGCTTTTTTCGATCATATCTTAGCAAATTCACGATAACTAAGAACCGATGGAGGAAAAAAGTTTAATTTTCGGTGAATTATTCCGTTTTGAATCCTTTTTTCGATCATATAAGGGAAAAAAAAGAGGAAAAAAGTTAACATCTCGGTGAATTTATACGTTATCGATGCTTTTTGATCATTTCCTTGCAAAATTACAAAAATTGAGCCCAGAAAGAGGAAAAAAGTTGAAATATCGGTGAAATTATCAGTTTTCGAAGCTTTTTTCGTTCAGATAACGGCAAAACAAAAAAAACTAAAGCCAGATAGAGGAAAAAAGTTGAAATTTCGGTGAAATTACAAATTTTCTATGGTTTTTCAAACATATCTTGGCAAAATCACAAAAACTAAGGCCATAAAAAGGTAAAACGTTGAAATTTTTTTCCGTTTTGGATGCTTTTTTCGGTATATATCTTGTGAAAATGACGAAAACTAAGGAAAAATAGAGGGATAAAGTTGACATCTCGGTGAATTGATAAGTTATCGATGCTTTTTTACGATCATTTCCTTGCAAAATCACAAAAATTGAGCCCAGAAAGAGGATAAAAGTTGTAATTTGGGTGAATTTAGCCGTTTTCTATGAATTTTTGATCATATCTTGGCAAAATCACAAAGACTGAGGCATGATAGAGGAAAAAAAATGAAATTTTGGTGAAATTATACGTTTTCGATGCATTTTTCGATCAGATTATGTCAAAATCACGAAAACTAAGGGCAGATAGAAGGAAGAAGTTTAATTTTCGGTGAAATTATCAGTTTTGAATGCTTTTTTAGATCATATCTCTGCAAAATCAAGAAAAATAAGGAAAAATAGAGGAAATAAGTAAAAAAATTGGTGAAATTATCCGTTTTTGATGCTTTTTTCGATCATATCTTGGGAAAATCAAGAGAACTAAGGCAATATAGAGGTAATCAGTTAAAATATCGGTGAAATTATCCGTTTTTGATGCTTTTTTCGATCATATCTTAGCAAATTCACGATAACTAAGAACCGATGGAGGAAAAAAGTTTAATTTTCGGTGAAGTTATCCGTTTTGAATCCTTTTTTCGATCATATAAGGGAAAAAAAAGAGGAAAAAAGTTCATATCTCGGTGAATTGATACGTTATCGATGCTTTTTGATCATTTCCTTGCAAAATTACAAAAATTGAGCCCAGAAAGAGGAATAAAGTTGAAATATCGGTGAAATTATCAGTTTTCGAAGCTTTTTTCGTTCATATAACGGCAATACAACTAAAACTAAAGCCAGATAGAGGAAAAAAGTTGAAATTTCGGTGAAATTACCAATTTTCTATGGTTTTTCAAACAGATCTTGGCCAAATCACAAAAACTAAGGCCAGAAAAAGGAAAAACGTTGAAATTTTTTTTCCGTTTTGGATGCTTTTTTCGGTTTATATCTGGTCAAAATCACGAAAACTAAGGAAAAATAGAGGGATAAAGTTGACATCTCGGTGAATTGATAAGTTATCGATGCTTTTTTACGATCATTTCCTTGCAAAATCACAAAAATTGAGCCCAGAAAGAGGATAAAAGTTGTAATTTGGGTGAATTTAGCCGTTTTCTATGAATTTTTGATCATATCTCGGCAAAATCACAAAAACTAAGGCATGATAGAGGGAAAAAAATGAAATTTTGGTGAAATTATACGTTTTCGATGCATTTTTCGATCAGATTATGTCAAAATCACGAAAACTAAGGGCAGATAGAAGGATGAAGTTTAATTTTCGGAGAAGTTATCCGTTTAGAATGCTTTTTTCGATCATATCTTGGCAAAATCACGAGAACTAAGAACCGATGGAGGAAAAAAGTTTAAATTTTATTGAAATAATCCCTTTTCTATGCTTTTTTCGATCATATCTTGGCAAAATCAAAACAACTAAGGCCAGAAAGAGAAAAAAGGTTGAAATTTCGGTTAAAAATATCCGTTTTCGAAGCTTTTTTTGGTTTATATTTTGACAAAATCATAAAAAACTAAGGCAACGTAGACTACAAAAGTTGAACTTTTGGTGAAATTACCCGATTTCGATGCTTTTTTTATCATATCTTGGCAACATCAGAAAAGCTAAGGCAAGAAAGAGGAAAACCGTATAATTTTTGTTAAACTTATCCGTTTTCGATGCTTTTTTCGGTTTAAATCTTGTCAAAATCACGAAATCTAAGGAAAAATAGAGGAAAAACATTGACATTTTGGTGTTATTATCCGTTTTCGATGCTTTTTTCAATCCTAATTTGGCAAAATCACGAAAATTAAGCTATGATAGACGAAAAAAATAGAAATTTCGGAGAAATGACCCGTTTGAGATGTTTTTTTCGATCATATCCAGGCAATAGCACATAAAACCAAGGTCAAATAGAGTAAACAGCTGAAATTTCGGTGAATTGATACGTTATTGATGCTTTTTTCGATCATTTCCTTGCAAAACCACAAAAACTTAGCCCAGAAAGAGGAAAAAGGTTGACCGAAAGTTGAGGTCGATGACCGGAGATCGACTGGGTGATGTGGACTCTGGGTGGTCAAATTCGTGACGAGAACTCTGGGAGTTACACTCCCAGATGAGGACTCCGGGAAATAGACTCCGGGATGTTGACTCCGGGGATTTGACTCCGGGAGATCGACTCCGTGAAGTTGACTCCGTGAGGTCGACTCCGAGAGGTCGTCTCAAGTAGGTCGGCTCCTGGTGGTCAGCCACGGGAGGTCGGCTCCGGGTCGAATCCAGGAGTCCGACTCCAAGAGGTCGACTCCTTGAGTTCGAATCCGGGAGGTTGTTTCCAGGAGGTTGACTCCGAAAGGTCGACTCCGAGAGGTCGAATGCAACAGTTTGACTCCGGGAGGGTAAACTCCGTTATGTATTACGTTCTATGACCCGAAGTCAATGACTTGAGGTCGATGACCCGAGCTCAATGACCAAGGGTCGCTGACACTACGTCGATGACCCAAGGTCGATGTCCCGAGGTCGATGACCTGAGGTCGATGACCCGAGGGCGATGACCCGAGGGTGATGACCCGAGGTCAATGACCCGAGGTCAATGACCCTAGGTCAATGACCCGAGGTCAATGACCCTAGGTCGATGACCCGAGGTCAATGACCCGAGGTCAAAGACCCGAGGTCAATGACCCTAAGTCGATGACCCGAGGTCGATGACCCGAGGTCAATGACCCGAAGCCGACTCCGTGAGGTCAACTCCGGGAGGTCGTCTCCGGGAGGACGACTCCGGGAGGTCGACTCCGGGAGGTCAAGTCCAGGAGGTCGACTCCAGGAGGTCAAGTCCGGGAGGTCGACTCCGGGAGGAGGACTCCGGGAGGTGGACTCCGGGAGGTCGACTCCGGGAGGTGGACTCCGGGAGGTCGACTCCGGGAGGTGGACTCCGGGAGGTTGACTCCGGGAGGTGGACTCCGGGAGGTCAAATCCGGAAGGTGGACTCCGGGAGGTCAACTCCGGAAGGTCGACTGCGGGATGTTTACTCCAGGAGGTTGATTCCTTGATTTTGACTCCGGGAGGTTTACTCCTTGATTTCGAATCCGGGAGGTCGACTCCTTGAGGTCGACTCCATGAGGTCGACTCCGGGAGGTTGACTACTTGAGGTCGATTCCAGTAGGTGGACTCCTTGATTTTGACTCAGGGAGATGGACTTCTTATTTACGACTCAGGGAGGTCGACTCCGGTAGGTGGACTCCGGGCGGGTCGACTCCGTGATCAATTACGGTATATGACCCGAGGTCAATGACTGTAGGTCGATGACTCGAGGTCGATGACCCGAGGTCGATGTCCCGAGGTCGATGACCCGAGGTCGATGACCTGAGGTCGATGACCTGAGGTCGATAACCCTAGATTGACTCGGCGAGGTCGATCCTGGGTGGTCTATTATGGGTTGTCAATTCCGTAGGGACAGTTATGAGAAGTCGACTCTGATAGGTCAATTCCGGGTGGTCGACGTTGAAGTGTATGACGAGATATAACCAAATTCTTTTTAAATATTAAGTTTTTCGTAGCCTGTAACTCATAAAATGTCGATGACTCGAAAAAATTCGGTGAAATTATAGGTTTTTGGCCATTTTTGCTACGAATTGAGCAAAACTACTCAAGTATTAGTTAATTATAATTTATTTTTAAATATCTAACCAAATTCTTTAAAAAGCTTCTATTTGTTTAGCAGTTAACCCAAAAAACGTCAAAAAATCAAAACAAATCGCTGAAATTTAAGGTCTTGACACATATTTTGAAAAGAATTGTGCAAAACTAGTCAAGTTTGCACTCGCTTTAAATAATTTGACGAGATATGCCCAAACTAATTAGAAATATTCAATTATTTATAGCCGTTTACTCAAAAAACGTCAAAAACTCGAAAAAAAAGCTAAAATTTTATGTTTTTGGCCATATTTTGCTGATAATTGAGCAAAACTAGTCCAGTTTTTACTCATTTTTAATTTTGGTGAAGATTTAGCTAAATTCTCTAAAAATATTACATTTTTATTAGCATTTTACTGATAAAACGCCGAGAACTCGAAACAAAATCACTGAAATTTCCGGTTTTTTACCATATTTTGCTAAATATTGAGCAAGCCTACTCTTGTTTGGACTTGTTTTAAATTATTTGACGAGATATGCCCTAAATCATTAGAAATAATCAGTCTTTTCTAGCCATTAAATCAAAAAGTGTCGATAACTCCAAAAGAAGATCGGTGAAATTTCAGGTTTTTTACCATATTTTGCTAAAAATGAAGCAAACTTAGTCAAGTTTTGACTGATTTTAAATTTATTGACGAGATATAACTGAATTCTATAGATATATTTATTTTTTTGTAGCAGTTAACACAAAAAATTTCGAAAACTCGAAAAGAAAATCGGTGAAATTTCAGGTCCTTTGCCATTTTTTGCTAAGAATTGAGCAAAACTAGTCAAGTTTGCACTCATTTTAAAGTTTTTCACGAGATCAAACCAAATACTATCGAAATATTCAAGTTGTCTTAGGAATGAACTCAATAAACGTCGAAAACTCATAAAGAAAATAGGTGAAATTCCAGGTTCTTTCCCATATTTTGCTATAAATTGATGGAAACTAGTTATTTTTGGACTCATTTTAATGTTGTTGACGAAATAACCGAATTCTATAGATATTCATATCACGGGAATAGCACGAAAACTAAAGCTAGATAGAGGGAAAAAATTGAACTTTCGGAGAAATTATCCGTTTTCGATGCTTTTTTCGATCATAGCCAGGCAAAATCACGACAACCAAGGCCAGATAGACGAAAAACGTTGAAATTTCTGTTTAATTTATTCGTTTTTGATGCTTTTTTCTGGTCTTGTCTTGTCAAAATCACGAAAACTAAGTAAAAATAGTGGAAAAAAGTTGACATCTCGGTGAATTGATACGTTATCGATGCTTTTTTTCGATCATTTCCTTGCAAAATCACAAAAATTGAGCACAGAAAGAGGAATAAAAATTGAAATTTTGGATAAATTATCCGTTTTCGATACTTTTTTCTATCACATCTTGTCAAAATCACGATAACTAACAACAGGTAGAGGAAAAAAGTTGAAATATCGGTGAAATTATCCGTTTTAGAAGCATTTTTCGATCATATCACGGCAATACAAATAAAACTAAAGAAAGATAGAGGAAAATAATTGAAATTTCTGAGAAATTATCCTTTTTTGATGCTATTTTCGATCAAATTTTGACAAAATCAAGAAAACTAAGGACAGAAAGAGGAAAAACGTTTAAATTTTGTATACAAATATACGTTTTCGATGCATTATTCGGTTTATATCTTGTCCAAATCACGAAACCTATAACTAAGGCCAGATAGACGAAAAAAGTTGAACTTTTTGTGTAATTATCCGCTTTCAATGTTTTTTTTTATCATATCTTGGCAAAATCACAAAAACTAAGGCCAGAAAGAGGAAAAACGATGAAATTTTGGTTAAATTTATCCGTTTTCGATGCTTTTTTCGGTTAATATCTACTCAAAATAACGAAAACTAAGAATAAATAGAGGATTAAAGTTGACATCTCGGTGAATTGATACGTTATCGATGCTTTTATTCGATCATTTCCTTACAAAATCACAAAAATTGAGCCCAGAAAGAGGATAAAACTTGTAATTTGTGTGAATTTAGCCATTTGCTATGAATTTTTCGATCATGTCTTGGCAAAATCACAAAAACTAAGGGAAGATTGTGGAAAAATGTTGATATTTTCGTGAAATTATACGTTTTCGATGCATTTTTCGATCATATTACGTCAAAATCACAAAAACTAAGGCCTAATAGAAGTAAGTAGTTTAATTTTCGGAGAAGTTATCCGTTTTGAATGCTTTTTTCGATCATGTCTTGGCAAAATCACAAAAATTAAGCTATGATAGACGAAAAAAATTGAAATTTCGGAGAAATGACCCGTTTGCGATGTTTTTTTCCGTGGCCCGACAACTGACCGCGCGACAATTGACCGCGTACCAACTGACCGCGTACCAACTGAACGCTACGACAATTGACCGCTACGACGACTGAACGATCGCGACAACTGACCGCGTAACAACTGACCGCTACGACAACTGATCGCGTCTCGTTTTCTGAAAACATTAAAGGATCGAAATTTTGATTTAAAATTTGGAGCCCCCGTCCTATCTTAATGATAATTATCTTAGATTGTTACACAGTAATAATTTTTTATGTTTATGATGTATACAAAGCAGAAAAATGTCCTTATTGATACCTTAAATTTCTAAACTTCGGAAAATTTTCTTGGAAACCCTATTTGTTACACATGAATAATAAACTGTTTAGATAAGGAACTCCTTCGAAAATATATGTGATTAATTGCGTTCCATGTCTTACAAAAAATGTTTTTAAATTTTGGGACAAATATGTCCCTATGGGTTGGCGGCCGCATAACGCTGCATCGCCGAATTTTCACCGTTCTTTACTCTCACACTCTTTTCCTCCCAATGCCTTACCATTTAAACCTAAACGGAAATTCGCATATGTCTAATATTTTGGTGTGATAATGTTAATGTTATTAACTCTTTTAACATACATCCTTTGGAAATAATACGAAACACTACGCATCATTAGCATCACGATCAGTATAATTCTTTAATCCTTCACTTAATTACTCTCTTAAACCAATGCAATTATTATAAAATGTATTTCAAAAACTTAGCAGTACTACCTACTTTCAGTACATCATATCATTCCATTACCATGGCCTTTTCCGTTTCATTCATCATGGAGTTGTAATTTTCACAAGATCTACAGCAAAGCTCCAGGTCACTGGCTCACATGGTAATATTACACTTCAATTAATAGGGACTAAAAATCTATTAAAGCTTCATGATAAAATGCGAATATGAGGAAAAAAAAACAAAATATAATTCTGCTTCCACGTTGGATCATTACTAACTTTATTTTTATAGCTATTCTTAATGAAAAAACAATAACTTGAACTCGTCTACAGTAAAATTACGTTTCCCTTTCTTATATATGCAATGAATCAAACATTCACTTACTGAAAGATATCCTCTCAGCAATGACCAGTTGTGCGCGGTTTATGTCGGCGTAGAAGGAATAAAATAAGTTCCTTTGAAGGGGAAAGCAAGAGGGGGAAATGTGTGTGATGTATGCTTCATTTTCATGTGATACATGTGATACATTGTGACCGAAAAGCTTATACGGCCATCTAATCGCTGCATTCATTCTTCAAGATCTCTTACATAATAATGATAGCCAGACTTACGCTATGTATGGCATTATCCATACCGAATGGTCAACCTACATAGTAAAAATAGCTTCATTACATAGTTAAAATTACCAAAGAAGTAAAAAAGAAAGCAACTCATTTTGTCCGAAAGTATGGCAAAATACCATCAGAAGGCACTACGAAGCATTCTATCTGCAACGAAACAATCGCGGGCCGCGCAGAGTAAATTACGGCAAGAACTGAAAAAGAAGCATAATTTTGCATCTGATATTGTAAAGATAGGAAGAGAGGGAATACCAAAAATACGAAGAGGATGAAAGAGATGTAACGCTGCGATATAGATTGTGTTGTATCGAATGAAGTTTAAGGTGTTAGGTGGATGAAGAATCATTCAGTTACTCATCTATCAAACTTCCTTGACTTCAAAGAAACAGGGTGGGACAAAGAGCTACAGGGGTGAGTTGATTTCTGTTGAGATAATATATATTCCTTGTCCTTAGATGATAAAATCATACAACATATATAATGGAGGTGAAGACTTAAAGATACCAGAAAAACGTTACCTACGGAAATGAAAAGCGAAGTAATAATTGATTTCGAAATTCTTCTCGTTACCTACGTAATCGATAGGAGGCTAATAATTAATTATCACTTGCAATTGCTTTATTTTTGGAATTGCATATAATGAATCTGTATATGGGAATGGTAAGGAAAAAAAGAGGAATGCAACATAGTCACATCCTTACTATTTAGACAAATAATTGCTAGAACACTGATGAATATATTATATAATACCACTGGAAAGGTTCCCTCAAGAAACTGTTTGCGATGCTGCCACATCTATTCACTTCTATATATCAGCGAATGCTGATATAAGATATATACTTGATATTTACCTATTATGATAAAGATGGGTACTTCATTGTTACAACAGTTGAAAATCTGCGAATGATGACATGAAATGATTTCTTAGTAAAAATGTTGTTTTTAGTCACTCAAGTAGTAATTGCTCTTTAAGACTATCTCAGGATATATTTCACTATATACAGTATTTTTTAAAGTTCAGAAACGTTATCGTATAATTTCTTGAATTATATTACTACCTAAGTTTCAGATTTTAATTTAATGTAGTGTTAACATAGAAGTATATAATGAAAAAGTGTGACATGTTACTTAAATGTCTTCAAATATAAGGAGGAAAGGATTTATAAATACTAGCAGAAGTTCCGAAAATTTTCAACGGGAGAAATGGATGTAGTATTGAATATAATCTTCATATCTAGTTTATCATAGTTATCTACCCGATAATGTGTACTTTACTATACTATCTATTATATATAGATGCTTCTCCGGATTCATTCATGTATCTATTATATATAGATGCTTCTCCGGATTCATTCATATATATACCTATATAGATAGATAGGATACAAATTCACAGCCTAAACTACAAGTGTCATTGATCTGAAATTTTTATGACATATTGGCCATAACGTGAAACCCCCAGGAAAAAAGAGACTTTGATCCTCAGTGTCATAGGTTCGATTCCAGAGGGCCCCAAAGTCCCGATTTTTCCCGTTTGAATGCATTGCCGTGATTTTCGGGAATTAAAAAAAAATACTTTCCGGATAGGTAGAGAAGTAAAACTCAAGGTGCCTATATTTATGGTCTTGGACTTTCGAAAACATCAATGACTTTTACAAAAGTTATCCTGGGTTCGATGCTAGGACGATGCAAAGATCTGCCCTTTAAAATACATGGGAGCCGTTTTTCATTATTTTTTTAGATGCACTTATCGAAATGATAGGATGTTCGTGCTTGGCTGGAAGATGTATGGTACGAATAAGTTTTAGAAAAAAATTTTCATAAGACCGTACTGTTCCTGGGTTCGAAGCCAGAGCACAATAACGTTTCTCTCATAAGGAATATAAAGGAAAAGTAGGACGTCATTTGAGGCAGTTGTAACCAATATTTCTGCTTGAATTTGCATGCGCGGTTAGAGATGGTGTTTTTCTGTTGTGCTGCATAGAAAGTATTGCCTGAAAGACCCGGGTTCGATGCCGGGCGGTAAAAATATCCCCCATATATAATACTATGGGGTATCTTTTCATAATTTTTTTATGCATTTATCGATATGTAAGGGAGCTCTTGCATAGATGGAAGATGTATATTAACACTTTGTTTAAGAAAAGAAATAGATAAGACCATGCTGTTCCTGGGTTCGATGCCAGAGCACATTATAATTTCTCAAATAAGGAGTGTATGTGAATAGTAGGACGTCGTTTGAGGTAGTTGAACCTAATAGTTTTGCTTGAAATTTCACACATAGTTTGATATGGTAATCTTCTATTTTGCTGCATAGTAAGTACACCAGGAAGACCGGGGTTCGCTGCCAGGCGATTAAATTGCAGCGAATTCTACGAATATTTTGAATTTTTTTTTTCTTTTGATGTCCGTCCCGATATGATGCCGATATGAAATTAGTGTTGTCGATCTGCTTGCAGTATGCAAGCAACATTTTACTCGTATAGATAGATAGATAGAGAGGATACAAATTCACAGGCTAAACCGCAAGCGTCATAGTCATGAAATTTTTACCACGTATTGGCCATTACGTGTAACCGCCAGAAAAAATGAGATTTTGACCCTCAGTGTCATGGGTTCGATTCCAGAGGGCGCCAAAATCCTGATTTTTCCCGTTTAAATGCATTGCTTTGATTTTCGGGAAAAAAAGATATTTCCCGGATATGTAAAGAATGAAAACTCTAGGAGCCTATATATATGGTCAAGATCTATCGAAAACATACATGACTTTTACAATAAATATCATGGGTTCGATGCTAGGACGTTGCAAAAATCCCGCATTTAAAATACATGGGGATAGTTTTTCATTATTTTTTTTTGATGGACTTATCGAAATGATAGGAGGCTCGTGCTTGGCTAGAAGATGTATGGTAAGAATTGGTTTCAGAAAAAATTTTTATAAGACCGTACTATTCCTGGGTTCAATGCCAGAGCACAATAACTTTTCTCTCATAAGGAATATAAGGGAAAAGTAGGACGTCGTTTGAGGCGGTTGCAGCCAATATTTTTGCTTGAATTTTCACACATAGTTAGAGATGCCGATCTTCTGTTCTTCTGCATAGATGGTATTACCAGAAAGACTCCGGTTCGATGCTGGGCGGTAAATATATTCCCCATATATAATACATTGGGGTGACATTTCATTATTTTTTTGATGCATTTATCGATATGATAGGAAGTTCTTGCTTTAATAGAAGATGTACATTAAGACTTGGTTTAAGAAAAAAAATTAGATAAGACCATGCTGTTCCTGGGTTCGTTGCCCGAGCACATTACAATCTCTCACATAAGGAATGTATGTGAAAAGTAGGACGTCCTTTGAGGCAGTTGAAGTCAATATTTCTGCTTGAATTTTCACACATAGTTAGAAATGGTTTTGTTCTGTTGTGCTGCATAGTAAGTATGACCTGAACGAACCGGGTTCGATGCCAGACGATAAAGTTGCAGAGAATTTTAATATTATTTTCAATCCTTTATTTTTTTCTTTTGATGTCCGTCCCAATATGATGCCGATATGAAATTAGTATTGTCGATCTGCTTGCAGTATGCAAGCTACATTTTACTCGTAATACCATACAAGTCGTGATATAATCAATTTTTAAGCTTTCACTGGTATTTAAAGTGGTGATCAACGCCTGATAGGTCTGATTTAGTGAACTTCAAACATTAAAGATATGTTTCAACCCAATGCCTCGTGGTTGTAAACGAACTATGTAGTGTAAATAATTATAAATTGCCTCTTGCGCCAGTTAGTTCATTGCTGAAATTTAAGTTTGTTCAAAGAAATTTTAGTCACTCCGAAAATGTAATCTTGATACTAAAAGCTATGTTGGTATATGTATCGACAATTGTAGTGTCATAGCTTCTGATCAGCTCGGTGCAGTTTTATAAATCCGTAAGACTTCTCTTTATGCAGTTATAGTTCCATGCCATATTCACTCATATGAGTTTGTCTAAATCTTATGAAATAATGGTATATAGTTAGAAAATATTTTGAATTAATGTGCGGAGCTAAAAATTTCTTTCTTTTTTCTTCTAAAATAAGTTATGTTTTAAAGAGAGAAATGGGAGGAATTTTGTGTAGCTTGTGATATATGCGCTGAATGGAAAAGCGTGATACTAGCTCAATGCTTGCTGAACACTTTACAGTAGTTATGGAAATATTGAGTGAAATTACTTCTTGGATTGATAGAACTTCATCAAACAACGCAAATGTGCTCCTTTATACCCTAACAGTACATGACGTAGACAAGAAAGTTGATTTATCAATATAGTTAACAATCTTAGTGAGCTCCGAGGGAATAAGAAAAAGCCTTACAAGGAAGTAACAGCCTGGATGGATATCTAATTCTTGTCTATTTTTTTCTCGGAGTATTAGAGAAGCTACGAGCAGTTAAACTTACACACCCCCTGCCTCACGCCAATGGTGGTTTGTAGGATCAATGTGTGAATGTAAATTTTTAAAAATAGTAAGTTAATTCATTGTTTCTATGAAATGCTTCGAATCTGTTTTCACCTTAACACTCTCGACTAGTAAGTCACTCCAGAAAAATCACTAGATATCTCATTAGTAAGGAAATGCATTAAGGGTAAAACCAACGGCCTAAAAACGGCTTTTTCTAATAGAGCTACAGCAGCATAAAATAAATTAACTATTTATAATTTACAGTTAAAAGCTCCCAATTGATGGCATATTCTTAATTACTCATTAAGGATAAGCGGAACGCAGTTTTTACTTCGTTAACACAAAAATACTTCACATAGATGTGCTAAGTCATTTAGTGAAAGACTGTATAAATGTAAAAATAGCCTCCTGGTGAGCAATATCAACGACTTTATCTTTTCATTATATTTTGTATCCATTTAAATATTATGACATTGCATTATTCTGTGTACTTTTAACGGTTTGGAGTTATGAATTCTGTCCTACTCAGAACCGTCCAGGAATAACTAATGCTGTGTAAATTATAAAATCACTGGCAATATAAGTCCAAATATAACTGGTATATGGTTTGTGTATATGATAGGACACTATCAGATAACCACAGAATTTTAATTTACGTACCTAATTATCAACGGAGGTAATAAGAAAAATGATATAAGTAGTGACATTTTTGAGGATTACGGTGAAGAATACATGCAGAATCTATTTAAGAATCCAGGAAGCAATTTAGCCTAAAAGTTATTCATTCCTTACCGGCAAAAATTGTTACATTAGACTATTTACATTCCCAACTGTTATCTCCTGCCATACGCCACTCGCGGGTTACATAGCTAAATCTAAAATCTTAACCAAGTCCCGTACACAGACATGTCCGCAAAGTGAATTTAATTGTTCATTTATCAGTATTTCAGAAATATTGCTCGTAATAAGATAACATTCCTGCTCAAAACTTTTATCAATAAGAAAGCGTTTTAAAAAAATTTAATGATATAAGTATCTAATATATGGTATTTTAATCAGTATTCGGTAAAATGACTACCGCTCCATTGCTACCACAAAATAACTACATTTCATATAATTTTGTGTACCGTACTTCAATTAATGCTCCCTGAAAACGAAGACGCGTTCAGTTGGTACGCGTTCGGTTGGTACGCGGTCAATTGGTACGCGGTCAATTGTCACGAGCGGTCAGTTGTCGTAGCGGTCAATTGTCGTAGCGTTCAGTTGGTACGCGGTCAGTTGTCACGCGGTCAATTGTTACGGAACCGTTTTTTTCGATCATATCTAGGCAAAATCACATAAAAATAAGGTCAAATAGAGTAATATAGCTGAAATTTCGGTGAATTGATACGTTATCGATGCTTTTTTCGATCATTTCCTTGCAAAACGACAAAAGCTTAGCCCAGAAAGAGGAAAAAAGTTGACCGAAAGTTGAGGTCGATGACCGGAGATCGACTGGGTGATGTCGACTCTTGGTGGTCAACTTCGGGACGAGAACTCTGGGAGTTACACTCCCAGATAAGGACTCCGGGAAATAGACTCCGGGAAGTTGACTCCGGGGATTTGACTCCGGGAGGTTGAATCCTGGAGATCGACACCTGAAGGTCCACTCCGGGAGGTAGACTCCGTGAGGTTGACTCCGTGAGGTCGACTCCGAGAGGTCGTCTCAAGTAGATCGGCTCCTGGTGGTCGGCCACGGGAGGTCGGCTCCGGGAGGTCGACTCCAGGAGTCCGACTCCAAGAGGTCGACTCCTTGAGTTCGAATCCGGGAGGTTGTTTCCAGGAGGTTGACTCCGAAAGGTCGACTCCGGGAGGTCGAGTGCATCAGTTTGACTCCGGGAGGGTAAACTCAGTTATGTATTACGGTCTATGACCCGAGGTCAATGACTTGAGGTCGATTACCCGAGGTCAATGACCGGAGGTCGATGACCCGAGCTAAATGACCCAAGGTCGCTGACACTACGTCGATGACCCAAGGTCGATGACCCGAGGTCGATGTCCCGAGGTCGATAACCCGAGGTCGATGACCCGAGGTCGATGACCCGAGGTCGATGACCCGAGGGCGATGACCCGAGGGCGATGACCCGAGGTCGATGACCCGAGGTCGATGACCCGAGGTCGATGACCCGAGGTCGATGACTCGAGGTCGATGACCCGAGGTCGATGTCCCGAGGTCGATGACCCGAGGTCGATGACCCGAGGTCGATGACCTGAGGTCGATGACCCGAGGTCAATGACTCTAGGTCGATGACTCGAGGTCGATGTCCCGAGATCGATGACCCGAGGTCAATGACTCTAGGTCGATGACTCGAGGTCGATGACCCGAGGTCGATGACCCGAGGTCGATGTCCCGAGGTCGATGACCCGAGGTCGATGACCTGAGGTCGATGACCCTAGATCGACTCGGCGAGGTCGATTCCGGGTGGTTTATTATGGGTTGTCAATTCCGTAGGGACAGTTATGAGAAGTCGACTCTGATAGGTCAATTCCGGGTGGTCGACGTTGAAGTGTATGACGAGATATAACCAAATTCTTATTAAATATTTAATTTTTCGTAGCCTTAACTCATAAAACGTCGATGACTCGAAAAAATTTGGTGAAATTGTAGGTTTTTGGCCATATTTTGCTACGAATTGAACAAAACTACTCAAGTATTAGTTAATTATAATTTATTTTTAAATATCTAACCAAATTCTTTAAAAAGCTTCTATTTTTTTAGCAGTGAACCCAAAAAACGTCAAAAAATCAAAACAAATCGCAGAAATTTAAGGTCTTTACACATATTTTGAAAAGAATTGAGCAAAACTTGTCAAGTTTGCACTCGTTTTAAATAATTTGAAGAGATATGCCTAAACTAATTAGATATATTCAATTATTTATAGCCGTTTACTCAAAAAACGTTAAAAACTCGAAAAAAATAGCTGAAATTTTGTGTTTTTGGCCATATTTTGCTGATAATTGGGCAAAACTAGTCAAGTTTTTACTCATTTTAATTTTTTGTGAAGATATAGCTAAATTCTCTGAAAATATTCCATTTTTATTAGCATTTAACTGATAAAACGCCGAGAACTCGAAACAAAATCACTGAAATTTCCGGTTTTCTACCATATTTTGCTAAATATTGAGCAAGCCTACTCCTGTTTGGACTTGTTTTATATTATTTGACGAGATAAGTCCTAAATTATTAGAAATAATCAGTCTTTCGTAGCCATTAAATCAAAAAGTGTCGATAACTCCAAAAGAAGATCGGTGAAATTTAAGGTTTTTTACCATATTTTGCTAAAAAAGAAGCAAACTTTGTCAAGTTTTGACTGATTTTAAATTTATTGACGAGATATAACTGAATTCTATAGATATATTTATTTTTTTGTAGCAGTTAACACAAAAAATTTCGAAAACTCGAAAAGAAAATCGGTGAAATTTCAGGTCCTTTGCCATTTTTTGCTAAGAATTGAGCAAAACTAGTCAAGTTTGCATTCATTTTAAAGTTTTTCACGAGATCAAACCAAATACTATCGAAATATTCAAGTTTTCTTAGGAATGAACTCAATAAACGTCGAAAACTCATAAAGAAAATAGGTGAAATTTCAGGTTTTTCCCCATATTTTGCTATAAATTGGGTGAAACTAGTCATTTTTGGACTCATTTTAAAGTTGTTGAGGAAATAACCGAATTTTATAGATATTCATATCACGGGAATAGCACGAAAACTAAAGCTAGATAGAGGGAAAAAATTGAACTTTCGGAGAAATTATCCGTTTTCGATGCTTTTTTCGATCATAGCCAGGCAAAATCACGACAACCAAGGCCAGATAGACGAAAAACGTTGAAATTTCTGTTAAATTTATTCGTTTTTGATGCTTTTTTCTGGTCTTGTCTTGTCAAAATCACGAAATCTAAGTAAAAATAGTGGAAAAAAGTTGACATCTCGGTGAATTGATACGTTATCGATGCTTTTTTTCGATCATTTCCTTGCAAAATCACAAAAATTGAGCACAGAAAGAGGAATAAAAATTGAAATTTTGGATAAATTATCCGTTTTCGATACTTTTTTCTATCACATCTTGTCAAAATCACGATAACTAACAACAGTAATACATAAAAAACTAAGGCAACGTAGACGACAAAAGTTGAACTTTTGGTGAAATTACCCATTTTCGATGTTTTTTTCGATCATATCCAGGTAAAATCACATAAAACTAAGGTCAAATAGAGTAATATAGCTGAAATTTCGGTGAGTTGATACGTTATTGATGCTTTTTTCGATCATTTCCTTGCAAAACCACAAAAACTTAGACCAGAAAGAGGAAAAAAGTTGACCGAAAGTTGAGGTCGATGACCGGTGATCGACTGGGTGATATCGACTCTGGGTGGTCAACTTCGAGACGAGAACTCTGGGAGTTACACTCCCAAATGAGGACTCCGGGAAATAGACTCCGGGAAGTTGACTCCGGGGATTTGACTCCGGGAGGTTGAATCCTGGAGATCGACACCTGAAGGTCCACTCCGGGAGGTCGACTACGTGAGGTTGACTCCGTGAGGTCGACTCCGAGAGGTCGTCTCAGGTAGGTCGGCTAATGGTGGTCGGCCACGGGAGGTCGGCTCCGGGAGGTCGACTCCAGGAGTCCGACTCTAAGAGTCCGACTCCAAGAGGTCGACTCCTTGAGTTCGACTCCGGGAGGTTGTTTCCAGGAGGTTGACTCCGAAAGGTCGACTCCGGGAGGTCGAATGCAACAGTTTGACTCCGGGAGGGTAAACTCCGTTATGTATTACGGTCTATGACCCGAGCTCAATGACTTGAGGTCGATGACCCGAGGTCAATGACCGGAGGTCGATGACCCGAGCTCAATGACCCAAGGTTGCTGACACTACGTCGATGACCCAAGGTCGATGACCCAAGGTCGATGACCCGAGTTCGATGACCCGAGGTCGATGACCCGAGGTCAATGACCCGAGGTCAATGACCCGAGGTCGACGACCCGGAGGACCTCCCGGAGAGTACTCCGGGTGGTCGACTCCGGGAGGTCGACTCAGGGAGGTCGACTCCGGGAGGTCGACTCCGGGAGGTCGACTCCGGGAGGATTACTCTGAGGTGAAGACTCCGGGAGGTCGACTCCGGGAGGATGACTCCGGGAGGTCGACTCCGGGAGGTTGACTCCCTGAGGTCGACTCCGGGAGTTGGATTCCGGAAGGTCGACTCCAGGAGATGGACTCCGGGAGGTCGACTCCGGGAGGTTGACTCCGGGAGGTCGACTCCGGGAAGTCAACTCCGGGTGGTCGACTCCGAGATGTTTACTCCAGGAGGTGGATTCCTTGATTTTGACTCCGGGTGGTGTTCCTTGATTTCGACTCCAGGAGGTCGACTCCGGGAGGATTACTCTGAGAGGACGACTCTGAGAGGACGACTCCGGGAGGTCGACTCCGGGACGATGACTCCGGGAGGTCGACTCCGGGAGGTTGACTCCTTGAGGTCGACTCCGGGAGTTGGATTCCGGGAGGTTGACTCCAGGAGATGGACTCCGGGAGGTCGACTACGGGAGGTTGACTCCGTGAGGTCGACTCCGGGAGGTCGACTCCTTTAGGTCGACTCCGGAGGTCGACTCCTTGAGGTCGACTCCGGGAGGTCGATTCCAGGAGGTTGACTCCTTGATTTTGACTCAGGGAGATGGACTTCTTATGTACGACTCCGGGATGTCGACTCCGATAGGTGGACTCCGGGAGGGTCGACTCCGTGATGAGCTACGGTATATGAGCCGAGGTCAATGACTCTAGGTCGATGACCTCAGGTCGATGACCCGAGGTTGATGTCCCGAGGTCGATGACTCGAGGTCGATAACCCGAGATCGACTCGGCGAGGTCGACTCCGGGAGGTCGACTCCGGGAGGATGACTCCGGGAGGTCGACTCCGGAAATTCGACACTTTGAGGTCGACTCCGGGAGGTTGACCCCGGTATGTCAACTTCGGGAGGTCGACTCCGGGAGGTTTACTCCAGGAGGTGGATTCCTTGATTTTGACTCCGGAAGGTCGACTCCGTGAGGTGGACACCGGGAGGTCAACTCCGGGGGGTCGACTCCGGGAGGTCGACTGCAGGAGGTCGACTCCTTGATTTTGACTCCGGGAGGTGGACTCCTTGATTTCGACTCCGGGAGGTCGACTCCGGGAGTTTGACTCCGGGAGGGTCGACTCCGTGATGAGTTACGGTTTATGACCCGAGGTCAATGACTCTAGGTCGATGACTCGAGGTCGATGACGCCAGGTCGATGTTCCGAGGTCGATGACCCGAAGTCGATGACCTGAGGTCGATGATCCTAGATCTACTCGGCGAGGTCGATTCCGGGTGGTCTATTATGGGTTGTCAATTCCGTAGGAACAGTTATGAGAAGTCAACTCTGATAGGTCAATTCCGGGTGGTCGACGTTGAATGTATGACGAGATATAACCAAATTCTTACTAAATATTTAATTTTTCGTAGCCTTTAACTCATTAAAATGTCGATCACTCGAAAAAATTTGGTGAAATTGTAGGTTTTTGGCCATATTTTGCTACGAATTGAACAAAACTACTCAAGTATTAGTTAATTATAATTTATTTTTAAATATCTAACCAAATTCTTTAAAAAGTTTCTATTTTTTTAGCAGTGAACCCAAAAAACATCAGAAAATCAAAACAAATCGCAGAAATTAAGGTCTTTACACATATTTTGAAAAGAATTGAGCAAAACTAGTCAAGTTTGCACTCGTTTTAAATAATTTGAAGAGATATACCCAAACTAATTAGATATATTCAATTATTTATAGCCGTTTACTCAAAAAACGTCAAAAACTCGAAAAAAATAGGTGAAATTTTGTGTTTTTGGCCATATTTTGCTGATAATTGAGCAAAACTAGTCCAGTTTTTACTCATTTTTAATTTTTGTGAAGAAATAGCTAAATTCTCTGAAAATATTCCATTTTTATTAGCATTTTAATGATAAAACGCCGAGAACTCGAAACAAAATCACTGAAATTTCCGGTTTTCTACCATATTTTGCTAAATATTGAGCAAACCTACTCCTGTTTGGACTTGTTTTAAATTATTTGACGAGATAAGCCCTAAATCATTAGAAATAATCAGTCTTTCGTAGCCATTAAATCAAAAAGTGTTGATAACTCCAAAAGAAGATCGGTGAAATTTCATGTTTTTTACCATATTTTGCTATAAATTGGGTGAAACTAGTCATTTTTGGACTCATTTTAAAGTTGTTGACGAAATAACCGAATTCTATAGATATTCATATCACGGGAATAGCACGAAAACTAAAGCTAGATAGAGGGAAAAAATTGAAATTTCGGAGAAATTATCCGTTTTCGATGCTTTTTTCGATCATAGCCAGGCAAAATCACGACAACCAAGGCCAGATAGACGAAAAACGTTGAAATTTCTGTTAAATTTATTCGTTTTTGATGCTTTTTTCTGGTCTTGTCTTGTCAAAATCACGAAAACTAAGTAAAAATAGTGGAAAAAAGTTGACATCTCGGTGAATTGATACGTTATCGATGCTTTTTTTCGATCAGTTCCTTGCAAAATCACAAAAATTGAGCACAGAAAGAGGAATAAAAATTGAAATTTTGGATAAATTATCCGTTTTCGATACTTTTTTCTATCACATCTTGTCAATATCACGATAACTAACAACAGGTAGAGGAAAAAAGTTGAAATATTGGTGAAATTATCCGTTTTCGAAGCAGTTTTCGATCATATCACGGCAATACAAATAAAACTAAAGAAAGATAGAGGAAAATAATTGAAAAATCTGAGAAATTATCCGTTTTTGATGCTTTTTTCGATCATATTATGACAAAATCAAGAAAACTAAGGACAGAAAGAGGAAAAACGTTGAAATTTTGGTTAAAAATATACGTTTTCGATGCATTATTCGGTTTATATCTTGTCCAAATAACGAAACCTAAGGAAAAATAGAGGAAAAAAGTTGACATTTTGGTGAAGTTATCCGTTTTCTATATTGTTTTCGATGATATCTTGACGAAATCATAAAAAAACTAAGGCAAGATAGACGATAAAGTTGAACCTTTGGTGAAATTATCCACTTTCAATGCTTTTTTCGATCATTTCCTGGCAAAATAACAAAAATTAAGGCCAGAGAGACGAAAAAAGTTGAACTTTTGGTGTAATTATCCGTTTTCAATGCTTTTTTTTTATAATATCTTGGCAAAATCAAAAAACTAAGGCCAGAAAGAGGAAAAACGTTGAAATTTTAGTGAGATTATCCGTTTTCGATACTTTTTTCTATCACATCTTGTCAATTCCACGATAACTAAGGCCAGATAGAGGAAAAAAGTTTAATTTTGGTGAATTTATCAGTTTTCGATACTTTTTTCTATCATATCTTGTCAAAATCACGATAACTAATCACAGGTATAGGAAAAAAATTATCGTAAGTATCGGTGGAATTATCCGATTTCGATGCTTTTTCGTTCATATCACGGGAATATCACAAAAACTAAAGCTAGACACAGAAAAAAAATTGAAATTTCGGAGAAATTATCCGTTTTGATCCTTTTTCGATCCCAGCCAGGATAAATCACGACAACCAAGGCCAGATAAAGAAAAAAGTTGATATTTTGGTGAAATTATCCGTTTTCGATGCTTTTTTCGATCATTTCTTGGCAAACTCACAAAAAACAAGGCCAGAAAAAGAAGAAAGTTGATATTTCGGTGAATTTATAAGTTATCAATGCCTTTTTTGATCACATCCTGGCAAAATCACGAACACTAAGGCAATATAGAGGAAATCACTTAAAATATCGGTGAAATTATCCGTTTCTGAGGCTTTTTTCGATCGTTTCTTAGCAGAATCACAATAAATAAAAGCCGATGGAAGAATTAAGTTTAAATTTTGGTGAAATTATCCGCTATTGATGCTTTTTCGATCCCAGCCAGGATAAATCACGACAACCAAGGCCAGATAAAGAAAAAAGTTGATATTTTGGTGAAATTATCCGTTTTCGATGCTATTTTCGATCATTTCCTGGCAAAATCACAATAACTAAGGCCAGATAAAGAAAAAAGTTGATATTTTGGTGAAATTATCCGTTTTCGATGCTATTTTCGATCATTTCCTGGCAAAATCACAATAACTAAGGCCAGATAGACGAAAAAAGTTGAACTTTTGGTGTAATTATCCGCTTTCAATGTTTTTTTTTGATCATATCTTGGCAAAATCACAAAAACTAAGGCCAGAAAGAGGAAAAACGAAGAAATTTTTGTTAAATTTATCCGTTTTCGATGCTTTTTCGGTTAATATCTAGTCAAAATAACGATAACTAAGAATAAATAGAGGATTAAAGTTGACATCTCGGTGAATTGATACGTTATCGATGCTTTTATTCGATCATTTCCTTACAAAATCACAAAAATTGAGACCAGAAAGAGGATAAAACTTGTAATTTGGGTTAATTTAGCCGTTTTCTATGAATTTTTCGATCATATCTTGGCAAAATCACATAAACTATAGGAAGATTGAGGAAAAAATTGAAATTTTGGTGAAATTATACGTTTTCGATGCATTTTTCGATCATATTACGTCAAAATCACGAAAACTAAGGCCAGATAGAAGTAAGAAGTTTAATTTTCGGAGAAGTTATCCGTTTAGAATGTTTTATTCAATCATATCTTGGCAAAATCACGAGAACTAAGAACCGATGGAGGAAAAAAGTTTAAATTTTATTGAAAAAATCCGTTTTCTATGCTTTTTTCGATCATATCTTGGCAAAATCAAAACAACTAAAGCCAGAAAGAGGAAAAACGTTGAAATTTCGGTTAAAAATATCCGTTTTCGAAGCTTCTTTCGGTTTATATCTTGACAAAATCATAAAAAACTAAGGCAACGTAGACGACAAAAGTTGAACTTTTGGTGAAATTACCCGATTTCGATGCTTTTTTTGCTCATATCTTTGCAACATCAAAAAAGCTAAGGCCAGAAAGAGGAAAACCGTTTAAATTTAGGTTAAATATATCCGTTTTCGATGCTTTTTTCGGTTTATATCTTGTCAAAATCATGAAATCTAAGTAAAAATAGAGGAAAAACATTGACATTTTGGTGTAATTATCCGTTTTCGATGCTTTTTTCAATCCATATTTGGCAAAATCATGAAAATTAAGCTGTGCTAGACGAAAAAAATTGAAATTTCGGAGAAAAGACCCGTTTTCGATGTTTTTTTCGATCATATCCAGGTAATATCACATAAAACTAAGGTCAAATAGAGTAATATAGCTGAAATTTCGGTGAGTTATCCGTTTTCGATGCTATTTTCGATCATTTCCTGGCAAAATCACAATAACTAAGGCCAGATAGACGAAAAAAGTTGAACTTTTGGTGTAATTATCCGCTTTCAATGTTTTTTTGATCATATCTTGGCAAAATCACAAAAACTAAGGCCAGAAAGAAGAAAAACGATGAAATTTCTGTTAAATTTATCCGTTTTCGATGCTTTTTTCGGTTAATATCTAGTCAAAATACGAAAACTAAGAATAAATAGAGGATTAAAGTTGACATCTCGGTGAATTGATACGTTATCGATGCTTTTATTCGATCATTTCCTTACAAAATCACAAAAATTGAGCCCAGAAAGAGGATAAAACTTGTAATTTGGGTGAATTTAGCCGTTTTCTATGAATTTTTCGATCATATCTTGGCAAAATCACAAAAACTAAGGGAAGATTGAGGAAAAAAGTTGAAATTTTGGTGAAATTATACGTTTTCGATGCATTTTTCGATCATATTACGTCAAAATCACGAAAACTAAATCCAGATAGAAGTAAGAAGTTTAATTTTTGGAGAAGTTATCCGTTTTGAATGCTTTTTTCGATCATATCTTGGCAAAATCACGAGAACTAAGAACCGATGGAGGAAAAAAGTTTAAATTTTATCGAAATAATCCGTTTTCTATGCTTTTTTCGATCATATCTTGGCAAAATCAAAACAACTAAGGCCAGAAAGAGAAAAACGTTGAAATTTCGGTTAAAAATATCCGTTTTCGAAGCTTTTTTTGGTTTATATATTGACAAAATCATAGAATAATTAAGGCAACGTAGACGACAAAAGATGAACTTTTGGTGAAATTACCCGATTTCGATGCTTTTTTTGATCATATCTTGGCAAACTCAAAAAAGCTAAGGCCAGAAAGAGGAAAACTGTTTAAATTTATGTTAAATTTATCCGTTTTCGATGCTTTTTTCGGTTTATATCTTGTCAAAATCACGAAATCTAAGGAAAAATAGGGGAAAAACATTGACATTTTGGTGTAATTATCCGTTTTCGATGCTTTTTTCAATCCTTATTTGGCAAAATCACGAAAATCAAGCTATGATAGACGAAAAAAATTGAAATATCGGTGAAATTATCCGTTTTCGAAGCTTTTTTCATTCATATCACGGCAATACAACAAAAACTAAAGCCGGATAGAGGAAAAAATTGAAATTTTTGAGAAATTATCTGTGTTCGATACTTTTTTCGATCACATCCAGGTAAAATCACATAAAACTAAGTTCAAATAGAGTAATATAGCTGAAATTTTGGTGAGTTTATACGTTATCGATGCTTTTTTCGATCATTTCCTTGCAAAACCACAAAAACCTAACCCAGAAAGAGGAAAAAAGTTGACCGAAAGTTGAGGTCGATGACCGGAGATCGACTGGGTGATGTCGACTCTGGGTGGTCAACTTCGGGACGAGAACTCTGGGAGTTACACTCCCAGATGAGGACTCCGGGAAATAGACTCCGGGAAGTTGACTCCGTGGATTTAACTCCGGGAGGTTGAATCCTGGAGATCGACACCTGAGGTTCCACTAAGGGAGGTCGACTCCGGGAGGTCGACTCCGGGAGGATTACTCTGAGAGGACGACTCTGAGAGGACGACTCCAGGAGGTCGACTCCGGGAGGTCGACTCCGGGAGGATGACTCCGGGAGGTCGACTACGGGAGGTGGACTCCTTGAGGTCGATTCCGGGAGGTGGATTCCGGGAGGTCAACTCCAGGAGGTGGACTCCGGGAGGTCGACTCCGGGAGGTCAACTCCGGGTTGTCGACTCCGGGATGTTTACTCCAGGAGGTGGATTCCTTGATTTTGACTCCGGGATGTGTTCCTTGATTTCGACTCCGGGAGGTCGACTCCGGGAGGTCGACTCCGGGAGGTCGACTCCGGGAGGATGACTCCGGGAGGTCGACTCCGGAAATTCGACTCCTTGATGTCGACTCCGGGAGGTTGACTCCGGGAGGTCAACTCTGGGAGGTCGATTCCGGGAGGTTTACTCCAGGAGGTGGATTCCTTGATTTTGACTCCGGGTGGTGGACTCCTTGATTTCGACTCAGGGAGGTCGACTCCGTTAGGTCGACTCCGCGAGGTCAACTCCGGGGGGTCGACTCCGGGAGGTCGACTCAAGGAGGTCGACTCCTTGATTTTGACTCCGGGAGGTGGACTCCTTGATTTCGACTCCGGGAGTTGGACTCCGGGAGTTGGACTCCGGGAGGGTCGACTCCGTGATGAGTTACGGTATATGACCCGAGGTCAATGACTCTACGTCGATGACTCGAGGTCGATAACCCGAGGTCGATGTCCCGAGGTCGATGACCCGAGGTCGATGACCTGAGGTCGATGACCCTTGATCGACTCGGCGAGGTCGATTCCGGGTGGTCTATTATGGGTTGTCAATTCCGTAGGGACAGTTATGAGAAGTCGACGCTGATAGGTCAATTCCGGGTGGTCAACGTTGAAGTGTATGACGAGATATAACCAAATTCTTATTAAATATTTAGCTTTTCGTAGCCTTTAACTCATAAAATGTCGATGACTCGAAAAAATTCGGTGAAATTATAGGTTTTTGGCCATTTTTGCTACGAATTGAGCAAAACTACTCAAGTATTAGTTAATTATAATTTATTTTTAAATATCTAACCAAATTCTTTAAAAAGCTTCTATTTTTTTAGCAGTGATCCCAAAAAACGTCAAAAACTCAAAACAAATCGCATAAATTTAAGGTCTTTACACATATTTTGAAAAGAATTGAGCAAAACTAGTCAAGTTTGCACTCGTTTTAAATAATTTGACGAGATATGCCCAAACTAATTAGATATATTCAATTATTTATAGCCGTTTACTCAAAAAACGTCAAAAACTCGAAAAAAGGAGGTGAAATTTTATGTTTTTGGTCATATTTTGCTGATAATTGAGCAAAACTAGTCAAGTTTTTACTCATTTTTAATTTTTTGTGAAGATATAGCTAAATTCTCTGAAAATATTCCATTTTTATTAGCATTTAACTGATAAAACGCCGAGAACTCGAAACAAAATCACTGAAATTTCCGGTTTTCTACCATATTTTGCTTAATATTGAGCAAGCCTACTCCTGTTTGCACTTGTTTTAAATTATTGGACGAGATAGTCCTAAATGATTAGAAATAATCAGTCTTTCCTAGCCATTAAATCAAAAAGTGTCGATAACTCCTAAAGAAGATCGGTGAAATTTCAGGTTTTTTACCATATTTTGCTAAAAATGAAGAACACTTAGTCAAGTTTTGACTGATTTTAAATTTATTGACGAGATATAACTGAATTCTATAGAAATATTTATTTTTTTGTAGCAGTTAACACAAAAAATTTGTCTATGTCTATGTCTATGTAAGAACCCTGCAAGCCACCTTTCGGTGTATGGCAGGGGGTGCAAGCACCTTGACTCTATTTTCCTAAACGGTTGCTTTCGCGTATACTTCGCGGAAAAAATGAATTTTTGAAACGATTCGTTTTAGCATCTATTTCCCTAATCTTTCGGGCAGTATCAGCACGGCCCATATAACAGGGGGGTCGCATTATATCGGTTACATCATCTGAAAACGTAATTTCTCTGAACTTATTTAATAAATTTATCCTTTGAATTTTTCTTCTATCTTCTAATGATTCCCATCCCGCGTCCTGTAACATCTGAGTGACACTCGCTGTTTTATCGTAGCAATTCTTTACAAATCGTATCGCCTTTCGTTGTACTTTTTCTAAATCCCGAATATGACATTTCTCGGCGGGGTCCCATACACTACATGCATACTCAAGGTGAGGCCTAACTAACGCTAAGTAACATCGCTCGCGAACCTTTTCTTCGCTCCTACCGACTATTCTTTTAACGAAGCCGAGTTTCTTAAGTGCTTTTCCACATATATTTCGGATGTGGGCACTCCATGATAGATTATTCGTGAGAGTTACTCCAAGATACATTACCGATTCTACTGTCATTAGGTTTACCCCTCGGAGACTATAAGAATAATCATTTCTTATAGATTTACTTTCGAAGAAGTTAACTACCGAACACTTTTCTACATTAAGCTCTAATTGCCAATCATCGCACCAATTCATAATTCTGTCTAAGTCGTTCGAAAGGGTTAATCTATCCTCTGAACTAACTATTTCCCTGTAAATGACTGTGTCGTCTGCGAATATCCTAACATTGCTTTCAATGTGACTGTTGAGGTCGTTGATGTATACTAAAAATAACAACGGTCCAATTACACTGCCCTGAGGGACGCCCGAGGTCACCTTAACCAAGTTGGAACTAATACCATCGAGTACTACTCGTTGCTCTCTATCGGTGAGAAAGTCTTTTATCCAGTTAATAACTTGTGCATTGATACCCGCAACTTCTAATTTGTACAGCAATTTATGATGAGGTACCTTATCGAAAGCCTTCCGAAAATCTAAAAATATCGCATCGACTTGCTTATGTTTTTCAGCAGAGTTTAGAACATCGTGTACTAATAAAGCCAGCTGAGACTCGCAAGAACGAGTCTTACGAAAACCGTGTTGATTCCTAATTATGAAATTGGACGTTTCAAGAAAACCCATTAAAGAGCTAGCTATTATATGTTCCATAATTTTACCGCTCAGTGATGTTAAAGATATAGGCCTGTAATTAGCTGGATCGTCCTTAGAGCCACTTTTAAATATTGGCGTGACATTCGCAATTTTCCAATCTTTCGGGACCTTTCCTTCGCTCATACTCTTGTCAAATATAACTTTAATTTCGAAAACTCGAAAAGAAAATCGGTGAAATTTCAGGTCTTTGGCCATTTTTTGCTAAGAATTGAGCAAAACTAGTCAAGTTTGCACTCATTTTAAAGTTTTTCACGAGATCAAACAAAATAATATCGAAATATTCAAGTTTTCTTAGGAATGAACTCAATAAACATCGAAAACTCATAAAGAAAATAGGTGAAATTTCAGGTTTTTTCCCATATTTTGCTATAAATTGGGTGAAACTAGTCATTTTTGGACTCATTTTAAAGTTGCTGACGAAATAACCTAATTCTATAGAAATTCATATCACGGGAATAGCACGAAAACTAAAGCTAGATAGAGGGAAAAAATTAAAATTTCGGTGAAATTATCCGTTATCGATGCTTTTTTCGATCATAGCCAGGCAAAATCACGACAACCAAGGCCAGATAGACGAAAAACGTTGAAATTTCTGTTAAATTTATTCGTTTTTGATGCTTTTTTCTGGTCTTGTCTTGTCAAAATCATGAAAACTAAGTAAAAATAGTGAAAAAAAGTTAACGTCTCGGTGAATTGATACGTTATCGATGCTTATTTTCGATCATTTCCTTGACAAAATCACAAAAATTGAGCACAGAAACAGGAATAAAAATTGAAATTTTGGATAAATTATCCATTTTCGATACTTTTTTCTATCACATCTTGTCAAAGTAACGATAATTAACAACAGGTAGAGGAAAAAAGTTGAACTTTTGGTGAAATTATCCGCTATCGATGCTTTTTTCGAACATTTCCTGGCAAAATCAGAAAAACTAAGGCCAGAAAGAGGAAAAACGTTGACATTTTTGTTAAATTAATCCATTTTCGATGCTATTTTCTTTTTAAATCTTGTCAAAATCTCGAAAACTAAGTTAAAATAGAGGAAAAAGTTAACATCTCGGTGAATTGATACGTTATCGATTCTTTTTTCGATCATTTCCTTGCAAAATCACAAAAATTGAGCCCAGAAAGAGGAAAAAAGTTGAAATATCGGTGAAATTATCCGTTTTAATGCTTATTTCGATCATATCTTGGCAAAATCACAAAAATTAAGTTAAAGTAGTGGAAAATATGCGAAATTTCGGAAACGAAAAACTAAGGCAAGATAGAGGAAAAAGGTTGAAATTTTGGTGAAATTATACGTTTTCGATGCTTTTGTTGATCATAACTTGGCAAAATCATAAAAACTAAGGCCAAATTGAGGATAAACGTTGAAATTTTAGTGAGATTATCCGTTTTCGATACTTTTTTCTATCACATCTTGTCAATATCACGATAACTAAGGCCAGATAGAGGAAAAAAGTTTAATTTTGGTGAATTTATCAGTTTTCGATACTTTTTTCTATCATATCTTGTCAAAATCACGAAAACTATGCAAAAATAGAGGAAAAAAGTAAACATCTCCGAGAATTGATACGTTAACGATTCTTTTTTTCGATCATTTCCTTGCAAAATCACAAAAATTGAGCCCAGAAAGAGGAAAAAAGTTGCAATATTGGTGAAATTATCAGTTTTCGAAGTTTTTCTCGTTCATATAACGGCAATACAACAAAAACTAAAGCCGGATAGAGGAAAAAATTGAAATTTCTGAGAAATTATCTGTTTTCGATGCTTTTTTCGATCACCTCCAGGCAAAATCACGACAACCAAGGCCTGATAAAGAAAAAAGTTGATATTTTAGTGAAATTATCCGTTTTAGATTTTTTTTTGATCATATCATGGCAAAGTCACGAGAACTAATGCAAAATAGAGGGAAAAGTTGAAATTTCAGTGTAATATTTCGTTTTCGATGCTTTTTTCGATAATATTATGGCTAAATCACGAAAACTAAGGCCAGATAGTAGAAAGAAGTTTAATTTTTGGTGAAATAATCCGCTTTCGATGCTTTTTTCGATCGTATCTTAGCAAAATCACGATAACTAAGAGCCGATGGTAGAAAAAAGTTAAAATTTCGGAGAAATTTTCTGTTTTCGATTCTTTTTTCGGTTTATATCTTGTCCAAATCATGAAAACTAAGGAAAAATAGAGGAAAAAACTTGACATTTTGGTGAAATTATCCGTTTTCTATGCTCAATTCGATCATATCTTGACAAAATCATAAAAAACTAAGGTCTGATAGACGATAAAAGTTGAAGTTTTGGTGAAATTATCCGTTTTCGAAGCTTTTTTCGTTCATATCACGGCAATACAAAAAAAACAAAAGCCAGATAGAGGAAAAGATTGAAATTTCGGAGAAATTATCCATTTTCGATGCTTTTTTCGGTTTATATATTGTCCAAATCACGAAAACTAAGGAAAAAAAGAGGAAAAAAAATGACATTTTGGTGAAATTATCCGCTATTGATGCTTTGTTCGATCATTTCCTAGAAAAATCACAAAAACTAAGGCCAGATAGACGAAAAAAATGAAATTTTGGTGAAATTATCCGCTTTCGATGCTTTTTTCGATCATTTCCTGGCAAAATCACAAAAACTAAGGCCAGAAAGAGGAAATACGTTGACATTTTTGTTAAATTTATCCGTTTTCTAACTAAAACTAAGGCCAGGTAGACGAAATAAGTTGAACTTTTGGTGTAATTATCCGCTATTGATGCATTTCTCGATCATATCTTGGCTAAATAACAAAAACTTAGTTAAAGTAGTGGAAAATAGCTGAAATTTCGGTGAATTTATCCGTTTTCTATGCTTTTTTCGATTTATATCTTGTCAAAATCACGAAAACTAAGTAAAAATAGAGGAAAAAACTTGACATTTTGGTGAAATTATCCGCTATTGATGCTTTCTCCGATCATATCCTGGCTAAATAACAAAAACATAGTTAAAGTAGTGGAAAATAGCTGAAATTTCGGTGAATTGATACGTTATCGATGCTTTTTTCGATCATATCCCAGCAAAATCACAAAAAATAATACAAAATAGAGGAAAAAAGTTGAAATTTCGGTGAAATGATACGTTATCGATGCTTTTTTTCGATCATTTGCTTGCAAAATCACAAAAAATTGGCCCAGTAGAGGAAAAAAGTTGAAATTATGGTGAAATTATCAGTTTTCGATCCTTTTGTCTATCACATCTTGTCAAAATCAGGATAACTAATCACAGGTACAGGAAAAAATTAAAATATCGGTGGAATTAGTTTTTTTCGTTCATATCACGGGAATATCACAAGAACTAAAGCTAGATAGAGAAAAAAAATTGAAATTTCGGAGACATTATCCGTTTTCGATGCTTTTTTCGATCATAGCCAGGCAAAATCACGAAAACTAATGTAAAATAGAGGGAAAAGTTGAAATTTCAGTGTAATATTTCGTTTTCGATGCTTTTTTCGATTTTATTATGTCAAAATCACGAAAACTAAGGCCAGATAGTAGAAAGAAGTTTAATTTTTGGTGAAATTATGCGCTTTCGATGCTTTTTTCGATCGTATCTTAGCAATATTACGATAACAAAGAGCCGATGGAAGAAAAAAGTTAAAATTTCGGTGAAATTTTCCGTTTTCGATTCTTTTTTCGGTTTATATCTTGTCCAAATCACGAAAACTAAGGAAAAATAGAGGAAAAAAGTTGGCATTTTGGTGAAATTATCCGCTATTGATGCTTTCTTCGATCATTTCCTGGGCAAAATCTTAAGAACTAAGGCCAGATAATTAATTAAATTTATCCGTTTTCGATGCTATTTTCGCGTTATATCTTGTCAAAATAACGGAAACTAAGAATAAATAGCGGATAAAAAATGACATTTTGGTGAAATTATCCGTTTTCTATGCTCTTTTCGATCATATCTTGACAAAATCATAAAAAACTAAGGCCTGATAGACGATAAAAGTTGAAGTTTTGGTGAAATTATCCGTTTTCGAAGCTTTTTTCGTTCATATCACGGCAATACAACAAAAACAAAAGCCAGATAGAGGAAAAAATTGAAATTTCGTAGAAATTATCCCTTTTCGATTCTTTTTTCAATCACATCCAGGCAAAATCACGACAACCAAGCCAATATAAAGAAAAACGTTGAAATTTTTCTTAAATTTATCCGTTTTCGATGCTATTTTCGAGTTATATCTTGTTAAAATAACGAAAACTAAGAATAAATAGAGGATAAAAGTTGACTTTTGGTGAAATTATCCGTTTTCTATGATCTTTTCGATCGTATCTTGACAAAATCATAAAAAAACTAAGGCCTAATAGACGAAAAAAGTTGAAGTTTTGTTGAAATCATCCGCTTTCGATGCTTGTTTCGATCATTTCCTGGCAAAATCACAAAAACTAAGGCGAGAAAGAGGAAATACGTTGACATTTTAGTTAAATTTATCCGTTTTTGATTCTTTTTCAGTTTATATCTTGTCAAAATCACGAAAACAAAGGAAAAAAAGAGGAAAACATTTGACATCTCGGTGAATTGATACGTTACCGATGCTTTTTTTCTATCATTTCCTTGCAAAAGCACAAAAATTGAGCCCAGAAAGAGGAAAAAAGTTGAAATATCGGTGAAATTATCCGTTTTCGATGCTTTTTTCTGTCACATCTTGTCAAAATCACGAAAACTAAGGCCAGATAGAGGAGAAAAGTTTAATTTTCGGTGAAATGATCAGTTTTGAATGTTTTTTCGATCATATCTTGGCAAAATCGAAAAAAAAAATTAAAGTTAAAGTAGAGGAAAATAGGTGAAATTTCGGTGAATTTATCCGTTTTCTATGCTTTTTTCGGTTTATATCTTTTCCAAATTACAAAAACTAAGGAAGAATAGAGGAAAAAAGTTGAAATATTGGTGAAATTATCCGTTTTCGATGCTTTTTTCGATCATATTTTGGCAAAATAAAAAAAACTAAGTTAAAGTAGAGGAAAATAGCTGAAATTTCGGTGAATATATCCGTTTTCTATGCTTTTTTCGGTTTATATCTTTTCCAAATTACAAAAACTAAGGAAGAATAGAGACAAAAAGTTGACATTTTGGTGAAATTATCCGTTTTCTATGCTGTTTTCGATCTTATCTTGACAAACTCACAAGAACTAAGGCAATATAGAGGAAAAAAGTTTAAATATTGGTGATATTATCCGTTTCCGATACTTTTTTCGATCATATCTTGGGAAAATAACAAAAACTAAGTTAAAGTAGAGGAAAATAGCTGAAATTTCGGTGAAATTATAAGATTTCTATGCTGTTTTCGATCATACTATGTCAAAATCACGAAAACTAAGGCCAGATAGAGTAAAAAAGTTTAATTTTCGGCGAAATTATCAGTTTTGAATGGTTTTTCGATCATATCTCGGCAAAATCACAAAAACTAAGGCCAGAAAGAGGAAAAACGTTGAAATTTTTGTTAAAATTAAACGTTTTCGATGCTTTTTTCGGTTTATATCTTGTCAAAATAACGAAGACTAAGAAAAAATAGAGGAAAAAAGTTGACTCTTTGGTGAAATTATCCGTTTTCGTTCCTTTTTTCGAACATATTTTGGCAAAATCACGAAAACAAATGCAAAATAGAGGGAAAAAGTTGAAATTTTTCGTTTTTGATCCTTTATTCGATCATATTATCTCAAAATAACGATTTCTAAGGCCTGATAGAGGAAAAAAGTTTAATTTTCGGTGAAATTACCCGTTTTCGATGCATTTCTCGATCATATCTTGGCTAAATAACAAAAACTTAGTTAAAGTAGTGGAAAATAGCTGAAATTTCGGTGAATTGATACGTTATCGATGCTTTTTTCGATCATATCCTGGCAAAATCACGAAAACTAATGCAAAATAAGGGAAAAAAGATGAAATTTCGGTGAATTTATACGTTATCGATGCTTTTTTTCGATCATCTCCTTACAAAATCACAAAAAATTAGCCCAGAAGAGGAAAAAAGTTGAAAATCATAAAAAACTAAGGCCTGATAGACGAAAAAAATTGAAGTTTTGGTGAAATTATCCGCTTTCGATGCATTTTTCGATCATTTCCAGGCAAAATCACGAAAACTAAGGCAACATAGAGGAAATCAGTTAAAAATTTCGGTGAAAATATCCGTTTAGGATGCTTTTTTCGATCGTATCTTAGCAAAATCACAATAACTAAGAGCCGATTGAGGAAAAAAGTTTAAATTTCGGTGAAATAATCCGTTTTCTATGCTTTTTTCGATCATATCTTGGCAAAATCACAAGAACTAAGGCCAGAAAGAGGAAAAACGTTGAAATTTTGGGTAAAAATATCCGTTTTCGATGCTTCTTTCGGTTTATATCTTGTCAAAATCACGAAAACTAAGGAAAAATAGACGAAAAAAGCTGACATTTTGGTGAAATTATCCGTTTTCTATGCTGTTTTCGATCATATCTTGACATAATCATAAAAAACTAAGGCCAGATAGACGAAAAAAGTTGAACTTATGGTGAAATTATGCGGTTTCGATGCTTTTTTTGATCATATCTTAAGAGGAAAAACGTTGAATTTTTTTTAAATCTATCCGTTTTCGATGCTTCCTTCGATTTATATCTTGTCAAAATCACAAAAAATAAGGAAAAAAGTTGACATTTTGGTGACATTATCCGTTTCGATGCTTTTTTCGATCATATCCAGGCTAAATCACATAAAAATAAGGTCAAATACAGGAAAATAGGTGAAATTTAGGTGAATTGATTCGTTATCGATTCTTTTATTCCATCATTTCCTTGCAAAATCAAAAAAATTGAGTACAGAAAGAGGAAAAAGTTGAAATTTTGGTTAAATTATTCGTTTCGATACTTTTTTCTATCACATCTTGTCAAAATCACGATAACTAACAACAGGTAGAGGAAAAAAATTGTAATTTCGGAGAAATTATCCGTTTTCGATGCTTTTTTCGATTATAGCCTGGCAAAAATCACGACAACCAAGATAAGATTAAGGAAAAAGTTGATATTTTGGTGAAAATATCCGTTTTGAATGCTTTTTTCGATAATATCTTGGCAAATTCACGAGAACTAAGAACCGATGGAGGAAAAAAGTTTAAATTTTGGTGAAATAATTCCTTTTCTATTCTTTTTTCGATCATATCTTGGCAAAATTAAACCAACTTAGGCCAGAAAGAGGAAAAACGTTGAAATTTCGGTTTTAAATATCCGTTTTCGAAGCTTTTTTCGGTTTATATCTTGACAAAATCAAAAAAAAACTAAGGCCAGATAGACGAATAAAGTTGAACTTTTGGTGCAATTTGGTCAGGTCAAATTTGGGAGGTCAACAATTGGAGTTAACTCCGGGAAGTCGGTCGGGTCGGGACCGGAGGTCAATGATCCGAGGTTTATGGCCGGGAGGTGGACTCTTTGATTTCGACTCCGGGAGGTCGACTCCGGGAGGGTCGACTCCGTGATGACTTACGGTATATGATCCGAGGTAAATGACCCTAGGTCGATGACCCGAGGTAAATGACCCTACGTGGATGACCCTAGGTCAATGACCAGAGGTCGATATCCCGAGGTGTATGACCCGAGGTCGATGACACGAGGTCAATGACCCAAGGTCAATGACCCGTGGTCAATGACACTACGTCGATGACCCAAGGTCGATGACCCGGGGTCGATGACCCGAGGTCAATGACCTTAGTTCGACTACGTGAGGTGGACTGCGTGAGGTGGACTCCTCGAGGTCGACTCCGGGAGGTCGACTCCTTGAGGTCGACTCCCGGAGGTCGATTCCAGGAGGTGGACTCCTTGATTTTGACTCAGGGAGGTGGACTTCTTTATTTCGACTCCGGGAGGTCGACTCCGGGAGGTGGACTCCGGGAGGGTCGACTCCGTGATGACTTACGGTATATGACCCGAAGTCAATGACTCTAGGTCGATGACCCGAGGTTGATGACCCGAGGTCGATGACCCGAGGTCGATGACCCGAGGTCGATGGCCTGAGGTCGATGACCCGAGATCGACTCGGAGAGGTCGATTCGGGGTGGTCTATTATGGGTTGTCAATTCCCTAGGGACATTTATGAGAAGTCGACTCTGATATGTCAATTCCGGGTGGTCGACGTTATAACCAAATTCTTATTAAATATTTAATTTTTATAGCCTACTCAGAAAACGTCGATGACTCGAAAGAATTCAGTGAAATTGTAGGTTTTTGGCCATATTTTGCTACGAAATTAACAAAACTACTCAGGTATTTGTTAATTATAATTTTTTTTAAATATCTCACCAAATTCTTTAAAAAGCTTCTATTTTTTTAGCAGTTAACCCAAAAAACGTCAAAAAATCAAAACAAATCGCTGAAATTTAAGGTCTTTACGCATATTTTGAAAAGAATTGAGCAAAACTAGTCAAGTTTCCACTCGTTTTAAATAATTTGACGAGATATGCCCAAACTAATTAGAAGTATTCAATTATTTATAGCCGTTTACTAAAAAAACGTCAAAAACTCGAAAAAAAGAGGTGAAATTTTATGTATTTTGCCATATTTTGCTGATAATTGCGCGAAACTAGTCAAGTTTTTACTCATTTTTAATTTTTTGTGAATATATAGCTAAATTCTATGAAAATATTCCATTTTTATTAGCATTTAGTTGATAAAACGCCGAGAACTCGAAACAAAATCACTGAAATTTCCGTTTTTTACGATATTTTGCTAAATATTGAGCAAGCCTACTCCTGTTTGGACTTGTTTTAAATTATTTGACGAGATATGTCCTAAATCATTAGAAATAATCAGTCTTTCGTAGCCATTAAATCAAAAAGTGTCGATAACTCCAAAAGAAGATCGGTGAAATTTCAGGTTTTTTACCATATTTTGCTAAAAATGAAGCAAACTTAGTCAAGTTTTGACTGATTTTAAATTTATTGACGAGATATAACTGAATTCTATAGAAATATTTATTTTTTTGTAGCAGTTAACACAAAAAATTTCGAAAACTCGAAAAGAAAATCGGTGAAATTTCAGGTCTTTGGCCATTTTTTGCTAAGAATTGAGCAAAACTAGTCAAGTTTGCACTCATTTTAAAGTTTTTCACGAGATCAAACCAAATACTATCGAAATATTCAAGTTTTCTTAGGAATGAACTCAATAAACGTCGAAAACTCATAAAGAAAATAGGTGAAATTTCAGTTTTTTTCCCATCTTTTGCTATAAATTGGGTGAAACTAGTCATTTTTGGACTCATTTTAAAGTTGTTGACGAAATAACCGAATTCTATAGATATTCATATCACGGGAATAGCACGAAAACTAAAGCTAGATAGAGGGAAAAAATTGAAATTTCGGAGAAATTATCCGTTTTCGATGCTTTTTTCGATCATAGCCAGGCAAAATCACGACAACCAAGGCCAGATAGACGAAAAACGTTGAAATTTCTGTTAAATTTATTCGTTTTTGATGCTTTTTTCTGGTCTTGTCTTGTCAAAATCACGAAAACTAAGTAAAAATAGTGGAAAAAAGTTGACGTCTTGGTGAATTGATACGTTATCGATGCTTATTTTCGATCATTTCCTTGCAAAATCACAAAAATTGAGCACAGAAAGAGGAATAAAAATTGAAATTTTGGATAAATTATCCGTTTTCGATACTTTTTTCTATCACATCCTGTCAAAATCACGATAATTAACAACAGGTAGTGGAAAAAGTTGAACTTTTGGAGAAATTATCCGCTATAGATGCTTTTTTCGATCATTTCCTGGCAAAATCAGAAAAACTTCTGCCAGAAAGAGGAAAAACGTTGACATTTTTGTTAAATTAATCCATTTTCGATGCTATTTTCTTTTTAAATCTTGTCAAAATCTCGAAAACTAAGTAAAAATAGAGGAAAAAGTTAACATCTCGGTGAATATATACGTTATCGATTCTTTTTTTCGATCATTTCCTTGCAAAATCACAAAAATTGAGCCCAGAAAGAGGAAAAAAGTTGAAATATCGGTGAAATTATCCGTTTTCGATACTTTTTTCAATCACATCTTGTCAAAATCACGATAACTAACAACAGATAGAGGAAAAAAGTTTAATTTTCGGTGAAATTATCCGTTTTAATGCTTATTTCGATCATATCTTGGCAGAATAACAAAAATTAAGTTTAAGTAGTGGAAAATAGCCGAAATTTCGGTGAATTTATCCGTTTTCGATGCTTTTTTCACCATATCCTTGAAAATCACGATACCTTAGGCAAAAAAGAGGATAAAAGTTGAAATTTGGGTGAATTTAGCCGTTTTCTATGAGTCTTTCGATCATATTTTGGCAAAATCACAAAAACTAAGGCAAGATTGAGGAAAAAGGTTGAAATTTTGGTGAAATTATACGTTTTCGATGCTTTTGTCGATCATAACTTGACAAAATCATAAAAACTAAGGCCAAATTGAGGATAAATGTTGATATTTTGGTTAAATTATCCGTTTTCGACCCATTTTTCGATCATATTATGTCAAAATCACGAAAACCAAGGCCAGAGAGAAGTAAAAAGGTTAATTTTCGTTGAAGTTATCCGTTTTGAATGCTCTTTCGGTTTATATCCCATCAAAATCACGAAAACTAAGCAAAAATAGAGGAAAAAAAATAACATCTCCGTGAATTGATACGTTATCGATTCTTTTTTTCGATCATTTCCTTGCAAAATCACATAAAATTGAGCCCAGAAAGAGGAAAAAAGTTGAAATATTGGTGAAATTATCTGTTTTCGAAGCTTTTTTCGTTCATATCAAGGCAATACAACAAAAACTAAAGCCGGATAGAGGAAAAAAATTGAAATTTCTGAGAAATTATCAGTTTTCGATTTTTTTTTTGATCATATCATGGCAAAGTCACGAAAACTAATGTAAAATAGAGGGAAAAAGTTGAAATATTGGTGAAATTAACCGTTTTCGATGCTTTTCTCGATCATATTTTGGACAAAATAAAAAAAATAAGTTAAAGTAGAGGAAAATAGATGAAATTTCGGTGAATTTATCTGTTTTCTATGCTTTTTTCGATTTATATCTTGTCAAAATCACGAAAACTAAGGAAGAATATAGGAAAAAACTTGACATTTTGGTGAAATTATCCGCTATTGATGCTTTCTACGATCACATCCTTTCAAAATCATAAAAACTAAGGCCAGATAGACGAAAAAAGTTTTAATTTTTGGTGTAATTATCCGCTATTGATGCATTTCTCGATCATATCTTGGCTAAATAACAAAAACTTAGTTAAAGTAGTGGAAAATAGATGAAATTTCAGTGAATTGATACGTTATCGATGCTTTTTTCGATCATATCCCAGCAAAATCACAAAAACTAATACAAAATAGAGGAAAAAAGTTGAAATTTCGGTGAATTGATACGATATCGATGCTTTTTTTCGATCATTTGCTTGCAAAATCACAAAAAATGGGCCCAGAAGAGGAAAAAAGTTGAAATTATGGTGAAATTATCAGTTTTCGATCCTTTTGTCTATCACATCTTGTCAAAATCAGGATAACTAATCACAGGTACAGGAAAAAAATTAAAGTATCGGTGGAATTATCCGTTTTCGAAGCTTTTTTCGTTCATATCACGGGAATATCACAAGAACTAAAGCTAGATAGAGAAAAAAAAATTGAAATTTCGGAGACATTATCCTCTTTCGATGCATTTTTCGATCATAGCCAGGCAAAATCACGAAAAATAATGTAAAATAGAGGGAAAAGTTGAAATTTCAGGGTAATATTTCGTTTTCGATGCTTTTCTCGATAATATTATGTCTAAATCACGAAAACTAAGGCCAGATAGTAGAAAGAAGTTTAATTTTTGGTGAAATTATCCGCTTTCGATGCTTTTTTTCGATCGTATCTTAGCAAAATCACGATAACTAAGAGCCGATGGAAGAAAAAGGCTAAAATTTCGGTGAAATTTTGCGTTTTCGAATCTTTTTTCGGTTTATATCTTGTCCAAATCACGAAAACTAAGGAAAATTAGAGGAAAAAAGTTGGCATTTTGGTGAAATTATCTGCTATTGATGCTTTCCTCGATCATTTCCTGGGCAAAATCATAAGAACTAAGGCCAGATAATTAATTAAATTTATCCTTTTTCGATGCTATTTTCGCGTTATATCTTGTCAAAATAACGGAAACTAAGAATAAATAGCGGATAAAAAATGACATTTTGGTGAAATTATCCGTTTTCTATGCTCTTTTCGATCATATCTTGACAAAATCATAAAAAACTAAGGCCTGATAGACGATAAAAGTTGAAGTTTTGGTGAAATTATCCGTTTTCGAAGCTTTTTTCGTTCATATCACTGCAATACAACAAAAACAAAAGCCATATAGAGGAAAAAATTGAAATTTCGGAGAAATTATCCCTTTTCGATGCTTTTTTCGATCATTTCCTGGCAAAATCACGAAAACTAAGGCCAGAAAGAGGAAATACGTTGACATTTTAGTTAAATTTATCCGTTTTCGATTCTTTTTCAGTTTATATCTTGTCAAAATCACGAAAACAAAGGAAAAACAGAGGAAAAAATTTGACATATCGGTGAATTGATACGTTATCGATGCTTTTTTTCTATCATTTCCTTGCAAAATCACAAAAATTGAGCCCAGAAAGAGGAAAAAAGTTGAAATATCGGTGAAATTATCAGTTTTCGAAGCTTTTTTCGTTCATATAACGGCAATACAACAAAAACTAAAGCCTGATAGAGGAAAAAAATTGAAATTTCTGAGAAATTATCTGTTTTGAATGTTTTTTCGATCATATGTTTGCAAAATCACAAGAACTAAGGGAATATAAAGAAAAACGTTGAAATTTTTGTTAAATTTATCCGTTTTCGATGCTTTCTTCGATCATATTTTGGCAAAATAAAAAACTAAGTTAAAGTAGAGGAAAACAGATGAAATTTCGGTGAAATTATAAGATTCCTATGCTGTTTTCGATCATACTATGTCAAAAACACGAAAACTAAGGCCAGATCGAGGAAAAAAGTTTAATTTTCGGTGAAATTATCAGTTTTGAATGGTTTTTCGATCATATCTTGGCAAAATCACAAAAACTAAGGCCAGATAGACGAAAAAAGTTAAACTTTTGGTGTAATTATCCGCTTTCAAATGTTTTTTTTGATCATATCTTGGCAAAATCACAAAAACTAAGGCCAGAAAGAGGAAAAACGATGAAATTTTTGTTAAATTTATCCGTTTTCGATGCTTTTTTCGGTTAATATCTAGTCAAAATAACGAAAACTCATCGACCTCAAGTCATTGACCTCGGGTCGTAGACCGTAATACATAACGGAGTTTACCCTCCCGGAGTCAAACTGTTGCATTCGACCTACCGGAGTCGACCTTTCGGAGTCAACCTCCTGGAAACAACATCCCGGATTCGAACTCAAGGAGTCGACCTCTTGGAGTCGGACTCCTGGAGTCGACCTCACGGAGCCGACCTCCCGTGGCCGACCACCAGGAGCCGATCTACTTGAGACGACCTCTCGGAGTCAACCTCACGGAGTCAACCTCACGTAGTCGACCTCCCGGAGTGGACCTTCAGGTGTCGATCTCCAGGATTCAACCTCCCGGAGTCAAATCCCCTGAGTCAACTTCCCCGAGTCTATTTCAAGGAGTCCTCATCTGGGAGTGTAACTCCCAGAGTTCTCGTCCCGAAGTTGACCACCCAGAGTCGACATCACCGTCAATGACCGAAGGTCGATGACCCGAGCTCAATGACCCAAGGTCGCTGATACTACGTCGATGACCCAAGGTCGATGACCCGAGGTCGATGACCCGAGGTCGATGACCCGAGGTCGATGACCTGAGGTCGATAACCCGAGGTCGATGACCCGAGGTCGATGACCCAAGGTCAATGACCCGAGGTCAATGACCCGAGGTCAATGACCCGAGGTCAATGACCCTAGGTCGATGATTCGAGGTCGATGACCCGAGGTCAATGACACTAGGTCGATGACCCTATGTCAATGACCCGAGGTCGATGACCCAAGGTCGATGACCCGAGGTCGATAACCCGAGGTCGATGATCCGAAGTCAATGACCTTAGGTCGACTCCGTGAGGTGGACTCTGGGAGGTGGACTCCGGGAGATGGACTCCAGGAGATGGACTCCGGGAGGTGGACTCCGGGAGGTGGACTCCGGGAGGTGGACTCCGGGAGGTGGACTCTGGGAGGTGGACTCCGGGAGGTCGACTCCGGGAGGTGGACCCCGGGAGGTCGACTCCGGGAGGTCGACTCCGGGAGGTCGACTCCGGGAAGTCGACTCCGGGAGGTCGACTCCGGGAGGTCGACTCCGGGAGGTCGACTCCGGGAGGTAATCTCTGGAGGTCGAGTCCTGGAGGTCGACTCCGGGAGATCGACTCTGAGAGGACGACTCTGAGAGGACGACTCCGGGAGGTCGACTCCGGGAGGATGACTCCGGGAGGTCGACTCCGGGAGGTTTACTCCAGGAGGTGGATTCCTTGATTTTGACTCCGGGAGGTCGACTCCGTGAGGTCCACACCGTGAGGTGGACTCCTTGATTTCGACTCTGGGAGGTCGACTCCGTTAGGTCGTCTCCGCGAGGTCAACTCCTGGGGGTCGACTCCGGGAGGTTGACTCCAGGAGGTCGACTCCTTGATTTTGACTCCGGGAGTTGGACTCCTTGATTTCGACTCCGGGAGGTCGACTCCGGGAGTTGGACTCCGGGAGGGTCGACTCCGTGATTAGTTACGATATATGACCCGATGTCAATGACTCTAGGTCGATGACTCGAGGTCGATGACCCGAGGTCGATGTCCCGAGGTCGATGACCCGAGGTCGATGACCTGAGGTCGATGACCTGAGGTCGATGACCTGAGGTCGAGGTATTATGGGTTGTCAATTCCGTAGGGTCTGTTATGAGAAGTCGACTCTGATAGGTCAATTCCGGGTGGTCGACGTTAAAGTTTATGACGAGATATAACCAAATTCTTATTAAATATTTTATTTTTCGTAGCCTTTAACTCATAAAACGTCGATGACTCGAAAAAATTTGGTGAAATTGTAGGTTTTTCGCCATATTTTGCTACGAATTGAACAAAACTACTCAAGTGTTAGTTAATTATAATTTATTATTAAATATCTAACCAAATTCTTTAAAAAGCTTCTATTTTTTTAGCAGTGAACCCAAAAAACGTCAAAAAATCAAAACATATCGCAGAAATTTAAGGTCTTTACACATATTTTGAAAAGAATTGAGCAAAACTAGTCAAGTTTGCACTCGTTTTAAATAATTTGACGAGATATGCCCAAACTAATTAGAAATATTCAATTATTTATAGCCGTTTACTCAAAAAACGTCAAAAACTCGAAAAAAAGGTAAAATTTTATGTTTTTGGCCATATTTTGCTGATAATTGAGGAAAACTAGTCAAGTTTTTACTCATTTTTAATTTTGGTGAAGATATAGCTAAATTCTCTGAAAATATTACATTTTTATTAGCATTTTACTGATAAAACGCCGAGAACTCGAAACAAAATCACTGAAATTTCCGGTTTTTTACCATATTTTGCTAAATATTGAGCAAGCCTACTCCTGTTTGGACTTGTTTTAAATTATTTGACGAGATATGCCCTAAATCATTAGAAATAATCAGTCTTTCGTAGCCATTAAATCAAAAAGTGTCGATAACTCTAAAAGAAGATCGGTGAAATTTCAGGTTTTTTACCATATTTTGCTAAAAATGAAGCAAACTTAGTCAAGTTTTGACTGATTTTAAATTTATTGACGAGATATAACTGAATTCTATAGAAATATTTATTTTTTTGTAGCAGTTAACACAAAAAATTTCGAAAACTCGAAAAGAAAATCGGTGAAATTTCAGGTCTTTGGCCGTTTTTTGCTAAGAATTGAGCAAAACTAGTCACGTTTGCACTCATTTTAAAGTTTTTCACGAGATCAAACCAAATACTATCGAAATATTCAAGTTTTCTTAGGAATGAACTCAATAAACGTCGAAAACTCATAAAGAAAATAGGTGAAATTTCAGGTTTTTTCCCATCTTTTGCTATAAATTGGGTGAAACTAGTCATTTTTGGACTCATTTTAAAGTTGTTGACGAAATAACCGAATTCTATAGATATTCATATCACGGGAATAGCACGAAAACTAAAGCTAGATAGAGGGAAAAAATTGAAATTTCGGAGAAATTATCCGTTTTCGATGCTTTTTTCGATCATAGCCAGGCAAAATCACGACAACCAAGGCCAGATAGACGAAAAACGTTGAAATTTCTGTTAAATTTATTCGTTTTTGATGCTTTTTTCTGGTCTTGTCTTGTCAAAATCACGAAAACTAAGTAAAAATAGTGGAAAAAGTTGACGTCTTGGTGAATTCATACGTTATCGATGCTTATTTTCGATTATTTCCTTGCAAAATCACAAAAATTGAGCACAGAAAGAGGAAAAAAGTTGAAATATCGGTAAAAATTATCCGTTTTCGATACTTTTTTCTATCACATCTTGTCAAAATCACGACTACTAACAAACAGATAGAGGAAAAAAGTTTAATTTTCGGTGAAATTATCCGTTTTAATGCTTATTTCGATCATATCTTGGCAGAATAACAAAAATTAAGTTAAAGTAGTGGAAAATAGCCGAAATTTCGTTGAATTAATCCGTTTTCGATGCTTTTTTCACCATATCCTTGATAATCACGATACCTTAGGCAAAAAAGTGGATAAAAGTTGAAATTTGGGTGAATTTAGCCGTTTTCTATGAGTCTTTCGATCATATTTTGGCAAAATCACAAAAACTAAGGCAAGATAGAGGAAAAAGGTTGAAATTTTGGTGAAATTATACGTTTTCGATGCTTTTGTCGATCATAACTTGGCAAAATCATAAAAACTAAGGCCAAATTAAGGATAAATGTTGATATTTTGGTTAAATTATCCGTTTTCGATCCATTTTTCGATCATATTATGTCAAAATCACGAAAACCAAGGCCAGAGAGAAGTAAAAAGGTTAATTTTCGTTGAAGTTATCCGTTTTGAATGCTCTTTCGGTTTATATCCCATCAAAATCACGAAAACTAAGCAAAAATAGAGGAAAAAAGTTAACATCTCCGTGAATTGATACGTTATCGATTCTTTTTTTCGATCATTTCCTTGCAAAATCACATAAAATTGAGCCCAGAAAGAGGAAAAAAGTTGAAATATTGGTGAAATTATCTGTTTTCGAAGCTTTTTTCGTTCATATCACGGCAATACAACAAAAACTAAAGCCGGATAGAGGAAAAAAATTGAAATTTCTGAGAAATTATCAGTTTTCTATTTTTTTTTGATCATATCATGGCAAAGTCACGAAAACTAATGCAAAATAGAGGGAAAAAAATAAAATTTTAGTGAAATTTATCATTTTCGATGCTTTTTTCGATCATATTATTTCAAAATCACGAAAACTTAGGCCAGATAGAGGAGAAAAGTTTAATTTTTCGGTTCAAGTTATCTGTTTTGAATGTTTTTTCGATCATATCCTTGAAAAATCACAAGAACTAAGGGAATATACAGGAAAAAAGTTGAAATATTGGTGAAATTATCCGTTTTCGATGCTTTTCTCGATCATATTTTGGACTAAATCAAAAAAATAAGTTAAAGTAGAGGAAAATAGATGAAATTTCGGTGAATTTATCCGTTTTCTATGCTTTTTTCGATTTATATCTTGTCAAAATCACGAAAACTAAGTAAAAATAGAGGAAAAAACTTGACATTTTGGTGAAATTATCCGCTATTGATGCTTTCTCCGATCATATCCTGGCTAAATAACAAAAACTTAGTTAAAGTAGTGGAAAATAGCTGAAATTTCGGTGAATTGATACGTTATCGATGCTTTTTTCGATCATATCCCAGCAAAATCACAAAAACTAATGCAAAATAGAGGAAAAAAGTTGAAATTTCGGTGAAATGATATGTTATCGATGCTTTTTTTCGATCATTTGCTTGCAAAATCACAAAAAATGGGCCCAGAAGAGGAAAAAATTTGAAATTTTGGTGAAATTATCAGTTTTCGATCCTTTTTTCTATCACATCTTGTCAAAATCAGGATAACTAATCACAGGTACAGGAAAAAAATTAAAATATCGGTGGAATTATCCGTTTTCGAAGCTTTTTTCGTTCATATCACGGGAATATCACAAGAACTAAAGCTAGATAGAGAAAAAAAATTGAAATTTCGGAGAAATTATCCGTTTTCGATGCTTTTTTCGATCATAGCCAGGCAAAATCACGAAAACTAATGTAAAATAGAGAGAAAAGTTGAACTTTTGGTGTAATTATCCGCTTTCAAATGTTTTTTTTGATCATATCTTGGCAAAATCACAAAAACTAAGGCCAGAAAGAGGAAAAACGATGAAATTTTTGTTAAATTTATCCGTTTTCGATGCTTTTTTCGGTTAATATCTAGTCAAAATAACGAAAATTCATCGACCTCAAGTCATTGACCTCGGGTCGTAGACCGTAATACATAACGGAGTTTACCCTCCCGGAGTCAAACTGTTGCATTCGACCTCCCGGTGTCGACCTTTCGGAGTCAACCTCCTGGAAACAACATCCCGGATTCGAACTCAAGGAGTCGACCTCTTGGAGTCGGACTCCTGGAGTTGACCTCCCGGAGCCGACCTCCCGTGGCCGACCACCAGGAGCCGATCTACTTGAGACGACCTCTCGGAGTCAACCTCACGGAGTCAACCTCACGTAGTCGACCTCCCGGAGTGGACCTTCAGGTGTCGATCTCCAGGATTCAACCTCCCGGAGTCAAATCCCCGGAGTAAACTTCCCCAAGTCTATTTCCCGGAGTCCTCATCTGGGAGTGTAACTCCCAGAGTTCTCGTCCCGAAGTTGACCACCCAGAGTCGACATCACCGTCAATGACCGAAGGTCGATGACCCGAGCTCAATGACCCAAGGTCACTGACACTACGTCGATGACCCAAGGTCGATGACCCGAGGTCGATGACCCGAGGTCGATGACCCAAGGTCGATGACCCGAGGTCGATGACCCGAGGTCGATGACACGAGGTCGATGACCTGAGGTCGATTACCCGAGGTCGATGACCCGAGGTCGATGACCCGAGGTCGTTCACCCGAGGTCAATGACCCGAGGTCAATGACCCTAGGTCGATGATTCGAGGTCGATGACCCGAGGTCGATGACACGAGGTCAATGACCCTAGGTCGATGACCCTAGGTCAGTGACCCTAGGTCGATGACCCAAGGTCGATGACCCGAGGTCGATGACCCGAGGTCGATGACCCGAGGTCGATGAACCGAAGTCAATGACCTTAGGTCGACTCCGTGAGGTGGACTCCGGGAGGTGGACTCCGGGAGGTGGACTCCGGGAGGTGGACTCCGGGAGGTCGACTCCGGGGGGTCGACTCCGGGAGGTCAACTCCGGGAGGTCGACTCCGGGTGGTCGACTCCGGGTGGTCGATTCCGGGAGGTCGACTCCGGGAGGTCGACTCCGGGAGGTCGACTCCGGGAGGTCGACTCCGGGAGGTTGACTCCTGGAGGTCGAGTCCTGGAGGTCGACTCCGGGAGATCGACTCTGAGAGGACGACTCTGAGAGGACGACTCCGGGAGGTCGACTCCGGGAGGATGACTCCGGGAGGTCGACTCCGGGAGGTCGACTCCGGGAGGTTTACTCCAGGAGGTGGATTCCTTGATTTTGACTCCGGGAGGTCGACTCCGTGAGGTCGACACCGTGAGGTGGACTCCTTGATTTCGACTCCGGGAGGTCGACCCCGTTAGGTCGTCTCCGCGAGGTCAACTCCGGGGGGTCGACTCCGGGAGGTCGACTCCAGGAGGTCGACTCCTTGATTTTGACTCCGGGAGTTGGACTCCTTGATTTCGACTCCGGGAAGTCGACTCCGGGAGTTGGACTCCGGGAGGGTCGACTCCGTGATTAGTAACGATATATGACCCGATGTCAATGACTCTAGGTCGATGACTCGAGGTCGATGACCCGAGGTCGATGACCTGAGGTCGATGACCTGAGGTCGAGGTATTATGGGTTGTCAATTCCGTAGGGACAGTTATGAGAAGTCGACTCTGATAGGTCAATTCCGGGTGGTCGACGTTGAAGTTTATGACGAGATATAACCAAATTCTTATTAAATATTTAATTTTTCGTAGCCTTTAACTCATAAAACGTCGATGACTCGAAAAAATTTTGTGAAATTGTAGGTTTTTGGCCATATTTTGCTACGAATTGAACAAAACTACTCAAGTATTAGTTAATTATAATTTATTTTTAAAAATTCTAACCAAATTCTTTAAAAAGCTTCTATTTTTTTAGCAGTGAACCCAAAAAACGTCAAAAAATCAAAACAAATCGCAGAAATTTAAGGTCTTAACACATATTTTTAAAAGAATTGAGCAAAACTAGTCAAGTTTAAACTTGTTTTAAATAATTTGACGAGATATGCCCAAACTAATTAGAAATATTCAATTATTTATAGCCGTTTACTCAAAAAACGTCAAAAACTCGAAAAAAAGGTAAAATTTTAGGTTTTTGGCCATATTTTGCTGATAATTGAGCAAAACTAGTCACGTTTTTACTCATTTTTAATTTGGGTGAAGATAAAGCTAAATTCTCTGAAAATATTACATTTTTATTAGCATTTTACTGATAAAACGCCGAGAACTCGAAACAAAATCACTGAAATTTCCGGTTTTTTACCATATTTTGCTAAATATTGAGCAAGCCTACTCCTGTTTGGACTTGTTTTAAATTATTTGACGAGATATGCCCTAAATCATTAGAAATAATCAGTCTTTCCTAGCCATTAAATCAAAAAGTGTCGATAACTCCAAAAGAAGATCGGTGAAATTTCAGGTTTTTTACCATATTTTGCTAAAAATGAAGCAAACTTAGTCAAGTTTTAACTGATTTTAAATTTATTGACGAGATATAACTGAATTCTATAGAAATATTTATTTTTTTGTAGCAGTTAACACAAAAAAATTTCGAAAACTCGAAAAGAAAATCGGTGAAATTTCAGGTCTTTGGCCATTTTTTGCTAAGAATTGAGCAAAACTAGTCAAGTTTGCACTCATTTTAAAGTTTTTCACGAGATCAAACCAAATACTATCGAAATATTCAAGTTTTCTTAGGAATGAACTCAATAAACATCAAAAAGTCATAAAGAAAATAGGTGAAATTTCAGGTTTTTTCCCATATTTTGCTATAAATTGGGTGAAACTAGTCATTTTTGGACTCATTTTAAAGTTGTTGACGAAATAACATAATTCTGTTGATATTCATATCACGGGAATAGCACGAAAACTAAAGCTAGATAGAGGGAAAAAATTGAACTTTCGGAGAAATTATCCGTTTTCGATGCTTTTTTCGATCATAGCCAGGCAAAATCACGACAACCAAGGCCAGATAGACGAAAAACGTTGAAATTTCTATGAAATTTATTCGTTTTTGATGCTTTTTTCTGGTCTTGTCTTGTCAAAATCACGAAAACTAAGTAAAAATAGTGAAAAAAAGTTGACGTCTCGGTGAATTGATACGTTATCGATGCTTATTTTCGATCATTTCCTTGACAAAATCACAAAAATTGAGCACAGAAAGAGGAATAAAAATTGAAATTTTGAATAAATTATCAGTTTTCGATACTTTTTTCTATCACATCTTGTCATAATCACGATAATTAACAACAGGTAGAGGAAAAAAGTTGAACTTTTGGTGAAATTATCCGCTATCGATGCTTTTTTCGAACATTTCCTGGCAAAATCAGAAAAACTAAGGCCAGAAAGAGGAAAAACGTTTACATTTTTGTTAAATTAATCCATTTTCGATTGTATTTTCTTTTTAAATCTTGTCAAAATCTCGAAAACTAAGTAAAAATAGAGGAAATAGTTAACATCTCGGTGAATTGATACGTTATCGATTCTTTTTTGATCATTTCCTTGCAAAATCACAAAAATTGAGCCCAGAAAGAGGAAAAAAGTTGAAATATCGGTAAAAATTATCCGTTTTCGATACTTTTTTCTATCACATCTTGTCAAAATCACGACTACTAACAAACAGATAGAGGAAAAAAGTTTAATTTTCGGTGAAATTATCCGTTTTAATGCTTATTTCGATCATATCTTGGCAGAATAACAAAAATTAAGTTAAAGTAGTAGAAAATAGCCGAAATTTCGTTGAATTAATCCGTTTTCGATGCTTTTTTCACCATATCCTTGATAATCACGATACCTTAGGCAAAAAAGTGGATAAAAGTTGAAATTTGGGTGAATTTAGCCGTTTTCTATGAGTCTTTCGATCATATTTTGGCAAAATCACAAAAACTAAGGCAAGATAGAGGAAAAAGGTTGAAATTTTGGTGAAATTATACGTTTTCGATGCTTTTGTCGATCATAACTTGGCAAAATCATAAAAACTAAGGCCAAATTAAGGATAAATGTTGATATTTTGGTTAAATTATCCGTTTTCGATCCATTTTTCGATCATATTATGTCAAAATCACGAAAACCAAGGCCAGAGAGAAGTAAAAAGGTTAATTTTCGTTGAAGTTATCCTTTTGAATGCTCTTTCGGTTTATATCCCATCAAAATCACGAAAACTAAGCAAAAATAGAGGAAAAAAGTTAACATCTCCGTGAATTGATACGTTATCGATTCTTTTTTTCGATCATTTCCTTGCAAAATCACATAAAATTGAGCCCAGAAAGAGGAAAAAAGTTGAAATATTGGTGAAATTATCTGTTTTCGAAGCTTTTTTCGTTCATATCACGGCAATACAACAAAAACTAAAGCCGGATAGAGGAAAAAAATTGAAATTTCTGAGAAATTATCAGTTTTCTATTTTTTTTTGATCATATCATGGCAAAGTCACGAAAACTAATGCAAAATAGAGGGAAAAAAATAAAATTTTAGTGAAATTTATCATTTTCGATGCTTTTTTCGATCATATTATTTCAAAATCACGAAAACTTAGGCCAGATAGAGGAGAAAAGTTTAATTTTTCGGTTCAAGTTATCTGTTTTGAATGTTTTTTCGATCATATCCTTGAAAAATCACAAGAACTAAGGGAATATAGAGGAAAAAAGTTGAAATATTGGTGAAATTATCCGTTTTCGATGCTTTTCTCGATCATATTTTGGACTAAATCAAAAAAATAAGTTAAAGTAGAGGAAAATAGATGAAATTTCGGTGAATTTATCCGTTTTCTATGCTTTTTTCGATTTATATCTTGTCAAAATCACGAAAACTAAGTAAAAATAGAGGAAAAAACTTGACATTTTGGTGAAATTATCCGCTATTGATGCTTTCTCCGATCATATCCTGGCTAAATAACAAAAACTTAGTTAAAGTAGTGGAAAATAGCTGAAATTTCGGTGAATTGATACGTTATCGATGCTTTTTTCGATCATATCCCAGCAAAATCACAAAAACTAATGCAAAAAAGAGGAAAAAAGTTGAAATTTCGGTGAAATGATATGTTATCGATGCTTTTTTCGATCATTTGCTTGCAAAATCACAAAAAATGGGCCCAGAAGAGGAAAAAATTTGAAATTTTGGTGAAATTATCAGTTTTCGATCCTTTTTTCTATCACATCTTGTCAAAATCAGGATAACTAATCACAGGTACAGGAAAAAAATTAAAATATCGGTGGAATTATCCGTTTTCGAAGCTTTTTTCGTTCATATCACGGGAATATCACAAGAACTAAAGCTAGATAGAGAAAAAAAATTGAAATTTCGGAGAAATTATCCGTTTTCGATGCTTTTTTCGATCATAGCCAGGCAAAATCACGAAAACTAATGTAAAATAGAGAGAAAAGTTGAAATTTCAGTGTAATATTTCGTTTTCGGTGCTTTTTTCGATAATATTATGTCAAAATCACGAAGGCCAGATAGTAGAAAGAAGTTTAATTTTTGGTGAAATTATCCGCTTTCGATGCTTATTTCGATCGTATCTTAGCAATATTACGATAACTAAGAGCCGATGGAAGAAAAAAGTTAAAATTTCGGTGAAATTTTCCGTTTTCGATTCTTTTTTCGGTTTATATCTTGTCCAAATCACGAAAACTAAGGAAAAATAGAGGAAAAAAGTTGGCATTTTGGTGAAATTATCCTATATTGATGCTTTCTTCGATCATTTCCTGGGCAAAATCATAAGAACTAAGGCCAGATAATTAATTAAATTTATCCGTTTTCGATGCTATTTTCGCGTTATATCTTGTCAAAATAACGGAAACTAAAAATAAAGAGCGGATAAAAAATGACATTTTGGTGAAATTATCCGTTTTCTATGCTCTTTTCGATCATATCTTAACAAAATCATAAAACACTAAGGCCTGATAGACGATAAAAGTTGAAGTTTTGGTGAAAATATCCGTTTTCGAAGCTTTTTTCGTTCATATCACGCAATACAACAAAAACAAAAGCCAGATATAGGAAAAAATTGAAATTTCGTAGAAATTATCCCTTTTCGATTCTTTTTCGATCACATCCAGGCAAAATCACGACAACCAAGCCAATATAAAGAACAACGTTGAAATTTTTCTTAAATTTATCCGTTTTCGATGCTATTTTCGCGTTATATCTTGTTAAAATAAAGAAAACTAAGAATAAATAGTGGATAAAAGTTGACTTTTGGTGAAATTATCCGTTTTCTATGCTCTTTTCGATCATATCTTGACAAAATCATAAAAAAACTAAGGCCTAATAGACGAAAAAAGTTGAAGTTTTGGTGAAATCATCCGCTTTCGATGCTTGTTTCGATCATTTCCTGGCAAAATCACGAAAACTAAGGCCAGAAAGAGGAAATACGTTGACATTTTAGTTAAATTTATCCGTTTTCGATTCTTTTTCAATTTATATCTTGTCAAAATCACGAAAACAAAGGAAAAAAAGAGGAAAACATTTGACATCTCGGTGAATTGATACGTTATCGATGCTTTTTTTCTATCATTTCCTTGCAAAATCACAAAAATTGAGCCCAGAAAGAGGAAAAAAGTTGAAATATTGGTGAAATTATCCGTTTTCGATGCTTTTTTCTGACACATCTTGTCAAAATCACGAAAACTAAGGCCAGATAGAGGAGAAAAGTTTAATTTTCGGTGAAATGATCAGTTTTGAATGTTTTTTCGATCATATCTTGGCAAAATCAAACAAAATTAAGTTAAAGTAGAGGAAAATAGCTGAAATTTCGGTGAATTTATCCGTTTTCTATGCTTTTTTCGGTTTATATCTTTTCCAAATTACAAAAACTAAGGAAGAATAAGGGAAAAAAGTTGAAATATTGGTGGAATTATCCGTTTTCGATGCTTTTTTCGATCATATTTTGGCAAAATAAAAAAAACTAAGTTAAAGTAGAGGAAAATAGCTGAAATTTCGGTGAATATATCCGTTTTCTATGCTTTTTTCGGTTTATATCTTTTCCAAATTACAAAAACTAAGGAGGAATAGAGGCAAAAAGTTGACATTTTGGTGAAATTATCCGTTTTCTATGCTGTTTTCGATCTTATCTTGACAAACTCACAAGAACTAAGGCAATATAGAGGAAAAAAGTTTAAATATTGGTGATATTATCCGTTTCCGATGCTTTTTTCGATCATATCTTGGGAAAATAACAAAAACTAAGTTAAAGTAGAGGAAAATAGCTGAAATTTCGGGGAAATTATAAGATTTCTATGCTGTTTTCGATCATACTATGTCAAAATCACGAAAACTAAGGCCAGATAGAGTAAAAAAGTTTAATTTTCGGCGAAATTATCAGTTTTGAATGGTTTTTCGATCATATCTTGGCAAAATCACAAAAACTAAGGCCAGAAAGAGGAAAAACGTTGAAATTTTTGTTAAAATTATCCGTTTTCGATGCTTTTTTCGGTTTATATCCTGTCAAAATAACGAAGACTAAGAAAAAATACAGGAAAAAAGTTGACTCTTTGGTGAAATTATCCGTTTTCGATCCTTTTTTCGAACATATTTTGGCAAAATCACGAAAACTAATGCAAAATAGAGGGAAAAAGTTGAAATTTTTCGTTTTTGATCCTTTATTCGGTCATATTATCTCAAAATCACGATTTCTAAGGCCTGATAGAGGAAAAAAGTTTAATTTTCGGTGAAATTACCCGTTTTCGATGCATTTCTCGATCATATCTTGGCTAAATAACAAAAACTTAGTTAAAGTAGTGGAAAATAGCTGAAATTTCGGTGAATTGATACGTTATCGATGCTTTTTTCGATCATATCCTGGCAAAATCACGAAAACTAATGCAAAATAAGGGAAAAAAGATGATATTTCGGTGAATTTATACGTTATCGATGCTTTTTTTCGATCATCTCCTTACAAAATCACAAAAAATGGGCCCAGAAGAGGAAAAAAGTTGAAAATCATAAAAAACTAAGGCCTGATAGACGAAAAAAATTGAAGTTTTGGTGAAATTATCGGCTTTCGATGCATTTTTCGATCGTATCTTAGCAAAATCACAATAACTAAGAGCCGATTGAGGAAAAAAGTTTAAATTTCGGTGAAATAATCCGTTTTCTATGCTTTTTTCGATCATACCTTGGCAAAATCACAAGAACTAAGGCCAGAAAGAGGAAAAACGTTGAAATTTTGGGTAAAAATATCCGTTTTCGATGCTTCTTTCGGTTTATATCTTGTCAAAATCACGAAAACTAAGGAAAAATAGACGAAAAAAGCTGACATTTTGGTGAAATTATCCGTTTTCTATGCTGTTTTCGATCATATCTTCACATAATCATAAAAAACTAAGGCCAGATAGACGAAAAAAGTTGAACTTATGGTGAAATTATGCGGTTTCGATGCTTTTTTTGATCATATCTTAAGAGGAAAAACGTTGAATTTTTTTAAAATTTATCCGTTTTCGATGCTTCTTTCTATCACATCTTGTCAAAATCACGATAACTAACAACAGGTAGAGGAAAAAAGTTGAAATATCGGTGAAATTATCCGTTTTCGAAGCATTTTTCGATCATATCACGGCAATACAAATAAAACTAAAGAAAGATAGAGGAAAATAATTGAAAAATCTGAGAAATTATCCGTTTTTGATGCTTTTTTCGATCATATTTTGACAATATCAAGAAAACTAAGGACAGAAAGAGGATTTTTATCTTGTTTATAGAGGAGGTTTATATCTTGTCAAAATCACAAAAAATAAGGAAAAAAGTTGACATTTTGGTGACATTATCCGTTTCGATGCTTTTTTCGATCATATCCAGGCTAAATCACATAAAAATTAGGTCAAATACAGGAAAATAGCTGAAATTTAGGTGAATTGATTCGTTATCGATTCTTTTATTCCATCATTTCCTTGCAAAATCAAAAAATTGAGTACAGAAAGAGGAAAAAAGTTGAAATTTTGGTTAAATTATTCGTTTCGATACTTTTTTCTATCACATCTTGTCAAAATCACGATAACTAACAACAGGTAGAGGAAAAAAATTGTAATTTCGGAGAAATTATCCGTTTTCGATGCTTTTTTCGATTATAGCCTGGCAAAAATCACGACAACCAAGATAAGATTAAGAAAAAAGTTGATATTTTGGTGAAAATATCCTTTGTCGATGCTTTTTTCGATCATAACTTGGCAAAATCACAACAACTAAGGCCAGATTGAGGAAAAAAGTTGAAATTTTGGTGAAATTATCCGTTTTGAATGCTTTTTTCGATAATATCTTGGCAAATTAACGAGAACTAAGAACCGATGGAGGAAAAAAGTTTAAATTTTGGTGAAATAATTCCTTTTCTATTCTTTTTTCGGTCATATCTTGGCAAAATTAAACCAACTTAGGCCAGAAAGAGGAAAAACGTTGAAATTTTGGTTTTAAATATCCGTTTTCGAAGCTTTTTTCGGTTTATATCTTGACAAAATCAAAAAAAACTAAGGCCAGATAGACGAATAAAGTTGAACTATTGGTGCAATTTGGTCAGGTCAAATTTGGGAGGTCAACAATTGGAGTTAACTCCGGGAAGTCGGTCGGGTCGGGACCGGAGGTCAATGATCCGAGGTTTATGGCCGGGAGGTGGACTCTTTGATTTCGACTCCGGGAGGTCGACTCCGGGAGGGTCGACTCCGTGATGACTTACGGTATATGATCCGAGGTAAATGACCCTAGGTCGATGACCCGAGGTAAATGACCCTAGGTGGATGACCCTAGGTCAATGACCAGAGGTCGATATCCCGAGGTGGATGACCCGAGGTCGATGACACGAGGTCAATGACCCGTGGTCAATGACACTACGTCGATGACCCAAGGTCGATGACCCGGGGTCGATGACCCGAGGTCAATGACCTTAGTTCGACTACGTGAGGTGGACTGCGTGAGGTGGACTCCTCGAGGTCGACTCCGGGAGGTCGACTCCTTGAGGTCGACTCCCGGAGGTCGTTTCCAGGAGGTGGACTCCTTGATTTTGACTCAGGGAGGTGGACTTCTTTATTTCGACTCCGGGAGGTCGACTCCGGGAGGTGGACTCCGGGAGGGTCGACTCCGTGATGACTTACGGTATATGACCCGAAGTCAATGACTCTAGGTCGATGACCCGAGGTTGATGACCCGAGGTCGATGACCCGAGGTCGATGACCCGAGGTCGATGGCCTGAGGTCGATGACCCGAGATCGACTCGGAGAGGTCGATTCGGGGTGGTCTATTATGGGTTGTCAATTCCGTAGGGACATTTATGAGAGGTCGACTCTGATATGTCAATTCCGGGTGGTCGACGTTATAACCAAATTCTTATTAAATATTTAATTTTTATAGCCTACTCAGAAAACGTCGATGACTCGAAAGAATTCGGTGAAATTGTAGGTTTTTGGCCATATTTTGCTACGAAATTAACAAAACTACTCAAGTATTTGTTAATTATAATTTTTTTTAAATATCTAACCAAATTCTTTAAAAAGCTTCTATTTTTTTAGCAGTTAACCCAAAAAACGTCAAAAAATCAAAACAAATCGCTGAAATTTAAGGTCTTTACGCATATTTTGAAAAGAATTGAGCAAAACTAGTCAAGTTTCCACTCGTTTTAAATAATTTGACGAGATATGCCCAAACTAATTAGAAATATTCAATTATTTATAGCCGTTTACTCAAAAAACGTCAAAAACTCGAAAAAAAAGGTGAAATTTTATGTTTTTGGCCATATTTTGCTGATAATTGAGCAAAACTAGTCAAGTTTTTACTCATTTTTAATTTTGGTGAAGATTTAGCTAAATTCTCTGAAAATATTACATTTTTATTAGCATTTTACTGATAAAACGCCGAGAACTCGAAACAAAATCACTGAAATTTCCGGTTTTTTACCATATTTTGCTAAATATTGAGCAAGCCTACTCCTGTTTGGACTTGTTTTAAATTATTTGACGAGATATGCCCTAAATCATTAGAAATAATCAGTCTTTCCTAGCCATTAAATCAAAAAGTGTCGATAACTCCAAAAGAAGATCGGTGAAATTTCAGGTTTTTTACCATATTTTGCTAAAAATGAAGCAAACTTAGTCAAGTTTTGACTGATTTTAAATTTATTGACGAGATATAACTGAATTCTATAGAAATATTTATTTTTTTGTAGCAGTTAACACAAAAAATTTCGAAAACTCGAAAAGAAAATCGGTGAAATTTCAGGTCTTTGGCCATTTTTTGCTAAGAATTGAGCAAAACTAGTCAAGTTTGCACTCATTTTAAAGTTTTTCACGAGATCAAACCAAATACTATCGAAATATTCAAGTTTTCTTAGGAATGAACTCAATAAACGTCGAAAACTCATAAAGAAAATAGGTGAAATTTCAGGTTTTTTCCCATCTTTTGCTATAAATTGGGTGAAACTAGTCATTTTTGGACTCATTTTAAAGTTGTTGACGAAATAACCGAATTCTATAGATATTCATATCACGGGAATAGCACGAAAACTAAAGCTAGATAGAGGGAAAAAATTGAAATTTCGGAGAAATTATCCGTTTTCGATGCTTTTTTCGATCATAGCCAGGCAAAATCACGACAACCAAGGCCAGATAGACGAAAAACGTTGAAATTTCTGTTAAATTTATTCGTTTTTGATGCTTTTTTCTGGTCTTGTCTTGTCAAAATCTCGAAAACTAAGTAAAAATAGTGGAAAAAAGTTGACGTCTTGGTGAATTCATACGTTATCGATGCTTATTTTCGATCATTTCCTTGCAAAATCACAAAAATTGAGCACAGAAAGAGGAATAAAATTGAAATTTTGGATAAATTATCCGTTTTCGATGCTTCTTTCGGTTTATATCTTGTCAAAATAACGAAAACTAAGAAAAAATAGAGGAAAAAAGTTTACATTTTGGTGAAATTATCCGTTTTCGATACTTTTTTCTATCACATCCTGTCAAAATCACGATAATTAACAACAGGTAGAGGAAAAAAGTTGAACTTTTGGTGAAATTATCCGCTATCGATGCTTTTTTCGATCGTTTCCTGGCAAAATCAGAAAAACTAAGGCCAGAAAGAGGAAAAACGTTGACATTTTTGTTAAATTAATCCATTTTCGATGCTATTTTCTTTTTAAATCTTGTCAAAATCTCGAAAACTAAGTAAAAATAGAGGAAAAAGTTAACATCTCGGTGAATATATACGTTATCGATTCTTTTTTTCGATCATTTCCTTGCAAAATCACAAAAATTGAGCCCAGAAAGAGGAAAAAAGTTGAAATATCGGTGAAATTATCCGTTTTCGATACTTTTTTCAATCACATCTTGTCAAAATCACGATAACTAACAACAGATAGAGGAAAAAAGTTTAATTTTCGGTGAAATTATCCGTTTTAATGCTTATTTCGATCATATCTTGGCAGAATAACAAAAATTAAGTTTAAGTAGTGGAAAATAGCCGAAATTTCGGTGAATTTATCCGTTTTCGATGCTTTTTTCACCATATCCTTGAAAATCACGATACCTTAGGCAAAAAAGAGGATAAAAGTTGAAATTTGGGTGAATTTAGCCGTTTTCTATGAGTCTTTCGATCATATTTTGGCAAAATCACAAAAACTAAGGCAAGATTGAGGAAAAAGGTTGAAATTTTGGTGAAATTATACGTTTTCGATGCTTTTGTCGATCATAACTTGACAAAATCATAAAAACTAAGGCCAAATTGAGGATAAATGTTGATATTTTGGTTAAATTATCCGTTTTCGACCCATTTTTCGATCATATTATGTCAAAATCACGAAAACCAAGGCCAGAGAGAAGTAAAAAGGTTAATTTTCGTTGAAGTTATCCGTTTTGAATGCTCTTTCGGTTTATATCCCATCAAAATCACGAAAACTAAGCAAAAATAGAGGAAAAAAAATAACATCTCCGTGAATTGATACGTTATCGATTCTTTTTTTCGATCATTTCCTTGCAAAATCACATAAAATTGAGCCCAGAAAGAGGAAAAAAGTTGAAATATTGGTGAAATTATCTGTTTTCGAAGCTTTTTTCGTTCATATCAAGGCAATACAACAAAAACTAAAGCCGGATAGAGGAAAAAAATTGAAATTTCTGAGAAATTATCAGTTTTCGATTTTTTTTTGATCATATCATGGCAAAGTCACGAAAACTAATGTAAAATAGAGGGAAAAAGTTGAAATATTGGTGAAATTAACCGTTTTCGATGCTTTTCTCGATCATATTTTGGACAAAATAAAAAAAATAAGTTAAAGTAGAGGAAAATAGATGAAATTTCGGTGAATTTATCTGTTTTCTATGCTTTTTTCGATTTATATCTTGTCAAAATCACGAAAACTAAGGAAGAATATAGGAAAAAACTTGACATTTTGGTGAAATTATCCGCTATTGATGCTTTCTACGATCACATCCTTTCAAAATCATAAAAACTAAGGCCAGATAGACGAAAAAAGTTTTAATTTTTGGTGTAATTATCCGCTATTGATGCATTTCTCGATCATATCTTGGCTAAATAACAAAAACTTAGTTAAAGTAGTGGAAAATAGATGAAATTTCAGTGAATTGATACGTTATCGATGCTTTTTTCGATCATATCCCAGCAAAATCACAAAAACTAATACAAAATAGAGGAAAAAAGTTGAAATTTCGGTGAATTGATACGATATCGATGCTTTTTTTCGATCATTTGCTTGCAAAATCACAAAAAATGGGCCCAGAAGAGGAAAAAAGTTGAAATTATGGTGAAATTATCAGTTTTCGATCCTTTTGTCTATCACATCTTGTCAAAATCAGGATAACTAATCACAGGTACAGGAAAAAAATTAAAGTATCGGTGGAATTATCCGTTTTCGAAGCTTTTTTCGTTCATATCACGGGAATATCACAAGAACTAAAGCTAGATAGAGAAAAAAAAATTGAAATTTCGGAGACATTATCCTCTTTCGATGCATTTTTCGATCATAGCCAGGCAAAATCACGAAAAATAATGTAAAATAGAGGGAAAAGTTGAAATTTCAGGGTAATATTTCGTTTTCGATGCTTTTCTCGATAATATTATGTCTAAATCACGAAAACTAAGGCCAGATAGTAGAAAGAAGTTTAATTTTTGGTGAAATTATCCGCTTTCGATGCTTTTTTTCGATCGTATCTTAGCAAAATCACGATAACTAAGAGCCGATGGAAGAAAAAGGCTAAAATTTCGGTGAAATTTTGCGTTTTCGAATCTTTTTTCGGTTTATATCTTGTCCAAATCACGAAAACTAAGGAAAATTAGAGGAAAAAAGTTGGCATTTTGGTGAAATTATCTGCTATTGATGCTTTCCTCGATCATTTCCTGGGCAAAATCATAAGAACTAAGGCCAGATAATTAATTAAATTTATCCTTTTTCGATGCTATTTTCGCGTTATATCTTGTCAAAATAACGGAAACTAAGAATAAATAGCGGATAAAAAATGACATTTTGGTGAAATTATCCGTTTTCTATGCTCTTTTCGATCATATCTTGACAAAATCATAAAAAACTAAGGCCTGATAGACGATAAAAGTTGAAGTTTTGGTGAAATTATCCGTTTTCGAAGCTTTTTTCGTTCATATCACTGCAATACAACAAAAACAAAAGCCATATAGAGGAAAAAATTGAAATTTCGGAGAAATTATCCCTTTTCGATGCTTTTTTCGATCATTTCCTGGCAAAATCACGAAAACTAAGGCCAGAAAGAGGAAATACGTTGACATTTTAGTTAAATTTATCCGTTTTCGATTCTTTTTCAGTTTATATCTTGTCAAAATCACGAAAACAAAGGAAAAACAGAGGAAAAAATTTGACATATCGGTGAATTGATACGTTATCGATGCTTTTTTTCTATCATTTCCTTGCAAAATCACAAAAATTGAGCCCAGAAAGAGGAAAAAAGTTGAAATATCGGTGAAATTATCAGTTTTCGAAGCTTTTTTCGTTCATATAACGGCAATACAACAAAAACTAAAGCCTGATAGAGGAAAAAAATTGAAATTTCTGAGAAATTATCTGTTTTGAATGTTTTTTCGATCATATGTTTGCAAAATCACAAGAACTAAGGGAATATAAAGAAAAACGTTGAAATTTTTGTTAAATTTATCCGTTTTCGATGCTTTCTTCGATCATATTTTGGCAAAATAAAAAACTAAGTTAAAGTAGAGGAAAACAGATGAAATTTCGGTGAAATTATAAGATTCCTATGCTGTTTTCGATCATACTATGTCAAAAACACGAAAACTAAGGCCAGATCGAGGAAAAAAGTTTAATTTTCGGTGAAATTATCAGTTTTGAATGGTTTTTCGATCATATCTTGGCAAAATCACAAAAACTAAGGCCAGATAGACGAAAAAAGTTAAACTTTTGGTGTAATTATCCGCTTTCAAATGTTTTTTTTGATCATATCTTGGCAAAATCACAAAAACTAAGGCCAGAAAGAGGAAAAACGATGAAATTTTTGTTAAATTTATCCGTTTTCGATGCTTTTTTCGGTTAATATCTAGTCAAAATAACGAAAACTCATCGACCTCAAGTCATTGACCTCGGGTCGTAGACCGTAATACATAACGGAGTTTACCCTCCCGGAGTCAAACTGTTGCATTCGACCTACCGGAGTCGACCTTTCGGAGTCAACCTCCTGGAAACAACATCCCGGATTCGAACTCAAGGAGTCGACCTCTTGGAGTCGGACTCCTGGAGTCGACCTCACGGAGCCGACCTCCCGTGGCCGACCACCAGGAGCCGATCTACTTGAGACGACCTCTCGGAGTCAACCTCACGGAGTCAACCTCACGTAGTCGACCTCCCGGAGTGGACCTTCAGGTGTCGATCTCCAGGATTCAACCTCCCGGAGTCAAATCCCCTGAGTCAACTTCCCCGAGTCTATTTCAAGGAGTCCTCATCTGGGAGTGTAACTCCCAGAGTTCTCGTCCCGAAGTTGACCACCCAGAGTCGACATCACCGTCAATGACCGAAGGTCGATGACCCGAGCTCAATGACCCAAGGTCGCTGATACTACGTCGATGACCCAAGGTCGATGACCCGAGGTCGATGACCCGAGGTCGATGACCCGAGGTCGATGACCTGAGGTCGATAACCCGAGGTCGATGACCCAAGGTCAATGACCCGAGGTCAATGACCCGAGGTCAATGACCCGAGGTCAATGACCCTAGGTCGATGATTCGAGGTCGATGACCCGAGGTCAATGACACTAGGTCGATGACCCTATGTCAATGACCCGAGGTCGATGACCCAAGGTCGATGACCCGAGGTCGATAACCCGAGGTCGATGATCCGAAGTCAATGACCTTAGGTCGACTCCGTGAGGTGGACTCTGGGAGGTGGACTCCGGGAGATGGACTCCAGGAGATGGACTCCGGGAGGTGGACTCCGGGAGGTGGACTCCGGGAGGTGGACTCCGGGAGGTGGACTCTGGGAGGTGGACTCCGGGAGGTCGACTCCGGGAGGTGGACCCCGGGAGGTCGACTCCGGGAGGTCGACTCCGGGAGGTCGACTCCGGGAAGTCAACTCCGGGAGGTCGACTCCGGGAGGTCGACTCCGGGAGGTCGACTCCGGGAGGTAATCTCTGGAGGTCGAGTCCTGGAGGTCGACTCCGGGAGATCGACTCTGAGAGGACGACTCTGAGAGGACGACTCCGGGAGGTCGACTCCGGGAGGATGACTCCGGGAGGTCGACTCCGGGAGGTTTACTCCAGGAGGTGGATTCCTTGATTTTGACTCCGGGAGGTCGACTCCGTGAGGTCCACACCGTGAGGTGGACTCCTTGATTTCGACTCTGGGAGGTCGACTCCGTTAGGTCGTCTCCGCGAGGTCAACTCCTGGGGGTCGACTCCGGGAGGTTGACTCCAGGAGGTCGACTCCTTGATTTTGACTCCGGGAGTTGGACTCCTTGATTTCGACTCCGGGAGGTCGACTCCGGGAGTTGGACTCCGGGAGGGTCGACTCCGTGATTAGTTACGATATATGACCCGATGTCAATGACTCTAGGTCGATGACTCGAGGTCGATGACCCGAGGTCGATGTCCCGAGGTCGATGACCCGAGGTCGATGACCTGAGGTCGATGACCTGAGGTCGATGACCTGAGGTCGAGGTATTATGGGTTGTCAATTCCGTAGGGTCTGTTATGAGAAGTCGACTCTGATAGGTCAATTCCGGGTGGTCGACGTTAAAGTTTATGACGAGATATAACCAAATTCTTATTAAATATTTTATTTTTCGTAGCCTTTAACTCATAAAACGTCGATGACTCGAAAAAATTTGGTGAAATTGTAGGTTTTTCGCCATATTTTGCTACGAATTGAACAAAACTACTCAAGTGTTAGTTAATTATAATTTATTATTAAATATCTAACCAAATTCTTTAAAAAGCTTCTATTTTTTTAGCAGTGAACCCAAAAAACGTCAAAAAATCAAAACATATCGCAGAAATTTAAGGTCTTTACACATATTTTGAAAAGAATTGAGCAAAACTAGTCAAGTTTGCACTCGTTTTAAATAATTTGACGAGATATGCCCAAACTAATTAGAAATATTCAATTATTTATAGCCGTTTACTCAAAAAACGTCAAAAACTCGAAAAAAAGGTAAAATTTTATGTTTTTGGCCATATTTTGCTGATAATTGAGGAAAACTAGTCAAGTTTTTACTCATTTTTAATTTTGGTGAAGATATAGCTAAATTCTCTGAAAATATTACATTTTTATTAGCATTTTACTGATAAAACGCCGAGAACTCGAAACAAAATCACTGAAATTTCCGGTTTTTTACCATATTTTGCTAAATATTGAGCAAGCCTACTCCTGTTTGGACTTGTTTTAAATTATTTGACGAGATATGCCCTAAATCATTAGAAATAATCAGTCTTTCGTAGCCATTAAATCAAAAAGTGTCGATAACTCTAAAAGAAGATCGGTGAAATTTCAGGTTTTTTACCATATTTTGCTAAAAATGAAGCAAACTTAGTCAAGTTTTGACTGATTTTAAATTTATTGACGAGATATAACTGAATTCTATAGAAATATTTATTTTTTTGTAGCAGTTAACACAAAAAATTTCGAAAACTCGAAAAGAAAATCGGTGAAATTTCAGGTCTTTGGCCGTTTTTTGCTAAGAATTGAGCAAAACTAGTCACGTTTGCACTCATTTTAAAGTTTTTCACGAGATCAAACCAAATACTATCGAAATATTCAAGTTTTCTTAGGAATGAACTCAATAAACGTCGAAAACTCATAAAGAAAATAGGTGAAATTTCAGGTTTTTTCCCATCTTTTGCTATAAATTGGGTGAAACTAGTCATTTTTGGACTCATTTTAAAGTTGTTGACGAAATAACCGAATTCTATAGATATTCATATCACGGGAATAGCACGAAAACTAAAGCTAGATAGAGGGAAAAAATTGAAATTTCGGAGAAATTATCCGTTTTCGATGCTTTTTTCGATCATAGCCAGGCAAAATCACGACAACCAAGGCCAGATAGACGAAAAACGTTGAAATTTCTGTTAAATTTATTCGTTTTTGATGCTTTTTTCTGGTCTTGTCTTGTCAAAATCACGAAAACTAAGTAAAAATAGTGGAAAAAGTTGACGTCTTGGTGAATTCATACGTTATCGATGCTTATTTTCGATTATTTCCTTGCAAAATCACAAAAATTGAGCACAGAAAGAGGAAAAAAGTTGAAATATCGGTAAAAATTATCCGTTTTCGATACTTTTTTCTATCACATCTTGTCAAAATCACGACTACTAACAAACAGATAGAGGAAAAAAGTTTAATTTTCGGTGAAATTATCCGTTTTAATGCTTATTTCGATCATATCTTGGCAGAATAACAAAAATTAAGTTAAAGTAGTGGAAAATAGCCGAAATTTCGTTGAATTAATCCGTTTTCGATGCTTTTTTCACCATATCCTTGATAATCACGATACCTTAGGCAAAAAAGTGGATAAAAGTTGAAATTTGGGTGAATTTAGCCGTTTTCTATGAGTCTTTCGATCATATTTTGGCAAAATCACAAAAACTAAGGCAAGATAGAGGAAAAAGGTTGAAATTTTGGTGAAATTATACGTTTTCGATGCTTTTGTCGATCATAACTTGGCAAAATCATAAAAACTAAGGCCAAATTAAGGATAAATGTTGATATTTTGGTTAAATTATCCGTTTTCGATCCATTTTTCGATCATATTATGTCAAAATCACGAAAACCAAGGCCAGAGAGAAGTAAAAAGGTTAATTTTCGTTGAAGTTATCCGTTTTGAATGCTCTTTCGGTTTATATCCCATCAAAATCACGAAAACTAAGCAAAAATAGAGGAAAAAAGTTAACATCTCCGTGAATTGATACGTTATCGATTCTTTTTTTCGATCATTTCCTTGCAAAATCACATAAAATTGAGCCCAGAAAGAGGAAAAAAGTTGAAATATTGGTGAAATTATCTGTTTTCGAAGCTTTTTTCGTTCATATCACGGCAATACAACAAAAACTAAAGCCGGATAGAGGAAAAAAATTGAAATTTCTGAGAAATTATCAGTTTTCTATTTTTTTTTGATCATATCATGGCAAAGTCACGAAAACTAATGCAAAATAGAGGGAAAAAAATAAAATTTTAGTGAAATTTATCATTTTCGATGCTTTTTTCGATCATATTATTTCAAAATCACGAAAACTTAGGCCAGATAGAGGAGAAAAGTTTAATTTTTCGGTTCAAGTTATCTGTTTTGAATGTTTTTTCGATCATATCCTTGAAAAATCACAAGAACTAAGGGAATATAGAGGAAAAAAGTTGAAATATTGGTGAAATTATCCGTTTTCGATGCTTTTCTCGATCATATTTTGGACTAAATCAAAAAAATAAGTTAAAGTAGAGGAAAATAGATGAAATTTCGGTGAATTTATCCGTTTTCTATGCTTTTTTCGATTTATATCTTGTCAAAATCACGAAAACTAAGTAAAAATAGAGGAAAAAACTTGACATTTTGGTGAAATTATCCGCTATTGATGCTTTCTCCGATCATATCCTGGCTAAATAACAAAAACTTAGTTAAAGTAGTGGAAAATAGCTGAAATTTCGGTGAATTGATACGTTATCGATGCTTTTTTCGATCATATCCCAGCAAAATCACAAAAACTAATGCAAAATAGAGGAAAAAAGTTGAAATTTCGGTGAAATGATATGTTATCGATGCTTTTTTTCGATCATTTGCTTGCAAAATCACAAAAAATGGGCCCAGAAGAGGAAAAAATCTGAAATTTTGGTGAAATTATCAGTTTTCGATCCTTTTTTCTATCACATCTTGTCAAAATCAGGATAACTAATCACAGGTACAGGAAAAAAATTAAAATATCGGTGGAATTATCCGTTTTCGAAGCTTTTTTCGTTCATATCACGGGAATATCACAAGAACTAAAGCTAGATAGAGAAAAAAAATTGAAATTTCGGAGAAATTATCCGTTTTCGATGCTTTTTTCGATCATAGCCAGGCAAAATCACGAAAACTAATGTAAAATAGAGAGAAAAGTTGAACTTTTGGTGTAATTATCCGCTTTCAAATGTTTTTTTTGATCATATCTTGGCAAAATCACAAAAACTAAGGCCAGAAAGAGGAAAAACGATGAAATTTTTGTTAAATTTATCCGTTTTCGATGCTTTTTTCGGTTAATATCTAGTCAAAATAACGAAAACTCATCGACCTCAAGTCATTGACCTCGGGTCGTAGACCGTAATACATAACGGAGTTTACCCTCCCGGAGTCAAACTGTTGCATTCGACCTCCCGGAGTCGACCTTTCGGAGTCAACCTCCTGGAAACAACATCCCGGATTCGAACTCAAGGAGTCGACCTCTTGGAGTCGGACTCCTGGAGTTGACCTCCCGGAGCCGACCTCCCGTGGCCGACCACCAGGAGCCGATCTACTTGAGACGACCTCTCGGAGTCAACCTCACGGAGTCAACCTCACGTAGTCGACCTCCCGGAGTGGACCTTCAGGTGTCGATCTCCAGGATTCAACCTCCCGGAGTCAAATCCCCGGAGTAAACTTCCCCAAGTCTATTTCCCGGAGTCCTCATCTGGGAGTGTAACTCCCAGAGTTCTCGTCCCGAAGTTGACCACCCAGAGTCGACATCACCGTCAATGACCGAAGGTCGATGACCCGAGCTCAATGACCCAAGGTCGCTGACACTACGTCGATGACCCAAGGTCGATGACCCGAGGTCGATGACCCGAGGTCGATGACCCAAGGTCGATGACCCGAGGTCGATGACCCGAGGTCGATGACACGAGGTCGATGACCTGAGGTCGATTACCCGAGGTCGATGACCCGAGGTCGATGACCCGAGGTCGTTCACCCGAGGTCAATGACCCGAGGTCAATGACCCTAGGTCGATGATTCGAGGTCGATGACCCGAGGTCGATGACACGAGGTCAATGACCCTAGGTCGATGACCCTAGGTCAGTGACCCTAGGTCGATGACCCAAGGTCGATGACCCGAGGTCGATGACCCGAGGTCGATGACCCGAGGTCGATGAACCGAAGTCAATGACCTTAGGTCGACTCCGTGAGGTGGACTCCGGGAGGTGGACTCCGGGAGGTGGACTCCGGGAGGTGGACTCCGGGAGGTCGACTCCGGGGGGTCGACTCCGGGAGGTCGACTCCGGGAGGTCGACTCCGGGTGGTCGACTCCGGGTGGTCGATTCCGGGAGGTCGACTCCGGGAGGTCGACTCCGGGAGGTCGACTCCGGGAGGTTGACTCCTGGAGGTCGAGTCCTGGAGGTCGACTCCGGGAGATCGACTCTGAGAGGACGACTCTGAGAGGACGACTCCGGGAGGTCGACTCCGGGAGGATGACTCCGGGAGGTCGACTCCGGGAGGTCGACTCCGGGAGGTTTACTCCAGGAGGTGGATTCCTTGATTTTGACTCCGGGAGGTCGACTCCGTGAGGTCGACACCGTGAGGTGGACTCCTTGATTTCGACTCCGGGAGGTCGACCCCGTTAGGTCGTCTCCGCGAGGTCAACTCCGGGGGGTCGACTCCGGGAGGTCGACTCCAGGAGGTTGACTCCTTGATTTTGACTCCGGGAGTTGGACTCCTTGATTTCGACTCCGGGAAGTCGACTCCGGGAGTTGGACTCCGGGAGGGTCGACTCCGTGATTAGTAACGATATATGACCCGATGTCAATGACTCTAGGTCGATGACTCGAGGTCGATGACCCGAGGTCGATGACCTGAGGTCGATGACCTGAGGTCGAGGTATTATGGGTTGTCAATTCCGTAGGGACAGTTATGAGAAGTCGACTCTGATAGGTCAATTCCGGGTGGTCGACGTTGAAGTTTATGACGAGATATAACCAAATTCTTATTAAATATTTAATTTTTCGTAGCCTTTAACTCATAAAACGTCGATGACTCGAAAAAATTTTGTGAAATTGTAGGTTTTTGGCCATATTTTGCTACGAATTGAACAAAACTACTCAAGTATTAGTTAATTATAATTTATTTTTAAAAATTCTAACCAAATTCTTTAAAAAGCTTCTATTTTTTTAGCAGTGAACCCAAAAAACGTCAAAAAATCAAAACAAATCGCAGAAATTTAAGGTCTTAACACATATTTTTAAAAGAATTGAGCAAAACTAGTCAAGTTTAAACTTGTTTTAAATAATTTGACGAGATATGCCCAAACTAATTAGAAATATTCAATTATTTATAGCCGTTTACTCAAAAAACGTCAAAAACTCGAAAAAAAGGTAAAATTTTAGGTTTTTGGCCATATTTTGCTGATAATTGAGCAAAACTAGTCACGTTTTTACTCATTTTTAATTTGGGTGAAGATAAAGCTAAATTCTCTGAAAATATTACATTTTTATTAGCATTTTACTGATAAAACGCCGAGAACTCGAAACAAAATCACTGAAATTTCCGGTTTTTTACCATATTTTGCTAAATATTGAGCAAGCCTACTCCTGTTTGGACTTGTTTTAAATTATTTGACGAGATATGCCCTAAATCATTAGAAATAATCAGTCTTTCCTAGCCATTAAATCAAAAAGTGTCGATAACTCCAAAAGAAGATCGGTGAAATTTCAGGTTTTTTACCATATTTTGCTAAAAATGAAGCAAACTTAGTCAAGTTTTAACTGATTTTAAATTTATTGACGAGATATAACTGAATTCTATAGAAATATTTATTTTTTTGTAGCAGTTAACACAAAAAAATTTCGAAAACTCGAAAAGAAAATCGGTGAAATTTCAGGTCTTTGGCCATTTTTTGCTAAGAATTGAGCAAAACTAGTCAAGTTTGCACTCATTTTAAAGTTTTTCACGAGATCAAACCAAATACTATCGAAATATTCAAGTTTTCTTAGGAATGAACTCAATAAACATCAAAAAGTCATAAAGAAAATAGGTGAAATTTCAGGTTTTTTCCCATATTTTGCTATAAATTGGGTGAAACTAGTCATTTTTGGACTCATTTTAAAGTTGTTGACGAAATAACATAATTCTGTTGATATTCATATCACGGGAATAGCACGAAAACTAAAGCTAGATAGAGGGAAAAAATTGAACTTTCGGAGAAATTATCCGTTTTCGATGCTTTTTTCGATCATAGCCAGGCAAAATCACGACAACCAAGGCCAGATAGACGAAAAACGTTGAAATTTCTATGAAATTTATTCGTTTTTGATGCTTTTTTCTGGTCTTGTCTTGTCAAAATCACGAAAACTAAGTAAAAATAGTGAAAAAAAGTTGACGTCTCGGTGAATTGATACGTTATCGATGCTTATTTTCGATCATTTCCTTGACAAAATCACAAAAATTGAGCACAGAAAGAGGAATAAAAATTGAAATTTTGAATAAATTATCAGTTTTCGATACTTTTTTCTATCACATCTTGTCATAATCACGATAATTAACAACAGGTAGAGGAAAAAAGTTGAACTTTTGGTGAAATTATCCGCTATCGATGCTTTTTTCGAACATTTCCTGGCAAAATCAGAAAAACTAAGGCCAGAAAGAGGAAAAACGTTTACATTTTTGTTAAATTAATCCATTTTCGATTGTATTTTCTTTTTAAATCTTGTCAAAATCTCGAAAACTAAGTAAAAATAGAGGAAATAGTTAACATCTCGGTGAATTGATACGTTATCGATTCTTTTTTGATCATTTCCTTGCAAAATCACAAAAATTGAGCCCAGAAAGAGGAAAAAAGTTGAAATATCGGTAAAAATTATCCGTTTTCGATACTTTTTTCTATCACATCTTGTCAAAATCACGACTACTAACAAACAGATAGAGGAAAAAAGTTTAATTTTCGGTGAAATTATCCGTTTTAATGCTTATTTCGATCATATCTTGGCAGAATAACAAAAATTAAGTTAAAGTAGTAGAAAATAGCCGAAATTTCGTTGAATTAATCCGTTTTCGATGCTTTTTTCACCATATCCTTGATAATCACGATACCTTAGGCAAAAAAGTGGATAAAAGTTGAAATTTGGGTGAATTTAGCCGTTTTCTATGAGTCTTTCGATCATATTTTGGCAAAATCACAAAAACTAAGGCAAGATAGAGGAAAAAGGTTGAAATTTTGGTGAAATTATACGTTTTCGATGCTTTTGTCGATCATAACTTGGCAAAATCATAAAAACTAAGGCCAAATTAAGGATAAATGTTGATATTTTGGTTAAATTATCCGTTTTCGATCCATTTTTCGATCATATTATGTCAAAATCACGAAAACCAAGGCCAGAGAGAAGTAAAAAGGTTAATTTTCGTTGAAGTTATCCTTTTGAATGCTCTTTCGGTTTATATCCCATCAAAATCACGAAAACTAAGCAAAAATAGAGGAAAAAAGTTAACATCTCCGTGAATTGATACGTTATCGATTCTTTTTTTCGATCATTTCCTTGCAAAATCACATAAAATTGAGCCCAGAAAGAGGAAAAAAGTTGAAATATTGGTGAAATTATCTGTTTTCGAAGCTTTTTTCGTTCATATCACGGCAATACAACAAAAACTAAAGCCGGATAGAGGAAAAAAATTGAAATTTCTGAGAAATTATCAGTTTTCTATTTTTTTTTGATCATATCATGGCAAAGTCACGAAAACTAATGCAAAATAGAGGGAAAAAAATAAAATTTTAGTGAAATTTATCATTTTCGATGCTTTTTTCGATCATATTATTTCAAAATCACGAAAACTTAGGCCAGATAGAGGAGAAAAGTTTAATTTTTCGGTTCAAGTTATCTGTTTTGAATGTTTTTTCGATCATATCCTTGAAAAATCACAAGAACTAAGGGAATATAGAGGAAAAAAGTTGAAATATTGGTGAAATTATCCGTTTTCGATGCTTTTCTCGATCATATTTTGGACTAAATCAAAAAAATAAGTTAAAGTAGAGGAAAATAGATGAAATTTCGGTGAATTTATCCGTTTTCTATGCTTTTTTCGATTTATATCTTGTCAAAATCACGAAAACTAAGTAAAAATAGAGGAAAAAACTTGACATTTTGGTGAAATTATCCGCTATTGATGCTTTCTCCGATCATATCCTGGCTAAATAACAAAAACTTAGTTAAAGTAGTGGAAAATAGCTGAAATTTCGGTGAATTGATACGTTATCGATGCTTTTTTCGATCATATCCCAGCAAAATCACAAAAACTAATGCAAAAAAGAGGAAAAAAGTTGAAATTTCGGTGAAATGATATGTTATCGATGCTTTTTTTCGATCATTTGCTTGCAAAATCACAAAAAATGGGCCCAGAAGAGGAAAAAATTTGAAATTTTGGTGAAATTATCAGTTTTCGATCCTTTTTTCTATCACATCTTGTCAAAATCAGGATAACTAATCACAGGTACAGGAAAAAAATTAAAATATCGGTGGAATTATCCGTTTTCGAAGCTTTTTTCGTTCATATCACGGGAATATCACAAGAACTAAAGCTAGATAGAGAAAAAAAATTGAAATTTCGGAGAAATTATCCGTTTTCGATGCTTTTTTCGATCATAGCCAGGCAAAATCACGAAAACTAATGTAAAATAGAGAGAAAAGTTGAAATTTCAGTGTAATATTTCGTTTTCGGTGCTTTTTTCGATAATATTATGTCAAAATCACGAAGGCCAGATAGTAGGAAGAAGTTTAATTTTTGGTGAAATTATCCGCTTTCGATGCTTATTTCGATCGTATCTTAGCAATATTACGATAACTAAGAGCCGATGGAAGAAAAAAGTTAAAATTTCGGTGAAATTTTCCGTTTTCGATTCTTTTTTCGGTTTATATCTTGTCCAAATCACGAAAACTAAGGAAAAATAGAGGAAAAAAGTTGGCATTTTGGTGAAATTATCCTATATTGATGCTTTCTTCGATCATTTCCTGGGCAAAATCATAAGAACTAAGGCCAGATAATTAATTAAATTTATCCGTTTTCGATGCTATTTTCGCGTTATATCTTGTCAAAATAACGGAAACTAAAAATAAAGAGCGGATAAAAAATGACATTTTGGTGAAATTATCCGTTTTCTATGCTCTTTTCGATCATATCTTAACAAAATCATAAAACACTAAGGCCTGATAGACGATAAAAGTTGAAGTTTTGGTGAAAATATCCGTTTTCGAAGCTTTTTTCGTTCATATCACGCAATACAACAAAAACAAAAGCCAGATATAGGAAAAAATTGAAATTTCGTAGAAATTATCCCTTTTCGATTCTTTTTCGATCACATCCAGGCAAAATCACGACAACCAAGCCAATATAAAGAAAAACGTTGAAATTTTTCTTAAATTTATCCGTTTTCGATGCTATTTTCGCGTTATATCTTGTTAAAATAAAGAAAACTAAGAATAAATAGTGGATAAAAGTTGACTTTTGGTGAAATTATCCGTTTTCTATGCTCTTTTCGATCATATCTTGACAAAATCATAAAAAAACTAAGGCCTAATAGACGAAAAAAGTTGAAGTTTTGGTGAAATCATCCGCTTTCGATGCTTGTTTCGATCATTTCCTGGCAAAATCACGAAAACTAAGGCCAGAAAGAGGAAATACGTTGACATTTTAGTTAAATTTATCCGTTTTCGATTCTTTTTCAATTTATATCTTGTCAAAATCACGAAAACAAAGGAAAAAAAGAGGAAAACATTTGACATCTCGGTGAATTGATACGTTATCGATGCTTTTTTTCTATCATTTCCTTGCAAAATCACAAAAATTGAGCCCAGAAAGAGGAAAAAAGTTGAAATATTGGTGAAATTATCCGTTTTCGATGCTTTTTTCTGACACATCTTGTCAAAATCACGAAAACTAAGGCCAGATAGAGAAGAAAAGTTTAATTTTCGGTGAAATGATCAGTTTTGAATGTTTTTTCGATCATATCTTGGCAAAATCAAACAAAATTAAGTTAAAGTAGAGGAAAATAGCTGAAATTTCGGTGAATTTATCCGTTTTCTATGCTTTTTTCGGTTTATATCTTTTCCAAATTACAAAAACTAAGGAAGAATAAGGGAAAAAAGTTGAAATATTGGTGGAATTATCCGTTTTCGATGCTTTTTTCGATCATATTTTGGCAAAATAAAAAAAACTAAGTTAAAGTAGAGGAAAATAGCTGAAATTTCGGTGAATATATCCGTTTTCTATGCTTTTTTCGGTTTATATCTTTTCCAAATTACAAAAACTAAGGAAGAATAGAGGCAAAAAGTTGACATTTTGGTGAAATTATCCGTTTTCTATGCTGTTTTCGATCTTATCTTGACAAACTCACAAGAACTAAGGCAATATAGAGGAAAAAAGTTTAAATATTGGTGATATTATCCGTTTCCGATGCTTTTTTCGATCATATCTTGGGAAAATCACAAAAACTAAGGCCAGAAAGAGGAAAAACGTTGAAATTTTTGTTAAAATTATCCGTTTTCGATGCTTTTTTCGGTTTATATCCTGTCAAAATAACGAAGACTAAGAAAAAATACAGGAAAAAAGTTGACTCTTTGGTGAAATTATCCGTTTTCGATCCTTTTTTCGAACATATTTTGGCAAAATCACGAAAACTAATGCAAAATAGAGGGAAAAAGTTGAAATTTTTCGTTTTTGATCCTTTATTCGGTCATATTATCTCAAAATCACGATTTCTAAGGCCTGATAGAGGAAAAAAGTTTAATTTTCGGTGAAATTACCCGTTTTCGATGCATTTCTCGATCATATCTTGGCTAAATAACAAAAACTTAGTTAAAGTAGTGGAAAATAGCTGAAATTTCTATGAATTGATACGTTATCGATGCTTTTTTCGATCATATCCTGGCAAAATCACGAAAACTAATGCAAAATAAGGGAAAAAAGATGATATTTCGGTGAATTTATACGTTATCGATGCTTTTTTTCGATCATCTCCTTACAAAATCACAAAAAATGGGCCCAGAAGAGGAAAAAAGTTGAAAATCATAAAAAACTAAGGCCTGATAGACGAAAAAAATTGAAGTTTTGGTGAAATTATCGGCTTTCGATGCATTTTTCGATCATTTTCAGGCAAAATGACGAAAACTAAGGCAACATAGAGGAAATCAGTTAAAAATTTCGGTGAAATTATCCGTTTCTGATGCTTTTTTCGATCGTATCTTAGCAAAATCACAATAACTAAGAGCCGATTGAGGAAAAAAGTTTAAATTTCGGTGAAATAATCCGTTTTCTATGCTTTTTTCGATCATACCTTGGCAAAATCACAAGAACTAAGGCCAGAAAGAGGAAAAACGTTGAAATTTTGGGTAAAAATATCCGTTTTCGATGCTTCTTTCGGTTTATATCTTGTCAAAATCACGAAAACTAAGGAAAAATAGACGAAAAAAGCTGACATTTTGGTGAAATTATCCGTTTTCTATGCTGTTTTCGATCATATCTTCACATAATCATAAAAAACTAAGGCCAGATAGACGAAAAAAGTTGAACTTATGGTGAAATTATGCGGTTTCGATGCTTTTTTTGATCATATCTTAAGAGGAAAAACGTTGAATTTTTTTAAAATTTATCCGTTTTCGATGCTTCTTTCTATCACATCTTGTCAAAATCACGATAACTAACAACAGGTAGAGGAAAAAAGTTGAAATATCGGTGAAATTATCCGTTTTCGAAGCATTTTTCGATCATATCACGGCAATACAAATAAAACTAAAGAAAGATAGAGGAAAATAATTGAAAAATCTGAGAAATTATCCGTTTTTGATGCTTTTTTCGATCATATTTTGACAATATCAAGAAAACTAAGGACAGAAAGAGGATTTTTATCTTGTTTATAGAGGAGGTTTATATCTTGTCAAAATCACAAAAAATAAGGAAAAAAGTTGACATTTTGGTGACATTATCCGTTTCGATGCTTTTTTCGATCATATCCAGGCTAAATCACATAAAAATTAGGTCAAATACAGGAAAATAGCTGAAATTTAGGTGAATTGATTCGTTATCGATTCTTTTATTCCATCATTTCCTTGCAAAATCAAAAAATTGAGTACAGAAAGAGGAAAAAAGTTGAAATTTTGGTTAAATTATTCGTTTCGATACTTTTTTCTATCACATCTTGTCAAAATCACGATAACTAACAACAGGTAGAGGAAAAAAATTGTAATTTCGGAGAAATTATCCGTTTTCGATGCTTTTTTCGATTATAGCCTGGCAAAAATCACGACAACCAAGATAAGATTAAGAAAAAAGTTGATATTTTGGTGAAAATATCCTTTGTCGATGCTTTTTTCGATCATAACTTGGCAAAATCACAACAACTAAGGCCAGATTGAGGAAAAAAGTTGAAATTTTAGTGAAATTATCCGTTTTGAATGCTTTTTTCGATAATATCTTGGCAAATTCACGAGAACTAAGAACCGATGGAGGAAAAAAGTTTAAACTTTGGTGAAATAATTCCTTTTCTATTCTTTTTTCGGTCATATCTTGGCAAAATTAAACCAACTTAGGCCAGAAAGAGGAAAAACGTTGAAATTTTGGTTTTAAATATCCGTTTTCGAAGCTTTTTTCGGTTTATATCTTGACAAAATCAAAAAAAACTAAGGCCAGATAGACGAATAAAGTTGAACTATTGGTGCAATTTGGTCAGGTCAAATTTGGGAGGTCAACAATTGGAGTTAACTCCGGGAAGTCGGTCGGGTCGGGACCGGAGGTCAATGATCCGAGGTTTATGGCCGGGAGGTGGACTCTTTGATTTCGACTCCGGGAGGTCGACTCCGGGAGGGTCGACTCCGTGATGACTTACGGTATATGATCCGAGGTAAATGACCCTAGGTCGATGACCCGAGGTAAATGACCCTAGGTGGATGACCCTAGGTCAATGACCAGAGGTCGATATCCCGAGGTGGATGACCCGAGGTCGATGACACGAGGTCAATGACCCGTGGTCAATGACACTACGTCGATGACCCAAGGTCGATGACCCGGGGTCGATGACCCGAGGTCAATGACCTTAGTTCGACTACGTGAGGTGGACTGCGTGAGGTGGACTCCTCGAGGTCGACTCCGGGAGGTCGACTCCTTGAGGTCGACTCCCGGAGGTCGATTCCAGGAGGTGGACTCCTTGATTTTGACTCAGGGAGGTGGACTTCTTTATTTCGACTCCGGGAGGTCGACTCCGGGAGGTGGACTCCGGGAGGGTCTACTCCTTGATGACTTACGGTATATGACCCGAAGTCAATGACTCTAGGTCGATGACCCGAGGTTGATGACCCGAGGTCGATGACCCGAGGTCGATGACCCGAGGTCGATGGCCTGAGGTCGATGACCCGAGATCGACTCGGAGAGGTCGATTCGGGGTGGTCTATTATGGGTTGTCAATTCCGTAGGGACATTTATGAGAGGTCGACTCTGATATGTCAATTCCGGGTGGTCGACGTTATAACCAAATTCTTATTAAATATTTAATTTTTATAGCCTACTCAGAAAACGTCGATGACTCGAAAGAATTCGGTGAAATTGTAGGTTTTTGGCCATATTTTGCTACGAAATTAACAAAACTACTCAAGTATTTGTTAATTATAATTTTTTTTAAATATCTAACCAAATTCTTTAAAAAGCTTCTATTTTTTTAGCAGTTAACCCAAAAAACGTCAAAAAATCAAAACAAATCGCTGAAATTTAAGGTCTTTACGCATATTTTGAAAAGAATTGAGCAAAACTAGTCAAGTTTCCACTCGTTTTAAATAATTTGACGAGATATGCCCAAACTAATTAGAAATATTCAATTATTTATAGCCGTTTACTCAAAAAACGTCAAAAACTCGAAAAAAAAGGTGAAATTTTATGTTTTTGGCCATATTTTGCTGATAATTGAGCAAAACTAGTCAAGTTTTTACTCATTTTTAATTTTGGTGAAGATTTAGCTAAATTCTCTGAAAATATTACATTTTTATTAGCATTTTACTGATAAAACGCCGAGAACTCGAAACAAAATCACTGAAATTTCCGGTTTTTTACCATATTTTGCTAAATATTGAGCAAGCCTACTCCTGTTTGGACTTGTTTTAAATTATTTGACGAGATATGCCCTAAATCATTAGAAATAATCAGTCTTTCCTAGCCATTAAATCAAAAAGTGTCGATAACTCCAAAAGAAGATCGGTGAAATTTCAGGTTTTTTACCATATTTTGCTAAAAATGAAGCAAACTTAGTCAAGTTTTGACTGATTTTAAATTTATTGACGAGATATAACTGAATTCTATAGAAATATTTATTTTTTTGTAGCAGTTAACACAAAAAATTTCGAAAACTCGAAAAGAAAATCGGTGAAATTTCAGGTCTTTGGCCATTTTTTGCTAAGAATTGAGCAAAACTAGTCAAGTTTGCACTCATTTTAAAGTTTTTCACGAGATCAAACCAAATACTATCGAAATATTCAAGTTTTCTTAGGAATGAACTCAATAAACGTCGAAAACTCATAAAGAAAATAGGTGAAATTTCAGGTTTTTTCCCATCTTTTGCTATAAATTGGGTGAAACTAGTCATTTTTGGACTCATTTTAAAGTTGTTGACGAAATAACCGAATTCTATAGATATTCATATCACGGGAATAGCACGAAAACTAAAGCTAGATAGAGGGAAAAAATTGAAATTTCGGAGAAATTATCCGTTTTCGATGCTTTTTTCGATCATAGCCAGGCAAAATCACGACAACCAAGGCCAGATAGACGAAAAACGTTGAAATTTCTGTTAAATTTATTCGTTTTTGATGCTTTTTTCTGGTCTTGTCTTGTCAAAATCTCGAAAACTAAGTAAAAATAGTGGAAAAAAGTTGACGTCTTGGTGAATTCATACGTTATCGATGCTTATTTTCGATCATTTCCTTGCAAAATCACAAAAATTGAGCACAGAAAGAGGAATAAAATTGAAATTTTGGATAAATTATCCGTTTTCGATGCTTCTTTCGGTTTATATCTTGTCAAAATAACGAAAACTAAGAAAAAATAGAGGAAAAAAGTTTACATTTTGGTGAAATTATCCGTTTTCGATACTTTTTTCTATCACATCCTGTCAAAATCACGATAATTAACAACAGGTAGAGGAAAAAAGTTGAACTTTTGGTGAAATTATCCGCTATCGATGCTTTTTTCGATCATTTCCTGGCAAAATCAGAAAAACTAAGGCCAGAAAGAGGAAAAACGTTGACATTTTTGTTAAATTAATCCATTTTCGATGCTATTTTCTTTTTAAATCTTGTCAAAATCTCGAAAACTAAGTAAAAATAGAGGAAAAAGTTAACATCTCGGTGAATATATACGTTATCGATTCTTTTTTTCGATCATTTCCTTGCAAAATCACAAAAATTGAGCCCAGAAAGAGGAAAAAAGTTGAAATATCGGTGAAATTATCCGTTTTCGATACTTTTTTCAATCACATCTTGTCAAAATCACGATACCTTAGGCAAAAAAGAGGATAAAAGTTGAAATTTGGGTGAATTTAGCCGTTTTCTATGAGTCTTTCGATCATATTTTGGCAAAATCACAAAAACTAAGGCAAGATAGAGGAAAAAGGTTGAAATTTTGGTGAAATTATACGTTTTCGATGCTTTTGTCGATCATAACTTGACAAAATCATAAAAACTAAGGCCAAATTGAATATAAATGTTGATATTTTGGTTAAATTATCCGTTTTCGACCCATTTTTCGATCATATTATGTCAAAATCACGAAAACCAAGGCCAGAGAGAAGTAAAAAGGTTAATTTTCGTTGAAGTTATCCGTTTTGAAAGCTCTTTCGGTTTATATCCCATCAAAATCACGAAAACTAAGCAAAAATAGAGGAAAAAAGTTAACATCTCCGTGAATTGATACGTTATCGATGCTTTTTTTCGATCATTTGCTTGCAAAATCACAAAAAATGGGCCCAGAAGAGGAAAAAAGTTGAAATTATGGTGAAATTATCAGTTTTCGATCCTTTTGTCTATCACATCTTGTCAAAATCAGGATAACTAATCACAGGTACAGGAAAAAAATTAAAGTATCGGTGGAATTATCCGTTTTCGAAGCTTTTTTCGTTCATATCACGGGAATATCACAAGAACTAAAGCTAGATAGAGAAAAAAAATTGAAATTTCGGAGACATTATCCGTTTTCGATGCTTTTTTCGATCATAGCCAGGCAAAATCACGAAAAATAATGTAAAATAGAGGGAAAAGTTGAAATTTCAGGGTAATATTTCGTTTTCGATGCTTTTCTCGATAATATTATGTCTAAATCACGAAAACTAAGGCCAGATAGTAGAAAGAAGTTTAATTTTTGGTGAAATTATCCGCTTTCGATGCTTTTTTCGATCGTATCTTAGCAAAATCACGATAACTAAGAGCCGATGGAAGAAAAAGGTTAAAATTTCGGTGAAATTTTCCGTTTTCGATTCTTTTTTCGGTTTATATCTTGTCCAAATCACGAAAACTAAGGAAAATTAGAGGAAAAAAGTTGGCATTTTGGTGAAATTATCTGCTATTGATGCTTTCTTCGATCATTTCCTGGGCAAAATCATAAGAACTAAGGCCAGATAATTAATTAAATTTATCCGTTTTCGATGCTATTTTCGCGTTATATCTTGTCAAAATAACGGAAACTAAGAATAAATAGCGGATAAAAAATGACATTTTGGTGAAATTATCCGTTTCCTATGCTCTATTCGATCATATCTTGACAAAATCATAAAAAACTAAGGCCTGATAGACGATAAAAGTTGAAGTTTTGGTGAAATTATCCGTTTTCGAAGCTTTTTTCGTTCATATCACTGCAATACAACAAAAACAAAAGCCATATAGAGGAAAAAATTGAAATTTCGGAGAAATTATCCCTTTTCGATGCTTTTTTCGATCACATCCAGGCAAAATCACGACAACCAAGCCAATATAAAGAAAAACGTTGAAACTTTTGTTAAATTTATCCGTTTTCGTTGCTTTTTTCGGTTTATATCTTGTCAAAATAACGAAAACTAAGAATAAATAGAGGATAAAAGTTGACATTTTGGTGAAATTATCCGTTTTCTATGATCTTTTCGATCATATCTTGACAAAATCATAAAACACTAAGGCCTGATAGACGAAAAAAGGTGAAGTTTTGGTGAAATCATCGCTTTCGATGCTTGTTTCGATCATTTCCTGGCAAAATCACGAAAACTAAGGCCAGAAAGAGGAAATACGTCGACATTTTAGTTAAATTTATCCGTTTTCGATTCTTTTTCAGTTTATATCTTGTCAAAATCACGAAAACAAAGGAAAAAAAGAGGAAAAAATTTGACATATCGGTGAATTGATACGTTATCGATGCTTTTTTTCTATCATTTCCTTGCAAAATCACAAAAATTGAGCCCAGAAAGAGGAAAAAAGTTGAAATATCGGTGAAATTATCAGTTTTCGAAGCTTTTTTCGTTCATATAACGGATATACAACAAAAACTAAAGCCGGATAGAGGAAAAAAATTGAAATTTCTGAGAAATTATCTGTTTTGAATGTTTTTTCGATCATTTCTTTGCAAAATCACAAGAACTAAGGGAATATAAAGAAAAACGTTGAAATTTTTGTTAAATTTATCCGTTTTCGATGCTTTTTTCGATCATATTTTGGCAAAATAAAAAAAACTAAGTTAAAGTAGAGGAAAATAGATGAACTTTCGGTGAAATTATAAGATTCCTATGCTGTTTTCGATCATACTATGTCAAAATCACGAAAACTAAGGCCAGATAGAGGAAAAAAGTTTAATTTTCGGTGAAATTATCAGTTTTGAATGGTTTTTCGATCATATCTTGGCAAAATCACAAAAACTAAGGTCAGAAAGAGGAAAAACGTTGAAATTTTTGTTAAAATTATCCGTTTTCGATGCTTTTTTCGGTTTATATCTTGTCAAAAGAACGAAAACTAAGAAACAATAGAGGAAAAAAGTTTACATTTTGATGAAATTATCCGTTTTCGATACTTTTTTCTATCATATCTTATCAAAATCACGATAACTAATCACAGGTACAGGAAAAAAATTGAAGTATCGGTGGAATTATCCGATTTTGAAGCTTCTTTCGTTCATATCACGGGAATATCAAAAAAACTAAAGCTAGACACAGAAAAAAAATTGAAATTTCGGAGAAATTATCCGTTTTGATCCTTTTTCGATCCCAGCCAGGATAAATCACGACAACCAAGGCCAGATAATGAAAAGAGTTGATATTTTGGTGAAATTATCCGTTTTCGATGCTTTTTTCGATCATTTCTTGGCAAACTCACAAAAAACAAGGCCAGAAAAAGAAGTAAGTTGATATTTCGGTGAATTTATAAGTTATCAATGCCTTTTTTGATCACATCCTGGCAAAATCACGAACACTAAGGCAATATAGAGGAAATCACTTAAAATATCGGTGAAATTATCCATTTCTGATGCTTTTTTCGATCGTATCTTAGCAGAATCACAGTAAATAAGAGCCGATGGAAGAATTAAGTTTAAATTTTGGTGAAATTATCCGCTATTGATGCTTTTTCGATCCCAGCCAGGATAAATCACGACAACCAAGGCCAGATAAAGAAAAAAGTTGATATTTTGGTGAAATTATCCGTTTTCGATGCTATTTTCGATCATTTCCTGGCAAAATCACAATAACTAAGGCCAGATAGACGAAAAAAGTTGAACTTTTGGTGTAATTATCCGCTTTCAAATGTTTTTTTTTATCATATCTTGGCAAAATCACAAAAACTAAGGCCAGAAAGAGGAAAAACGATGAAATTTTTGTTAAATTTATCCGTTTTCGATGCTTTTTTCGTTTAACATCTAGTCAAAATAACGAAAACTCATCGACCTCAAGTCATTGACCTCGGGTCGTAGACCGTAATACATAACGGAGTTTACCCTCCCGGAGTCAAACTGTTGCATTCGACCTCCCGGAGTCGACCTTTCGGAGTCAACCTCCTGGAAACAACATCCCGGATTCGAACTCAAGGAGTCGACCTCTTGGAGTCGGACTCCTGGAGTCGACCTCCCGGAGCCGACCTCCCGTGGCCGACCACCAGGAGCCGATCTACTTGAGACGACCTCTCGGAGTCAACCTCACGGAGTCAACCTCACGTAGGCGACCTCCCGGAGTGGACCTTCAGGTGTCGATCTCCAGGATTCAACCTCCCGGAGTCAAATCCCCTGAGTCAACTTCCCCGAGTCTATTTCCCGGAGTCCTCATCTGGGAGTGTAACTCCCAGAGTTCTCGTCCCGAAGTTGACCACCCAGAGTCGACATCACCGTCAATGACCGAAGGTCGATGACCCGAGCTCAATGACCCAAGGTCGCTGACACTACGTCGATGACCCAAGGTCGATGACCCGAGGTCGATGATCCGAGGTCGATGACCTGAGTTCGATGACCCGAGGTCGATGACCCGAGGTCAATGACCCGAGGTAAATTACCCGAGGTCAATTACCCGAGGTCAATGACCCTAGGTCAATGATTCGAGGTCGATGACCCGAGGTCAATGACCCTAGGTCGATGACCCTAGGTCAATGACCCTAGGTCGATGACCCAAGGTCGATGACCCGAGGTCGATGACCCGAGGTCGATGATCCGAAGTCAATGACCTTAGGTCGACTCCGTGGGGTGGACTCCGGGAGGTCGACTCCGGGTGGTCGACTCCGGGAGGTCGACTCCGGGAGGTCGACTCCGGGAGGTAATCTCTGGAGGTCGAGTCCTGGAGGTCGACTCCGGGAGATCGACTCTGAGAGGACGACTCTGAGAGGACGACTCCGGGAGGTCGACTCCGGGAGGTCGACTCCGTTAGGTCCACACCGTGAGGTGGACTCCTTGATTTCGACTCCGGGAGGTCGACTCCGTTAGGTCGTCTCCGCGAGGTCAACTCCGGGGGGTCGACTCCGGGAGGTTGACTCCAGGAGGTCGACTCCTTGATTTCGACTCCGGGAGGTCGACTCCGGGTGTTGGACTCCGGGAGGGTCGACTCCGGGAGTTGGACTCCGGGAGGGTCGACTCCGTGATTAGTTACGATATATGACCCGATGTCAATGACTCTAGGTCGATGACTCGAGGTCGATGACCCGAGGTCGATGTCCCGAGGTCGATGACCTGAGGTCGATGACCTGAGGTCGATGACCTAAGGTCGATGATCTGGGGTCGAGGTATTATGGGTTGTCAATTCCGTAGGGGCTGTTATGAGAAGTCGACTCTGATAGGTCAATTCCGGGTGGTCGACGTTGAAGTTTATGACGAGATATAACCAAATTCTTATTAAATATTTAATTTTTCGTAGCCTTTAACTCATAAAACGTCGATGACTCGAAAAAATTTGGTGAAATTGTAGGTTTTTCGCCATATTTTGCTACGAATTGAACAAAACTACTCAAGTGTTAGTTAATTATAATTTATTTTTAAATATCTAACCAAATTCTTTAAAAAGCTTCTATTTTTTTAGCAGTGAACCCAAAAAACGTCAAAAAATCAAAACAAATCGCAGAAATTTAAGGTCTTTACACATATTTTGAAAAGAATTGAGCAAAACTAGTCAAGTTTGCACTCGTTTTAAATAATTTGACGAGATATGCCCAAACTAATTAGAAATATTCAATTATTTATAGCCGTTTACTCAAAAAACGTCAAAAACTCAAAAAAAATGTAAAATCTTATGTTTTTGGCCATATTTTGCTGATAATTGAGCAAAACTAGTCAAGTTTTTACTCATTTTTAATTTTGGTGAAGATATAGCTAAATTCTCTGAAAATATTACATTTTTATTAGCATTTTACTGATAAAACGCCGAGAACTCGAAACAAAATCACTGAAATTTCCGGTTTTTTACCATATTTTGCTAAATATTGAGCAAGCCTACTCCTGTTTGGACTTGTTTTAAATTATTTGACGAGATATGTCCTAAATCATTAGAAATAATCAGTCTTTCGTAGCCATTAAATCAAAAAGTGTCGATAACTCCTAAAGAAGATCGGTGAAATTTCAGGTTTTTTACCATATTTTGCTAAAAATGAAGCAAACTTAGTCAAGTTTTGACTGATTTTAAATTTATTGACGAGATATAACTGAATTCTATAGAAATATTTATTTTTTTGTAGCAGTTAACACAAAAAATTTCGAAAACTCGAAAAGAAAATCGGTGAAATTTCAGGTCTTTGGCCATTTTTTGCTAAGAATTGAGCAAAACTAGTCAAGTTTGCACTCATTTTAAAGTTTTTCACGAGATCAAACCAAATACAATCGAATTATTCAAGTTTTCTTAGGAATGAACTCAATGAACATCGAAAACTCATAAAGAAAATAGGTGAAATTTCAGGTTTTTTCCCATATTTTGCTATAAATTGGGTGAAACTAGTCATTTTTGGACTCATTTTAAAGTTCTTGACGAAATAACCTAATTTTATAGATATTCATATCACGGGAATAGCACGAAAACTAAAGCTAGATAGAGGGAAAAAATTAAAATTTTGGAGAAATTATCCGTTATCGATGCTTTTTTCGATCATAGCCAGGCAAAATCACGACAACCAAGGCCAGATAGACGAAAAACGTTGAAATTTCTGTTAAATTTATTCGTTTTTGATGCTTTTTTCTGGTCTTGTCTTGTCAAAATCACGAAAACTAAGTAAAAATAGTGAAAAAAAGTTGACGTCTCGGTGAATTGATACGTTATCGATGCTTATTTTCGATCATTTCCTTGACAAAATCACAAAAATTGAGCACAGAAAGAGGAATAAAAATTGAAATTTTGGATAAATTATCCGTTTTCGATACTTTTTTCTATCACATCTTGTCAAAGTCACGATAATTAACAACAGGTAGAGGAAAAAAGTTGAACTTTTGGTGAAATTATCCGCTATCGATGCTTTTTTCGAACATTTCCTGGCAAAATCAGAAAAACTAAGGCCAGAAAGAGGAAAAACGTTGACATTTTTGTTAAATTAATCCATTTTCGATGCTATTTTCTTTTTAAATCTTGTCAAAATCTCGAAAACTAAGTAAAAATAGAGGAAAAAGTTAACATCTCGGTGAATTGATACGTTATCGATTCTTTTTTCGATCATTTCCTTGCAAAATCACAAAAATTGAGCCCAGAAAGAGGAAAAAAGTTGAAATATATGTGAAATTATCCGTTTTCGATACTTTTTTCTATCACATCTTGTCAAAATCACGATAACTAACAACAGATAGAGGAAGAAAGTTTAATTTTCGGTGAAATTATCCGTTTTAATGCTTATTTCGATCATATCTTGGCAGAATAACAAAAATTAAGTTAAAGTAGTGGAAAATATGCGAAATTTCGGAAACGAAAAACAAAGGCAAGATAGAGGAAAAAGGTTGAAATTTTGGTGAAATTATACGTTTTCGATGCTTTTGTTGATCATAACTTGGCAAAATCATAAAAACTAAGGCCAAATTAAGGATAAATGTTGATATTTTGGTTAAATTATCCGTTTTCGATCCATTTTTCGATCATATTATGTCAAAATCACGAAAACTAAAGCAAGAGAGAAGTAAAAAGGTTAATTTTCGTTGAAGTTATCCGTTTTGAATGCTCTTTCGGTTTATATCCCATCAAAATCACGAAAACTATGCAAAAATAGAGGAAAAAAGTAAACATCTCCGAGAATTGATACGTTAACGATTCTTTTTTTCGATCATTTCCTTGCAAAATCACAAAAATTGAGCCCAGAAAGAGGAAAAAAGTTGCAATATTGGTGAAATTATCAGTTTTCGAAGTTTTTCTCGTTCATATAACGGCAATACAACAAAAACTAAAGCCGGATAGAGGAAAAAATTGAAATTTCTGAGAAATTATCTGTTTTCGATGCTTTTTTCGATCACCTCCAGGCAAAATCACGACAACCAAGGCCAGATAAAGAAAAAAGTTGATATTTTAGTGAAATTATCCGTTTTAGATTTTTTTTGATCATATCATGGCAAAGTCACGAGAACTAATGCAAAATAGAGGGAAAAGTTGAAATTTCAGTGTAATATTTCGTTTTCGATGCTTTTTTCGATAATATTATGGCTAAATCACGAAAACTAAGGCCAGATAGTAGAAAGAAGTTTAATTTTTGGTGAAATAATCCGCTTTCGATGCTTTTTTCGATCGTATCTTAGCAAAATCACGATAACTAAGAGCCGATGGAAGAAAAAAGTTAAAATTTCGGAGAAATGTTCCGTTTTCGATTCCTTTTTCGGTTTATATCTTGTCCAAATCATGAAAACTAAGGAAAAATAGAGGAAAAAACTTGACATTTTGGTGAAATTATCCGTTTTCTATGCTCAATTCGATCATATCTTGACAATATCATAAAAAACTAAGGCCTGATAGACGATAAAAGTTGAAGTTTTGGTGAAATTATCCGTTTTCGAAGCTTTTTTCGTTCTTATCACGGCAATACAACAAAAACAAAAGCCAGATAGAGGAAAAGATTGAAATTTCGGAGAAATTATCCATTTTCGATGCTTTTTTCGGTTTATATATTGTCCAAATCACGAAAACTAAGGAAAAAAAGAGGAAAAAAAATGACATTTTGGTGAAATTATCCGCTATTGATGCTTTGCTCGATCATTTCCTGGCAAAATCACAAAAACTAAGGCCAGAAAGAGGAAATACGTTGACATTTTTGTTAAATTTATCCGTTTTCTAACTAAAACTAAGGCCAGGTAGACGAAAAAAGTTGAACTTTTGGTGTAATTATCCGCTATTGATGCATTTCTCGATCATATCTTGGCTAAATAACAAAAACTTAGTTAAAGTAGTGGAAAATAGCTGAAATTTCGGTGAAATTATCCGTTTTCTATGCTTTTTTCGATTTATATCATGTAAAAATCACGAAAACTAAGTAAAAATAGAGGAAAAAACTTGACATTTTGGTGAAATTATCCGCTATTGATGATTTCTCCGATCATATCCTGGCTAAATAACAAAAACTTAGTTAAAGTAGTGGAAAATAGCTGAAATTTCGGTGAATTGATACGTTATCGATGCTTTTTTCGATCATATCCCAGCAAAATCACAAAAACTAATACAAAATAGAGGAAAAAAGTTGAAATTTCGGTGAAATGATACGTTATCGATGCTTTTTTTCGATCATTTGCTTGCAAAATCACAAAAAATGGGCCCAGAAGAGGAAAAAAGTTGAAATTATGGTGAAATTATCAGTTTTCGATCCTTTTTTCTATCACATCTTGTCAAAATCAGGATAACTAATCACAGGTATAGGAAAAAAATTAAAATATCGGTGGAATTATCCGTTTTCGAAGCTTTTTTCGTTCATATCACGGGAATATCACAAGAACTAAAGCTAGATAGAGAAAAAAAATTGAAATTTCGGAGACATTATCCGTTTTCGATGCTTTTTTCGATCATAGCCAGGCAAAATCACGAAAACTAATGTAAAATAGATGGAAAAGTTGAAATTTCAGTGTAATATTTCGTTTTCGATGCTCTTTTCGATAATATTATGTCAAAATCACGAAAACTAAGGCCAGATAGTAGAAAGAAGTTTAATTTTTGGTGAAATTATGCGCTTTCGATGCTTTTTTCGATCGTATCTTAGCAATATTACGATAACTAAAAGCCGATGGAAGAAAAAAGTTAAAATTTCGGTGAAATTTTCCGTTTTCGATTCTTTTTTCTGTTTATATCTTGTCCAAATCACGAAAACTAAGGAAACATAGAGGAAAAAAGTTGGCATTTTGGTGAAATTATCCGCTATTGATGCTTTCTTCGATCATTTCCTGGGCAAAATCATAAGAACTAAGGCCAGATAATTAATTAAATTTATCCGTTTTCGATGCTATTTTCGCGTTATATAGCGAAAATAGCATCGAAAGCGGATAAAAAATGACATTTTGGTGAAATAATCCGTTTTCTATGCTCTTTTCGATCATATCTTGACAAAATCATAAAAAACTAAGGCCTGATAGACGATAAAAGTTGAAGTTTTGGTGAAATTATCCGTTTTCGAAGCTTTTTTCGTTCATATCACGGCAATACAACAAAAACAAAAGCCAGATAGAGGAAAAAATTGAAATTTCGTAGAAATTATCCCTTTTCGATTCTTTTTTCGATCACATCCAGGCAAAATCACGACAACCAAGCCAATATAAAGAAATACGTTGAAATTTTTCTTAAATTTATCCGTTTTCGATGCTATTTTCGCGTTATATCTTGTTAAAATAACGAAAACTAAGAATAAATAGAGGATAAAAGTTGACTTTTGGTGAAATTATCCGTTTTCTATGATCTTTTCGATCATATCTTGACAAAATCATAAAAAAACTAAGGCCTAATAGACGAAAAAAGTTGAAGTTTTGTTGAAATCATCCGCTTTCGATGCTTGTTTCGATCATTTCCTGGCAAAATCACGAAAACTAAGGCCAGAAAGAGGAAATACGTTGACATTTTAGTTAAATTTATCCGTTTTCGATTCTTTTTCAGTTTATATCTTGTCAAAATCACGAAAACAAAGGAAAAAAAGAGGAAAACATTTGACATCTCGGTGAATTGATACGTTACCGATGCTTTTTTTCTATCATTTCCTTGCAAAAGCACAAAAATTCAGCCCAGAAAGAGGAAAAAAGTTGAAATATCGGTGAAATTATCCGTTTTCGATGCTTTTTTCTGTCACATCTTGTCAAAATCACGAAAACTAAGGCCAGATAGAGGAGAAAAGTTTAATTTTCGGTGAAATGATCAGTTTTGAAAGTTTTTTCGATCATATCTTGAAAAAATCGAAAAAAAAAAGTTAAAGTTAAAGTATAGGAAAATAGCTGAAATTTCGGTGAATTTATCCGTTTTCTATGCTTTTTTCGGTTTATATCTTTTCCAAATTACAAAAACTAAGGAAGAATAGAGGAAAAAAGTTGAAATATTGGTGAAATTATCCGTTTTCGATGCTTTTTTCGATCATATTTTGACAAAATAAAAAAAACTAAGTTAAAGTAGAGGAAAATAGCTGAAATTTCGGTGAATATATCCGTTTTCTATGCTTTTTACGGATTATATCTTTTCCAAATTACAAAAACTAAGGAAGAATAGAGGCAAAAAGTTGACATTTTGGTGAAATTATCCGTTTTCTATGCTGTTTTCGATCTTATCTTTACAAACTCACAAGAACTAAGGCAATATAGAGGAAAAAAGTTTAAATATTGGTGATATTATCCGTTTCCGATGCTTTTTTCGATCATATCTTGGGAAAATAACAAAAACTAAGTTAAAGTAGAGGAAAATAGCTGAAATTTCGGTGAAATTATAAGATTTCTATGCTGTTTTCGATCATACTATGTCAAAATCACGAAAACTAAGGCCAGATAGAGTAAAAAAGTTTAATTTTCGGCGAAATTATCAGTTTTGAATGGTTTTTCGATCATATCTCGGCAAAATCACAAAAACTAAGGCCAGAAAGAGGAAAAACGTTGAAATTTTTGTTAAAATTATCCGTTTTCGATGCTTTTTTCGGTTTATATCTTGTCAAAATAACGAAGACTAAGAAAAAATAGAGGAAAAAAGTTGACTCTTTGGTGAAATTATCCGTTTTCGATCCTTTTTTCGAACATATTTTGGCAAAATCACGAAAACTAATGCAAAATAGAGGGAAAAAGTTGAAATTTTTCGTTTTTGATCCTTTATTCGGTCATATTATCTCAAAATCACGATTTCTAAGGCCTGATAGAGGAAAAAAGTTTAATTTTCGGTGAAATTACCCGTTTTCGATGCATTTCTCGATCATATCTTGGCTAAATAACAAAAACTTAGTTAAAGTAGTGGAAAATAGCTGAAATTTCGGTGAATTGATACGTTATCGATGCTTTTTTCGATCATATCCTGGCAAAATCACGAAAACTAATGCAAAATAAGGGAAAAAGGATGAAATTTCGGTGAATTTATACGTTATCGATGCTTTTTTTCGATCATCTCCTTACAAAATCACAAAAAATGGGCCCAGAAGAGGAAAAAAGTTGAAAATCATAAAAAACTAAGGCCTGATAGACGAAAAAAATTGAAGTTTTGGTGAAATTATCGGCTTTCGATGCATTTTTCGATCATTTTCAGGCAAAATGACGAAAACTAAGGCAACATAGAGGAAATCAGTTAAAAATTTCGGTGAAATTATCCGTTTCTGATGCTTTTTTCGATCGTATCTTGGGAAAATAACAAAAACTAAGTTAAAGTAGAGGATGATAGCTGAAATTTCGGTGAAATTATAAGATTTCTATGCTGTTTTCGATCATACTATGTCAAAATCACGAAAACTAAGGCCAGATAGAGTAAAAAAGTTTAATTTTCGGCGAAATTATCAGTTTTGAATGGTTTTTCGATCATATCTCGGCAAAATCACAAAAACTAAGGCCAGAAAGAGGAAAAACGTTGAAATTTTTGTTAAAATTATCCGTTTTCGATGCTTTTTTCGGTTTATATCTTGTCAAAATAACGAAGACTAAGAAAAAATAGAGGAAAAAAGTTGACTCTTTGGTGAAATTAGCCGTTTTCGATCCTTTTTTCGAAAATATTTTGGCAAAATCACGAAAACTACTGCAAAATAGAGGGAAAAAGTTGAAATTTTTCGTTTTTGATCCTTTATTCGGTCATATTATCTCAAAATCACGATTTCTAAGGCCTAATAGAGGAAAAAAGTTTAATTTTCCGTGAAATTACCCGTTTTCGATGCATTTCTCGATCATATCTTGGCTAAATAACAAAAACTTAGTTAAAGTAGTGGAAAATAGCTGAAATTTCGGTGAATTGATACGTTATCGATGCTTTTTTCGATCATATCCTGGCAAAATCACGAAAACTAATGCAAAATAAGGGAAAAAAGATGAAATTTCGGTGAATTTATACGTTATCGATGCTTTTTTTCGATCATCTCCTTACAAATTCACAAAAAATGGGCCCAGAAGAGGAAAAAAGTTGAAAATCATAAAAAACTAAGCCCTGATAGACGAAAAAAATTGAAGTTTTGGTGAAATTATCGGCTTTCGATGCATTTTTCGATCATTTTCAGGCAAAATGACGAAAACTAAGGCAACATAGAGGAAATCAGTTAAAAATTTCGGTGAAATTATCCGTTTCTGATGCTTTTTTCGATCGTATCTTAGCAAAATCACAATAACTAAGAGCCGATTGAGGAAAAAAGTTTAAATTTCGGTGAAATAATCCGTTTTCTATGCTTTTTTCGATCATACCTTGGCAAAATCACAAGAACTAAGGCCAGAAAGAGGAAAAACGTTGAAATTTTGGGTAAAAATATCCGTTTTCGATGCTTCTTTCGGTTTATATCTTGTCAAAATCACGAAAACTAAGGAAAAATAGACGAAAAAAGCTGACATTTTGGTGAAATTATCCATTTTCTATGCTGTTTTCAATCATATCTTGACGTAATCATAAAAAACTAAGGCCAGATAGACGAAAAAAGTTGAACTTATGGTGAAATTATGCGGTTTCGATGCTTTTTTTGATCATATCTTAAGAGGAAAAACTTTGAATTTTTTTTTAATTTATCCGTTTTCGATGCTTCTTTCTATCACATCTTGTCAAAATCACGATAACTAACAACAGGTAGAGGAAAAAAGTTGAAATATCGGTGAAATTATCCGTTTTCGAAGCATTTTTCGATCATATCACGGCAATACAAATAAAACTAAAGAAAGATAGAGGAAAATAATTGAAAAATCTGAGAAATTATCCGTTTTTGATGCTTTTTTCGATCATATTTTGACAATATCAAGAAAACTAAGGACAGAAAGAGGATTTTTATCTTGTTTATAGAGGAGGTTTATATCTTGTCAAAATCACAAAAAATAAGGAAAAAAGTTGACATTTTGGTGACATTATCCGTTTCGATGCTTTTTTCGATCATATCCAGGCTAAATCACATAAAAATAAGGTCAAATACAGGAAAATAGCTGAAATTTAGGTGAATTGATTCGTTATCGATTCTTTTATTCCATCATTTCCTTGCAAAATCAAAAAATTGAGTACAGAAAGAGGAAAAAAGTTGAAATTTTGGTTAAATTATTCGTTTCGATACTTTTTTCTATCACATCTTGTCAAAATCACGATAACTAACAACAGGTAGAGGAAAAAAATTGTAATTTCGGAGAAATTATCCGTTTTCGATGCTTTTTTCGATTATAGCCTGGCAAAAATCACGACAACCAAGATAAGATTAAGAAAAAAGTTGATATTTTGGTGAAAATATCCTTTGTCGATGCTTTTTTCGATCATAACTTGGCAAAATCACAACAACTAAGGCCAGATTGAGGAAAAAAGTTGAAATTTTAGTGAAATTATCCGTTTGAATGCTTTTTTCGATAATATCTTGGCAAATTCACGAGAACTAAGAACCGATGGAGGAAAAAAGTTTAAACTTTGGTGAAATAATTCCTTTTCTATTCTTTTTTCGATCATATCTTGGCAAAATTAAACCAACTTAGGCCAGAAAGAGGAAAAACGTTGAAATTTTGGTTTTAAATATCCGTTTTCGAAGCTTTTTTCGGTTTATATCTTGACAAAATCAAAAAAAACTAAGGCCAGATAGACGAATAAAGTTGAACTTTTGGTGCAATTTGGTCAGGTCAAATTTGGGAGGTCAACAATTGGAGTTAACTCCGGGAAGTCGGTCGGGTCGGGACCGGAGGTCAATGATCCGAGGTTTATGGCCGGGAGGTGGACTCTTTGATTTCGACTCCGGGAGGTCGACTCCGGGAGGGTCGACTCCGTGATGACTTACGGTATATGATCCGAGGTAAATGACCCTAGGTCGATGACCCGAGGTAAATGACCCTAGGTGGATGACCCTAGGTCAATGACCAGAGGTCGATATCCCGAGGTGGATGACCCGAGGTCGATGACACGAGGTCAATGACCCGTGGTCAATGACACTACGTCGATGACCCAAGGTCGATGACCCGGGGTCGATGACCCGAGGTCAATGACCTTAGTTCGACTACGTGAGGTGGACTGCGTGAGGTGGACTCCTCGAGGTCGACTCCGGGAGGTCGACTCCTTGAGGTCGACTCCCGGAGGTCGATTCCAGGAGGTGGACTCCTTGATTTTGACTCAGGGAGGTGGACATCTTTATTTCGACTCCGGGAAGTCGACTACGGGAGGTGGACTCCGGGAGGGTCGACTCCGTGATGACTTACGGTATATGACCCGAAGTCAATGACTCTAGGTCGATGACCCGAGGTTGATGACCCGAGGTCGATGACCCGAGGTCGATGACCCGAGGTCGATGGCCTGAGGTCGATGACCCGAGATCGACTCGGAGAGGTCGATTCGGGGTGGTCTATTATGGGTTGTCAATTCCGTAGGGACATTTATGAGAAGTCGACTCTGATATGTCAATTCCGGGTGGTCGACGTTATAACCAAATTCTTATTAAATATTTAATTTTTATAGCCTACTCAGAAAACGTCGATGACTCGAAAGAATTCGGTGAAATTGTAGGTTTTTGGCCATATTTTGCTACGAAATTAACAAAACTACTCAAGTATTTGTTAATTATAATTTTTTTTAAATATCTAACCAAATTCTTTAAAAAGCTTTTATTTTTTTAGCAGTTAACCCAAAAAACGTCAAAAAATCAAAACAAATCGCTGAAATTTAAGGTCTTTACGCATATTTTGAAAAGAATTGAGCAAAACTAGTCAAGTTTCCACTCGTTTTAAATAATTTGACGAGATATGCCCAAACTAATTAGAAATATTCAATTATTTATAGCCGTTTACTAAAAAAACGTCAAAAACTCGAAAAAAAGAGGTGAAATTTTATGTTTTTTGCCATATTTTGCTGATAATTGCGCGAAACTAGTCAAGTTTTTACTCATTTTTAATTTTTTGTGAATATATAGCTAAATTCTATGAAAATATTCCATTTTTATTAGCATTTAGTTGATAAAACGCCGAGAACTCGAAACAAAATCACTGAAATTTCCGTTTTTTACGATATTTTGCTAAATATTGAGCAAGCCTACTCATGTTTGGACTTGTTTTAAATTATTTGACGAGATATGTCCTAAATCATTAGAAATAATCAGTCTTTCGTAGCCATTAAATCAAAAAGTGTCGATAACTCCAAAAGAAGATCGGTGAAAATTCAGGTTTTTTACCATATTTTGCTAAAAATGAAGCAAACTTAGTCAAGTTTTGACTGATTTTAAATTTATTGACGAGATATAACTGAATTCTATAGAAATATTTAATTTTTTGTAGCAGTTAACACAAAACATTTCGAAAACTCGAAAAGAAAATCGGTAAAATTTCAGGTCTTTGGCCATTTTTTGCTAAGAATTGAGCAAAACTAGTCAAGTTTGCACTCATTTTATTGTTTTTCACGAGATCAAACCAAATACTATCGAAATATTCAAGTTTTCTTAGGAATGAACTCAATAAACATCGAAAACTCATAAAGAAAATAGGTGAAATTTCAGGTTTTTTCCCATAATTTGCTATAAATCGGGCGAAACTAGTCATTTTTGGACTCATTTAAAAGTTGATGACGAAATAACCGAATTCTATTTATATTCATATCACGGGAATATCACGAAAACTACAGCTAGATAGGTGAAAAAAATTGAAATTTCGGAGAAATTATCCGTTTTCGATGCTTTTTTCGATCATAGCCAGGCAAAATCACGACAACCAAGGCCAGATAGACGAAAAACTTTGAAATTTCTGTTAAATTTATTCGTTTTTGATGCTTTTTTCTGGTTTATATCTTTTCAAAATCACGAAAACTAAGTAAAAATAGTGGAAAAAAGTTGACATCTCGGTGAATTGATACGTTATCGATGCTTTTTTTCGATCATTTCCTTGCAAAATCACAAAAATTGAGCACAGAAAGAGGAATAAAAATTGAAATTTTGGATAAATTATCCGTTTTCGATACTTTTTTCTATCACATCTTGTCAAAATCACGATAACTAACAACAGGTAGAGGAAAAAAGTTGAAATATCGGTGAAATTATCCGTTTTCGAAGCATTTTTCGATCGTATCACGGCGATACAAATAAAACTAAAGAAAGATAGAGGAAAATAATTGAAAAATCTGAGAAATTATCCGTTTTTGATGCTTTTTTCGATCATATTTTGACAATATCAAGAAAACTAAGGACAGAAAGAGGAAAAACGTTGAAATTTTGGTTAAAAATATACGTTTTCGATGCATTATTCGGTTTATATCTTGACAAAATCACGAAACCTAAGGAAAAATAGTGGAAAAAAGTTGACATTTTGGTGAAGTTATCCGTTTTCTATATTGTTTTCGATGATATCTTGACGAAGTCATAAAAAAACTAAGGCAAGATAGACGATAAAGTTGAACTTTTGGTGTAATTATCCGCTTTCAATGCTTTTTTTTGATCATATCTTGGCAAAATCAAAAAACTAAGGCCAGAAAGAGGAAAAACGTTGAAATTTTAGTGAGATTGTCCGTTTTCGATACTTTTTTCTATCACATCTTGTCAATTCCACGATAACTAAGGCCAGATAGAGGAAAAAAGTTTAATTTTGGTGAATTTATCCGTTTACGATGCTTTTTTCGGTTTATATCTTGTCAAAATAACGAAAACTAAGAAACAATAGAGGAAAAAAGTTTACATTTTGGTGAAATTATCCGTTTTCGATACTTTTTTCTATCATATCTTGTCAAAATCACGATAACTAATCACAGGTACAGGAAAAAAATTGAAGTATCGGTGGAATTATCCGATTTCGAAGCTTTTTTCGTTCATATCACGGGAATATCAAAAAACTAAAGCTAGACACAGAAAAAAAAATTGAAATTTCGGAGAAATTATCCGTTTTGATCCTTTTTCGATCCCAGCCAGGATAAATCACGACAACCAAGGCCAGATAAAGAAAAAAGTTGATATTTTGGTGAAATTATCCGTTTTCGATGCTTTTTTCGATCATTTCTTGGCAAACTCACAAAAAACAAGGCCAGAAAAGAAGAAAGTTGATATTTCGGTGAATTTATAAGTTATCAATGCCTTTTTTTGATCACATCCTGGAAAAATCACGAACACTAAGGCAATATAGAGGAAATCACTTAAAATATCGGTGAAATTATCCGTTTCTGATGCTTTTTTCGATCGTATCTTAGCAGAATCACAATAAATAAGAGCCGATGGAAGAATTAAGTTTAAATTTTATTGAAATTATCCGCTATTGATGCTTTTTCGATCCAAGCCAGGATAAATCACGACAACCAAGGCCAGATAAAGAAAAAAGTTGATATTTTGGTGAAATTATCCGTTTTCGATGCTATTTTCGATCATTTCCTGGCAAAATCACAATAACTAAGGCCAGATAGACGAAAAAAGTTAAACTTTGGTGTAATTATCCGCTTTCAAATGTTTTTTTTGATCATATCTTGGCAAAATCACAAAAACTAAGGCCAGAAAGAGGAAAAACGATGAAATTTTTGTTACATTTATCCGTTTTCGATGCTTTTTTCGGTTAATATCTAGTCAAAATAACGAAAACTCATCGACCTCAAGTCATTGACCTCGGGTCGTAGACCGTAATACATAACGGAGTTTACCCTCCCGGAGTCAAACTGTTGCATTCGACCTCCTGGAGTCGACCTCCCGGAGCCGACCTCCCATGGCCGACCACCAGGAGCCGACCTACTTGAGACGACCTCTCGGGGTCGACCTCACGGAGTCAACCTCACGTAGTCGACCTCCCGGAGTGGATCAAAACAAATCGCAGAAATTTAAGGTCTTAACACATATTTTTAAAAGAATTGAGCAAAACTAGTCAAGTTTGCACTCGTTTTAAATAATTTGACGAGATATGCCCAAACTAATTAGAAATATTCAATTATTTATAGCCGTTTACTCAAAAAACGTCAAAAACTCGACAAAAAGGTAAAATTTTATGTTTTTGGCCATATTTTGCTGATAATTGAGCAAAACTAGTCAAGTTTTTACTCATTTTTAATTTTGGTGAAGATTTAGCTAAATTCTCTGAAAATATTACATTTTTATTAGCATTTTACTGATAAAACGCCGAGAACTCGAAACAAAATCACTGAAATTTCCGGTTTTTTACCATATTTTGCTAAATATTGAGCAAGCCTACTCCTGTTTGGACTTGTTTTAAATTATTTGACGAGATATGCCCTAAATCATTAGAAATAATCAGTCTTTCCTAGCCATTAAATCAAAAAGTGTCGATAACTCCAAAAGATGATCGGTGAAATTTCAGGTTTTTTACCATATTTTGCTAAAAATGAAGCAAACTTAGTCATGTTTTGACTGATTTTAAATTTATTGACGAGATATAACTGAATTCTATAGAAATATTTATTTTTTTGTAGCAGTTAACACAAAAAATTTCGAAAACTCGAAAAGAAAATCGGTGAAATTTCAGGTCTTTGGCCATTTTTTGCTAAGAATTGAGCAAAACTAGTCAAGTTTGCACTCATTTTAAAGTTTTTCACGAGATCAAACCAAATACTATCGAAATATTCAAGTTTTCTTAGGAATGAACTCAATAAACGTCGAAAACTCATAAAGTAAATAGGTGAAATTTCAGGTTTTTTCCCATCTTTTGCTATAAATTGGGTGAAACTAGTCATTTTTGGACTCATTTTAAAGTTGTTGACGAAATAACCGAATTCTATAGATATTCATATCACGGGAATAGCACGAAAACTAAAGCTAGATAGAGGGAAAAAATTGAAATTTCGGAGAAATTATCCGTTTTCGATGCTTTTTTCGATCATAGCCAGGCAAAATCACGACAACCAAGGCCAGATAGACGAAAAACGTTGAAATTTCTGTTAAATTTATTCGCTTTTGATGCTTTTTTCTGGTCTTGTCTTGTCAAAATCACGAAAACTAAGTAAAAATAGTGCAAAAAGTTGACGTCTTGGTGAATTCATACGTTATCGATGCTTATTTTCGATCATTTCCTTGCAAAATCACAAAAATTGAGCACAGAAAGAGGAATAAAAATTGAAATTTTGGATAAATTATCCGTTTTCGATACTTTTTTCTATCACATCCTGTCAAAATCACGATAATTAACAACAGGTAGAGGAAAAAAGTTGAACTTTTGGTGAAATTATCCGCTATCGATGCTTTTTTCGATCATTTCCTGGCAAAATCAGAAAAACTTCTGCCAGAAAGAGGAAAAACGTTGACATTTTTGTTAAATTAATCCATTTTCGATGCTATTTTCTTTTTAAATCTTGTCAAAATCTCGAAAACTAAGTAAAAATAGAGGATAAAGTTAACATCTCGGTGAATATATACGTTATCGATTCTTTTTTTCGATCATTTCCTTGCAAAATCACAAAAATTGAGCCCAGAAAGAGGAAAAAAGTTGAAATATCGGTGAAATTATCCGTTTTCGATACTTTTTTCAATCACATCTCGTCAAAATCTCGATAACTAACAACAGATAGAGGAAAAAAGTTTAATTTTCGGTGAAATTATCCGTTTTAATGTTTATTTCGATCATATCTTGGCAGAATAACAAAAATTAAGTTAAAGTAGTGGAAAATAGCCGAAATTTCGATGAATTTATCCGTTTTCGATGCTTTTTTCACCATATCCTTGAAAATCACGATACCTAAGGCAAAAAAGTGGATAAAAGTTTAAATTTTGCTGAATTTATCCGTTTTCGATGCTTTTTTCACCATATCCTTGAAAATCACGATACCTTAGGCAAAAAAGAGGATAAAAGTTGAAATTTGGGTGAATTTAGCCGTTTTCTATGAGTCTTTCGATCATATTTTGGCAAAATCACAAAAACTAAGGCAAGATTGAGGAAAAAGGTTGAAATTTTGGTGAAATTATACGTTTTCGATGCTTTTGTCGATCATAACTTGACAAAATCATAAAAACTAAGGCCAAATTGAGGATAAATGTTGATATTTTGGTTAAATTATCCGTTTTCGACCCATTTTTCGATCATATTATGTCAAAATCACGAAAACCAAGGCCAGAGAGAAGTAAAAAGGTTAATTTTCGTTGAAGTTATCCGTTTTGAATGCTCTTTCGGTTTATATCCCATCAAAATCACGAAAACTAAGCAAAAATAGAGGAAAAAAGTTAACATCTCCGTGAATTGATACGTTATCGATTCTTTTTTTCGATCATTTCCTTGCAAAATCACATAAAATTGAGCCCAGAAAGAGGAAAAAAGTTGAAATATTGGTGAAATTATCTGTTTTCGAAGCTTTTTTCGATCATATCAAGGCAATACAACAAAAACTAAAGCCGGATAGAGGAAAAAAATTGAAATTTCTGAGAAATTATCAGTTTTCGATTTTTTTTTGATCATATCATGGCAAAGTCACGAAAACTAATGCAAAATAGAGGGAAAAAGTTGAAATATTGGTGAAATTATCCGCTATTGATGCTTTCTACGATCACATCCTTTCAAAATCATAAAAACTAAGGCCAGATAGACGAAAAAAGTTGAATTTTTGGTGTAATTATCCGCTATTGATGCATTTCTCGATCATATCTTGGCTAAATAACAAAAACTTAGTTAAAGTAGTGGAAAATAGATGAAATTTCAGTGAATTGATACGTTATCGATGCTTTTTTCGATCATATCCCAGCAAAATCACAAAAACTAATACAAAATAGAGGAAAAAAGTTGAAATTTCGGTGAATTGATACGTTATCGATGCTTTTTTTCGATCATTTGCTTGCAAAATCACAAAAAATGGGCCCAGAAGAGGAAAAAAGTTTAAATTATGGTGAAATTATCAGTTTTCGATCCTTTTGTCTATCACATCTTGTCAAAATCAGGATAACTAATCACAGGTAAAGGAAAAAAATTAAAGTATCGGTGGAATTATCCGTTTTCGAAGTTTTTTCGTTCATATCCAGGGAATATCACAAGAACTAAAGCTAGATAGAGAAAAAAAAATTGAAATTTCGGAGACATTATCCGTTTTCGATGCTTTTTTCGATCATAGCCAGGCAAAATCACGAAAAATAATGTAAAATAGAGGGAAAAGTTGAAATTTCAGGGTAATATTTCGTTTTCGATGCTTTTCTCGATAATATTATGTCTAAATCACGAAAACTAAGGCCAGATAGTAGAAAGAAGTTTAATTTTTGGTGAAATTATCCGCTTTCGATGCTTTTTTCGATCGTATCTTAGCAAAATCACGATAACTAAGAGCCGATGGAAGAAAAAGGTTAAAATTTCGGTGAAATTTTCCGTTTTCGATTCTTTTTTCGGTTTATATCTTGTCCAAATCACGAAAACTAAGGAAAATTAGAGGAAAAAAGTTGGCATTTTGGTGAAATTATCTGCTATTGATGCTTTCTTCGATGATTTCCTGGGCAAAATCATAAGAACTAAGGCCAGATAATTAATTAAATTTATCCGTTTTCGATGCTATTTTCGCGTTATATCTTGTCAAAATAACGGAAACTAAGAATAAATAGCGGATAAAAAATGACATTTTGGTGAAATTATCCGTTTTCTATGCTCTATTCGATCATATCTTGACAAAATCATAAAAAACTAAGGCCTGATAGACGATAAAAGTTGAAGTTTTGGTGAAATTATCCGTTTTCGAAGCTTTTTTCGTTCATATCACTGCAATACAACAAAAACAAAAGCCATATAGAGGAAAAAATTGAAATTTCGGAGAAATTATCCCTTTTCGATGCTTTTTTCGATCACATCCAGGCAAAATCACGACAACCAAGCCAATATAAAGAAAAACGTTGAAATTTTTGTTAAATTTATCCGTTTTCGTTGCTTTTTTCGGTTTATATCTTGTCAAAATAACGAAAACTAAGAATAAATACAGGATAAAAGTTGACTTTTGGTGAAATTATCCGTTTTCTATGATCTTTTCGATCATATCTTGACAAAATCATAAAACACTAAGGCCTGATAGACGAAAAAAGTTGAAGTTTTGGTGAAATCATCGCTTTCGATGCTTGTTTCGATCATTTCCTGGCAAAATCACGAAAACTAAGGCCAGAAAGAGGAAATACGTTGACATTTTAGTTAAATTTATCCGTTTTCGATTCTTTTTCAGTTTATATCTTGTCAAAATCACGAAAACAAAGGAAAAAAAGAGGAAAAAATTTGACATATCGGTGAATTGATACGTTATCGATGCTTTTTTTCTATCATTTCCTTGCAAAATCCCAAAAATTGAGCCCAGAAAGAGGAAAAAAGTTGAAATATCGGTGAAATTATCAGTTTTCGAAGCTTTTTTCGTTCATGTAACGGCAATACAACAAAAACTAAAGCCGGATAGAGGAAAAAAATTGAAATTTCTGAGAAATTATCTGTTTTGAATGTTTTTTCGATCATATCTTTGCAAAATCACAAGAACTAAGGGAATATAAAGAAAAACGTTGAAATTTTTGTTAAATTTATCCGTTTTCGATGCTTTTTTCGATCATATTTTGGCAAAATAAAAAAACTAAGTTAAAGTAGAGGAAAATAGATGAAATTTCGGTGAAATTATAAGATTCCTATGCTGTTTTCGATCATACTATGTCAAAATCACAAAAACTAAGGCCAGAAAGAGGAAAAACGTTGAAATTTTTGTTAAAATTATCCGTTTTCGATGCTTTTTTCGGTTTATATCTTGTCAAAAGAACGAAAACTAAGAAAAAATAGAGGAAAAAAGTTTACATTTTGGTGAAATTATCCGTTTTCGATACTTTTTTCTATCATATCTTATCAAAATCACGATAACTAATCACAGGTACAGGAAAAAAATTGAAGTATCGGTGGAATTATCCGATTTTGAAGCTTCTTTCGTTCATATCACGGGAATATCAAAAAAACTAAAGCTAGACACAGAAAAAAAAATTGAAATTTCGGAGAAATTATCCGTTTTGATCCTTTTTCGATCCCAGGCAGGATAAATCACGACAACCAAGGCCAGATAAAGAAAAAAGTTGATATTTTGGTGAAATTATCCGTTTTCGATGCTATTTTCGATCATTTCCTGGCAAAATCACAATAACTAAGGCCAGATAGACGAAAAAAGTTGAACTTTTGGTGTAATTATCCGCTTTCAAATGTTTTTTTTGATCATATCTTGGCAAAATCACAAAAACTAAGGCCAGAAAGAGGAAAAACGATGAAATTTTTGTTAAATTTATCCGTTTTCGATGCTTTTTTCGGTTAACATCTAGTCAAAATAACGAAAACTCATCGACCTCAAGTCATTGACCTCGGGTCGTAGACCGTAATACATAACGGAGTTTACCCTCCCGGAGTCAAACTGTTGCATTCGACCTCCCGGAGTCGACCTTTCGGAGTCAACCTCCTTGAAACAACATCCCGGATTCGAACTCAAGGAGTCGACCTCTTGGAGTCGGACTCCTGGAGTCGACCTCCCGGAGCCGACCTCCCATGGCCGACCTCCAGGAGCCGACCTACTTGAGACGACCTCTCGGGGTCGACCTCACGGAGTCAACCTCACGTAGTCGACCTCCCGGAGTGGATCAAAACAAATCGCAGAAATTTAAGGTCTTAACACATATTTTTAAAAGAATTGAGCAAAACTAGTCAAGTTTGCACTCGTTTTAAATAATTTGACGAGATATGCCCAAACTAATTAGAAATATTCAATTATTTATAGCCGTTTACTCAAAAAACGTCAAAAACTCGACAAAAAGGTAAAATTTTATGTTTTTGGCCATATTTTGCTGATAATTGAGCAAAACTAGTCAAGTTTTTACTCATTTTTAATTTTGGTGAAGATTTAGCTAAATTCTCTGAAAATATTACATTTTTATTAGCATTTTACTGATAAAACGCCGAGAACTCGAAACAAAATCACTGAAATTTCCGGTTTTTTACCATATTTTGCTAAATATTGAGCAAGCCTACTCCTGTTTGGACTTGTTTTAAATTATTTGACGAGATATGCCCTAAATCATTAGAAATAATCAGTCTTTCCTAGCCATTAAATCAAAAAGTGTCGATAACTCCAAAAGATGATCGGTGAAATTTCAGGTTTTTTACCATATTTTGCTAAAAATGAAGCAAACTTAGTCATGTTTTGACTGATTTTAAATTTATTGACGAGATATAACTGAATTCTATAGAAATATTTATTTTTTTGTAGCAGTTAACACAAAAAATTTCGAAAACTCGAAAAGAAAATCGGTGAAATTTCAGGTCTTTGGCCATTTTTTGCTAAGAATTGAGCAAAACTAGTCAAGTTTGCACTCATTTTAAAGTTTTTCACGAGATCAAACCAAATACTATCGAAATATTCAAGTTTTCTTAGGAATGAACTCAATAAACGTCGAAAACTCATAAAGTAAATAGGTGAAATTTCAGGTTTTTTCCCATCTTTTGCTATAAATTGGGTGAAACTAGTCATTTTTGGACTCATTTTAAAGTTGTTGACGAAATAACCGAATTCTATAGATATTCATATCACGGGAATAGCACGAAAACTAAAGCTAGATAGAGGGAAAAAATTGAAATTTCGGAGAAATTATCCGTTTTCGATGCTTTTTTCGATCATAGCCAGGCAAAATCACGACAACCAAGGCCAGATAGACGAAAAACGTTGAAATTTCTGTTAAATTTATTCGCTTTTGATGCTTTTTTCTGGTCTTGTCTTGTCAAAATCACGAAAACTAAGTAAAAATAGTGCAAAAAGTTGACGTCTTGGTGAATTCATACGTTATCGATGCTTATTTTCGATCATTTCCTTGCAAAATCACAAAAATTGAGCACAGAAAGAGGAATAAAAATTGAAATTTTGGATAAATTATCCGTTTTCGATACTTTTTTCTATCACATCCTGTCAAAATCACGATAATTAACAACAGGTAGAGGAAAAAAGTTGAACTTTTGGTGAAATTATCCGCTATCGATGCTTTTTTCGATCATTTCCTGGCAAAATCAGAAAAACTTCTGCCAGAAAGAGGAAAAACGTTGACATTTTTGTTAAATTAATCCATTTTCGATGCTATTTTCTTTTTAAATCTTGTCAAAATCTCGAAAACTAAGTAAAAATAGAGGATAAAGTTAACATCTCGGTGAATATATACGTTATCGATTCTTTTTTTCGATCATTTCCTTGCAAAATCACAAAAATTGAGCCCAGAAAGAGGAAAAAAGTTGAAATATCGGTGAAATTATCCGTTTTCGATACTTTTTTCAATCACATCTCGTCAAAATCTCGATAACTAACAACAGATAGAGGAAAAAAGTTTAATTTTCGGTGAAATTATCCGTTTTAATGTTTATTTCGATCATATCTTGGCAGAATAACAAAAATTAAGTTAAAGTAGTGGAAAATAGCCGAAATTTCGATGAATTTATCCGTTTTCGATGCTTTTTTCACCATATCCTTGAAAATCACGATACCTAAGGCAAAAAAGTGGATAAAAGTTTAAATTTTGCTGAATTTATCCGTTTTCGATGCTTTTTTCACCATATCCTTGAAAATCACGATACCTTAGGCAAAAAAGAGGATAAAAGTTGAAATTTGGGTGAATTTAGCCGTTTTCTATGAGTCTTTCGATCATATTTTGGCAAAATCACAAAAACTAAGGCAAGATTGAGGAAAAAGGTTGAAATTTTGGTGAAATTATACGTTTTCGATGCTTTTGTCGATCATAACTTGACAAAATCATAAAAACTAAGGCCAAATTGAGGATAAATGTTGATATTTTGGTTAAATTATCCGTTTTCGACCCATTTTTCGATCATATTATGTCAAAATCACGAAAACCAAGGCCAGAGAGAAGTAAAAAGGTTAATTTTCGTTGAAGTTATCCGTTTTGAATGCTCTTTCGGTTTATATCCCATCAAAATCACGAAAACTAAGCAAAAATAGAGGAAAAAAGTTAACATCTCCGTGAATTGATACGTTATCGATTCTTTTTTTCGATCATTTCCTTGCAAAATCACATAAAATTGAGCCCAGAAAGAGGAAAAAAGTTGAAATATTGGTGAAATTATCTGTTTTCGAAGCTTTTTTCGATCATATCAAGGCAATACAACAAAAACTAAAGCCGGATAGAGGAAAAAAATTGAAATTTCTGAGAAATTATCAGTTTTCGATTTTTTTTTGATCATATCATGGCAAAGTCACGAAAACTAATGCAAAATAGAGGGAAAAAGTTGAAATATTGGTGAAATTATCCGCTATTGATGCTTTCTACGATCACATCCTTTCAAAATCATAAAAACTAAGGCCAGATAGACGAAAAAAGTTGAATTTTTGGTGTAATTATCCGCTATTGATGCATTTCTCGATCATATCTTGGCTAAATAACAAAAACTTAGTTAAAGTAGTGGAAAATAGATGAAATTTCAGTGAATTGATACGTTATCGATGCTTTTTTCGATCATATCCCAGCAAAATCACAAAAACTAATACAAAATAGAGGAAAAAAGTTGAAATTTCGGTGAATTGATACGTTATCGATGCTTTTTTTCGATCATTTGCTTGCAAAATCACAAAAAATGGGCCCAGAAGAGGAAAAAAGTTTAAATTATGGTGAAATTATCAGTTTTCGATCCTTTTGTCTATCACATCTTGTCAAAATCAGGATAACTAATCACAGGTAAAGGAAAAAAATTAAAGTATCGGTGGAATTATCCGTTTTCGAAGTTTTTTCGTTCATATCCAGGGAATATCACAAGAACTAAAGCTAGATAGAGAAAAAAAAATTGAAATTTCGGAGACATTATCCGTTTTCGATGCTTTTTTCGATCATAGCCAGGCAAAATCACGAAAAATAATGTAAAATAGAGGGAAAAGTTGAAATTTCAGGGTAATATTTCGTTTTCGATGCTTTTCTCGATAATATTATGTCTAAATCACGAAAACTAAGGCCAGATAGTAGAAAGAAGTTTAATTTTTGGTGAAATTATCCGCTTTCGATGCTTTTTTCGATCGTATCTTAGCAAAATCACGATAACTAAGAGCCGATGGAAGAAAAAGGTTAAAATTTCGGTGAAATTTTCCGTTTTCGATTCTTTTTTCGGTTTATATCTTGTCCAAATCACGAAAACTAAGGAAAATTAGAGGAAAAAAGTTGGCATTTTGGTGAAATTATCTGCTATTGATGCTTTCCTCGATCATTTCCTGGGCAAAATCATAAGAACTAAGGCCAGATAATTAATTAAATTTATCCGTTTTCGATGCTATTTTCGCGTTATATCTTGTCAAAATAACGGAAACTAAGAATAAATAGCGGATAAAAAATGACATTTTGGTGAAATTATCCGTTTTCTATGCTCTATTCGATCATATCTTGACAAAATCATAAAAAACTAAGGCCTGATAGACGATAAAAGTTGAAGTTTTGGTGAAATTATCCGTTTTCGAAGCTTTTTTCGTTCATATCACTGCAATACAACAAAAACAAAAGCCATATAGAGGAAAAAATTGAAATTTCGGAGAAATTATCCCTTTTCGATGCTTTTTTCGATCACATCCAGGCAAAATCACGACAACCAAGCCAATATAAAGAAAAACGTTGAAATTTTTGTTAAATTTATCCGTTTTCGTTGCTTTTTTCGGTTTATATCTTGTCAAAATAACGAAAACTAAGAATAAATACAGGATAAAAGTTGACTTTTGGTGAAATTATCCGTTTTCTATGATCTTTTCGATCATATCTTGACAAAATCATAAAACACTAAGGCCTGATAGACGAAAAAAGTTGAAGTTTTGGTGAAATCATCGCTTTCGATGCTTGTTTCGATCATTTCCTGGCAAAATCACGAAAACTAAGGCCAGAAAGAGGAAATACGTTGACATTTTAGTTAAATTTATCCGTTTTCGATTCTTTTTCAGTTTATATCTTGTCAAAATCACGAAAACAAAGGAAAAAAAGAGGAAAAAATTTGACATATCGGTGAATTGATACGTTATCGATGCTTTTTTTCTATCATTTCCTTGCAAAATCCCAAAAATTGAGCCCAGAAAGAGGAAAAAAGTTGAAATATCGGTGAAATTATCAGTTTTCGAAGCTTTTTTCGTTCATGTAACGGCAATACAACAAAAACTAAAGCCGGATAGAGGAAAAAAATTGAAATTTCTGAGAAATTATCTGTTTTGAATGTTTTTTCGATCATATCTTTGCAAAATCACAAGAACTAAGGGAATATAAAGAAAAACGTTGAAATTTTTGTTAAATTTATCCGTTTTCGATGCTTTTTTCGATCATATTTTGGCAAAATAAAAAAACTAAGTTAAAGTAGAGGAAAATAGATGAAATTTCGGTGAAATTATAAGATTCCTATGCTGTTTTCGATCATACTATGTCAAAATCACAAAAACTAAGGCCAGAAAGAGGAAAAACGTTGAAATTTTTGTTAAAATTATCCGTTTTCGATGCTTTTTTCGGTTTATATCTTGTCAAAAGAACGAAAACTAAGAAAAAATAGAGGAAAAAAGTTTACATTTTGGTGAAATTATCCGTTTTCGATACTTTTTTCTATCATATCTTATCAAAATCACGATAACTAATCACAGGTACAGGAAAAAAATTGAAGTATCGGTGGAATTATCCGATTTTGAAGCTTCTTTCGTTCATATCACGGGAATATCAAAAAAACTAAAGCTAGACACAGAAAAAAAAATTGAAATTTCGGAGAAATTATCCGTTTTGATCCTTTTTCGATCCCAGGCAGGATAAATCACGACAACCAAGGCCAGATAAAGAAAAAAGTTGATATTTTGGTGAAATTATCCGTTTTCGATGCTATTTTCGATCATTTCCTGGCAAAATCACAATAACTAAGGCCAGATAGACGAAAAAAGTTGAACTTTTGGTGTAATTATCCGCTTTCAAATGTTTTTTTTGATCATATCTTGGCAAAATCACAAAAACTAAGGCCAGAAAGAGGAAAAACGATGAAATTTTTGTTAAATTTATCCGTTTTCGATGCTTTTTTCGGTTAACATCTAGTCAAAATAACGAAAACTCATCGACCTCAAGTCATTGACCTCGGGTCGTAGACCGTAATACATAACGGAGTTTACCCTCCCGGAGTCAAACTGTTGCATTCGACCTCCCGGAGTTGACCTTTCGGAGTCAACCTCCTGGAAACAACATCCCGGATTCGAACTCAAGGAGTCGACCTCTTGGAGTCGGACTCCTGGAGTCGACCTCCCGGAGCCGACCTCCCGTGGCCGACCACCAGGAGCCGATCTACTTGAGACGACCTCTCGGAGTCAACCTCACGGAGTCAACCTCACGTAGGCGACCTCCCGGAGTGGACCTTCAGGTGTCGATCTCCAGGATTCAACCTCCCGGAGTCAAATCCCCTGAGTCAACTTCCCCGAGTCTATTTCCCGGAGTCCTCATCTGGGAGTGTAACTCCCAGAGTTCTCGTCCCGAAGTTGACCACCCAGAGTCGACATCACCGTCAATGACCGAAGGTCGATGACCCGAGCTCAATGACCCAAGGTCGCTGACACTACGTCGATGACCCAAGGTCGATTACCCGAGGTCGATGATCCGAGGTCGATGACCTGAGGTCGATAACCCGAGGTCGATGACCCGAGGTCGATGACCCGAGGTCAATGACCCGAGGTCAATTACCCGAGATCAATGACCCGAGATCAATGACCCCAGGTCGATGATTCGAGGTCGATGACCCGAGGTCAATGACCCTAGGTCGATGACCCTAGGTCAATGACCCGAGGTCGATGATCCGAAGTCAATGACCTTAGGTCGACTCCGTGGGGTGGACTCCGGGAAGTCGACTCCGGGAGGTCGACTCCGGGAGGTCGACTCCGGGAGGTCGACTCCGGGAGGTCGACTCCGGGAGGTAATCTCTGGAGGTCGAGTCCGGGAGGTCGACTCCGGGAGGTCGACTCCGGGAGGTCGACTCCGGGAGGTCGACTCCGGGAGGTCGATTCCGGGAGGTCGACTCCGGGAGGTCGACTCCGGTTGGTCGACTCCGGGAGGTCGACTCCGGGAGGTAATCTCTGGAGGTCGAGTCCTGGAGGTCGACTCCGGGAGATCGACTCTGAGAGGACGACTCTGAGAGGACGACTCCGGGAGGTCGACTCCGGGAGGTCGACTCCGTGAGGTCCACACCGTGAGGTGGACTCCTTGATTTCGACTCCGGGAGGTCGACTCTGTTAGGTCGTCTCCGCGAGGTCAACTCCGGGGGGTCGACTCCGGGAGGTTGACTCCAGGAGGTCGACTCCTTGATTTTGACTCCGGGAGTAGGACTCCTTGATTTCGACTCCGGGAGGTCGACTCCGGGAGTTGGACTCCGGGAGGGTCGACTCCGTGATTAGTTACGATATATGACCCGATGATAATGACTATAGGTCGATGACTCGAGGTCGATGACCCGAGGTCGATGTCCCGAGGTCGATGACCCGAGGTTGATGACCTGAGGTCGATGACCTGAGGTCGATGACCTAAGGTCGATGACCTGAGGTCGAGGTATTATGGGTTGTCAATTCCGTAGGGACTGTTATGAGAAGTCGACTCTGATAGGTCAATTCCGGGTGGTCGACGTTAAAGTTTATGACGATATATAACCAAATTCTTATTAAATATTTAATTTTTCGTAGCCTTTAACTCATAAAACGTCGATGACTCGAAAAAATTTGGTGAAATTGTAGGTTTTTCGCCATATTTTGCTACGAATTGAACAAAACTACTCAAGTGTTACTTAATTATAATTTATTTTTAAATATCTAACCAAATTCTTTAAAAAGCTTCTATTTTTTTAGCAGTGAACCCAAAAAACGTCAAAAAATCAAAACAAATCGCAGAAATTTAAGGTCTTTACACATATTTTGAAAAGAATTGAGCAAAACTAGTCAAGTTTGCACTCGTTTTAAATAATTTGACGAGATATGCCCAAACTAATTAGAAATATTCAATTATTTATAGCCGTTTACTCAAAAAACGTCAAAAACTCGACTAAAAGGTAAAATTTTATGTTTTTGGCCATATTTTGCTGATAATTGAGCAAAACTAGTCACGTTTTTACTCATTTTTAATTTTAGTGAAGATATAGCTAAATTCTCTGAAAATATTACATTTTTATTAGCATTTTACTGATAAAACGCCGAGAACTCGAAACAAAATCACTGAAATTTCCGGTTTTTTACCATATTTTGCTAAATATTGAGCAAGCCTACTCCTGTTTGGACTTGTTTTAAATTATTTGACGAGATATGCCCTAAATCATTAGAAATAATCAGTCTTTCCTAGCCATTAAATCAAAAAGTGTCGATAACTCCAAAAGAAGATCGGTGAAATTTCAGGTTTTTTACCATATTTTGCTAAAAATGAAGCAAACTTAGTCAAGTTTTGACTGATTTTAAATTTATTGACGAGATATAACTGAATTCTATAGAAATATTTATTTTTTTGTAGCAGTTAACACAAAAAATTTCGAAAACTCGAAAAGAAAATCGGTGAAATTTCAGGTCTTTGGCCATTTTTTGCTAAGAATTGAGCAAAACTAGTCAAGTTTGCACTCATTTTAAAGTTTTTCACGAGATCAAACCAAATACTATCGAAATATTCAAGTTTTCTTAGGAATGAACTCAATAAACGTCGAAAACTCATAAAGAAAATAGGTGAAATTTCAGTTTTTTTCCCATCTTTTGCTATAAATTGGGTGAAACTAGTCATTTTTGGACTCATTTTAAAGTTGTTGACGAAATAACCGAATTCTATAGATATTCATATCACGGGAATAGCACGAAAACTAAAGCTAGATAGAGGGAAAAAATTGAAATTTCGGAGAAATTATCCGTTTTCGATGCTTTTTTCGATCATAGCAAGGCAAAATCACGACAACCAAGGCCAGATAGACGAAAAACGTTGAAATTTCTGTTAAATTTATTCGTTTTTGATGCTTTTTTCTGGTCTAGTCTTGTCAAAATCACGAAAACTAAGTAAAAATAGTGGAAAAAAGTTGACGTCTTGGTGAATTCATACGTTATCGATGCTTATTTTCGATCATTTCCTTGCAAAATCACAAAAATTGAGCACAGAAAGAGGAATAAAAATTGAAATTTTGGATAAATTATCCGTTTTCGATACTTTTTTCTATCACATCCTGTCAAAATCACGATAATTAACAACAGGTAGAGGAAAAAAGTTGAACTTTTGGTGAAATTATCCGCTATCGATGCTTTTTTCGATCATTTCCTGGCAAAATCAGAAAAACTTCTGCCAGAAAGAGGAAAAACGTTGACATTTTTGTTAAATTAATCCATTTTCGATGCTATTTTCTTTTTAAATCTTGTCAAAATCTCGAAAACTAAGTAAAAATAGAGGATAAAGTTAACATCTCGGTGAATATATACGTTATCGATTCTTTTTTTCGATCATTTCCTTGCAAAATCACAAAAATTGAGCCCAGAAAGAGGAAAAAAGTTGAAATATCGGTGAAATTATCCGTTTTCGATACTTTTTTCAATCACATCTCGTCAAAATCACGATAACTAACAAACAGATAGAGGAAAAAAGTTTAATTTTCGGTGAAATTATCCGTTTTAATGCTTATTTCGATCATATCTTGGCAGAATAACAAAAATTAAGTTAAAGTAGTGGAAAATAGCCGAAATTTCGGTGAATTTATCCGTTTTCGATGCTTTTTTCGCCATATCCTTGAAAATCACGATACCTAAGGCAAAAAAGAGGATAAAAGTTGAAATTTGGGTGAATTTAGCCGTTTTCTATGAGTCTTTCGATCATATTTTGGCAAAATCACAAAAACTAAGGCCAGATTGAGGAAAAAGGTTGAAATTTTGGTGAAATTATACGTTTTCGATGCTTTTGTCGATCATAACTTGACAAAATCATAAAAACTAAGGCCAAATTGAGGATAAATGTTGATATTTTGGTTAAATTATCCGTTTTCGATCCATTTTTCGATCATATTATGTCAAAATCACGAAAACCAAGGCGGGGAGAGAAGTAAAAAGGTTAATTTTCGTTGAAGTTATCCGTTTTGAATGCTCTTTCGGTTTATATCCCATCAAAATCACGAAAACTAAGCAAAAATAGAGGAAAAAAGTTAACATCTCCGTGAATTGATACGTTATCGATTCTTTTTTTCGATCATTTCCTTGCAAAATCACATAAAATTGAGCCCAGAAAGAGGAAAAAAGATTAAATATTGGTGAAATTATCTGTTTTCGAAGCTTTTTTCGTTCATATCAAGGCAATACAACAAAAACTAAAGCCGGATAGAGGAAAAAAATTGAAATTTCTGAGAAATTATCAGTTTTCGATTTTTTTTTGATCATATCATGGCAAAGTCACGAAAACTAATGCAAAATAGAGGGAAAAAGTTGAAATATTGGTGAAATTATCCGTTTTCGATGCTTTTCTCGATCATATTTAGGACAAAATAAAAAAAATAAGTTAAAGTAGAGGAAAATAGATGAAATTTCGGTGAATTTATCCGTTTTCTATGCTTTTTTCGATTTATATCTTGTCAAAATCACGAAAACTAAGGAAGAATAGAGGAAAAAACTTGACATTTTGGTGAAATTATCCGCTATTGATGCTTTCTACGATCACATCCTGGCAAAATCATAAAAACTAAGGCCAGATAGACGAAAAAAGTTGAATTTTTGGTGTAATTATCCGCTATTGATGCATTTCTCGATCATATCTTGGCTAAATAAAAAAAAAACTTAGTTAAAGTAGTGGAAAATAGATGAAATTTCAGTGAATTGATACGTTATCGATGCTTTTTTCGATCATATCCCAGCAAAATCACAAAAACTAATACAAAATAGAGGAAAAAAGTTGAAATTTCGGTGAATTGATACGTTATCGATGCTTTTTTTCGATCATTTGCTTGCAAAATCACAAAAAATGGGCCCAGAAGAGGAAAAAAGTTGAAATTATGGTGAAATTATCAGTTTTCGATCCTTTTGTCTATCACATCTTGTCAAAATCAGGATAACTAATCACAGGTACAGGAAAAAAATTAAAGTATCGGTGGAATTATCCGTTTTCGAAGCTTTTTTCGTTCATATCACGGGAATATCACAAGAACTAAAGCTAGATAGAGAAAAAAAATTGAAATTTCGGAGACATTATCCGTTTTCGATGCTTTTTTCGATCATAGCCAGGCAAAATCACGAAAAATAATGTAAAATAGAGGGAAAAGTTGAAATTTCAGGGTAATATTTCGTTTTCGATGCTTTTCTCGATAATATTATGTCTAAATCACGAAAACTAAGGCCAGATAGTAGAAAGAAGTTTAATTTTTGATGAAATTATCCGCTTTCGATGCTTTTTTCGATCGTATCTTAGCAAAATCACGATAACTAAGAGCCGATAGAAGAAAAAGGTTAAAATTTCGGTGAAATTTTCCGTTTTCGATTCTTTTTTCGGTTTATATCTTGTCCAAATCACGAAAACTAAGGAAAATTAGAGGAAAAAAGTTGGCATTTTGGTGAAATTATCTGCTATTGATGCTTTCTTCGATCATTTCCTGGGCAAAATCATAAGAACTAAGGCCAGATAATTAATTAAATTTATCCGTTTTCGATGCTATTTTCGCGTTATATCTTGTCAAATTAACGGAAACTAAGAATAAATAGCGGATAAAAAATGACATTTTGGTGAAATTATCCGTTTTCTATGCTCTATTCGATCATATCTTGACAAAATCATAAAAAACTAAGGCCTGATAGACGATAAAAGTTGAAGTTTTGGTGAAATTATCCGTTTTCGAAGCTTTTTTCGTTCATATCACTGCAATACAACAAAAACAAAAGCCATATAGAGGAAAAAATTGAAATTTCGGAGAAATTATCCCTTTTCGATGCTTTTTTCGATCACATCCAGGCAAAATCACGACAACCAAGCCAATATAAAGAAAAACGTTGAAATTTTTGTTAAATTTATCCGTTTTCGTTGCTTTTTTCGGTTTATATCTTGTCAAAATAACGAAAACTAAGAATAAATAGAGGATAAAAGTTGACATTTTGGTGAAATTATCCGTTTTCTATGATCTTTTCGATCATATCTTGACAAAATCATAAAACACTAAGGCCTGATAGACGAAAAAAGTTGAAGTTTTGGTGAAATCATCGCTTTCGATGCTTGTTTCGATCATTTCCTGGCAAAATCACGAAAACTAAGGCCAGAAAGAGGAAATACGTTGACATTTTAGTTAAATTTATCCGTTTTCGATTCTTTTTCAGTTTATATCTTGTCAAAATCACGAAAACAAAGGAAAAAAAGAGGAAAAAATTTGACATATCGGTGAATTGATACGTTATCGATGCTTTTTTTCTATCATTTCCTTGCAAAATCCCAAAAATTGAGCCCAGAAAGAGGAAAAAAGTTGAAATATCGGTGAAATTATCAGTTTTCGAAGCTTTTTTCGCTCATATAACGGCAATACAACAAAAACTAAAGCCGGATAGAGGAAAAAAATTGAAATTTCTGAGAAATTATCTGTTTTGAATGTTTTTTCGATCATATCTTTGCAAAATCACAAGAACTAAGGGAATATAAAGAAAAACGTTGAAATTTTTGTTAAATTTATCCGTTTTCGATGCTTTTTTCGATCATATTTTGGCAAAATAAAAAAACTAAGTTAAAGTAGAGGAAAATAGATGAAATTTCGGTGAAATTATAAGATTCCTATGCTGTTTTCGATCATACTATGTCAAAATCACAAAAACTAAGGCCAGAAAGAGGAAAAACGTTGAAATTTTTGTTAAAATTATCCGTTTTCGATGCTTTTTTCGGTTTATATCTTGTCAAAAGAACGAAAACTAAGAAAAAATAGAGGAAAAAAGTTTACATTTTGGTGAAATTATCCGTTTTCGATACTTTTTTCTATCATATCTTATCAAAATCACGATAACTAATCACAGGTACAGGAAAAAAATTGAAGTATCGGTGGAATTATCCGATTTTGAAGCTTCTTTCGTTCATATCACGGGAATATCAAAAAAACTAAAGCTAGACACAGAAAAAAAATTGAAATTTCGGAGAAATTATCCGTTTTGATCCTTTTTCGATCCCAGGCAGGATAAATCACGACAACCAAGGCCAGATAAAGAAAAAAGTTGATATTTTGGTGAAATTATCCGTTTTCGATGCTATTTTCGATCATTTCCTGGCAAAATCACAATAACTAAGGCCAGATAAACGAAAAAAGTTGAACTTTTGGTGTAATTATCCGCTTTCAAATGTTTTTTTTGATCATATCTTGGCAAAATCACAAAAACTAAGGCCAGAAAGAGGAAAAACGATGAAATTTTTGTTAAATTTATCCGTTTTCGATGCTTTTTTCGGTTAACATCTAGTCAAAATAACGAAAACTCATCGACCTCAAGTCATTGACCTCGGGTCGTAGACCGTAATACATAACGGAGTTTACCCTCCCGGAGTCAAACTGTTGCATTCGACCTCCCGGAGTTGACCTTTCGGAGTCAACCTCCTGGAAACAACATCCCGGATTCGAACTCAAGGAGTCGACCTCTTGGAGTCGGACTCCTGGAGTCGACCTCCCGGAGCCGACCTCCCGTGGCCGACCACCAGGAGCCGATCTACTTGAGACGACCTCTCGGAGTCAACCTCACGGAGTCAACCTCACGTAGGCGACCTCCCGGAGTGGACCATCAGGTGTCGATCTCCAGGATTCAACCTCCCGGAGTCAAATCCCCTGAGTCAACTTCCCCGAGTCTATTTCCCGGAGTCCTCATCTGGGAGTGTAACTCCCAGAGTTCTCGTCCCGAAGTTGACCACCCAGAGTCGACATCACCGTCAATGACCGAAGGTCGATGACCCGAGCTCAATGACCCAAGGTCGCTGACACTACGTCGATGACCCAAGGTCGATGACCCGAGGTCGATGATCCGAGGTCGATGACCTGAGGTCGATAACCCGAGGTCGATGACCCGAGGTCGATGACCCGAGGTTGATGACCTGAGGTCGATGACCTGAGGTCGATGACCTAAGGTCGATGACCTGAGGTCGAGGTATTATGGGTTGTCAATTCCGTAGGGACTGTTATGAGAAGTCGACTCTGATAGGTCAATTCCGGGTGGTCGACGTTAAAGTTTATGACGAGATATAACCAAATTCTTATTAAATATTTAATTTTTCGTAGCCTTTAACTCATAAAACGTCGATGACTCGAAAAAATTTGGTGAAATTGTAGGTTTTTCGCCATATTTTGCTACGAATTGAACAAAACTACTCAAGTGTTACTTAATTATAATTTATTTTTAAATATCTAACCAAATTCTTTAAAAAGCTTCTATTTTTTTAGCAGTGAACCCAAAAAACGTCAAAAAATCAAAACAAATCGCAGAAATTTAAGGTCTTTACACATATTTTGAAAAGAATTGAGCAAAACTAGTCAAGTTTGCACTCGTTTTAAATAATTTGACGAGATATGCCCAAACTAATTAGAAATATTCAATTATTTATAGCCGTTTACTCAAAAAACGTCAAAAACTCGACAAAAAGGTAAAATTTTATGTTTTTGGCCATATTTTGCTGATAATTGAGCAAAACTAGTCACGTTTTTACTCATTTTTAATTTTAGTGAAGATATAGCTAAATTCTCTGAAAATATTACAGTTTTATTAGCATTTTACTGATAAAACGCCGAGAACTCGAAACAAAATCACTGAAATTTCCGGTTTTTTATCATATTTTGCTAAATATTGAGCATGCCTACTCCTGTTTGGACTTGTTTTAAATTATTTGACGAGATATGCCCTAAATCATTAGAAATAATCAGTCTTTCCTAGCCATTAAATCAAAAAGTGTCGATAACTCCAAAAGAAGATCGGTGAAATTTCAGGTTTTTTACCATATTTTGCTAAAAATGAAGCAAACTTAGTCAAGTTTTGACTGATTTTAAATTTATTGACGAGATATAACTGAATTCTATAGAAATATTTATTTTTTTGTAGCAGTTAACACAAAAAATTTCGAAAACTCGAAAAGAAAATCGGTGAAATTTCAGGTCTTTGGCCATTTTTTGCTAAGAATTGAGCAAAACTAGTCAAGTTTGCACTCATTTTAAAGTTTTTCACGAGATCAAACCAAATACTATCGAAATATTCAAGTTTTCTTAGGAATGAACTCAATAAACGTCGAAAACTCATAAAGAAAATAGGTGAAATTTCAGTTTTTTTCCCATCTTTTGCTATAAATTGGGTGAAACTAGTCATTTTTGGACTCATTTTAAAGTTGTTGACGAAATAACCGAATTCTATAGATATTCATATCACGGGAATAGCACGAAAACTAAAGCTAGATAGAGGGAAAAAATTGAAATTTCGGAGAAATTATCCGTTTTCGATGCTTTTTTCGATCATAGCAAGGCAAAATCACGACAACCAAGGCCAGATAGACGAAAAACGTTGAAATTTCTGTTAAATTTATTCGTTTTTGATGCTTTTTTCTGGTCTAGTCTTGTCAAAATCACGAAAACTAAGTAAAAATAGTGGAAAAAAGTTGACGTCTTGGTGAATTCATACGTTATCGATGCTTATTTTCGATCATTTCCTTGCAAAATCACAAAAATTGAGCACAGAAAGAGGAATAAAAATTGAAATTTTGGATAAATTATCCGTTTTCGATACTTTTTTCTATCACATCCTGTCAAAATCACGATAATTAACAACAGGTAGAGGAAAAAAGTTGAACTTTTGGTGAAATTATCCGCTATCGATGCTTTTTTCGATCATTTCCTGGCAAAATCAGAAAAACTTCTGCCAGAAAGAGGAAAAACGTTGACATTTTTGTTAAATTAATCCATTTTCGATGCTATTTTCTTTTTAAATCTTGTCAAAATCTCGAAAACTAAGTAAAAATAGAGGATAAAGTTAACATCTCGGTGAATATATACGTTATCGATTCTTTTTTTCGATCATTTCCTTGCAAAATCACAAAAATTGAGCCCAGAAAGAGGAAAAAAGTTGAAATATCGGTGAAATTATCCGTTTTCGATACTTTTTTCAATCACATCTTGTCAAAATCACGATAACTAACAACAGATAGAGGAAAAAAGTTTAATTTTCGGTGAAATTATCCGTTTTAATGCTTATTTCGATCATATCTTGGCAGAATAACAAAAATTAAGTTAAAGTAGTGGAAAATAGCCGAAATTTCGGTGAATTAATCCGTTTTCGATGCTATTTTTACCATATCCTTGAAAATCACGATACCTTAGGCAAAAAAGAGGATAAAAGTTGAAATTTGGGTGAATTTAGCCGTTTTCTATGAGTCTTTCGATCATATTTTGGCAAAATCACAAAAACTAAGGCCAGATTGAGGAAAAAGGTTGAAATTTTGGTGAAATTATACGTTTTCGATGCTTTTGTCGATCATAACTTGACAAAATCATAAAAACTAAGGCCAAATTGAGGATAAATGTTGATATTTTGGTTAAATTATCCGTTTTCGATCCATTTTTCGATCATATTATGTCAAAATCACGAAAACCAAGGCGGGGAGAGAAGTAAAAAGGTTAATTTTCGTTGAAGTTATCCGTTTTGAATGCTCTTTCGGTTTATATCCCATCAAAATCACGAAAACTAAGCAAAAATAGAGGAAAAAAGTTAACATCTCCGTGAATTGATACGTTATCGATTCTTTTTTTCGATCATTTCCTTGCAAAATCACATAAAATTGAGCCCAGAAAGAGGAAAAAAGATTAAATATTGGTGAAATTATCTGTTTTCGAAGCTTTTTTCGTTCATATCAAGGCAATACAACAAAAACTAAAGCCGGATAGAGGAAAAAACTTGAAATTTCTGAGAAATTATCAGTTTTCGATTTTTTTTTGATCATATCATGGCAAAGTCACGAAAACTAATGCAAAATAGAGGGAAAAAGTTGAAATATTGGTGAAATTATCCGTTTTCGATGCTTTTCTCGATCATATTTAGGACAAAATAAAAAAAATAAGTTAAAGTAGAGGAAAATAGATGAAATTTCGGTGAATTTATCCGTTTTCTATGCTTTTTTCGATTTATATCTTGTCAAAATCACGAAAACTAAGGAAGAATAGAGGAAAAAACTTGACATTTTGGTGAAATTATCCGCTATTGATGCTTTCTACGATCACATCCTGGCAAAATCATAAAAACTAAGGCCAGATAGACGAAAAAAGTTGAATTTTTGGTGTAATTATCCGCTATTGATGCATTTCTCGATCATATCTTGGCTAAATAAAAAAAAAACTTAGTTAAAGTAGTGGAAAATAGATGAAATTTCAGTGAATTGATACGTTATCGATGCTTTTTTCGATCATATCCCAGCAAAATCACAAAAACTAATACAAAATAGAGGAAAAAAGTTGAAATTTCGGTGAATTGATACGTTATCGATGCTTTTTTTCGATCATTTGCTTGCAAAATCACAAAAAATGGGCCCAGAAGAGGAAAAAAGTTGAAATTATGGTGAAATTATCAGTTTTCGATCCTTTTGTCTATCACATCTTGTCAAAATCAGGATAACTAATCACAGGTACAGGAAAAAAATTAAAGTATCGGTGGAATTATCCGTTTTCGAAGCTTTTTTCGTTCATATCACGGGAATATCACAAGAACTAAAGCTAGATAGAGAAAAAAAATTGAAATTTCGGAGACATTATCCGTTTTCGATGCTTTTTTCGATCATAGCCAGGCAAAATCACGAAAAATAATGTAAAATAGAGGGAAAAGTTGAAATTTCAGGGTAATATTTCGTTTTCGATGCTTTTCTCGATAATATTATGTCTAAATCACGAAAACTAAGGCCAGATAGTAGAAAGAAGTTTAATTTTTGATGAAATTATCCGCTTTCGATGCTTTTTTCGATCGTATCTTAGCAAAATCACGATAACTAAGAGCCGATAGAAGAAAAAGGTTAAAATTTCGGTGAAATTTTCCGTTTTCGATTCTTTTTTCGGTTTATATCTTGTCCAAATCACGAAAACTAAGGAAAATTAGAGGAAAAAAGTTGGCATTTTGGTGAAATTATCTGCTATTGATGCTTTCTTCGATCATTTCCTGGGCAAAATCATAAGAACTAAGGCCAGATAATTAATTAAATTTATCCGTTTTCGATGCTATTTTCGCGTTATATCTTGTCAAATTAACGGAAACTAAGAATAAATAGCGGATAAAAAATGACATTTTGGTGAAATTATCCGTTTTCTATGCTCTATTCGATCATATCTTGACAAAATCATAAAAAACTAAGGCCTGATAGACGATAAAAGTTGAAGTTTTGGTGAAATTATCCGTTTTCGAAGCTTTTTTCGTTCATATCACTGCAATACAACAAAAACAAAAGCCATATAGAGGAAAAAATTGAAATTTCGGAGAAATTATCCCTTTTCGATGCTTTTTTCGATCACATCCAGGCAAAATCACGACAACCAAGCCAATATAAAGAAAAACGTTGAAATTTTTGTTAAATTTATCCGTTTTCGTTGCTTTTTTCGGTTTATATCTTGTCAAAATAACGAAAACTAAGAATAAATAGAGGATAAAAGTTGACATTTTGGTGAAATTATCCGTTTTCTATGATCTTTTCGATCATATCTTGACAAAATCATAAAACACTAAGGCCTGATAGACGAAAAAAGTTGAAGTTTTGGTGAAATCATCGCTTTCGATGCTTGTTTCGATCATTTCCTGGCAAAATCACGAAAACTAAGGCCAGAAAGAGGAAATACGTTGACATTTTAGTTAAATTTATCCGTTTTCGATTCTTTTTCAGTTTATATCTTGTCAAAATCACGAAAACAAAGGAAAAAAAGAGGAAAAAATTTGACATATCGGTGAATTGATACGTTATCGATGCTTTTTTTCTATCATTTCCTTGCAAAATCACAAAAATTGAGCCCAGAAAGAGGAAAAAAGTTGAAATATCGGTGAAATTATCAGTTTTCGAAGCTTTTTTCGTTCATATAACGGCAATACAACAAAAACTAAAGCCGGATAGAGGAAAAAAATTGAAATTTCTGAGAAATTATCTGTTTTGAATGTTTTTTCGATCATATCTTTGCAAAATCACAAGAACTAAGGGAATATAAAGAAAAACGTTGAACTTTTTGTTAAATTTATCCGTTCTCGATGCTTTTTTCGATTATATTTTGGCAAAATAAAAAAAATAAGTTAAAGTAGAGGAAAACAGATGAAATTTCGGTGAAATTATAAGATTCCTATGCTGTTTTCGATCATACTATGTCAAAATCACGAAAACTAAGGCCAGATAGAGGAAAAAAGTTTAATTTTCGGTGAAATTATCAGTTTTGAATGGTTTTTCGATCATATCTTGGCAAAATCACAAAAACTAAGGCCAGAAAGAGGAAAAACGTTGAAATTTTTGTTAAAATTATCCGTTTTCGATGCTTTTTTCGGTTTATATCTTGTCAAAATAACAAAAACTAAGAAAAAATAGAGGAAAAAAGTTTACATTTTGGTGAAATTATCCGTTTTCGATACTTTTTTCTATCATATCTTGTCAAAATCACGATAACTAATCACAGGTACAGGAAAAAAATTGAAGTATCGGTGGAATTATCCGATTTTGAAGCTTCTTTCGTTCATATCACGGGAATATCAAAAAAACTAAAGCTAGACACAGAAAAAAAATTGAAATTTCGGAGAAATTATCCGTTTTGATCCTTTTCCGATCCCAGCCAGGATAAATCACGACAACCAAGGCCAGATAATGAAAAGAGTTGATATTTTGGTGAAATTATCCGTTTTCGATGCTTTTTTCGATCATTTCTTGGCAAACTCACAAAAAACAAGGCCAGAAAAAGAAGTAAGTTGATATTTCGGTGAATTTATAAGTTATCAATGCCTTTTTTGATCACATCCTGGCAAAATCACGAACACTAAGGCAATATAGAGGAAATCACTTAAAATATCGGTGAAATTATCCATTTCTGATGCTTTTTTCGATCGTATCTTAGCAGAATCACAGTAAATAAGAGCCGATGGAAGAATTAAGTTTGAATTTTGGTGAAATTATCCGCTATTGATGCTTTTTCGATCCCAGCCAGGATAAATCACGACAACCAAGGCCAGATAAAGAAAAAAGTTGATATTTTGGTGAAATTATCCGTTTTCGATGCTATTTTCGATCATTTCCTGGCAAAATCACAATAACTAAGGCCAGATAGACGAAAAAAGTTGAACTTTTGGTGTAATTATCCGCTTTCAAATGTTTTTTTTTGATCATATCTTGGCAAAATCACAAAAACTAAGGCCAGAAAGAGGAAAAACGATGAAATTTTTGTTAAATTTATCCGTTTTCGATGCTTTTTTCGGTTAATATCTAGTCAAAATAACGAAAACTCATCGACCTCAAGTCATTGACCTCTGATCGTAGACCGTAATACATAACGGAGTTTACCCTCCCGGAGTCAAACTGTTGCATTCGACCTCCCGGAGCCGACCTCCCGTGGCCGACCTCCCGTGGCCGACCACCAGGAGCCAATCTACTTGAGACGACCTCTCGGAGTCAACCTCACGGAGTCAACCTCACGTAGTCGACCTCCCGGAGTGGACCTTCAGGTGTCGATCTCCAGGATTCAACCTCCCGGAGTCAAATCCCCTGAGTCAACTTCCCCGAGTCTATTTCCCGGAGTCCTCATCTGGGAGTGTAACTCCCAGAGTTCTCGTCCCGAAGTTGACCACCCAGAGTCGACATCACCGTCAATGACCGAAGGTCGATGACCCGAGCTCAATGACCCAAGGTAGCTGACACTACGTCGATGACTCAAGGTCGATGACCCGAGGTCGATGACCCGAGGTCGATGACCCGAGGTCGATGACCTGAGGTCGATAACCCGAAGTCGATGACCCGAGGTCGATGACCCGAGGTCAATTACCCGAGGTCAATGACCCGAGGTCAATGACCCTAGGTCGATGATTCGAGGTCGATGACCCGAGGTCAATGACCCTAGGTCGATGACCCTAGGTCAATGACCCTAGGTCGATGACCCTAGGTCGATGACCCGAGGTCGATGACCCGAGGTCGATGACCCGAAGTCAATGACCTTAGGTCAACTCCGTGAGGTGGACTCTGGGAGGTGGACTCCGGGAGATGGACTCCGGGAGGTGGACTCCGGGAGGTCGACTCCGGGAGGTCGACTCCGGGAGGTCGACTCCGGGAGGTGGACTCCGGGATGTCGACTCCGGGAGGTCGACTCCGGGAGGTCGACTCCGGGAGGTCGACTCCGGAAGGTCGACTCCGGGAGGTCGACTCCAGGAGGTCGACTCCGGGAAGTAATCTCTGGAGGTCGAGTCCTGGAGGTCGACTCCGGGAGATCGACTCTGAGAGGACGACTCTGAGAGGACGACTCCGGGAGGTCGACTCCGGGAGGATGACTCCGGGAGGTTGACTCCGGGAGGTTAGTCCAGGAGGTGGATTCCTTGATTTTGACTCCGGGAGGTCGACTCCGATAGGTCCACACCGTGAGGTGGACTCCTTGATTTCGACTCCGGGAGGTCGACTCCGTTAGGTCGTCTCCGCGAGGTCAACTCCGGGGGGTTGACTCCGGGAGGTCGACTCCAGGAGGTCGACTCCTTGATTTTGACTCCGGGAGTTGGACTCCTTGATTTCGACTCCGGGAGGTCGACTCCGGGAGTTGGACTCCGGGAGGGTCGACTCCGTGATTAGTTACGATATATGACCCGATGTCAATGACTCTAGGTCGATGACTCGAGGTCGATGACCCGAGGTCGATGTCCCGAGGTCAATGACCCGAGATCGATGACCTGAGGTCGCTGACCTGAGGTCGAGGTATTATGGGTTGTCAATTCCGTAGGGACTGTTATGAGAAGTCGACTCTGATAGGTCAATTCCGGGTGGTCGACGTTGAAGTTTATGACGAGATATAACCAAATTCTTATTAAATATTTAATTTTTCGTAGCCTTTAACTCATAAAACGTCGATGACTCGAAAAAATTTGGTGAAATTGTAGGTTTTTCGCCATATTTTGCTACGAATTGAACAAAACTACTCAAGTGTTAGTTAATTATAATTTATTTTTAAATATCTAACCAAATTCATTAAAAAGCTTCTATTTTTTTAGCAGTGAACCCAAAAAACGTCAAAAAATCAAAACAAATCGCAGAAATTTAAGGTCTTTACACATATTTTGAAAAGAATTGAGCAAAACTAGTCAAGTTTGCACTCGTTTTAAATAATTTGACGAGATATGCCCAAACTAATTAGATATATTCAATTATTTATAGCCGTTTACTCAAAAAACGTCAAAAACTCGAAAAAAAGGTAAAATTTTATGTTTTTGGCCATATTTTGCTGATAATTGTGCAAAACTAGTCAAGTTTTTACTCATTTTTAATTTTGGTGAAGATTTAGCTAAATTCTCTGAAAATATTACATTTTTATTAGCATTTTACTGATAAAACGCCGAGAACTCGAAACAAAATCACTGAAATTTCCGGTTTTTTACCATATTTTGCTAAATATTGAGCAAGCCTACTCCTGTTTGGACTTGTTTTAAATTATTTGACGAGATATGCCCTAAATCATTAGAAAAAATCAGTCTTTCCTAGCCATTAAATCAAAAAGTGTCGATAACTCCAAAAGAAGATCGGTGAAATTTCAGGTTTTTTACCATATTATGCTAAAAATGAAGCAAACTTAGTCAAGTTTTGACTGATTTTAAATTTATTGACGAGATATAACTGAATTCTATAGAAATATTTATTTTTTTGTAGCAGTTAACACAAAAAATTTCGAAAACTCGAAAAGAAAATCGGTGAAATTTCAGGTCTTTGGCCATTTTTTGCTAAGAAGTGAGCAAAACTAGTCAAGTTTGCACTCATTTTAAAGTTTTTCACGAGATCAAACCAAATACTATCGAAATATTCAAGTTTTCTTAGGAATGAACTCAATAAACGTCGAAAACTCATAAAGAAAATAGGTGAAATTTCAGGTTTTTTCCCATATTTTGCTATAAATAGGGTGAAACTAGTCATTTTTGGACTCATTTTAAAGTTGTTGACGAAATAACCGAATTCTATAGATATTCATATCACGGGAATAGCACGAAAACTAAAGCTAGATAGAGGGAAAAAATTGAAATTTCGGAGAAATTATCCGTTTTCGATGCTTTTTTCGATCATAGCCAGGCAAAATCACGACAACCAAGGCCAGATAGACGAAAAACGTTGAAATTTCTGTTAAATTTATTCGTTTTTGATGCTTTTTTCTGGTCTTGTCTTGTCAAAATCACGAAAACTAAGTAAAAATAGTGGAAAAAAGTTGACGTCTTGGTGAATTCATACGTTATCGATGCTTATTTTCGATCATTTCCTTGCAAAATCACAAAAATTGAGCACAGAAAGAGGAATAAAAATTGAAATTTTGGATAAATTACCCTTTTTCGATACTTTTTTCTATCACATCCTGTCAAAATCGCGATAATTAACAACAGGTAGAGGAAAAAAGTTGAACTTTTGGTGAAGTTATCCGCTATCGATGCTTTTTTCGATCATTTCCTGGCAAAATCAGAAAAACTTCTGCCAGAAAGAGGAAAAACGTTGACATTTTTGTTAAATTAATCCATTTTCGATGCTATTTTCTTTTTAAATCTTGTCAAAATCTCGAAAACTAAGTAAAAATAGAGGAAAAAGTTAACATCTCGGTGAATATATACGTTATCGATTCTTTTTTTCGATCATTTTCTTGCAAAATCACAAACATTGAGCCCAGAAAGAGGAAAAAAGTTGAAATATCGGTGAAATTATCCGTTTTCGATACTTTTTTCTATCACATCTTGTCAAAATCACGATTACTAACAACAGATAGAGGAAAAAAGTTTAATTTTCGGTGAAATTATCCGTTTTAATGCTTATTTCGATCATATCTTGGCAGAATAACAAAAATTAAGTTAAAGTAGTGGAAAATAGCCGAAATTTCGGTGAATTTATCCGTTTTCGATGCTTTTTTCACCATATCCTTGAAAATCACGATACCTAAGGCAAAAAAGAGGATAAAAGTTGAAATTTGGGTGAATTTAGCCGTTTTCTATGAGTCTTTCGATCATATTTTGGCAAAATCAAAAAAAACTAAGGCAAGATAGAGGAAAAAGGTTGAAATTTTGGTGAAATTATACGTTTTCGATGCTTTTGTCGATCATAACTTGGAAAAATCATAAAAACTAAGGCCAAATTGAGGATAAATGTTGATATTTTGGTTAAATTATCCGTTTTCGATCCATTTTTCGATCATATTATGTCAAAATCACGAAAACCAAGGCCAGAGAGAAGTAAAAAGGTTAATTTTCGTTGAAGTTATCCGTTTTGAATGCTCTTTCGGTTTATATCCCATCAAAATCACGAAAACTAAGCAAAAATAGAGGAAAAAAGTTAACATCTCCGTGAATTGATACGTTATCGATTCTTTTTTCGATCATTTCCTTGCAAAATCACATAAAATTGAGCCCAGAAAGAGGAAAAAAGTTGAAATATTGGTGAAATTATCTGTTTTCGAAGCTTTTTTCGTTCATATCAAGGCAATACAACAAAAACTAAAGCCGGATAGAGGAAAAAAATTGAAATTTCTGAGAAATTATCAGTTTTCGATTTTTTTTTTGATCATATCATGGCAATGTCACGAAAACTAATGCAAAATAGATGGAAAAAGTTGAAATATTGGTGAAATTATCCGTTTTCGATGCTTTTCTCGATCATATTTTGGACAAAATAAAAAAAATAAGTTAAAGTAGAGGAAAATAGATGAAATTTCGGTGAATTTATCCGTTTTCTATGCTTTTTTCGATTTATATCTTGTCAAAATCACGAAAACTAAGGAAGAATAGAGGAAAAAACTTGACATTTTGGTGAAATTATCCGCTATTGATGCTTTCTACGATCACATCCTGGCAAAATCATAAAAACTAAGGCCAGATAGACGAAAAAAGTTGAATTTTTGGTGTAATTATCCGCTATTGATGCATTTCTCGATCATATCTTGACTAAATAACAAAAACTTAGTTAAAGTAGTGGAAAATAGATGAAATTTCAGTGAATTGATACGTTATCGATGCTTTTTTCGATCATATCCCAGCAAAATCACAAAAACTAATACAAAATAGAGGAAAAAAGTTGAAATTTCGGTGAATTGATACGTTATCGATGCTTTTTTTCGATCATTTGCTTGCAAAATCACAAAAAATGGGCCCAGAAGAGGAAAAAAGTTGATATTATGGTGAAATTATCAGTTTTCGATCCTTTTGTCTATCACATCTTGTCAAAATCAGGGTAACTAATCACAGGAACAGGAAAAAAATTAAAGTATCGGTGGAATTATCCGTTTTCGAAGCTTTTTTCGTTCATATCACGGGAATATCACAAGAACTAAAGCTAGATAGAGAAAAAAATTGAAATTTCGGAGACATTATCCGTTTTCGATGCTTTTTTCGATCATAGCCAGGCAAAATCACGAAAAATAATGTAAAATAGAGGGAAAAGTTGAAATTTCAGTGTAATATTTCGTTTTCGATGCTTTACTCGATAATATTATGTCTAAATCACGAAAACTAAGGCCAGATAGTAGAAAGAAGTTTAATTTTTGGTGAAATTATCCGCTTTCGATGCTTTTTTCGATCGTATCTTAGCAAAATCACGATAACTAAGAGCCGATGGAAGAAAAAGGTTAAAATTTCGGTGAAATTTTCCGTTTTCGATTCTTTTTTCGGTTTATATCTTGTCCAAATCACGAAAACTAAGGAAAATTAGAGGAAAAAAGTTGGCATTTTGGTGAAATTATCTGCTATTGATGCTTTCTTCCATCATTTCCTGGGCAAAATCATAAGAACTAAGGCCAGATAATTAATTAAATTTATCCGTTTTCGATGCTATTTTCGCGTTATATCTTGTCAAAATAACGGAAACTAAGAATAAATAGCGGATAAAAAAGGACATTTTGGTGAAATTATCCGTTTTCTATGCTCTTTTCGATCATATCTTGACAAAATCATAAAAAACTAAGGCCTGATAGACGATAAAAGTTGAAGTTTTGGTGAAATTATCCGTTTTCGAAGCTTTTTTCGTTCATATCACTGCAATACAACAAAAACAAAAGCCATGTAGAGGAAAAAATTGAAATTTCGGAGAAATTATCCCTTTTCGATGCTTTTTTCGATCACATCCAGGCAAAATCACGACAACCAAGCCAATATAAAGAAAAACGTTGAAATTTTTGTTAAATTTATCCGTTTTCGTTGCTTTTTTCGGTTTATATCTTGTCAAAATAACGAAAACTAAGAATAAATAGAGGATAAAAGTTGACATTTTGGTGAAATTATCCGTTTTCTATGATCTTTTCGATCATATCTTGACAAAATCATAAAACACTAAGGCCTGATAGACGAAAAAAGTTGAAGTTTTGGTGAAATCATCCACTTTCGATGCTTGTTTCGATCATTTCCTGGCAAAATCACGAAAACTAAGGCCAGAAAGAGGAAATACGTTGACATTTTAGTTAAATTTATCCGTTTTCGATTCTTTTTCAGTTTATATCTTGTCAAAATCACGAAAACAAAGGAAAAAAAGAGGAAAAAATTTGACATATCGGTGAATTGATACGTGATCGATACTTTTTTTCTATCATTTCCTTGCAAAATCACAAAAATTGAGCCCAGAAAGAGGAAAAAAGTTGAAATATCGGTGAAATTATCAGTTTTCGAAGCTTTTTTCGTTCATATAACGGCAATACAACAAAAACTAAAGCCGGATAGAGGAAAAAAATTGAAATTTCTGAGAAATTATCTGTTTTGAATGTTTTTTCGATCATATCTTTGCAAAATCACAAGAACTAAGGGAATATAAAGAAAAACGTTGAAATTTTTGTTAAATTTATCCGTTTTCGATGCTTTTTTCGATCATAATTTGGCAAAATAAAAAAACTAAGTTAAAGTAGAGGAAAACAGATGAAATTTCGGTGAAATTATAAGATTCCTATGCTGTTTTCGATCATACTATGTCAAAATCACGAAAACTAAGGCCAGATAGAGGAAAAAAGTTTAATTTTCGGTGAAATTATCAGTTTTGAATGGTTTTTCGATCATATCTTGGCAAAATCACATAAACTAAGGCCAGAAAGAGGAATAACGTTGAAATTTTTGTTAAAATTATCCGTTTTCGATGCTTCTTTCGGTTTATATCTTGTCAAAATAACGAAAACTAAGAAAAAATAGAGGAAAAAAGTTTACATTTTGGTGAAATTATCCGTTTTCGATACTTTTTTCTATCATTTGCTTGCAAAATCACAAAAAATGGGCCCAGAAGAGGAAAAAAATTGAAATTATGGTGAAATTATCAGTTTTCGATCCTTTTGTCTATCACATCTTGTCAAAATCAGGATAACTAATCACAGGTACAGGAAAAAAATTAAAGTATCGGTGGAATTATCCGTTTTCGAAGCTTTTTTCGTTCATATCACGGGAATATCAAAAAAACTAAAGCTAGACACAGAAAAAAAATTGAAATTTGGGAGAAAATATCCGTTTTGATCCTTTTTCGATCCCAGCCAGGATAAATCACGACAACCAAGGCCAGATAAAGAAAAAAGTCGATATTTTGGTGAAATTATCCGTTTTCGATGCTTTTTTCGATCATTTCTTGGCAAACTCACAAAAAACAAGGCCAGAAAATGAAGAAAGTTGATATTTCGGTGAATTAATAAGTTATCAATGCCTTTTTTGATCACATCCTGGCAAAATCACGAACACTAAGGCAATATAGAGGAAATCACTTAAAATATCGGTGAAATTATCCATTTCTGATGCTTTTTTCGATCGTATCTTAGCAGAATCACAATAAATAAGAGCCGATGGAAGAATTAAGTTTAAATTTTGGTGAAATTATCCGCTATTGATGCTTTTTCGATCCCAGCCAGGATAAATCACGACAACCAAGGCCAGATAAAGAAAAAAGTTGATATTTTGGTGAAATTATCCGTTTTCGATGCTATTTTCGATCATTTCCTGGCAAAATCACAATAACTAAGGCCAGATAGACGAAAAAAGTTGAACTTTTGGTGTAATTATCCGCTTTCAAATGTTTTTTTTGATCATATCTTGGCAAAATCACAAAAACTAAGGCCAGAAAGAGGAAAAACGATGAAATTTTTGTTAAATTTATCCGTTTTCGATGCTTTTTTCGGTTAATATCTAGTCAAAATAACGAAAACTCATCGACCTCAAGTCATTGACCTCGGGTCGTAGACCGTAATACATAACGGAGTTTACCCTCCCGGAGTCAAACTGTTGCATTCGACCTCCCGGAGTCGACCTTTCGGAGTCAACCTCCTGGAAACAACATCCCGGATTCGAACTCAAGGAGTCGACCTCTTGGAGTCGGACTCCTGGAGTCGACCTCCCGGAGCCGACCTCCCGTGGCCGACCACCAGGAGCCAATCTACTTGAGACGACCTCTCGGAGTCAACCTCACGGAGTCAACCTCACGTAGTCGACCTCCCGGAGTGGACCTTCAAGTGTCGATCTCCAGGATTCAACCTCCCGGAGTCAAATCCCCTGAGTCAACTTCCCCGAGTCTATTTCCCGGAGTCCTCATCTTGGAGTGTAACTCCCAGAGTTCTCGTCCCGAAGTTGACCACCCAGAGTCGACATCACCGTCAATGACCGAAGGTCGATGACCCGAGCTCAATGACCCAAGGTCGCTGACACTACGTCAATGACCCAAGGTCGATGACCCGAGGTCGATGACCCGAGGTCGATGACCTGAGGTCGATAACCCGAGGTCGATGACCCGAGGTCGATGACCCGAGGTCGATGACCTGAGGTCAATGACCCGAGGTCAATGACCCGAGGTCAATGACCCTAGGTCGATGATTCGAGGTCGATGACCCGAGGTCAATGACCCTAGGTCGATGACCCTAGGTCAATGACCCTAGGTCGATGACCCTAGGTCGATGACCCGAGGTCGATGACCCGAGGTCGATGACCCGAGGTCGATGAACCGAAGTCAATGACCTTAGGTCGACTCCGTGAGGTGGACTCTAGGTAATTATCCGTTTTCGAAGCTTTTTTCGACCATATCCTGGAAAATCACGAAAACTAAGACCAGACAGAAGAAAAAAGTGGAAATTTCGGTGAAATTATCCGTTTTCGATGCTTTTTTCGATCATATTTTGGCAAATCACGAAAACTAATGCAAAATAGAGGGAAAAAATTATAATTTTAGTGACATATTTCGTTTTGGATGCTTTTTTCGATCATAATATGTCAAAATCACGAAATATAAGGCCAGATAGAGGAAAAAAGTTTAATTTTCGGTGAAATTATCCGCTTTCAATGCTTTTTTCGATCATATCATGACAAAATCACGAAAACAAAGGAAAAAAAGAGGAAAAAAGTTGAAATTTCGGTGAAATTATCCGTTTTCTAAGAATTTTTCGATCATATCTTGGCAAAATCACAAAAAACTAAGGCAAGATAGAGGAAAAAAGTTGAAATTTTGATGAAATTATCCGGTTTCGATGCTTTTTTCGATCATATCTTGGCAAAATCACAAAAACTAAGGCCAGAAAGAGGAAAAACGTTCAAATTTTGGGTAAAAATATCCATTTTCGAAGCTTTTTTAACCATATCCTTGAAAATCACGATACCTATGGCAAAATAGAGGATAAAAGTATAAATTTTGGTGAATTTAGCCATATTCTATGAATTTTTCGATCATATCTTGGCAAAATCACAAAAACTAAGAAAATTACACGAAAAATGTTGACATTTTGGTGAAATTATCAATTTTCTATGCTGTTTTCGATCATATCTTGAAATAATCATAAAAAACTAAGGCCAGATAGACGAAAAAAGTTGAACTTTTGGTGAAATTATCCGGTTTCGAAGCTTTTTCCTTTCTTATCACGGCAATACAAAAAATACTAAAGCCAGATAGAGGAAGAAATTGAAATATCAGTGAAATTATCCGTTTTCGAAGCTTTTTTCGACCATATCCTGGAAAATCACGAAAACTAAGGCAAGAGAGACGAAAAAAGTTTAAATTTCGGTGAAATTAATCGTTTTCGATGTTTTTCCTGGCAAAATCATAAAAACTATGGCCAAATAGACGAAAAAAGTTGAACTTTTGGTGTTATTATCCGCCATTGATGCATTTCTCGATCATATCTTGGCTAAATAACAAAAACTTAGTTAAAGTAGTGGAAAATAGCTGAAATCTCGGTGAATTGATACGTTATCGTTGCTTTTTTCGATCATATCCCAGCAAAATCACAAAAACTAATACAAAATAGAGGAAAAAAGTTGAAATTTCGGTGAATTGATACGTTATCGTTGCTTTTTTTTCCATCATTTCCTTGAAAAATCACAAAAATTGAGCCCCGAAAGAGGAAAAAAATTGAAATATCGGTGAAATTATCCGTTTTCGATGCTTTTTTCGTTCATATCACGACAATACAACAAAAACTAAAGCCAGATAGAGGAAAATAATTGAAATTTCTGAGAAATTATCCGTTTTCGATGCTTTTTCGTTCACATCCAGGCAAAATCACGACAACCAAGGCCAAATAAAGAAAAAAGTATATTTTGGTGAAATTATCCGTTTTCGATCATATCTTGGCAAAATCACGAAAACTAATGCAAAATAGAGGGAAAAAATTGAAATTTTAGTGACATTTTTCGTTTTGGATGCTTTTTTCGATCATATTATGTCAAATTACGAAAACTAAGGCCAGATAGAAGAAAAAAGTTTAATTTTCGGTGAAATTATCCATTTTCGATGATTGTTGCGATCATATCTTGGCAAAATAAAAAAAAGTAAGTTAAAGTAGTGGAAAATAGACGAAATTTCGGTGAATTTATCCATTTTCGATGCTTTTTTCACCATATCCTTGAAAATCACGAAACCTATGGCAAAATAGAGGATAAAAGTATAAATTTGGGTGAATTTAGCCGTTTTCTAAGAATTTTTCGATCATATCATGGCAAAATCACAAAAACTAAGGCAAGATAGAGGAAAAAAGTTGAAATTTTGATGAAATTATCCGGTTTCGATGCTTTTTTCTATCATATCTTGGCAAAATCACAAAAACTAAGGTCAGAAAGAGGAATAACGTTCAAATTTTGGGTAAAAATATCCATTTTCGATGCTTTTTAACCATATCCTTCAAAATCACGAAACCTATGGCAAAATAGAGGATAAAAGTATAGATTTGGGTATATTTAGCCGTTTTCTATGAATTTTTCGTTCATATCTTGGCATAATCATAAAAAACTAAGGCCAGATAGACGAAAAAAGTTGAACTTTTGGTGAAATTATCCGGTTTCGTTGCTTTTTTTGATCATATCTTGGCAACATCAAAAAAACTTAGGCCAGAAAGAGGAAAAACGTTGAAATTTTTGTTAAATTTATCCGATTTCGATGCTTTTTTCGGTTTATATCTTGTCAAAATCACGAAAAATAAGGAAAAAAGTTGACATTTTGGTGAAATTATCCGTTTCGACGCTTTTTTCGATCATATCCAGGCGAAATCACATAAAACTAAGGTCAAATTGAGGAAAATAGCTGAAATTTCTGTGATTTGATAGGTTATTGATTCTTTTTTTTGGTTTCTTTTTTGTCAAAATCACGAAAACAAAGGAAAAATAGAGGAAAAAAGTTGACATCTCGGTTAATTGATATGTTATCGATGCTTTATTTCGATCATTTCCTAGCAAAATCACGATAACTAAAAACAGGTAGAGGAAAAAAATTAAAATTTCGGAGAAATTATCCGCTTTCGATGCTTTCTTCGATCATTTCCTGGCAAAATCACAAAAACTAAGGCCAGATAGACGAAAAAAGTTGAACTTTTGGTGAAATTATCCGGTTTCGTTGCTTTTTTTGATCATATCTTGGCAACATCAAAAAAACTTAGGCCAGAAAGAGGAAAAACGTTGAAATTTTTGTTAAATTTATCCGATTTCGATGCTTTTTTCGGTTTATATCTTGTCAAAATCACGAAAAATATGGAAAAAAGTTGACATTTTGGTGAAATTATCCGTTTCGACGCTTTTTTCGATCATATCCAGGCGAAATCACATAAAACTAAGGTCAAATTGAGGAAAATAGCTGAAATTTCGGTGATTTGATAGGTTATTGATTCTTTTTTTTGGTTTCTTTTTTGTCAAAATCACGAAAACAAAGGAAAAATAGAGGAAAAAAGTTGACATCTCGGTTAATTGATATGTCATCCATGCTTTATTTCGATCATTTCCTTGCAAAATCACGATAACTAACAACAGATAGAGGAAAAAAGTTTAATTTTCGGTGAAATTATCCGTTTTAATGCTTATTTCGATCATATCTTGGCAGAATAACAAAAATTAAGTTAAAGTAGTGGAAAATAGCCGAAATTTCGGTGAATTTATCCGTTTTTGATGCTTTTTTCACCATATCCTTGAAAATCACGATACCTAAGGCAAAAAAGAGGATAAAAGTTGAAATTTGGGTGAATTTAGCCGTTTTCTATGAGTCTTTCGATCATATTTTGGCAAAATCACAAAAACTAAGGCAAGATAGAGGAAAAAGGTTGAAATTTTGGTGAAATTATACGTTTTCGATGCTTTTGTCGATCATAACTTGGCAAAATCATAAAAACTAAGGCCAAATTAAGGATAAATGTTGATATTTTGGTGAAATTATCCGTTTTCGATCCCTTTTTCGATCATATTATGTCAAAATCACGAAAACTAAGGCAAGAGAGAAGTAAAAAGGTTAATTTTCGTTGAAGTTATCCGTTTTGAATGCTCTTTCGGTTTATATCCCATCAAAATCACGAAAACTATGCAAAAATAGAGGAAAAAAGTAAACATCTCCGTGAATTGATACGTTAACGATTCTTTTTTTCGATCATTTCCTTGCAAAATCACAAAAATTTAGCCCAGAAAGAGGAAAAAAGTTGCAATATTGGTGAAGTTATCAGTTTTCGAAGCTTTTTTCGTTCATATAACGGCAATACAACAAAAACTAAAGCCGGATAGAGGAAAAAAATTGAAATTTCTGAGAAATTATCTGTTTTCGATGCTTTTTTCGATCACCTCCAGGCAAAATCACGACAACCAAGGCCAGATAAAGAAAAAAGTTGATATTTTAGTGAAATTATCCGTTTTAGATTTTTTTTTGATCATATCATGGCAAAGTCACGAGAACTAATGCAAAATAGAGGGAAAAAGTTGAAATTTAAGTGAAATGTTTCGTTTTCGATGCTTTTTTCGATCATATTATTTCAAAATCACGAAAACTTAGGCCAGATAGAGGAAAAAAGTTTAATTTTTCGGTTCAAGTTATCCGTTTTGAATGTTTTTTCGATCATATCCTTGAAAAATCACAAGAACTAAGGGAATATAGAGGAAAAAAGTTGAAATATTGGTGAAATTATCCGTTTTCGATGCTTTTCTCGATCATATTTTGGACTAAATAAAAAAAATAAGTTAAAGTAGAGGAAAATAGATGAAATTTCGGTGAATTTATCCGTTTTCTTTGCTTTTTTCGATTTATATCTTGTCAAAATCACGAAAACTAAGGAAGAATAGAGGAAAAAAGTTGACATTTTGGTGAAATTATCCGCTATTGATGCTTTCTTTGATCATTTCCTGGCAAAATCATAAAAACTATGGCCAAATAGACGAAAAAAGTTGAACTTTTGGTGTTATTATCCGCCATTGATGCATTTCTCGATCATATCTTGGCTAAATAACAAAAACTTAGTTAAAGTAGTGGAAAATAGCTGAAATCTCGGTGAATTGATACGTTATCGTTGCTTTTTTCGATCATATCCCAGCAAAATCACAAAAACTAATACAAAATAGAGGAAAAAAGTTGAAATTTCGGTGAATTGATACGTTATCGTTGCTTTTTTTCCATCATTTCCTTGAAAAATCACAAAAATTGAGCCCCGAAAGAGGAAAAAAATTGAAATATCGGTGAAATTATCCGTTTTCGAAGCTTTTTTCGTTCATATCACGACAATACAACAAAAACTAAAGCCAGATAGAGGAATATAATTGAAATTTCTGAGAAATTATCCGTTTTTGATGCTTTTTCGTTCACATCCAGGCAAAATCACGACAACCAAGGCCAAATAAAGAAAAAAGTATATTTTGGTGAAATTATCCGTTTTCGATCATATCTTGGCAAAATCACGAAAACTAATGCAAAATAGAGGGAAAAAGTTGAATTTTTAGTGAAATTGTTCGTTTTGGATGCTTTTTTCGATCATATTATGTCAAAATCACGAAAACTAAGGCCAGATAGAGGAAAAAAGTTTAATTTTCGGTGAAATTATCCATTTTCGATGATTGTTTCGATCATATCTTGGCAAAATAACAATAACTAAGTTAAAGTAAAGGAAAATAGCTGAAATTTCGGAGAAATTATCAGTTTTCCATGCTTTTTTCGACCATTTCCTTGAAAAACACGAAAACTGAGGAAAAATAGAGGATAAAAGTTGTAATTTGGTTGAATTTAGCCGTTTTCCATGAATTTTTCGATCATATATTTGCAAAATCTAAAAAACTAAGGCCAGATAGAGGAAAAAAGTTGAAATATCGGTGAAATTATACGTTATCGATGCTTTTTTCGATCATATCCTGGCAAAATCACAAAAACTAAGGCCAGATAGACGAAAAAAGTTGAACTTTTGGTGTAATTAACCGCTTTCAATGTTTTTTGATCATATCTTGGCAAAATCACGAAAACTAAGGAAGAATAGATGAAAAAAGTTGACATTTTGGTGAAATTATCCGTTTTCTATGCTGTTTTCAATCATATCTTGACAAAATCACAAGAACTAAGGCAATATAGAGGAAAAAAGTTTAAATATTGGTGAAATTATCCGTTTTCGATGCTTTTTTTGATCATATCTTGGCAAAATAACAAAAACTAAGATAAAGTAGAGGAAAATAGCTGAAATTTCGGTGAAATTATCAGTTTTCTATGCTGTTTTCGATAATACTATGTCAAAATCACAAAAACTAAGGCAAGAAAGAGGAAAAACGTTGAAATTTTTGTTAAAATTATCCGTTTTTGATGCTTTTTTCGGTTTATATCTTGTCAAGATAACGAAAACTAAGAAAAAATAAAGGAAAAAAGTTGACATTTTGGTGAAATTATCCGTTTTCGATCCTTTTTTCAATCATATTTTGGCAAAATCACAAAAACTAATTCAAAATAGAGGAAAAAAGTTGACATTTTGGTGAAATTATCCGTATTCGATGCTTTTTTCGATCATAATTTGGCATAATCACGAAAACTAAGCTATGATAGAGGAAAAATATTGAACTTTTGGTGTAATTATCCGCTTTCAATGCTTTTTTCGATCATATCTTGACAAAATCACAAAAACTAAGGCCAGAAAGAGGAAATACGTTGACATTTTAGTTAAATTTATCCGTTTTGGATTCTTTTTCAGTTTATATCTTGTCAAAATCACGAAAACAAAGGAAAAATAGAGGAAAAAAGTTGACATCTCGGTTAATTGATATGTTATCGATGCTTTATTTCGATCATTTCCTTGCAAAATCATAAAAATTGGGCCCAGAAAGAGGAAAAAAGTTGAAATTTTGGTTAAATTATCCGTTTTCGATACTTTTTTCTATCAAATCTTGTCAAAATCACGATAACTAACAACAGGTAGAGGAAAAAAATTAAAATTTAGGAGAAATTATCCGTTTTCGATGCTTTTTTCGATCATAGCCAGGCAAATATCACGACAACCAATGCAAGATAAAGAAAAACGTTGATATTTTGGTGAAAATATCCTTTTTAGATGCTTTTTTCGATCATATCTTGGCATAATCACGAAAACTAAGGCCAAATATAGGAAAAAAGTTTAATTTTTTGTGAAATTATCCGCTTTCGATGCTTTTTTCGGTTTATATCTTGTCCAAATCACGAAAATTAAGGAAAAATAGAGGAAAAAAGTTGACATTTTTGTGAAATTATCCGCTTTCGATGCTTTCTTCGATCATTTCCTGGCAAAATCACAAAAACTAAGGCCAGATAGACGAAAAAAGTTGAACTTTTGGTGTAATTATCCTTTTTCAATGCTTTTTTTAGATCATATCTTGGCAAAATCAAAAAAACTAAGGCAGGAAAGAGGAAAAACGTTAAATTTTTGTTAAAATTATCCGTTTTCGATGCTTTTTTCGCTTTATATCTTGTCAAAATCATAAAATCTAAGCTACAGTAGAGAAAAATAGCTAAAATTTTGGTGAAATTATCAGTTTTCCATTCTTTTTTTCGACCATATCCTTGAAAATAACGAAAACTAAGGCAAAATAGAGGATAAAAGTTGAAATTTGGGTGAATTTAGCCGTTTTCTATGAATTTTTGATCATATCTTGGCAAAATCTTAAAAACTAAGGCCAGATAGAGGAAAAAAGTTGAAATTTTGGAGAAATTATACGTTTTCGATGCTTTTTTCGATCATAACTTAGCAAAATCACGAAAACTAAGCTACAATATAGTAAAAAAGTTGATATTTCGGTGGAAATATCCGTTTTCTATGAATATTTCGATCATATGTTGGCAAAATCACAAGAACTAAGGCCAGAAGGAGGAAAAAAGCAGAAATTTCGGTGAATTTATACGTTATCGATGCTTTCTTCGATCATATCCTGGCAAATTCACGAAAACTAATGCAAAATTGAGGAAAAAATTTGAAATTTCTGTGAATTAATCCGTTTTCTATGCTTTTTTCGATCATATCTTGGCAAAATCAAAAAAACTAAGGCCAGATACAGGATAAAAGTTTAATTTTTAGTGTAAACGTAAAAACTAAAGCCAGTTAGAAGAAAAAATTGAAATTTCTGAGTAATTATCCGTTTTCGATGCTTTTTTCGATCACATCCAGGCAAAATCACGACAACCAAGGCGAGATAAAGAAGAATGTTGATATTTTGGTGAAATTATCCGTTTTCGATTCTTTTTTCGATCATATCTTGGCAAAATCTTGAAAACTAAGGCCAGATACAGGATAAAAGTTTAATTTTTGGTGAAATTATCCGCATTAGATGTTTTTTTCGATCATTTCCTGGCAAAATCACAAAAACTAAGACCAGATAGACTAAAAAAGTTGAACTTTTGGTGAAATTATCTGCTTTCGATGATTTTTTTATCATATCTTGGCAAAATCAAAAAAAAAGCCTGAAAGAGGAAAAACGTTGAAATTTTTGTTATATTTATCTGTTTTCGATGCTTTGTTCGGTTTATATCTTGTCAAAATAACGAAAATTAAGGAAAAATAGAGGAAAAAAGTTGACATATTGGTGAAATTATCCGCTTTCGATGCTTTTTTCGATCATTTCCTGTCAAAATCATAAAAACTAAGGCCAGATAGAGGAAAAAATGTTTAATTATCGGTGAAATTATCCGTTTTCGATGCTTTTTTCAATCATATCCTGGCAAAATCACGATTACTAAGAACAGATAGAAGAAAAAAGTTGAAATCTCGGTGAAATTATCTTTTTTTTGGTGCTTTTTTCGATCATATCTCGATAAAATGGCGTAAATTAAGGCAAAATAGACGGAAAAAATTGAAATTTCGCTTTAATTAATTTTTGTTGCTTTTTTCGATCATATATCGATAAAATGACGTATATTAAGGCAAAATAGAGGAAAAAAATTAATATTTCTCGTAAATTTTACGTTTTCGTTACTTTTTTCGATCATGTCTTGGCAAAATGAATATAATTAAGGCAATATAGAGGAAAAATATTAAAATTTTGCTAAAATTTTCCATTTTCGTTGCTTTTTTCGATGATCTGTTGGCAAAATGACGACAATTAAGGCAAAATTGGGAAAAATTAAAATTTCGCTAAAATTATCTGTTTTCGTTGATTTTTTCGATCATATCTCGATAAAATGACGAAATTTCTCAGTATTTTTGCTTTATTTTGTTTGTGATTTGTCAGTTTCTCAAGAAATTATTGAAATATGAATCGAAAACTCTGAATTTAACGGAATATTTCAGTTTTTTTGCTTTATTTTATTTGTTATTCGTCATTTTCTCGAGAAATAATCGAAAATAGCAATGAAAGCAGAGAATTATAGTAAAATTGTCGTTTTATGCTTTATTTTGTTGATGTTGAATTTTGTGATTCGTCATTTTCTCAAAAAAATTATTGAAACATGCAACAAATACGGAGAATTTATTTGAAATTTTCAGTATTTTAGCTTTATGTTGCGTGTGATTCGTCATTTTTTCAAAAAATGATCGATAAAGCAACGAAAACTGACAATTATAGCGAAAGTTTCAGTTTATTGATATATTTTGGTTGTGATTTGTCATTTTCTCAAGAAATGTTTTAAATATGCAACGGAAACTGTGAATTTTATTAATTCTTAAATTTTGTTTCCCTTTCATGCTTCTGATACGTCTTTCTCTAAAGAAATTATTGAAATTTGCTATGAAAACTTAGAATTTTAGCGATAGTTTAATATTTTGGGCTATTTCTTGCTTATGATTCGTCATTTTCTCCAGAAATGATCGTATAAAGTAACGAATACTGAGAATTTAAGCGATTTTTAAAGTTTTTGTGCTCTTTCCTGCTTCTGATTCGTCATTTTTTTAGAAATAATCAAAAAAACTTAAACTGAGATTTATAGCGAAATTTTCAGTTTTTTTTACTTTATTTTTCTACTAATTCGCCATTTCCTCAAGAAATAATCAAAAAAGCAACGTAAAACTGAGAATTATAGTGAAAGTTTCAGTATTTTTCTCTATTTTGCTTGTGATTCGTCATTTTCTCAAGAAATTATTGAAAAATGCAACAAAAACTTAGAATTTAACGGAAATTTTCAGTTATTTGCTAAGAAATTAAGAAATTATTGAGATAGTCACCGAAAACGGAGAATTTAACCGAAATTTTAAGTTATTTTTGCTTTATTTTGCGTGTGATTCATCATTTTCTGAAGAATTGATCGAAAAAACAATGCAAACAGAAAATCTTAGCGATTTTTTTCACCATTTTCTCAAGAAATAATCGAAAAAAGGAAACGAAAGCTGAGAAATATAGCGAAATATTCACTAATTTTGCTTAATTTTGTTTGTAATTTGTCATTTTCACAAGAAATTATTTAGATATGCAGCGAAAACTGATAAAATTAACCGAAATGTTAAGTTTTTTTGCTTTATTTTGCGTTTGATTCATCATTTTCTCAAGAAATTATCGAAAATAGCGATGAAAACTGCAAATTATAGCGAAATTTTCAGTTTCATTGCTTTATTCGGCTTGTGATTCGTTATTTTTTCATGAAAAATAATTGAAATATTCAACGAAAACTGAGAATTAAACCGAAATTTTAATTTTTTTTAATTATTTTGCGTGTGATTCGTCATTTTCTCAAGAAATAATCGAAAATAGCAATGAAAACTGCGAATTATAGCGAAATTGTCACTATTTTTGCTTTATTTAGTACATAGGTTCCCAACCTTTTTTGAGTCAGCGCCCACTTTTTCAGTCAATAATTTGTTAGCGCCCCCCTTAGGTTAACTACATTGTACATGCTATATATTGAAAAACAAGAACATATTTTTAATTTTCTTTGATCTTAAGATAATGAAATATTGAAGTAATGTTTACAGAACGATTAAAATATGTTACTAAAAATTAATACAATATTATCGAGACAGCTGAGCTTGATGCGATGAAACTAATTTATTAATATCTGGTGCCATTTTTGTCATTAATAACCTTAAGTCACCGCGTTCCACTATTGACAACCTGTTTCTTTTCTTAGTTTATATATTGGTCGCCATGCTAAACCCTCTTTCTGCTAAATACGAGGACGGAAAAGCAATTAAAATTTCTTAACTGCAGCCCATAAGGCTGGATGTAAAATTGTAATTTGACGTTGAAGCCAAAATTCTTGATAACCATTTTTTAATTTAAATTTCAACTCTTCATTTGTTGACTATTGCAGTGATAATTCTTGATTTCTAAGTTAGAGGATGGTTCTTTGACTCAATCTGGAATGACCATATTAAGTAAATCCTCAAATCTAATTGTAAAGTCTTCGTTTAGTGCTTCCAAATGCTGGCAGTAGGCGAGAATGTCGTTATCATTAGTTTCCATTGAAGAAAGATTTGGAAACTGATAAATTGTGTTCTACCCAAATTTTGTTTGTACAAAGCACGTTTTAACACAAACGCAGAGATAATTGTCTTTGATCAGATTTAAATCATTCCTTTGATGCTGAAAGTTTGTTTCCTCGTTATGGCCACCCCACTGGGGAACATACGCCTTTGCAGTTATTATAAATTAAGTTAAAGTTAACGTATGCTAAATATTATGAAATATCCTACCAAGAGATTGGTAACGAAACCAAGTTTGCATTTGAACCTACTTTCTTTACTCAGGAAAAGTTGTTTTAAATAATAGGTAACAATTTCTTTTGTGGGAAGGAAATATTTTGAAATTTTTAATTCCGATTTAATATGTATACGGCAATATTGTGTTAAAATTTTGTGTAGATCAAATTAACATATTTTGAAATAAAGTTTTTTTCAAATTAGAAATAATGGGAACTTATTTTTTTCTAACTGTGATTAAGTACCAAAAAGATCAGAAAAGAACATTTTCTATTACATTTTTACACGTGAGATATATCAAGCTAAAATTTGGTTGAACTTGTTTTTCTATGGAATTTCTTATTTAAGTCTTATTCAACTCAAAACTCAAGTAACTATAATGGAAAGACCGATTCTAAATAGTTTTTTTCATTTACTTAAAATTCACAACTTTGTTTACTAATAAGATATGATATAATAATTTAGAATTCCTTTAAAACTAATGTCTGATACTTAGAAAGAAATTCTTGCAAATTCTAAGGCAAAAAACAGCAAAAATGTGAAGAAAACCATGCGTTAAGTGATAGCCGCCTGAGTAAAGTGAACCCCACCCGGGCAGGGCACACTTGTCAAGTGAACGCCGCCTTTTGTTAAGTGATCCTCGACTCCTACACCAGCCGAGCGATCGAGGGTGCCCCGAAGGTTTCATCGAGAGCGGGGATGTCGACGGCCAAGAAACCTGACGAGTGGAAGGTAGTCTCCATTCGGGGGGACCGCGGGGTGGTTTTGCGGAGGCAGGGAGTTGCAGAAGCCTCGGCTGATGCTCTTCCTGTGAGCAATCGTTTTTCTGTGTTGTCGGAGGACATTGCACCTGCTGCCATCTCCGAGTTATTAGGGTTACGAAAGAGTGACGATACGCTGGAAAATATGAGCGAAAACGCAGTTTGTTTCACAGAAACTCGGAGTCTTCGTCACTCTCGTTTATCAGTTCAGGGAAAGAAGGACGAATCGCAAGGAATTAGGAGCAACAATGCAGTATCATTCACCAAATCTCGGAGTCTTTGTTGCTCACGTCGATCAGTTCTGGGAAAGAGGGACGAATTGCGAGAAAATAGGAAAGGTATCACGGAAATTCGGAGTCTTCGTCGCTCTCCTCGATCAGTTCTGGGAAAGAGTGACGAATCGGTAGTAAATAGGAGCGAAAACGCAGGACGTTTCATGAAATCTCGGAGTCTTCGTTGCTCACGTCGATCAGTTTCGGGAAAGAGGGACGAAGCGCGAGGAAATAGGAACTATAACGCAGGAGGTATCACGAGATTTCGGAATCTTCGTCGCTCTCCTCGATATACGAGAGCGACGAAGACTCCGAGTTTTTGTGAAACCAACTGCGTTTTCGATCCTATTTTCTCAAAATTCGTCACTCTTTCACGGAACTGTTGGACGAGAGCGACGAAGACTCCGAGTTTTCGTGAAATTTACTGCTTTTTCGCCCCTATTTCCATGCGATTCGTCCTTCATTCCCGGAACGGATTGGTTTGGGTTCCCGGAAACCAACCAAACCCAATCCAACCCAACCCTTCCCTCCTGCGTTTTAGTTCCTATTTTCTCGTGTTCGTCACTCTTTCCCGAAACTGATCGACGAGAGCGACGAAGAATCCGAGTTTTGGTGAAACCTACTGCATTTTTTTTCCTATTACCTCGTGATTCGTCACTCTTTCCCAGACCTGATATATGAGAGCGACGAAGACTCCGAGTATTCGTGAAACCTCATGCGTTTTTGCCCTATTTCCTTGCGATTCGTAACTCTTTCCCAGAACTGATCGACAGGAGTGACGAGCTCTGAGTTTTTGCGAAATATACTGCGTTTTCGCCCCTATTTCCTTGCGATTCGTCACTCTTTCCCAGAACTGTTCGACGAGAGCGACTGCGACTGAGAGTCCGCTTTATTCCCTTAGAGTCCGCTTACATGGCTTACAAACCACTCACTACGCATAGAGTCCGCTTATTTCGCTTAGTGTCTAATAAGCCCGCTTTGAGTCCGATTACTTCGCATAGAGACAGCTTAGCATGGATAGGCTTCGCTAAGAGACCGCTTACTTCGGTTAAGGACCGCTTATTTCGCTTAGTGACCGATTACTTCGCTAAGAAATCGCTCACTACGCTTAGAGACCGCTTTATTCGCTCAGAGTCCTATAAGCTCGCTTAGAGTCCGCTTCATTCGCTTAGACTCCGATTATTTCGCTTAGTGACCGCTTATTTCGCTTAGAGTCCGCTTTATTCGCTTAGAGTCCGCTCCTGTCACTTAGAGTCCGCTTCATTCGCTTAGACTCCGATTATTTCGCTTAGTGACCGCTTATTTCGCTTAGTGTCTGATAAGCCCGCTTTGAGTCCGATTACTTCGCATAGAGACAGCTTAGTATGGATAGGCTTCGCTAAGAGACCGCTTAGTTTGCTTAGAGACAGCTTAACTCGCTTATAAACCGCTTTGAAACTTCTTTTATTCCGATTAGTTCGGTGACAGACCGAACTAATCGGAATAACAGGTTAGGTTCGGTTGGGTTGGGTTGGGTTAGTTTGGGTTGGGTTGGTTTGCAGCCTTCAAAACGTGCCAGGCATAAAGAGGAAGACGAAAAGCGCGCTCAAAACAGAGAATCTGAAAGACTCGCCCTTCTCGAGTTATGCTGGTTGCATCTTAGGTGGTAACTTTTTTATGCTGTTAGCTGTACAACGCGATTCGACGGTAAGGTGTACATGATAATAAGGGTACCTGAGGATCAAACGTCGAAACGCGTTGTACTGTTAAAAAGAAGTCGGTGTAAATTTACATAGATTGTGTATATTCATTCTATATGTACGATTTTACTATTTTAATTAAATTAAAAATGATAGTAATAAATACGTGCTTACATATGTGATAATAATTATTGCGCTAATTTGCACTTGCACTGAGGAAATTCCGAAACTGTTTGGTACCAGTATTACGACGACAACGGGCGATGGATGTCTGATGAATTTAATTCTCACAAAACTTCTCGAGTACAAGCTCGTGGCAGATGCGCAGAGGACGATCTGACAGGTCTTGATTTATAAAACTCGGTATCTGCGGGTGGAAAAATAATGACTGCATGTGCCCCTCCCAGATTGCCTTCGCTGATAGCTTCGGAATGCTACTATTTCTATCTGGTGCTACTTTGTTTCGCATTGGGTGGAATATTTCGGGCACACCTTTTATCCGTTAGCCTATTTGTTATGAATTGCTTCTGGCCAGAGAGGATGCCTTCTTTGCTTGTATAATTTTACAATGTAATGCTAGCTCGAAGGTTTCCGCGGCGTTGGTTAGATGCTCTCTGCATTTTTTCGGTTGTCCGTCCGCGTAGGATGACTCGGTGACAACAGTTTCGCTAACTTTCCTGTCAGCGCCTTCAGGTCGAAGGTGTTAAGAGTCGAAGTTAATCTTTCGATCTGAAGACGCTAACCCTACGCCTTGTTGCCTTTAAGCCTGGTTCTAATCCTCATGGGTATTAAGCAGTTCATTTTAGAACTCCCACACCTTCTTATTTTCACTTTCATTCATTGCCCTGTACTTATTTTCATTCCATTTAATCATTACCACATTTTCCTGTCTTTCCGTTATATTCTTACTCTCATTTTTCCTATAATTTTCAATTACAAATTACGAACTATCCAAAATTGGGAATCTGAAAGCGCTTTACAGCCAAGAACGAAAATTATTTACAACGTCATTATGTGTATGAGGAAGGAGGCCGATGAAGAAATGCAATAAAAGTTTAAAAAAGTTTTTGATAGGGTCATGTCATCAACAGAAAAAATCCTTGGGATTACTATGTATATTCCAAAGTAGAGAGATGATTTAAAATAATCTCTCAGGGATATAAGTGTTTTTCAATCGGGTTGAGTTTAAGTCTCCTTTTGCCAAATGAACTTAAAGCAGAATTTTAACGGCAGTTATAATGGTGGGTGAGTTCTTAATGAACTGCTTATTAGAACAAGGCTTAAAAGTTGAAGAATCGAAACAAAGATGCCAGTAATGACGTTAGTGACCATTAAATACGCCAACTACTCAAGGGGGCGGCGGCTGGACCTCAACGCCCCCTCAATATGACTTGGGCACTGAACGCCCCCCTCAGACTTCTCAGCGCCCACCGGGGGGCGGTAGCGCCCCTGTTGGGAACCACTGATTTAGTATGTGATTCGTCATTTTCTCAAGAAATTATTGAGATATTCACCGAAAACGGAGAATTTAACCGAAATTTTAAGTTATTTTTGCTTTATTTTGCGTGAGATTCATCATTTTCTGAAGAATTGATCGAAAAAACAATGCAAACAGAAAATCTTAGCGATTTTTTTCACCATTTTCTCAAGAAATGATCGAAAAAAGGAAACGAAAGCTGAGAAATATAGCGAAATATTCACTAATTTTGATTAATTTTGTTTGTAATTTGTCATTTTCTCAAGAAATTATTTAGATATGCAGCGAAAACTGATAAAATTAACCGAAATTTGTTTTTTTTTGCTTTATTTTGCGTTTGAGTCATCATTTTCTCAAGAAATTATCGAAAATAGCGATGAAAACTGCAAATTATAGCGAAATTTTCAGTTTCATTGCTTTATTCGGCTTGTGATTCGTTATTTTCTCATGAAAAATAATTGAAATATTCAACGAAAACTGAGAATTTAAGCCAAAAATTGCAGTATTTTTCCTTTATTTTGCGTGTGATTCGTCATTTTCTCAGGCAAGTATTGAAATATGCAACGAAAACTGAGAATTTTAGCGTTTTTTCAATTTTTTCCTCTTTCTTGCTTTTGATTCATCATTTTGTCAAAACATTATCAAAAAAGGAAACGTTAACTGAGAATTTTAGTGAAACTTTCTGTTATTTTGCTTTATTTTGCTTGTGATTCCTCATTTTTTAAAGAAATTATTCGAACAAAGAAACGAAAACAGTGATTTTTGCGTTTTATTAATTTTTTGCTATATTTTTCATGTGATTATTCATTTTCTCAAGAAATGATCAAAAAAAGGAACAAAACATGAGCTGTTTAGCGAAGTTTTTATAATCTTTTGCTCTATTTTGCTTGTGATTTGTCATTTACTCAATACTTTATTGAAATATGCAACGAAAACAGAATTTTAACGATTATTTATATTTTTTGCTCTCACTTTCTTCTGATTCGTCATTAACTAAAGAAATGATCGAAAAAAGCAGCGAAAACAGAATTACAGTGAAATTTTCAGTTTTTTGCTTCATTTTGCTTGTGTTCCATATTTTTTTCAAGACCTTATCGAAATATGCAGCGAAAACTTAGAATTTTAGCGATTTTTTAACTCTTTTTTGCTTTTTATTGCTTCTGATTCGTCATTTTCTTAAGAAATGATCGAAAAAAGCAACGAAATCTGAGAACTATAGCGAAATATCCAGTTTTTTTCCTTTAATTTGCTTGTGATTCGTCATTTCTCAATAAATTATTGAAATATGCAACGAAAACTGAGAATTTAGGCAATTTTTTAATTTATTTTGCTATTTCTTGCTTCTGATTCGTCATTTTCTCAAGAGATTATCGAAAAAAGCAACGAAAACTGAGAATCATAGCGACATTGTTACATTTTTTTGCTTTATTTTGCTTGTTTTGTAATTTTCTCAAGAAATTATTGAAATATGCAACGAAAACTGAGTATTTTAGCGATTTTTAATTCTTTTTTACTCTTTCTTGCTTCGGATTCGTCATTTTCTTATGAAATGATGGAAAAAAGCAAATAAAACTGAGAATTATAGCGAAATTATGTTTCTTTTTAATTTTGCTTGTAATTCGGCAATTTTTCAATAAATTATTGAAATATGATACGAAAACTGTGAATTTTAGCGATTTTTTAATTATTTTACACTCTTTCTTGCTTCTGATTCGTCTTCTTATCAAGAAATGATCGTAAAAAGCTACGAAAACTGAGAATTATTTTGGAATTTTCAAATTTTTTGCTTTATTTTGCTTGTGATTCACTTTCTCAATAAATTATTGAAATATGCAACGAAAACTGAGATTTTTAGCGAGTTTTTAATTTGTTTTGGTCTTTTTTGCATGTTATTCGTCATTTCATCAAGAAATTATTGAAAAAGCAACAGAAACTAAGAACTTTAGCGAAATTTTCAGTTTTCTATTCTATTTACGAAATTTCTTTACTTATGACCCAAACTAAAGTACATTTATATAAACATTCAATTGTTATATTTTACTAGCCGTAAATACAGCATGTTTTAAAAAATGCAACTGATGAAGGTTTTGTCAAAGGAAGGTTAGAAATCATAAGAACAGACAAGAAGCAAAAATGAAGAATGTTGTACAGGAATTACATAGAACATACACAATGAGAAGAGAACAATAATGCAGAAATGTTGGATGTTTAGGAATAATAATCCTGATGCAGTTGGAGGAATAGTTAGAGGGGAAAATGAAGGTTAGATAGACCACAGGAGTAAGAAATTTATGGGTTAGGAAAAATAGAAAAGAGAGGAATGGACAGTAAGAAATACTTTTTGATATATGGGGGGGGGAATTCTGCCTTGTGAGTATACGGTAAAATGCTTAGGTTTAACATTCAGTAGGGACTTGAAATGGAACGAACACATAGAGCGTATAATTTTGAAAGCCAACAAAGTACTAAACTTCCTAGTGCGTACTGTTAATAAATCAAATAAGAATGTTAAAGAGGCTGCGTACAAATTATTTGTTAGGCCAATCTTGCAATACGGGGAATGCCTATGGGACGCGCATGAGGTACGTTTAAAGCGAAAAATAGAAAAGGTACAGAGAAAGACGGCAAGATTCGTCTTAGGCAGATATGCAAGGCTTGATAGCGTTACTCAGATGTTTAAAGAATTAGGTTGGGAAAGTTTAGAGGAGCGGAGATTCAAGAAAAGGCTTGCTATATTTTTTAAAGAATATACAGGAGTTAAATCATTTGAGGAATTGTCAAACATAGTCTCTATGGCAAAATTTCACGGCAGAAAAGGCAATAGATACAAAGTTAAATTAATAAAACAGCAAACAAACATCGGTAAATTCTCTTTTCTAAATCGTGCTGTTAAGGATTGGAATGATTTGCCTGCAGGATTCTTGGAGCCCTTCCCAAAACATCATAGGGAGTTTGTGAAAAGATTGGGTAGAACTGTTAAGGATGAGTGAGCTTGACGTTTACTAGTACATGTGCAGTGAATCAATATATATTTTTTTGTAATTCAAAAATTTAGATAGGATATATAATATATGTGTTACCACCGGACTATTAGTCCACTTGTAGCATTTTTTTACAATAATAATAATAATATAAGTCTTGCTAAGCAGTTCTTAAGAAAATTCTATCTAAAGGCATGCATTTAACTCAATTAAGGAAGATGCCATTGAGAATAAATATCTTGTTTCATTACCTTCCAGACTTGTTGATTTTACAAATGAAAAAGGGAATCAAAGTCATTTGAAAGTGAGAAGACAGAGCTGAATAGATCAGTAACCATTATTGATAAGTAATAAAAATCTAATTATGATATACTCAACTTATTGAGAATTGAAAAATTTAAAGAAAATACCAGCCATCACTATATATAGTAATTATATACAGTTAAGAGTTAAATTTCAGAGAGCTGCTGACTTTCCATTAATTAAATAATTTAGAGAAAGATGTAGCAGAGATAATGGAAGTGCTGCCAATTCTTTTAGCAATATAATTAGAAATTTGTGCCTATAAATGTTTTCTGCTAAGGTTTTTGAGTTTACAATTCCTGCACCATTTAAAACAGATTGGTCTTTTGGCTGTATCTAGAATTGACATTAAACATTCCATGAATAAAGGACAATTTCTTCTCGGACTTCTTATGAAAAACCGTCTTTTGCAAGCCAGAAATTTGATCATAAGAAATTCAAATTCCAACTTTCATTCAATATGGCTTTACTTAATTACAATCTCATGGTCAGATTATACACTTTCAATTTGTAATCAGAGATAAGCAAGAAGATTTATTTCATCAACATATACAAGGGAGAGCTGTCTTTTCCTCTTCCATCCGATATTATATGCAATGGGGAAAATGACATTACACAACAGCTAATCCCATATTAACAATCCTAGTGAACAACAATGCCACCCAAATGACTAGAAGTCATAAAATTAAGCAACATCATTACTTGCAACAAAAGTATAACATCAAATTACCATCATAAAAAATTACCACACTTAGGAGCTCAGTTAATGAAAATTTCTAAAGGTTAAATGGCCATACCTAAATGTATACCTAATTTAGTCATTTAATTTGTTTTGCTGATGTAATGAACAGCTGAAGTATGAAACAGTTAAAATAAATGCATTTTCTAAGAGCAGAATATTACCATTGCATTTCTAGCAGACCTAGGAAGTGTAATACATCAAGGGCCTAACAATTAGTGTGAGTGTACGCATGTACACATACATGTATACATACGTGTATTTATGTATGTGCACACACAAACACATACATAAATACACACTCATACATACAAATAACAAAAACACTGATTTGATGATTTGAAGAACCACTTGTTTCCATTCTAGTTCCAAGTATCCTACATAATACATATAATAAGGAACAAAGAAAAATGGCACAGCAGTGTACATTGGCAATTTTTGTACCTTCCATGCTGCAGCTCCTTTAACCATCTCAAGCATTGTGGGACGGATGAAGCAGTAAAACAAGAACATTTTTTTCCAAGACCCACAATATAAGACAAGTTCTCCTGAATTTAATCTAAGCTAGAACAGTTATTTATTAGATATATTTTTCAATATAAATTAAGGCCACCATATTTTTGCTAACAAATTTTTTTCATCACTTTCACATTAATCAGACAACGTTGATACTGAATTGCACTTTTAATAGGCTGAATCAACAGATACACGTTTGATTCATAATCATGAAATATACATGTGTAGCCGTTCCATATTTTTAACTAATTTACCACTGTCTGTGTGAGAATTAGCAAAAATTTAAAGCCAAAAATGGCTCTCTTATACAAAAAATACAAATATGTTTAAAATATTTCTTTGCCTTTTGACTCCTGTTAATACATGATTATCATCATAATTTGGAGGCATTGTTCTCTCCCTCGGCATTCCCTCATCTGTATTATTGCAATATATAAGCCATTTTAAATATTCTAATTATCTTCGTGCTCCATAGCATCATTTAGTACCCCAAGATACACAGCTCATTTTTAGGATAAAAATAATAACACACATGCTAATAAAGCATTTCATCTTTAGTAATGTATTGCACCTGATGAAGAACTTATGATACTTATTGCACACAGATTTTTCCAACTCTGCAGTATCAGGCTCTTTGACCAATTATACTGGACATGGTATTGAACGTTACACTCATAAAGATAGAATGTATTTGATGAAAAGATTAAATGTGCAATAGAGAGTAAGTTATTCACCTAAGCATACCTTTGATAGGCTTTCCAAATAATTAGATATATAAATATTTACAGATTCAGAGGAGTATTTTTTGGAAAGCTCACCAGAATGTGCCAGCTATAGGGAGTGCAGAAGCATACTTTTTCACCTAATGTTATGTACCCCCAAATAGATTGGGATAGATTAGTGTCAGATGAGCCAAAAAATGGCAAAAATCTAAATTATATGAACCCTCTGGATACAATGAACAATGGGTACCAATTTAAACATCTTTATAAGCAAACTGAATACTTTACTGTAAGGCCACATGATGTGTTGAAGTTGCAACTCACTACAATTTCAAATGCCAATATATGTTATTCTCATAAAAATAGACTCTCAACAACATTTAGAAGGTTCTATTTCTGTACCATTATTTTACTTTTTGAACCTTCTTCAGTAACATTAATATTTAAAATATTTAACTTGATTAACAAATAGGTTTCATTACTATCACAATTATTTTGTGACAGAAATCTTGTAAAGATATGTTATCTACAGTTACCATATTTCTGCAAATTATTCATAAAACTTTGTGTGAAGTAATTTCATGCTGAGGTTTAGTCTGGTGACAGTTTTCATAAAGCTGACTTTATACATGGCAATTTCTGGGTTTTGTCATGTTTCATTGGTCTCTGCCAGCAATGTTTTGTTTTTTTTTTTCAAATCCTAAAAAAGCAAAGCTGGAACATTTTGAAAGGTTTCCAAAACACATACACAATTACATAAATACAATTGAAGGGGTTAAGTGCATATGTGCTCAGAAAGACTACTTACATACTGACAAAGTAACTCACCAATAAATGTACCTCAAAGGGATTATAACATCATTTCTAAGAGAATAGATAAATAGACGAGATATAAATTAGATTAAAACCAATCATTCTGTTCCACTTTCGCAGGATAAAACTTTTACAGTGCACAGAACAACCGAACCAAAATGAAAATTTTACGGCACAAAAATTGTAGTGAGCATTTACTGAGCTGTTTCAGTAAGTCAAAATATTTATCAAATTTATTGATCATTGAGACTGAGTTAAAAATCGTAAAAATATGACAATGTGACTCAGAAAGCACCACTTTCCTAAGCAGTTTGTAACTCAGAAACAATATCAAATCAATACAATGTTTTGGGGCTTTTGTAATAATAAAACTTCTGTATGATTCTTGTCAATCTTGTTTTTTAAAATTATTTTCATAATTCCTCATCTTTTTCAATCCCCTCTTCACTAATTTACATCAGCTTCTGTTTGGCACATTCTGGACAGATGATGTCCTCTCCGTCAGTGATGAATCCTCTGCCAACAAGAGAAGTCTTGCAAGAGGCACAGATGAAGCAATCATTATGCCAATGGCGATCCTCAAAAGAGATGAATCGTGTTCCACCGATTCCTTGAACAAATTAAACAAATGAGAATTTCAGTGCCAAATAGATAAAGTTGTCTAGAATAAAGAACTGGTTCTTATTTAAGTGTCTTTCAAGACACTGTCCTTGGCTTTTATTACATATTATCAAACAAAAATATGAAAAATACCTCTCCACTTAAACAGTCTTACAAATATATTTCTTCAAAAACTAGTCCAGACTGTCAATTAAGAAAAAAGATGAAAAATTATTAAAATTCATGGACAAGACATAAAAAGCATGATATGAATCCAGTACAACACTGTCTCAAAAGATAATCTGGACAATATAAAATGTGAAAGATAACAGAAAAATGCTCTAAGCAATGAATATACCAGTGAAATAATGAGGATAGCTATTAGTTTGGGGATACCCCTTGACTACCCTAACTTCTAAACTAGTTCTTCTTCTAGTTCAGATGCTTATCATTACCCTACGTTTGAAGTTAATCACTAACTCACAGCATGATAGGAAACAAGCTACAAAATTCATACTTTAAAGAGCGAGTGGGCTATACTGAATGATTACAAACAGACGACAGAATAAATTCCTCAATATTGTTAAAGTGATTTTGATGTGATGTGATGACAAACTTAAAACAGAAATCGAATACTGAGCAAGGAAATCAAAAGGATTGTGTGACACTAACATAAAGAAACATTTGCCAAAATTCAAAAGGAAACAATGAGATTAAGTTAAAAATAAAATAATGAAAACATACAATTGATAGATATATATTTATTTGGGAAGAGTTTTTGGAAAAAGAAACTGCCACAGGAAAACTCGCTTTTTCAATGTCCCTCATACAGATGATAAAGATGGTTAGTCCTTTTAATTAAAATTACTTTAACTTTGAGTTACAATGGCAAAACATACCTGTGATAGGCCGGCTGCAAGCGACGCATCGCTTGGCAAAGAGCTCTCCAAAGCAGTCAGCGCAATATGGTTTCTCATCCCGAGAAGTGAAGCGCTGCCCAGCAAGAGAAGTGTTACAGTGTGTGCAAGTAAAGCACTCACGGTGCCATGGCTCATTCTTGTATGTCACACCACCAGTAGTAATGATCTGAAAATATCCAGTTAATATATCATAATATTGAAGAACTTTAAAGTCACCAATACATATTAAGGTTACCAGATATTGTGAATTATACAGGAATGTATAATTATAAAGTGGTGACTATTTTGCAATTAAAGCTTAATGAATGGGGATTAATTATGGGTAAGCTACATTTTTAGTTTTCATTGGTAATAGTACTAAATATGGTGAGCTGTTATAACTGTAAATATACTCCAGAATACTGGATGACCCAAAAGAATATCTAAAAAAATATATATATACATAAGTTTTGGTATGATTATTTACAATAATGTGATTATTTTCTTTTATTGGCATTATTAATTGATTGTATTATTTATGGAATGTGTATTAATTACTTATTGTATTTTTTATACAGTGAAACCTGCCTTAAGCAGAACCTGAGTAAAACGGAAACCTGTCTTATCCTGAAAAAAATGTTGGTCCCAGATGTCATTATAGGGTTTTACATGCATTGTTACCCTGTGTTGAACGGAAACTGTCAAATGCGGAAATAGAATCAAATCCCGGCCACGTGAACCTGGGCTAAGCGGAATTGAAAAAGTCATTCCAATTTCGAACTAAATCACTTGAGGTGACTATGAAGATGCAAAGCTTTCCCATTGGAGATGTTATCCAAAATCATGAGCATCCTGTCGTAAATATCATTTCAATAGCTTGTACTGGACAAGGGTTCCTTTGTCCCTATGTTTATGAAAGCCGAGACACCAACACACAAATGCAATTAGGATTCTTGGCCACTCGTTTTGCTGACCGAGGCATTCCTTATCCATCTCAATTTGCAGATGAATGTCTCTTTATAAACATAGCAGAATAAAGGAATCATTTTTAGCTAATATCTAGGTGGGCATTTAAATTTTGCCTCTTATATTAGTGAGGATTAAATCTAGGACAGTTTAAGGCAGAAAGGGATACATTATTGTGTAGCCTTGCTCATCTCTGAAGAAGACTGAATCATTTTCCTACGTACTGCTGACAGGGTGAGATCACACCAGAGTACCTTAGGGGAACTGCTGATTGATTCTGCAATGCCACGTAACATATTAACGCTGAAAAATGAACTGGAATTGATCGAGTGCTTTGAACGAAAAGCTTTCCGTAAAGCGAGTAGAAGAGAGGTCTAAGTGTGGAAAGACGTAAGTTTATGAAGCAATTATTTTTTTATTTTATTTTTTTTATCAATCCATCACATACAGCAAAACACCAATTTACAGTGAGGTAATAACAGTAACAATAGACGAACACATATGACCATTCCCTTGCCAGAAAAATCTGGATAGCCAGGATTCGAACCCTGGAACTTGGCGTTGGAGTATTAACATGTAGGCATGCTAACTGCGGCCAGTCCAAGAAGGAAGAGAAAATTAAGAAAGAGTTTGAAAGAGGTTGGTCTTAAGAAACGCATTTCTTCATCTTCCAAACAACAATAGTTTGCAAACCAACACACCATAAAATAATTGTCGTTTCTGTCTATTAAATTAGGCCTACATTTACATTCAAAGAGGAAAACTCCTCTCTGCGAATATGAAGAATCAAACTAATTAGTTTGGGACAGGTTGGTCCGAGGAAGATCGAGGAATATTCCTTTATCAGGTTCAATGGTGCAAGAAAAGGCATAGGAGTTTGCAGTTTCTTTAGGAAAACTTGATTTTATGGCTGCGAATGGTTGGCTGGAGAGCTTCAGAGCAAGACACAATATTATATGGAACATAGGTGTCAGCAATTCGAACGACGTGGATGTGGTAACCGTAGAGGACTGGGAAGGCAAGGTTCAAGAATAAATTAAGACTATTTACCATGTGATATCTACATCAGGGACGAAACCGGAATTTTTTATAGGGCATTTCTGTCTAAAACATTTTGTGTTAAAGGAGAAAACTAGTAGGGTTTTTCCTTTTCCAAGTTCTGTTTCTTGAAATTAGTGCATAAATGGAAACAATTATCTTACATTTACGCTTATTCTTTAGAAAGGAAGCACTCAAAGGAGCGTTTCATCATTTTCATTTGTGGCAATATGGCTGGGGGAGCTCCGAAAGCATAGTGTCATCCGGAAATGAGCTCGATCACGATGTTTCAAAAACGTTGCCATTGAGAAGCTATCGATCACATACAGAAATAATAAAAAAGCATGGAACACAGCTTCAATCATGGAAGAGTAGCTGAAAAGTTTCAACTCCGAAACAACGAGGAACGATAGGAAAGTCATACTTTTCCTCGATAACGCAACCTGTCGCCCTAAAATTCGCCTTTCAAATATAGAGCTAGCCTGGTTACCGGTAAACACAACTAGCATCACTCAGCCAATGGATGAGGAGGTACTTAGAACGCTGAAGGCACAATATAGAAATTATATGATGCAATCGTTATGGGCTGCTACAGATACTGCGAATACAGTGTCGGAGGTGACAAAATATATCAGCGCAGGATGTCATAAATCAGATTAATTTGGCAGTATTAGATAATAAAACACTGACTGCTCAACAATGTTTTGCTGAAGCTGGATTTCTGTCAGCACTGGTCTCCGAGACCGGTAAAGAAAACAAATTCTATCCAATCATATCACTGATCTTCTGACAAGCGATAAAGATGGCTCCATGACAGACACTATAATGGAAGACAAAGCCTGTGAATCCAACGGAGAATAATAGTAATATGTAGGGAAATAATATAACAGTAATATGTGAGGGAAATAGTAATATGTAGGGAAATAATATAACAGTAATATGTGAGGAAACAAAAAGTCCTAAAGAGAAATGTTGGTTTCTTTAAAAGAATTAGCAGAATGTAGTCTTAACCAAAGTAACACCGTTTTATTTAATATCTTAAATGAGGCTATTGGCAGCATAGAAATAGCATAATATAGGAAAAAAAGTAAATACCGACAAAATAATGGATTATATACGCATTTTAAAAATAAATTTTTATGTTACTTCAAATAAACAAATTTAACAGCAATGTGATACTGTTTTTCCATTATTCCATAATAATTTCGTCTACATAGGATATTCACAGAAAATTCGTCTATGTAGAATTTTAGTAAAACCAGCTTTTTAGGCGACGCATGTTTCTCTGAGGATGAAGATGTAAAAGAGCTTGCCTGGCACTTTTTGTTTACATGTACAGCACTTTCCTTAATTCTTTAAACCCAAATCAAGGTTCAGTACAAAAAATTCCATAACTGACCAGACCACTTTATTATTTACCACTCTAATAAAAAGGTCTAGTAAATTTTTGGGTAATTATGGAATTTTTACACGTTAACAAGTACCACAGCATGAATACTGATTCTGAATTGTTACATTGAATAACACTGATGACTGATTTTGTTAATATACTTTTACAGAAAATAAAAAACCAGCTTCTCAAATTTCATACACGAATTCATGGGATAGAGTTGTCAAAATAGAATAGTCAGCTCTTCATTGGTATGAGTACATACTGCTGATAAACTATTGTGATTCTTTCCAGAAAATTTCAATAATTACAAATGTATTCTTGGTATCAGAAACCTCACTTTTTCATTTTCAGCTGATTCTGATCAGTGATTCAGTTTTATCTCTTTATATTTTCAGCACTCAACTGTTCAGTTTTCAACTTCCTTCTTTGGTTTAAAAACCTTTTGAAAATGTTTTCCATCAAAGAAATGAACGTCCAAAGAATTGATCATTCAATAATTGCTGTTAATTGAGTACCCTCTCGGATTTTTTGGATTTATATACGTGTACACTGAAATGCTATGTATTTAAATGATTCTTTATGAGAACTTGAACCTTTATTCTTCAGAATTTGAAAATGCAACAATCTTAAAACTTCGGAAAAGTTATTAAACTCATGACAAGACTCGAAATTTCGACTTAAGATTTGGGAAAATATTTGCAGCAAAATTATTGGATCAAGAGTTAATCAGCATTATAATATTTGGCAGAACTGGTGCCACAGAGTCAAAGAAAGAAAAAAAGGGGCACCTTGTTGCATTTGACACATCTGGTAGCAAACTTCTCCTCGTAGCAGGTGGCACAGTATATCTCTTGCTCACGTGGGATGAAAGATTTGGTCCCAATTGGAGTCTTGCACACACAGCAACAAAAGCACTTCTCGTGCCATTGGCGTGTCTTGTATTCCATCTTCTTTGTTCCTGGACAAAAAAAATATAAATATTAATTGGTTATACCTCTAATGTCATAAAAACAATAACAAAAATTATAGATGTTTGTGAGCAGTTTAAGCCTCAGAATACTAGCAGACAGAATGTAGTTCAACCCAATTGCCCTCATCTGAATATAGAAGAAAGACCAAGAGAGAGGACAACACTACCTCCATTGTATTGAAAGTGGAGGAATAACCAACAGGGCATCAAGGAGGAGATCCAAGCAGAACCGATAAGGTATTATATAAATGGCCTCTCTATTAGAAGAAATTAAAACAGCTATGAATGAAATGTGAATACTCCCAGAGCAATTGGAGGAACAGGAAAAGTGGTTCTCATAGTAGTATAGCCTCATAAACTGGTTTCTTGAGGTCAACAAAGAGTGTGATGAGTCATTTCAATTCACTTAGGAGAAACCAGCACAATTACTGATTCAGTCATCTATTCTGCTATCTTACATCCAATTTTCAGCCATTTTCAAATTACTTTTACTACTATTTATTTTATGATTATTAAAAACTTAGAAATGATGGCAACAGTAAAAACTTATTTTGCTGTAACTTTGGAGTGCACTAGGAAATTTCACTCTGCATTTAATCAGAGGAGAAGAATAAATATTTATTCACTGTATCTCAAAGTTATTATTTTCAACTGAATATTAAATTCACTCTACTGAGTAGTCTATCTAGGCTTCAAAACACTTCTAAGATCATAAGCTTGCAGGTCTCCCAATGCTTATCCTGCTTTACAGGGACAGAATATACCTCTGAATCTCTGCTATTTATAGTTTTTCAGCACCTATATTAATCCAAAAATAACACACATAGTGTGCTGACTCATATCCATTAAAGTTAGTGTAGATACAAATAAAATCAAAGATACTGACATTGTTTGTGTTAGCGAATCTGAACTTAAACCAGACATATATTCAGAAATATTTAACTCCCTTATTTTAAATTCTAAGAAATTACAGGCTAGGTAAACAGGTTGGAAGAGTATGTTTATATATTAGAAATGGTTTTTATTTCTTGCTACCATTACAGCCATCACTATGGCTGAAATTCGAACACCTAAGGTTGGTTTAGAAGAGGAATAATATGGTGGATACATTATTATGAGTATAAAATAATAATGGATGACTTCAACACAAACATTTGCATAAAAAATACTGATTGTGAGTCCAATCTATTAATTTCTCGTTCAAATCTCAAATAAAAAACTTAGATATTTCTCCTCAAATCTAATCTGCGTCATCAAACACCTCTTTGGGCCTTAAAACAATCAGACAATAAGTTTTGAACCACAGTCAACTGCCCACACCTAGAGTATTAGCACACAATCTGACTTTTCTAAGCAACATAATCCTCACCAAAAAGTATAAGCTCAGAATAATAGCTTCATGTGGATATAAAAGCAATTACGTAATACTCCATTCCTACATAGAACGCCCTCAAGAGGAAATTCTCCTGATTGTCCTCATCAATAGAATGGTGGAACTGCATCTTGTAACATACTTGATTTGGTAGTTTTTCTTTTAACAAAAGGCATTGAAAATGATGCATCAACCAACACCTTGGATTGACAACTCCATCCTAACTCGTACACGAGCAATGAACGCTGCCCTGACACTATACTAAGCATTATGTAATTAAGAGAGGTTTAAAAGCACTTTGAGGCCCTTAGTGATACACTATAGCATAAGAAAACATAAAATTGTTTACTCTCAATACAACATCGGGTGATACAAACAATAAGCTATTTATAAACAATTATATGCAATTAATTATGCATTATGTAGTATGAAGATTTTATAGAAATCAAATCTACCTTGCTGCTGTACTTTACTTATAGTAATATAGCTTACCTATACTGTACTTCATTTCTTTGTAATAAGAATATCCTTGTTATGTCCGTGTCATTCTACATTCATAGATAATATCTTTATTAATATTATTTATACAATGATAACAATATACAGTTCTTGCAATTCTGCTTTACATTACTCTTATCTTTGACTCCTTGGGGATTTTCCAAGTCAAAGGAAAACATTTCACCCTACAGCCCCCCCCCCCCAATTGCCTGCCAAAGGTTTACGCCAGATTAGCTTCCTACCTTTCCTATACAAAGGTTTAGAGTGATTGCTTAAGTCCCTAATAATAAACCAACCTTTTAATCTATCTGGCTTTAAGCATCATTTTGTCTGCTTTACTAAGATCTCATTAGGACCACTACAGATTGAGGTAAAGTCATAATGCTTGCGCTTATAGACAGGGCCATGCGCAGGATATGCTCGTGGGAGGGGCTTTTCTCATAAAAAAGTAACTGTATTAATACAACTAACAATAATGAACGTACACGATCTATGAAATATAATATTCAAATTTATAGGAATTCAATTTCATACATTTCTGGAATATTTTTTCATCATTCCGAATAAAGATGCATAACCTTGAGGACACTACTTGAGGCTTTTAGGCCCCTTTGTTCGTGAAAATCGATTTCTAATTAGCGCGAAAGTGTGATTCACCGAGACGAAAGGAGTCCTGAAAGTTGAAAGAGGCACTAAATTTTGGAAAAAAGTTTACTAAATGAAACATTATATAAAATAATTTCATTTTATCCTATCTTCAATTCATCATGGGGAGGGGGTTCAAACCCCCCCCCGTACACACAGGCCTGCTGATAGATAAGGCCCATTACTCCACAAATGCCAACCTTCGAGCCAAATTGAGGACTTTGGATGCAGCCATTACATCCTGCTCTTCCTTGCTCGTCAAACCCAAACTTACCAAACCAAAACAATGGACTCTGAAGTGAGTCATATTAATCAAAAGTTCATAAATAATCTATATTGGTGCATATTTTTCATCTACGCATTCAAAATTCATCGAAGAAAATTATTCATTCCACCATCTATAAGCAGAAGACCAACAGATTTATTTACCCTGAAATCTCCTGAATTTATTCATTAGGATCCTTCTAACATAAGTTATACAAATGGTTGAATTATTTAGTTCTCATAATCAATCTCAATAAATCTCGACCCATAATATTAGGAAACCTTGGTACTCTCAAATATAATGACAAACTGAAAACACTCAATATAAAAATTACAGAAAAGGAAATCGAAAGCTCCCTTTAAAGACCTTAAAAATGGACCACTGTTTTACTTGGGCGACTCGAGTAAAAAACATAATTGAGAAGACAGCTGTGCAAGAGTTGATCATCCCTATCTTTGATACAATTCCCAACAAAGTGACTTTATGCTAACTTAAATCGTACCTTCAATCAAATGAATCTTCAATGCTGCAAAATTCGATTCTGTAAGAGCTGCTGTGCCTTTCCTCCAAACGCAACTTTCATACACTTAACCACATCACAAAATACTCAATGTTGCCCTACTGATTTCTCCTATGAACTAAACAACACCTTTGGAACTGGACCCACTACTGCTAAACAACAGATCTAGATAGAGGATTATGTAGCTACTAGATCAACATTCTTCTGCATTATTTTTTTACGATTATTTGAAATGTTTTTGTTTTCAAAATCCTGCCAGCAAAAACTTGTTACCTCTTGTCCCTCTCTTGTTTCCAAGTTAAGGCATACACCATTTCAGATTCCATGCCATCGAAGGATGGGACTGAAACGTTGAAAGACCGAATATTATGATATACTAGATTTGACTTGTGTTTCCCCAGCCATTTCCGCTCACGTTTTTTCCACAGCGTTGGTTTTTCTACAGAATAGCCCTCCTCAGAGTTACCTCCACTCCCTGATATTTCTTTCCTTCTATATTCGTAGTTTTATTTTTTCTTCACCATTGTCTTTACACTTACACTTTTGTAGTTTTATACACCATATTTGACTTCAATGGATTCTCATGCGGACCTAATTTCACCAAATAAAGCATATATACTAATTTCCAAGTGCATCCCCGGGGCGGCAGTGGTTACGAAAGGCATTCTGAACGACTTTCCTTTCTTCAAAATGCTAAGGAAGATACGTAGGGGCTTTCACTTTCCTCGTCTTTAGAGGGAGAGCAAACATTGAAGGGTTCAAACAAATGAGTTATTTGATTTACAATACGAAAATGGGAAAAAAGAGACTTGAAGTGCATGTTGAATTCTCCAGAAAGCTTTCTTTTCAACGCTCTATTCAGAAGAATCTTCCACATTTCATCTCACATCTTGTCAGACGAACTCCTGAAAATTGTGAAACCAGCCGCACGATTCGCGGACTCGAGATTTCAAATTTATATAAAAAATACGAGTTGATGTTTAGCATTCAAACTTGGAGACATTAACTTTGTGTTTTCGAATGTAAGAAAAATTCGCAGTGGCAGCTCGACTAGATCTTAAAAACAAAGAAACGCCATGGATAGAAGTTTTGTTTAAGACGGTTGGGTCGAAAACAATCATGGAGATATTTTTATGAGCAGTGAAAATGAGGTTTCCTTCATGAATTCGTAGGTTTCACGATGAATATGTTGTACTTTATTTGCCAATATTTATGCATGTTCCACAATTATCTTCAAACTTATTACGAAAATCAAAATACGTTAAAACGAAAATTTCTGACCAAAACACCGAAGCGCCTTACCAGCAATGAAACAGTTTTTATAAATAGATATTGTAGCGACAAGAATTGAGAAAAATCCTAAATGTTTCGTGATTTTATTTAGACAAATAAATTCAGATTTGTACTAGCAAGTGCGCGGGCGACCAACACTTGAAAACAAATAGGAGGGAAATTCACGTAACCATGTCATACTACTAAAAAAAACTTCCGAAATTTTTCATTTGCAAATTAAAAGGTACTACGTTCGAAAGGACACAACATCACGAGAGATAGTAATTAATTAAGGCAATACATTTAATATTTGTCGACTCATAATTTTGGACTCGATCCATTTCACGAATCGCGATCGAGAGATCTCGAAAGCGAACGCCAACGATATATCGAAAGGATGGAAAGTAAATTTGAACTTTGCACATGATAGTGTGCGACTTAACCCAAAGTTATTCAGAAGTGAAAATAAGTTACCTGGCTGGGACTCGAACCCAGGACAACCTCGAGCCTCTAACCAACGAATTACCGTACAATTTACACTTACGTGATTTACAGTTAAATACGATGTACTTATACACCTTAAAAAACCACAGAACTGAGTGAATGCCTGACCGGAAAGTGGGAGTCCTGTGTTCGAGTCCCAGCCAGGTCACTAATTTTCACTTCTATATGACTTTGAGTATGTATATTGAAACGTAGGGCATAATGACATATCTAAAGAACAAGAAAATAGTCTACTTTCTAGAAATATAATTTCCACTAATCATATCTGCAATACGACGGCAATAAATTCTGACAACGTACAGTGAACCTCAATCTAAACAAGCCGAGAGGTCAACAACGGTTTATTTTAGTGCGGGACTCTAAACTCCGCGGAATTTTCACCACATAGTCGAATTAAACGTTTCAATTTGTCATTTTTCGATACTTCCACGCGTTAAAAAGATACAGCGCATCAAACTTGAGATATGTTAACAGGAAATGACTGTATTGGATACATATTCGTAACTATGTAGATGATTTTGAGAGAAACTGTAGGAAAATGGACGATGGGATGAAATACTCCCGGCTTACTAGACCAGCGGAAATTATATCGAAACGCCGACAATTCCCCATTTATGTCCATGCGGGATTTCTTAGTAAGCGGAGAAAATTTAAGTTGTTTTATTATTTATGAAATAGTTCTCTGTGAATGAGTTCACTTCGCGACGTCAAAAATGTGATGGCCCAAAAAGGAAAGTTTGCCAAAAGCCGATATTAATTAACGCCTTCAGTGGATTCTGCGTCAAAAAGAGGATCGAACAAGCATTCTGTTCGTTGCAGAGACGAAAAATAGAAGTGAATTGTAAGAGAAGTATTAGATGGCCGATCCTGGTGGAGAATGTATAAAAGGAAACCCTAAAGAAACGGAGAAAGAAAAGGAAAGTTTGGTGTCTCCCTGGTGTCCTTAACAAGAGTGACTCAAACAAAACCGAGATAACAATGACATGACATTTCATTGTAGAATACAGTATTGCTTGAAAAATTATAAATGCCAAAATTAACATTGATAAAAATTTTGTAATAATCAAAATTCGTAATCATTTTAAAAATAAGCATTGTTTTTCAGGAAAATGAATTTATAAGTTTACCGAGATACAGTTAAAAATGTATCGATAGCAAATATTATTACTCGACAAGTTTTCAAATATTCTTTCGGTTATTTTTGAAGTTATCTCTTTGCGGATTGTATCATACGATCAGGACAGGAATCAACGTGGAATTGTCGACTGAAGATTTTCTCTGGACCAGATTCTATTCCAGAAGCGTCCATTGCTAATTCCGAATCATTAATTATGGTTCAATGACTGCCCAATGAAAGAGACTGTCTAGATTAGAGGGACGATAAAAGGTGCACCGAATTGTCATCCGAATGACGTCAGTGCCTGTCCTTATAAAGCGGAAGATTTCTCTCTCAGGGGAAAGTCGAGCAGCGCTGCATTTAGGCCGTCTGAGTGCCCTTTTATGGCAATCAAGGAATAACGACCAAAATTCGCAATTCTGCGAAATAGTTTCTCGCGTGTTGCACACGCATGGGGTGGCTCCTCGTAATCGAATTCAAAATTATGCGATTCGAGATAAAAACCCGCGAAAAGGCGCCATCAGAAAAATGTGAGAAAATATCGATGAAACGGAAAATGGGAGTGGAAAGGAATAATCGGACAAAGAAAGCCAAATCAAACGCAAAATTGGGATATAACTTTAAATTTTAGAAGTCTCTGGTTGAAGAATTTAGCAGTCTCGAGCGGAAACGTGAAAACAGAAATGCTTATGATAGTAATAAAATTAACGTAAAATTATGAAAATGATATAATTTTGATATCGATATTGTGTTTCCGTTGTATCAGCAACACGTAGAGCTATCCAAAGTAACCATGAGTGAGGATCAATCAGAAGCCATCTTATACATCTTAAGGAAGTCGTTTTTAGCAGGTAGTCTTTACCAGAAGTCTCTGGTTGGATCGTCAATGTCCATCAAAGCTCCTTTCAAATAGAGAAATAAACATGAGCCAAGAACAGGGTGGCCTTTAATTTTTAATGTAAATTTTTATATAAATACTTCAATACGTTCTTATAGTAGAATTTGGTCGAAATCACCAAAATCGGTCACAATTACAACACATACAGCAGGTGTGAATTAGCGGTGTGTGAATTGGTTCAGCAGGCGTTGTAGCAAAGAAAAGTCTGAAGAGGGATTGGCTAACACGCTTTAATTCGTTTTCGAGCCAATTTGTGTGTAATGTTAAATAGAGAGGCCCGCAAAATGCACGCATATCGTTGCCTTTCCACGCCTTATTGTAAACGCCTCTTTAACGCCCACTTTCCCAAATATTTCTAAAAAGAAGAACACCTGCAGCGACCTAGACTCGAACTCGGGGTCATTTTGAGAGATTTACGATATCCAAGTTCATACCGAGTGACGATCTGTGCTTCAAATGGATTCGTTTTATACTTTGCCATCATCATCCATATCAATCCCTGCCTTTTACGACAGCAAGGTCTTCTAAGAACATTTCTCCTATAACCGGCAACTACTTCAAAAAAGCTGAGGAAGTCCGTTCAATCCATTTTCGTGGGAAAAATCGGGATTTTGGGATCTTTGGGGGTCGAACCGATGGTAGTTGAGATCGATATCGGATTGTTTTCAAACGGTCGAAATATCTTCGTTGATAATCTTTCCGATTATTTGAATTACTTTAATTGAATTCAACTTACGGCTAGAAATTATTCAATTCAGAGCTTCGCAGTACTAAATGCGGGTGGTTTACTAGACTCATTAACAGCTGCATTAAATTTGCACATCTATTTGAACAACTACTGTGATCTTTACGAAGACTGAAAGAGAGACGCGAATTCTAACAGGAGAAGATTATTTTCCCACAATTCTTTCTTTCATTCATTCAAAAGTAAACGGATTCCAACCTAATTGTCTCATTCGTCGGCTGTCATCCATCTTATTCTTGCGACGTTATTGCGGCGAAAAAGAGGTTCATTTGTTTTGAATTCGCTCTTCTCGCTGCTGTGGCGCCACTCTCGCCGGCGACTGTTGACTGCCGCAGCAACCAAAATGTTTTAGATAGCAACGTCAACATTCGCTCAATTCGACTGGTAAATCTGACAAAATCGGTACGATTTATGAAATTTTGGAAATTTGAGATTGAAAACATTCGAAGATGAAAATCAGAATCTCTATCCAAATTTCTTTTCCCTCCCGACTTAACACGACAATTATTCCTAATTCATCATCATCATCATCAGCCGTTTTCAATCCGACGTCGGATGTAGGCCTCCCCAAGTACTTTCCAATTTTCTCTGTCCTGAGCTTCTCGTTGCCACGTTACACCTAAGTACTTGATGATATCTCTATTCCATCTGTCCATAGGTCGTCTTCTTGGTCTCTTCACATCTCCTGGTATCCAGTTGAGAACTGCAGATGTCCAACGGTTGTCGTTTCTTCTTGCAACATGGCCGGCCCACCTCTATTTTAGTGATCTTACCTTTTCTATGATGTCTGTAACTCCAGTCATCATTCTCACCCAAGGGTTGCGTTTCCTGTCTCTTCTTGTGATTCCCAGCATGCAGCGCTCCATGCTCCTTTGCGTTCTCTGGGTTATTGCAGCATTTAACACCCAAGTTTCACTTCCATAGGTCAAGACAGGTAAAATGCATTGATTGAAGACCTTCCTCTTCAAAACCATTGGCATTCTTGACTTCGGGATGTGTGAGTTCCTACCAAATGCGCTCCAGCCAAGTTTCATTCTTCTGTTTACTTCATTAATCCTGTTTTTCTCTCCTGTTGTTACAAGTTGTCCCAGGTATGTGTATTCCAAACAAACATCCAGAGGTTTTCTTTGAAGTTTGACTGGTTCTTGCACTGCAAAAGAATTATGCATTACCTTTGTTTTTGTTAGATTTATCCTGAGTCCTATTTTCTGTCCTGCTGTGTTTAGCTCTTCAAGTCTCGAAGTTAGATCTTCTGCGTTAGCTGCGCAGAGAACTATATCATCTGCAAAACGGAGGTGACCGATGTACTCCCCATTTACTCTTAAGCCCTTCTCTTCCCAATCAAGGGTCTTAAAAAACTTCTTCTAAAATAGCTGTGAACAAGATGGGAGATAGACCGTCACCTTGTCGAACTCCCTTCTCAATCTTGAATTCGTCGGTCTCTTCATGGAGCATTACAGAAGCTGTGGCATTCTCATAGACACTGCGAAAGATACGGATGTACTCAGAATCTATCCCTCGATTCTTCAGAGCTTTCAGAGTGGAGGAAGTACTTACTGAGTCGAAGGCCTGTTCATAATCTACAAAGCAAAGGACGAGTGGCATCTCGTACTCATTCGTTCTGTTAATTCCTAATTAGATGTAACAAATTATGAAAGTTCCGCAAAAAAGCGAATAATAATATACGTGTATTTTGTAAGGAAATTACATTATATTATTTATTCCATACATCCATTTCTGGACCCTTACAGTGGAAGGTAATTAACAACAGCAATGAACAAACACGACCTTTCGGCGAATCGGAAAATTCCGTCTACCTAGGGGTTAGAGCGATGACGAGCGAGCACGCTAACCACTCGGCCACCACGGCCGATAAATATCGTTATCATATAATATTATAAACGACAATTACCATATATTATTAATAAACGACAGCAACTACTACAGAATAAATTATTTATACACTAAAGAAATCCTATCGAGAAATTCAGTAAATTTTGATGACATGTGTTCGCGAGATTGAATCGAACATCGGTTGGTTATAAACTTATTCATTAGTAAAAGTACGCGCGCCTTCGATGGCGAAAAACGTTTTTCCTTATAAAAGAGTGAAACGAGAGTGTGACCTGGATCTTGGACGATGAGGTCAGTGCACCGCCGCTCAACACGTTTCGTGAACGCGATGGCGAAATCCGCGATGTCATCGGAAATCGATTGGGCACAATCGATTGGGTATTCGATTAGACGACACGAATCGAAGAGAGTACATTCATTAAAATGTTCGATAATACCCTAATTAGTAAAGTGCTCCAACGACAATTGCTCGATACCAACAAGTGCTTAAATTAAAAAAGGCCTTTCGAAAAAAATGGTGTTAAAGTAATCTGAAAAGCGCCCAATTAAGCAAATCGTATGTAATTAGAAGATTTTTAGCAGTAGGAATGAATTCTAAGAACGAAAACATGTTCTAAGCATTAAAGTCGAATGCGACAAAAGCTGAAGATGAGTATTGTAGGAGTACCACGGGCCACGATGATCACACATACATGTGTGCGTATATATAACGCTCGTCTTATAACGTATAAGACATGCGCAGCTCTCGCAATTAGTCTTTAGTGGACAAGCAGTTTCCCCAAAAGACGAGCCGCAGACGTCGGTTTCGCGGTTTGTCTCCACTCCTGGATTCATTACTCCCGGAGTTTATCGATCGATTTGTCCTGAATATCGCAAGTGGGGATTTTCACGGCCGACGAATCAAACACACTGTACTTGGGAAGGTACAGCGCACACTTTAAACTGCTAATTGCACACTCTTTGATTTTGCATAGTATTTCAAAAATACGCTAATAAACTTTCTTTGACGATAACTGCAATCCGGACACAACGATATAATTCACGAATTGAAAAAAAGTCGTTGTCTAACAGCAATTGCGATTTAGGAATCCAAATTAATTTCATTTCTTCAATCTTCGTCTCTTTCATAGTTTGTTGTTAAAATTATATCCCACTGATCTTTTTATACTTAGGTTTCACCGTGAAATAAATAATTTTCATGGAAATTACGTTGATTTTGTGGACAATATTGATTATTCATTTCTTCATGCTCGATATAATTTTATAGTGCTCAAAGAAAGAAAGTTTTCCCATATTCTAAAAATGAGTATCCCATGATTCCATTTCCCTTTCCGATTCAATGGCATTAAACTCCTCTTAATTCGAGGGTCTACACAATATTTACAGCGTAAGGATTCCCCGACCCATAAAATCAAGCCAAAGCTAAAATTTGATATTCTTTCGACTTCATACTTCCAATGAACCCGTAGATGAACGTTTTCGTGGTCATCGGATTTCCATTTCTGAACCACGCCAATTCAATATATTCGCTGTCATCCTTCGTTTCCGAGCGACAATTAATTTTCCAAAACGAGAAAATGTCCGCCTAACGGAAGATGAGAACGAATGAGAGGAAAAATCAGGAAAGAGTCGACACTATAAAAAGAGGAATGTCAAAAACCCCGAGTTTTAGGTTTTTTTCGCAATTAGGAAACCATGAAACGAATTTACATTTAAATTCTTTTCTTAAACTGAATTTAAGTTTTCATAACTACAAATTTTGGCGGAGGAAATTACTTGCAAATAAAATTAGACCTAATCTGCGTCTCGCTGACATTCACCGACGAAATGACGTCGTTTAAAGATGATTAATCGATGCTTTGAAATTCGTTCAATGCAACTGGTCATTAAATTATAAGCTAGTCCGCGAAATAATTTTCATTAGCACGTAGTCAATATTAAGTCTCTTTCGTGCATTACAGTGAAGAATCACCGAAAGTAATACAAGTACAAAGACATGCAAGTTTTTCGAAACAGAGATCGGATTCTATTCGTTCGTGCGATAATTCATTATCTAAAATCAACGAAGATCAAAGGCGGGGGTTTTTCATCGGAAGAATCAAGGCGTACATATGTGCAAATAATAAATCGCTTAGTAGGTGATAAATATTGCCATTTATTTCCTCTTGGCGTAAGAGATATGTGAATGCATGCATTTGTTCTGAGAGGCGATGAAAAGGCTGCATCAATTAAAATAAGAAGTCCACTAACGAAGAGTTACTAATCGCAGCGTACATTTTAATCGCCTAACTTAATCAAGGGCTGGAGACGAATGGATGAAACGTTTTACGGAAAATTAAATAAAGGTTTTAACAAAACCATCCTCAATTTCAAAAATAAAGAAAATTATTCCTTTTTCTTCGCAACAGAATTCGTCCTTGGGTGCTCTCGACGGAATTAGTAATTCCTCTCACGCTATCACGAATTTCGTTGTTTGTTCCACAAATCCAGGGAGCGTCCAGGTTTCATAGTGATGTAAGATGAATGTCACCAATGCAGTGCTTTAATAATTTGTATAGTTATTATAATGATTGCTTTCCGAGGACATTTAAGCGTGCGTTCCGTGACTCTGGGTCACGCACATTCCATAGCGCATTCAGAGTAAGTGTCCCACATTACTCACTCCGTACTTGCCTATCCTTGAGTGCTTCTTTCACTTACGCATATCTTTTAAAACTTTCTACTCCGCAGCCTTTCTTTACGATATAATCCGTTGATTCAACCAGTTTTGTCATCGTCCGCCTCCTAAACACTTGCTCGCTCATTTTCGGACGCCGAGTGGATGGCCGTGGCCCACTGCACAAAAGGCTAACGCGTCACTAAGCCAGAATAATAAATCAACTCAGCGGAGAAAAAGAATCAAAACATCGATCGGCTCGGAAGAAAGTTTCTCCGCTTTTCTTCTTCGAATAAAAACATAGCTCTCGTTATATATTACTTTCAGGAAAACGAAATGGACGCATAAATGCTTAAATTCCACCTCCATATTTTAAATCTTCGTTACAATTCAACCTTACGATGAAAGTATTAACTAAATAAACAATTATTTTTCGTGAAATGAATTGTCAATATCTCGTTACGTGAAAAAAATAATTGGTCGCATATTGTTAAGTTTTCTTAAAAATCAATTTATTCGAAATCATGGGCTCTCCAAAATCCTCTAATTATCGACGAATTACTGCTTAAATTATATTTTTCGTTGGAATTAGAGGGCCGCTTGGGCTGCGGAAGACAAAAGTTCCTTTTATCGGCAATAAAAACAATCGAGCACCGTTACCACCATTGTTCTCAGAGGAATAAAAGCTGGAGAACACCGAGAAAAAAAATAGTTTCAGGTCACAATATAAAGTAATAAAAGATACATCGGCGACAAGAATATAGATTATGTTATGAAAAAGGTTTTCAATGTCAATGTGCTATATCAGCGACCACTTGTTTTATTAACGTAAATAATTCATTAGATTGACATGACTCATTAAATTTGTAGTATGCTACTTGCAGAATTATCAAGCCGATAAAAATCGAATACGGCAGAGATAAAGTCTGTATAAAAAAATTCACACTAATTTAGTATCGATGGTCTCAATACTAGCTGCGGGTCCTTGCAAAATGACGTCTTCAAACTTTGACGATTTAAATTCGTATTTATCAATGTTGATATGTTATATGACGATATGAAACGCACTTTATCACAAAACTAGCGAAAATAATGCAAAATTATGATGTTGAGGTGTGGCGAGTTGCAAAGATGTCCTCAATCTGTTAGGAAAAGGCTGACGAGTGAATTTGTTTGAAAAGCGTCCAATTATGGTGCAATAACTGGGCTGATCAATGACAACTAATCACCACCATTACGCCATTTACAGCCACTTTTTTGCTGCAAATATCAAATTGGATTTTTCAGCGCGGAAAAGCCTAATAAATGATTCTATATTCAATGTTTCTTCTCGAAATCGATACAAATGTTTTTTTTTATGAATAACAGGCATTTAAAGCATCGATAATCGTGGTTTCAGAAATAACTAAAGACCCCTTACAAAAACGTAATAACCTAAGGAGCAACATAATTTTATTGATTACAACACGTGATTTAGTCTTACAACAGAACGACTGCACTATAAATTAAACGCGAAATTTCAAATAGGGAGATTCTAGGTCAGCAAGTGAACTTCTGTGTGACACAATGGAAATAGTCACTCAACTAAGGGATCAGGAGTCTGTTTTAAAAGTTCCCGGTCGATGCAAAATTGCGAGGGCATTGCAATAATTAGAGAAGATGGAACGCGACCTTAAAAAAGCCAAAACATTAAAAACAAGATGTATTTTAAAGTATGGATTTTTCTCAAAGGCGGCCAACAGGTGGGTGTGGCGTGGAACGGAAAAAGCGAGAGGAAAACAAACACGGAGGTGCTGGAGAAGAGGATTTTAATCGAAGTAATTAAGAATCGAGAGAGGAAATGGGTGTGGCAAAGGAGGCTCCTTAAGAAAGCGAGTTAGGGTATGGAAAGAGAGGACAAAGAAGAAGGGCGGGATCTTATAAGGGGCGTTGAGCAGGGAACACCGGAAAGAAAAATTAAAAATGACACTTTGCTCGAAGAAAGAGGGGAAGCAAATCGGAGGATGATATACCGCGGAGCGATTGTAAACATTTAACTTTCAATCACGATTAACTTTTTTATAGTTTGGATACCCCGTTATTTTCCTACCAATTCCAAAAGAGCGCGTTTTAAATTCGCGAATGTACCTGCAGCGATCTCCCTGCAGTTGCCCTGAAGACACTTGTCTCCGAGGGCGCATCTGAAGCCAACCCTCGCTGACTCATCGCCGGGAATGACGCTGGATAGAATAGCCACGTCTTCTTTCTTTTCCTTGGCACTTTTCACTCTATCCTCTCCCACCGTCTTCGTGACCAGAGTCGTCTTCGTGGTGGTCGTCGTCGCTGGAGACCCCGGTCTCCCAGACGTCGTGGTCTTCGAGATATGCAACCGACTCTCGAATTGATCAGCTACTTCTGCCGCCATTTTGCCCTATCTCCGTTTGCTGTTTCGAGGTCGGCGTCACTCTGCAGACTGTGAGTTCTGCCGCTTCGCTCTTCAGGTGGGAGAGGGGCCCCACGCACGACCTCTTCCATAAATGCATTTAAATACTCGTATTCATCGCATTGCCACGCCACTCACAAACTCCCTATTTTCTACCGCATTATGCCCACAGTTATTGGTGATTTCCTTCGAATTGTCCGTGAATTTTTGGATGAATATCGAGTATAATTTTGATTTGCAATTTATCTTCTCATTAATTAACACATGTTTTTCCGCACGTAGAACAATGCTGTCTGACCTTACATAAATATTGTGCTTAGATACCTCTTGTGATCTCTTCTATGGTGCAAATCTCCCTCTCTCGTTTTTCCCTATTCAGCAAACTTCTCTCTCTCTGCTGCAGTTTTCCAACCCATTTTTTACGCTAAAATAACGTCAGAAATTCCACAACCCATTTTCCGCTTTTTTATCCCCAAAAATCATTCATTCTTTTCTCAAGATTTATATTTTGGCTATTCGATGGCAGAGCTAAGTTCCGACCTCAATATATATCATACATCTTTGTACACGTTTTTTACGATAGATTACGTTCTAGTTGGGACTTTCTCGTTCCAATTTCTTCCAATAATTCGTTTGAGTGCAAATCAGGAGTTCGTTGTTATGAAAACGGGAACTCAGCAGAATGTGTGACGGATATTCTCTTCGAAAGACGATGTTTGACAGAAGCACGTCTCACGTCTTTATTAGGAGATTTCGTATACACGTGAGTTGACTAAGAATGAAAAGATAAACAGGGAGATGTGAATAAAGGCAGAATAGAGGTGGGTGCAGTTCATAAGCCGTATATAGAAGCGTCCTTGCGCAGACGCGAAAGTGGGGAGTGCCGTTGGGAAAACAGATAAATAAATTACGCTGCGAATGTTGAAAAAGGCTATGTTCGTCCCAACAACCATGGGATCGCCATTAGATGGAGGGCCACCGATGATTTGAAAAGGCATGGAAGTGTACGGGACAAAATACACAAATAATTCTAAAGATAAAAATGTAAGCGATCTCAATTTAAGCTCCAACGTATCTTTGGAATATCAATGCTGACATTATTCCCGTTTCGCATATACCCTTTCGAAATTGGATTTATACTTGATTTTTCGTTTAATTATCGTTAATTTGCTCTTTTCATTCTGAAGGTGCGTTTATACGTCGAGTCAACGCTTTTTCAAGTTTAAAAACGACATAACGGAAAAAGAAAATCATAAATTGTCCAGCAAAAATGTTTATCGTTGATAGTTTTGACCTTCACTTGGGGGAAGACCATTATAATAATAAAAAGAACAAGAGAGCTAATATTTTAATTGTTTTGTTTAAATTAAAATATTAGATCTAATATTCTTTTTGTCACTGCAAATATTTATTCATAATCGTATCGATGGTTGACGATGCACCTCAAATAGGAATGATCTCATCGAGGATAAGATTACGCTCTTAATTAGCGAGCAGACGATAACATTCGACCTCGGGATGAAGCGGAGAACTAATCGAAACTAATTCACACTTTTTAAAAGGAAAACAGATTTCGTTCCATTATTTGGCGGGAGAACTATTTAAACGAGGAATTGAAGCTTTTACGGTTGAATTTTGGAACTGCGAAGGGAAAAAAAGACGGTCGATTGCCATCGCAAAAGGGAAAAAGAAAAAGCCATCCATTTTAAAGAAGTAACTAAAAAAGGTGAAATGAAAAGTTACGAGCAACTTGTCACGTAGAAAGAAAATAGAGATTAACGATTAAAACCATTTTCCGTTACAATTATTGAATTGAGTAAGTAATCGGAAGACATAAAAAAGTCTTCTTTCCAAAAAAAAGTTGAGAGACATTCGAAATACGTCCATTTTATTCAAATGTTGACCTTTATTAATCGCACCGTGTCTGTTACATAAAAACGTAAGAAATATCATAAAATCGATGGATGTTTGTTTGAAATATAATATTTCAAAGTGAAATATTTCCGGGAAATAGTCCAATTGCAAATTAACGCGAAATATTTGTATGCATCCGAATGCGATAATCTACAGTACCAAATCCAGTACAATATATCAACGGCCATCGGTGATTATTAACGTCGCTTGCAAATCTATCCGATATTGAGGCCGATATCACTTCGATTTCGAGTCAAATTGAGTACTCTCTAATGCACAATTAAAACCTGAAATTTGATGTGTTTATTTACAGGAACATTAACATTGCTTCTCCGTATTTACGTTCAAAGTACACTCAACGTCGACAAAACGTTTTCTTCGTAATTGGAATACTAAGAAATTGATTCCCTGGACGTCAACGAAGTATTATTTATCCTCTGAGGAAATCAAATTTTTCATTTCATTAACAGTCTTAGCGACCGTGAGCACGTTAACGAGTATTCGATGACGGCTCAAAACACGATTTTCGGCAAACAAGAGAAAATCAAATGAATGGTGCGCACGCGAAAGATCCATCGATCGAAGTGAACACGAATTGCGTGACGTCATTAGCGGGCGTCCAAAATTGAAACGTATTTATACTACAAATGGAAATTCCAACAATAATTCGTTCTTTGGTTTTCTCTGTGCTCTTATCGGTCGGGATGTTTTGGATCGAGAAAGTCAGAATTACACAATTTTCAAGCGAATATTTTTAGTTCATTTATTACAATAGAAGCTTAATCGGAAGGTTCTGTTTTTTTTTTCATATTTTCAAAAAGTTTGCCAAGCTATTTATCTACTATCTTTTTCACTATTTGATTAAAATTTCTTCGATCCTTATTTTCCTTCGAAATTTTAAGATTCCAGAATCCTAGGGAAAAATTGTATTTATTTTGTTTCGAAGTTCTCGCATGGAAAGCGTACTTTGATTTGAATGATTTTCGATAAAGATTACGAGTAAATGAATTTCCACACAACATTTTTAGGTAAAGGTATGGCATTTTTTACTGTGGGCAATCATTTGTAGCATATATAATATTAATTCTGAATTTTCATAAATGTACATGATTCAACTCAATTTACACTACTTTCACTACGATAATCAAAGAGTGCGTTATTTCTATAACAAGGCGCGACTGAATAAAAAATATAAATTTTAATTAAATATTTGATTATTCAACCTAATTTTTGAATTTCTCTGACACGAATATCTTTTAAATTTATAGCTTTTTTATATCCAACGGCAATGGGCAGTTGAGTTTAATAAAAAAGAGCGAAAATTCAAATTTCTGAGGATTGAATGGAATCATTCCTTCAAAAGGATTAATAAACAGAGAATAGTAGTTTATCTTCTGCATTGCGCATGCGCGAGGAATTCGATTTGTATTAATGGAAAAACAGTAAAAATTGGCGATTAGTGCCTACAAAGACATTCAATGTGCTATAAAATGTTAGCAGGCAAAGAAAAAGTTGTTAAGCAATTGGTAATATAATCGCCGTAGCATACTTGTAACCTCCATTCAAGTGGAATTAGACGGAATATGACAAATATACTTTCAATGTTGGGGTTCTGGTAAGTTATTAACTTTTGAAATTTGGAAATTTGCGCAAACTTATGCCTATTTGGAAAATATTGAATGGTCATAGATTCTTAATTATTTACAGGCGTCATTACAAATATAATCGAGAGAGATGAAAATATAGCAAACAACATTATTGTCAACATTTGCAATTCAGCAATGCAAGCTTAGACAGCTGTACCGGAAGTCAGTTTTAACAATATTATCGGGTTCTTCAATCTCTTTCTCGCGATATTTGATGTGGAATAACAATTAAAGCAAAGCCTCTCGAGCGATGCTCATTGCGCGCACTTTCTACGTCATAAAATAGACTAATGCATTTTTAACTGAAAAATGTATTTCATTGCGTTTTTTTAAAGCGATTACTATGACGCTAACATAAAAATGCCCCTTCATATGAACTTTGGGAAAGTGAGCAAACCACGCTATGTTCCATTTGGTACGCATTTTGTATTGTCAGAAGAATGAAAGTACAATCTATGTCCACAGTTCATTAACACTTGAGGCGACCGGAGGAGGCTTCTTATATTCGAATGATCATGGATAAGTTCCACCAAATATCGTTGGAATTTATCAATAACATGTTGTATAGGTTCTCTTTTGCTCTTATTTCCCTGTTTTAAAATTTAAGACCCAAAAGATATTGTTTTTCGGCGACCAAGAATTGAGTATCGTGATATGCCGTTGTTTTCAGTCGGTGTCCTAAATAACGAATCCAACAGTTCCCTTGGCGAAGGGCTTGCGTGTTCCTCAGACGTAAAAAGCTAATACGAACATTGCTCCAGGTGGAAATGTCGATAAGCAAGGGCCAACTGAAGCACTGTGGGGCGTGTCATTTGTTAAAACGAAGAAGGCAAAGAGAGACTAATTATCTCAGGTCCGCAAACCTTTAGATAATGGTAATGGTGTACACGGAGTCTTCTAGAGAAAAGATCGCAGTTGGGAGTAGTATATAAGTAATCAAGCAAGTTGTAACTGTTGGTGTTTGGCCAGCAGAAGCAAATGCAGAGTGTTAGTTCAGTCGTACCACAGTGAGAACATGTTATAACACGAAAAAATTGAAATGAAAGAAAAAGACACTACAATCGGAATTTGGAATGCAATTGTTGGGTAAAGGAATGAGGGAAAATACGAATACAATGACTTCGGTGGACTTCTTTAATATTAATTACCCCTACATCACAGACTCTTTCCACAAGGTCACTGAGGTACGCATGTAAGAAGAATTAAGAGGGTGACAGAGAAGCAAGAGCAGGAGGGTTGTAAAGAAAGACATTTGAAGATTGAATTAGTAATAGAAAGGCAACTACAGAATCTTACGGGAATAAACGTGTAGAGGAATAAGAAAGTGAGCAGATGCAATGAGAGAAAGGGAGCAAGAAAAAGACGGCAGATAAATTGATGGGCAACAACGTGGTATGAGTTATTCTTGAAGAAGCAGAGTGAGTATTTGTCATGTTTACGCAATGTACCGTGAAGAAAAGTGGCCACAAGACTGGAATCTCACAAAAGAGCACTTATATGTAATGTACAAATCAGATTGAGGCTTAGTACAGCAAGGGTTGGAATAGAAGGAGAAAAATCGAGGGGCAACCTTCGACATAAACATAAGAAAGACGTTGCTTGGTTGCTCCTTGGACCCAAGTCTTCAACTATTAATAAATGAAAGATTCCGAACTCATTCAAATTATAAGTGTAAATGTAACTGCTTAATTAGCATAAACAATCTTAAGATAGACGCATTTGTACAACTGATGAAACGAAGATAGAGGCGTGGAAATCCCCAACGATGAGCTCACACCGCAAAAATAGCAACTGATATCAGAGAGAGCGATACTAAGGAGAAAGTGATAAAGGTGATAATATTCTTTTGTTTCCAAGGAGGATTACTAGCCATCAATTGCGAATGGAGGCTGTATATCTTTCAAATCCTGACACTCGATCGATAAATAAAGATAATTCAAACGCTAATTTTTCTAAATTGTGTCTCGTAGGCAGCAGGTTGGACGATGTCTGCGGTAGGTTTTCCTCATTTGATCGTCACTAACGAGTATTTAAATAGAAAAGCATAACATACGTAACAAAACTACTTCCACCGATACTTATCGCTCCTAAACTGGGACATAACCTTAAAGCATTTTAATCAGAATAATATCAAAACCTTTTTCATTAATAATCGTTGAATTATGAGCATGGTGGGCAATGCAAAGGACAAGGATATCCGGAACATATGACATCAGTCGTTCGGAATGTGGTTTAAGTACGTAACCAAAACAAAAAGGAAGATTTCCAATATATTTGAAGCACATTTAGCTCGTGTTAATACGGGAGATGCTCAACTTCGAGAGATGATAAACAAATGAATGAATCATCTTACGATTATTTCGTAGCAAGATGGCGTTGAATCCGAGCGCTGGCTTAAACTCTTTGTAAATGCATACATTTATAAATATCGTCTCACGGATGCTCATTTTGACTTAAATAAGACGTTGAATAAACTCCTATTTAGATTTGTTCTCTTTGTTTCGTTTTTTCTCCCTCAGAGGGCACTTTTGGCCTCCGAACATTTCTCCTTCACTCACAAAGATGTATAAAGTGCCTTTTGTGGAATGTGCAATGAGACGCCATGAGATCGAAAAGGGATTAACTTGAGCGCGTCACAGTGGGCAGCAAACGACAGATTTGGCGGTGACGAGCGCTCTGCTGACGTCACGAAATTGCATAACAAAGTGGGTGTTCGCGTGGCCATGTAAGGTCCGTCCTCCGCTCCTTCGCGATTCTACAGAGATTCCTCCTCTTTATGAACGATTCGTCTTCGATTTGGCAAAACATTTAGAGACTTACGCCGAATTACGCTCTACCATTGATAGTGCAGGAATTACGGAAAATACGCCCGTCATATTGTCACGAGAAATTGTGCAACTGATTTTGCACTCTCGGCGTCGATATAAATCATCGAATTTGCGCGCATTCAGTCACAAAATAAATGGATAAGAAGATCCATCGATCGTATCACTCAATTTTCTGTACGTTCGGCCGAGCATTTCATTTTTACGCGCTAATTGTAAGATAGAGAGAAAAGCATCGAGGACAGCAGCGCCCAGCGACGGCCTATTCGCGAACTACGGAGGGCGAGCTGAGAATATAGCGCAATATTTGCGCAACCGCGTGGGACGAAATTCGGGCCCTCATATACGTGGGATCTCCGTTTATTTCTTAGGATCTTCAGTCCGTCTACATACTTGTTAGAGTATTTAGTAAATCTTTATAGAGTAACGACATGTTCGAGATTTCACTTTCACGAGCGCGATCGAGAGTTATTCGAGTTTTCTCGAGTGGGCAATGACGTCAGCGGATAAAAAGCCGGTTCTTCCGTCGGAAAGAACATCTCTTTAAAGAGCGCGAGGGAAAGTTCCAGAGACACGACAAAATGAGAAATAAATTAAAAATAGAATCTCAACCAAAGGATTCCATCGTCTGGTATTTCGAGATTTGGCTCAAAGTGTCACTCGCGAGATGAAAAAGATCCATAATAATATTGGATGCATCGACGACAATTTAACAAATCAAAACTTTAAGAAATTAAAAAAAACCTTACGTAAGCAAAAACCATCGGCTTAAGATAACAGGGCTTACAAACGCTAGATGCCTTTGAAGAACGTGTTACAGCGATAAAGCAAGCAATAAAAAGTTGCAAGGGAGAAATTCTTAGCAAAGGGGAGAAAATATAAATTGCGTCGTCGGACGAGTTGTTTAGAAACGATAGAAATGAGACATAACGAATACTTCGAAAAAGACAATAAATCTGAAGCAATCCAAAATTCATATCACAGGAACTGATTGGGAATTTAAATCTATTCAGTTTAACTATGAACCTCTTTGGAGGTTGAGTTGGGTGTTGGCATTTTCAAAGAATAGGTCATTCGAAGAATTTTCCTGTAACAGTTTGCGTAAATCACTTATTTCCAAATACCTATAAGGAACTATAATAAGGAACTACCATTTTTATAAAATACTTTCTTGTAAACAAGTGTTATTGTAAGTAAATACTTTGCCTCCGAGCAACAAAATTTAATGTATTCATAAGAAAGTTATATCCCGACTTACGCGATTGTCGTTGGTTCGCGCAACTTCGTGGTTTCACTGTTTACCATAATTTAAATAACGTTAAAAGTACACTGTTTAGTAATGAACGCTACAAGTGATGGGAATCTTGTCTCTTATGAAATGGATGGAGCAGTCGAGTAAACAAACAGATGCCAAGTACCCATGGTGCCGTTTTACTCCATTGTTTAATAAATAATTACTCTAAAAATATGAATATCCAACTACAGCACAGACTCTCAATCGTAGCTGTATAATAGTGGTGTAAATTAAAAATTAAAACTTTATTGTAAATCATTAGAGCACCAAATATTCGTATCGAAATAATCATAGAATTACATAATTAAACAAACCATTACTATTCGAGATTAAAAGCGTTTCATCACATTGCCTGGATTTTTAGTCAGGGCTGTGTTGAATTAAATTGCAAGGATTAATAAATAATTCATCGAAAAACTACCGTAGTCATAGCGCACCGTAAGTGATATTCAGTAATATTCGCAGGAATGGTTGCCATTACTCGTAATTACACCGTGGTATTTGAAAACACTGAGCTTAGAGTACTTCCAAATGTTCAAAGTATCGTTACTTCGCGAGTCAGTTTGCGCGATGAGAGCCTCTAGCGGTCGTTGGCGCAACTTCTTCACAAGCATCCGTTAAATATTGAGTGCGATTGCTGCCCCGAACCTGGGTTCGAGTCTTGGTCATATTCTTGGGCGATGTCTTTGATGAAATAAACAACTTTTGGCAATTGTTTGCAATATTTCACCCTGACGACCGAGAGCAAAACTGAGGTTGAGCAAGTTTTCCGCAAAATCGTTATCGTTTACTGTCGAATACATTCATTAACTCGATTTATTTTTGTTTGGTTATCGAATCTAATTTCGTGCAGTTGTGTATAGAAGGAGTGCGACTCCTACAACGAACAAGGTTTCTTATACCAACATAAATATAAACTTCAATTCGATGACGTCATAATGCATACAAATCTTCTCTATTTCTTTGTATCTTCAAGTGAAACTTTTCTGAACAGGTTCGCACGACTGGATCAGCGCCAAATTAGCAAAACTAACAATACAACGAAAATAATTAATTTCGCACCCCTACAATCGATCTACCAAACCCAACCATTTATATTGACAGGTTTCCTTCGACCATCGGTAATATTAAAAAAAAATTGTATTAATTTATTTTTAAGGTTGCAATTTGGTCTTCTGGAAGGAGGGATATAACGAATTTCTCTGAAAGCCCGGCCAAAGGAGGGAGGGATGGACATCCAAAAATCTTTTCGAATATTAATTCGACGCCATCGCTGCTAGTAATCACAACATCGATTGATGCCGAGCCAAAATGAAATCCAAACATTTCACGATGATTTTTAATGATGACATATTGTCGCGAGGTGTCGCTCACTCACCAGCTCTGAAGATTTCTCCGCAGCCATCGCAACGGGAGGCGAACTGAGCATCGTAACAGTTGCCGCAGTAGATCTTGTCCGCCTTCGACCCGAACTGCTTGTCGACGAGAGACACCCGGCATTTGGTGCACAAGAAGCAAGCCTCGTGCCAATGCTTGTCTTTGTAAGAGAGATCCTGAGGAAAAAGGAAGCCATTTTATATACATTCCAAGACAAATTCTAACTTAAACGACAGATAACCAGATAGACCCGAAAGAAATCCAACAAATGTGGCACTTTCGTAGGCTCTGAAAGTCCGTTTCGATTCCTCAACAACGAAACGATTCATCCAACACGGCCAACGTATTATGAATTACTTCTTAAAAGTATAAGATGGTTTCGTTTGCCAGCATTAAGTTACCAATGCAGTGCTTCATTACAGCTGATGCCCAAACGCCCATGTTACCAACATATTTCTATGTTAAATATAAAATAATGAAGTTGTTATTGTAAAAAATAGTACGGACATGTACAATCAATGAGGTATCAATTACATTAAAGGAAAACCGATTCCTTATTTAACTTTGCGACAATCACAATTGCAAAGCATACCGTGTTTCATCTAACAAGAATGATTCATAAGAATCGTACATGACATGAAACACAACTTTCAATGGAATACAAAACTATCTCTTAGTAACCAACGAAATCATCAAAGTCAACGCAGTTCGAATAGATTCACCAATAGAAGCTGCAAAGGCCATAGACTCTGCAAAATTGAGGATATTTCACCTTCTAATATAGAATAATAATTAGATTCAAAATAGCAATAAAATTAAACAAGAAAAAATTTAAGAAACTGTGAGGTTTCTGATCACTGAAAATGTAGTCATTTGGCAATCACATAATCTAAGGATGTTTCGAAACTAGCATATAATTACGTTTTGAAACATTATCAGGAAAGTAATTCACCATTAAAGCAACTACGTTCATAAATAATTACGTAACGAATAATTATTTACAGAAAAAAACAATGGTCATTACTTATAAGGCAGGGCAGACTAAGAGGTGGTTATAACAGACAGGTTTGAAAACAAAAAGCTTTTTGATTACATCCAAGCGCTATTTTCTCTCGTGAAAAGAGTGAATTGCAACGACTTAATCACAATGGATGTCGAACTTCCATACATTCCTTGCCTAATTTCAAAAAGCTGTGCGATTTGTAAATATCGAGTTCTCGTTCCTTTAATTCCCTCTGACCAGTTTGTTTAGAGCACTCCTAAAGTCGTTAACATTGGAGACCAATCGAAACAATATTATACTGTACTGTGAAATATTTTCAATAGAATGGAATATCACTTATATTTCCAAACCGATTATTTGTAAGACTCTTTTTCCAAATTCATTCAGAAGCGATGCATTTGATTGTAAATTTGTTTACCTGAATATGTCAATCAATTACTTTTAGGAATTAAAGAAACTCACTTTAGGAAAAGAATTCCACTTAATTAAAATACACAACATATTTCGCTTATTACCCGCGTTGTTTCATTTATAATTATAATTTGAAAAAATAATTATGATCAACTCTTTTACGAAGAAAGAGTTTCACCAAAACCCTTGCATGAGATGAATTGTGAATTAATTAAATCATTCGAGATATAACGTTTACTAAAATAAATTGGACAATTACAGTTTAATTCAAATCTTTCAAAGCGAGTCTCGTTATCTCATAAATAAGGAGCTCTTTCATTCCTTCCCAATCCTTGAAGAAATCGCTCCAAAACCCCTATTTTGATATCACAAATGGCTGAATTATCGTATATATTTTTAAAGTAGCAGGAAATTTTATTGATATGAATTAATATTAAATCTACGACTATTTTACACAATTAACTATTTTTCCCAAAACACATTGTGATGATTAAGTTCCCGCCACGCAATTCTATTCGGGCAATTATGCTTTTCATTTCCTTCCTCATTCTTTCATCTTCAAATACACCTCACTTTTACATTTGAACACTTTCAAATTAAAATTTTACTTTTAGGGACCTGTACACTCGAAGAATTATACATTTTGACGCTCAACCGAATCGTAGATATTTGTGATCTTTATCGTTCTGCTGATACTGCTAGAGTAGGCAAATAGCCGATTTCAATTGAATAAGTAAACGCCTCCACGAAATATCAAGAAAATGTGAGATCGTTTCAGAAGTGTGTAACGTGGCTTCTGGAGAAGGCTGTTGTACACATGTTGTTGTATAAATAAATATTCCGAAAGTATAGAAGCCCTTACGGAATTAATAAATCAAAGCAACGTCAAGGAAAGGGTAAAAGGTACTTTGCACATAAGGGAATACACCCAGGAAAAATCCTAAGCAACATCGTTTATAATACTTCCAATTCGTAAATTAATCTTTATTTTCATTTAGTAATATGGAGTCAAATTAAATAATAATTTATACTTAACGAAAGCGTTTAACTGAGCCTGAGATTCCTTCGTAATAACAGCTGGGAAATATAACGACAGTTGACAGTCTGTAATGACGAATTATCTACAAATTCAAAACAGATTCAAAACCCAAAATTTGGATTCCCACTTAAGCGATACGCGATAAATCTCAGGAAATAGTATTATAATTTTAGGCCTAGACTTCATGATAATGTCTTCATCAGGAACAAAGAAAAGGTAACTTTTACAGACCACAATTTGAATTGAGTGTGTTTTTCTTTGTTCGTAATAATTAGGGATACAATAACTTCGAGGCTCCAGGATAGTCATGTGGACAGCGCGTTTCCCTTTGGTGAAAGCGGTCCCGGGTTCGATTCCCGGTGGGAGCCAATGTGCACAATGACCTAAGCTGTCGAAGCCCTTTTAACATTAACTTCGAACGGTGAGAGAGGTGATCTGTTTGGGTCATCTCTTCTTTGCACCTCAGAGTGCGTCTTTAGCGACTTTTTGTGTCGGGGTGAGAAAGAAGGTTCTGTTAATGTTCAAAAAAATACGCGTGCGATTGTTTGTGTGAGTTCTGCATTGCTATTTTTAGTCTGCAGAAGGAGGTGCGCATGTGCTTTAGGTAACGTTATCCTTTGACGTGGGCAACCTGTATTGCGGAGTTGGTTTTTTATAGTGAGAATTGTGCTAATTTTAAATTTCTGCCGTTGCCAGCAAAAGCGGCCATTTTCCGTCATTCCACGCGTTTGTGAGGAGAGCACATCCAGTTTTTGGTAAGTTGCAGAATTATTTCGCCCACGGGGGGTCTTTGTCTCTAGTTGGATGTGGACGATGCTTTGGCGATGTACGGAACTCCAAAACTGAAGTGAACTATTTATTCATCGATGATGATGATTTATGACGACATAAGTATAGTGTTTTGATTTCTTGGTGAGAGTTTATTCATTGGGTTGGGGAGGATTGGTAGTTTTTAGCTGTTTGTAATCTCTATGTATGCAAATTTGGTAGGAATCTCTTTAATTGAGTTTTTTCTTTTGTGTAAATGTCCATACATGAAGACTGCACACGTGACATTTAATGATCTGACGACGTAAAAGCAGAAAGACCTTACGCAGGACTTCTCCTGGTGGACATGCATTTAAGTGAAAATTCTTTTCCGGTCCACGAAACGGACATTCTATGAAAGCAGAATCAAATGCATATTTTAAGACCAGTTTGGTTTCTTTTGTCTTTGTTCTTTATTTTGAATCCTTTGCACATTACTTCTGTGGGTTTTGTTTGACTTCAAAGATCTTTGTTGAAGTTAAACCTCGGTGTCCGGCTGAAGAAGAACAACTTTTCATTTTCACCAATTTTCAAACGTTCTAGCGTGTTATATATGTAAGTATGTTTGCAAGAATAAAAACATCATTCATTAATTGAAAAAAAGTAGCGCGCGCCGTCCCAATATGATCCGTGCGTTCTTCACTGACAATGACGGTTAATTCAGTGACGTCACACAGCTATCACGGCTTTTTTCAACCCTCTTATAATTTACTTAAAATGATATTTGCGATTCAAAACGAATGTTAGGTAGAACTTGGTGATCTATTAAATACTTTATACGCATGGAACTGGACTGCAACTAGCGGAATTGTGCCGAAGTCTTAAATTTTGCAAGGACGGCGAAAGCGTCATTAATTTCGTAAACTCGAAATAATACGAACGACTTGCACACAATAATTACCTTGGAATCGATCCCGATGGTCTTGTTGCACTGCTCGCACAAGTTGGCGAAAACCGACTCGTAGCATCGAACGCAGTAGGGATGGTCATCGCGGAGGACATAGCGCTGGCCCGTGAGGGACTCGTCGCACTGCCAACAGCAGAAGTGTCCAGAATGCCACTCCTTGGACATTGCCTTGGTGTATTCGCCACTGAAAATCAACTAAAGAGGAACAAAGGTTAAGAGGAGATCGTCAGAGAAGAAAGAAAAAACACGCAAACAACACGTGAAGAGAGAAATACGCGGTGATGAAATCGACGGAGACTATTGTCGGTTTGCCGACATTCAAATCGAAATGAATTCAATATTTTATCCATTAATTGGTGCAAACTCATGCAAAATCTTTCACAGTACGACTATGTTAGTTTCTACAGGGTAATTAGTCAAGACGGCGTCAAAACGACGAAAGGAAAAGGATAGCATCTACTTTGGGCCGGCATTTGTGTCTACTGAAATCTACCGGTCAACTACCTCGAGGGTTAGCAACATTGAATGTGTTAGAAAACTAATTACAAAGTTAGTCAGTGAGCTTTTCACCGATACCTACCCGCAATATTGTTTATATCCGTGATGCGTAAACCTCTCAATTTGGCACTTAAGCTAAGCATTATTTTATGAACTTGTATCGCAGTTGTAATTTTGTATTATTCTATTGTGATACGGTTTGTCAGAGTTATCCTGAAGGTTAAAGTTATCATCCAGGGTAGCTGTAGGACAGTTGTAGGTAATCAGTAGGGGCGTAGATGGCAGCACGCGCCACGCCATGGACTGTTTTTGCATACATTTACAAAGAACTAAACCTGAAAACACACTGCGAAATTACTATAAATTAATAAAATGGGCAATAGAGAGAGAGTTATAAAGAACACCTGAACGGACAAATGATAATTTCTAATTGATTTTCCACTTTTCAACTAGGACTAAGATAATAACAATAATACCATTACCTATCCTTATATACATCTACATCTACATCTACATCTACATTAATACCCTACAAGCCGCCTTTCGGCGTGTGGCAGGGGGTGTAAACACCAGTTGAATCTAAATTACTTCCTTATTCGATTATTGTCACGTATTGTTCGCGGAAAGAATGAATCTCTGAAACGATTCGTCCTAGCATCTATTTCTCTTAACTTACGGTCATTATCGGATCGACCGAGGTAGCAGGGGGGTTGCATGATACCGATTGTATCTTTGGAAAATGTAGTTTCCCTGAATTTATTAAGCAATCGCAGCCTAGCTTCCAATCTCCTTTCTTTCAAGGATTCCCAACCTACGTCTGAGAGCATTTTTGTAACGCTTGCTTTTTTATCGTAGCATTTCTTAACAAAACGAACCGCTTTACGCTGCACTTTCTCGAGTTCGCGAGTACACGTTTCATCCGCCGGATCCCATATACTTGCCGCATATTCCAGAAGGGGTCTGACCAAGGTAAAATAACATCGCTCTCTCACCTTTTCGTCGCATTTACCGACAATACGCTTTACAAAGCCAAGCCTTTTACTTGCTTTGCCGCAGATTTTTCGAATATGCGTGCTCCAATTTAAGTTATTAGTAATGTTGATCCCGAGATATTTAACTGAATCTACTACTTTGATACTAATTCCATTAATTTTGTATGGGTGATTTGGACGCATTTTTTTCTTTTCGAAGAAATTAACTACGGAGCATTTACTTACGTTAATATCTAATTCCCATTTTTCGCACCACCTTTGGATGAGGACTAAATCGTTTGAGAGAGATGTCCGGTCTTCCTCGTTTGTTATTTCCCTATATATAACCGAGTCATCCGCAAATATCCTCACATTACTAACTATCTCGTCACTCAAGTCATTGATATAAATAAGGAAAAGAAGAGGTCCAATTACACTGCCTTGAGGTACGCCAGAGGTAACTTTGACTCTATTTGAGCTAACGCCATCCAGTACAACTTGTTGTTCCCTCTCGTAGAGAAAATCCTTAACCCAGTCGACTACTTCCTTGTTAATGCCCGCTAGTTTTAGTTTGTAAATTAGTTTGTAGTGGGGGACTCTATCGAATGCTTTTTTGAAATCTAGGAAAATAGCGTCCACTTGCTTTATACTTTCGGCGGACTTTAAGATATCGTGTACAAATAGAGCAAGTTGGGTTTCACATGATCGGGACTTACGAAAACCATGCTGGTTTGCCTCGAGGAATTCATTTCTATCTAAAAATCCCATGAGTGAGCTTACGACGATATGTTCCATTACCTTTCCGGACAGCGAAGTTAATGATATAGGTCTATAATTTCCTGGGTCCTCCTTTAATCCGCTTTTGTAAACAGGAGTTATATTAGCTAATTTCCAATCGGATGGGACCCTACCTTCATTTATCGATTTACAAAATATAATTTTGAGATAAGGGGCGACGCTTTCTGCCAGTTCTTTAAGCACTCTTGCTGGGATGCCTTCTGGCCCTGGCGACTTATTTGGCTTAATTTTGCGTAATATTTTAACTATACCGTCTGTCGTAAAAGTTATATTTGGCATGGAATCCAGTATATTAACCTTAGGGAGGATCTCTATGTTACAATCTGATGTGAATACGCTTTGGTAAAATTCGTTTAGAATATTCGCTTTCCTCTTCGAATCGCAAGTAATGTTACCTTCGATATCCCTTATCGAGCTCACTGTTTGTATCTTTCCCTGTACCTCTCTAACGTAGGACCAGAAAGCTTTAGGGTCTTCCTCTAAACATTCCCCAAGTATTTTCTTTTTAAAATTGCTGTGGGCGTTACGCATAGCTCGCTTGGTGTCGCATTTTGCTTTCTTGTGCTTTTCTAGTAATAGTGATCGTGGTGGATTTGGAACAAGCTGATCTATTCCCTTAAAAGCCTTTACTTTTCCGTGCAAATCTCTTTGTTTGCGGAGAGCCCTTCTAACCTCTTTATCGTACCATCTGGGCTCGCAATCATTTTTAGAGTATTTCGAAGGTATATACAAATCTATATATTTATGCATTATTTCCACGAATGATTTCCATGTATCCTCAGTGTTGTTGTTGCTTACGCGCGACTTAAATGAATTAAAATCGGTAGTTAGTTTTACGTTAAATTCCTCGAATTTGGCTTTGGAATAGAGATAAATTTTGCGTTTGGGTTTCTTATACTTGCTAAGGTTTATCTCGATATCTGCAAAAACGCCTTTGTGGTATATATAATTTGCGAAGAGTCTGACTGTCTGTCCGTCCCCCCTTTATTTCAGAAACGGTTTGACTTAGAGATTCGAAACAAACTGCGTTGTGTTTCTACGAGTTAGAAACCCATAGGTAAACTATTCTCATTACTGAGAAGGCTCGGGTTCGAACCCAGGAGTCCATAATACGGTTCCATAAGGAATACACGTAAACTTCACTTCTACCGGTTGCAGGGATTATTTGATTTTCGGGAAGTTTTAAAAAATACTTCCCGGATAGGTAGAGAATCAAAACTCAAGGAGCCTACAGATATGGTCATGATCTATCGAAAACATTAATGACTTTTACAGAAAATGTCCTGGGTTCGATGCTAGGACGATGCAAACATCTCTCATTATCAATACATTGGCGTAGTTTTTCATTTATTTTATGCACTTATCGAAATGATAAGAAGTTCTTGCTTTGCTAGAAAATGTATACTAAGACTCGGTTAAGAAAATAATTTAGATAAGATCATGCTGTTCCTGCGTTCGATGCCAGAGCACATTACAATTTCTAACTTAAGGAATATAAGGGAAAAGTAGGAAGTCGTTTGAGGCAGTTGCAGCCAAAATTTCTGCTTGATTTTTCAAACATAGAGATGGCGATCTTCTGTTGTGCTGAATAGTAAGTATCACCAAGAAGACCCGGGTTCGATGCCGGACGGTAAATATATCTCCCATTTAAAACATATTGGTTGAATTTTCATAATTCTTTCGGAGTCTAACTAATTAACACATGTGCTTGCAGCAAAGAAGTTTACTCGTATATATTGTATACATTGCAATAATCAATCGTGAGAAAGGTACATATTTAAATCCGTACCACATTTAATGGGTATGATCAACTACTCTCCAAAAACTAGATAAAAGACGGTCGCAATAGCAATTTAGACAGCGCGTTGAACTTTCACAGTTAAGATCATTTTATAGTGATACAGCGATATCAAACAAAAAATATTCTAATATAAAATCTGTAAAACGTATTAGAATACGTGCCCCGTAAATATGAAGATGATGGTCGAATAATCAATAAGGTTGACTGTTTTATTACGTCGGAAAAAAACAACGACACCGCTGCAGAAAGTGGTCATCGACTGCAGAAGGAGCATAACAAATAGTTCCAAAACGTCTTCGCAGTTTCAATATTATGAACCTTTCGGAAATGTTCGCAATGGAACACAGGAAGCCTCGAAATGCCCTTCGAACGATAATGAGATGCTCTTCGACGCCTTCTTATATGAGCTCGCATCTCGGAGAGCAATCATATCCGAAAAGTATTTTCTGCGGTTAAATGCGCAAGGAAAATGAATACTATGCATCGATGGAACGACCGTGGAACGGATAAAATTGAAAAATGTCCATTTCTGCGAATTGTGTTCCTTCTCTTAGTAAAGAATATTGACAGGCAGCAATTTGAAAGATGTTATTAGTAGGCACAGGTACGTGTGCTCAACAACGCCCTTTCTACAATGAACGTAGAAGAACGAAACGTTGACTGATTTCTTCCTGTCAATCAGTGTTCACCTTCATCGCAAATCCACTCTAACAAGAAGATGAAGACGATTTGAACAATTTAAAAACTTAATCATTAACTCGAATAAAGAGCATCGTTGGAAACAAAAATATTAAAATACGTATTCATTATCGGATTGGGCAATTCAGCGATTAGGCCGCCGCGAAAATTTTTTCATCGACATTTCGTACACCATCCAGCACATTTACATGTTCTTAAAAACACACTTTTTGACTTCTTATTGGATACATCTTTTGTGTGAATTAATAGGATGCCTCTAGTAACATTATCGTAGCTAAATTGGCCAGAGCAACGGCCGGCAAATGGGAGATCCCGCTTCGAGTCTCGGCTGAGACATTTTCTCGTTCATTTCTTAATTCGAGAGAAAACATTGCGTAAGGAATCTGCCCAATCAACCATCGAGTACATTTAATTGTCGATCCCTCAACGAGTAGCTACAGAAAGCTTTGAAAAGGGAATGAGGCAAGATGAGGAGTGAGGTGTGGATAATTTCTATTTGACAGATCAAAACCCTTTCCACAACGACCCTCTCAATTCTGTTGGGATTCAATTAGGAGGGACGAAATCAGCATCACTCATTATCACAGAGACAGAGAGGTGATTCATTTATATCATCTTGCGCGTAAAGACAAATACTTTCGTCGTAATTAAGACGCAGAGCTGACTGTAGATCGATGTCGCACATAAAATGGAGAAAAACGATCGCACTGAAATTAGTTAATTAGGGAGATTATTCGATGGATCGAGGAAAACGCATGATATCTAAAGCGAGAGCGAGGCACCGCTGCATATAGAATGTAAGTAATCGTACACAAAAATATGAGCACTATAAAAGGGGAAAACGAGAAGATGGGTGGGTGGAGCCGCGTTTAGGAGGGAATAAGAGACGACTCTGGAAATAGACTGCAGAGAAGTCTGGTAGAAAAGGGAAAAACCAAAAGGAAATAGGACATAAGCGAGTCTATTTCCATCGTTTGCACGCCTCTTCGAAAATAAACGTCCTGTGAGAACAACAAATGATCACAACTCGAAATGATCGAAGGATTTTTTAGATTCGATCGAATTAAGGATTAATCGGAAAACCTGTAAAACGTAACTGTGGACTTTTTATGCACCGAAAATGTTTTAAACGCGTATTTAAGGGGCAATCGATTTTGAAAATGCATTCGAAACGAATTTTTTGAACTAAATGAGAAGCGTGACGGGCTAGCTGGAAGTTAATTAGTCACAAAATAAATTCCGATTAACATAAATGATATAAGAATTAATGTCATACCGAAGTCTTGTAGTATTTTAATTTTATCAAATATCATATTGGAGGACATTGGAGGGTCGTGACATTTAATCATACCGAGAGAACGGTAAAAGTTGATCTAATTCTATAATGCAAAAATACATAAATCCTTACGAAAATTAAGCTGAAAGGGACGTATGAAACGAAATGTTTCAACCAGGTCTTCACGCATTTCAGAAGTGAGAGGTTTAACTTTTGATTATAACTCAGAAGTAAAATAAATCCAAACTCAGCCAAACTTTGAGTTTTGAGATTTCATCGAACGATACGTTGGAAAAGCACATCGAAGATGCAATTTCGAAGCTACAATCAATGAACATTGAAAGACAAGTGACAGAGCAGCTTGTGCGGCATATGACGTTCGGACGCTATCATTTATTTCCAAATACAATATGTGAGCGATTTTCCTTCGATGAAATAATCCTTATCTTTCTATAAATTGTAAATAATCGTGTCCAATCTTCTTATAAACCAAAACACGTCTTCGTATGCACTTAACAAATACCCCACAGCTATTCTCTCTTCCTTTAGTCGATGATGGGCATCTCAAATACATTCCGATGACTCGGATTTTGACTCTGAATGCTTTCGAACCAATGTTAACAAGAATTGCAGCCAACTCTTGAAGTCCTAACGCATTTTCCTACGAAATATGATAAATTGCTGCATGAATTCACGCCGACACACATCGAAGTTATTCATAAAAGCAACCGCAAACAACACCAAATGTTAACACAGATCTGTCCTCCTAACACGAAGTTACTTCTCCGAAATGTCCGACCTAAAATCAACTACGGAAAGAAAAGCAAGAAACTTAAACGGTAACTAAAGCAAAATCTTTAAGATTACAAAGAATGAAAAACCTCATCAAAACGGAGGAATTAACAATGTCTCAGACGGAAGATGTAATTTTCTGCGAAGAAAGCGACGCTTAAAGAGAAAGCAACTTCGTCAGCGAAGACGATATATGTAAGGATAAAATCGAGTCGATATCTGATACGTAAACCCATTTCCTTTCCTTCTGGAAATCCTCCCGAAGGAGCGTTTGATGGTGCGTGTTATGCGGTGAGATGCAAATAAATGTGATTAACAGCAAAGAGTGGTAGCGGTGAAAGGTATTGCGTACGGTATAAAGCATGAATCCACCTTGTGCAGTACAAAATCCTCGCAATTCACACAATTAAAGTAAAAATGAACAAATATAAAGAGTAAAAATGTAACTTTGTGTATTTACCTTGATTCGTGAATATGGGGCACGTGCTGAGTGGTATAATTTTGCTTGTAAAAAGAGTAATTTTCGATTAGAAACATTTCAATATGAAGTAGTGTTGGCTCTTTGATCGTGTTCAATTGAAGGTGTGCTCAGGAAACGATCGCAATGTTAAAGCACTCGAGGCGAACCTCGATCGCAAAAACAATTCATTTTCCTCGAATGAGAATCCATTTTGTACTGAATGATTTGGTAAGTGAAGTGCCCCAAAGAGCAAATAGAGATTCGATTAAGAATACGAAATTCAAAAACGAAAAATATCGACATGAATGGGAATAGAACCCAAATCCCTCGCGTTAATGATTTATTTGTTTGTTTAGCAGCGAAGAAAAAGTAAAATCATTTTTCCAACGTGCTTTAGAATTTCAGATATCGATATTTTTGCATTAACTAATATTGAAAATTTCGCGCGAGAATAACTTTGGAGCACAATCTCGGAATGTTGAAACCATCGCCGTGGCAACAGAACGAGAAAAAGGAAGGCTTTATTTATAGCGAATCAAAGTGCGTTTATGGGAGAAAACATGAAGAGTGGAACGTATTTAAAGCGTTTTGTTTTGAACACTTCTTTGGTTGTCAGAGCATCGAACCGAAAAACCGGATGAAAACAAATATTCGATTTCGTGAACTCGACAAAGAACCGAAAACTGTCGCGTTTTACTTTTTCTTTCGACTCCATCATTAGGGATTCTACCCACTGCTGAAGTGACGAAATAACCAAGAAACGAGCCAAAGTAACACAAGGACCGAAAATCTCTCAAAATCCGAAATACTTAATTTTTTACTCGTACGCAGAGCAAATTTGGATTTACAGAAGCGGGGGAATATTAATTAATACGCATTCGCGAAATAAAAACAGTTTCTTATTATAACTTAGATTATTCTTCATCATTTGAGGAATGCGTTTAAATCCATCGAAAGAAAGAATCGAAATAAATGAATCGGAAAAAAGAAGTTTCGAGGGCGATCAATTCAAACGCGCGACGAATTCGATGCTCTTCGAAGAACCCAAAGAAGAGGTGCGAACGTTTCCTCAGCTACAAAACAAGGGAAAGACCGATAAAAGGCGGTTAAGCACAAAATGGGGTCTTCTTTTCAGCCAAACCAGCGTTTCTCCAGATTGTTTCCTTCAACTTTGGAAAATCTGGTCATGAATACAGCCAAATCGAACAGTGAACTCCCGATCTAACGCTTACTACTGCGTTCTCGGGATCCGGAAAATGCGAGATGTGGACATTTAGCCGTATTTACAAATAGTGCCAGACATTTACAATCGCTACGATGGAATCCAAACTTTCGAAATTTATGCGATGAAAATCGAATTTTCATCAGATAAATCTCGCGTTTTCTTACATAAAATCGTCGCGTTTACTTTTGGACACTTTTGAAATAAGATTTGCGCGGTGACGGCACAACAAACCCTGTCATCGCCGACAACGATGTATAGTGACTTTAAAAAGGTATTGCAACGCGCGGTCTTCGTAAACCACATCCGTTATATCCGGATATAATAGGAAAGTAGGAAAATTTGCACGACAATTAGTAAAGACGGTAGATCGAGAGTAGACTGCATCGAGTTGGGCTGTTCACTCAGCACGTACCCCTGTTGATCGGTGAAAGTGACGTGGTTGTCCTTGCCGTCCATTTCCGTGATCGTGACTTCGGCGTCCACATCGGAGCTCTCCCTACGTTGCTGTTTCGTCTTCTTAACCTTTCGAACCTTCCTCTCGGTCGTCGTGAACTGCATTTGAACTTCTACGTCCGCCATCGCGATTTGATTCCTTCGAACGGTACTACACGATGGTGTTGGGAAGACAGCCGCGGTCCTAATAGACGAACCAAGGGATCCGCGCTCGCCCCTTCTCTGCACCCTCCGCGCCTACTGCGCAAGTCATCCCCCACTCCAAGGGAAGACCCCTTCCCACGTTTATTAAATATTCAGTCTAACCCAATAAAATTCGTAACAGATCAGTAAGACAATATTTTACGGTTGATCCTGATACAATTAAAAGAAGCCTCCAAGAAGATAAAAAGAAGAAGAATTAAAAGGGACCTCATAAAGTGGGATTTATTAAAATGTATCGAACATTGCGAAACTCGACGTAAGAACTGGATGCTAAATAAATTATTTTTACGACTGATTTGTTGTAAATATTCGTTAATCGATTTCTTTCGCAGCAACGCTTCGATATCCATCGAAATTGCAAAATGTAAATTGTCAATGGGCGCAATTGTTGGGGTTCGGCGAATTCTCTCCCTCTGATGGCAAAAGGCATAATTAAAGCATCTACATCTACATTAATACCCTACAAGCCGCCTTTCGGCGTGTGGCAGGGGGTGTAAACACCAGTTGAATCTAAATTACTTCCTTATTCGATTATTGTCACGTATTGTTCGCGGAAAGAATGAATCTCTGAAACGATTCGTCCTAGCATCTATTTCTCTTAACTTACGGTCATTATCGGATCGATCGAGGTAGCAGGGGGGTTGCATGATACCGATTGTATCTTCCGAAAATGTAGTTTCCCTGAATTTATTACGCAATCGCAGCCTAGCTTCCAATCTCCTTTCTTTCAAGGATTCCCAACCCAAGTCTGAGAGCAATTTTGTAACGCTTGCTTTTTTGTCGTAGCATTTCTTAACAAAACGAACCGCTTTACGCTGCACTTTCTCGAGTTCGCGAGTACACGTTTCATCCGCCGGATCCCATATACTTGCCGCATATTCCAGAAGGGGTCTGACCAAGGTAAAATAACATCGCTCTCTCACCTTTTCGTCGCATTTACCGACAATACGCTTTACAAAGCCAAGCCTTTTACTTGCTTTGCCGCAGATTTTTCGAATATGCGTGCTCCAATTTAAGTTATTAGTAATGTTGATCCCAAGATATTTAACTGAATCTACTACTTTGATACTAATTCCATTAATTTTGTATGGGTGATTTGGACGCATTTTTTTCTTTTCGAAGAAATTAACTACGGAGCATTTACTTACGTTAATATCTAATTCCCATTTTTCGCACCACCTTTGGATGAGGACTAAATCGTTTGAGAGAGATGTCCGGTCTTCCTCGTTTGTTATTTCCCTATATATAACCGAGTCATCCGCAAATATCCTCACATTACTAACTATCTCGTCACTCAAGTCATTGATATGACTATGACAAGCAGACTGATTCCTCGCTATTATCGCTCTTACTTTCTAAAGAGAGAAAATTCTCATTGTATTCTCATGGATGAGTTCGGATTCAACGCATTAGTCGTAGCCATTAGTTGTCAAGGGTATATCTACAGCAGGGTTTCCCAAACTTTTTCTGCAATGGAACACTTAGAAAACCTGGGAAGTTTAATGGAACACTTAGCTTATTTTTAGGTTAGGTAATTCTGCTTGTAAAATTTAAAAAATCATTTAATTACAAGAAATTAATTTTAAATATAAAACTATAATATTGTAATAAAACTTAAAATATTAATAAATAAAGCATTTAATGTCTTTTATTCTCCAATTCTCCATTGACACTCCAAATTGTCGCGGAACACCTATTCAGGTTCAGCGGAGCATAGTTTGGGAAACCCTGGTCTCTATGGTAATAGGATTCTACTAACTTTTCGTCTGCTTCTTCGAGATTTCCGATCCATTATGATTAGGCCAAAATAAAAATCTCCTTTTCCTAATGAAATTAAACGAAACTTATTTGAATTTCTTATGGCAGTGAAATTTCTTATTTTCGAATCGTCAGGGAACCCAGGGTACTTATGTTAAATTGAGGTTGAATTCCAGGTTTTTATTGAGTCCGTTTATGAATACTATGATTTCATCTAATTAAAGAGCAGAAAATATCTTTTGAATTAGTACTTCGAAGCATTTCTTAGAGGAGATCGGATGGATAAGGGTGCACATGATTCCTTCTTGGATCTACAAAAACATCTCGCCAGGAGGCGTACCAACACAAACATCAACGCACAACCAACCATCCAAACAACCAACAAAACAACAAACTTCCACAATTATTTACGAATACAATGAAAATGAACACTATTTTCTTGTTAAGCTCCTTCGATTTTAAGAACAAGAAATTCATGTACTTCGCCAAAATTATCTGAACTTCCGAAACACTCAAACATAAAATCGCTTCTCTTATTGCGACGCAGTCTAAAGAAATACTTCGTTAGTATCTTATAAAAACAATACGCATTTGCATTACACTTAACTTGTTAACTCTAACTAAACAAGCTCTCAGCTGTCAACGTTTCAAATACTCATTAATCGATTTTGATACATATCATAGAAATTATAAGTATTTTACACTGTGTTTCAATCCAGTTAGAACAAAGATTGTTATTGAAAACCAAGTACTCGTACAGGTAACCCAGGATGTTAGGATGTGATCTAACATATACATTATATATACCTATATTTAGGATGTGATCTAACTTATGAAGATGAAAAAGACGTCACAAATAAAATTAACATCTTCCAGAGGATAAGCGGGACAATAAGAAGCTAAAAAGGTAAAACCAGAAAAGAAACCCAAATTAAGTTTTACAAGGTGATGGCAGTCCCTGCTATGATGTGTGGATCAGAATGTTGGACAACAAAAAAAATTAATTAAAACAGACCGAGACCTCTGAAATGAAATTTCTTCGAGTACTTAAGGGATGAACAAATATAGATAAAATGAGGAGTACATCTATAAGAGAGAGAACTCCTAGGAGTTCAGGCGATGTCACAGCGATTAATAGAATGCAAAAACAGATGAAAAGAGTATGTATTGCGAATGCCTAGGGAGACATTTCCAAAACAAGCTTTGGAATATAAGCCATTAGGTAAAAGGAGTGTTGGAAGACCACGTTTAAGATGGTAAATTGAAGCCGGAACAGCCTTAAAGACTAATCCTGGAAGGAAGAAGAAGACTGTGTTTCTTAAAAAAAGTTTGTAGATTCCTTTGAAATTGATAAGCGATCTCCAAATTGAAGATATTTCGTAAAAATGAAGCAAGGTTTATCCGAGAAAACAATATCACGTATACATAAGCGCGATTCGCACCTGGAACATCGATTGGGAGATTAATCATAAGAAAAAAGAATTAGAGAATTTGCAGGAAAGTTCCTATAAAACGATGACGCCATACGAAAAGCCGCCGATAGAAAAAATCGAATCAGTCGAACTAATTCCCGAAAATGTGACACCAGCGTTTTAGTCTTGGATTTAGTCATTCCTCAGTTATTAAGAGGTGTTGAAACATCTTTAGGCGTAAAGCACTAACTCAAGTGCTGGATGCCTCTCCCGTGATAGCAGGCAGGTGCTCCACCGAAATTGCCTATTTCATTTTTAATGAGCGGGTTTTGTTCTTACGTTCTTCCTATTTTGGGAAATGTTGAACATTTTAAGGCATCCTGAACACAGTGGTGTAGCATAGAGCTGATGGTGTCGATCGGTGATGGGAAAAAGAACGGTCCTTATCAAATAGCAAATTTTTCGACCGAAGAAAATTATTAATGAAATTTACGGTTGTATGAAATTTTAACTATGACTAAAACGCTAGAACAGATAGAATTTTAAACTTTTCGCAGATTAACAACAACTTAATCCGCATTTGCGAAATTTAAAAAGTTCTTCGCCTTGAAACAGTTGCATTCAACGCAATATCAAATGGATTCGTTTCCTTGCGACTGTGGTACGAACCGCACCGTTTCTCCACGATCTCTCTCCATCGTTACCAAAACTACCAGATCATGACTTCTAATCTTACGCTTAAGTAATTTCAGTACGTTGCAAACTAATATTTCCCAAAATTACCCAATTCCAGTATTATTAATAGTGCAGCCACCGCATAAGTGCCGACAGTGTTTTCTAGAGTGCGATGCGCTGACATATTTAAGTTTAAACACAACTGTGAAAAGTAAACCAATTATTATCAAATTATTAGAGAACATTTACTTTGATAAAATACAGGATATGAATAATGATGGCGATAATTAAAACGCAAATGTAGAAATTTTAGATTTCAATCTAATTATTTCAAGTGAACAGAAACAGTTTTCAAGAGAGAAAAACGAAGATGTTTTCATAATGAGCATTTTTTACTCAGATGTTTTGAGATGAATTGAAGAAATCTTCCCAGGGCGAAATTTCTTCGCTCTACAGATGCCTCCGGAGAGCCAAGTGGTCAGATGAAAGAGGGTTCAATTTTCAATGTGGTCCCACACAATATATCAGCCATCGAAGGCTTTTCAAAATACAATTTCCTGTTGGAATGCGACCGTCTTGAGAAGACGATCGATGCAAACGAAACAAAAAGTGAATCTCCGCTCGTCGGCAAATGAGTCGGTGCAATTGTGCAACAATGCTCTTCGTCCCATTTTACTCGTCTCTTCAGCGCTGCTTCATTCGAAGAGTTTGACGTACGCCGCACTGAGAATTGAAAATTTCCATTCACTTCCGTTTAAAATGTATTCCACGATGTATCTAGATCTAAAACATGCTGCACCATGATGAAGATATAAAAGCAATCAAGAGACGACTTGAGCGAAACAGGAATTGTCAGCATTATGTGTCTGTAATTCTGATCTTTGCGAGCCGAAGTCCGCATTACCGACGTATTATAAATTCGGAAAGATCTCGTATTTTCCCGACTAATATGACGGAGGAAATTTTCTCGGGTTTTCTGCCGGGTTCGACATTTCGGTGATCTCCCTCTTCAGGACGAAGTTTATTATAAATTCTTTTGTGGATGTTTTTCATGAATCAGATAGTCGGGGGGATGCCAAACGGGGGAAGACGCTCAAATCGTTTTAATTTGCGTTTTTTGAGGCTTCAGAGCAATAAGGTCCAGTCATACGCAATCGCTATACACAATAAGGGAAACAGAAAGCAATGTAACCATTGCAAAGAACGAGTTAACATTTTTTTGCATGCATCTAATAGTATTCGTCAAACCCTTGTGTTTTTGTGCCATTGTTAAAATCGCCATCCTTTCTTTCATTCCGGAGTTATAGAGACATAAACTAAAGAGTTCGGCATCTTCCCCCGAATGACCCTGTAGTATGTTCTAAGAAAAGGCTTTCTCGCTTTTAATTATTACTTACGCGGTTAAAATGAGAAATAAACTGTGACTATATTTTTTAAAGCATTTTGACGAAAACTCTCCAAATTCGCAAGGATTTCTCGTAAACACTCGTCTCCGAAATACATAACACAAAGTTCATTACATAAACGGATTTTTCACTGTTTAATAACACCAAGGATTACTCTTTTTCCTAAATGAGATAAACAAAGAAATCGCTGCAAGAAAATCATATTTTATATTTTTCTTGCCGGAATGATACTGTTTGATCATAATTAAATTAGAATTAACTGTCTGAAAATACAGTTACTTCATGTGAAAATTTTTAGCTAATTTACTTTTGAAATTTACCAAAATTTGTACTTTTTCCACAGTATTTATTATAAACAATAAATGGAAACAAGACACGACTAGTTTCAGAGATTGATCTCTATCATAAAGATTTGATAAATAAATACTGTGGAAAAAGTACAAATTTTGGTAAATTTCATCATGACGTATTTCCACAAGACGTCGCCTGAAACTGTTGATGTTAAGTTACTTTTGTCATGATTGCTATAGTTTGCGCCGAACTACTGGAAATACACAGGGTAAATTGAGTTGCGATGGGATTATCGTGGGGCATTCAGACATTTAAATGAATTATTTCCATTGGCAGATTAAATAATCATTTAAGCATCGCAGATATTCTATAGAAAGAGCTAAATTTAAGCAGTGTCAATTAATTCATAATGCTGAGAATATTCATTTTCTTTTCATACATTTCATTTATTCTTTGTAAATATGCTACGTCTCTAATATTGGTACAAAAAGAAAAGAAAAATGGAAAAAGATTGCTTACTTAATAAACATATTAAGTGAAACGTTTGCTATTAAAATATTTTTTTCGATGATGAGCATCTTTCTGGAACACAACTGGTATGAAATATTCGACGACATACCTTTGAATACCATTTGAAAGCCGTCATAAGAGAATTAATTCTTCTGACGGAAACAAAGTTGATTTGCAACAAACCGAAGAATATAGAATGACAGCTGATTCAAAATACAAGTCCACCTGGGTAACGCTGTATTAGTAAAAGTATTTTGAACTTTAAATTCTCTCCCATTTTATCTCCATTCATTCGAATATATCATTCGCCTTTAAGCAATATATCGATGACTTATTTCAACTCCTTCGCATTAATTTTATTATTGCTATAATAAAATATCCTTGCAGATAGGCCAAAAGCTTGGTGCCAAGGTCAATCCTTCTATTCTTCGAGATAAAGTTACATATTTAAGTATTTCAGTTCAGATTCCGATATTGCACCAGCGCCTAAATTGAACCACCTCCGTAAAATAGAGGGGCTTCGTAGTTAGCGAGATCTGACGTATGTAATTGCAACTAGACGTAATTAGACGCCTAAATTCCAGTCGTCATCTTTGTGCGTTCGAAAACGGTCCGCTACGGAAAGAGTAACTTTTTTGCAGTTTAAAACATTGTTTCTGCACGAGACTAAGGGAATCACGGTAATAGGGAATGTGGAAACAAACTGTATTACTTATCAGATTAATGTAATTAAATACGTCTAAATTTTAATGGAGATATGATTCTGTAACTCTAACGGTAAATTTGGAAGGAAGCGACGAAGAGCAAATGGCAGAGTTACCTATATTTTGACGTTTGTAGTTCCCTTTCTTGTGCAACTTACGAAACCGCAGTACCTTTAAATAATAATTTAGCTTTTCTAAATAAAAAAAGGTTTTCTTAGTTGATGTGATGCATTATTAACGTGTTATTTACCGAGAAAAATAATTAAATAGTTAATTTTCATTATAGCATCCAAAAGGAAAATATGGAAAGTGGATGAACCGAATTTAGCTGTGGCAGAATAGTTAAATGGAGATTACGGTTTAAATGAATGTTTACTCATTTGTAACGTCCCAAAGACAACTATGAAAAGGCAAGCTGAAAATAAGAACAAAAGCGCAAATGAAGAGATAAAAGGTTTCGTGCTACTAGTTATGAATTCATAAAGAGTTTGCTTTTAACGGTGCTATTGGCGCTTGGCCCCTTATTGTTGTTGTCTAACGTGAGCTTTGCATCGTTATCTTGATTAAGCCTTTTCATCAACTTGGGCGTCCCGATGACAATGGCTTGCAATTTGGAAGGATTTATTTTTAAAAAATTGTCTTTAGTCCAGTGATTAATTCGTTCAAGGTCATGATTTACGTGTTGTATTCATTCATGGAAGCCATAAATCGTGATATCGATGAATATCTGCAAGTCGTCTGCGTATAAATGATGCTTACGATGTTTAATTACTTCAGGACAGTCATTAATAAAGAGAAAACAATAAGGGGCCAAGGGTTGATCCCTGTGGGAGACCACGATTGATATTATCCAAGCGGAGGAGGAATCATTCGAGACAACTTTCTGTTTACGGTTATGTAAATAGGAAGAAGACCGATTAATGAAAGATTCTGTGAACCCTATAAAACGCAATTTGGCAAGCATTAACTCCGCATCTACCGAGTCGAAGGTTTTACTAAAGCAAGTAGGATTAAAGCTGTTGATTTGCTATTATCCAGCGATTTACGAATATCATCAGTTATTTTTACTAGGGCTGTCGTGGTGCTATGCGACTTCCGAAAGCCTGATTGTGTACTGCTGAGGATCGATTTTTTATTTAAATATTCTGTAATTTTCCAATGCAGTAATTTCTCAAAATTAGTAGATTAGTAACATAAAAACGAACATTTTTTCATCATTTATGCTATTTTGGGAATAAATGTATTTGTAAGACCAAGAAAATTGAAAACGTAACTTCGAGTTAAATATTTTTAAATATAAACCAATATAACATTTAAACGAGAAATATCAGCAAAGTCCCATAAGTTTATGATACTTTATCGAACATAATACCTTTCCTTTTCACACCACCGAAAATCTCGCACAGATCAAATTCACGTAAGCAGATAGGAGAGAGTTCCCCATATTGTACGACTCTTTACATTTTATTTTACAATAGCTCGAATTGTTAGTTACACAGTGATTGAAACTATCTTATTTTGTTCAGTGAGAAGTATTACATTGAATTTGATAATAAAATGTTCAAAATCTCACCGTTAAACCAAAATTTTTATGAATATATAACAAGTAGCACGAATTAGGAAACTGGTGTCCTCTCATGCTTCCTAATTTGTAGCAGTGATATCCTAAATTGGACCGCACATTTACTCTTATCATTTGAAGTTAAATAAATCCATCACAGTTCAGATCAATGTGATTAATATATTTTACTGTACCTTTAGCCCTTAGTTTCTTGAATCCTTTGGGCCCAGCCATGGATGAGGCTGTCTGCATATAAATTTAGGACGACTCTTCATCAAAGCAAAGCACCATGTTTTCCCTATAATGCCTTTTTCGGGGTAAAAGTTATGAGCTATTCCGTTCCTTTATTCAAAGTCAAATTCAAGATTTCTAACATCGGATAAGATTAAACTAAAGCATCATCTCTTCGTATTTTAGGATGTGTTGCTCTAATTCCGCTTCGATTTCTTCAACACTATACTGCTACCAAAACCTATTCTCTCTCCATTTGCGCTATTGTTCTTATTTTCATCATGCCTTTTCATAGTTGTCTTTGGGACGTTATGAATACGGACACATTCATTTAAACCGCTATCTCCATTTAAATATTCTACCACAGCTAAATTCGGTTCATCCATATTTTCCTTTTGGATGCTATGATGAAAACTAACTATTTATTATTTTTTCACGGTAAATAACACGTTAAAAATGCATCATATCAACTCAGAATATCGTTATTTAGTTAAAAAGTTAAATCATTATTTAATAGCACTAAAGTTTCCTAAATAGTACCGGTAGAACGAAGGGAACTGCAAACGGCACAAGATAGGTAACTCTGCCATCTGTTCTTTGTCGCCTCCTTCCAAACTAACCGTTAGAGTTACAGAATCGTATCTTCATTAAAACTTAGATATATTCATTTATATTAATCTGATAAGTAATACAGTTTGTTTCCACATACCCAATTACCGTTATTCTCTTAGTCTCGTGCAGAAAAAATGTTTTAAACTTCAAAAAAGTTACTCTTTCCGTAGCGGACCGTTTTCGAACGCACAAAGATGACGACTGGAATTTGGGCGTCTAATTACGTCTAGTTGCAATTACATACGTCAGATCTCGCTAACTACGAAGCCCCTCTATTTTACGAAGGTGGTTCAATTTAGAGGCTGGTGCAATATAGGAAACTCTTCCCTAAGCAGGGGGTAAGCAAAGTGCGAGCAGCGGCTTCTGAGACGACTCTTCGTCGACCACTCTGCTTTTCTTCAATGTCATACAAAGCTTATATAAAAAAAATATTTATGTCTTAATATTTGTATCAGGTGAGCCCCAGTATTTCTGGTTCAATGTTTTACTTCGATAAAAGAGGACTATAATATTTTATTAATGAATGAAAATCGATTATATTGTTCATATTGATAATTCTCCAGTCAACCCTTACTCTCAGTAAACCAGACACCCCTGCCTTATATACTCTATGGATTATTGAACGGACTCTTGATCTAAATATCGTTGAAATCATACACGAGATGACAGGAAAATAGGTTCACATAAGATATTAAAATAAGCTTTAGTAAAACCAAACAATTAATTTCGTGATAATTTGCGATATTTTAAAGATATTTTCCATAAAATGTTTTTTTTTATTTAGAAACAGTACCATTTCATGGAGCACGAATCGTTTCCACATTCCTAAAAAGAATATCAAAGTGAGTCGAACCGTTGTTAAAAAAATATTCGGTATTGTCTATTGCTTGAACCAGTTGGTAGTTTAGTGATGTCCTTGGCGGTTTCGTGATTTCCTTGAAAATTTCGAGATACTACGCCGGTATTTTCATGATAGTCGAAGTTTTTAATATTCATCATTATCATCACATGAATGATCTGCCACGATTTCTGATAAAGAACATTTTGCGTTTCAATGCATAATCAAATTCATTGTTTATATCTTATTTATCAATAAATATTAAAAATGTTAACCTCAGTTCAATATGTGGCAGTAAGATATGAATCAATTATACGCTGCATTATCTGCTGCATACATGTACACAGAAATCAGGATATTAAAAGTTGTGAAATGCATCATAAATGGACTCAAATGCATCTCCTAAAATAAGGTCTTTATTAAGGCGAGATTGAAACTAAAAAGTCACTTCTTCCAACTAACCTTTCGTCAATGATATTATATACATATAACGTTTTGTGTAGGTGAATAGAAATAGAGAGGAAAACTTTAGAAGTAGTGGATGTAAAAAATACCAAAGGCGATATCTTAGAGAAAAAAGATCCACAGCAGGAAAACGCCCACAAATAAGGGGGTGTGAAAAATCTGCTAATCTACTAATTGTACATGCTAAAAGTTGTAAAAGAAAGATTTATGTAACATGGAAATTACAAAAACAGTATTATGACAAAATTACAATGAATAATAAAATCAGAAACAGGAAAAATTGTAATAATACACTATGAGAAAATAATAAACATGACAAAAACATAAGATAAAACATTCAAACGAAATTACAAGAAACATAGTAATAAAATAAAGAATACGAGTGCACTTTGAACGCATTCTGCAGATACTTTGTTGAATAACCTGTGCCGACATAATAGTGGAACGCTATCACTCTCATTGTCACATTTAAGTCGTAAGGCGGCAGATCTCTATGTCGATGTTATCAGGTGCACGATAAATGCGGGGATTGCGTTAAAATATTGCTCTGGAGTTAGGCTATCGAATGTAAATGATAATTTGTATTTTTTTGTCATTGAGTTTGTTTTTACTCCAAAACGTAAGTTACTTTCTGGATGAGCCTCTCAGATGTACACACAAGTATGTATTGGTATAACATTGCCCAATCTCAACTTCAGAAAAGGTATCTCTTTGGAGATCAAATTTTGCAATTCGTGGAAAATATTTATAATATACAATTGGGCTAGAGGGTATCACCGTGAAGTAGGGACATTCCATAAAATACATTTTGCAGATGGAATGAAATTATGTGAAAATTGCGTTCTCTAAGAGGAATATGATCCATGATGGGGCTTAATAGGCAATGTAATTAATTGAAGCGACTTTAGAACACCAGAAAGCCAGCAAAGCGATTGATATCAATAGCTACCAAAATCAACGAAAAGAGGAAATAATACATGAAACGAGAAGTGAGGTTGCCGACTAATATCGAAATGTAACTTGTGTCTTAAGAATCATTCCATAGTATAAAAGCGAAAGTTTGCAGTGAATATGTTATAAGGGAACGCCAGAATAAGTATTCATTCGCAGTGAAATAGCGTATTTTTTTTGCTTATACTGCTGAAGCTGCGAGCGGGGTGGCTCATAGGATTTACGAGCATTGTAGGTTTTTTTTAGGCTAAAGGGAATTTGTGGGAATGCTTCTAATTTAAGTGGCTCCGATATAGGAAATAAAGTTAATAAACAATCGAATACCTTAAAAATTACTGAGCAAGTTGAAGATGAGCAACAACGCGTTTCCCGGGCTTCTCCCATTGTAAATGAACTATCGATTGCCATTATTAATTGTAGAAGCATTAAAAACAAAGTAGCCGATCTTGAACATCTTATCCGAAGTAACGACTCTGACATAATTATAGGCACCGAAAGCTGGCTAACAGACGATATTAATGACTACGAAGTATTTCCTAAAGATTTTAAGATTTATCGTAAGGACCGTCAGGATAAAGTGGGTGGAGGAGTATTTATAGCGGTTAAAAGTTCTTTGCGGAGTAGTTCACATACGTATCCTAACAGTTGCATCGAGAGCGTATGGTGTACCATTAGTCAGCCAAATAAACCCAATCTACATGTATGTGCTTTTTACCGGCCGCCCAACTCTTCGCGTCATGTTTTGCGTAACCTAAACGATGAAATAAATTTTTACTCGCGTAAAAACAACAATAGCATAATGATAATTGGAGGAGATTTTAATCTTCCAGACATCGATTGGCAAAAGCACGTAGTCAAGAAAAGAGCTCGGGACAATGACTCTTGTAGGACCTTGTTAAACTTAATACAAAAAAATTCATTACACCAGCTAGTCAAAAAGCCTACCAGGGAATTAACCATTTTAGATCTTTTTCTTACGAACACCCCCGAACGAGTATCTAACACATCTGTTTGCGATGGAATATCCGATCACAAAGCCATAATTATAGATTTCGACCTTAACTTGGTAAAGCACAGAAAACCTAAGCGCAGAGTTTATCTTTACCCGCGAGCCGATTTCGAAGGATTTCGTAGTAAACTCATGTACGAATTTCTGGAGTATAAAACGCGGGCGATATGTTTAAATACCGAGGACACGTGGAATCTCTTTGTAAGAACAATGCGTGACCTAATGGATAAATTTGTACCCTCAAAACTTTCAAATCAAATTAATGAACCTAGATGGTATAATAAGGAGACTAGGAGAGCACTAAAGAAACAGAGGCGTTTGCATTCCAAATTAAAAGCCGCTGCGAGGCAACCGAACAGTATCAACACAGATCAAGTAAAGAGCGAACATAAGGAAGCTAAGTCGGAAACTAAACGAATTATGCGAGATGCCCTCCGTCAATATAAAAAGAAGATTTTATGCGAACACTTGGAAGAGGACCCAAAAGCGTTTTGGTCGTACGTTCGTGAGGTCCAAGGTAAAGAGCAAACTGTTGGTTCATTAAAGGATACTTGCGGTAATATAGTAAACGATGCTAAAGGCAAAGCTAATATCTTGAATGATTTTTTTCGAAGCGTTTTCACGTCTGACGATACATCAAATACTCTCCCGAATGTTGATAAACCTGAATCAATGTCGAAAATCACCTTCAGAGAAGACGGCATCATTAAACTATTGCAACAGATTAAACCGAATAAAGCTCCGGGTCCTGAAGACATACCGGCTCGAGTGTTCAAGGAAGCTGCGGAGAGCGTAGCACCTTTTCTTAAAGTTATATTTGACAAGAGTATGAGCGAAGGAAAGGTCCCGAAAGATTGGAAAATTGCGAATGTCACGCCAATATTTAAAAGTGGCTCTAAGGACGATCCAGCTAATTACAGGCCTATATCTTTAACATCACTGAGCGGTAAAATTATGGAACATATAATAGCTAGCTCTTTAATGGGTTTTCTTGAAACGTCCAATTTCATAATTAGGAATCAACACGGTTTTCGTAAGACTCGTTCTTGCGAGTCTCAGCTGGCTTTATTAGTACACGATGTTCTAAACTCTGCTGAAAAACATAAGCAAGTCGATGCGATATTTTTAGATTTTCGGAAGGCTTTCGATAAGGTACCTCATCATAAATTGCTGTACAAATTAGAAGTTGCGGGTATCAATGTACAAGTTATTAACTGGATAAAAGACTTTCTCACCGATAGAGAGCAACGAGTAGTACTCGATGGTATTAGTTCCAACTTGGTTAAGGTGACCTCGGGCGTCCCTCAGGGCAGTGTAATTGGACCGTTGTTATTTTTAGTATACATCAACGACCTCAGCAATCACATTGAAAGCAATGTTAGGATATTCGCAGACGACACAGTCATTTACAGGGAAATAGTTAGTTCAGAGGATAGATTAACCCTTTCGAACGACTTAGACAGAATTATGAATTGGTGCGATGATTGGCAATTAGAGCTTAATGTAGAAAAGTGTTCGGTAGTTAACTTCTTCGAAAGTAAATCTATAATAAATGATTATTCTTATAGTCTCCGAGGGGTAAACCTAATGACAGTAGAATCGGTAAAGTATCTTGGAGTAACTCTCACGAATAATCTATCATGGAGTGCCCACATCCGAAATATATGTGGAAAAGCACTTAAGAAACTCGGCTTCGTTAAAAGAATAGTCGGTAGGAGCGAAGAAAAGGTTCGCGAGCGATGTTACTTAGCGTTAGTTAGGCCTCACCTTGAGTATGCATGTAGTGTATGGGACCCCGCCGAGAAATGTCATATTCGGGATTTAGAAAAAGTACAACGAAAGGCGATACGATTTGTAAAGAATTGCTACGATAAAACAGCGAGTGTCACTCAGATGTTACAGGACGCGGGATGGGAATCATTAGAAGATAGAAGAAAAATTCAAAGGATAAATTTATTAAATAAGTTCAGAGAAATTACGTTTTCAGATGATGTAACCGATATAATGCGACCCCCCTGTTATATGGGCCGTGCTGATACTGCCCGAAAGATTAGGGAAATAGATGCTAAAACGAATCGTTTCAAAAATTCATTTTTTCCGCGAAGTATACGCGAAAGCAACCGTTTAGGAAAATAGAGTCAAGGTGCTTGCACCCCCTGCCATACACCGAAAGGTGGCTTGCAGGGTTCTTACATAGACATAGACATAGACATAGACAATAATCCTCAACTGCTAGATGTAAAAGCAAAATTTTCATTTTTGCAAACAATTTAATTTTTTGAGGGCAGATGACGAAATAACATCGTCCTAAAGAAGTGCTATCTCCTCGACGAGGGTGGAAATGCAAGAGAATTCGAGGAAAACGAGTGTTCAATAGCGATTTCTACAATACGCGACGATTTTCCACGAGGAATATGAAAACCGTGAGGATACAATTGTCGGAGGAATTGCATCTAAAAACAAAAGCTTTGATAAAACGATGATCTGCATCTAATCAAGAGGCGAAAAAATCGGGATACATCGCTATGCAGATATTTACTTAAAATGCTAAAATACATTTTCTTCACTTTTCCTAACATATTCCAATAATTTCCAGTGATTCCGCACGAGCAATTATTAAAAAGTCGCGAGAAAGTTTTTATTTTTATTGAAATTCGCCAAATTGGTCGAAGATATGTACAAATTATGCGAAATTGCGGCTCACCTTGGTTTCGTCATCTTCCTCAAATGCCTATTTTTTGTAGTATTTTTCCAACTCTTCCGTTTTGAAGTAAAATATATTCAAAATGAATATGATTGTTCTCTTCTCCTGATACTATACTACGACCTTGACATTCTTTTTTATAAACGCGAGGGTTTCCTGAGGAAAAACTCGGAGAGGAACGGGCAGTGGTCAGGATCGGTATATTCTATTATATATTATACATATTACAATATTCCATTTTCCGTCAACGATTGCCAAACCATTCCCCGTTACGTCCGGATACATTTTGGAATGAACTCAATGTCATTCTTATCCTTTTTATTCCACGAATACTTTTTCTGTTACTAAAAAAATCTGTAATATATCTTCTTGATTTATTTAAATCTGTAATATATCTTCTTAATTTATTTGCAAGATACAGCTCAGTCGTCGTTTACTTTCAATGTTGTTAATAAATCTATGTCAAGAATCTTAGCTTCCCTAACCAATGATTTGCAACGTAACTTTTATTCTCAAATGAAAATATCAACAGTCTTCGGGGTTTTTTGTGGAAAAATTCTCTGTGTAATTCCTGCTTTTTGTTAATTTCCCTATCAATTCCTTCCATATTTTTTAACCTTCTTTATCTCATTTCAAGACAACTCCATTTGCTGTTTTCTTTACGATGTACCATTCTCTATTTACGTCTCGGATAATATAAAAAAACTAAAAATTATGAATTTCATTGGCGATCATCCATTTTTTATAAAATATTCCATTTATCCTTGAAACAAAGAAATTTTACATATAATTTCTAAAACACCTTTTTTATCGGGTAGTTTTTTTTTCACTTTTTCAACAATATCATTTCTGAGATTAGAAGTTAATGGTCACTATGATTTCACATGCCTAGTGTCATTGATGTACAGTGGTACCTTGGTTAACGACGGCCTTAGTTAACGACGGACTTGGTTAACGACGAGTTGCTGTAACCAAAAAATATCTTGGGTAACGACGTAGGATTTGGCTTACGACGCCTCGTCGATTGGTCTTTCCGGAGTTTCACGTGTTTTTAGCACTTCTATTTATAATCACTATATTATAAACTAATATTTGGTGTACGTTACGATGTTACATCTTAAAAAAATACTGAATAGCATATAGCGGAGAGTATTAAAAATAGTTCAATGCTAAATTGTAGCTAATTCACATAGGCACATGTTGTCTGGAGTTAAATCGGTAAATATTATAAGTTTTGCTTCCAATAACTGGGGTCCTCGACGCCGGGAAATACGGTAATCCATTACCATTATTATACCTGTGGAAAATCGCGTCTTGGATAACGACGGTTTTGGTTAACGACGATTATCCTGGAACGGATTAGCGTCGTTAACCAAGGTACCACTGTACTTGAGTCGCGAAGTCCTGCTATTAAATGGTCAATTATTTATCTAAATCCTCTGCTTCTCCATGGGTACATACTTTCGGTGCTCCTTATTTTCATTGCATGGAAAACAACGAATTTCCTAAGATATTCACCATTTTATAATTTATGGCTCACCGAAAGAACATACTACTTCCCTATCATTAAAATCACCAGTAATGGTAACCCTTTTTGGTTTCGCGATCTTCTCGGTGATAAATTCTCATTCTTCTTCTGTTAACTCTAACTGCATTCTCTTAACAAAACAAATTAACAAAACATGAGTTAGTTTACTTCAAGATCATCTATCTAGCAGCGTGTTCAAATATCGCCTCCTCTGAATATCGTTGCACATTCTTCAATATCTGGAGACGCAAGAGGAGGATTTCCAATAGAATCTGATCAGTCGGTGAAATCGGATCAATGGGTTCAGAGCTGATAGTTTACACTATATTTAAGTGATTCATTTTTCAAATATTATCGCTGAAAGTATCGCGTCCGAATAGAAATATGTATACCTTTGGCGTGATCGTCAGAACCCGTTTAATCGACGACGAACCCAAAATTGGACGATGAAACCGAACTTCGCAAATCCACGTTACGAAAATGCATTTCAGGTTCACTCGTCATCCCAACGTAAGCATTGAGACTAAATTGCGTTCATCTCCAACTTAAATGACGATCCTCATTTTATCAAATTTATATGACCAATTAAAATTAATATGCGTCAGATTGTACTCGATGTAATTAAAGGATAAACCTAAAAAAATATAATTTTTTTTTCGATTATGAATTTTTAGACATTTGTTGATAAAACAAAAGTATTAATTAATCTTCTTAAATTGCAACCACTTTCACGATACAAATTCTTTCCTGTTAAAACTGAAATTGCTTACCTCAAACTTTCTGGGTATATTTGGGACTGGGTCTGGGACCAGGATTTCATATAGTCCAAAAATGTAAGATACACACAGTAATCACTACATACTAAACACTAAATACTCTTCCAAAATTAAAACTATTCTAACCTCATTCTCATTGAGTAATTCACAATGACACTCTGCTGCACTTACGCGGAGAATTCTAGCTCAGAGATCAATAACCTAATAAAATAATAACGTTGATGTACTGCCTTTGGGAGGTTTTCGGGGGTTTTCCTCTCAACTGGGGTGAATACCAGGCAGGGTAATGTATTCCCGTAAGAAAAGAGAGACTGCCATCTGGCCTAGAGCCTACTTGTAGTCCTTATAATTAAATAAATAAATAATCATTAATATAAAATAAATAAAGTTAAAACTTTGAAGCATTTGAACCCGATGAGGTCTTCGGACAGACAGGTCGGGAGTTCGAATATTTGTTTCTCCTGCGATTAACAAAGCCTATACCAAAAAGATTACAAAATAAAAAGCAACCAATTACGTTTCTAGAGATCGTATTGGTTGCTGTAAAGATCCTAACAGCAGAGAAAATGATAATTGAGAGAACAGATACGTGTTATTTGAATAAAAACGGATGGACGATCTAGTTATGATACAACTGACATTCGTCATCACTGATATACATTAAGCGCGATATCCTACGTCATTAAGTGCGAATTCGGTGCTTTGGATCAACAAACAACACAGCAAACGAGGAAACCATTAATGAAGGAGGGTGGAAAGACCATCAACTACCCACTGTTAGCGAGTTGAAGACGTCGCAGTTGAATGTCACATAACTATTGATACAAAACCATGCAATTACTGGTGCACTATACACACAACAACGCTATTGCTGATCGATGCTGTTAGAGATGATAAAGGGGAAAAAACTTCGCAACACACTGTGAAAGAGCCCAAAAAGAATGGTGTTGTACTTCAACTGGCTGTACGTACTTATCTTACAGCCATCGCAAATGATTAGTGTGAGATAGAAATTAAGGCCAAACACAGATCACTCAGGAAGGAACGTCAGATACGAGGATGGACATAAAAATTAATTTAAAAACTGCGATGTATTGGTACACCTTAAGTATGTAACACTTCCTGCTGATGGTCTAAATCACGGAGACCTCGGTGGTCCCCAAGAGAAAGTTCCTGAGATTTTCTTAAAAGGCATCAATGAACTGAACTAAAGCGGATCCAGAAATATAAATAAATAAATAGGACTAAATTTCGAGAGACTTGGTTGCAAAACATGAGTAGAAAATTGAACTCGATTAAATTCTCCGTGGTAAATCTTCGAAATGAAACAATTGCGTAAGAAAGATAAAAATAACAGGACTAAAATAGCCGATGAACATCTCTGAATGCCGCTGATGCATTTACATTAAAGAAACTGCGATTCGATAACGAAGACCTCGGATCTACAGTCGGAAGGTGCAATGGAATGAGAACTTCACTTTCAGAATTCGCATTTTTAAAAGTGCTTCCACAGCTGAGATCATTTCGCGAGTATGGGTCTCCACCGGGAATCGAATGCGGGACCGTTTACAGCAAAGGTGACACTTGCATATCCTGGATCCTTATTTTGCTCTCTTCAAGGATATGGGATGCTGCAAATAGAACCTATAACAAAGAGAAAGTAGGCCAGAGTACAACCAAGTGGGCAACGCTTTCGCCTGTTCTCAGGTTCTTCTTCAACCACATTCGAAACATGGGGAGAATTGCCGTAATAGAATACCACCAAAGAGGGACTACCCGGTGTAGTGATGCTGTTTCAAAATGCTATGATAAAACTGCAAAAGTGGAGAGAAGGTGTTCTCCGTTGGTTGGGAATAAAAGAAGGTAATCCCACCACCTTGGACGGTAGCGACTGCTCAATAAAAGAAAACAAAGTTACGGATGGAATCGCAATTTGGCAGATCTGAGTTTAGTGATGAATGAACGAAATGATACATGCTTTAGAAATTTTCTAACCACGAACCATCCGCAATTATGATAAAGAAAAGATATAGATCGATGGCTACGTTCCTACACTCCCTGCTACACGTATGGGCGGCTAGTAGGGTAATGTGTAGATGAAACTGAAGAGAAGCGGGACATCTGCAGACGATGACCGGAGCTTTTCACAGGAGCAACAGAAGAGGCGTTCCGGAGCGACCGTACCGCACTGTAGCATGTGCAGTTTTCTTTGGCAAAAATCCAGGTAAGAATAGAAAAAAGTTGCCATCACTTATCGTCCAACCAAAGGGAAACATAATTAAAATAACAAACGGTGAGGAAGTCCACAGCCGACGAGAGACAAAAAAACAAAACGAAAGGAAAGGACAATCCTCCGCCGTGTTCAAGAGGAGAGGCAAAGGTAGTGTGAGTCACCGCACAAATCTATCAAAGGTGAGGTGTTTACCCAGAAGGCCTCCTTGTCCGCCCTCACATCTGGCGGCACACAAACAGTCGCCTTCCCCTCCCTCCCCTTCCTCTCCTCCCCATCATTCGACGGAGATCTGGATGACCTAGGCAACTCCACGCGGACTCTCACTTCTCCGGGGTCTTCCTTCCCGGGAGGAACGGGCGGCGGCGGGAACGACGGAGGCGGGGGAATCTCCTCCCCCAAACTCACCGAAGGAAACTTGACGTCTTTGGGCAACTTTCTGTCTCCCCTCTCTATGTCCTCAACGTCCTCCGACCACGACACCTCTTTCCCCGATTTAGGACGGACTTCCGAAGACCCCACCCCGCTACCTTCTTTCGGACGCCCAAAGAAGTCGAGGCTAGTGATGGGAGGGATTCTGGTAAGAGGGGATTTGACGACCCTTAGGACCCCTCTGACGGCCCCTTCTTCGTCACCACCTTTGGAGCTCTCCTCAATGGCCACCCTTTGAAACGGCGGAGGGGGTTGGGGCAAATCGGGGGCCACACATCCTTCCTGTACCGGTTTACCGACGCGCACAAACTCCGGGCCCAACGGAGGAATCTTCTGCAACGGAGTCTTCACCAGTGGCCTCGCGCTCTCCGGGACCTTCGGCACGCTCTCTTCCACGCACTCCTCGATTCTCTCTGCGAACGCCGCCTCTGCAGACTTCTCTTCGGATCCATCGCTTGCTTCGTGAACATCGGATTTTGCGACGGAATCTTTCGCAGCATCCGTGGACCTCACGGACCAAATCTTGTCCGCGGTCCCACGAACCAAAGCACCAACGAGAGATCTTCTACTGCGGGCTTCTACGACGGCGCGCCTTCGCTCTTCGTCCAAAAGGGGCAAATACGAGTAGCGGAACCTTTCCACGAAGGCCACCGCCTCCAACACCCCGACTGCGAGGAAAAACACTGACAGCATCAAACCCATTTTCAGAATTTGCTCCAAATTTGGTCTAGAGCATATTTAGGCAATTTTGAAAGAAAACAGCACTGGGCACGCGGACGGTTGGCCACTGAAAGCGAATTAATACTCGTGATGGACGGTAATCAAAGAGATCTTCTCAACAGCTCCACGGAGATGGAATTCCACCAACGAAGACGTTCGGAAAGACGAAACACCAAAAGATCATTCCAACAGATGGAGTCGATAAGAGTCCGCTGGCAAAAGATACTCCGAGAACATCCGAAATGCAATTCTTTGGCAAAGAAGAAATCGACGATAATTTGGAACGTGAAAAAGTCGCGTATAACTACGATCGTGAGTTCGATAAATCGCAATCGAATAAAAGTCGCACTATGAGACAATTTGGTCACAGACACGCCGGATATCGATAAATCGCCGCCGAAGCGTCTTCCATCGCGTCGTAAAGTGTCCCATCTGGGCTCGATATATCGCACGACACGACAGAAGGATACTAAGCCGTGACTCGAGGGGAGAAAGAAGGGAACGGAGGGGAAAGGCGATCCCCACCCACGTCCGATTGTGACAATTAGGAATTGATTGGCAAGATCCCCGACAATGCACGATCACTACAGCAAGGATGCGTCACGGCCATTCAAGTTCCCCGAGGATTACGCGCTTTAGGATCAGAATAGAACAGAGGACATAAATCGCCTTCCTTTTCTAGGGTCCTTTCGGGCGAATTCTCAGAGACTCGATTAATGGAGAGGCTGACGACGGATCGATTCTATGCGAAGCATTGTTGACGAAAATCCCTTTTTGGAAGATTCCCAAAGGAAAGGCGATGATTAAGACAATATACAGAGGGGAATTGAGAATGGCCCCCAAATTAGTCAAACGGCGAGGAATGTTCCTCAGCAATCTGAGTAATGTCGGTCTAAATTCAATTGAACGTAATAATTATGAGAGCCAACTGTTACCGCTGCTGGAATGAGTCCAGTCAAAGATAAATAGAAATATCGCGGAAAAAATAAGGATAAATGCAAATGACGATTAAGTCATTTAAAAGACAGATCTGCATTCGCGTGAGAGCAATTTCGTGTATACACGTCAATCAAAAGATCATTCTTGATCACCTTTTTTAAGAAAATCACACGAGTCGAAAAAAATCAGGAGTTGATTATGATCGCGATAAGTAATGCAAAAAGAATTTCACCCATTTTTGTCGCTGGTCTAAATATAATTTACGACCAATTTAGTTTTTCGCAGAATGTCCTCAATCATCTATAATTATAAATTAAAGTTAGAATACTTGAAACCAAAACATCTAAATTAACTGGAGGCAAGAAAAATCGAAAATAAAGGCATTTAAAGGATTGTTCATCAGAGTGAATCATGGATATATGAGTTGGTTGTTCGGGAAATTACCGGCATCAACAATTACTGCCTCTGAGATTGCACTAAATTACAGCCGAGTGAAATTGGCGTGCAGCTTTGTTGCATTATTTTTGGAGAGTCTCGAGTGTACAACGAAAGTGCACAGGCTCTTGAGAGGAGAGCTTCTCGTAACATATCTCAGAAATTGTCAACGGAAGCAAATGCGAATCCAAGTTTTGAATTCTATTAAAAGATACAGCTGGAGCATTGGTTTAAAACACATACGGTTACAGATTTCAGTGATGACGCCGATCACTATGTTTCTTCCGTGCAACAGACGGAATTATTTTAACAATTTCATACGCTCGATAAATCTACGACGGCTTTAGTGCGAATATACCTTTGTTTTAAGTGGTTACGAAAGACATTATAAAAAATAACATTTCATTTCCAATTATTGAATTCGGAACTTAATGATATCTGATTCTTTAAAAAACGTATTTCTTCGGTTGGGCCGAATTGTCAGCAGAGGAAAGTTAGTTACATACGAACAGAGTTGGGATGTTTCCATTGCAACTAAATCGCTAAAACACAGAAAATCATGTTCCCAAATTGGACAGCAATGCGATGCGGCGATTTAAATATTCGCTTAAACACATTCGGACTGCAATTATGTATCTGCCATCGGAGTGCCTTTATACACATTTGACACCTCTAAACATGCAAGAATGCAGACTTTAAGCAGGTGGGAATACATCATTAATAACTATTCATTAGATTACATCATTGGGTGCTCATTAAAGTATCACCACGAGAAATAAAGCACGCGAACAGCAAAAAGAGGCGCAGGAAAAGCACACAGCGCCAAGAGAATGGAATCCCGGCGACTCTAAAAATGTTCAGCTTCTTATCGCCAGTTTCTATTAGCGTTAAATGGCAAAGGGTGTATCACAGAGGCTCTCAGGCCATCGAACCGCATTTGCCAAATAGAAACGCATAATTTCGACACGATTCCGGCAGAATTCGTCGAACCGGTTTTCCGCCACGACTAATTCATATAATTTATTTTGGTCATATTTTATAATGAAACTTTTATAACAAATGATTAAATAAAAGCCCGGTTACTAGAATTTGAATATTACTCGGTGAGTTGAGAATTTCCGTTCCTTATCAGATATGACAACTGGAACGTTAGTAGAGAATCCGACTCTAAAATAAGGATTTCGAGGGATTTTTCGATTCGTTTTCGATCCAAAAAACAACGGTATTTGAGTGATGTGATTCGATGTCGAGAACGAACTTCTTAAACGATGAAACTAATAGAATAGAGCTATTTCAACCGTTTGTCTGTCATCGGCTCTTAATCCTCGACTGCTAAAGTGCACGCAACAGGAGTCTAGGTATAACGCTTTCAAGCAACTAAAAATCATTCCGAAACTAACAAGAAATTTAGTTGGATGTGAAATATACGCTGACGACCTGAAAAATGCCAAATGATAACTGTTGTAATGTCTATTCTAAAGCAATCCCTTTTTGTGATAAATCAATATCAGATTGCGTGTGACTACGCGGACCCGGGTTCGATTCCCGCTGATAGCACATGTGCTTAAAGTCCTATCGTAGCACTATTAAAATTACCACGGCGAATACTAGGTGTTCATGATATTTTATTCAATAAAATGATGTATCAGCATTTTAAAAATAAATTCATAAGAATTTTTAAATGAATTGCGAAAATGTTCCCTCATCGTGGCCCCAAAAGAGCCCTCAAAAGAGGGAGGAGCAAATCTGTCAGATCGCCAAACGGAATTCAAGCGCTAATATTTGGAGATAATAATTGAACTGTTTCATTAGGTCTCACTCACGAGAATAAATATATGAAGAAGTTTGTACTTCCGAAGCGTTAACTTAGAAATTGTGCGGAAAATTGTTTAATAATGAGCTATGTTTGCGCTAAAATAAAATGAAGGAAAATGGTGGTTTCAATCGGAAAATTTGATTCATATTATTCGTAAAACGCGTCGACGGGCCGCACGCAAGGAGTCACTTTGACGAATGAGATGCTAATGATGGCCTTCATTAGAATCTCAACGCCCTCTCTTCTGGACCATTCTTCCTTTGTTCCGATCCATTTGGCGACACCCAAAAACAAACACATTTCAAAGCCTTCCATTTAATAATCACTCATTCATTTCGAAGAAAATCCTTATATTTTTACTTTAGATCAAACAATTAATTTTCCTATTTCACATTCCACATCTAAAAACACATTCGAAATTCCTGAATAGCGTGCGCTCAGACGTCTATGAATCAGAATCTCCGAACAGCGTAAATGTAGTGATGAAAAGTGATATTTGGATCTTCGAATCGACATCAATAATGCTTCAATACTCGAGCTTAAATCACAGAGAAATATATCGCTTACAGCTTAAAATCATCTTTTTCGCGGTTCATTGTCATGTGATGTTCATCATGTGTCGCAAAAATTACGTTCGGCAGTCGAGTGAGCTCAAGAAAGCTTCACCTAGGAGCCAAGCGGATTTCTCACAATTATTACAACATATGTTGTACTCGTTGCTTTCGATTCATTGAGAATACAAAATTTCTCAGAATTTATTCGGCCGTTCCTAATCTTATGAATAATTCGAATTGTATTAGAATACTTAATTTGTAACTCAACTATTCATAAATCTTGCGTTAAATATGTTTTAGAAGAGATAAATCCCATTCCTCTACTTCTAAAATCGGACATAGAGTTCTAAATAGACGATATTCTCTTCAGGTTTCAATTCCGAGGCAGTGGTTGATACATAGCAACACTTATTGATGGGTTAGTAAACACGGGTTAACAAATATATCGATTATAAAGTCGATTGTTAGTCGATCGACTTTAAAACGACTAGTTAGTGAAATGAAATAGTACATACCAATAAAACAAAATCTCTTTGTTGTACGCGACACTCACCTGAAAATGAAAGAAAAATAATTACAAATAAAGAAAGGTAAAAAAAAAAACTTTTAAAAAATTATTTAAAAACCTTGTTGTGGAAAGAATAATACGATAAAACATAATGGTTAAGATTATACTTAAACGTGTTCTACGACTCCATTTCCACGACTTTTGAAAGAGCATTTGATTGGACAATTCAGCGGCGATCGGCCACAGAATGTGACGATAATTATAACGCAATTACAATCGAATGCATTCTGCTTCGACAATCGATATCGCACTTTACTCAAACACGTCGCATTAGAAGTTGTGCACAATAAAAATCCCGTAAAAGTGAGGCAACATTTGGAGAAACGCATTTGAATGACATTAACCGACACCGCAGTCGACTCTTTCTCGATCGACGTCCTCTTACGGAATATTACGGTAAAACAAACAGTTTATGAGGCATTCGAAGAGTTTATTTATGATATAGTTATACTACTTTTCATTCATAACGGAAAAAAATCATTATTTTCAACTTAACGCTACCTCTTTACGTAATAAAATGTATTCGCCTAAATTGCCAGGTGAGAAGGAAAACAAAGACTGGAGGTTGTTAAATTCCCATCGCTATCACAAATGCATAAGATACTCCAATGGAGGCCCATTTAAACCAAATATTTTCTCTCCCGCCTTGGATGAAGCAGCATCAGAATAACCTAAGATACCCGAAAAATGTTTCCATTTACTTTAAATGCGTTTTCTCATAAATTAAAAAAATAAATGCTGTGAAATGTAGATCGGGGATTCCTAAACCAATTTCCACGAAGTTTTTAAAAATATCAATAACGTATTTTCTTTCGCAGAGACCTACAATTTCTACTAAAAATCGACATTAAATATTTTTTTTGCAATGCGTTGGTCAAAAAAGTTTCGATGGGGGAAATTCCCCAGTCTCTGCAATTTGTTGACATCATTAAAAGAAGATATCTGTTTACAATAGTACTTATAATTTAGCATATAGTTAACCCTAAAAAATAATCTCTATGTAGTTTCTTAATAAACGAAAAGAAAGGATTATTTGAGTCACCCATAAACCTCTTTCACTCCGTCATTCTTCAGCCACCTGGTCTTCATTTCTATGAGCTATTTTTGAATTTGAACGGCTTAAAAAGTGACAACTTTTCACGAGGTCTCGAGTGAGGGCGATTCGGGTCGCCTTAATGAAGCGCACGACGGAGGAATTGGGTCAGCCAATTTACTCGATCCTTTGAAAAGCCACTTTGATCAATTGATATCGGGGAAACTTGCTGTTTCGATTTATCGATCTGCTCTTTCTCAGCATCCATATTAACCCATCAAAAGTGCAACCCATTTGCCGCATCCACTCCGATTTCACCTTTCTAATAAAGAAACATTTACACAGCGTCGATCATTTATGAAAAATATATACTTCGGTAAAAGAAAAACATCAAAAAAAATTTAAAAGTGAATTTATGGAAATGCCGTGAGATTTATACTTATTTTTATCCTCTGCAATTACAAGGACCACCTAATATCTCTTAAACTAATAACTCCATTCCTTCCCCGCTCGAGAGATTTGCACCACTACAGTGGCGCTTTATCATTGTCGACATTTGGAAATTAATGTCTTAGAGGTAAGTTGTACGCAAATAATCCAGTCTTAAAATTCAGATTTAAAATATAAAATTTCTTCTTCTCGGGGTATGTGTTAATTATAGGCACACAATGTACCACGTCACACGAGTATCATATGCTGCTCCATCGCACATTCTTTCTTTTGGATTATCACCAGAAAAATCTCAATCTCCCAGAAGTTAGAAAAAATTCGACCGTTTTCACTAGGAAGATACACCCATTGATGACAGTGAATTTTCGAATACATTTGATTAAAATTCCGTAATACTAATGATAGGGTAGTTTATTTGCAATATGGTTTCCGCAGTTTCTCTACCTTCATAGATACACCTCTACAACTACCTATTTTGGCTACTCTACCTTTGAAACGAGGGGAAAACGCAGATCAGATTCCACTCGACTGATAGACTCCTCCTTCGATAAATACTTCTAAGTTCGCTGATTTGCAGATGTCCTTACTTTTAAAGTAATTGTCTTCCAATATCGATACAGGTACCAAAAACATGAACTCGATCCTCACGATAGTTTTGCATCCGAAATTATCAAAACAAACGAAAGTATAGCGAAAGCACGCGTTTACAAATCATCCCACAACTCGACATCCAAAAATTCAATCCAAGAATTTTAAATCTATTATCAACTAATCATAATAATTAAGAGAATTAACGGTAAAAGGATTTATCCACTCGCAACGAGGTATTACTAAAAACTGAATAATATGAGGTCATGCAATGATTTACTCTTTCTGTAAATTTGGTCTATTCTCCAAAGTGCGGCGTAACGACAGAAATGCATTTCTATGTTATCTTCTCACGCATGCGACGATCTCCTCTGGTGAGGTTAGTGGACTCTACACGCTTGAGCAAAGGATATATGCAGAGTGCATCCTTCAATTAATGAAGTAGCATTCATTTATCTTTTGGCACAGGGAAGAGAAACCTGGTTGGTTTGGAAACTTTCTTGGTTTTTATGTAACGCTTGATATGAAAGTATACGAGACCTATGAATGTGACTCTCGGTGAATTAAATGAAACTTTTCACGATTTTCAGGTTTATTTGACGGTCAATAACGATTGGCATTCACGTTTTTCCACCTGCGTGGCTTCCGACACTTGGGGATACTCTCATCCTGAGAGCATTTCCGAAGAGGTTTAATTTTCACTTTTTATATGTAAAATGCACTTTCCGCTCTTTCAGGTCATCTCGCATTCTTGCCGAATATTCAAGTCTACTTTGTGGAATCGTTGTTCTTAAAACTTAATAGTTTTTCCAAACACCAAATCGAGTAGTCAAGTATCGCTTTCACAACTCTGATGTCAATAGCTGATTTATCTTCGTTTAAGTCATTGACTTGTGAAATTTATCGCAAATATAGTTATTATCTAAATCGGGATTTTTCCTTTAATTTTCATATTTTCTAGCGCACGATTCAGGAAATTTGAGGTAATATTTCGTAAGGAATATTTATTGGCTACCCTTCCTTCGACGAAGCTTCTAAGAATATGTTACTCGACCCGAAAATTAAGGGGATTTAAGTCGTGCCAATGCTCGCGTATCAATATTAATGAATCGATCGTGCAAATTCAAATCGATCTCCGAGAGATGATGTAAATATTCAAGTGCCGCCGAAAGGACGGAGCTCCAGCGAAAGAGCCGCCGTATTTATTTTAATTGGCCTAATCGAGGTCATGACGTACAGCTTTAAATATACTTCACGTGGGCGTCTTCCATATGGTGTGTTGGCGGATATCCGTGGAGCCTCGATTGCACGGAGGAGCGTTAATAAAACTTTATTTAAGTTCGAGAAACCAATGAAAGGAAACTGAATTTATAACGGCCGAGGGAATATCAGAAGTGGAAAACATTCGAAAAGTACAAAATGAACGAAACACCGAATACTTGATAAAGTAACTGATGATTCGACGCCCATAAAGTACACACGAAACGTTTCGATTTTTTACAGCTAATTCGATGCGATATCTCGTTCTCCCGATAAACTCATTCCATATAAAATAGAAGTACTATTTCTCTCGCGTCCTTAGTAAACGTACTCCTCATTTGAGGATCTCTTCTATTCAAAAATCGCTCAAAGCAACGACGTGCGTGGGCCAGCATTTTCGCTTTTCTCACTCCGTCATCCGACGAATAAGGAGAAGGGAAAGTTGCGTAGGAACAATCGGAGATTACTTAAAATGCAAATTGCGATTTATTTGCGAGGGCAGATGTAATTGGGGTCATCGAAAAGAACAACGGCGACCCAATTTCTTCCCGAATTAACATTGACCACCGAATTCATTCCTTCGCTCGTTCTTCCATCTTTCTTCGAGCACCGCATTTATTATAGCAACTGTTTCGACGCCATCTTTTTGTCTTTCATATTTACGTTTAAAGGAACGACATCTCTCTGCAATTATTCACTCTTTCCACTAGAATCCCACCCTTCTTTCGATTATTTAGCGCCGTGTGATACATTTTGCGATTTCCAGTTTCCTTCACACATTCTGTCTCAAACTGACCACATTCTCCATGTCCTTTTCGACACTTTTCTTTCCTATTTCCTCCGTTTTCTACATTTTTCGCCGCCCTCTCTTTCCCTGCTTTTCTTATAAATTCCTTTCACCTATTTCGTTTTTTTTCCTTTATTTCGTTCCAACTGCTCTTTGCTGTCAAAATGCTCTTTACTCTCCCCTTTCTACCACATATTTTTCTAAACTTATCTCACTTCTAACATTGTTTAGTATTTTCGGCATCACCTTACTCTCCTCAGTTGTGATTTAAAAAGAAGAGCTCTCGCTAAAATTGTTAACTCTCAACACTTGCATTGAGAACTCTTAGAATACGAGATGTTCAACTGAATGTGCGATGATTCCGAAAGTGATACTCTCTCGCGGAATCAGACAACTTACAAAAGACGTAAGAACGTAGTGAAAGAGGATAATGAGGGAATGCGACAAAACGAGGTTCACTTTTAAATAGAAAGCGAAAGGTGTCCTTTGGAACCTCTCGCCAACTTTTCAACCTTGGCTCTGAACGAATATTGTTTAAATAAAAAATGGAAAAGTTGAATAGAGAGTATTAAATATAATTAGATATATTCGTTTCAAAATATGTGCTACTGAAATTATTTAAACTGTAAATCGTCCGAACTCCGGCGTTGAATTTTCTCTCCGGACATTTAGCAATTCGAAAGGGGATTTAATCAGACTCAATATAGGTGAGATCCAAAGGGGGCCATCCATGAAGGCCCGCACCTACGGGGCCCGCATCTACGGGGGCCCACACCCACGGGGGCCTCTACAGTTTGGAGCGAATCTCCAGCGGACATTGTCTTCGAAATAATCTCTCAGGGAAAGGGGATTCTCAGACTTCATGAGGGAAAGGGAATTCCGGAGATTTGGAGAGCTTTTCCTCTTTTTTTGCAACCATCAGATCAACCGGCCATTTCTAGAACACTGCTAACAATGTAGCAAATATCTAAATTTCTAGAAAACCTTCGAACTATATTGTTTAACTATTTCCTAAATTTCAGAAAACTAACACATCATAAACTAACTAATTGAAAAATTGAAATTTGTTCAGAGGGACTCTTTAGCCTCGCGGATCCTAGAGACCGATAAAAAAGTGAGCATTTTTGAAGCACTTTGTGATCATCTCGTACATTCGACAAGATTGCGACGAAAAATCTCTTAGGTTTTTTTACTTCCACAATTCTTCTAATTATTTCTACTTCTTATTTTATAATTAATGACGATGGGTTGGATGGAAGAAGAGACTTTTAATTCTCAATCTCGCCCAAATAAAGACGATTTATTATAATTAAATGTGTGACCGATCAGGCGGTTCATTTATCTAAGCAAAGCTAAACCGAAGACGTTTCTTATTAACACTTCGGCAATGACCCCAACTAATTATAGAAGTATGTCCATGTTGGACAGCTGCCACTCGGCAGGGGGCAGTAAGTGATCGAATTTTCGGATCTGTGAAAGAATACTTTCCATCACTTCTTTCGGAATTTATTGAGGAATCGCAATCAGCCTACTAATCTACCGTATATTCTCTGTTCTAAATCTTTTTTCGGCGTTTTTATCGCTTCAAAAAATCGTACACGTATTACGTCTTGGATCCGGAAGCTGAAATGTATTGCCGTAAAGTAAGAATCGAAGAAATATTAATTAAACTATAAAGATAAACAATAATTCAGTTTTCTTATTGTGCAAAAATCATGCGCTATGATTATATTTTACATCATATGCAATGATTCAGTATTTCCTGGGCCAGGTAAAGTCCTTTTAATGAGTAACCATTAATGTCAACATCATCCTTCCTCTGTTTTTCCGTAGGCTGCGAAAAATACTTTGTTCGAGCGATTATCGAAAGATACGCGTGATTAATTGATAACTAATGCTTCGCTGTAGTCATTACTGGTTGTGTTGGGACAAAACTATTGGCATTCCCGTTTTTCCACCTGCGTGGCTTCCGACACTTGGGGATACTCTCATCCTGAGAGCATTTCATGAGAGGTTTTATTTTCACATTTTATTAATAAAATGCACTTTCCGCTCTTTCAGGTCATCTAGCATTCTTACCGAATATTCAAGTCTACTTTGTGGACTTGCATCTTCTGCTTGTTCGATGAAAAGAGTTGGAATCGTCGTTCTTAACACGTTAATAGTTTCTCCAAAGATCAAATCGAGTAGTTTAAGTATCGCTTTCACAACTCTGATGTCAATAGCTATATATGTGCTTGAAGAAAACACTTATGGCATATATTATCAGTGGAATCAGAAGGTTTATATTAAAGAAAATAAAGGTAAACGAGAAAACGAGGTGCAAATCTTTTCAGCCAAGTGGGAAACGAACAAAATAAGCGATCACGTCATCGCACATAGAGATGAAGAACGCTAATCACAGAATGCAACGGACGAATGTGATTATTCCAATTTTTCGACAACAAGAGTAAAATTCAAATATTGTTTCTTACCTATCTCATATTATAACTGCGTATGACGATGGCTCCCTGTTCAAAGTTGTCTGTAAATAAATCTAAGATAGCCACATTCTCGGGACTAAGCCTTCACTTTTAACCTATTTTAATAAATTGTAGATTGAGCACTGAATAGACTTCTACGATCCGATTGTAAAGAATACAAGCATTAGATTTTCACTTCGCAGTAATTACTCATCTCTGAATCTTTGGATTTCATTTGGAAATTAGAGTTCTTGCTGGAGTTTGTTATAATTCCAATTTGAATGACTCTTTCTATATAAAAGTGGCCGATCTATGCGATTGTATATTGTTCAAATCAAAATATAGAAATGATTGATACAAATTAAACACATTGTGAGAAATGCCAGATTCACTATTATTTTAATTTTGAAGACATAAATTAATAATTTATTTCGGTTGAAATTGAGACTTCTTAAAGTTTCTTTTTCGGTTCAACCAGTCGTTCATTAGATCATATTAACTAATTTAGATTAGATTGGGGATCGAGTCTGACCTTTTTTCATAACCGCTCTTCCGTTTTTTACTTTCTCCATATACGAAGTATAGAGAAAGTATTGTTTTCATGAAAAAATTCGACTTCGAGATTTCAACGGAAATACATGTTTTGGGGTCCCTAGAACACGTTTTGACCATTTTCGGAATGATGTCTGTGTGTATGTGTGTGTGTGTGTGTGTGTGTGATAGTGGACGCTCTAACGTGAAAAATATTGGTTGTATCAACACCAAACTTCATATATAGTACTGTGGTGTGTGCTGTCAGAGTTGATTAGTTTTTGGAGTAAATCGGTCAACCGGAAGTCGAGCTTTATTGATTAAGGCTCATTTCCGGTTTTCAAAATATCTCCATAAATATGATATATACGTATATTGTATTACTTATAAAAGTTTTAGATAATCTAATTTACTATAACTTTTGTATTTAATATATTTTTGTATCTGCGGTTGATTAGGAGTTATTCGTGAAATACTGATAAACCGGAAGAAGATGATTATGTACTTTGTGGGCGCTCTAACATGAAAACTAATTGTCGGATCAACACCAAATTTCATATATAGTACTTTTATTACAGTCGTTAGAGTTGATTAGTTTTTGGAGTAAATCGGTCAACCGGAAGTTGAGCTTCATTCTTTAAAGCTTATTTCCGGTTTTCAAAATATCTCCATAAATATGATATTTAGGTATATACTATTATTTATAAATGTTTTAGAAAATGTAATTTACTATAACTTTTGTATGAAACATATTTTTGTATCACTGATTGTTTAGGAGTTATTCATGAAATACTGATAAACCGGAAGTTGCTGATTATGTACTTTATGAGCGCTCTGGGCTCTATGGGCGAAAGGCCAAATTCATCTTTTTTCATCGAGCATGTCCCGAAAAACATTATTTATAATGTTTGTGACGTAAAAGATAATAATATATAAATTAATCACTCATCTTCCAAGTTTAGATTGAATATAGAGTTCGAAATTACTGTCGTAGATAAATATTTACATCTTATATATGGAGAAAGTCATGTGATGGCCACATCAGATTTTTTATTTACATAATTATATAATAGGAAAAATTTATTTGTGGATAAAAACATTTATGCGAAGGCAAAGGTATGCACAGCACGAAAACAGAGCAGGCGAATGTATGAGACCTGCAAAAACATGCTCAAGGAAATAACTGAAACATTTTAAAAGAGACCCTTATCATGATCTATAGCTAATAATGGCGCAAATATGAAACACTGATAAATACACTACTGACAGTACTAGCATACAACAAAATGTACAAATAATAACAAACCATAATTCAAATTAACAATAATTACGTACTAAAATTATATGAACCTAGTGTACTTCTCCATCAAGCAAGACGTGTTTCATTTTCACGTTTAGCGACTGCCTTTGTTTCGACGATTATCCATATGTAAGACGTAAATCTTTATTAAACATCCACAGGATATCAATGTAACTTCAAATTAGTGACGAATTCAGCAATTGTTGCTAACTAGGCGTAGCGTTGATTTGGTACAACGGTTCGGTAACACAAAATATACAAAATGATTAAACACCAAAGCACTTAGCGAAAAGTCAAGCGTAACACCGAAGTACACATCGTAAGTCACTTCGTAACTTTCCACGATTTTAATTCGAGCGGTTGTTCGAAATGGTGAGGTTGGCAAAGAATTGTGTCATTCTTCTTTACTATTCTATCGAATTCATAAAGGACGACTTCGTTTGATAAACAGTACTACCAACAAGTTTATGAGCTATAAAGTTATGTGCACAAAAATCAAAAATTTGAAATTACCTTATCTGTTTCCACTTATATAATCTCGTGTATTTATTTATTTGGGTAATTCCTCGGCGTAAAGCGAAGAATTGGACTGAAAACATTTCAAATAAACTTGGTTGAGGTTACACTGATGATCACCACCTTCGCCTGCGGTTTGAATCTCATCATGAAGTGTCGACCGCGTTTATCACCTTCGAATATCATTTAAAGTTAATCGGGTATTAATTGATATGCAAATTGACTCGAATCTTGGAAAACATTTAAGCCCGCCTCTGCAGTAGCATTACGGTACTGCACCGAGGAAGTAAGATGCTTCTCCGGCGATACCTGAAGACCAGCTCAAGAGTACTTGTGAGAAGCTAGACTTAGAGAAATTAGTTCAAAAATCCGCAACCTCGACAAATATCAGAGCGTTAAGGCGAAATTCTTTTTCCATTATCCATTGAAGCGGTCCAGCCTAAACAACAGGTTTTCACTCGAACACCACGAAAAGAGGAAGAGGTCTTATATAAAAAAAAAACATTTATTAACACTTCGATATAAGATTCTACTCCAGAATATGTTTTTGATAAAATTTCTTCGGCAAATTTAACGAATATATTTCTATAAATCCAGAGTAAATGGGCTCAAATGAAGTACATCGGCCGAAGGTAATTAATGAGGAGCTATTGTTCAAGGGCCTAATTGTGAAGCGCGAAGAGTAGCCGTGATATTTGACCCTCCGCGATGACGTCAGAGGTCGTGTCGAGCCATTTTTGGGAAGAGTGATAGAGTGCCAGGAGAAGGGCCGTGCGCAAAGCAGCGCTTTCGACACACGCGACGTTGCCGATTCCGCCGATTCGGGAATATTACAATTAATGGAAGACATCGAATGCGTACACCAATTACAGCAGGTGGGGCTAATCGAGTAAATAGGAAGCGATTTCATATTTTAAACATGCGGTCGGTATCATTTACGAGCAATGGCTAATCAATGGAAATGATTTTTCAGAACCAAAACAAAATTAGTTGAAAAGTACAATTCTACGAATTAAAAACTAGTAATGTGTATATATAGCACCTCTGGATGCGTTTTCAGGTACATTATTCCGTGGATTATTTCCGGGCTTTTACATCATCGGGCATTTTAAAGAAAAATGTAGAAATGGAATCAGTGATGTAATATAAAATTATGTTTTAAATGATGGTGAACAATGGAGAAAAAAATAGCAAAAATAATGTAATAAGTTTCTTACGCATTCGTTAATCGAAGTGTCAGCACTTGTAAGGACAGAATAGTCGGTGCGTGATCAACAGAATTAAAGAAGCGAATTAGTGAACAATGAGTATTAATATGATGAATAAACTAATTGGCGAATAAGTTTTTATTGAGAGATGGGAATAAAGAATGAATATTATTGCATGTTACTTTTTGATTGTGTTATTATTCATGATGATTGATGATTTTTTGATTTTTGACGATGTACTTTATATTACTTCTTGCCTTTTTCTGTTTTAATATTCTACCCATAACTTGCAGATAACTTTTGTGATCGTGATTGTATGATAGCACCACCTGGTATGCATATCTGCAGATGTAATGTAATCATAATAATATTAGTCATGTTTGGTACAGAATCGCCTCAAAACGTGCCTGGTGTTACGACACCGATTCCCTATCTATAAGCATTTAAATATTCGATGATGAAACAGTACGAAAATAATCCAAGAATCCAGCATACCTTCAGGTAAATTGAATGACTAATTTCAATTCCGCTTCGGTTGAAACGCATTTTGCGATGTTGAGTTGATTCTTTCTTTCGTTTGCAGACTTTTTTGTGGAGACGTCCTCAAAATATTCCGCCGGGGAACATCAATTTTGATTCGAAACAGCGAAAACATTCCAACATACATCGATATTTTCGCAATAATATTTTTGATAAGACATAAAGACAAATGTCTGTTATCGAAGTCACGGTTTCGGATATTTCTATTTAATAATCAGTTTCTGAACTTAGTGAGGATTAAACAATTCATTAAAATCGGTATTAATTAATTAATTAGAATAATAATTACCATCGTGTACAATTACAATTGTGTATTCATCTGAAAATTATCAAAACAATGTACGTATTAGGGAAATTAACGAAGGGAATATATTAGATATTTACAAAGTCATCGAAAGAAGGTTGATTGCTCCAATACCGGTGCAATGATGAGAGTATCATCAGTAATTAAGAACGAGGTTCAACATCTCAAATTAAATGAACAATTGTCGATAGAATCGACAACATAACGTTCACAAATGCGAGAATATTTCAGATATCTAAAACACGTTTCAGCCAACGAAAGAATACACTCCTGCGACTTCGAAATTGGAAAACCACCCGTAACGGAGGAAATATATAAATGAATATCTCGTTCGAACCAAAAGATAGCAGTGGATACAATTTACAAATCGGACGTTTTTCCCAACATAAATATGACGACTACGACAGCACAGGCAAGTACAAGATACGTAGTTCTGCTCATTCGCACATAAATTTACAATATTTATAAAATTATTTATGATCATCCCGTCGCTTTCGATTCAATCTCGCGTGCTTTGGCTTTGAAAGAACAGCTATGATGCGCCAGGTACAGCTGGGTTCGACTTTAGGAAGCCCTAAGAAATAAGGTAATTCCGGGAGAGATGCCCCACCTAAGGAAATGACTTCATAACAATGACCTAAAGTGATAATAGGAATGTAAAACTGCGTAATAGAGTATAAAATTTATTGATTATGAATAGTATAAAAACAAATTTTGTTTCAAAAAATTTTCGCCCAAGATATTTTAATTTTTCTGGATTAATGCATTTGGCCATCTCTCCGGAGTGTCCGGGTGAGACGCCCCACCTCTGCGAAAGAGATGCCCCATTACCTTAAACTTCATTTAACCTGGAAAGCGCTTGTTTTATGACAAAATTGTTAAATTGGACTTGAAATTGGGGTCTAATTAAACGTTTAAGTTAACGCAAAATGCAGGAGATAATTGGTACTTTTTCCACTAAAGTTTTTAATTGTACTACCGGTTTCAACGGAGGACCAACGGATGGATTTCCACCATATCTCGCCCGATTCTGTGAATTTTATGTTTAAGTTAACTTTAAAACCTATTTTCAAGTTCCATTTGCAAAACATTTCAAGGCATTAAAACCTCCTCTAGAGGCATATAAATAGCATATTGAGGCTTGGTCGTCAGTTTTTTTTGCGAGTGGCATCTATTTACGCAAAAATATTGTCGATTCAACCGTAAAAATGTATGGCAATTTTGATGTTTTTTGTCGAAATTTCGAAACTTCGAGGCAAAAATTCTCACAGAGGATATTTTTTATTTCGAAAAAAAAAAATATTTTTGTAATGTCCATTTGAGTGGTCCACTTTTGCCGGATATTACATTCGGATCAGAAAAAAAGTGGCAAAACGTTCCACCCTAGTGCTTACTAAACAATGCGTCATATTTTATTAGTGCATAAAATTCATTTGACCGTGGATTTAAATTAGAATTTAAATTTAAATGTAGATTACAAACGTTTTCTTGAATAAAGCCTTAATCAGTATTACCTTTAAGTTAAATTGATACTAATAAGGCACATACACCTAAAGGTAGCACTTGGGTTTCTATCCCGAGAAGAGGTGAGTCTAGAGGCCATGCTTTCAGTAAGGGAGAGATGCCCTTACAGCTAATGGGGATACTCTTTGTCCAAGATGGCCAGTCACTGCACGTGGATATTAGATGAACCAATAGCTACAAGGTTTCGCCCTTTAAATCAAAATATTCTAACATTTAAACTGATGCCAACCAGAAACATTATACTCGATCTTATAATAGCGCGGAAAGAAAACAGTGCCTACTTGAAATGATGCTATAAAACTGCGTAAAAAGAATCAATCGCCGTGAAACTCTTGCAGATAGACGGGTGCCTTCCAACTGCACACCGTCAGTAGAGCAATCTTGTGGTTTTCCTTAAAAATACTGCGACTGGGGCGTCTCTCCCGGTGGGGCATCTCACCCGGAATCACCTAATATGTAGGTTTTTTTTGTTTTACATTTTCCTAGTTTGTTCTCAACACGTGTAGGTTTCACATATTTGACGATATGGATACGAATTAATCGAATCCAGTAAAAAAGGAAGATGAATTAAGAATCTCGGTATGGTCTGCACCATGGTTTCAGATTGGACGTCGTCATAATTTGGTTCGTTTAACCAACATCTTTAAAAACGTTGCGGTATTAAAAAACCTACGTCAAGATCAATGCGATTCGAGCACTCGCATCCTCCAATCCATCAGGAGTTGATTCAAGGAAACGGTCCTTTTGAAGAGCAATTACGATACATGAATTGCAAGGGGTCCCGATCATGTACAAATGTTTCTAAATCAGGCATATAAACAAAATAACAATTATTTGTCAGAATAAAGGTATAACATATTCGGTATATATAACAAGACGGTATAATATATTCGTCAGTGGAGGGTCAAACAACGAGAAATTTTGAGAAAAATGTACATAGATATTTCTGGGAAAATAACACAAAGAAATTACGCTATGGTTTAATGATTCAACATTATTTAAGATTCAAACATAATGCTTGACGTTTACCAAATTGACCCTCGTCTAATCATCCTATGAAAATAATCGTGGAGTACGTGTCACAAAAGCACTTGTTACTAATAAACTTAAAGGCAATTAAAGACCAGTTCATGAAAGTGAACTAATGAGGACCGAAATGGAATCTGAGAGATCAAAAGTGAGCGAGCAAAGATCCAGAGCCTCCAAATCGAACGAGGAAATGGCGAATGAGGCCTTTCGTAGAATAAAACTTTTGGATTCACTTATTCTTTCATTTCTATTCTGTTCTTAGATCATGCAACAATTGTACAGAATACAGTGAGAGAATAAGCAAAATTTAACGGAAACATTAAATATTCCTACTACTCTGTTAGTTGAAATAAAACTTGGTTTAGTAATTTTTAAATTATGATTTTTCTAAATAAATTTCATCTATAAAATTTAAACTTTACAATATTCATGATTATTCGAAACTATGCCAGGTAGGACCGGAAAATTCTAGTTTTAAAGAATGCATCAATTTTTTAAAATAGAACGTGCCTGGAATCATGTCAACCGCGCAGAATGTTCTTCGTTTGAGGTGCATTTTTCACCTGATACCACTCCGTATGTTTTTAATAGATGCATAGAATGCATAATGCACGTTTTAACTGCCACAAAAAATGTATTTCAACACTGTCAATCCTCCAAAAAATTTCGCACAAAACGGATAAAAATCGAACAATTTATCAATAAATATATTGTGAGCAGTTTGAAGGCAAGTTTGAAAATAAACAGCAACCAAAATCACTTTTACATAGGAAAGAGGAGCGAAATAGTCAAACTAGGATAGAGGTAGTCTCGACAAGAATATCAGCTGTCTACTGATCTATAACGATGAGAATGAGATCAGATTCACTCTTCCGCATTATAACTAAGGTGAACAATATTGTGAAATACACTTGGCATTCACGTGAGAGCATCGAAGTGATGCAGCAGGGAGCATTGCAGCGGACGCTAAAATTAAGGGAAGTAAAAATAAACCGCCTGAGTCCGGGATTCAGTGTTTACAAAATCCATCGCTTGGATAATCGATTGCAGAATGCTGTGAAATAAAATCCCGCGATATAGTAATTCTGCAGCAAATCCCGAATTGGTCGTTAGGCGGACAACATTATTCGAATATAATCGAGTATTCTTTCCTTGTGTACTTCTCATAGTTAACACGCATTTGTTCGTTTATTCACTCTCGTTCACTTCTTTTCTCTACACGCTCAACTTCCTCTCCTTGCTTGACCATTCGCATCAAAAACCACTTCGTTATCCATCAATCCCTTCAACCACACCCAAGGACTCTACCCTTGGATTTGGGACGACTTAATCCGTCAATCACAAGTATTACTCACAAAAATTAGCGATTTGAATGCATCCGCATATTTAATTCCTCTTTGAGATTTTCCGATTCATCCAGCCATTCCAACGCGAAACACGCCATTACATGAATAAGAAATTAAATATTTTGAAAACGAGTATGAAATGAATATGGAATGTATATTTTCTTTCTGTTTTCTTTTCGAATATGAAACTAACAACGTATTTTCGGCTAAATCCGAGTTGCTCATTCGTAAATTCATCGCTCTTCAAATTGCAGCCATTCGTCAAATTAACGTCATTCACTTACACCTTAACTTTCGCTTAATACGTACGGCCGATTTTCTCGATATTGTTTACGTACTGACGCATTTATGCATCTCGAAATTTGCATTGCACGAGTGATAAATGGCACGTGACGTAAGTTTGCGCAATGACGTAAAGGTGAGAAAATTTGACGCCAACTCCAATGTCACGCTTTCACTCGTCGGAAGCGGCGGAAGTGACGTAGTCCAGTCTAAAATCGGAATCCGACGTCCATTTTACGAAGAACACAATTCGATTACGAGGGGTCCTCCGAAGGGGGATTTCCGAGGATTCGTAACCTGTCAGCCCCAACTATAGAGGGGGGCATTTTACGAGCGAGTGATAAAAATATAGAAAATTTCTAACAACCAACATCTTGCTAGATATAAATACTCATGGCGTAGGAAGTGGTCCAATTTGCTCCCTTTGTGTTCGTGTGCAAAACGAAATAAATGCAAATACAGATGGACTACCTAATGAATGGACCATTTTTCATTTGTGTTTCGATAGAGGGAAGGAGGTATTACTTCTGTCACAGTCTTGGTTGAGATGAATGCCACTCGGGTATAAGTGATTATGGTTTCGGAATGCCTAGAAAAGAGTTAATGGAAGATTCAATCTGTTTCATTTACTAGGAAATATTCCGCAGAGTTCAAGCTCGGTGAGAAAAGCAAACTACCTCACTCCTCACCTAAGGGGGGGGGGGTGAGGTATCAACCGGCCTTTACAGATGTGCTGATGTTGGTTCGGACAAAGGCATTAATTAAATAAGGGACGCAAAATGCGCTAAAGAAACTTCAAAAGATGAAATCGACGTAAATCCAAACTGATCCCACCCTTATTTTAACATGAGAAATCTGAACAAACGGTTATTTTTCGTAGGGGATTCGTCCGATAGAATATCTGTGGGGATACAAGTGTATGGATGGCCAATGCAACGAAATGTATCGCTTTCTATGAATGACGGAATATTTCCTTTATCTTTAATATAGATATTCTACATTATGTACTTGAGTAGTAGCAAACGTGGATACAGATCTTTAATGGAATTTCCTCCGCCACCCTATGCCACTACTTCTAGAAGGAGACAACTACTAGAAAGTTTGTAGAAACGGAGGCTCTAAAGGAATTCTTTCTGATCATGGAGTTCGAGATCTCGTCCGAGTTAATGCAAGGTGAAATCCCTCCGCAACAACAGAGAAGTGTCGAAGCATTCTCATCCAAAATATAATCTCTAAGATGAGACCCACTGTCCCTCGCTGTCTGAGCAAACTACTAAAGTACATACCATTTCTGGTTAACCCAATACGGTTACTGGTATACTTAAAGTTAGCTCGGAGTGGTAGTTAGAGAGAGGCCAAGGAAGTTATCGCTCAAGGCGCAAAGCCGATCATTCGAAGTTACTTCTTCGGTGCAGAGAAAATGATTTTCAGGATTCAGATGCCTTTGGTCGACGTACGGCATCGCTTTTCAAGCGATTCATTCGGAAGACGGTTTCAGAGATGGACATTGTTTCTTGGTAAGAAATGATTGCCAAATAAACACATGTTATATCGTAAAGATATCCGAGGAGACAATCTCAATCCAATTCAAGACTACGGCAATCTGCAATTTCACATAAATATAGCGTAATGTAAAGTTTGCTAATTTATTTGCCAACAGAGTTCTCGTGGTCACCACCTAAAGAGCATAATTTTACGAAACATATTGACATACGGTAATGACAATTATTCCTTTCTAATATTTTTCAACCCCTACAAAAATCGCAATTTCCGTGTGACCTCACGGAAGGCATTTTATCACGCACATCTATTTCTGCAGTCAAAGAAGGAATCGCTGAAATCGAGAATAAATTGATTGCTTGTGGGTCTACCGATGCTCCGGCAATTGTGAGTGGGCTACGTTTAGAAAAAGTGACGTCACTGGTGATGAGATTGGAATGCTAATAGTGGTGGACTAAAATACCCTGGACCAAAAAGTGCCTGGGAAGGGCGTGGCACTCAACATATCTTCCATTTCAACATTATTACCCCTGAACTTCTTTCTTTCGAATGAGCGACTTGGCGTTTCTTTAAGATAATTATAGAATCTCCAGGAAACTCTTCGACGATCGTGACAAAATGTTTAAGATTTGAATCGAAATCAAAGATAATTTAATAAATTGCTTATTTATGCGGGAAATTTACACAGACAATTGGCTGAATCGCGCAAGTAACTGAATAAATATAGAATAGCATCGCAATTACGCAGTAGTAATTGTCAGAAAATACTAGAAAATTAACGCTCAAAATGTTTTCATTATTCGATGATCATCGATACATTTAGAAAATAAAAAGCTTATCGACCTAAATAGGCTGCTGGGATGGATCCCCAGCGCAGAGGAAAATGTCTCATCTTCAGCAATAGCACATACCTAGTCAATGAGACCGAATGTTTAAAACGCGAGAGTTTTTAAAAATGTTCGCATTTCTCACAACGTCTTACTTCCTTATTTTGTATTTTTCTCCTTTTTAAAGAGAAAATTGCACCTAATGCAATTCATTGAAAAGCAGGTCTGTCTGTGAGGTGGGAGATGAAAACAGCGCCGATCTGACCACAAGTAATGTGAACAGTGATGAAAGGGGGGGAAACAAAAAAAAACATAAAGTCGCTGGAATGGATTACTTTAGGAGAAATTTAGTACCATCAAGGCGTCGAACTCAGGACCACATCTCATCCGTTTACGTCATCGAACATCTTTCTCCAACAATATTACGAGTCTAGAGGAAGTGTCACAAAAAGTGCACTCGAAGTGATTTTAAAAGAAAACATCGATATGCTGTGGCAGTCAGGGATCGAACTCATGACAGCTAGATTATGCATCGCGTTGTATCCGGTGATTGGGGTCGAAGAAAGCCAATGGCTGTCAATTTACATCCTACGCATTCGTCAACTACAAGTTGCTATCATTCTGCGATCCAAAACCCAAACGGCCCATATTCTTCTCATTGCAAACAATTCCCAGTTTCTTACGCATTTCACACAGCACATAGTTTGAGTGACCTCCATATTCAATTTGGAAAAAAAGACGATCACGTTTTACGAAGCTAAGCAACGCCCATGTTTGATAGGGTGACTTCCTTTCGGGAAACTCCAAAAACGAAATAAAACAAATCGCAGCAGCGCATGTTAAGGAAATATTTTGTACCGGCCTGGTGTCGAACCAAGGATCCTCAAGGGATACACCCTGATTTATTAATTCTTCGGTGCTCTTCCAAGATCCAGCCTAAATCTGTACAATGAAATGACGTGCGTATGAATGTTACCGAGATGAGTCTCGATCAGCCTCACTTCCAGATTCGTCTTTCGGAAGCGTCCGTCTCGGCAACGCTGCTTCTCCGCCGAAATTCCACGCTTCCCCAAATAGTCTCTCTCCAACGGCGCTATTTCATTTCGGCGGAAAGGGTAATATCCTCCGAGAACATACTTTTCTAACAGAATATTTCTTAGGCCTATATTCGTAGGTCTTCTTCACAATCCGCAGCCATTGACGAATCATTTTCAGGGACATTTTCTGGCGAAATAATGAAAATCGGAGCTGTGGATTCATTTGTCATCAAAATTACTATTACTCTCGATTGGTCGTAAACTTTTCGGATTTCGAATTGCTGAACAAATTACAAAGATTAAATTTGTGTGGAGAGAACCAACGCATTGGCGCGTTTGCCTCATTAATTTAAAATAAAAAGTACCTTTTACGAATTCGCTTACTTCACTTGGTGGAACTTCATCCTAACACATCAATCTGCCTTAATTCCACGAAATTTTAATTTTGGGGACTAAAGACATGGTTTGATATTATGTGCGTTAATTATCCTTTGCGATTTATAGCTCGGTAAACTCTGCGAATAATTAGTAATGTAAGATGATAATTTTAAAAATGTGAATCCCGAGAACCTTTGCGGGACAGCCCCTACATTTTATCCTGTTTTCGGGACAGAAGTGAATATGCGCATTCTTTGAATCCACTTCTTTCCCTCCATCGCGCCAATATTACGAGCAAGGCGTATGCTTTGTTTACTCGCAGTTGACTCTCGTTACATTACCAATAATGCAGCGCGAGATGACGCGAAATCACTGTATCCAATGGCTCAATCCCTATAAATAAACCTCCCTTCATTCACTCCATTACAGTTATTCGACTTCATTCTTTTTTTCACTTTTCATTTTCATTTCAGACACTTTTCGTTCTTTCTTTCTAAGTCACGCTGTGGATCTTTCAGCTCACATTGATGCATCACGAACCTTTAAAAAGCCTCTGTGATAAATAAGGAATGTAAAGCAAAGAAAGATTTTGAAACCGGCGAAAATTTATTAAGTTTCAAGCTTTTATGCGAATATTAATTGTGAAGGAGATATCTGTAAGGAAATAGGGTATCGTAGTAGCTAGAGACATCTGATGAGTTACATTCAATAATGCTGCACTATTCTAATTAGTATTGTGTTACGTACAGTGTAGCACTGCATTATTTGCGATGAATAACGTTGCCATTGTCCGACTGTGAAGTACGAATAAAGCCATTAATTTAACAGTCGCTCAAAAAAACCTATTTCATCCAAATGTCTTCGCTAAGACACATTCAGCCGCCATTCGCCTCTTCTCTTGAATGGACAAAAAGACTGAACCCAAGTGAACATCACTCATGAACGACACTTTGATTAGTTCACAATTCACATCTTCAGTTCTGCCACTCGTTTGACTTCCTTCAAGGGCACGCCTTTTATTACAATCAATAATTATAATAATTATTATTATTATTTGCTCGATATCTTCATATTAAATTTTGATTGTTTTCGGAACTTTCGTTTTAACTATTCACTCGTCCCAAACCGGACTCACTTTTCTAATTTAAGAAGTTTGTTATTTAAAAAATAATATTATGAAATGGCGACTCTTCGTTCGACCATTATCCAATATGGATAAATCCATAAATATGACGATTAGTAATGATCTACCGATTGGCAGAAAGACTAAGTTTGATGAACCAATTTGAAAAAGGTCGGGCATTCCTTTCGATTTGTTCCTTTTTTAATTCGACTACAGAATATTCTGGTATAAAAGACGAGTGTAAGTCTACGAGGAACCTAAGGTGTTGGAAGTTATGTTGAAGAAAGAAATGAATAACTCAATTGTAAGACGCGTGCTATTTATAGTAACTAGTGACTCAAAGCATACGGTAATGATTACGACGACACGATATTTATTAACGACTCAAACTTACATGTATCTTTCGATAATTCCATAATTAAGTAAGCAATCATAAGAAGCACACACTATAGAGAGCAACCAGCATAAAGATGAAGGACAATGCAAATGTTCGAGCTTCGAGCTCGAGAAAAAGACGTCCACGTAGAAAACTGAATCATAGCTTTCAATGTTGTGTTTAAAAGTAACTTTTCCCTTCAATGCCTGACGTCTAGATCCCTGATCTACGACGCACTCGAATTAAAGCCAGAATTCAATCTTTTTGGAAGCTCTAAAAACGGAGAAAAGGGAAAATAATTCGTCTTAAATAAGAGAACGCGGTCTTCATTCTGAAAGTAGAACCAATTAAAATAAATCGCGGTGTGGCCCAACGACGCTTGGGCACATTTGATGGTGTAATGCTCGTTATCCAAAATTCACATGTATTCTAATTTAGTCCCAACATTGATTCCTATCGCAGCCATCACTTCCAAATGTAACTAAACCGACTTTTGAAACACTATTTTACATATACGCGAATGAAATTTAGCACGGATATCTGCGAATTCGTCAAAGGAAAGAGCGCAAGTTGAAAAGCGAAAATTCTGGTGGAAGTGCGCGCCATCTAAGCGACTGACGCCCGAATTAGCACGGCTCCCTCCATTGGCGAGGAAAAGTTGGTTTTAAAAGAGAACATGCTGGGCAGGGAGTTACTTAGACATTTGGTAAATCGGTACTATCTGGCTTTAAAAAATAATACATTAAATGTATTATTATTGCATTTATAACCACTTGGTGAAATAATGGTACGTTTGAGAAAGAGCGGAAAGCAAGAGGATTTCAATAAAAGCAGGAAGAAAAGGAGTGCATCCATCATTAATAGAGTTCTTGATCAAAGAATAAAAATGATGTTTAAGGAAGGGTAGAGAGTGGCAATGATCATATTACGTTGGAAAGAAAGTTAAAAATTGGCAGGATTTAGATTTATCGACTTGAAAAAGCACAGAAACGGTCAAAATGATAACTAATTAGTCAACATTCGGTCCTTCTAGTCACTCTTGCTCATCTATCATAATTCGAATCGATTTTTACGACTTTGAGATATCGAAAATTACTAAAGACCGATAGGCGACAAGTTTCCGTCCGAAACGAAATTTGAATTTATTTCTTTATTCGGTATTTTTAGAAAGGATTTCTTCGATTTACAGGTTTAAGGTAAAATCCTAGCGATAATGTTTGTTCAGTCTGAACTGACCGAATTAGGAATTTGACCCGGCTAAAATTGAAGCGATTATGGAAGCAACGGATGTGGGAATTGCGTGGGTTTGATCGCCTCGGGATACGAACCAAGGACGCCCTTCTAGCGAATTTTCTAAAGGATTCTTCTGTGGGAGTGGGAACGCTGTGAACTACGTTTGAGAATGAAAAATCCGGCAAAGGCATTTTCTCGTAAAACAGGCGAAGAATTAAGGCCCGCGTAAAATTAATGGTCTGAAAATGTCTTATATAATGGAGAGACTTGAAAAATAAAAGTGTTCGTAAAGGTTTCTCTGAAGTGAAAGCAGTTCGACTCCCGGGTGAGGATCATGTTAGTGAAATAACCTCAGTCATCGAATCACTTTTAGAAATACTACCACGACTAAAAGCTCTGTAAGAGATGATGCATTAATTATATAAGTGTTGTAACTCCGATGTAATTCCTTACTATAACATAAAATTTCACCCGGTATTTTTAGGCGTTCCCTTAATTTTTCTTGAATTCTATCATTATTAATTAAAATAAAAAGGTATGCTGTGTAAGTGGTACACAGTATAAATTTGCATATGCATATACGTGTGTGTATTTGAAATCAAAATTAGACTATGATTATTATGATGATTTCCAAAAATTGTTTAGTAAATTTTACCCCCTGTGGTAAACAAGGGTTTCTTTGGGAGCCTCATTTTACTTTTGATGAATCCAAAATCATACCTCAACAGCGGGGGTTTTACATTCTATGTTAAATAAATATTTGAAAGGATTTTAGCGAATCGCATATTGTTCAATTCCTGTGTACATAAAGTGTATGGATATCTTTTACCCTTTGTCTTAAAACTGTGGTACACCCTATGTATTTGCTGCTTATTGGCCATGGGCCGCGCTCTTGAGCCCTCTTGGCGGGCGACATAAACGGCAAGGGGAAAAGTTTAAACGAGAAATATTCTTGGAATTTCAAACAAGGAAAGAAACCCATTAAGCTTTCGCATACATTATGTACACGCGTATAATTTACGAGTTACGTTTATGTAAAACTACTTTTCAAATTTCCGTCATTTCGTCATGAACGCAATGGAGATAAGTCTGAGTAACTTCATATTCTGTATGTTAGAACAAGGCAAACTTCTACGTAGCATCGCAATAACTCTATTTGTAGAAAAAAGTCGCTATCTCACAGATTCTCAGGAGTCATCAAATAGAAGATACGCTTGATATACAATTATGGATTCTGCTCGTAAAAATAAATATTTTGAATGTATTTTCGTAAGCTGTTATTTTTTTCTTTATTGCAATCGATCCTATTGCCGTCACTTGGGAAATTATAACTATAATTTATTTGTCCTTTTCAAGCTTTACGTGACTATGGCCAAAGTTTTAATTTGTTTTAAAATCACATTTGAAAGGAGCAATTGCTTATTATAAAATGTAGGAAACGTGACTACCTATTCTATTTAAAATTTACTACGAAACAACAAACAACATGAATTGTCTCTTAAATGTTATCGCTATTTTTTATTGCAAGGGCAGGTAGTAATTATGTCCACGACGGTGTTTATTAAGCAAGTCTTGCGTAAGAAGTAGTATCCGATTGATAACTTCCACAGCGGCGAATGTATTTAGAGTTCATTTTTAGGGCGAAGGAAATGAGTCGAGCGACATGCACTGCCGCCTTGTGGCTACTCTAAGAAGCTCTTGTGTATCGTTCCGACAGCGCCAGATTCGAAATTAAATTGAGCCGATTGCGATGCTTCGGAATCATACATTTAAAGAGTATAATAGTATAAAATGGAATAGAACTTCTGCATCGCCAAGCGATGAAATCTGCAAATTCTTACATCGTAAATAATAAAATTCTTAGAATTGTACCCTGAAAAGCATGGAGATAAAAATTGATCTTGTTCATGAGGAATCACTCCGAAAGAAATATATATCGTTTCGCCATTAGTTCGCGAGAATAATCAGTTGTGAATATCTACTGCTTCGGTGAAGAGTACAATTCTTGGTGGAATTGTCTAAAAGTGAAATCACTTCGTACGATTGCAGAATAACCATCGGAATTATTCAAACATTGATACGAAATTCTTGCCGATCATCAAATTTTGGGTTATTATTAATTATTAATCATATACATATAAATAAATATAAATATATTATTAATTACGTATTAAATATAAATAAATATATTATTAATTACTTCTTGTCGTTTATTCCGAATATCGAAACGATAATCTCGAAACTTGTCGATCTTGACGGATCAGAAATTCTGAGGTGGAAAGAAAGGGTGAAAAGCACTTCAATCTTATGAAGAACTTGGACGATTCGTTTATTTCATTTTAATATTTACTCTTTTAGAAACAATTCTTTATTATTCCCATGATATTTTATATTTGTACGGAAGAATACACAGAATTATGAATTTTTCAATAGATTTCTATTTCGCTATTGTATCCGTAGTAACCGATGAGCAGATGACAACCATTTCGACGAAAATTCAATTCTTGTCTTCCACTTTCGGCATTAAGTCTACCTTTAAGTAGTCGTTCTGAATTTTTAAATTTCTAAGGAAGCATTTTTTTCAGAATTTAGTTTATCATTGACTCGCCTAATTTCGACGAATACTTGCCAAAGATTACGGTGTTTGACTCCCAACTCAAATAAACATCAGAAACACATTCGGCAGACTATTTATGGTTATTGTTTGCTAATTCCGCCGAATATTACGTGAGAAGGCCTATGTCTCGAATTCTCTTCTGCGCTCATACACTTTTTTGTTTTAATTCGCCATTCATCAACGGCCTCTTGGAGAAGCCATAGCATTAAATAAAGAACGCCTAAAACGTCGAGATCCGGACCGGTACTCCGGCTTGCAAAAGATGTTTGTTGTGTAAATTTCTCAAATTTGGAATGACCACAACTCGTTTGGTACTGTTACTGCAGGAGCGGGCGATGTCACTGGAGAACTCTAATTGTGCAGTCGCATTTGTTGGCACGGATTCATCGGAATTCGACGATCGCCGCTCTAAATAGCCTTCGTTCGATTCAGGGCACATCACAAATTAACGCCGATTATGTCAGCCGATCGCTGCAACCTCTGCTGAATTTAGACTAAAAGACAATTGGAGAAATTCTGATGAATGAATACTAAAAACGACTACTGACATTACTACTAAAGAACGCTAAATTTCCCGCGACCAATTTTCCTAACACTCAGTGACTGAATTTCAACTTAACGGAGTGGCACTACTCTTTGGATATTGATCGGATTTAGGAAAAATTGGCCTTTCAAGAAACAAAACAAGAGAGACTTTCCGTCCTATTGCAGCGAATACTTTGCAAAAATCGAAATTATTGTAAATATACATCATAAAGGGCAGACGGTTGAGTGCCACGAGTGAGCTTCGAGAAGCGGAAATCAAATCTAAGTGCCATAAGAAAATAGATTGAAGAAACATTCCAAGGAAAAGGAAATAAAGCAATCTGCTATGTTCTTGATTACATGAGACAAGTCTTTTAGATCACAATGTAAGCGTTTATAATTTCCAGCGGTAAAAACCCATGTATTCCACTCAACATGTACTACCAGAGTTACTTCTCATTGAGACCTTGGAGTGATCACTGTTCAGAAACCTTTCGGAACGTTTAAAGTATGTAAAAACAGAGCAATGTGTCGATGCTATTTATTGGTTTATTGAAATCATTGATCTCGTCTCTCAACGCCTATCTCTCAAGCTACGTTCTTCCACTTCGCAAATAATGGTCTGCTATAGGGTTTAAGCCTCCCGAATCCACTCTAAATCGATTCCATGAAAGTTAGTCCGCTTTCGACTGCCATCTCATGTCTAAAACTCATTTTCCGAACAATCTCTTTCCTATAAAAAATAACACTCATCCTTCCTAAAACATTGCTTTCCCATATAATATCATCAACAACAAATTTTCTGATTACCAATTGTTAATCTCCATTTTGAATTTGAGTGACTTCGTCCACACTCTTGATCTTGTATACAAAGTTCTAAATTAATGTTCCCCCAGGTACTTGAGTAGTTATTTTACTAACCTCAACAACTCGCAGGGGCAATCTCACGATAGCCAATCATAAAAATCGAATATTTACAGTAAATCATTTCTTATCCTCGAAGCAAAATATTGGAATGAAGTTACTCAACCCAAATTTGTTTCTCTTCTATCTCTGAAAGACTCTTCCGACCAGAACATCATCCCTACTGATCCTGCTATCATTTCGTCTCATCCGAATATCTCTCTTTATTTTCTTTTTCCGTTCAGATAAATTTGAAAAAATACCAAACCGACACAATTACGGACAATTTGACGTACGCCTCTAGCAGACTTATCCTATTTAATACTAATAATGATGTTATTAACCCTGTTATTAAGATCATTATTATTATTAGATAGGATTTTAATATAGTGATTAAATTTTCTAAGGATTAATTATTTTCTTACGAGAATTGTTTCTTATAATTTATTATTTTTTGTTATCCCGATATTTTATCCAATCGCCAATTTGACCTTTGACCGTTACTGTAAGTTTTACATCATTGCTATAACATTACTGTGTTATAGCGGGTGTTTCCCCTTCCCTTCTCCGTGGGTGTTTTCCCACAACGTAAGTTTTCCTTTGTCACCTTCAATTGCAAAGATTTCTTCCCAATCAGTGCTATTTCTTTACGTTTTAATTTCCGAGAATTGTGCCGAAATACGAGCCCAGGTGGAAGAGGGGCCTAACCACGCCAATGAAGAGTGTCTTACCGGGTTCCGTCAACAACAACTCGCCTATCCGATACCATCGAATATCCTCTCAATAAGAAAACAGTCACTCGTTCACAGAACACATTCGATTTACAACTCCTTGTCTTCCGGTGAAAACTGCGATCCTTTTCATCTCCCGTTTCGATCAATTCTGAATACGGCTGCAATTCCAGCAACGCATCTGACTGGTCCATGCATTGTTTCCCTATTTTTGTGTTATCTCATCATAATTTACATCACTGTTTAATTTGCACGTCTTATATTTTACAATGATGTATCGTAAGCTGTAATCGAGATCGTCGCGTAAGTAGATGTTTTTAATAAATAAATAAGTAAATATCGAATTTATCCGTTAATTATCAATAAGAGCAAAATATCGAATCACCGCCTCAAATGGAAAGAAAGTAAACATTGAAATTTATTAAAACCTAACTATTCAAGAATGCAATATCCAGTAAAACTTTTAAATTAATTGAAAATACATTTAATGTAACGTACGAGAGTTGTTAAAAGAGCTCCCATAGCGCTCCTCCAATACAATATGCGATTGAGTTATTAAAAGACAAAAGACATTTAAATGGAAAGCTTCCAACGATTAAAACGACTCAGAAAGGGGAAGCTGTTTATTTTCGGCTTCGTAACAATTCGTACCCTCATTTCTTTTTCTCATTTATTTTTGCAGACAGTTCTCCTTTTACACGGAAAGTGTTAAGAGATATTTTTAAACATTTTTTATTTGATTTATAAGCTAAGGAAAGAACATGGGAACTATTGAAACTCTTTTAAATTGATCACCTACACTGAAGATGTTTTTATAATTGTTTTATTATGAAAAGAATTATATTATTTGTTAAGGGAGATTTCTATAGAATTATATTCACATTTTACGCAATTGCATCGAATTTCGAATTCACTTATAACTTCGTAATTACGAAAAAGTACATAGTAGTAGTAGTAGTAGTACTTTTAAAAGTGCTTCGACAGCTTAGGTCATTTCGCACATTGGCTCCCACCGGGATTCGAACCCGGGACCGCTTTCACCAAAGGCTAACGCGCTGTCCAGAAAAAGTACATTTGTAAATTGTAAATATTATAACATTTTTCAATGAAAAAGATTACTATAATTCTCAGTAATTATTTGTCTTCCGTACCAAAAAAGCGAAGAATGTAATGAAAAATAAATAAGAGGCTGACATTCCTTGAGTAGAGACATTAATATCCCACCGATCAAGAGTAATGAGAGATTGGTATCGAAAGAGTCTTTGAAAACCATATCCCGGAATAAGCATTTCTTCCAACGACCTCTAGAATATTTCAAACTAAAGTTTTAATAAAGAAACGAACGAAAAACGAAGTTATACCCTACTGACCTTATGAACAGCCTTAATCGATAATATCCTTTAATTAAGTACACTCGGCGATATAATTTGAAGCTTTTGAGAATTAATATTCTGAGTGAGATATTTGGTCTGGAGATCGTACATAAAATGGACGATAATCTGAACCACAGTAGAAAGCATGAGCAATACTACTCTTAAACATGATAAAAAGAAATATATATATTTTGAAACAGCTATTTCTCGAAATAACTTAGGCACGACAAATAATGAGTTTTGCAACGTTTATTAAGAATTTTAGTTTATTCGACTTAAGATTGTCGCGTTTCAAAAAAAGTTGATCGAGAAATGCCTTTACGAAGAATTGGAATTATTTTATAAAATGAACGATATGTATAATTAAAAGTGAATGGATTTGATATCTAAATTAGTTTATATAATCCTTAAATAGTCGAGAGGGGTCAGTATTGCCATCTATTGAATTTGCTCGAATAAAATAATATTAATGATATATCCCCCGTTTTGGAGAATCCGTGTTTGTTAATCTTATAAGGATAATTTGAGAATCACATTTGGTAAAGCAAGTAATTTAAGTGTCATAACTAAATATATTCCAAATAATCCCTTCAAATACTAAAAGAAAGAAAATTTTGAATTTTATACGAAGTTTTTACTGAGAGTAAAGGCAGTGGGCCCAAAAAAGGAGCTTATTGCAGAAATAGAGGATAACTAAATATATTAAACAATCTTATCGGAAAATGTCAAAGTATTTTTGATTTGGAAGCAATAAATATAAGACAGTACACATTTCAAGAGTCAATTTCGTTTATTGTAATGCCGGATAGTCACGTGGGTTCACGAAGAGGTGTTGCGGTCCAGGGTTCGATTTCCGGTACGTGCGAAATATCTTAAGCTAAAGAAACACTTCTAACAATAACAATACTGATACTAATAAAAAAGCAATAAATTGTATATTCTCATTTTATCATTACAGAACGCATCAAACTTTTTTTGTCCGATAACGGAATTTCTAAGGAACAACAACTGTAAATCCTGGAAACAGTAATTCTATGTTTTGATCACTGCATCATCGTTTAGAGAAACAGATTAGAAAATTTTTGTAACAAAGAAGAGAATACATTTAAACTAAAATAAAAGCATTCCAAGGAGTGGCGAATCTTCGGAGGTGATTCGTCGATTTTTAAATGAAGTTAGACAGCATCGCAGACATCCGTTTATAAGTCGACTTACAAAAATGAAATATATTTCCAATGGACACAGACAAGAGAAGGCGCAACCAAAGCTATGAACACCGTAAGAATCCGCGAACTAAAGACACCACGGATATTGGCTTTACGAGCAGTAGCATTAATAACACTACGAGAGAGGATTGGTACCTTTCTCCAGAATGTTCAGCTAAAGAAACTCAGTAAATCCCCCGTTCCATTTGACTCCCCAATACATCACAGCAAACGCTACGCTAATGGCAATGGATATTGAGCAATAAATAAACAATTGATTCGAATAAGTACGGATGTGTTTCAGCAATACCAATCTTTGCGCGCCGTTCCTCCGTAAAGAATTCGTTTTTGGATATATTTGCTGAGAAATAATGCTCTTTATTTTATCAGAAAATGTTTCTACTTGAATGTTTTACTTACGCGAGTGAAATGAGAATTTCACAGCCTCTCACGTGACCTTAGTAGACAACGTTAAATAGTAGTCTTATTTAGTTAGTCTTTCCTTCGTTGATGCTTCAACCGAAATTTGTGGTTTAATGGAAACTTTTATCTCAATCATTCGCATTTGATTTATTTATTTTCTGGATGGAATTACGTTACTCTGTGCCAAGAAAATGAATTTAAATATTTTACCTTTCAAATACGGGAAATCAGGTTCCAATTTATGCGGTTTAGAACAAAATGTTGATCTTGAATTATTTAAAACTCTCCGGCAGCACTTGGCGTCCGAGAAAATTTATATATCGTTGAAAGATCGTGAACATAAAATATATCAAACAGAAATAACCCAAATTAAGCCCTTATAAATTATGTGCGGAACATACACAGTACAATGAATCCAGTGAAATATGTATTGCTACGTATCCTATAAACAAGATTTTGAGAAATATTTTAGAACTACGATCTCACTTGAATTTATCGCTATGGAAAATAAATGGTTATTAATGGACCCTCAGCACGAATATTCTTCACGTACATTCAATTTTGTACTGTATATTTCGTAAAATGTTTATAATAAAATAATTTTTCCTATTAGAAGAAACAGATTCGGTATTTATTACAACATTTTCATTTAAGACGAGACCTATAATTTCACTTCGATTTACCTCTCTTCATTCGATCAAATATTGCACTTTTTAAACATACACAGAAGATTATTTTTAAGCCCCCTCTTTACTTACAAATGCGATACGAGAAAAATCAGTGTTATTATTTTGAAAATTATTAGAAATATTAGACGCGTAAGCGAAAAATGGCATTTTTCATTTTAAATAAAATATAGTATTTTCGTCAAAATACTCCACTTTTATGTATTTTAAAACGAATTTCCTTCCGCAAAACATTAATGTTTAAAATTTTATGTCCGCGATCTTCAAACATCTTCTCCGCCTTCCCAAATTTAAACCCTAATTTATTGAATTTTATTTCTGTAATAGTATTTCTGAATATGTTGCAAAAAGACCACATCTTTTAGCTCAGTAGTTGGAACTAGCCACACATCAAGACATTCAGAAACTAGTAACTTGATACTTTAGAAGTAGAAAAAATATTCTAAACAATTTTAACAGTGGAGCTAATTTTTTAGTACATACTTAGAAAATTGTTTATTTTTAAACTCAAGTCAAATAATTGTAATCAATTGAATCAGTGCTTATTTTGCCAGTGAATGCGGTAAACTGATTGGAGAAACGGGACTTAGAATTGGGAAATGTAGCTGGAATCGTGGAAATATTGGGCAATATTTTTTTTCTTAATTCAGAACATTGGCAGAAAGCATACCACAACATAATCCCTTCTTCGATGAACTCTATTAACTGTCTGGAAAGTAAATCATTACCTTCACTCATTCTTCGAAGATGTTGGCGAAGTACTGCCTACGATTTAGCAATAGTTCCCACGTCTAATAACACAGAGATTCGAACCTCGATATACCTGATGGCTGCTCTTACGAATTGAGATATCTTATCAGAGTGACTGTTTTTGGAGAGGAGTCAATCGCACTTTGATAAATGCACCACGACATCGCGCGCCTATCGCATGCAATTCGACGAAGGAAAGCATAGTCTCTTACGCACTTCGAAAATGCTCTAAATTGTTCATATTTATCTGTCCTAATTAGAATAAAATTTATTTGATTTACTGGGAAGACAATGACGTGATACTTGGAGATCATATTTTCTCTAAAGAGGAAAAGGAAAGCAGAGAAAATTAATAAAAAAACGACAACTCTCGCCCCTAGTTTAAGTACGAAGATAACCAAATAAGACGAGCTATCACACTTTTCTGCCGAAGAAATCTTCCTCAAAGAAAAGCGAGCAAATTCTTACTCGTGTTCGATATCTTCTGAATGTATAGGATTAAAGCAGCTTGACAGTAAATGACAGTCAGTACGGGACTGGCTATTCCTAAATAAGCTCTTTCTGTAAATTAACATCTTCGTGCTCATTAAAAAACATATCCACAAATAAACAACGACGCCCATCTACATTTCTTATTTCATTTTTAGAATTCTGACATGCCATAAATTTAAATTAATAAATTCAAAGATGAAAATTCCCCATTTTTTGCCGGTATATTTCACCACCTTCAATGGAGGACATCCTACAACATAACAGCAATGAAAAAAATCACTTTTACCGACCTCATATTTTCCTCGGGTGTTATAAAGAAATAGTGATAATCGTACACTGTTTTGTAATTGTAAGTGGTTTGATGTGTAATAGAATCAGCAGCCGTACAGAAAATAATTCAGAATCGCTGAAACCAAATAAGTCTTCCTTGTACATAGGATCGTCCTCGGTGTTTTTGTCACTCGAGGTCGGTTTCTCTAAATAAAAATTCTTCTTCTTTTATTTAATTCCTCATTTCCAAATGATTTACAATACCCTTCGCTTCAAATGGCCGCAGAGAATATATCTTAGTAAACAATCGGAATCGAATGCAAGACTTAATTATTTTCTCTTCGCATCCCACACCAGAGCTTTCTTTAATCTCGACAGTTTAATCCAATTACAACACGTCGTTACTAGACCGCAGCAAGTCGACTTAAGGCTAATTCTTCGGGAAAATGTATCTCTAGGCACCGAAATACGGTATGATTTACTTATTTACTTTTATCTTCCTAACATATGCTAAGATTCTTTCCTAGAGATTAGGCGGTAGAGGAGTATTTTCTCTCAGATGACACACTGTCTATTTTCTTTCAAAGGAGCCTCTCAAATGAGAAATTCGCAAAAGATAACCAATATAACCGAACCCTGGAACGATGTTTTTCATTTCTTAGATTGACATTCACGTCCTTAAGAGATTTATTATATTAAAAAAAAACACTTAAGCTTTTGATTAAAAGCTTTCTATCGTTCAGCTGGAATTTTGGAGTCATCGAGGGGTATGTACTAAAAATGTTCGCTTCTATTGTTTCCCTGTATCTCGGGCATTTCAAACCCCGACGAGAAATGCAAAAGGATTTCGCAAATGAGAACGAAAATAACTTTAACCGGAAAGGGCAAACGAAGTAAGTCTATTAGGTTTCTTCGGATCCAGAGGGGAGATACAATTATTTCTTTCGCTCTCCATGCGTCGCACTTATTTTCACAGAATATACGTACTTGAAGAAACGCTATTGAAATCCACTCGCAATAAATTGAACGGCAAATCCGAGGAACCCACTTTTCTGGGCGAATATCTTAACTAAATCAAAATCCCGCTAAACGTAGATCGGGCTTAGATTGTGTCAAACTTACCAAGAAATAAACAGCGCTGCGGAGATTGCACGAGATCGTTAAGAAAAATAAGTTTACATCGACACTCGGATGAACAGGGCTATGATTACTGCGGCCGACGTATCCTTTTAACGCGGCGCAAGAAAAGAAAACAAGAGAAGGCGTCACGGCGGGAATTGGCAGGGCGAGCAGCTCAAATATAAGTCACGGAAAATCCACAGCTGACGATAAAAAACACTGACATGAGGTCCCCTACTTTTGGTAGGGGAAAATAGAATTTTGAATAGAACTTACGTGAATTGAGTTTGATCAAGTTTACCTGCAATGTTCTATGATTGTGACTCCGTTTTTTATGGAGGCCGAGAATCCTTAGGACGATGGAAAACAATGCATTTATTTTAAGAAGCTGGTTTCGGGGTAAGCGACTTAATATTACGAATGATCGGTATTTTACCACGACAAACAGAAAACTCGTAACATCGCGCAGCGTGATCTAATAACAGAGCAGTTACAGCAAACATTAATTCTAAGGGAATAAAATATACTCTGAACTGTAACTTAACGCTAAATTCTAAGCATCCTAAAAATGTAATAACTACGTTATGGAAAATAAGCCATGTTAAAATATAAAATATTTCGTACTAATTAAATATTTGCCTCAATAAAAAGAATGCGCAAACGTATCGGATGCTTAAAAAGAAAGGCAGTAGTGGTTTCTTATAAGTAGATACCAACACAGCTTTAAAAATGACAAATAACAAAAACGAGGCGTTTAAGATTCAGAATCTGCTTTGGATATGAAAAACTTACATTATTATGCAAATAGATCTTGAAATAGTCGGAACGAGACGGTATAACAATTGCTGAAAATAACTTGAAGAGTTCTCTAACACATCCTGTCTTTATGGATGTGAAAAAGAGTGAAACATTTTTTTTTTTCGCTTCCAGAAATGTATAGAAAAATTAGAACTTTGGCCATAAATTCGCAAATTAATAATAATTTCTCGTGCTTTATCTTAAAACTTTACGGAAAAATGAATGCAGTATAAGCGGTAGCAAAAATAACAACGGAAATACATTTGCAACTAAAGCAAACCCAATCGCTTTCATTTCGTGGGAGGTTATAAGAGTGATGAATTCATCAGTCCGAGAAAGAAATTTAATGAGAAAAATCGGATTTCCGATAAATATACTCGTCTGCTTTCCACAAGAATATCAAAAATATTTATAAATGAGATTAGATGAACAACGGCCTCATCACTTATCTGCGTAAGTTATCCAATTGCCACGTTTATTTACGATTACATTCCATAAATTCTCATCCAATATTCCCTGAAAACTCATCCATAACTTTTTACGACACCTTCCATTTCGCAATTTTTTTCTTCGGTATCTCGTCTGCCGAAGAGGACTCGATAAAGGAATCCGGAGAAGATTGGCAAAATCTTTGGTGTGCAGAGTTTTTCTGTATTGGTGTGTAACGTGGAATAAAGGAAAACGCTAGAGATGTGGGTTGAACGGAAAAAGTAAGTTGAGCGGATATGAAAACAAACACAGAGGTGATGATTGGGGAGTGCTCTACAGAGGAAAGAGGAGTGGAACTACTAAAGAAAGTAATTGATAGTTAAATTTAAGGGAAAAACAGAAGCGAAGACAAAAGGCATAATAGATGACATACGGGGCGGGGTAGGCAACCAAGAAGTGAAAGAGATGGCGATGAATGTAGATTTTTGATACACTTGGACCTACCGAATCAGCTATGTATATATACACTTCGTCTGACACCTTCCTTTCGAATACCTTCTCCGTCATTCCGTTCGAATCCATTGATTCAATGCATTTTCATGTCCTCAATGGAACGGGCGATCAGCTGTTCGTGTGCAGTGTCGTTGATGACGACTGCAGTCGTCAAGCAATTACGACATTGGGTCAATCAAATTCGTCGATCTATCATTCGACGCTCCAACCCCATTACGAATCACCTTTCGAGCTTTCATTCATTCACGAAAAACTGATTAAAACGTTCGCCGCGTGATTTATTCGCTCCTTCGAAAGCACCAAACAATGCACACTGAGACGAGATGTAAGTCTTTCCTCCATAAGCGACGTTCGCAATGACTTTCTTCAAACCTTGAGAAGCTAACTGGATGATAACCATCGTTACCAGAAAGCAATTAATATAAAAAAGTGCAATATATTTTGAAAATTTAGCTGTAATTATCAAACTCTATTATTGTCATTCATTCAAATTATATCAATAATTAGCTTTATTTATGTCCAGTATTACCTCTATGCATTAGCGATATATTATTTAAAAGTTACATACTTTTACTTATCTTAGTTTTGCTCGGAAGGTCTATAAGGATAAAAGCATAAGAACCTGAAGATTGCAACGCTGAATAGAACAGGCGAAATTGAAATCAGACAATTTATACAGTATATATCGAGTGGAGAGCTGTTCGAGGAAGAAAATAAAGAGCGTAAGATAAATTAACCGCACAAGGCCAAACAACCCTGAGTTGTAAACCAGCCAAGGAAGGACAATATCCAGGGAACAAGATGGGAATTGCTTAGGAAGCGCGCGCCTCAAAACTTAAGTTGAAAAATCAAGAATCTAATGAAAAATGTTTCGTTACAAAATAACCCTGAAGTAGATTCGTTATCAGTCATATATATAGTAATCCATATTTTATGTAGCTTATAGCTAAATACTTTGCTGAATAATGGGAAAATTGGATCATGAAACGTAAATTCACATAAATGTCGAGGTAAAATATCTAATTAGGAGATTTAAAATCCGTAAGAAATTCGATTCACTGAGAAGTGGATTAGTAAAAGATTTGAACTATAAATGACAACAATTTAAAAATATATAATTTGAGGGATAAATAAATTTTTCCCAATATTTAAACTAAATAATGGTTTAGAGAAAGTTCACATTTGGTTGTGGATTCAGTGATGTTGCTACACACAAGAAATATGTATTTTTATGAAATGTCATTTCGTGAATTTTTAAGAATCAAGCCAATTTAATCCGACAAATCTGATGTCAATAAAGCATTTCATATTAAAAGCATAAAACGACCCTTAGAGGGTATTTCATTACGGTTTAAAACATTTCATTCGTGAGAGATTATTTTCGTATTTTAGAGAAGAAGGACGAAAATAATAATAGGAGATGACAGAAACAGTTCAAATAAAATGACACTCGTTTAGCCTGCAAAGAAGAGCAAAACAAACAAATTAGGAAAAAGACAACCCCACCTCTTCATTAGTTCCAAATATTACCAAATCTTACGTGGCCGTTAAAAATAGAAATGATGAATCATACTTTAAATACAATCTTTATAATAATATATAATATAAAATACTCATTCCTATTTATATAATCTCGTCGGGGAGATAATAATTGACCAATATAGATTTTACTGAATTCATAAGGCACAATCTAGTCGGAGTAAAAACTAGATTGTGCTACATATAGATAGATACTACTAATTGAAAATCACTCCTTGAGAAGACTTATTATGTAGCCACAAGTGTTATGTCAAGCGTGACGGACCTTCATTTCACTTTTCAAAAACTGTGCATCATTTAAATATACAAGCATCATTGAATCCACACGATTCTTATAAACCAAGAAGCTTGCAATGTATTACATACTAATTCGACATTATTAACCCAATTTATTTGACAATGAGATCCACAGAAGTCGAACAGGATAAATTTTCAATAAAATAATAACAATAATATCTCTTAACCGTTAATTCGATTCTGGTGCAATTTCTTAGCGAATTCTTAGAGGATTATGAATCGGAATCAAGAACAACGTTCAGGAGGGAATTAACGACCCTTTTTAACACACTTTTATCCACCTCTTAAGAGTGTTATTTCATGCCTTCGTCCAAAAATATTAGGAAATGGCCATTATAACTTCCAAAGTTTGTTTTTGAGCTTAAGAGAATGAGTTTTATAATTTGAGTATTCCCACAATGGGTAATTAATGTGTATTTTACGATCATACAACATCTAGATCAAAAGTAATGTTTATTTGTATTTAAAAACAAATTTAATTTTTAGATGTGCGGTTTATATAGATTTATGATTGAATCGCACACCACTTTCCAAAAGTCCCCACATGTTGTCCCCATATCCCCACATAGTATCCCATCATATTGTTCTATAATTAGAATTGAGGTTCAAATGCTGGGAGAAATATTCGTCATTCTCCTTTGAGACTTTCCACGATATTGATTTAATAGGCGATCCATATCCATTGCGTTAAATATGCTTTAAACTTTTACTCGTATGACATATAAACACTAGTAAAAGTTAAAGTGAACCTGTATTCCGATGGTAGTTCACACAGCTAATTTTGAAGATTTCTAACGTTTAGATCAATCAAAGATCTGGAGCTAAAAACTTGAAAATGATAATGAATTTACACAATCAGTTCTGCAGTTCCAACTGTAAACCTAAATGGGGGAATATCCACGCAAATCGAATTCGTTTGAACCTATTTATAAATCTTTAGTTCTCGATGGGATTCGAAGGACGATATAAGAGGAGACTCGAATCAGTTTAGATAGTTCTATTTAATTCATTTTTACAGTTCGTTCATCTAATATTTTACTTCGTTTCGAGTAATTCTTCGAGGATTTTCCTCGACATTCGTCAGCAAACAAATTATTCGTAAAATATTAATTACGGAGATCGGGGAAACAGACTTTTCTCGCCTCGGTGGGGCCGCAAGGAGACGAAAAGTAGGACTTGGTGGGGAAAGTCGAGCATTGCAGGTGACATCCGTTATTCTAAAAAGATTTCCCGAAACATCCCGCGAGTCGCTTTACAACTGTTGATTGTCACTTTGTTTCTTAGCTTCACATTACGGAAATGACCGAACTGTAGTCTTTCTTAGAAGGGAGACCACGGATAAGCGATCCGCCGAACGCCACGTGCCATTTAACGGCCTTTATCTCTTTCCTTATGAGACTATTTAATTTAAGACTTCCTGTAGGACTTTCAGATCGCCTTCTAAATCCGTCTGAATTAGGCGATCGAACAATGCCCTATTCTCGGCGTCCTTTTATTTATAAATTCCATGCCAGAGGATTTCGCAGGAGCAATCGCAGCAGAAACAAATACTTGGTTCAATTTTATAAAATAGATTTAGACCGAGGGATTTCTCGCACCAGGTTGAGGATCTCGTACACGCGTCATGACAACTCTTAATTGAAAGCATTGAAATTATTAACGCCCAACAATAATATGAAAAGGTAAGCAGACGATAAAGCTGTGTGAAAAATCAGTAGTCTAGGTCTAAATAAGATAATGTAATGTAATCAATTAGATGGGAAGTGGAAAAGACGATCAAAGGCAGAACAAAGAGATGCACCTCAAATACGGAGGAAAAAGGATGGAGATTATGAAGCGGCGATTCGAAAAATTCCGAAATATATCACCAGAGGACAGAGAAAATCCGACTATTTAGGTAATTAGTAAATTTAGATCGCGAAACAAGAGAGAGGGAACACTTCCGGAAGACCTTTGAGGAAACAAAAGAAGCAAAAGGTCAAGGAAAAGATCAGATGAAAGGGAATAGGGCACTCCCCTCGGATAACAGCGAAATAATTTCGAACGAGCAGAAACAGACGGCCCTTTTCAAGTGTCTCTCACGACACATCGAAGCACTCTAAATTAGGTCGAAAGAGCCAACCAGAAATGATTCCAAAAGGGAATCTGAAGAGCGTGATTCCAATTGCATCATCCTCAATGCAAACACGAACAACCCATACATCACCATGTCTCGCAAGAAACTCGGTGTCGATACAATCGTAAAATACGGCATAATCGGGAAATTATTTCGTGATTTTCTCATCACAGGAATCTCCAATCATTCCTTTGCTGTAAAACTTTAAACAAAATTAAATCGCTTCGAGAAATACTTTTTCGGGAAATAATCGATTAGCCTTCGATTCCCAGCAATCAGCAGCAGTACGTTCGTGTGTTATCGAAAGAAAGAGTTTCTAAACCATATCACTATCTGAAGGGCTCCCGGATAGCCATGTGGGCAGCACCTTCGGCTCTAGTGAAAGCGGTCCCGGGTTCGATTCCCGAGCCCAAGTGCGGAATGACGTAAACTGTCGAATCAGTTTAGACAATACTAACAATATATGTGTGTGTCCATACAACGCTCGTCACCCCGAACGACGACTGTAATTATCGGGCGAAAATGTTTCCACATTAAGAAATCCCTAAAAAAAGTGGAAAGTAAAAAGAAAGACCTCTTCCAGGCAGTAAAATTCCGAAATATTGAGAATGAATAAAACAAAGAAAAAGATAATTCTATCAAAGGAATAACAAAGTAATGAAGCAAAAAAATCCATAAAGGGTTTTCTTCATCATTTTCTTTTAAACTTACAAGATGAATGCAGTTAGTCAACTTTTCGCTTCGTAAACTAAATGACAGGAACTCAAACACAGCATCTTTCTTCGCACTACATCTATAAATTAAAAAAACGTTTTCCGCATTTGGGAATTCCACTAGTCAGTAAACTTAAATGAACACATCGACACTAAAATTTCCCACTTCTTTCTCCACCTTCGAGAGCGAACATGGCGGGTCCTTCCAATATTTTGCGTCGATTACAGCGAAATTAATTCCAAACTATAAATGGATCGATCAATACCAAAATTAGCAAATCGCTGAACAAATCGCCTTCGCACGATGCTCCTCCTTTTCCAAAAGAAGTCACCTCCGAGGCATTCCGAACGATATCCTCCACTTCAAACCGCCAAAGAGAATGAACTTCACAATCGAAATCAAATATCGTTTCGAATTCAATTCTCTTTGCATCCCACGCGAGGGGTTTCTTCAAGCTCGAAATTTAAAAACCAATTACAACTCGTACCCGATTCATAGGCAAATTTGTGGTCGTCGGCGGTCCTTTCGGAGGAAGCGACGCCGACGCAAGAAATGAGAATCCTGATTAGGAAATAAGTCATTCGACCTACCTCAACGTGTACACAGAGACCACTTCCGGCAGAGACTCCAGGTGGGAAAAGGCGGAAGTAGGACACTCGACCGAGAGTACGGATGGAGAGCAGCCGGTGCTGAGGCGCGTTGGTCGAGAAATGAATCCCCTTCTGCCATCCCTTCGTCCCTTCCCCCGATATTCCCTAAAATTCCCCTTTCGCTTCCTTCACGCGACATTATTCCGACGCCTACGGATTCACTTCAAACCCGTCCGCCCTTGGACTACACTTCCGGATCTGCGAAAACCGATTCATTGCACCTTTGTCAGATGTGGGCCGCATCTGGTCGATACCGGCAGGCCGCATGTCAGCAAGCCGCACTTCGGTATCGCGATGCCCGCGTGCGAGTAGTATTATCGCACAGGCTGAGGACCCATACGGTCATAAATGAGCTCATGACGACTCCCGAGGGAATTACCGTAGTTTTAACCATAGCATATCATAAAGTCAACTTTGAAATCAACATTAAAACCGTCGATATTTTAGTGAGGAAATTATATTTTTAAACGCGAGACCATTTGTTGAATTTCGGTCGAAGCTGCTTCGTATGTTAGCAATTGAGTTCGAATGTAATAAGAAAACCTTTAAGTGACTTATATGACTTTGAACTATTTATAACTGCATATGAGGTCTATTTATAACAATCTAATACTGAAAAATCTCACCCAAATTCGTATAAATAAACGGATCCAATCGCAATTAATACTGGCCGCCGGTTGGGCTATAATTAACACCATCATCCAATCCGACGTCGGACCTCCACAAGCGTTTTCCGATTCCCTCTATTCCCAGCTTCTCGTTTTCCTAACGATGACATCTCCCTTCCATCTGTCTTCTTCTTGGTCTCCTTACATCCTCTCGAGGAATGTACTCCTCTTTACATGGCCTTCGGTGACCTTCAAGATGTCTGTCATCATCCCTTCTGGTGATTCCAAACATACGCCGTTCTTTTTCGCGTTTTCCCTCGATTATGATTCCAAGGCCACTTCCATTGGTCAAGATTATTAAAATAAATCGATACATCGAAATAACTTCCTCTTCGAGACCACTGGCATTTTTACTCCAGCATCCACGAGTTTCTTCCGATGCCCTTCCACCAAAGTTTAACTTGTTCTGTTTACTTCACTAATCCTGTTCCTCTCTATCCTTTCCTTGAAGCCATTGAGTACGTTAACTAAGACATTCCAGCAATTTCATCGCGCCTAAATAAGTTTTATTCGAAAGACTTTAGCCGATCCTTGAATAGTGGACTAGAAATAATAGAGACTGGAAATAATAGAGAGAATGAAATAAAGTTTGGAAGAAAGTATATTCGCGTAACAGTGTGAATATACTTTTAAAATGCAATTCGTTTTTTGGCTCGAGAAATCGATTTATATCGTTATAAAATCGATAAAATCATCTCAGAATCTCAAGTATAAAAATCGTATTTTCGATTGAAGCGGGACTGAAGAACAATTTCATTCAAATGCAAGAAACGGCAAAAGGCTCGCAAACCTCTCGCTTGGTGTTCGCTAAAAAGGATAGAAATTAGAAAAGAATAACTGAGCCTTCGAGAGACAAATTAGTTTAAATAAGCAGTAAATGGAAGATATCGGTAAAATGAAAATTCTAAAAATAAAAGAAGTAAAATGTAAACACGAAATGTGTGCCATTCTCGAACCGTTATCTGATAAAGAGGAAATAGCCATCTTTTCTTCTTCACACATAATTATTTAACATTATTATTTAAAAATTTTATTTAATTAATAAACCAATTATAACTGGTCTGAAATAATCCAAACCTTTGCTGGAATTATAAATATCTCACTTTTCTAAAACTATAAGTGCAGCAGAGGATAATGGAATTCCATATAAATCACTCGTAAAAAATATTTAAGGAAATTCAAACATTTTCATTTCTTAAAATTGAGTCCAATGACGGGCTGAGGTCATTTCGCCTCTCACCGGGAATCGAACCGAGGAATTACAAAGGCGTCGTGGCTCTGAAGTGTCCCGTCCTCGTAAAGGCTCTATTGCGTCCGATACCCATTTTTGGAACTAAAAAGATTGATCGAAGTTATCAATGGAAATTCAATGTTTTGCAACGTAAATTTAGGATTGAGAGAAGATTATCCGATCTTTATTCGCGAATTTATGGAAAATGACAAATACTATCGATGAAAAGAGATAGGTAGAAAGTTGACGGTGTCGTTTTTAAAACTTAATTAACATAAAATTGCCATAAAACAAGTATTTGGCAGTCCTAGGGAAATAACAGATTTTCCGTCGCCGAAACTCAAAAAGAGTCTTTAGAACAATCTCTCCTCCGACAAATATCTCTTGGTTGCACCCATTTTCCGCCATCACACATTTTGCAGAGAAAGTGTCCACGGGACGTCCTTGGACGATTGCCGGACACATCGTATCTTATTGTATCCCCCGCGACCGTTGCCACATGCTAATTTACAAATTGCAGACGTAAAATTAATTAATTAAGGACGCCGATACGATGGAAATGTATTTCTTCGAAATTAAATAATGTCACAATCGGATTGAAAGTACGGATGGATACACCAAAGCGATTTTCACGTTTCAGGAGAAATGACAACGAAAGACTTTCCAAAGAAAACTGAAACCAAAAATAAATGGCTGACTGAACGTCGAAACACGGAAGGTTGGGAAGAAATCTCAATTCGCGCGTGAAACTAAATGGACCACAAGACGCGTCTATTCGAGGCATATGAACGATCCATTACATTTTCGAACTCTGATCTCGTGCCAGAATCGCTAATGTAGCTGGACTGCAAGATATTCCCTTCTATTTCCATAGGCGCTTGTGTTATCACGCCAACCCAAATGCACGCTACAAATCAGTGTTTTGTATTTCCCACTTAAGTTTATTTCACACGACCGACGGTCATTCCCACTACGAGTTTGAATTTAGAAAAGATACGCAACGTTGGCCCAAAACAAACGTTAAAATTAAGGGATGAATGAATGAAGAACGATAGAGCAGAAATGGAGTTTAAACGGCTTAAAGAAAATACTGTGCGAAATCGAGCAAATTCGACAACAACGACTCGCGAATAATTATGAACAATTATGATTGTATATACAAATAGAATATGCGTCAGTTAATATTATTTTTTACGGAATTTAATGGAACATAAATAAACACAGTTAAACCTGTCCAAGGCGGAAACCAGCTTAAGCCGGAAGCATTTATGATGTAACTGCTGAAGGTGAGTTAACCTCCCTGAGCCGGGAAACCTGTATGAACCGGGAAATCTACTCGGTCCCTTTTATGCTTTTACTGTAGATAGAAAAATAGATACACAAACTATCCTCTAAATAATTATGACTGTTCGTCGAAGTCTTAACATTATCCTTGCGTATTTTGGAAAATTAGAGTTCTGGAAAAGCAACGAGGGAAATTCAACCGACAAATGATTCGTCGCCCAAAACACCCTCTATCGTAGAGTTCTACTTACTTATGGCCACTTCCAAAGATTACGAAATAAATATTTTTGTTTTATTTCTATATTAAACGCACTAAATAATTCGAATGAATTTGAAGTGCTTCAAAGATACTTGGTGGAATTCCATCATTTAAAACAATTTATTGTAACAAAAACACTTGGACATAAATATTCAGAATTTTTTTCTAATTTCACGCTATTTTAGTGTGGAATTGTACCAGTCTTCGAATATTATTGTACGAGTGTTTTTGTTACAATAAATTGTTTTCTAAATGATTCATTTACATTTATTTACTAATATCGTCTCTACTACAAAATTCGTTGAGATGCAGATTCTGAAAATGATTTGACCCCGTATATAGTGTTTTTCGAAGTCTCGAGTTTGAATTGGATATTTATAGAGCGCACTTGGAGAATTCGCAGACTCAGATGCGCTAAATTTAGCGACCAGAAATGTAATTTGATCCACTAGACATGCTTATTAAAGACGGAAGTGGTCTTTCCCTCGATACTTACGACATCTTCCGCCGAAATGTGATGCCACTCTTTTAGCAATTATGAGACAAAACTGACTTCTTGAATCGACCGAATATCTTTTCCCCGATCTTCTCGCATTATCACGCAAAAGAACATTTAAAAGGGAAATTGAGCAAAAAACTTTCAGACACCGGTTTTAGATTCCCGTCCTCGGCGAAAGAGGAGACGAAAGCAAAAGCGATGACAAGATGATGAGAATAAAAACAGTCCTCACCGAATCCGAAGAAAATTGGAGAAAAAGAAATAAACTTACACAGATTCGAAGCTTCGCAGCGGTTGTAAGACGAATGTAACTGTTTATTTTCTCAGAGAATCTCTTCGCCTCGTATATTTACGAATGGAGTGCGACTATAATCAAGACAGGCGCAGAATATAGAGGGCGGAGATTTAAGAGCTAATCCTCAAGAATTCTAAATGCTCATTATGGAATTTCATAAATGGAGGCACTTCATAAATGCTCATTAAGACACTTCATAAATGCCAACGGCCAGTTTGTACCTCTCGGTCATTAAATTTATGAAGAATGCAACAGCGGTGATCCGAATCGCCCGAGAATCGTGTGGATAATGACTCACAGAAAGAAGGACTGCCGAATAACATCGCAAATTACTCAAAATAATATTTGCATAACCTCCGTCCGATATTCTCACGCCGGCGATATTGTTTTAACGCATCCACCGATAGACAAATTGAAATCATATTCATAGTGCTAAAAGCGAAGAAAGAAATTAAGAATTTTTAAAATCATCGCTTCAATGCAAGAAAATATTATAATTGACTAAAAACTTCACCTCCCGTGCCATCTTCACGATACACGCATTTAATAAGGACAGTGGCTGACGTTTCCTTTTTTCGGCAATCACTGTTAGCGGAGAAAGTGTTTTCACATTTCCTTCAATTCCGCCTTACTTGGGCAGGAACATCGGGGAGCTCAAACTGTTCATAGTTCTTGAAGGCGGTGGCAACTTCTTCAACAGTAAACAAACTGTTCCAAACGTGTTATACGCGTATTACGCTGTCTCTTATAAATTTCAATATGAGAAGAGTTGATGTTTGTACAAATGATGTGCTGAATACCGCCTCTGACAAGGTGAGGAATTCCATTAGAGGAATTCACACGTCATCGCACGCAATGGACGAGTTTCTCATCACCATAATTCTCGGATATTTCAGAATGACAAAGGAATTGACCTTTTGGGATCATACTTATCTGACATGTTTTTCTCATTTTCCTTTAAACATAAATTATTACAAAACTACATTTTTACAGCAAAATATTGTGTAGTTTACAGAGAAACTGCAACTAAAAAAACCGTTCATTATAAAATACTTTGTGAAAATTAAAAAATGAGGCAATATTGCTCCAAAATGGAGCAAGCAATCATCAAATTGAGAAATTACCCTAAAACGCGAAATAGGAAGAAACGCTTTGTACCGGAGCGATTCCAACGAACTTTTCTAAATCCTCAAAAGGAAACTGGAGGGGCGCTTAACCAATTTGAATTGAGAAGCTATTCTTGCCCTGAGATTAAAAATAGTGGAGAGAACCGATAAAATTTTATTACCCCTGTGGACGTAACGAAATCTTTCGACCACATCAAAATTCTACGGAGCCGACGAGAAACTGAAGAATATAACCAACATGGGATTCTTACTAGAGATGGGACAATCGATTGAAAAAACAATCGAATTCGATTATTTTGGCATTTATTCGATTGTTTTTATTCGAATGAATTCACTCGCCTTCTGGGGCTGGACAGGACGCAATTGCTGATAAGGGGCAGTAACATCTGGCTGGATATCAGATCAGATATATATAATCGAAACGCTTTATTCTAATTATTCGATTGTTTCCACCTCTACTTCTTACGATGAGTTGACATCGATGGTTAAAGTTTTTCTGAAAGTGACGAAAATTTTCAAACAAATCTTCCATTCAGCAAAAGCGATCTTCGGCGGGGGCAAAAACGAAGAAATTAAAGCTAATGAGAGAGAATTACGATTTGCAGAAGATGAAAAAGAAAGAAAAAATAATAGTACTCATTCGAAAGGAGCGAAGTCTACCAAGCAATTAAGTCATTCAATACTTAGAAAATATCATAACTCGTATACTAAGAACGACAAAAGAAATGCAGTTTATTTTCTAATGATACGATTTGAAAAGGCGTCGAAAAGGAAAGCCTAATTGTTAATAGATTTGTGAACTTATTAATAAACTTCCTATCGTGGTCATTCACGATGAAACTGGAGTGCTTCCAGATGTAGCCTAAGCAGTTATTTCTGAATGAATTCCGAGGAACAGTAATCAAATCGGGCTTCATCGAGAAGTGTTTCTCGCGGTGAAGATATTAGCTACACAGGGCAAATTTATCAACACGAAGGAAACTATTCCTAAGACAAAAAAGTTCGTAGGATTAGCATATTTACTCTTTTCCGTCCTCGGATATTTGTTCACTCCATCCTATTAGCAATGTTCACTCGGTCGATGTAACTAGAGGAAACAAGTCTGCTTCGAACACGGGTTCGCATTGCATTCATCGACTACTATTAACGGGAAAAATCAATCACAGGCCTCTCCACTGGATACACTTCGTTTGGAAGCCAACGCATTCGGCGAAGGAAAAGATCCCACTCACACGTCCTCCACTTCAAGGACTGCTGCCTCATCCACCCCACATACGACGACTCAAATCAAGAGACAAACATCGAAAAATCGTGCTTTTTGGAAGACATCACAAATTAGAAAAAAAGGCGAACAAATACTTACTAAAATCCACTTACTCTCCTTTTGGCTCTACATTTTTTTCAAAGTCAGCGATCAACCAAACGCCCATCGTATTTCTAATTTCATTCTGCGCTTTTAACTGAAGGGCGCAAACAATAGCAACGAAGAATTATTTATGGAAGTATTGTCGAGTCGAACCAAAGATAGCGATGGGAAAAAATGACGATTTGTGCATTGATCCTGAATGAATCCCTACATTTCATTTTTCACGTCATTAATTAATTATCAAAAATTGTTCGACAATTTACGAATGTAGAAACGATTCTCGTGTTGAAATATTTATTTCACCTCGGAGGGGAGCATCGTTTGAATCTATTTCGAAACCTAATATATTTGGTGGAAACTATTTACCGGAAATCCACAAAAATATCGAAGAGGACATTTGAGTGAGCCGAAGAGACGAAAGAAGAGTTGTTTGCTTTGGAAATAACCACGGACACTGTTTGGAGATCTCGAATGTGTCACTTATTCACTAGGAGTAGAATAAATATACACATTTTCTTAAGGAAAATCCTCTTTTACTTATTTCCGACTGAAGATACCCGGCGCCTCTCCGAATCGAAATAAAACTTGATTTGAGAGAGTTTTGCTTCAACGCCGAATTGCAGAGGTAAAAATATTACTTATGTTTTGAGGTTTAGGTAAAAGTTACAGAGGCTCTTATCTATTTTATACACCGTGAAAATAAATTAAGGAAGTTGTAAGGCATATATTTCATGGAGTTGTTCAAAAGTTCAATTTAATTTTACTCCAAATTACGCAGAGTACATTCAGATGAATTATTCTCTCGAGAGAGTTTACCGTCACTGCAGTTAAAAGGGATATTTATTCTTACTTTGAAATATTCACTCGAAGACTACGAGTTTACATAGAATATTTAATAACACTAACATAGCTGATAGAATCGATAGTCATTCGATAGTAAAAACAAGGAAATAATGCAAGGAACGAAAAGAGAATGCAGCCCTAAACATAACTCGCCACTTAAATCAAATTAACCTAACCATTACAGGATTGACAGGACCAATAGATTTGTCATAATTAGCGATGAATTCCCAGGGTGTTTTGAAGTGGTTTGTTCTGTAATATGAGCACGAATCTCGATGCAGAGAAGATTACCTTTTTCTACCGCGATGTTTTCTATCTTGTTGGCTGCCGATAATATGGAAATGAATCTTTAATGAATTTTCCTTCCTAAAAAAGTCTCACAGTTTTTATAACATTATTTCAGCGAAAGACCAAAATCTGCACGCGATAAACATGTTTTCTGTATTCTATTTCACCTCATCCTATTATTTAAGTACTTTTCATTAATTGTCAATACCTCCTATCAAACAACTAATGGCAATGAACTAATGCAGACAATTTTAAAACATCTTATAAAATACCAGGAGTTTACATTGCGAAGGAACTTTACCTCTTGAAGTAGTAATTCAGAAGCTTTTAAGTGACTCCGTTCAGCAGCTCGTTGGTCTGTTGGGAAGTAAAATTAGGCTCCGAAGCCCAAGTGCCAATTGGGCCACACTCTCGCTGCCAACTAAATTTGAATACTTCGCATGTACTTCATCTGCAATGCTCCATTCTGGGGGAAATGTTCTTTCGAATGAATAACTTCATTTCATGTTTTTTGTAGTAGAGTTATTTCCTCGCAAGAATGAGCGGGAATTTTAATTTAAGAATTAATAGGCAGAAGAAAATAGTTTCTATTAAAATCAGTCTCGAAAAAACGAAATTCAGAATTTTTACGTCAAAATTACGATGGAAAGATATCCCCACGAAGACTTAAATATATCCTAAGGAAAAACGGACTTCAAAAAAAGTCTGACTGGGCCGGGAATCGAACCCGGGATCTTCCTCTATCCTGGAGGCTGCCTTAACCAGCCTCAAGGCAGAGAAAGATCCCGGGTTCGATTCCTGGCCAAGTCAGACTTTTTTCAAGTCCGTTTTTCCTTGGGATTTTTCCTGGGTGCACGCCCTTATGTGCAATTTACCCTTTCCTTTTCTTAAATATATAATGAATTTCGATCTGAATTTATCCATTCAAATTATCGATCAAACCAACCAGCGAGCAATTTTTCACTATATTTAAAATAGTTGATACATTCAATTACCACGAGTTTTCTAGTGATTTGGTCTAAAGTCATCAGATTTGTACAACAATAAATGTGAATCAGGAAAAGTTAATTTTTGGTTTATTAAGATAAAATTATATTTCAATCGCAATTTTCTATCTCTTCAACGACAATTAATAGCATTCGCTCCAAGTATTTTCTGAATGAGAGTAAATATATTCATATGAAATAAATTTTGTTTTTATAGCGAGACAAAGTTTGTTATATTTGAAATATTTTAAAAATACATGAAAATGCATTATAATTGGAAATCGTACTAATGCGAGCAGCTTTTATATTTTTCTTACTTTGTGTTAACACACGAATGCATATAAATTCACTAAGTTTCACCATCTACTACAAAATCACAGACATCTTGAAAATACAATATCAATCTCAACTAATGATTCGCATACGAAGATAAGTACCAGAAAAAATAGAATTTAAACTTCTTTTATTTGCATACAATAATCTGCCAATGAGAATATGATGGACGATTCTCGTATTAAGGAAAAAAGGTAAAGAAGGAGAGAAACCATCAAAGATGAGTCAGTGAAATTCATTCCCATTTTAATCAATTTTCTTTGCTGTTAAGAAAGTTTTCCATGCATTCTTTGTGAGTTATCAATTTATATAACATAAGTACTGAATCATACAACACTAGCTTAAAACACCGAGCATTACTTGCAATTGCATTGCAAAAGATGGAAGTGAAAGAAAAAAATCTGTTCTAATATTCAGCACCAGTAAAAAAATAGAAAAATCTATATCATGCAGGAATCACTCTTATGGTAGGAGTTGAATAAACGATACCACTTTTCAATAAGAAACTAGTGTAGTTTATTCCAAAGAACCTTTGCAAATTACTACATAAAACACACACTTCAAACCCACGACATGTTTCAGCGCATCAGCGGCATTATCAAGTGTGAATAGGAGCACTGTGCACACCAAGAGGCTGAATAGAGGGTATAAAGAATAGCATGGGAAGGGGAAAGATTAAATTCTAGGAAGAGTTGAGATGGGAAAACCAGGCCTAGGATAAGTGCGAGGGAGGAGGAGGGTGTGTGGCTTCAAGTAAAGGAGAGGAAAGAGTATTTCATTTGTAAGCCGGAAATTCTTGTCATTGTTCTTTTCAATGATCTCTATTTTTTCTAACATAGTCGTTTTTCTGCCCTTCTCAACATGTAGCAATTTCGGTAGAAACATTGAAGAGTGGTTCGAGATTAAGAGGTGTTTAGCGAAGTGGGACCGATTCGAACCATTTTCATAACATTTTTCGTGTTCTTTCGTTCCTAATTTGATATTTCTTCCAGATTGACTGATATATACAGAATTGGAATCTAAACAAGAAAGTTGGTAGATCTCCAACTTAAGCAAAGGGTCGACACGATCTTTATTATTGCAAAGATATTGCTTAACACTTGCTAACACAACTTGCTGTAAAAGGCTGATCCCACACGGTCCTTTTGCAGACGCTTCGATACCCTCAACGGACCCAGGAAACTTAGTCTTAGTCTTAGTGTTACTTTTAGCTAATCAAAATGATATAAATAGAATACGAGTGGTGCAAATAGGGCAATGAGGGCTGCATTGAACTGCAATACACTAGTAGAAGTTAAACATGTGTCAACAACGTGAGGCTTACTATATTATAAGTAATACTGAAAACATTTCAGTCAACATTTACCTTTTTCTATACATTTTTAGATAAAAAATTAGCTTTATAGTTCGATATTTAGCTTGTTTAAAACCCATCTGTTAAATTTTCAGTTAAATTGGAAAAACACTCAATTATCTGGATCTTTCACTCCATCATTTCAATAGTCAAACTTCTTTCTCCATTTATCGTAAACCTTCCTACACCGATCATACCTTTCCAACTATTTCCAATCATCATCTCGCTCAGAAATTATCTTCTTTCCGATCCCTAATTCACAGACTAACACATATTCCTATGTCCCCCGAAAATTAAAGAGTTACAAATAATCAAGCAAATCACTAACACCAATGGCTATCAAACAGGTTTAATTGACAGGCTCCTTCAGAAGAAGTTGAGGAAATTATCTATCAGAAATTTTTTTTCATCCACCACATCACAATAGACCAACCAAAGTGGTGTAGACTTAATTATGTTGACAACCTTTCCCTCAAAATAGCCAATAAATTCCCCAAAGAAAATGTCAGACCCACCTTCTACAACCAAAAGAATCTCCGCTATTTTTTAAATAATCAAAAGGATAAATTCGAGCCCCTCGGATGTTCCGGCATATACAAGTTAACTAGCGATGATTGTGATGCAATATACATCGGTCAAACGGGTCGTAGTTTCTCTGTTTGTGTTAATGAGCACAAAAAGTCTTGAAAACATGTCATTTAATTCCCACTTCGCCAAACACCTACTTACAGGTATAAGCAAACATACATCTTTTCAACCCACCATTCTTCACCTCTTAGAGAAAGGACAAAAGATAACATTTCACGAAAATAGACAAATTCTGATTCTCCGATTATTTGGGAAAATAGTCACCAACGAGTACATTCCAACTAACAATTCTCCCCTTCTCTTATGCACCCTCCTTCTACAACCCCACCTTCAATACCTTCCCTTTCTTGTCTTCTTCCTCTTCCTGTTCCCCTCCATTAACTCACATATATATATAGTTTTGTGTATCCTGTTGCAACACCTGATGATGGCCGAATGTGCCAAAACCGGTTGTTGTATTTAGTGTCTTTTTAACTTGTGGATGTGTACTAGTAACTTTTTATTTTTACTTGTAAAAATAAAAATTTTTATCATGGAAATGAACTTCCACTCTGCGAAGCCTGAACTTATTGGGTTTATTGTTGAAAACTGTAATGTATATTATCATAACACGCTCAACAAGACTTGCATGTCACACGGACAAACAAGATGAGACAAAGTGTTTTTATAAGGGAAGTGGAAGCATACAATCCATTACCAAAGTATATTAAGGATCATAATATAAATAAGTTAGTGAGCAATATGAAAGAGTATTTGATGGAGAAGTGAGTAGAACAGTTTACTTGTGAAGAATTTGGCAAGTTCCCATTTTTTTATTTACCATAAAACATGTATGTACTTATTAGCTATTTTGGAAAATGGCAAACAATATATATTACTTAATTTTTAAATATTCAAGAAGTAGTCACTGAAAAAAAACTTAAAATGATAAAGGCAAAAAATAAAACTTGCACTAATTACACAAATAGAATCCAAAAAGGGGTTTTTGCAACCAATCTCCATCAGCTGCTCAGAAGAATGTGGAATTTGTACAAGTTAAATGTTTTGGCTTTGACACTCAAAGGTTTTAATATGAAATTCCACCGAGTAACACTTGATGATATTTATTAAGTCTCTGAAAAAGACTAATGCTTATACTGTTGAAGAAAATTCCACTAAAAACATATATACTTGTAGATCTTCACATGAAAAGCATCAAAAGACAAACCTCATCACAAGCAGCGCAGCGCGGCTTCAGTTGCTCTGCATAGTGGCGTTCGCAGAACAGAGCTTCTTCGTGGGCGCAGTAGGTGAGGTCAACCAGAAGCTCAGAGCAGTGGGAGCATACGAAGCAGCCAGGGTGCCACAAGGCATCTGGTCCAAATTTAGCTGCTGCCACGCCTACTGCACCATGATCCACATACCCTCTGCACCCAGGGCATTCCTGAGATCATCAAAAGAGCCACTCAATCACTAATTCTTATTTCACACACAACTCCATGTTAGGGCGTATTATCTTGTAGAAAAGAGGTGTTAAATGAGATAAATAGAAATGGAGAGTAAAGGCATAAATAAAATTGATCTTTGCATTTTACTTTTATTAATAATATCATTTTTCAAAGAGAACTTCAGCAATATTATAAAAAATTTCTAGTAACTGTAGGTGTTCTGACCCAACATTGTGGAATAAAAAAATCTCAAAGACAGTACACACCATTAGAAATCTGTGGAAAATACAAATTCATGACTTTCGGGAAGTTTTATGAAACATTTCATTACGATGTTCAATAAAAGACTAATCTGAACTCGATTCTCAAGTTAGAGAGTCATCCCAATCACACAAAATATAAAGAAAGCACTAAGATCTCAGGAAAATGTAATTTATCAATTAGAAGCAAAACCTTTATGTAAATTAATAACAAGGAAATAATATTTTCTTAGTATCACTGACCTCTCACTTATGCATGCTTTTTATTATCACCATTTATTTGTATCGTTTAATCCATATACATTATTTCCTAGATTCATTAATGATCATTCATTAGCCTAATAATTTAACTCAATACTAACTGAAGTGGCTCTTGATTTTCTATGGAGGAAACAGAAGTAGGATTAAAGTCTTATTTGTAGAGAAGATAATCGGGCATCCAAGGTTATTTCTATGTGGCAGCTTATCAAAAACTGATATTTTCAATCCCATCAAAGTTCTTATAGCCAAAATCTGTAGCTGTCAATACAAATATCAATGATTATCGCAATATAATTTGTCTCAAGTTCATACATTGATATTTATTAACTTGATTTTGCAATAAAAATAGAACCATGAAAAGATTAATTTTACATGCACTCCTTGAAAAATGAATAGACTCATCTAGGATTGATGAAAAGACAAACATGTTCTTAAAAAAAGTGAATCGTCTTATAAAATCCAAGTTTATAAGTTCTGTATATTGTTCCCAAGTTTTAGGGACATAGTTATGCATACACACCCACAGTTAAATCATATTAAAGAATACCTGAACTGCCTATTGATTCTCAATAGGGAGTAAAAATCGACAAATACCACAGTAATTGTCATTGGAATGTTAATAAGCCTCCTTTTTAATACATGTAGGTTTATCAGAATTTTCTCTCTCGATGAATTCCTTTCCATTAGATAAAAATATTCCTGTAGTATAATTATCATAATTCTTACGCAATACTCAAAATATTGTATGTAAAGCAACAATTCTCAATTCTTCCTACAATTATAAATTTGATGATACTTTAATAAGGAGCTAAAACAAAAGATATTGTTTATTTACTTGCTCATCTCATAAAAATTGATACGTTCAAATTTTTAGTTGCATTAAAATATTGAGGATACATCTTAAAAATGTTCTTTGTTACATCAAACGATATTAAATGAACTTAAATTAACATAACCCACTCACAATTCAGCAAATTGGTTTCATAAGCTAAATATATTTTTCTCTTTGTTTTGCAATTTATATAGGAATGATACTATGAAACTTATTTGGATTAACTTCAATATTATTCAGAGCAAATTGTAAATATGCATTGAAGTCTAGGCATCAACATCTTAAGGGGGTTTTGGGTTATATTATCCCAAAATACAAGTCATACAGATTCCCTGAATTCAGACAAATTCTAGATTATATTCTCTACAGAGGACAAATTTATTTAATCTACTTCAATTTTTCCTATTGAAAAGCAAGAGCTTTATATAGAATATCTCTTTTCCTAAATGAATATTATACATGTGTTTCAAAACAGCATTCATAGGAGTGAACTAATTTCTAGCTGACTGTCCATTAATTCTCAGTGGGAAAGTGTATGTGAAGGAAACATTTCCTCCTAGTATAGACTATAATTTAGTTTAACCAATACTTTTCAATAAGACACAATTCCCAATGTATTCTTTGCATAGGCTCAAATTTAATTATCGCAATGGTCATGTAGGGTGTGGGTTGAATATGACTTCATAATTTTACAAAATTTATTTGTTTACTTAGTCAAAATCATTGCAATTTCCATTTCCATCAAACAAAAGAATCTTTATTTAATTTGCCTCTTTTTCTACTGGTCCTGGCTTTGTACAATTATTCTTTCTACTTTGATTTGCTAAAAAAAAGAGCCTGAAACTGATAAAAATGAACTTTGCATGCACTTCTCATGGCAGGGTTTCCCTAACTATGTTCCACGGAACCCCGGTGTTCCGCTGGACCTGATTCTGAAAATTTGGAGTCTTAATGGAGAATTGGAAAATAAAAGTCATAATATGCTTTATTTATTCATAATTGATGTTTATATTATAATATTAGTGTTATATTTTTAAATAAATACTAAATAAATTATTTTAGTAATTCAATGATTTTTAAAATTTTACAAGCAGAATTACCAAACCTAAAAATAAGCTAAGTGTTCCGTTCCCAGGTTTGCAAAGTGTTCCATAGCAGAAAAAGTTTGGGAAACCCTGCCTTATGGAAATACTTTCCCTAGTCTGAGAACTGAGACCCCAAGGTTCGATTAAGAAGAAGCCTATTATCTGGGTAGGGAAGATATTTAAAAATCCTGAGAGTTTAAAATGTTCAAAATCTAGTTCTTGAGTTTCTAGAGAAAACGCAAATACACACATTCCATTTTATAAGGGTACGCTTCTTGCTTAAAAATAGTGGACACATGTCTGGCAATTCAACTCAATGACCCTTAGCAAATTCATCCGATAAACACAAAGCCATATAATAAACCTGTACTTTGTTCTTCATAACACTCAATTTTAATGATCACAGTTGAGTATTTGTATACTTTACATAACAAAATGACAGATTCTTGTTTTCTAGAAAATCTTAACCTTTACGCAAGTTAAAAAGTGGAAAATCAAATATGAATTTTCATTGAAAATCCTTGCTTACTTGTGTTAATATGGTAGGATTATGATTTCCTAATTTATTATTTATGTGTGAAAGAAGATTACAGATACAAGGAATGAAAATGAACTTTACATTCATTTCTTATGAAAGCCATCTGAAAAAAAGATCCTACAACTTAACTTAGTGACACCTACACAGCCTTGAAATCGACATAGCTAAGACTAAAAATGATAAATTTGGTTTAAATCAAGGGAATTTTCGAGATAAAAGGTCCATCAACGTAGACTATCATAAAGTAACAGACATTAATAAAGATAGATAGGAAAACTAAAGAAACAATTTACATCACTGTCTACCAACAAATCAAGTAACAAAATAAAAACTTAAATGAGAACATTTAAGATTATAGAAGCTTCACTGATATTTCAATTTGTAATTTGCTTTAATCCTAAACATCTTTGTGATGTTGACACTTTTTTGAGCAATCTACTCTTTTTATTGAATTATTTTTCTTTTGCTGAATTCCAGTTTTTATGAATATATCTACATTTAATTGAAATTTATTTATAACTTAAGCTGCAAAGTGATTTCATACAATGATAATATTATTCTAAAAATTGTCAATGTGCAGAATAAAACTGTGCCACAGAAATACTGAAAGAGATGAAACTGATTATAATTTTCATCAAGTTAAAATCCGTAATCATTTACCCAACATTAAATAGTGAGTGTAACCTTATAAACAGTAATTATGTTTCAATATTATAACAGAATGATCACAAAAGATCCATTGAGATTTTTTGCTAAGAATAAGGGAATGATATGCACAATGTTCAACAGTAAACTTTTGAAAATGAATGATATTCAATAAAGAATATCATACTTACCACAGCCAAGCCATCGTTGCAACGAACATATCCAATATCTAGGGCTATTTCATTACGAGCATTGATGAAGTCTTCATAGGATGCATGATGCACAGGTTCCACATGCTTGCAATACGCCAATGCAAGATCCTTTAAAAAGGAAATACATTTCAAAATAATGGAATCCCACTCTGGAAATTCTTTAATGCTAAAGTGGCTGGTTATTTCATCGAGGGTGATTTTACCAGGTGTTAAGTTGAATATTAGGGTAAAGATGAGATTTATAACATAATGAATTGTTATTGTTATGTATAATGCTGTATTTTTTGTAGTAGTATTATACTTTTTATTCAAAAATTAGTAAGTGGAGCCATGTACACCAAGGGGCAAAAAAAAAGTGCCACAAAAAAGCAAAAAGAAAGCCTCCCTTGACCCAACTCGAGAAACTAAGTCCAAGTTTCGGGCAGGCGGGCCTTTCTCTTGAGAAGAGAAAAAAAATAAAGATGGAGGACATGGTCTGTTATGCTGGCTCAGCTTAGAGATAGAGAAATTTTCTTTATTTGCATAAAAATCATTTACTACTATCCATTTACCTGTCATAACATTTGATAAATATGTTCATCAAAAATCAATCGCACTTTGCAAATTTAATTCCTTGCGGTTGAATTTTACACTAAATAATAAATTAAACAATTTCCTCTTTGAATAATTCTAAATAATTTTAAAGGAGGGGAAATACAAATGGGTCACTTATGACAAAATTACTCCTTCACCTTTACCATGGAATTACAATCAGCTTCTTGGGCTTCATTGATGTTCTATGAGAATGTATGTGCATAATTCGGTGGATTACTGTAATTTAATTACTTTTACAAACCTCTTGTTTAACTTTCCCAGTTGAAAAGCATTCTATTATCAGGAGAAATAAATAAGGAATAAACACAAGGAAATAAAATACCTTAATCAAAGTTCCACAACTTCCACACAAAAAGACGTGTAACTTTGACAAATTTAGTTTATTTCCTAGTTTATAGTTACCTATGGAGTTCTTCAAAGCTAAAGCTCATTTGATTGATTTGAATAAGGAATATTTTTTCTAAATTACTATATCCCCTTATGACCCCTATCCCCTTACCATGACTCCTATAGATAGTAAATTGCGTGTCTTTGTAAAATTAAATAATTATTATAACAACACTGTAGAAAAATTCACACAATTAGTTTTGACGCCTACAAGCACCTTCTTCAAAATTTACATAAATATTTGATCCTCCATATGGCGTGTGCCTGGAGAAAAGAAGAAAGAATAAGAGGGAACAAAAGGGTTACCTGCTGGTAAAAGGATAGAATTCGTGGAAAACTATTAAACAGGACAATATGAAATAGGTGAGGGAGAAGGAAAAGATAAACCTTCCGTTACCACAGGGGAATGAAAAGGAAAAACTTTCTTGTTGGAAGAAGAGAATTGGGGTTGCAATTTGCTTGATTCATATTGATGTTTTTTAAAATAATTTGTCTGCAAGCCTTTTCTGAAATGTGAATAATTTTTAGCTAGTAATTAGAAGAATGACTAGAAATAATATATATTTCATAAAGAGGGGCTGAAGAGAATCAGGTTAGAAATTTTGTACGTTCTTTAACTTATAACTTACGAGATCTCACTGTTAATCTGATGTGAATTGGACAAAAATCATCATAAGTCGCTTGATAAAACCATTATCCTAAAAAACGGATCTATGGATTCCTTATCGTCTCAAAGTAATTGCTTGCAGTAAATTCTGTAGTAGCAGTATACTTCTGCTGTAGCAGTAGACGTCCTTTTGGTAAAATTCTTGAAATTTTATTTCTTATAAGTTACTCCTCTCGTATTTTTAGCTATTTACTGATCTACCATTTACTCCGGAGAGTATTAGAATTTGTTTATTTCGAACTTCTCAGTATTTTAAGAAGACTATCTTTTATTTTATCAGTTATGAAAAATGATAAGACTGCTAACCGTAGAATTGTCACTTTTGCATCATAATAGGTTAATCGACGTATATCCATAATTTTCACTTAGCTAGAGGTATGACTTATTAGTGCTTGATGCAGTATGGGCAAGTTATTGCAGGTTTGTTACAGTAATGACGACTATGATTGCGTTTAACCCTCGAGCGCCCACAGTTGCGTATATGCAACCGACGTTATAATTTTGCAAATACAGTCCCTGTCACCACAACGCTATTCTAATCGGTTTATGAAACTGCTAAATTGTGCTCAAGACTTCTGTCTACATGTTCCAATGACTTTTTTCTGCCATTAGTTGAGCATAGTGCAGAAATGGTGGCAGACGTAGATCGCAGTGCAGCTCACGCTCAACATGGATGTACGCTTCGTGGGAATAGAAGTCTAATTTTTATTTCTTGCATTTTCCAGCGCCTATATTGCATGATTTCATTGGCAGATATTATAATGCTACTAACTACTTCACTTTTTGGCGGATTAATTCCTTTATATTTATGATAATTGGTCTTGATACATGTGGTTGCGTATACGCAACCACGGGCGGTATTGGTAGCAATAGTAATCTCTCAAATTCCGGCAATTTCTTGGAATTCTCATTTCACTCTGCAATTTTTAGTGAAACTTTTTCAGTGATGAAGGCAATAACGAGTATTAATGTGCATAAATGACAATTTTCAGTGATATTACGTTGAAAGAAGCGCTGGACATTTTTTAATCTAATGATATTGACGTTTATTTAGATGCCATTTTCATAGAACCTCCGGAATGAAACATCGCTTCTGATGAAGGTTCCGCAAAAGAAGATGACGCCGGCGAAGTTTATAATTTATATTGTTGGCAATTGAGTGCAGGTGCTTAAATTTTATTCCGCAAAATACTTGATGACCTTTTAGGTGATATTGGGACTGTGACTGCCGTCATTCATGGAGAGCAGAATTACACATACGCAACGCCGAGTGAGTCATCTGCTGCACATAATTTGTGTTTGAAGGAAAAGTAATATTTACAAATAGAAAATCAAAGGTATTTATAATCAAAAGAACCTTTTTTGGGAGGAAAAGATATCAGTGATTTCCTGCCCCCTTTTCCGGAACAAAATTACTCTGAGTTTAGAAATAAGTCATATGGGGAAACGTTTGAATTAATTTTTGATGATGACATTGTGCACCATTTATTGACCTAGAGCAATAAATATTCGCTCTTCCTGAACTTGCCAAACCAATATATTGAGAAAGATGAGGTCAAAGTTTATCTTGGCAATCTTTTGCTTTCAAGTTATCACCAATTACCATATAAGACAATGTTTTGGGAAGAAAGCGGTGATACTCGTTTTGAATTGGTTACAGACAAAGTGAAACGCTGCTGCAAAAAACTTGGTAAATGGATTGAAATGCAACGGCCACGAATGAATCGAGAATACAATATTTTCATGGGAGGAACTGATGGAATGGATGAAAATATAAGCAATTGCCGAATCGCTATCAGGGGGGAAAAATGGTACCGGCAAACTGTAACGTAGATCATTGATACTGTGGTACGGAATGCATGGGTTTCATTGCGTCATTCAGGGAAGTCTTTAACGCAGGTGCAGTTCAGAAGAAGCACCGTCCAACATTAACTTTTGAATTATGACAAGCCTTACCAGAAAGGAAAACGAGGGAATGTAAGAAATTGAACCGCTACAGAAGAACTGCGATTTGATTCGATTGGCCATTTTATAATTGTGAAAGGTGATAAGTGAAGACGTAAATGTGCCGGAGAATTTTCTAAAACAATATGTCAAACATCATGAAGGAAGTGCAATGTTGGTTTTTGTGTATATCGTTTTGAGAAGTACCACATCTTTGCGAACAGTTCTTAGAAATAATGTTTTTTTGTACCATTACAACTAATTATTTGTTTATTTTATAAACATTAAAAACATTTGCGGCAAAAATAAGTATATATAAAAATTTATCGAGTAAGTATGGTTAAAATTTATTTGACGAAAAATAAATGTTAACAACAGGTAATATGTTGCCTGGCATCTCTAGTATGGTGTTTCACGCTCACTGACCGGAACCGGCATGGAGAACGCCCACGGTTGCGTATACGCAACCACTATTTATTACAAAACAATATAATTTATCATTGAAAATTATGAATTCAATACGAACAGAAATAACATAAATTTAATACATTTACATGAAAAAAATTTCTGGGCGTTCTAGGGTTAAAATACGTATTTTAGTGACGTCCTAATTTTGTATGGGTGTAATTTATTTTTGTATGGGTGTAATTTTGATTGGGTATATAGCATTTTTCATTCTCTTATTCCATTAAATAATTAACTGTGCCTATTATTTAATGGAATAAAAGAATGAAAAACGTTATACACCCAGTCATAGTAATGAAAAAGAACTAAAAAAATGCTAGTTTATGCAAATCGCCATTTTTAAATTTTCCCATTTTGTTGTTGATTTCTAAGGATATCCTGAGGGTTTATGGAATCCATCTGTTAAGAAAGGATAGAGAAAAAACTTGGAAACATTGATGTAAACATTGAGAACGTAATATTGGAATTATAATTTTCTTAAGCTTAAATTTCTACGGATAATACATTTTTAATTCTACTCCTGAGAGTAGAGAAAGTCCGAGACATGGGCAGTCTGGGAGAGCGTCCAGAGGGTTTGTGGGCTCTTCTCAGATCCCTTCAACATTCTTAATGCTAAAATTATATGCAAAGGTTAGGTAATTTTAACGATTAGGCACAATATTTAGTAAAACTATTTAACTTTCTGTTATCCATAAAGAGGAACTAATTCTAAACGTAGTAATTTACTCTTAGTCAAATTGATTGAAGAAGCCATTATTTGGTGAAACTGCATTATAAATGAAATTATACACGTTTTCCTTAGTTATTTCCACCATTCCTTATAGTCACTGAGCTATGGCTATTTTTTATGGATGTTAATTTAATAAAACAGCAAAATCAGATGTCACCCATCTCAGTTGCCCTGACATCGAGGGAAGCCATTTAATAATTAACAATTAGCCTTCGTATTTTCCTCTAGATTTTTAATGAATTTAATCAACTTGCTGGTTTAGTCCATCAGCCATTATCAGATACAGAACTAAAAATACTGACATCCCAAACTAATTACCCATAATTACTCTTAAATAAGATGGGCACAGCTTCCCTCCTTGGGAAATATTTCCTATTGTCAGGAGAATCTATTGGCAAAATGTTAATGCTAATGTATATGCCAATGCTTGTTCAATATTATTGAAGAAGAGAGAATTACACATGAGCTTCAAGCTGATTTAAGGAAATACAAATTTCATTCTTTCATAATACTATATTGCTTCTGCAGCATCAAAAGCAATTACTTTATAGCAAGTATTTGTTTTAAACATATACATGCTGCACGCAAAATTTAGAAGAAATTTCGAATGTCTTAATTAAAAAAGAATGGGAGCAGTTCCTTTGTTTCGAGATATAGAGTTAGAAAGAGTTTGCTGCTGTACATTAGGGTGGGTCCAGAAAACGTTTTTTTTTCTAGATCAGTCTGCACCTAGTGCTTAAAGTTTGTGGTTGATGGTCCTTATAACAGATAAATATTCCAACTTGATCAGGTTATATTTTGAAGCTGCGCTTTTTAATCAAAAATTTAAATTTTTATGAAAAATGTCAGATATTTGCAAATTTTTCTGATAGCTTCTCAATGTTGCAGGAGTGATTCAATGGCAAAAATTACACATATATTGCTTGTATAATCCTTAATATTAATTATTTAGCGTATTTGAATCAGAAAAAATGGTTTCTTGGTTCACCAAAATTTGTCAAAAAATGCCAAATATACCAAAATGTTATAGATGTTTGTCATGCACTAGACTTGGTTGTTTTGCCACTTTTTTACTGCTCAAAATGGAATAACTCGCAAAAGTGGCCCACCAACATCACAGATATATTTTTCCAAATCAAATAATATCTTCTGTAAGAATTTTTGCTTTGAAATTTCGACCAGAAATGCCAAAATTGTCAAAAAGTTTAGTTCAGTAAAAGGGAATAGTTTTTGGAGATGTCACTTGTGATTAAAGCTGTCATTCAAGCATCAACTGCAGAGATGCCTCCAATGGGACCAGAAAAGGAGGAAAATTCAATAAAATTAAGCTGTTTTGAACTCCTTCTCCCCATCCTCAATTACTTCACCTGGTAGCACCTATTTATTATATTGAATATGTTATTTGTTGTGTAAATATTATTATTACATTTTTAGTGCATTATGACCCAAATTAAAGTTACTACTAATTTTACTACTGAAACAATTAAAATACTATATGAAATTCTATATAAAAATTACAAAACCAATTAATTATGACATAAATCTCATCTTTACCCTAATAACAAAGATAACACAGGTCTGAATCACCGTAGAATTAAAGTTACCCTAGACTAAAGTATCCTCGAAGAAATCTTCCTGGACGAAATCATCAGCCAAGAGTCTATAAACCACTTATAACTATAGAGTACCTAAAGATTGGTTATATTATTAACTTTAGGATGGTTTTCAATTTATTGAATTCTGAATACTCAATCAGTTGAATGCAAGTTGCCTTGTTGCAACCTTAGTGTCTTTATCATCCATGTCTTTAACCACCTTAAATGGCAAAATATTTTAAGGCTATTCTACAGAACTAAATTTAAGTTTAAGAAGACAGTTAAGAATATTATATGAAGAATATGTGATTTTATTGGGATACTTGCTTCAAAGATATGAGAGGGTCATTATGATTTTTGGATCCATACGAGTACAACAATGTGGAAGAGAGAATAGACAAATAAGGCTACGAATCCATACTTGAATTTATTAAATATTTAAACAGTATTTGCACAAATATATAAATAAAACTAGAAAATGAGTACTTCCATAATGCAAGCAAAGAAAATTATAAGGAATACTACCCTTTAAATTTACGTTTCTTTATAATTATGCCATTGTCTTTCTTATACATAATTTTCAAGCAAAGAAGAAGAAGTTCAAGCAATGGAACTTTTTAGTCTGAATTCTGTAAATGATAAATGCATTGGGTAAAGTGAGCTTTGAAATATTACTAAACTATAATGGTCGTAATGCTAATGATTCATATTGTTTGCAGCTACATTATTTCTAAAGATTGTCGTTAAAACTATCAATTTACATTAATATTCTGACACTTATATTATAGGATTATGTAAATTTCAGTTTAAGTTCAAGTGATAAGGCTCGGAAAATGCTTATTTGATTTCGGTAAACACTTTTCTGATGTCTGACTCACTTCAGATACAGGTAGACTTGATCCAGTATAATACTTACTTTGCCAGTAACTATTGAGTATTTTTAAGCTAAATTGCTTTCCTATTCCCCCTAAATAGATTTACTGTAGATTTTTCGACTTCATCCTCGAATAATCTCACTACTTATATCACTTTTCTGATTATCTATGTTGAAACATGGTCTCCTATCCTCTACATAAACTTATGCTATTATAGCATGTATTCATGATTAATTCATTTCCCGTGCAGATATTTTATGTCCATTTTGATAAAAGTTAAATTTTCTTGATATTCAATGATAACATATGTTGAAAGAAACATTAAAAAATATTCAATATACATCAAACTTTCTAAAGTTTGATGATCAAATTGGTGTTTTTTTCCAAATTTATAATTACTTCTGGTAACGAATAAAAGTTTACTACTGTCTTTACTACAAAGAAATTTCACAAAATTTTCGTCCATTTTGTATCTAGTTCATGTAATTTCGATTTGAAAACGATATTACACAATCAAAATAAGAATCTTCATTTATTTATTTTTTCTTTCGGAACTTATTTCGAATTTTCTAGACCATTATTTCCTATTTAATTTTACAAACGAATCGAAGCCTGCAAATCTTAAAAACGAACTTTATGTGCATTTCTTAAGTAGAATATTTGCCCTGACCTAGCTTCGAACCATGGATAATCTTCGAAGATATCTTAGTGGTTTTCATTGAATATGCAAGTCTTCCAGCAATCCATCAAATCTCAACTTTCTAATTTGCCGGGAAGTGCCTCAATAATTTTCCGAAAATCCCTGCAATGCATCCTTATGGAAAAAACGGGAATTTGGGGCCTTCTGGTATTGAACCCATGACACTGAGGATCAAAGTCTCATTTTTTCTGGCAGTTACACGCTATGGCCAATATGTCGTAAAAATTTCAAGTCAATGATGCTTGTGGTTTGGCCTGTGAGTTTGTATCCTCTCTATATCACAAAAATTTCAAGACAGTGACAGTATCGAACATGGTTAGAATTTTGATGAATGATTCAGGAGTGTTGCTTTATATACAGTAATATTGTGTTAAAATGAAGTTAAAAATGAAAAGTAGTTGAAATTATTTATTAAAATGCGGTAATTGAACCAATGCTCACCTGCTTAGGCAACTGAGATATGAGTTGCCGGTCCCTGTACTTTTCTCCGACTGTCCCTAAGGCAGGAATTTTAGTCTGAGGTAATTGCTTAAAGTACTCCTCAACCTGAAAAGGATAATGGCATATTTTAGATAGTCATTAAATTTGGATCATAGAGACATATGAATATACAATCAAAACTTTAAAAATCAGAGTAAAATATTGCAGAATGATAAAATTGTCCCGTCTAAGAACAATTGACTTCTAGTAATTCAAAGTTCTAGTAATAAAAAGTACAGCACTATGAGTACAATGTATGAATAAATATACAGGAGAAATATGCTTACATATGAATTGTAGGTGTGTTTACCCTTTTATTTTATTTACATTAATTAGAGCATAGTTACGAAAATATCAGAAAAAATCATTATGAAAGAAAGCATTAGCATTTAGAGTTCATTTTCATCAGTAACAATCAACAGCACAGTGGAATAAACAGTGCTTAAAAAGAGTTCTCAGGATATGGTATTTTTTTGGAAATGTTTACAAGAAGATGTCTGTGTAAGAAGGTGCAAGGCCCCTTTCAGCATGTGGCAGGGGGTGCACCTTGAAAACATTCGCTCTAGCATATATTTCCCTAATCATCGTCGCAGTATCAGAACGGCCTATATAACAGGGAGGTTGCATTATATCGGTTACATCTTCTGAGAACGTAATTTCCCTGAACTTATTTAACAAATTTATCCTTTGAATTTGTGTTCTATCTTCTAATGATTCCCATCCCTTGTCCTGTATCATCTGAGTAACACTCACTGTTCTATTGAAGCAATTCTTTGCAAATTGTATCACCTTTCATTGTATATACCTTTCCTAAATCCCAAAAATGACATATGTCTGCAGAGTCCCGTACACTGCATGCATACTCAGGGTAAGACCTAACTATCACTAAGTAACATCGCTCACAAACTTTTCTTCACTCCTACTGACTACTCTTTTAACAAAGCCGACTTTCTTAATTGCTTTTCCACATATATTATGGATATGGGTACTCAATGATACATTTTTGTTAAAGTTACTCCAAATTATTTCACCGATTCTACTGTCATTAAGTTTATCCCATGGAGGCTGTACAAATAATCATTTATTATAGATTTTTTTCAAAGAATTTAACTACTGAACACCTTTCTACATTTAGCTCCAATTGCCCATCATTGCACCATTTCATATTTCTATATCAACCATTCAAAAGGGTTAATCAATCCTCTAAACTCTCTATTTGCCTGTAAATGACCGTGCCATCTGCCAATATCATAACTTTGCTGTCAATGTGATTGTGAAGATCGCTGATGTACACTAAAAGTAGAATGGTCCAATTGAACTACCCTGCAAGATACCTGAGATCACCTTAAGTTGGAACTAATACTATCAAGTAATACTCTTTGTTCTCTGTTGGTAAGAAGGTCTTCTATCCAATTAATTAATTCTGAATAGATACCCGCAACTTCTAATTTGTAGAATACTTTTGATGAGGTACCTTATCAAAAGCCTACCAAAAATCTAAAAATATTGCATTGACTTGCATATGTTTTTCAGTAGATTTTAGAACATCCTGGACTAATGAATTCAGCTAAGACTTGCAAGAACACGTCTTATGAAAACCATGTTGATTCCTAATTATGAAATTGGAATTTTCAAGAAAACCCATTAAAGAGGTAGCTATTATATTTTCAGTGATGTTAAAGAGATAGGCCTGTAATTAGCTGGATCATCCATTGAGCTGCTTTTACTAAATACTGGCATGACATTTGCAATTTTCCAGTCTTTCGGATTCTTACCTTCCCTCATACTCTTCTCAAATTCTCAAAGGAAACTTTAAGAAAAGTTGCTATGCTCTCCACTACTTCCTGAAACACTCTAGCCAGTATGTCTTCAGGACGCAGCTTTATTCAGTTTAATCCGTTGCAATAGCTTAATGATGCCGTCTTCTCTGAAGGCAACAGATTAAGGCTTATCAACCTTCGAGAGAGTATTTGATGTATTTTTAGACATGAAAATGCTTCAGAAAAAGTCATTAAAGATATTAGCTTTGCCTCTAGCATCGTTAACTACATCACCGCTAGTATCCTTTAACAAACCAACAGTGTTCTCTTTACCTTGGACCTCACGTACGTACAACCAAAATGTTTTTGGGTCCTCTTCCAAGCATTTGCATAAAATCTTCTTTTTATTTTGGAGGGCATGTTGCATAGTTTGTTTAGTTTCCGACTTTGCCTCTTCATATTTGCTCTTTACTTGATCTGAGTTGATATTGTTTGGTTTCTTTGCAGGAACTCGCATTTAATTTGGAAGACAAACGCCTCTGTTGATGGTATGATCATGATGATGTTGTACCATCATGATGATGTTGAAAGTTCTTACAGTATTTTTTCTTTAAATGGCAAAATAGCATCTAACAAACAACTCACGTAAAAAATTTCTTTTAATGCAACTCAATTGCAAGAAGCCTTGGATCTGTATTGTTATGAACACATTATACTGCTGCTGATATAGACTCTGAACATAATTTAGATGACAATTTAGCTCAAGTTTAAAATGTCTTTTGGACAAATCATCATCAAAATAGAATGAGGAGCCATCAAAAAGAGTTCCAAAAATGCTCTAGAAGGGGAAAAAAGGGAATTTAAGGCATAAACAAAAGGTTGGAAAAGATTAAAAGCAATATTAAGGAAAGTGTATAAAGAGATATCAAAGTTGAAGAAGATCCGTTGAGTTACTATATTGGAGTTATGCGAACAGGGATTTATACATTACGAAACACCCATCATAGCATCAGATATTTGAAGGGGAGAATGTGCTGTTGCTTAATTGGTTAAAGCATCCACCTGGTAGGTGGAAGATCAGAGTTTGAGTCCTGGCTGCGGCAGACTTTTTCTCCTTCATTTCTTCTCGCATTAAGAATCGATAAAGTATTTAGTGACCCCTAAGAGCAATTAAAATATTTATAGATACAATGTAGCCAGCATCATCGATCTTAAACCACAAAATGATGATTTTTAGGGCAAAAAAGAATAATTTAAAAGAAAAACAGACTTGCAAAATGTCTGATGGGGCCGGGAATTTAACCCGGGATCTTCCTCTATCCGGGAGGCTGCTTTTATTCCTGCATCGATTCCCAGCCCTGTCAGACTTTTTTCAAGTCCGTTATTTCTTGGGAATTTTCCTGGGCACATGCCCTCATGTGCAAAGTTACCCTTTTCTGTGTTTCAAGGTGCTTTTGACCCTTGTTTCTTTATCGAACTCTCTGTTTTTTCAGCACCCACTCAGAGATGTCGAAACACAACTTCATTGACAGTTCATTCCTCTAAGAAGTACGTCCGCACACCCAGAATCAGTGGGTCAGGCAACAAATTATTTAAGTGAATTGTGAATTGTTTCCTTGTGAATTTAAGCGATTCCTTGAACACCATAAGCCTTACACTATTTTTGCTTCTAATTCTGCACCGTAATCCTTCAGTTTTTCCTGTTCATAGAATTGATTTTTCACCGTACTGCATTATATATCTTTTAAATCTGTATTTTTTTTGCATTTGCTCTGATTTTTTTAACCTTTTTTATGATACTGTATATTGTTTACTTTTTTTACCTTCTGTGATTTTGTCTATTTTATTACAACTCATGTAATTGGGGCAATCTTCTTGGGTTTAATAAATTATTATTATTAACAGGAAGCATACTTTTTAAAATGGCATAGCCCCAAACAAGACGTCAAGGTTGAAAATAGATTTTTACTTTTCCACAAAGGTTTTTATTTAGGAACTACCGGTTTCGGTACATTACCATCGTCAGGTTCACAAACAACTGAATCATCAAACTGCCGAGGCATACATTGTAATTTGAGTGATGACAGATAAAATACAACGTAGAAGTTGGAAATTTCTACATTGTATTTTATCTGTCATCACTCAAATTACAATGTATGCCTCGGCAGTTTGATGATTCAGTTGTTTGTGAACCTGACGATGGTAATGTACCGAAACCGGTAGTTCCTAAATAAAAACCTTAGTGGAAAAGTAAAAATCTATTTTCAATTATATATTTCCACAACATCTCAGTCGAATCGATTGATTATATGACGTCAAGGAATCAGTTTAAGCTGTTTTTACGTTTTATTCAATTTTCAGATACTGAAAATGTCCCTGATGATGACTGCCCGTAAAAGGTGCATTGTGGAGGAAATACTTTCTATAATGAATGAATGGAAAATATCAGCAAATCCTGATTCCTGATGAAGTTATTGTGTATATGTGGCCATAATTCTTTTTGAAGGAAGATTAGTAATGAAACTATTTTCCACAAAAAAAGCATGAAGTGGAATCACAAAAGGCATTAATAATGTTTTTGAAGTATGTCTATTCAAGTGCTATTTCTGGAATATGAAAATTTATTCAGGCCATAGTGGAATATGATTGCAAGTAAATCAAATATTAAAGCTTTTATATTACTGGCAATATAAAAAACCTTGAATCCCTCATTATTGGTTATAAGTATTTACTTAAATACTTTACATTGGCAACGTTAATTTGTAAAATCATAGATAGTATCGTTTGCATTATATGAACATTACATACATATTACTATACATTATTAAAGAAATAACTTTCTTGTCATTTACTATTTTAAAATCACTGATCTGATAACACTACCTTCATACCGCTAAAATAACAAAGACTAGAAAGTAATAAAATAACTATTGAACAAATGAGATAAAATAAACCAATACTTTATTCCTAATATAATAATAATAATTTATATATTTTAGTTTATTTTATTTTATCTCATGAGCTTAAGATAGAGTTCTACCATGTGAAGACCGAAGTGATAGAAAATAACTACAGTAAACTCCGGTTTATCCGAAATGATCAGGGCGGCAATCCGGTTCGGATAACGAAATTTCCGGATTAACCGACGTCCCGCGTGAAACACCCCGAATTGCGTCAATACCGCGAAATATGATCGTAAAACGTGCGTACGTAGAATGCTATTGATATGGTTGTGAATAAGCCTGCATGTGTTTGACTGAAAAAATTGTATTGACGTGTTAAAAAGGCGCCAAAGTATGATTGAAAACTCAAAGTTTTTAAATTCTGAATAACGAAGCTCATTTATTTTGCGTTCTTACAGAAAAAAACCACCGTATTTGGCAGCGGGAAAAACAGGAGTTTTAATTTTACTACCTACTCTTTTGAATGAAAAAATAAACTACAAAATAAGGGGGTGAGGTAGGTGCATTCGGAAAAGTTAGTTCGGATAAAGCGGATATCGGATAAACGCGATTCGGATAAACGGGAGTTTACTGTATTGTTAAATTTAGATGGTAATATCGAACAAATTGCTGTTCAATTTTGGGTGTTATTTTTTCCCATACCCAGCTAGTCTCCGTCCTTTTAATTATCACGGATAAATAAGTCCATAGAAACGTATCTTCCTATTCATTTCCTTTCCTTAAAATGATTATAATTCGAACAAACAATTCACGCATTCACACATACCTGACCAATCACACAAATTGTGTATATTAAGATACTTAATAAAGTTAATCTAATTAAGTTGCCATTTTTTATTCCCGGGAAAGCGGTTTTCGTGATCGCGTAGCAATACCAATTTATTTCCTCATCACCTTTATGATGACTGGGAACCCCCGTGGGATTACCTTGGACAGTGGAAAGAGCGAAAAGATGGAGAGAGAGTGGCGCCGGAAGTGGGGTTTGGCGGAAATAGAAAAAAAAGAACGATCGGTTGGATATATCGGTAAACAAAGCATAAAATGACGTCGGAAGAGATAGTGTTGGCGTTGCGAAAGTGCATATGGGACGGGCGGCGATAAAAGATTTCGTAAATTCACTTAAAGTGCCTTGTCAATCACGTTTCTCACTTAAGACTCTTTTACTGCTGCCTTTACGGCTCGTGTTTTGTTCTTCGAGGGATATTGGAAAGCTCGATACAGATCGATTATGGGCGCCATCAAAGCATGCCGTTCATTCTTCAATCGGAATAAATATTTCGGTCGATTACAAAGTTTCTTTAAATTTTCCTTCGAATGCTCGAAAATAATATATCCATGAATCGAGATTTTGAACATATAGGGTACATGCTGACACTGGGATCTCTCCATCTAATGTTTTCGCTTCTAACGTGTTGCCGCGGTGTTAGTCGAAGTTTAGAAGTATCATTTCGAAGGTATTTCGAAAACGAGAATATGTTGCATAAAAGCAACACTACCTTTGTTGAGTAACCTACCTTAAATCAATCGATAAAAGAGTTTCTTATGCTTTTGTAAGGCGCTGCTAATTTATGTTGTATTTACAAAAAATGTGGTCAAAAGATTTCATTTCTAAACCTTGTGTTTGCATTATTCCTGACAATGCATTACAATATAATGTTTTCAGTTTATGTCATTCACAAGGGCGTGAAATGCTAAGTGAAATTTTAGAGCATCAAATATCGCTGAAACAGAAAAAAAGTCTCGGATAAATGAAAAGTCAGCGACAAAATGACTTCACTAGCAACTATGTCGCTGTAAATAAGTCGCAGCTTTGGATACGAAAATGTTGGGGAACTCCAAGGTCGCGCCGAATGGTTAAATACAGTAGAAAGAGATAAATGGAACGAATGATTAAGATCATGTTATCGTAAGAAATAAGAAGCAGTTACACGCTTACAGAAGAAAATATTCCTCCCACACGCCTTAGGCGGTTTGCAGGGTAGCAATATAAGTTGTTGAATTGCATTTTTCTATTCATATTCAGATCTGCTCAGTTGCTATTTTTCTGCTTTCGCCTATTGGAGCTGCGGACAATTTCTTTTCACTACAGTCATCCCGATACATTCCAGCAAATAACTAACATCAGAGAATTATCTAGATATATATTTCGCGTGCCGCCAATGACGTATGGTAACACCAACGTCCTTGTCCAATTACAGCATAATCTAATAGTATAAGGAATTAACAGCTACAGTTAACTATCTCTTCTATAAGAAATAGTGATTTTAGTAATGTACATTGTACATGTAATATTTCTTCCTTGTAACATCTCGTCGATGAGATTGCGCTCGTTTCTTTGAAATCAATAAATATCTCCCAATAGAAACCACAGTTGAAATTTAGATACAGCACATACAAATCAACTCGGAGAAAACATTCCCACCGTAAATATACCAGTGCTGGACAAATAGTTAATTATCAATAAATATTTACGTTACTTTCCATAACTGGTTAGTTACTACAACAATATATCCAACGCTGACAGGAAAGACTAAACTCATACTATTAATATTTGCATCTATTTACTCACTAAGGGGGTGTCCATTAATTACGTGAGGCGTTTAGGGGGGTTGAGCCGAATCTCACTCACTCTCACGTGGGGGAGAGGGGGGGTTCTCGCAAATATTACGTTATTTTTTATCCGCAAGAAACAGTGTAGAATTATGAGATAACTGGGTTAAATTGAGTAAAACGTGTTTCTCTACTAAAATATGACTAAATTTTACACAATAATATTTATCACGGTTACGCGAGCGCCGCAAAGTAGCATAGTAGCCCTTCGATTGTTTAACCACCGGCTAGCCGAACACGCGATTCGACGAGCGCTGCGACGTACGAGGTTTTTTGGATGAATCCAATACAATGAAACATAGATTAACATATTTACACTGAAAACACGCATTTTGAACAATCTCACGTGAGATTAGAGGAGGGGGTCGAGCCAAATGTCACGATATCTCACTAGGAGGGGTCAAAAAATCGCAATAATCACCTCACGTAATTAATGGATGCCTCCTTATATACTTTTACTATTTGCATTGACCGATTCCATTTACTACCTGATTCATATGATAACGTTCTTTACAAGCCGAAATACCCGTTGAGTCTCAACGCGGAAATTCGGATAGATAATTATCAGCGTAACAGCATTGAACGGAAAGGTTTTATATGCGTAAGTTATAGTTAAGGCACATACTATACTTTGCCTTTAAAAACTAAGAAAATAAAATATTATTAAGTCTAAAGATTATTTAATTTAAGAAACTTTACATGCTGAATAGCCGATAAATTAGGCAAATCTTTTAGGCGGGCTTGGAAAAAATTAATCTAAAATGACTGTGCTGGAATCGCGAGATCCACTGTTGGGAAAGATTAGCGGCTCCCAAAAGTAGGATATTGTAATACTCGGGAGGGATATTGTCGCCGACTTCAGCCAGAAACGAGGGGAAAGGGACACCAATATGAGTTACAATTAGGTTTGACTCGTCCGTTAAAACTGAGAATCTTCGACTTATTATGTTTGAAATCTAATTTTAAGTATGTTGCCGTAAATATAGCTCAATAAAATTTACGTGGTAAATAGCTGATACATTGGGAAAGTTTTTAAGTAGCCACAAAAAAGAATTTTAACGAGACTTTTTTTAATTGGCCTCAAAGATATTGAGAAAATTCAAGTCGTCAAAGTTTTTGAAATTTGAAGTTTTATCCTGACTGAATGGAAGCACCTGTGACAGCAGATGGTTTTCGTCGGTTTAATCAGTTATTCCAGAAAAAAATAAGCCCTATATCTCAATTATTTACGTTAACATTACCAAAAATGCCCTAAAAGTCACGATTTTTTCAAAAAATACGAAACAAATTCATAACTCGAAAACAATTAAAAAGCGTACACCCAAAGTTTCCGGTTATCACTACTCTCTGGTACACACTAGAAGAACGGATCCAATTTACGTTAAGCAACACCATATTCACTAGGAAATGTTCAAAAAGGGATAAAGGAAACGAAGATGAAACACAGATAAAGGAAAAACAAATATGTCTGTCCTTCGAAGTGCGCTACGGAACGGACTGACACCAAAACATATTCACTGAACAAAATCAAAGAGCACAAACGAAAGAAACACATAGAAAGAAGAAGAAAATAGAAACAGAAATTAAGCACAAAATAAGCAAATTAATACCACGCGGTAATCACCAAAAAATTGATGGAAATACCTTCCAGATCGTAAGTGTAGTAGAAGTCGACACACTAATGCAGAAATCAATAAATCAAATAACACTAATTTAAAGCGTAAATTATAAACGGAAACGTAAAGTAATTTTATATCAAGTGAAAATCATTTGATAAAACCACAGATGAATATTCTTTTGCAGAATAAAGATAAGAGAATAAGATAAGAGACCAGGTCATTTATCAGTTGAATTGAAAAGAAAATTCAAGTAACACACAACTATGAAAGCCCTTTTACTTCGCGAAAACATCCGTAAACATCTAAGTTGCGGTAAACAAGCTTGGTTGCTATTGACGCTTAAACAAAATCGGAAAAAACTTTCTTAAGATGTCGCACATTTGTACGTGAGATTGTTCACAGCAAAACGCTCGTAAATAAATTGCAAAATCTGATAAAAGTTTTCCCTTTTCATAAAGCACATCATTTATTCTCAACACTAGTTTCGAGGGAGCATAAATACGCTCTATGTATTCTTGTAGAAAAACTTATGATCGGATTCAACGATGGACTCGGTCGTCAGGGGGTTGCTTACGACCCCAAAATTCCTGCATTTTATCAAAATTCTCCAAAATTGCGAATCGGAAAGTCCGATTTAAGAATCCTTATTACATTGCCCTTCTTTTGGTGTTTGTTTCGACGACCATTCTTTTTAAATTCTAATTTAAAATTTCAAATGAAATATAGAGCCTCTATGCATGTATGTTGTAATTGTATGTAGAGAAATAAATAGGCTGCGACTATAAAAAGAACTCGCATTTCTTATGGGATCGCATAGACTGTATTCGAACCCTAGGTAAAAACAAAGCGTTCTATAATCATTTCAGGGAAGACATTTAGCAATGCTTACAGTTTGTATACTGCGCATCGTCTAACTCTCGACATTTTCATGGAAAAGCATATACACAATTGCATCCATTTTAATCTGTATTAAAGATATTCACCGAACATTTTATATAAATAATTTTTACTTTCTCAGACTCTCCACAAAATAATTTGTAAGCGATTACATTCCTGAAAATAAAACAATACTTGTCTAAACAAAACTGAAAAAAAATTCATATCTTTTACCCTCACTTTAGAGTGTATTGAAAATGAATCAGATACATGGCGGTCTAGTAATTATCGAAAACAGGAAATAAATGGCAAATAGAAGATTTAAACGACCACTTAGTGTTCAAGCATCGTAAGAATAACATGGATAATGGTTTTAGTCGTGGAATTTAGCAAGAACGATAAAAATCCATCCATATTTATGAATTCCAATGAATAAAGGAACAAGACATTAGAGGGATCTAATTGAATACTCTAGTAGAAACAGAATGCAATTTGTCTCAAATCTCTACTGCAAACAGTTTCTGAAATAAGGGGGGCAAATTATATACGAGGATACTCAGAAATAAGGCAACTGTTCCGAACTGACGGATGTACACACATTGTGGACAACCAGATTGCCCCTTCCAAGATGCTCATTGGAATGCCCACACGCGCAAAATGACCTCAGCTGTCGAAGCACCTTCATGAAACAGTCTAAATTCGATGGTGTAGGCCTTTACCTGGTGGTATTCCATTACAAACAGTAGCCAGGAGCAAGTTGTAAAGAATTTATTTATACGATACCACAAACAAAGATAAAGATACGACCCGGGTTTGGATGCGTCGCATCATCAACAGGTCTTTTCTGGGTCGAAGGGAAACTGGGAAGGGCAGAATGGGTCTTTATACTCTCTCAATCAGCAGAAATTGCATAAATATTGAGCCTCTGAAGGATTTTGCGGAGTCGAAGTGTCCTTTTGAAGGCGTGAGGATGCGATTGTCTTAATGCAGAAAGAGGATGAATGGAATTAGAATGTAAAAAAGAGAGTTTGAATTCCAAAGGGGAGAGGTAAAAGGCAAAAGCGAGTCACCTTGTCAGTGGGAAGACCTGGAGGCGTCCATGAGTAGCCCTGGTTGATGGACCTTTCTCTGGAAGGTGTCCTCTGCCTTCTGCTGTCCTTCCGAAGACCAAGTCGCTCCCTCACGTTCACCCATTCCTCGTGGTACACGTCATGGGCCTCCCTCGGGCATTTGCAGCTCGCACATGTCTTTCTGCAATAAATACGATTAGAAACGTACAGTTCCTCCGTGGAAGCCACAGTCACGTTTAACAGTATATTCTACGCACTGATGAGCGTCTTCCGACTCGAACACTCAATTGTTTACCAAATTGTTCTTTGAATCGATTCGTCCCAAATTTTGGTATCCCAGTATTTTTGTCTTCAGCCGATAATAACTATTTCAGGCTGTGCTTCGCAGCTCGATCAGTGGAATACAGTGTTCATTATTTTTAATACTTCACTCGTTAAACCTTTAAGAGCGCAGAGTTATAAGTTTTATTTTATGATCCCTACTGCTGACTGAACCAGAGAAAAAATTAAGCACTTGTTCTCTAGCTGAGAGCAAAACAAAGTATCGATAAATGTTAAAAAATTTAAGAATATGGTTGAAGTATTTTTTTTAAACGAGGAACCTAGGATAAAATTTCAATGTAAACACTGAACGTGACCTCAAGTTAGATGTTCGCACTTATGGGCACTGCACAGGCCCACACATTTAGACCTTAGGTAAGGCCCACACGAATTTCGACCAATTAGAAAAATCCTGTGCTCGATCCGACTCGTGAAGCCCGAAAATGTGTTTTTTTCCGAATTCAGAGTTAGGTGAGGCGGAAATGTGGCAATTCATCATGTAAAGAAAGAGGATGGCAATTAGCGTCACTTCTCTTTCTTTTATTGAACATGTTATTCCTCATTTAAGATCATTCTACCATTCGTAAAGGGTGAGCGATTTGAAAATAACTTCATGCTATTTTGCATTTCAAACTGAAACAGCTCTAAGATGAACAACTAGAAAATGAAATACGTATTGTATGTAAAGGTATAATAAAAAAGTGGAGTGCATGAATAATTTCTTAAAATCATGCATCAAATGATGTGTCAGCTAAGTTGATTACGGGCATGATCATTAATAAACGATAAAATACACAACAGTCACCATTCCTCGGATATACAGCCATTGCTGTGCTCCGATGTTAAAATTACCATTCACAAGATATCTTGAAAATTGCCATTTGATAGCAGTTATTCAACTCGGGAATCGAATTCCTTCCTTAAGTCGTGAAGTAAATTGAAAATCAGTCGTTCGATTGATTGATGGTGGCAGTGATTTAGTGATTTATTTTCTCACGTCATTCTCTTAGGTTTAAGCGTAATATGTATTTGAGCATTAAAGTTTTCCACGGATATATTGATTTACCTCCCCAAAATCAGAAAATTGCATTTTTGGAAAGGGGCCCCTGAAAAAGGGGGCCCGCGTCTATTACACGAACTGCAATTTCCGGTCAAAACAAAAGAACTCAACAATTAGTGGGAGCAGTCGGGCAAAAATTAAAAATATTTATAGATAAAAGATCGATAAAAATCATAAGCAATATAAAATAAAGTTACGCATGATGCTTGATACATTCTTGAGAAAAAAATTATGATATTTCAGTTAACTTCTGCAATAACCTCAAGATCAAATAGCGACCAATGGCTAGGAAGGCAGAGAACTAAAATCATGAACAGATGACTGAATTAGATAACCTCCTTTACGTAAGATAGGCCATTTAGATAGTTAAGAAATATAAGTAACTGAAAATTGAAATTTGTAATTAATTAATATAACTGATAAATACGAAAATGTATGAGGTAAACACAGAAATATTTGGTACCATGAAATGAATAGGATATAGGAAACCAAAATTCTCCATATAAAAATCGATTTTGTATCCAAGTGGCCTGGTTTCGAACCCAGGACCTTTGTTTTAGATGAAATTGAACATAACTATTTGGTTTGGGATTATTATTATTATTATTATTATTAAGGTCTTTATTAAAGGCGAGATTGCGACGGAAAAGTCTCTTCCTCCATCTAACCTTTCGTCAATGGTATTATGTACATAAAAACTTGTGTATATGTGAATAGAAATAGAGAGGAAAACTTTAGAAGGAGTACATAATTTGCCCGTTTCTAAAATTCCAAGTCGATTATCGAGAATATCTTCTAACAAAATTCCGTATTTGCGTTTAATTGAATTCTAGAATGCAAATCGTATCCTGGAATCGAACCTATGATCGTAAGGTAAAAGATAAACAGTGATTATGAAAGATTCATTATTTCTGTTCGCATGCCTGGTCCTTCTCGGTAAATGAATTATAAATAAATTGAAATTCCCGCCACACATTTCCAAAGGTAGAGCCGCCTGAATTCGAACCCAGGACCTTTTGAAAAATATGAATACATAAAAGGACTTGGTAAGAAGAAAACTTATTTAATCCAAATAATTTGTGTAAGGCCCCTAAAGAATGGCCAAGGATCATCAGGGAAACGTTTAACAGCGAATATAAAATGTATTTATGAATTCTGTTCATTTGCCGGCTTTTACGTTCACATGTTATCAGGAAGGGATTTTTTTTAATCGCTTAGAAATCGCCGCAATGTATTTAAATAGGAGAGTATTTGTCCTGACCTAGCGTCGAACCAAGGATAATGCTCGAAGATGTATATGTGGTTTTCGTCGATTATGCACGGCTTCCAGCGATCCCTCGAATTTCAACTCTTTAATTTACAGAGTAGTGCCTGAAAAAATGTAAGGAGAAATCTTGCACATTTGAACGCTTGATAATTGTCGGATTTTTAAAGGGACTCAATGAGAATGCGAATTAATGAGGAATTCACGTAATTTTTAATTGAGGCTGACATCGTGAGTCTCGCCGCAGTACTGTGATCCAGCGAAGGGGGTATCAATCGAAAACTGCATCGAAGAATCATATAATTAAATCGGGAGAAATATAAAATTAAAAGAACATTGCCAATTGTGGAGCGTAAAATGTTGTCGCAATAAAAAATAACTTTTCTAGAAAACTTGAATGGATATCGATATTCCCATTCTGCCATTCTTTCAAACAAACGAACTTCCAATTTCGAAAGACATTCGATGAACTTTCCGTTACGGATTTTCGTACGTAAATGAAGATAACTAAAACTAGCATTTGACTCCAATATTCCATCTGACAAATTAAAACATTTATAAGGAATGTCACAAATGATCTTTATATTCTACAGCGATTTTTAGATCACTTATTTTTAACAATACTACTACTACTACTACTATGAATCGCGGATAAATGGCGCGAAATGAAAAAAAGAGTCTAAACAAAAGATTTTCGATCATATACGAAAATACTTTTACGAAACTTTAACTTTACTTTTAAGTTTTAAGAAACTGTAGCAAATATTATCTAAAAGCAGTAACATCCAATACTATAAGTAAACAATTTTAATCATCCACTTCAGAGCATCCTTTCTTTTCCCGCAACCTCAGCAGCGCAATAGGGCTTCGGACAGGAAATTCGAAGGCTTTTTCTTCTATCTAAAAGTTAATCATCAACTTAAATGCCAGATAAAAATGTAAAAGTTAATTTTCACGCAATTTCGAAAACTAAGAAATCACACCAAATTATCTTTAAACCTAAAAAGTATTCCCAGAGTTGGAAAACTGATTTTAAAATTAGTTTTCGAAAGTTTTCTTAAGTTAGATAAGACTAGAAACACCATAGATTCGTAATTTAATTGGGAAGATTCATTCGGTCGTATTCCTAAATCTTCTTTCGTCGCTCAATGAAGGGCGGGTTGAGGCCATTTGAGGCCCAATTTGGAGAACATAAGGGCCCACATAAATCATCGTCTCCAACGGCCAATTTGTCCGAACGAGGGTCTCGTTACCTTCACGTGGAGCGCATTTCCCGAAAGGGGACGAAAGAGATGGGCCTTAAGAAGCGGTTCTTCGCGTTTTTATTTATAGAAAAATCCATGATTTCTGAAATAAAATGATTCAGAAGGGAACTAAAGAAGCATGCAACATATTTCGGGGAACAATGTCGTCTTCAGACAAGATTCTATTCGATAGTTTATGGCTGCAATAAGTATCGCTTGAATTCCATCGATATGAAAACGCCACAACCAACCAGCGCATGAAGTCGCTGAATTAATTTAAATCAATTGACGCGTCGCAGACTATTTCATTAATTGAACATCATTATTATGATTAATTGGGCGCTGTGCGGCACGACGCTTCCGACTGGATTATGATTATTTCTGCGATTGTTACGCCGATGCACGTTATTCTACAGCCAGTTGACTCCAAACGAATGGGCGATTCTAATTTTACTTTGTGCACTTCGAGGAGCATCGTTCAGAGAATAACTTTCACGCATTTACGTTTACTCATTTTTTAACATTCGAGTACTGGCATCCCAAATCGTCACGTCAGTACTCGCGTTGGGTGGAATCGACCCGACATCTTCCAAAGGAGAAAATTGTCTCAAAATGCAGTAAATAAACTTTTTATTCATTTGTGATGATGTCATATTAATGGTTAACCTGGTTATTAAAATAAAATCAAATATTTTCAAATAATTTTAAAATTTAATATCCCTGACGCCGAGTATATGGCTGATGGATTTTGAATATTACGTATAAAAAGTAAACTGTTTAAAAATAAAATAACACTTAATGTATTAATAATAATTGTTAATTATATGAAATTTATATAATATCTCTAAAAATTAAGGCAGAAATAAGGTCAAAAATGCAATATTTTACGTAAAGGTCTTTCATCTACTTGGCACTACCGCTAAGAAAAATTTAAATAATTAAACTTCCATTTCTGGCGAAAATGCATGGCTGTTTCAGAACATTCTAAAACTCAGCTATTATGAGAAAGATGAGGTAAAAAAGCACTGATAAAAAGATATGGAATTTTTAAATTCACATGGGCCGATTCGACCTAGACGCGAGTACTCAAGGGTTAAAGATACGTTCACTTTTCCGGCTCTTCTTAGAATTATAAACCCTCTTTTGTAGAAAATGTTGACTTAGACATACAACAGAAATAATAGTCATGAAGTTACTAAAAGTTTCCAGATTTTAAATTATTGTAGAAATCTCACGCATTTTTAAAACTAAACTTACAATTTTCCGAGAGACTATTGATAAAATAACAACAGTTCGCTGGTTATTTTATCAAAAGTCGCTCAGCACCGAGGAACCTCTTTACTTGTGGATTCACAGAATTTCTTTCAATTATCACAACTTTCGCTTCTCTACTCCAAATTGTCAATAAATCGCTTTAACAGCCACCTGGACTCCCGGATAGCAATGCGGGCAGTTCTTTGGTGAATGCGGTCCCGCTTTAGACTCCCGGGGGGAGCCCTAGCGCGAAATGACCTAAGTTGTTTAAGCACTTCTAACAATACTAGTACTACAACAACATTTGCCAATTGAAACAATATTTATATTAAAACATTAGGAAATCTGTATTTGAATGCTAAAATCTGTCTCTTGAGTATAGCAGGAGGTCTGAGAACAGTTAAAAGATGTGTCAAATCAAAAAGTAAACAAACTTCTATGGGCATTAGTTAAAATAACACTGATTGTTTTGTCACACCTTGGAGATATTTAGTCGGTTGGACGATGTCCAATTCGTAGCAGCTGACGCCTCCATGAAATGCCGAATCAAAACGGTGCGCAATGCGATGCTACGGTTTTATTTGAATGCCGATATATTTCATTCGTTTAGGTATTTTATTTTTTAAATGTTTGCCTCTATTAGCTGCAGTTCTAGGAGATGATAATGAATCCGTTTCTAGAGTACTGCACTTCGTATAAATAATTAGGTATGACCTAATTATTTATACTAGAAAATGGCGCTAAATGATTGTAGATGTCGACGCAACACAATTTAAAAAACAACAACAACAATACACCATTTATTCCTGTTTTGACAGCAAATTCTTGTTGTATTCGTAGGAGGTTTTATATTTTAAAATGGTTCTAAGAATATGTTAACAGTTAGACCCGAATTAAAGCATTGACTAAAAACTTTCCTCTTTTCAGCCTGTTTATTTATTGATTCTTAAAAACTACAAATAGACACCAGGCCAGGAGGTAGTCGTACCTGTTGGGCGAGGGACAAATTAAATAATCTGCCTGTATTCACCCTAGTCAAGAGGAAAACCCCCCAAAACCTCCCGGTTTGAAATTTAATGAATCGCTTATTATACATTTGATATCAACAAAACGACCAACTTCTTACATTTAGTGCATTAATAAAATTTAAATATAAATATAATTTACTACGAGAAGCTGGGTCGTCTTTTTTGTAATGTAATTAACAGTTTAAAGTCGGGAAACTAAATAAAGTTATTGGGGAAAAGGGGAAATTACGGTCGGTGCATTTGGAAAAGTTGGAGGAAATACCAAAGAATGCAAGGTGATGGACAAGAAAATAGATGGATGCCGGATGGACTGCCAGGAGATGCCGAGTAGAGGAACCGGAGAGACAATGAGAGGACGATGAAGGAGAAGCCCAGAAAAATACGGAAGAGATACAACAATATGGAGATGCCAATGAGGAAGGGGTGTGGATGGGATTGAGGAGTCTGAAGACGGAGAACATTACAAAGGAACCAGGAATCAAAAGTTACTGTCGGTTAACGAAGGTAAGGGTTTGAGTGTGCTTCAGGTTAACTGCAGAAGTGTTGTAAATAAGATAGAGTATTTCCAAACTTTGATAGAGGCGAATAATCCTGATATAGTTACAGGCACCGAAATGTGGTAAAACGCAAATATTTTCTCAAATGAAATTTTTCCGCAAAACTTCATAGTGTATGGGAGAGATCGCGATACGAGGGGAGACGGAATCATTGTAGGGGTTAAGGAAAAATAAACGAGCAAGTTCGAATGGGTGAGGGATGACTGCGAAATGATATGCGTGAAAATAATAACTAAAAGAGCGAAAACATTAGATAAAGTTGCAACCTATCGAAGGCCTGGGGACGATTTTAGTTTATTGGAAGTCTTGGGAAATTTATTTGCTGAGAAGTCACTGGGAAAGGAAGTCCTGATCGCGGGAGACTTAAACTTACCAGGAATGAAGTGGGATGGGGCAACGACGGGAGAGTACAAGAGATAGTAAACAATATAATAAACGGGGGAGGTTTCACGCAGGTAGTTGAGGGACCAAAGAGGGGGGAAATGTGCTGGATGTTTTTCTACTTCGACCCTTTTCGCTAATGTTAGATTAAGGCCCGTTTCACATGGACGCGGACGGTCCGCGCTCCGCGCTACGCGCGCGGATAAGGTTCCATTGACGTTAATGGAAGCTTACACATGAGTGCGGACAGTCCGCACGCGGAGGAGCCATCCGCGTGGCCCCTCCGCCCCGCGGATCGTCCGCGCGCGTACGGGCCACAGAGACAGGTTTGTGCTTGCACATGAACGCGGACGGCTGACGCGGACCAAGCAGATTAGTCAGAGTAGAACAATGTTGCCAAGCGTACGCTTCGTCGACCCTCCTCTCCCTGCAAATCGGATTAACGCGCCGAATTAGAATTGGCTACCGTAAGATGTTTAAAATACGGATATCTGGAAGCTCTTAGAGTTAGTTAGTTCTTTCATTGATTTTTTTAGTTTGAAATGTATTACAATACTATCAGACAAACCATTAGATTCTGGAGTGAAAAACAATACGAAGCAAATTTGGCGCTCTCTCTTTCTGGACGTATTTTACTCGGTTAACATCAGAATAGGAATCAAATTAAAACTAATTATCTATCCTGTAATATAGAAATACAAATCATTGTCCATGTTCACAGTATTTAATATTGTTTCAGAGTTGGAGGAACCTTCTGAAAAAAAAACTGGTGCACTTTTCTTCTCACTTCAGACCGCACGAAATCGTCGTAAATCATATCAAAGGTACGATGAAAATAGCTTTAAAAAAGCGTTAGATGAATTCATTAGTCGAAAAATAACAATCAAAAAGGCAGCAGAAAAATAACAGGCCCTGAGGAACACTCAGCAAGATGGGAAACATTTGAAGGAAATCGGAGGCCAAACAGTGCTTCTTCGTGGATAAGAGATTAAATTAGTGTAAGTGCTTTTAAATTTTCTATAAGTATTCGTGATATCCAAATTTTAGTGCAAACGTATTTCAACAGTAAAAAGTAAATGTTCAGTGCTTTCACAATAATTCTATTCTTTGCGGAGCGATTTGCTTCCGCAATACGCTCATCGTAGCCAGCGCAATCAAGGGTAAGACAGCGGAAATCTGGCGCGCGGGAAAAACCATCATATTAAAAAATTCATAACTCCCTTTAGAAATAAGACAAAGTATCCCGTCCTTCACCAAAAACTACCTCATACATTTCTTTAAATTTCATACGCATCATGTATTGGGGTATCTCTTACGGTACGAGACTTCGCCGCTGATCGCTTTTTGGAATGCAAAATTCGAAATTTTAGGATCAAACTGAACTTTTTATGTTATAAAAGTATTCAGATTAGGTATACCGTAAATTAATGTTTACCATTATGGAAAGTTAACTCCGGAATACTTTCTGTGTAAATTTGGTGTCAATTAAAGCAACGCCATGATTACAACAGCGTTATTAAGATAATGTCGGAAAATAGCGTTTCCAGGCGGAAATGTAAGAAAATATTTTTTATTTATGTTATTTTAACTAATATGAAAAAAACCTTTTACACCATGTATTCATCCTTTATATTTACACCATAAATGATTTTATTATCTACCGATTTGTAAATATTTGTAAATGGCAACATGGGCCATCCTTCTTACGGGAGAAATACACGGGGAATGCCGCGGACGGTTATCGTCCGCGGCCATGTGAAAAGCGGCGACCTATCTCCGCGCTCCGCGCGCGGAGCGCGGAGTGCGGACCGTCCGCGTCCATGTGAAACGGGCCTAAGAGATCATTGAGGGAATCAGTGACTATAAAGCAGTTGAATTAGAGTTGCTAATGGGAAGTGACTGAGAGTTATTCACCAAAAATAGAGATATGGCAATACGGAAAATGGGATAAATTAGGTTTACAAAAATATCTTAATGTTAACTTTTCATTGTGGGTAGGGCAAAAATGGTACGTCCCAAGAAAGTTAATTAAAAGAAATCCAGATCCTGAGCATTGTAATAAAGATATAAGAGGGTTGAAAAGAAAGCTTAGAAAAGCACATAAAATCAGAGCTTTAGACGAAAGTAGCAAGGAGGAATACAAAACATATCTAAAATTGCTTAAAGAGGAAAAAAAGAAAGTGAAAGAAAAAGGATATATCTATTAGGTACCGATGGGAAAAGAAATTTAATTTTTTTAGATTAAGATTTAGATATATACTCTTCGAGCCACCAGAGGCGTATGGCAGGGGGTGTAATACACCACCATAATTCAATCAAACCTATTAGCATCTCTAATAGCCAGGGGAAAAAACGACTAAAAGTAATTATCCGTCCTTACGATTACTACCCTATAACGCTTCGTCGAAATTTATTCAAGTATTTGAAGAGAAATCGAGAAAACAAAGAGAATATTATTTCAATAAAAGAGCTGAATGGGAGAATAATCACAAATAACAAAGAAAAGGCAATTTTTTTGAATAGCTGTGGAGAGTACAAAAAGGCCATGGTCGATTCACATGGAGGTGGGATTGAATTTAGTAAAGACGGGGTAACACAAGCAGAGACCTTCGTGATTAGTACACTTACATTTTTACCCCGCAGACCGCACTAAGGCGTATGGCAGGGGGTGTGAAACACCAAACTGCCTAAATAATTTTCAAATTAGCGCACCTATCCGGAAAAAGGAGCCAATGTAGGCCGTCTGTTCTCGCTTTAATCTCGCGAACTCTTTTTGTCGTCTGAAAATCGCGTTCGTTGAGAGTTGGGGTCACGACGTCGCGTATTTCGTCGAGTAAATCACTTAATATGAAGCCGTTTTGTGTAAATCACTGTTTATACTGCCGAACGGATTCTAATCTCGCGCCGCTGATCTGTAGGAGGTTTCAATTAAGCTAATGCTCGAGGAGCGGGTCATGCTCATTGCTCCACAATTTATAACATTTAAACAGAGTTGCCAATCTTCACACCACTTAGAAATAGTGTCCAAGTCGGCCTGTAATATCGATACATCTACTGCATTCAAAATTTGTCTATATATAAGGAAGGGTGTCGTCCGCGAAGTACTTTTTACATTGTCCACTATGTCGTTTATGTATATTAAAAACAAGATCGGTCCGATAACACTGCCCTGAGGAACTCCCGATGACACCTCTACCTCGTCGGAAAGAACGACGTCTAAGACCACGTCTTCTACCAGTAAGAAAGGACCTAATCCACTGAATGATATGGTCGTCGATTGCATAAGAACCGAGTTTTTTTGTAGTAACTTCTCGTGTGGTACTGTATCGAATGCTTTCCTAAAATCCATAAATATGGTATCGGTCCTGAAGCCTTCGTAGACTGCTCGCATTATGTCGAGATTAAAGAGTGCTAATTGGCTCTCGCATGAGCGGCCTTTACGGAAACCATTTTGACTGCGCGTGATTGCAACATTATCGCAGAGAAAACACACTAAGTAACTGCATATTATGTGGTCAAGAATTTCACCAAATATAGATGATAAAGATATCGGTCGGTAATCGTCCGCCTTTGACTTACGCCCTTTTTTCGGTACTGGAGTAAAGTGCGCTTTTCTCCACGAGACGGGAACCGCATGTCAATCTATAGATTTACGTACGAGAGGGGCAAGCTCATCTGAAAGCGTAGATATAACGATGGCAGGTATGCCTTCTGGTCCAGGAGATTTTTTACTATCGACCTGCTGAAGTAGGTTTCGAATACCAGTGTCATTTAATTCCAATTCATCCATTATTGATGTAACTCGAGTAGGAAACGCGTTGACGCGACCGTCACCTGAAACGAAACATTTTTTTAAATGCAGGTTAAGAATTTTTGCCTTCTCGCCTGAATCTGCAACTGCGCTTCCATTGTTATCCACGAGATGTAAAACGGTTGATTGCTCGCCTCTATAATATATCTCTTGCCTTATAGTCTCGCGAACATACGACCAAAACTCCTTAGGATTGTTTTCTAGCGATTCGCGTTACGTGACTGACCTGTAAGCATCAAATTCATTACTTCATTCTTGGCTGCGCTCCTGGTATATCTAAATATTTACGCCGATGCTCTTCATATTCTCTGCTATTAAGTGGAGAAACACGGTTATGTAACGCTCTTTGTTTCCTCTGAAGGGAACGTAGTTTTGGTTTCACCCATCGCCGCTCTTGACGATCTCGAACATTTTTCGTCGGAACAAATTTAGAGATACCTTCTCGAAGGATGCGAAGAATTTCTGACCAACTGTCATCTACTAAATTACTGCAAATGAAACTGATGGGAATTCCACTTTTACTTTTAACAAACTCCTTAAATGCGGAAAAGTCGGTTTTCTTAAAAATATATAAAATACAAGGGGGCTTCAAAGCTCGGAGAGCATCCATCTTGAGCACTATAGTTATATCTTATGATGTACCTTCATCTACATCAATACCGTTCACTAGGTGCGGATGGCTAGTGGTAGGAACATCTAGAATATTACATTTTCCGAGAGTAGTTACTCGCTTCTGTATCTATCTGTTCGAGTGCGAAGGCTGATAATAAATCGATCAATTTCTGCGATGATATTCTATCTCGGCTATTGCTACAGATGGAAGTGTTTGTCCAATTTATACCTGGTAAATCCCCTCCTACAAATACAGTTGCGTTGGGTTTACTCTCCCGGAATTTTCTAAGAGCCTCAAAGAGATCTTCTACGAGTTCGTCGCCGCCATCGGGAGGGCGATAGAAGGAACAGAAGTAAGTTTTAATTAGTAACGCAGGGATAAGTAAGTACAATAACTCCAAGTAAGACAAATGGAAAGATTGAAAAATAACAGATCTTGAGGCACAGACAATAAACCAAGAGATTTATTAAAACTAGGATCGACTGAAATTGTCCCATATATTAAAGTTTTATTTCAAGTGATCTTAAATAATGGTTCTATTCCAAAAGATTGGATAAAGGCAACGGTCATACCGAATCATAAAGGTGGGGTAAAGACGGACATTGAAAACTATAGACCGGTCAGCTCAACTTCGGTCGTATATAAGGTAATGGTTAGTCGCAGATTATCTTAGAAAATTCTGGAAGGAAACTGGGTGGCTAAGTATTTATCAATATGGTTTCAGGAAAGGATATTCCTGTAAATTGCAGCTGTTAGGATTATTTCAGGATATTTCAGACTCGCTAGACAGTCAAAAGGACGTCGCCGGAATTATCGTAGATATTTGTAAAGCATTTGGTAAAGTTCCACATCATTTGTTGTCAGCAAAAGTAGAAAAAATGGGCATAGATACAAGGGTTAAAAGATGGTTAGAAATTTTTTTTAAGGGGAAGGTCTCAAGGAGTAAAAGTTGGCGAAAATATATCAGGAAAAATTGGCATCACGTCAGGGGTACCTCAGGGAAGTGTGATCGGCCCATTACTGTTTTTAATATATATAGAAACGACTTACCAAAGCTCATAAAGTCCAAAATCCGTCTATATGCTGATGTATGTATAATTTATAGGGAAATTAATGGTGAGGATGGTATTTGAAAAATTGCAGAGGGACATTGAAGCAGCTGAGAAGTGGGCAACGGAAAATGGAATGGAAATAAATGCAAAAAAGAGCAAACACATTACATTCTCGAATAGGAGGGAAAGATTGAAAATCTCCATTACGTGATAAGGAACTTAAATGGAGTTTAATAGGGAAGCGAAAGACTTGGGATATAAAACACTAGTACAACCTATATTGGAATACGTGACGAACGTCTGGAATCCGCACAGCAAAACTAATATAAAGAAAATTGAAAATGTGCAACAGAAAGAAGCTAGGTATGTTTTAAACCAACATAATAGGGAGGAAAACGTAATGAAAGTGTTAAAATTTCTTGGGCGACCTTAGGAAAGAGGAGGAAGCTGAACAGATTAGTAGGGGTTTTTCAAGTAAGAAACGCTGACGAAGCATGGAGGGAGTTTCAGATAAAAAAAACCAAATTATTTTGCACTCGGCGATCATAATGAGGAGTTAAAATTAGGAAAACAAAGGACAGATGTGGCTAAACACTCATTTCTTAAAAGGGGAGTAAGGGAATGGAACATGTTACCTTAAGAGGCCTTCAAGCCCTTACCTAAAACAATTAAAGATGTTATACTTTGATGCTTTAAGATATTATATAATATTATATTTTCAAGATATTATAAAATGTATTGAAAGGGGGTTTGGGATATTGATGTTAAGATATTGTTAAATGAGTAGTACCTATGTTTGTTGTTAAAAAGTGACCTTATCCTGTTTGATGATAAAATGATGTAATTTAGGAATTTTAAATGTAATTATATAAATGTAAAAGGGTTTGCCAATTAATGATTCTTGCATATTATTTAGAATGTAATGATTTCTGGTTATTATGTCAGACGAAATGTAATGAATGATGTAGTGAGGTACGGTTATGTACGTAATTGCTTTGACGTCGCCACCGGACAGTTGTCCAATTGCAACGTATGTATGTAATAATAATGATAAAGTGTTTTTAAATAAAGGAAAACATACGAAAGTGAATAAGAGCAATTAAACACGATGTAGTTCATAACCCAAATGCAACTTCACTCCCAACCACTTGTTGCATCGAGAGACGATTCTTCAGATTTTAACAAAAACATAAAATTTGCTATTAAACACTTTCACAATAATGTAAACCTACGAATAATAATTGTATCTAATAATATTATAAGGAATACACATTCTAAAATTGTACACTACTAGTTCCAAACTTTCACTTAAAATTTAAGCTTCCATTCTTAAGAAATATTACTCGCATAATATTTGTTGGCATCGTTTTCTTATTCTACCTTAAAATCAATATCTGAAAACACAATTAATGTCCAAAGACAGAAAAAAGGTTAAAATTTGTTACATAGTGTAATCCTCCGATCTCTGCATTCCAATATTTCGATTCGCTGCCGATTCTCTAAACTATAGACGAGGGGATTTTAGGGGACGGAGGGCGACCAAAGACGTAATCATTTAGACTTTCTCCAGAATTTCAAGCGAAGTCGAATATTTTCTTCTCAAAAACCAAGTAGTCCCTCGAGATGACTGCTCAACAGCATATGGTACCTTTCTAGTAGTCTATCGCATCCAATAAACGAGGGAGACGTTGCTTTCCAATCCTTGACTGCCCAGTTCTCGAGTTTCATCACCGATACTTTTAAAATTAAATTATTTTAAACATTATAAATGGTGCATTACAACTGCATCAAGATAAACATTGAGTATTTTTACTAGTTAAATAATATTTTTAAGATTTACGGTAATTTAATATATTTGGGTTTAAAGTGATAGTGATAGTAATTACGAGACAAGAAAGAGAAAAAAACTCTTCCGTTTGCAGTTGAAGTCGGTTTAATAGTCGATAAAATAAGTGGCGGAAGTGAGCGAGCGAACACAGAGTGAGAATGGAACATGTCGTCAATCGACGGAAAATGTGGATCACTCGAGAGTCGAACTTCGGTTCGTTGCGTGAATGGACACTTAACTGGTGCTCGAACGAAAAAACCCAAACAGGAAAGAAAAAGTCGAAAGTTTTACGCCGGGTTCGATCCCCGCGGTTGTTAATTTTTTTGTTCTTTTTTTAATTTGGTCTTCTTAATTTTCATCCTTCACTGCTAACATCTTTGTGTGACTTCTGAATTCATTTTATAAATCGACATTTTTCTTCATTACGACTCTCCCGTTTCGTCAAACTGAATGCAAGTACCCTGTCCGTAAATACTAGTAAGCATTACCTTCCTAGATATTAAATGAAAAATATTTGTAGTTTCCCAACGGATTTTACATACTACAGGTTTCGACTCGGTGAAGTCCGCGAGGAAACTACTAAGATTTTCATTTTATATCCTTGGCGTTCCACCAGGTAAGGCTAGACCATATCGATCATATTAAATTCCTAGAAATATGAAAATTAGAATGCCAGCAACGAAGCATATCGATTAAAACATTTACACTCCTCCTTTCTCCAGCTGTATGAACGAAGCCCTCAGCAGTTCGTCGCCCGAATCGTATCGCTCTAGTGTGGCCCTCACCAGCGATATATCACTTACGAGATATCATAAGCGATACATCGCTTAACTTATATCGCCTCAATGTGAACGCTGCCTGAGAGAATCCTATACCTTGGTCTTGCGTTGGCTAACCAATGACGTGTCTGTCAAAGTCTCCCAAAGTGGAGCTTCGCGCAAGAGGCGCACTGAATTCGGAGAAAAATAATTTTCTAAACGATATTCAAAAACGCTCATAACCAACTGATTAACTCCACATAACGCATTTATTGTAAGTTACCGATCTATTTTATGACACAACATTATAATTTATGGCAGAACAGAAAAGTTTGTAAGGCGCATCTCAAATAAGATGCTGTAGGATGTGTGACCGGAACAGAGAACCCAACTCCTTGTAATGGTTTCACTCCTACGATCGAAGTTATTTAATTCATGATAGACCGGGATTCCCCCTTTCCCGTCAGTTCTACTACCGGGATACGAGGGCCGAGCACACACAATATTTCCTTTCGGGCATTGCACTCATTACCGCACACACCCAAGGAGAGAGTTACCTAATGATCAACTCGTAGAGCTCTTGCTGGTTGAACACTTTGCAGTAGAGGTGCAGCACTCGTATGCAAGCGTAGCGCATTCCGGGCCACGGGACAAGGGATAGGTCGAGGCCGCTCACCAAAGGGCAATTGGGTCCTTCCACGGACGATGACCGCTCCAGCATGCTCGTGGGTTGTGGCCGATGTCCAGAAGGGTGCAGCAACTCATCCTAAGACACAATTGAGGATCGAACCAGGGACGCACTGCGATATTCACGTTGCCAATTCAAGTTCCGATTTTAACGCTAATTGGGTATTTGTGTGATTCGTTAGAATAAATTAATATTTCTAGATCAGCCAAAACTCTGCAGAAAATCGTACTCGGTGGCCTCAATTGTTTTCATTCGAACCTTGACTTCCTCCAATTCATACCCACTTTCAAACAAGGTACTGATTATTCCACATTCTTAATAAGATTTTACAATATCCACGCCTTTGATGCAATTGCATTTGATCCTTGAGACGCGGGTCTTATAAGAATCAAATACTACCACACCATCAACAGTTTCTCCATTTCCGATTCTTTCTTTTATTAAAGTACCACCTAATGAGCTGAAATATCTTTCGAAGAATGCATTCACGTTAACAAGGGAATTGCAACGTCTTATTCTTATTGAAATGCGTAAAATAGAGCGATATCATTACTTTACATCTGAAACTAATAAATTATCGGCGTAATCTTGCCCATATATTGGCGTGCCCCATAAATTGGCATGGATACCGTATTCTCATAATCGGTCATTAACCAATTTATTTATTCATTGAATTTGCACTCGCATACGTATCAATCTGCTTTTTCTGATTTCCTATCTGATTTAATTCTACTTTCGGAAATTAATATCAATGATGGGAATGAAGTTTTACTTATCACAGGAAAGCGTGCGATTTAACCCAAGTTTGTAAAAGAAGCGACTTTTCGCAGATGAATCAAAGCTAACAATCATCTTTTTTATGGCATTTTCCTAGACTAAGGTCTAGGAAATGAAATCCCGAATTAAGTACAAATGTTTGTATATTGAAATAACGCGATTCTTGCACAGGACCTCTTTCAGATAGGTTCGGCGGAAACATTGTTTTTATCATTTTCGATGTTGGCGCAATTGTGCTGTCAATTAATGTTTTGGTTAATGTCGATTAAGTGGGGCATTTTTCGGGTAATAAGACAGGGTCACTTACCCAGACCGTCACAAAACTCGACGTTCTACGACGAAAAATAAGGATTTTAATTATATCCGTCTTATTTTTTGTTCTTTCGTCCATTATAACGTTTCAATAAGACGAAGATTAAGGATTTTCATAGTTTATTAGACGCATGCCTGTGACACATTGGCTGGCGTTGGCATATGTTGGGTTGGTGGGTAGGGTTTCATGTCATTTGAATTTTAAATTTTGCGCCTCACTATAAATTAAATATCAAACCCAAACCCTATCCACCAACCCAACCCATCCCAATGCCAGCCAATGTGTCACAGACATATTTCTAATAAATCATGAAAACCCTTAATTTTCGTCGTAGAACGTCGATCAAAAGAAGCCGGTACGTCTCTTTTGACGAGTGATGCAACGAAGTTAACAAATTGCCGTGTGTTCTCAGATACCTTCTAGCAAAATTATTAAAATCCTTACTTTTCGTCGTCGAACGTCGATCGAAGAACGATGTTGCTTCTCTTTGGAAGAAGGATACGATGATGACAAGAAACAGTTGGTGATTTCAATTATAATTTTTCAAATAGTATTCACCATAGCCAGACAACCCCTGGTGGGAGGGTTAGGTAGCAGATTAGGTCCCTTCGCCGAGAAAGGGTCAGTTTTGTGACGGTTTGGGCTAGTGTCTATTACTACCTGAAAAATGCCACACTCAATGAACATTAACCAATTTTTTTAAATAATGGTCACAGAATGATAATGCAATTTTCCGTCAATGGTCACCTTACATATAGATAAGTAAACAATTACATTTTTTCACCGAGTAAATATATAGATTGATTTTGCATTATGGACTATTCTGGACGAGATCCCCGGTTACTCAAAATGGCTGAAACATCGTGAGCACATACCAAAGATCATCAAACATTACACCTTACATATTGACTTCGGCCGACTGACCTTTAACAGGAACTTTCCTAATCGATGTATTTCAAATTCAGATTGTTTATCCCTCAAAATGATATCCCGTATTTTTAACACAATACGCGGTGGAATTAAAAGTGCCTTCGTACGTTGTGACGAGAGAAAATATTAAAACAGTTTCAAAGTTTTTCGACAAGTCCATTTTCTTTCCCATTTCCGTTTCACATCGCACGCAATCATTTTATCACTCATTTCTTGCGAATGTCTCCGAACAGATGTTTGGCAAAAAGAGTTCGAATCTTTAGAAAGCTGAGCGACGTTTTCTTCGGAGGAACGTCCAAAGAAAAAGAATCTTAATTCGATAAACCGTTCATCAGTTTGTGCTCAACCAATATCAGAGAAGTCAAGAGTCTGAAAACACTGCAATAAAAATAATTGGAGAGTTAATTCGTTTGATCGCGCTTAAAAAAAAGAGGATTCGGACATTCTCTTCGTTCTATTTTGAAACGACGGAACGAGTTCCCATTATAACGAAAATGTTTCGTCCATTCGCAAAGTACATGCGTACACATGTGCCTACTTGGATATCATTAACGCCAAGAATTCATTTACTACAAATTTACTTTGGATAAAAGTTAAGGAATTCTCTATCTTTTTGTTCTTATTAAAAGTAAAAACTTTTGATTTAAGAACTGCAATTGCGCACGTAAGTAATTGTGAAAAGGAGGATTGAAAGAATAAATTCGAAATAAAAGTTCATTTTAAGCCGCCGATTAAACATCGACTCGAATTAAACAAAAAAGAGAGAAAATGATTCCGAGTAAGTGTAACAGTTTGATTTGGAAGCCCGCTTTTTTATCAAGGAGAAGGACCAAATGCGACGAGCTTAGACAAAAAAATAAAGTCAAACGAAAAATAAATAAAATAGCAATTAATTCAATAATAATGGCTCCATAATATACGGTAAATAATTCTATTACAACAAATGGATATTTTAGGTATAGGTTAATTGCATGTTTGGGAAAGCTATCAAATCGTTTGCAAAGAGTAAACAATTAAGCAGTAGAAAGGTGAGAATAATGGACATCCGTGGTTATACCGTTATCTAGAGAATTCATAAGCCAAAAACGGAAAGCAACTCATATTTCCATTGGTACGCAAGAGAGGCAAACGGAATAAACATTCACGTAGGAAACGAAATAAACAGCTATAATTTCACACCAAATTATTTATCATCTCAGAAAAGTTGGTAATTCTACGGCGGTGAGAAATTTCAATCTCCCATTCCATTTGAATTTCTTAAAAATGCGAATACTCTTAAACGAGTATTCTAATTCTTGATGAACTTATTTCTGTAGCGATGGATGACGCGTTAGGGCGAGTCGGAGAAACCCCAACCCTCGGTCGGTCATAGATTAAAATTTTACCTCTAGAATACCCAAAAAGAAAACAAATCCGCTCCTTCGGCATTGGATGCAAATTGTATTCGTGAACAGAATAAAGCAAATTGTTTAATGAGTCAGATTAAAGTAAAGACTTCCTTCAGAATTCAAAGTTAAAGGCATAAAATACGCGTAATGGATAAAGTACGGGTAAATAGAAGAAATTTAAACATTTTTTATTGAAGTAACCGTTAAGTTAGCGAATGAATCTCAGATAATACTATTTAACAAATTTTAACTTTTCTTCTGTCTTTGGGCATTATTGTGTTTTCCTGTTTCCACCTGTCTAATTAAAACAGAAAATGGTAATTATAGTGTAAAAGGTTCGCTTCTGTGCACAGGAAATTTATTAATAATTAGCAAAAGACGCATATGATTATGTTATGCATTTTTATGGTGTGAAACACACATATACCAACTCAGTCTAGATAAATGGAATGGCGCCCAGAAGCTTACATTGGCAGCTTTACTTAAATATTAATAAACTACGTCGCTATGAATTTCATGATTCCCTAAAACATAATTTCCGCGCAGAACCAAATTTCGGGATATCCTTCTTGCGTCATAATAAAGAGGAGTTACGTTTAGCAGTAGCTTTTCTTTTAAAGAACATATTCTAATTGAAATAGGCAAAGCGAATAAGATTAACTGGAACGCTGAGAGGTTGTCCATCTAGAGTCAGAGAAACAACTTATTTTTCTCGACCGAGACCTGAATATTGCCGAGTGATTTTGGAGATGCACGAATAAGAATTTATGCCAGTTTTAGAGATGTTCCAACGTAGAGCAGCTCGATTGGTTCGGTGAGATTGCAATTTCGACAGCAGCGTTACAATTGAATGCATCCGATAGAAAACAAAACTGAGCACCGATGGGATTTTTTTAATTTCATCACTTGAGTTTTAACACGAAGTAAATGCGATTTTAATTCCAGTAAAGAGCGAACGCGAGAAGGGTTGACGAGAAGGGACGGATCAAAGAAGGATAACCACCACTGGTAGTATATTCCGCAGTCTGTAGCGAATTGGGTACTTATATTGACTGTCATATGCTACCGCAGGGCACAAAGCCAATAAAAATGTTGAGCGGAACATTGGAGAATACTCTATGGAGAACGTAACACCAGAATATTGGGGCCTTTCGACACCAAGCGTGTTACAATGAGAGGATGATGGGAGACTTGTTTTGGGAAAGTGATGTGCGATTCAATCGTAAATCTAGAAAAACCACACATTTATAAAAATATTGTTTGTGTTGAAATATAAATAAACGTTACTTTTGATCCAGACGTTGTCTGTTAGTAAAATTATATATTTGTTACCCACTTATGTGCAAATTGTAAAAACTCATTCTCCGGAGCACAAAAGCAAACTTAGGAAGTTATAATGGACATTTTCTAAACTTTTTAATCTTATGAAAGCAGGAAATTACACGTCCTTGCCGAGGACAAAATGTGTGCAACATAGTATAATCCATTCTACATCTAAATACTTATATTCCAGCCAGAGGAAGGTCGCTGAGTTTAGGCGATTGACTCGAAGAATTCAAATAGCAGGAATTCGGAAATATAAAAATTGAAATCAAAATGCTCCGAAACATGAGCCGAAAATTTCTTTGTACTGTTGGAGGGATTCCTTTTTTTAAACTGCCGTTTCTCTAGATATAAATAAAATAATTAAAATAATACAATAAATAAATACCTTGACTCGAAATGGATTGAAGAAGCGTTTCCACAGAGGTAAACAATCACTTAATAAAAGAGTAAAATCGAAATGAAATATCGCCTTGGCTTCAAAGAGAGGACCGTCGCAAATCTCTTCGAATGCGCTTCTATTTCGAATGTCTTCTATTTTGAAATCGCTCGTCCTTTCTTTTCCCGAGAAACCTAAAAATATCTTCGGCATTAAACGAAAGCGCGGCAAAAGCCTTTTCACCGAAAACTTTGTTCCGAGTTGCTAAATTTTGGCAAACGGATAAAAAGCCAAGTATTGAAGCCTCTTTCTTTTAATAATCTTCAGATTTGTCAGCGAAATAGACGAGACGTAATTTCGTCTTCGACAAAAAGTTTTGAGGGGTCGATACATTGTTTTACGCGAAACACTGTCTTTCTGGTTTGAAAATTTGTGATTGTGTGATTCGAGAGATGTGAAATGAGAGATCGCCTTCCTTTTCTCTTCTCCATGCAGTCAATATTCGGCAAAAAAAGACAGTAGAATAAAACCGAAGTAAATCCACAAATGATTAAAGAAATACGGGATAAATTAAGGCGCTGAATGGAGTGTATTATGAAGAGACAGGTTAATTAATCGAATATTCAATACGAATTGGGAAAATAAGACAACGGTTAGATAAAGACGAAGTGACGAGTTGCAGGAAGATCAGAAGTAGAAATTCGATTCACAAAGACAATAAAAGGAGCTAAAAATATTTGGAGACGCAGCGTTGGTCGATTTGGGAGACGATGTTCAGGTCGGAATTCACTTAGTGAATTTTCTCACAGCTCGATAAAATAAAGGAGCATGATCAATGGACGCCCTCTAATAATTTGCCGATAGCGAAAGATGGAATATTTAGGAATAAGATAAACATTAATTTCAGTCCTGAATTTTAATAATAAACAAATCTCAGATTAATGGATTGGATAATTCCTGCAGTATATGGTCACAAATAACGACATTTTCAATTGCAACTGATAACCAATAAAGACGTGTGTTTGAATGCATAAACTCAATTTACTGCCCGTTTGTTACGAAACAAATTCAATGATTTAAACTAATTCCTGGTCCACTCAAAAACAATAATTCAATTGATTTAATTTGATAAAATTTCGTAGCACAGAATGGAAAGCATTCTTACAACTAATTTCCCGGACTTCGGGTATTTTTAGAAATAATTTGTTCGCAATAAAGAATGCGGATATTCTCTTATTATCATTTCTGTAACGGAAACATTTCTTTCCCTTAAATACGGAAACGCCATAAATGGAAGAAGAAATTTTCTTTGAAGAAAGTTCGAGTGAAAGCAGCTTCGAGGGCCTCTGCGAATGACTAATGTAACTGATGCTGGGTGTAACAACTCTTTTCTATCACTGTTTACTAGAATCAATTTACGTTCGCATCACCTTTAAATGAGGACGAATTTATCCACTGTTTTTAAATAATACATGTCGACGTTTTTAGTTGTGGAAGTTTTCAGTTTATTCCAACTAAAACACTAACGAGATACGAACGTAAGGTGCGAAGCAATACAAACCCCTTAAAAGAGTTGGTGATTTAAAAATAGTCTTTCATTTATATTAATAATCGAATTTTATAGTAATTATACAATTTATACTATTTTATTAATAAAATTTATCCTTTCTATGATAAATACCTACAATTTTTTTAATGTAAAATAAACGCTAAGAATCGTTTTCGACGCAGTGTTCCCAAATGAAGAATTGGCGAATTGAGAGAAAGCGCGGAAATGGGGCGATCCGAAGAAAGAAATCGCTTACTTTTGCGCAAAGGGAAATATATAATGGTCGGTTTTAGTGCATAAGTGACGACATTCCCATAGAGTCACGAAGCGTTTGAAAAGACAAGAGAGTGCTCTTATTGGAGATTAATCGGGAGAAGAAGATTCAATTAGGGCGACGCCGTTTTAATTTGCCCTCCAAATGACGACCACACCCCCAATTCACTTAGTCTTTGCCCAATACTCTGTTCCAAAGTCTCCCACGGAAAGAAAAACTACAACCACCTAACACACGCCGTCTGCGAGAGAAGAATGCTACACTACATTCATGTAAATGGGCAGAAATAAATCAACCGGTCGTTAAATTAGAAGCGCATATTGTCTGTAAAAATTCCAGCCTAACGGATAGTTGACCCTCAAAGCTTACAAAAGAATAAGAAATGAAGCTTACAGATGAGGAGTGGGATACTTTCCTCACCGATCCAGAAAGAGAGTAGACGGATACCTTTAATAAGACTTTTTGTAGCATTCGATGTGTGAATTGCATGAGCATCAGCAGATTTAATATCAGCCGTAAACAAAAGGGACCGATAGTCATTTAGTCTAGACTATATAGTCTAGTTTATAAAATAGTTCATTTTTAACATAATTTAACGCTGCCAGTCCGAACGAATGGAATGCACTGGCCTCGAGTTTAATTAAACCAACGCTAAGTGCGAATCGCATTAGTGAATGCAATGGAATAGTTTAATGGAAAGACAAATGCATAATTCAAAAAGCGGTACTTGGAAATGGATACGAGTAGCGATGTGCTCATTTATTCTTTCGCTACTCTTCTCGACATCTGAATTCGCTACTCCTCTACTTTGAAATCGAGAGGAAGTTAGTTCACTCGGCCGTTGCTTACATTCTCTCGATGTTAGGCTAATTGAAAAAAGACGATACGTCCGAATGAATGCATACTCATTCTCGTCATCTCGACTCGCTCATCTAATCCAATATATTTACAATCAATATTTGTAGCAACTAAACCCTTTTTCGAGGGCGCAGTGGTTCGAAAGCATAAGGAAACAGCATTCATATTTTCTTATTTCCTTACTTTTCCGATAAGTAACGCCGCAAAGAGAATGAATAATTAGTCCAATCCCTCGATGCCCATTGGTCCTCCTCATCAGAGCCATCCGTAGAAAGAACGCAGAGGCCGCGTTGAACGCACATAGGCCGCCTCTCGTCTGCATCTTTCTTTCTATTTAGTCTCTTTCTTCGACGCCTTGCATTTATCGACCGGATACAATCATCTTCACCTGCACAGACTTCGCAACTCCAACGCGTTCTTCTCTATTTCAATCACTTCGTCGGTGACCCCCGATTCAAAGGAACGAAAGACATTTTAAGAACTTTTACGAATTGATTACCTTAAGATTCTCTACAATGCACGTCTATTTGAGCGTTGAAAGAACATTCTTCCGTGAGGATAATTTCAACGATATTCAACCGTGAGGATAGTTTAATTCTCAATAAAATTCGGAACGCTGAGAAAAATCATTGAGGGTCTTAAAACGAGGTGGCGTAGCGGTGCGACCGGAAAATAAAAGGGTTTCACAGGGAAAGGGGTAGCAAGAAACAATGCGACACAAGTTGGGTCGCATTGTCCCTTGACTAGGGGGTACCCAACATTTGAGATACCCGTTATTTATACCCCGTGTTTGTTATGAAACACAGCTTTTATTTGAATATTCTTTAAAAATGTGGAAAATTCGGCCAAAAGAGTACCTCAAAGATATCATTCATAGGAATGTCTTGAATACATCTTGTTATGAAATACTGATACTACTACATAATGTAATAATTCCCATAATTTGTGTAATTTTATTGTTGGGCGAACTTTAACCACAATAAATAAATAATAATAGTATCCCTTTTGGTAGACTTTGAATTTGATTGGGAACCTGACTGTTTGTTGTTAAGACGGACTGCCGAGAGAAGGTCACACACAAGAAGTGGAGCTTGGATTAGGAGTGGTCAAATATTTTGGTCTCTTGGTAGCCCACAAAACAAAAGTTAGTAATTGGTGAAAGATGGCGATATTTTTAAAGAAGTTTATCTTGATTTTTGAAAAAAATGCTCTGAATTTCAAGGTAAGAGATACTTAAAAATTAGCAAAAACATATCAGTGTCATGGAATCCTTCCCGGTTAATCTCTCTTTATAGCCATGCAAAACTACGAGACTGACTCCAAAATAGTTGTTATTTAATTAAGAAAAGACATGTTTCCATGATGAGCTTCTTTCTGGGAAAGCAGCTGTCGATTCAACGCTGACGTTTCTCCGGTTGATTCCGAAGGTCCGATTCATTACAGCTCCACCGAGATGCCTGTATTTGTGGGTTTGTCGACTTTCTTATTCCTGCACGACCAATTCATACTTTTCTATCGCTTCCTTTCTTCAAAATGTCACATTTAGCCTCCTCCTGTCTTAGCCCCACCCGTTTTCTCAAACGAAATAATTAAGCTCCGCTTAATACTGCTAATGAAATAACGGGAAGATCATTATTCAAACGTAAATGAGAAATTGCAGGTAATTTTCGCACATTGGTGAAAAGACTAGCTCTGGTTATGAAAAAATTGCAACTCATGTACAAAAGATTCCGAATTTTTTTATTGGGAAAAGGCGGTCTTTGAAATTCCTTATTGTCTAAGTGACTCGAGCTTTTCAGCGGCTACAGCAAAATCGATCAATGATTTAAATATAAATTGAAAGGTAAAATGTCGAATAAATAAATGTTTCTAAACCGTCGAGCAAGTCAATAAATTCTGGTAAATATTTATTCGGGAAATTACGATATTTCAAGATATTTTCTTAATATATCTTGATAATTCAATCGAGTATGCTATTGGACTAATCATTTTCAGGGACATTTTTAAGAGGCTGTTCTTTTCTTGACAGACTTGAGAATCACTTTGAGCTTAAACTCTGATACTTATCGCGCCAAATTTACAGATCTTCCATGATTTTTCCATATCTTTCAGAAAATGTGCTCCGTTATATAAGTAAGTTTGGGAGCGTTATATGAGCAATTGAACATTTAATATTATGAATTCATGTACACGCAAGATCATGAGTTAACTAAAGAATAAAGTTTTAGTGATATTCTTTGGTCACAATTATTCAGAAACTAGGAAAAAAATCGTTATTTAATATAAAGTCTGGTTATCTACAAAGATGACAACTTCCTCGTTTCGCATAAAGTAAATGAAATTCAAAAGTTATTGGTTAAAATAATAAATTGTAATTATGTTTACGCTATGCGACAGAAATAGATCGCTTATTTCGTTGTAGTTTATCTGTATTATTGCGCTGTCGTTAAAATGCACGAACATACGATTAAATCAAGCGAATTTAAATTTATTTTGTGAATATTCTATTACGTACTTGGCCGTCCGAGAAGTAATTTTGTCATCTGACGGCGGAAGTTGCAAAATATAAGTCAGAGTTTGTGCACAAGTTTTCTGGATGTTTTGAAAAGGACGATGGAGGAATGGATGAAACTGATTTTTAGAAGAATTTAAACTATTCCGAATCGTTAAGCAGGATTAAAGGGAATGTTTGAAAAACTGTAGAGAGATGTTTGCAAGGATAGGATAGAGTCGTTACAATGTTTACATTACGCAGTGCAACCGTGAATAAACGACTTTAGCAACATTGTTATGTAAAAAGAAGTAAATAGCGGAAACTGTTCCCCAAATAGCACAACTATGCGGCTTGAGTCATTTATTGGATGGATTTAGAACTTAATACAGTCTAACAACCGTAACATGATAATGAGTTAATCTTTTGCTGTTATTTTTGTATTTCTACGAGGGACCATTTTCATTTATTCAACTATTACTACACGTCACAGTTTATCATCTGAGTCATCATCAGTTGATCATCGGTACGATCACCAATGTACCATTTGCTTTATCAAGTGCAATCTATGAACTAGTGCAGTATCCACTAATTCTTTAAATTTGTGAACTGAGAAGGACGATTGGGCCTTCAAGAAAATTTAATATGCGAGATATTTTATTCTTCGCGTGAGTTAAGAATTTTTATTTTTTACCAAAGCCATAAATAATAAAATATAATTTCGGAGGAAATCAATTGCTAATGTTACTTATTGTCGTTCGTGTATTCGAATGCTTGTATTCAAAAACGGATGTGAAACGTAAAACCTGTTCCTTAAATCTTGCACCGTTTGCAATGATTTCAAATTTTATTTTATTTGGTAGCTGTATTTGTGATATAAATTCCCAAAACATGAAAATACCTTAAAATGATGTGATATTAAAAACTGAAGTTGCATTTTTAAACCGAAATAAACTTTTCACATAGCAATGCGATTTAGGATACCTCACTTACGTATTTGACTTGTATAGCATTCAATAACGAAGAAGAGGGAAATCTGAGGAATATATTCACTTTCAATTAGTGATTAAAATTCAATTTAGTGATTTCATAGAGAGAAGATAGTTTATTACAAAAGCAAGATCTTACGATAAATAAGAATAGGCGAGACGAAGGAAGTATTTATCAAACAAAATAAATTATCGACAGCGAATTATACAAACTTCGATTCAAGGAGAGGCTAAGCTAAACACATGCGCGGTGTGTTCTTTTGTGCAATACATTGTCATTAATTATTAATTTAAATAAATTTGCTAAAATCAAATGTTATTCATTGGAGCCCTTCCAACGGAGAGCGATACAAATGATCAAATCACTGCCCATTATCATAAAACTATTATTATATATACAAGGAATAGAAAACTTTCAATTCAACTGTAAACGTGCTCTTGTGTATGTAGATTGTATTTCTGAACATTTGAATATAAAATGTGAGTATATTTACGATTTTAACGAGAAGTGCTGAGGAACGGGAGCGAGAATGGAATTAGCGATGCAATTCGAACTCAATAGGATGAAATTAAGGATGGCTTAGGAATATTGCGTTTATAAGAGACTTTTATTGAAATGCGGCAGAAGGAGCAAGAAATCACGCAAATAGTATGAAGATCATCTAAGAAAATTAACCAAAAGAGGAGAACATTTCGGAAGAGATCTTTTCAGAGTAATTCAATATGTGCGTTTCCGATGTTACGCCGGAAGGAACACAATAACGCCACATTTTCCCGATAGAGGGATGCGCACGAGTATCGCATTATATTCACGCAGTTCTGACTGAATGAATACAACATTTTCATTCCGTTTAGCGTTAATATAGTAATATTTGACCAGGAAGTCATGAACCTGAAGGCCTGCTTGAATCCATTTATCATTGGCGATTTGCTTTTACGAAAAAAGCCAAGAAGATGGCTTCCGTAAAACACGTCAATGATTAGAAAAGGACTAAAATGGATCATTCGCATTAATCGAGGGAAATAAAAAGCCATTTTTCACTGGTCCTCGCAATTATTTTCAGTGACGCCCCTCCGCGCCAATCAAATTCAATTATTCAGAATAACCATTTGAAACTTCATATTAAGTAGTAAACATAGAAATAAAGTTTTAGAGTGATTTAAAATACTGCGGAGGTACTTTTCTGAGAAAACTCATCGGCAGAATGGAGTGACGTAAGCGGCCTTCGATGCTCATCTGTCACTTGACGACGGAAAGAACTTCGCGAGAATCCCATTGTACTAATCAATCGAAATAAAACTTAGTGGGAGCATTATTTGCATGGAGAGATGATCGGTTAACATTAAGCAGATATGTGCAATAAAACACACCGTGGATTCTGTAATGCTGAACGGTGGAATTGCCCCATTCGAGCATTTGCATGTTGACAAACGAAGCAGTAGAAATAAGGAACGGAGGATTCCGAAAATGAAAAGAGAAATAATAAGAGAGGGATAAATAGGGTCGAAACTGAGGATGGACGAGAATGCAACGAGCATAATAAATCGCCTCTAGAACATTTGAATTGAATAAGGTGAATATTCACGAAGGAAAACTGTAACAATATGTACTTAGCAAGGAGAAAATTCAAATCGATGTTATTCTACACGTTTCCTTTTCATCGAAGAAGGGATTTTTACGACTCAGAAGTTTGAGACATTTAGACAAAAAGATTCATTAAAAGTAAATTGCAAAAAGATTTTGTCGCATTAAAATAGTCCTTCGAGAAGATTGAAAAGCGTAATCGATAAATTTGCAGAAAGAAGCGCATCTACAGTATCTATACACCATGACTACCTTACGATGAAAATCCTCACTTTAATTTCATGGTGAATTTTTCCTCCATTTCTATCGCGCTACTTTAGTTAATTAATGCAAATCTCTGACGAATGATAAGATTTAAAGCTATTCAATTTGAAGTCAAATATCCGAAGAAAAAGAATTGGTAAAACGATTGGTGAAATGGCTCACCGGGAATTCGAAGAAAAGAACAATGGAATTTGGAGGTAAGAATTAATCCAGACACTGTTGCGACGACCTATCGATATATCGCATTGCAATCAATCGCAATGACAGCCGAATATGAATCAAGAGAAATGAATCAAGTGATTCGTGGCAGCGAGTAACTTCAAAATTCGATTTAGAAATCTTACTTCGCAGATTTATCTTTAACACAGAAGGATCAACGCAATTAAAATATTTCCGCGGTAACAACGTGATTTTCTAATACAGCGGTAGCTTGGTTAACGACGCTAATCCGTTCCAGGATAATCTTCGTTAACCAAAACCGTCGTTATCCAAGGCGCGATTTTTACAGGTATAATAATGGTAATGGATTACCGTATTTCCCAGCGTCGAGGACGCACCCCAGTTATTGGAAGCAAAACTTATAATATTTACCGATTTAACTCCGGTGAGACAACATGTGCCTATGTGAATTAGCTACAATTTAGGATTCAATTCAGTATGTTTTTATGATGTAACATCGTAACGTACACCAAATGTTAGTTTATAATATCGTGATTATAAATACACGTGAAACTCCGGAAAGACCAATCGACGAGGCGTCGTAAGCCAATTCCTACGTCGTTACCCAAGATATTTTTTGGTTACAGCAACTCGTCGTTAACTAAGGCCGTCGTTAACCAAGGTACCACTGCATATTTTACATTCGAAAAAAGTCGCACCTTTATCGCTTTTCGAGAATAATACCACTTCGCCATCTGAATCATTTAATGCTTAGTTTTGGGAGAAACTTGTCCAAGAATTCACTCCAGAAATTGCGATTCTCTTTCTGCGTGAGAGACACTCTTATCTTATCTGTCTGATATCGAATTTCCCGCTTCCGCAGCTGAGGATGTCTTTCGGAAGAACAGATGGGGAAAATGTGCAGCGCACAGCCGAAGAAAGCACCGAAGTGGTGCAAATAAAAGTAGTGTAAATAGACAACAGCGATATCTGTGAGTGAAGTCCGACGACTGATTGGTTGTTCGAATACACCACGATTATTGGCCGAAATAAGAAATTAGAAGACCCCTTCTTATCCGTGCCAGAATGCGTCCGCCTATATGTAGCGATCCAATCCATATGACACATCGATCGATAAAGATCAGTATCTCACACGGCAGATGCAGAAGAAAAAATGCGTTTTCATAACGAGAGACGAACGAAAATTATTGCAACCGTCAAGCATCGAAATTACGAACATTATCAAAATGAAAACGTTCAAAAGTTACGAAAGGGAAAACCCGTAAATTTATAAATACTAAAATTCTAATTCTAAGATTCGTTCTTACGAGTAAATAGCGATGTTTGGGAATCGAAGATCGGAGAGAGGAATTGAAGTGAACTCACGGAATCGCGATTCGGGACTCGCAGAAAACAGCCGCACTTGAGTAATTCGAGGAACGAAATCGAGACGATTTAGCGGGAGAAAAGAACAAGGCGATAGATCAACCAATCACGAATCACAACAGAAAAGTACGAAAACATTCCTATTTTCAACGAATGCGCGAAACAGTGGGATTAAACATCCCGCCGATAGTGACGTCATCGGCGTGTCCTTCGCCCATTGAAACCGCGCTCCACATAAACAAATATGTATCTAGTTGCTATTTCGAAACACACTCTTGGCCGCGTTCGCAATTTGCAAATTTACGGAAAACTTTAAAATCTTCGGAAACGAAAATGGGAGTAAAATGGCGCCACACGAGAGAATGAATTTGTCACCCCGTCGATGGCCAAAAGAGGTTATGCCCTTTCCGAGCGCATCTGAGATGAGTCATGAACAATCGCGAGGCACATTCGATTAACACGACACACCGGGAGAAGATGGCAAGACGAAGGAGCAAGAGAGAGAAGAGAAATGAGAATCACCACTTTCCGGGTCTGCAGTTGGCAGGCACGCGTGTGGAGACGAGGACAGACTTGGCACGCAGGGGAGCCTCCGACGGAGAACTGCGATGGGAGGAGAGGCAGCGCCGCGGTGTGGCGGCAGAGCGAACCCCACAGGGTGCGTGGGAAGAGCCCTTTTTAATTAGCGGCCGAGGATTCACGCGAGATATTGAAATTGCGAACCGAACTTCCGATTAAGTTTTTCGAGACATCTATCGGAATACACACGAGCTCTATTTCGGTTAGAAACTGGAATTTTATTTAACTTTCCGCTATGGCCTGAATCGGCAGAGACGCACCGGACTTATTTAGAGGGAAAGCGAAAGAGGTTTCCATAAGAACGATAGGAAACATTAAGAGAGAAATTCTCGAAAACGGCGTGGGAAGGAAAATGCAGACTACAGCGTGTATTCCGACTTGAGAGAATCCGAATTCAGCGTCTTTGATAGCGGAATGAGTCAAATGAGACGATAATGGAGCTGATTAACCTATCAAAGGAAGAAAATGCGCCAAATAAACGGATTTGAATGATTCACACTCACCGCCGCGAGTGACAGTTAACTTTATATTTAAAAGGGGTGGTTAGCGCTCCAACCCCGAGATTCCGGGCTTTTGGAGTCGGTTTTTATAGAATATGGATTGCCCTATCTGTTATGAATAAAAACAGGGTCTTCCATTGAAGAAATGATTAGCACATCTCTTTCGAAAGAGTTTCCAACGGGAGTGCCTTTGGAGAGGACTCACTTCATTTCGGATAATTTCTAAATAAAACTAAACCGATAGCATCAAAGCCACATTTGCCTAAGAAGTCATAAAAATGAACGCGAGAGCGAAGTCTCGTGTTTTGAGGTCCCTCTATTTAAAAGTTTCATTGCTCGGAATTATTATTAGCAATCGCATCCGAACTTCGATCGAAAGAAACGTGGATAACTTAATTAGACATCCCACCGTCATTTTTTGAGAGAGGCAACGGTCCTTTATAAAGCACGACAGACCATTTAGGTATCAAATACAACGACCCAATTTCAGGTACCGCAGAAACCTGGTAAACATGAATAGCAAGCTATAAAAGTTTCTATCCAATAAACACGGTTAACACGTTGAGAATGTCTTGTGCCCGTGTCGATGGCAACCGACATTTAAATTCCCCGAAGGGGGTTGAATGTCACCGGCGGCGGCTGAAATGATGGCAGGGAACGCAATCCCGTTGTGTTTCAGACGACGAAACGAAGATTTAAATGTCTCAATTCCGTGACATTTTACGGAAACAAACATTATTTCATTTGCAATACGTTAATATTTTTAGTGATGAACATCGATCGAACTTTTAAACATTTCCTTCGTATTATTCAATATTCCGGATGTTAAATACATTTTTCATCGTAAATAGTACTTTTCATTCATCTTAACCACACCAAAGGGAGGGTTCTCTCAATCTCAGTCCTGGGTTAGACTTCCGGTCAAAGCCTAAATTTCCGGATACAAGAAGGAGGATCCTCTAAATAAGATTAATTTTCAGTTTTTCATCAGCGATGGCAATGACAAGAGAGTTTCGGATCGTATATCTCTGTCTGCTCTATTCTGCGCTATCACTCTTATTTAGTCAGACGTGTCCAACCCGCCCGCGGGCCGCACTCATTCATGCGGCCCGTGTCGCAAACCGGAGAATGAACGATACTGGTATCGGAAAAAAACAAGCATTTAAGTCCGTATTGAAAATTTTGCCCTTTTGATTGAAAAATAAACGTTGTTTCACTATGTATATTCGTATTTGGGTTATACTGTGAATAAATATTGCATTGTATCTTCTTATAAACTGTAGAAAAAGTACAAAGGTTTTTTCCTTTAGTTTCGGTAATATAAGGGTTGCCTGAATCAAGGGGTCAGTCTTGAGAAAAATTGTAGTGAGGCCTCCAAAAGGTTGAACACCCCCGCCCTAAATAGAATTCGCCGTACTTCGATTAGTCAATTCTTTTTCTTCGAGAGCACGTGAAATGCAGATATCCAAAACTTTCGCTGCATAATTGCTATTCAAGACATTACGTCGAGTTTTTAAGGGCATTTCCCCGTACATACTGAGCACCGGAGATGTCCTATAGGCGCCAGAAGTCCAGTATTTCGGACTGTTGTACTACGGAGTGCGTACACTGCACATCCGTAGCCGAACCAATGCTCGGTATAAGCATCATCGTGGTGTATTGAGTTGTTCAATTACCTTAAAACTTTAAAACATCTATTCCTGAAATTAGTGATGTGCTCGCACCAGCTTAATTGGTGGCAAAAGTTTAAGCCGAAGAAGCGGATACAGGTTGCGTATGGGAGTTCTTTATCCTCCGGATTTACTGTTTGGGGAATATTGATTCTCCGTTTCCTATAAAAATGGGCAAATTGTTTTTTTAGTGGAGAATCGAAATCAATTTTTCTGTGACCAGCATACGATTTGTTTAGTACAGGTTGGACATTTTTGGCAGAGTCTGTTTTTTTGAGCGACAGAATATCGCAAACTCGTTCACGAATCCCTAAGTTGGCGAGGCTAAGCATTCTGATACGTCGTTTTTTGCTATCGCATAAATGGTGACGCTCGATACCGAGCCCTGGGGGACACCATTCTCTTGTTTATAAGGTTTCGATATCAAATTTCCTATATTTATTTTAAAAACTCAATTTAAATCCTAATTCCTAAATCCCCATTCAATTCGTGCATTGTCTTTGGAATCTCGTGCCCTTTCGTAGGCTTTTTCCATGTCAAAGAAAACTCCCAAGATACGTTGATGTCTAAGAAAAGCTTCCTGAATATACTTTTCGACACGTAAAATGTGGTCGGCTGTTGAGCGGCATTTTCAAAACCCGCACAAACATTGATATAAAATAGGAAAAATGTCCTAGACGCAAGTTAAAGAATAATTTAGGTTTGTATCCAATGGAGAATTAAAGCATAAGCTCAAGTTTTACGTAAGAGCTACCGAAATGGCGAAAACATCGATAACAAGCCTCGATTTAACTAAAAATGCAATTCATAAATGACTTGCAGCTCATGATACATCACCATTTGCATTGTTTGGTTTTTTCTACGAAATGTAAGCGTAATTTTAAAAATATCGAGAATCCGGGTCAAAAATTTCGGAAAAGTCAATTTCTTGTTCAAGGATTCGAACGTTGTAAACGCAACAAGATGGAAAAATTATTTATTTAAAAATAACGATTGCAAATCAAACGATTTGCCCAATAATAAAAAACATTAAGGGTCATCCAAAGTACTTCTTAACCAACAATTTGATAACAAACCTTAAAATTAAAAAAAATATATTGGATGCTAGAGGCCTTAATGTAGTTATAGTAAATAATAAAAATAATCAAATATTAAGACACAATTTATTTACACTGAACCACAGAAATATTTTTGACTAAGTATAAATGCGTATCATATAAGCCTGATGACGGAGCGGTAATTTTTACGCTTTAATTTTTCTGTGGTTCAGTATAAATAAATTGTGTATTAATATTGTTTTGTTTGTTTTTAAAATAAATATATTATCATAAATACAAATTTTAGCTTTGTCTTTTCTTTCTTTCGTCAGCATATAAAATAAGAAACATCCTGGATGACGCGGACGATTTAATCTCGCAGTTAAAAGTAAACTAATTGTCCCACATTTGGCAGTCGGAGAAGATGCTTATAAGCACGATTACATACGTACAGAAATAAAACCGTTGGAGAAGCTAAAATATTTTTCCAGGTTATGCCGAATTTCGATTTGAGTCTGTGAAAAACCTCACATCTATTTGCTTGATTTTATCGGACAGCACATTTGTGAGATCGGCTGTAGATTAGGCGTCGCAAATTCCATCGGAATAAACTCAAGGGAATACAAGTGGACGATTCTCAAACATAGCCAACGACTGATTTTGAGAAATCCAAATACTCGAGTAATTCGTAAGCGTTTTTTATTTCTTTCTCTTATGGAATTCCATGAGACAGAATCGCTCAGATGGCCGATTAAAATGAGTAGAAAACAAAAAATCTGATGTGGCCAGCACATTACTTTCTCCATATATAAGATGTAAATATTTATCTACGACAGTAATTTCGAACTCTATATTCCATCTAAGCTTTGAAGATGAGTGATTAATTTAGATCATATTATCTTTACGTCACAAACATTATAAATAATGTTTTTCGGGACATGATCGATGAAAAACGATTAAATTGTCCTTTCGCCCATAGAGCCCAGAGCGCCCACAACGTACAAAATCAGCAACTTCCGGTTTATCAGTATTTCATGAATAAATCCTAAACAATCAGTGATATAAAAATATGTTTCAAACAAAATTTATAGTAAATTCATTTTCTAAAACTTTTATAAATAATAGTATATACCTAAATATCATATTTATGGAGATATTTTGAAAACTGGAAATGAGCTTTGAAGAATGAAGCTCGACTTTCGGTTAACCGATTTACTCCAAAAACTAATCAACTCTAACGACACCAACCAAAGTACTACATATGAAATTTGGTGTTGATACGACCAATAGTTTTCACGTTAGAGCGCAGACTATCACACACATACACACACTCACACTCACACACACACACACATACACACAGACATCATTCCGAAAATGGTTAAAACGTGTTCTAGGGACCCCAAAACATGTAATTCCGTTGAAATCTCGAAGTCGAATTTTTTCATGAAAACAATACTTTCTCTATACTTCGTATATGGAGAAAGTAAAAATGACTTCGTTTAATGATTTCTAATTCAGCCTAACATTCGAATGCTTTTTCTAATGAGTTTATGCAATAAAAGCTGTTGCAGTTGGGTTCGTTTCATGTTTTCTAATAGAAAAAATAAATTCGGAAATGATGTATTCGCCTTAGAGAGAAATAATCCAACACTGAACGTAATTGGTATGTCATTAACTTTAAAGGAACTTTTAGAATTCCCACGATAATCCTCTAATCGTTCATAAGCAAATGAGGAAACAGGTAGAGGGAGTCTTACTTATCAACAGTCGATTAACCAAGCATGAATACTTATAACGAAAGGGTAAAACGTACTTTGCACATAAGGGCGTGCACCCAGGAAAAATCCCAAGGAAAAACGTACTTGAAAAAATTCTGACGGGGCAGGGAATCGATTCCCGGGATAGATTCTTATACTTTTCTTTTCACAGTACGTGGGAAACAAGGACGTGTACCAAACTTATTAAATGAGTTCGTATTTTTTAAAGCGAACGAATCCCCGATAAGGCAGCGCGTGGCCTACAGGGGTCATACAAGATGGGGCGACCAAAAGCGAGAAGGACGGTAAAAGAAGGGAGAGACAATTTCGAGGCGAGAGCAAGCAAGTTCCATCAGAGGGAATAAAAGGTGTTTCAAATGAAGCGCGTAAACAAACCCTGGTCACCTCGAAAGCAGACTAACAAATAAAAGAAGACGACGTCTATAAAATGCCGTTAAATTAACGGAACTGGCGATAAGTTTTACGGTGTTTCCTCGTCAATAGCAAGTCATAAAAACGAGGCAAAACTCTGGATTTTCTTTCAAAAGTAAAACAGTGCGAAAAGAAAAGATAAAAGGAGTATAAATGATCTAATATTACGAAAAATTCCATCGCAAACAAAACATTCGAATCGTGAATTGAAGGCTCGTTTTTACGTATCCTCGCTTTGAAAAACGTTAAAAAACAGCACCTTTGGTTAGCAGAAAGGACCTCAATTAATTAAATATAAGTATTGTGTGCTAAGTTCACACAGTACGTACGTACGTTGTAGTCCAATTTTTCGTTTGCGTTAGAAAAAACTTTCAACGGGAAAGTTACTGAGAAAACACAGAATTTAATTTCTATATGAATTCAAATCCATTTACTTTATTTACACAGTGTCACCGACCACCACCGACAAGAATGAATTCGCTGCAGAACCATCGACGTGGCACTGTAAGGATTAGCATGAATTCTACTTTATTAGGTGCAAACTCCACTTTCGTCGACTGAGGGCAGTTTTCAGGATCGCTAAAGAGTGAGGGAGAGCAAAATCAGGAAACAAAATGAATAATAATGCTTTTTAGTTCGAGCGATGCAACAGTTAAATACGTATGAAAATTCTTGCGTTACTCAGTCATCAACCTTCGAAAGCACACGATGGAGCAGCAGAAAGCGTTCGGAACTTATAGAAACAAATCGCAGAAAGTAAATATTCCGACAGCTTTCAATTCACGAATAGAGAGCTCTTCCGTCAGAACATCAATCAGAACAGCTTTGGCACCAAACCAACAGGATTTTCAGTCTGCTATTTCAGTACGAATGGAGTATCAATCAGAGCCTTCAACGAGTGGAAAATAGACACATCATCTTCTTCGGTGGACCATTATATTTTATTATTCAATTCATTGGATACAGTAATATATAACATTCACATGTATTGTACGAGTATTCTGCAAGCATATTGATGATAAGAATATCAAGTCAATATCATATCGGGAAATCAGTTTACCGCTTCACTGATGGTCCTTGGTTCGAGTCCAGAGCGCAATTTAAATTCCTGCATACTTTTCAAATGGACTAACGAAATATTTTTCAGGATCTTCCCAGAATGACATTCACTCCATGCTTAGGATTAATGTAGTATAATGCCTACCACGTCAGTATTCACACCTTGCATAAAGGTTCTTGGTTGTCACCCCTAAACCCAACATGTGAAAAGCAGTCACGAACATGTTTCACAGACGCAGTTCCCTTATGGTCCTTGGTTCGATGCCAGGGCACCATTTGCATTTTACCATTTCATTAAAGGGGAATTTCGTTTGGAGACCTTCCTTTTATACAAACATGGAAATTTAGAAACGGTCAGAGTTGCCAAACACGCAACCTCATCTTACAAAAAGGTCCTGGGTTCTACACCAGGAGGCAGCACCATTTCAAAGGTAGCGAGGGAATTTCAATTTTTTGATGATAAGTTTATTTAAAACCATCGTAATCAAACACTTAGTAACTTCCACAACTTTATTTCAAACGACCGGTTTCGTCTACGAGTTGACATCTTCAGGTGAAGATGTCAACTCGTTGTATTCACACCTGAAGATGTCAACTTGTTGACGAAACCGGTCGTTTGAAATAAAATTGTGGAAGTTACTAAGTGTTTGATTACGATGGTTTATACTGAATTCCACAAAGTGAGGATAGAACATATTAATTATATAAGTTTATTTTATTTATTTATTTATTGAAACTACAAATAAGCACCAGGCCAGGTGGTAGTCATTCTTGTGGGGGAGGGAAAAATTAAATAATCTGCCTGGTGAATACCCTAGTCGGAACGAAAACCCCCCAAAACCTCCCGAAGGCAGTTCGAGTTTATCGAATAAAGTAGAAATCTAGGACAAGGCATGTGAATAGAAGTAATGAATATATTTCATAAATGCAGTCTACCTAATGATCTTTGGATCGAAGCTGGGACACCATTTGTATTCTACCACATATTTCTACTTTTATAGTTGTTGGGAACGTGCCTCAGCTCTAAGAATTAAAGAAGAATTTGCTATGAAGAAAAATTGTTGATCATAATTATTCATAATGGGGAAAATATTAAAATCAAAGATGTTCCCATATTAAAAAATAGTCTAGATACAGATGAATAAATCTACATAATGATTGAAGTATTACTATAAGTGTTTCCCCTGTGATTTATTACCCTTCGGCGAAACATTGACGCAGCTACACAAATTAGTACATTGAGTTGCACGGAATCCTACGGCTTGCTAATGAGAGTCACGATGAAATTAAATCTCAAACTAAGTCAAACCTGAAATTTTAATCCTTTTTAATATATAATGACGAAAGCTGCTGAGTTTCAATCTGCGATTAAATGTTCTCATCGTGAAAAGCAAATCACAGACGCAATCCTTTGTACGCACGAACTGATTGCAATAATACGCTGACAATTCAATCTTGACATTTATATTCTAAATGACGGTCCAAAACATCTCTGTTAGTCCCTAACATGTACACAATTCGGTTGCACAGAAAAAGGACGATTTAAAACTACAAAACGTATAGCTAAAATTAGGTAAAGAATTTCAAAAATTAGGGAAGGTATGTTTAAATAAGAGGTTGACTTATATTTTAATCTCGTCATTAAAAGTGGCCATAGATCAGGGGTTTGTCCATTTCCGATCCAAAATCAAATTTATGACACGATAATATTTTAATATAGAAATATTAATTAATATTCGTCGCCGATCTAACACATGAATAGAGATAGAATGAGATTTAGTCGAGAAGGCCTTTTTACACAATAATATTTCGACGCACGACCACATTTTAACGAATGTTTGTTGATCCTGGTCGTGCGATCCAAGCTCTAAAGACAGTATTTTAAAAATGCTTTTTGTACGAGGATATCCTCTAGTTGTGATGTTTCACTCTGAATTTGATTCCAACGAGATTCAAAGCCTTCTCCGTGCATCTTCACACGTGACTGGATGTCCATCACACGGAGCCCTGAGGTTGGAATAATTCCAGAAAAAGGCTCTATGAAGTAGTGCCATAATGGCGGAAGAATTGCAGCTCATGTTGGAGAAAAGCGATCAAAGTCACGTGAATGCCGAATGCTCATTCTTTATTGAATATGAAAGAATTAGTCAATTGTACTATTGTACTTTGCGGATTTGTTCGATTTAGAATGAGAGACTCATCCCCAAAGCTATTAGAGCAAATTGTGAAAGGACTTCTTTATCGGACTACAAAGAGAGACAGTAATAAAATATAGTGAGGGAAGAGAGAGGTGTTTAGCAGCTACATGCATTCGCGGGGGTTCGAAGACCATGTTTTCAGCTCTATCAGTTTTAGATCTTAAGGTTTCCATGGGTTGATCTTCTTAGTTAATTACAAATATGAGGGTAACTTTTATCCGTCGTCCATATCGACTAACTTTGACTGTATCGTGCAGTTGCATCGGAGACGAATCTTCCCATTGATGGAGAAGAACGGATTCGTAAGTTCAGTCAACAAAACATTCGCTTTTCTTGCAGCGAGTGGAGCCATTTCGGAATCAATATTGCTCTTCAATTCTTCCCTGATGCATATTTGGTAGAATACAGTAAGGATGCTGATTGAGTGGCAATTCTTCAAAGTTTCATCACTTACTTTCTTGGCAAAAGGATAACTCTTGCTTCATCCGAATACTTGGGGGTCCGCATTAGTCAATTAGTGAACAATTGCGCAGTAAGCTCCTACTTCAACTTTCAGGTACAGTGGAACCTCGGTTCACGACCGCCTCTGTTCAAGACCAACTCGGTTTACGACCAGCTTAAGCAACCAAATTTTGACTCGGTTGGCGTACAATAACTCGGTTCACGACCAAGGCTGCCGACCAGTTGAGTAGGCAACCCAGACATAACACAGCATCGTTCCAGTTGCAGAAAGGTTGATCAAGTGAACACAGTTCGAGAGCAATTTGCGGATTACTTTATCAGTGAAACAGGACAAATTCCATAGCTATATAATTACATTTAGCTATCTTAAATTCAAATTACTGTATTTTATATTTATTTCGAATTTTCTTTTATTCTTTTATCCCATATGGGTCTTCTTCCGTATACGCTCAAGCTATTAACTGATCGCAGTCAATGACGCTCATAAAGACGAATTAAGGAAAAAAAATTTAAAAATATAATATTCACGTAAAATATTAAAATTTAATTTTTTAATTATTTTTAATAACTAATTTTACATATAAATTACGTGCATTCTAAACAAAAATACATTTTTTAAATACAAAGTTTCAGAGTCTGGAACGGATTAATTGTATTTATATTAATTTCAACGGGAGAAATTGTCACGGTTCACGACCAGGGTCCAGGAACAGATTAAGTTCGTGAACCGAGGTTCCACCGTACACTTCGATCCGCTCCTGATTTCCTCATTTTCGTCTCTTTCACTGACACCATTACTTCTTCTAGGACAATTACTGGCTTCACTCACGGTTCTCCTCTACAACATTCCAGTACATTATGCTATTATAATACCCTCCTCGGTATTGCTTGTCTGTGGTAAGTAGTTGGTTCATCTACTTTTATAATCCGATTCTTTCCCATTGCTTTCCTTTCATGCTAATACCATCCGATTCATCCATATTGCTTTCTTGAGCTTCAGCCGATGAACGCGCTTTCCTTCTCATGAAGACTAAATGTTTGTGCTGCCATTTTCATTTCGTCTCTCCTATATCTACGTTTACTATTTTACTGTGCTAAAGTTTGAAATGAGCATATCACCTTTTGCGATTTCATAGACAAAATCGAGGAAACAAAAGAAAAGCTCTTGTTAGACTTTTCTCCAGTGTCACAACTAAAGAGAGATTCGTTTAGATGCACTGTTTTTCCGACAAACGTGACCCAAAATAGACCCGCGTCTTCGCAAGCAAGGACATTAATGTAAGCGATTCATAAAAACGTAAAACACAGGCTTTAAAAGACTTTTAATGTTTGAGTGAAAGCGAATTTCTTCCACTAAGATCCTCATGGATGATTTGCAGCGACTTCGTCACAAATTCAATGCACCTTTATCTACGACATCGCAATTTATTCATCTACGTTCGTGATTTGCGAACCGTCCTTCGGCGTGTGGCAGAGGATGTATGAGCACACGTTCGTCAGAAACTGAAGAGAATGTTATTGATTCCAAGTGAAGAAACTGATGCATGTGAAAAAGTCGATTTGTCGACTTGTGCGAGAAAATGAAGAACCACAACGAGAGCAGAACGAGCAAAACAACTGAAGAAGAATGCAAAATTAGCATTCACGAGATTAGTATACCAAAAACGCAACTTCGATTCTTTTCTATTTAAAGAATCATTTCTTCGCATGAGCTGCGCCAATTCATTTCCACCAACAAAACTGAAACTAAATCAAATGAAAGACGTATTTCGCTCTCACACGAGACAACTGAAAAATGTCCATTTATCGTGATTTGACATCGAGAATTTCACGCCCCATCACAATATGCGTTGGATACGCGGTCGCATTTAATCGAAATGATAAAAAAGGCATTTTTCCTTAAATTTGAATTGCGCGTACGAGAATTGACGATTTCACGACATTCATCGCCGTGAATCCGCGATGGCCAAGATGCGAACACGGATTATCATTCGACGAAATTGAACTCGTAATTGATGACGCAGACTGAAAAACTGGACGTGAGAATCCTTACATTAAGAGGATCAACTCAAAAGAAGGAATTCACAGAATTTAATTAACTTAATTTTTTCTGTTTTGCCAACCAATATTGGAACATATCGTCGGCAGCATCTTACGATGAATATAATAATTTTTATTAATTATTATTTTCGCTACTTTCTAGTTGACTAATATACGAGCCTTTACCCTGTCGAAGTAATGATTACGACAATTAATAGTTCGTGAGAAATATTGATTTTCACGAACGAAACATTTGACCTCAGTCGTAAACGGGTGATAAGAAATATGATAAACAGATAACGAAATTATGATCTAAGAAATTCACCGCAATAATATAATCTCAAATAGATTTCCCATAACAAAATAACAGTATCCTAAATAGAGTTCAAAGATTTACTTCTACTATACTACTATGTTTACAAAGTGCTATTACTACTATGTTTACACTGTGCCAAAATCGTCAGATGTTCGTAAACGAGAAAAACATTAAAATTATACCCTTTTTAATTAAAACCTGTCTTCTCCGATTCCAGGTATTACAATTAATGCCTGAAACAACACAGGAATGTCTTTTAGAAACTAGCCTCCGAGGCACACGGCAACTCCGAGGCGCAACTCCCGTGTGCAAATATTAATACAGTTGAAACGCCGCGGCAAATGGTGAAACCGTCCGAAGAGAAACAAAGAAGCAACGAAAGAAGAGTTGGCGATGGTGATTCATTTAATGGCGTCTCACGTTAGAGATAACTTAATCTCAAACAAAGTAATCTCGGCTAATCAAGGAGATTCTACATTCTCTCATCTTGGTACGTAGTCGCCCAACAACACAATGAGACAGCTAATAAGATTACGCTTTTTAATTGCATCTTCCTATACAAATTTATACTTGAGTCGCATTCACGGTCATCTCATTCGTTTTTCTCTCAGCAAATCCAAAACAACGTGACTTACTCCTCAATTCGTGCATTGCCTTGCTTCACCAATTCGTTGGCCATAAATATCTCTCATTTCATTCATGTGACCATTCCAGGTGCTTTCACATAGCTTCCCGAAACACCCAATCTTAAAGCAACGCAGCAGAAGTGTTCGTTGCTCAGGTGTTTTAAATGCACCGGAGTGGTGAAGTGGAAGGTCACGCGTCAATTAAGCGAGTGAAGAAATTCTGACGAAATAAATATCTTCATAAATCCCGTGGAAAGTGATTCAAGACGATTCCTGCAAAGCACTGAAAAAAGACGGGAAATCAGAGTTGCACGTGTTCTCAGGAACGTCATTACATTTCCGTATGTATTATTTATGAGTAAATCCCACGAATGTAATGGAGACAGTGCTTCGTCATCGAAGCCTCTGAACTCTGAACCCGCCTATGACGTCACGAAAGGATAAGGAAAAACAGAGATAAGAAACGAGTCTCTTGCTGTTCTGTCGTTCGGTGGAAGCAAATTTCTGATGACTGTTAAGAAGCAATCGTCATTTACCGTTCGTAGTGAATGTGATAAATAATCATTTTCTGACTTCTGCTGGCCATCGAGCGCTATGGGCCAATCTATTTGACATCTCTTGAATGATAGAAGTGAAAAAACATTCCTTCCGACGCGAAGCCACAGAGACGAGCATGTCACGTTCATAATGACCGAGCAACGCTACGAGAAACGTATTTATTCCATAAAGAGAAACAATTGGCGTTAATAGGCTAGTTTTTTACCACTTACATTCTTCCTAACGAAGGCCGTATTGTTTTGACAGTAAGATAATGAGTCGCATCAATAAGCATATACGGGTCTTTGGGCGCAAAGATTTCTATTTCGTTCCAGCTTTCGAATTAGTAAGAGATACGTATTATAAACATCGACGAACTCAGAGAAACTTGAAAAGAGCGTCTCAACTTAACATGGAAGAAAATTTAACGATAAACAAAAATAAACGCTGGAAATTTATGGAGGTACTTGATGGAAAATGCTAGATGATCAATTATCCGCAGTTAGTGTTTGAGATGAACATGATACGCTGATATGATAATGATACGCTGCTTGATAAAAGATTGTACGGGGGAACGAATGGCAATTGACAAGAATAAATGATCAACTCGGTTATCGCAGGAATTTGAGCGGCTTTGGGCCACATGAAGACACTCATCTGATAAACGAACGAGTCAATCGTAAGAAAAGGTGCTTTAGTCACCGGTTCGCACAATGTGGACGCACTGAATTATCCCGCTAACTTAATCGTTGACTTTTTCACAGTGACTCACTTTTCAGCATTTTCACGGTCACTGATGCACAGTGAGGACATAATAGACACAGATTCGCAATCTTAATCGATGGCTGATACTTCTCCCGCTCACTTTAATAAATTCGCGCCCTTCCTAATTACGTAACGCTACGTCAGACACAATTGCCGCTATTTATTCATTCACCTTAAGAGCTACGTCATCGATGGATACATCAAGCTTGGATTTTTCCCTTTACAATTCAAACCCAATCAATTTAGAAACTTTACAGAATATAGGTCGAACCTCGCCGTTGCTGATTTCAGCTAACATTTCTGCTCGTTTTCTAGTTTCGGGCGTTTATATCACTTTCCGCGTATTTCCAATTGAAGTGAAGTCGCGCACACACACTTCTTACAGATAATCCCTTAACACAATTGGTATAGAAATTACGTCACAATGCGGCGGGCGTTGGCAATTGTCCGAGACAATGACGAACGCCCACCGCACGCCACGTAGTAATTACTTGTCTTGGGCGTCGGGGCTCTCGGATTGACTCCCGCGACGCCGGCGTCTCACGGCGTAGTGGCGCTCTCTGGAGGGAAATCGAGGCGTCTTCTTCTTGCAAACACACACTTCATCCGCAGTGCCCATGGCTAACACTTCACCAGAAGCTCGACTGCGAGCGCGTGTATCGGAATCTCCAGCTGAAGGGGAGTGAGGCGTGCGATTGGACGGCCGAGAGGGGGCACCACGGTGAAAGTCACGCTCAATTGTCTTCATGGCCGACAGGGCTTCCAAGTGCTCGTCTAGCGGTTTGCCATCGAGGACACGGAGTGGCTATCATCCAAGAGATTTGACTGATTACGTTTTGTAATTACTACACTTTTAATTGCTGCTTATGTCTTCTACTGTGTTATTTCTACCAATATAAATCAGACTTATGAATTGCTCTTTATTTAGGTATAAGTAAACATTATTATTTGTAACTAATATTGAGGCATATATATATAAAGGGTTCTTTTCTTTGACATAATCGAGTAAAGGAAAATAAAAGTTAGCAACTTCATTAATAGTTTCATCGAGACCATTGGGCCAACAACTAAAGAGGATTTTTAAATAAGTGGACTACTGAGGAGAGGCTTTCCCGATGGTGCTGCCATATCTCTCAGCAGGTTCATTCGAAGGAAGCAATGTCTTCTTCTATTTGCAGTGGATTTGCTGCTCTATCGAGTACCGAAAGGGTATTGCTCTGAGCTTCTGCTTTCCCCAGTACTTTCGATTTACACCGGTGCGGTCGTGACCAATTAGAATACTGTTTAGGTAAATAAAATTTAAAATCTCCGTGGTTAACCTCAGAGTGTCTGGCTAGTGCCTCCAGACTAAGTAGACGCTTCATTGCTTTCTTTTTGTCGTATTCCAGCAACAGAACTTGAAAGGGCTCAGGGGCACTCTTGAAAAACATCCTCAGGAGGTCAAAGGTGGCTCTACGAAGCGCTACGGAATTCCATTGCGAACTATACAAGGCCACAGTAAGACAGATCACATTACTACCCGCATGTAACACGTCAAATGATATCAAAACTTTAATTTAGTTCGTGTCCACTACATTTACAGCATTTAAATTTGCACAGTACGAGAACATAATACAAATTTAATAAGGAAAAGTTTGGCTGACGGAAGCGGGCTCAATTAATCTGACACGATTCAAAAGCAACTACTGTCAGCAGTCGACAAAACACGATCGCAAAATTTAGACAGTGATAGACGTAAAATTGAAGAAGCAAATATTTGGATTATGGACGAATCTGCAATGAAAACTTTTCCTGATTGCATTGATGCTGCAAGAGAGCAGGATGTATAATAATTTAATGGTAAAAGCATAAATTTAAAATGAGATGAGTTTGAACCGCTTTACGGCACTTATGTGAAGGATTGACCACTAAGAAAACATTACCTTTGCAAAAAAGGACAACTTTATCATTGAGGAAATATTATTGAAATTGCTGCTACCATTTGGCCATATTCGCAAATGATGACAACCTAATATCAGAATGATTTTGAAACTAAACAACCATACTATCCGCTATATTCTAGAAGCTCGGAATATCTGCAGATTTCCGGGAATAATTCTTATGTCTTGGTGGCTAAGAACACTGTTTGATCAATACCCTGAAGGAATTATATCGCAGAGAATGCGATTTTTTTATGAAAAAATACGCAACATACAAAATTAACATGGAGATTTGTTTAAAAGAGCAGATTCCTTGGACAAAGCGAACTACGGCATGCGCTGGAATTCAAACAATCAGATACTTCTAGTGATGAAGATTTTGCTGAAGGAAATGGCTGTTTCAAATGAGAGTAGATGATCTTATATATATACATTTACACAACACAATCGCCAGCATCTAATATAAACCACACTTATCACAAGTATGGAGCTGTACCATTCACAGAATCCGATGACACCGATGAAAATGAATAGTAAGGAGAAGACCGTAGGAAAATTGAATCCGATGACCGCTGTGAATGCTCAAAGCAATCGCGGATGGAACTAAATTTGTTGCGACTATTCAGATTTAGACAAAATATTTCCAGTTGTACGGGAGCGATGGGAAAACATGAAGGTTGTTCTGGCTGAAACACGCCAGAAGAGTCTTCTGCAAATGCAGTGGTCAAAGTAATTCGGTTAGCGCCGTTATAATGCGATTGATCTAAAATTTGTTAATTCGCTATCTGCACACAGCTCATTCCGATCAGCAAGCGCTTAGCATACGCCTAACATACGTTCATATTTAGTGCAATCCGTTGAATTCCAAACGCACCATCTTTGCTATTGATTTTATTTATGAGAACAACGTGGGAAAGTCATTATCTCCGAAGAAGATTTGATTACGAGGAATTTAATTCCCTGATAAGCTGAGCAGAGCTAAAAATCTTCGCATTCGCATTGAAAAAAAAATATGACATAAATACGCGTCTTGTTAATCTGTACAGAGGCGATAAGAGGGATAAAGTTTAGACACGTCAGCACCCTCGATGTTAACGAAACCCAAGACCAGACAAACCAAGTTTCTGACCCCGCCGAACCTCCACTCTATCCCTGCTAGTGCAATCTCCATAAATCTGTTTTAGCAAATAAAAAAATCTTTTTACCGAAGCTTGGCCGTCACTGAGGAAGGTGGCTTCGGGCAATAGGTTGAATATCCCGGGTTTAAACCAAATAAGTATGAAATAATGCCTGTTAGGGACACTTCATACCCTAACTCAGTGAAAACTTCCCATAATTGTACAAAACAACGCCAACCGAACTCGAATATCCTAAATAATCCTATTTTCACTATTGTTCACTGTCAGCGGTAATTGGGCTCGTGCTCTGTGTCGACGCAATAAATAAACGAATATTTGGAGATTTTAACAGTAACTTGGACATTGAGTGCGTAAATAGGCAGGAATGCAAAACGGCGAAGTCGCAGAATGATCTAGAAATGGTGAATTTGCCATGTGGGGGCCACTTAAAACAATTTCCTCGCGATATCGCAAGCAATTGACAAATTGCGATATTAAATTATAAATGCAACCGATACATCGTAATCCTGGAAAAATTTTTACAATCCGAAGCTGACGTTCTCTGTAAGGAGATATATCTCTCCAATGGATCTGCCAATGCGATTTGCATCTCTCCAACTGAGGAAACGCGCGTTCAAAACAAGACAATGTCAAAGGCGAGGTAGAACAACGTCTAACACCACGTGTTGAAATGAAGAAGTAGTTATCCACGTTCCCACCAGAGGGATACAGAACAATCATTTCCGAGAGATGTGTTTTCGCAAATTTGTAATAACTTGGATCATTTGGGAAATCTTCTCAACTGGATATTCAAATCGAGATGATTGGCAGTCATGAGCCCGATTGAATCGAGGGATTTCAACGCACCTCCGCTAAATCCGCAGACCAACCCATTGACACACCTCAATGACCCCATCTGGAAACCTTCAATTTATAGGAGAATTAAAATAGTCTTTGATTCACTTTAAGAATTTTCTTCGATATATATCCAGTATCGATCAACGATTTGAAATATATATAACGTAATTGTTGGGAATAATTCGTTTCTTTTGGATTAAATATGACTACAAAAATAGACAAGAAGGTCAAGTTCCGTCATGCATGTTCATACGTAGTAAAAAAATAAGGAGCTACAAATCAATTTCAATAATATAAAACAGGGAAATTAACACATGAAATAAAGAGGAAGTATTTCAAAATCAACCCTCAATCATTTTCTTATGGTGAAATGCCGACATTATTTATAATTTTTCAGTCAATTATTCCTTCAAGAATCAACCACAAGAATAATTTTTGAATTGTGGTGGTAGCTATTTCTATACTATCACGATTTGCTATCACAGTCCGTTATCTACCATAAACACTGATATTTGAGTCAGTGTCATATCCGACACTAAGGAATCAAACAATTGCGTTTTATATAATCGAGTGACGAGTTCCGATTATTTAACCGTTAACTATTTGATAGTGAGGTCCGTTCGGATGCCTTTCTGCGGGCCACAACTATTAGAACTGCTAGATACACGGAGAATTCCTACCAACATTTACATCTATTATAAGCGAAGGCAAAATTAGCCATACGATTAAAAAGTCGGCAATCCAATCAAGAAAGCACTAGATTCCGGATTATGAGTTCTACCAAAAAGCACTTGGTTTCCAACGACAAAAAATCCAGAAAAATCAATTATTTCAAATTCATCATTTTCATGTCATAATATTATCTATATACCAACAGATTTTATATATAAGCAGGCATAAAAATAATTTTGCGAAGAACTTTATTTTTCTCGATAAATATATTTTTTATTCGAAGTAATTATTTTCAGCAATTATATTTATTGCAACTACGCCAGTACTATTAATCTAGTCATCATCAAGTTACCGTTCAAATTAGGGAGTCCTTTACATTCGTAACTATGGTGATTAATAGAAAACAAATTCTCGCGAAAATCGGCGATTGTAATCGATTAAAAACTTAACATTCGAAAGTAGTACTTGTAAAACATTTCACGGGAAAAAATAATCCAAATCGTTGTTATTGTTGGAATAGTTTCGCTGATGTTTAAATAAGAAAACCCGGGGTTCATTTATAGAACCACACAAATTACGGTATAACCGATTTCGCCATAAAAAGCTCATAAACGAAGGTGTCCTCATAAAAACCACGGACAAACATTTTTCGAGCCCCAAACACATTAACCAATAACGACCACTTTTGTCACGTGATCAGAAGTCCTCATTCGCATCAAAATGTCGATAAATAATAACGGCGAACAATATTTGAAGAAAAATGAGTAAATGCAAGCGTAAAATCGACTCTCGACTAACCACTTTGCAATAGAACGACTTATGCCAAACTCAGGAATAAACCACAGCAATCGTCCATTGTCTTCGTAGCAAATTTCTCGAAGAATACGCAAGCGAAGACCAGAATGTACTCTCAAAAACTTAGCGGGAAAAAAACAAATGAATCAAGAATATGTCCAACGCCGCTTTGGCTTAGTAATATAGGCACGTTGTAAATATTTAAACGATAATTACTTCTGAGTTCGCTCTTTCACACTTTAGAACATTTGCTCAGCAAATTATACAACCATTTAGAGGGGTTTCCGTCGTTAAGGATGTTTAATAAACATTGTGTATTATTGTCTGTTTGTTCGCGTTTGGGATAAAAAGTGTCGAAAGTTAGTGCATATGATAAAGAAATGTTATTATTCAGTGATAGTTCATACTTGATAGTTATCTGCTGAACATAGTAATGAGTGGCATTAGTTAGTGATAATTTATTGGTATATATTTAAAGTATTTTACAACGTAAATTCCCTTAGTAAGTTTTATAATCAACTTCCCTACGTAAAAGTCTAAAATATCTATTTTAATGTTACTTATATTTATTTATGAATCATTTGGACTTAAACTTTGATATGTCACCTTTTCAATGCAGAATTTTCTGTGTACATGAATGTTTCGTGATGAAAGAAATTAGTATTATTATATCTGAAGTTTCCTTAAAGAGGAAAGTACCAATTTATCTGCCAATCTTGTTCCTTAATGGGAAGGCAATGTCCCGAGGAGAGACTATTGAAATTGAGGGATGCGAAGAGGTCAAGAAGAAGACCGAAAGACCGATAGAACAGAGACGATGCTTAGCGGCAAAGAGAAGCTCAAAATAGAGAAAACATTGCGTTAACACCCGAAGTCGGATTGCAAATGGATGCTGTCGATTCCGTTATGATCGCATAAATTTTTCGAGTATTCAATCCATTACTCGAAGGAAATGAGGTAAATACTTAATGAGGTCCCTTTGCGTTGTAACCTACTTTCTATATCTCTGTTTTTTCCAACGCATAGCTGTACTTTCTATGACGTATTTAACCACTCATCACTCCTATTCTCGCTCTATTCCTCGTAATTTTGCTTTCCACAATCCGTACGCTTTTCCTGAATCATTCTCAAATCATCAATCATCATTCAAAGTATCGATAAAATTGGTTGCTTCTCGTCACCTTCGTAATGGACAACATCTAAAATTACTACTTCTTACTGACCGAAGGCTGTTTTGATTCTGATACTCTGCAGATGAGGATTACTAGGGTAGGTGAGTAGTAACGAACTGAGCAAGAACGCCGGAAGCGAAAAAAGTCCGCCTAAATGCAGCCCAACCTCAAATAAGGCTTTTCTTAAACTAGGAAATAATAATAAGGTTAGGGCAAGACTGATTGTGAGACAGGTAAGTCCCTTCTTACTTCCCATACTTGGTCTCGTAAAAGAAAGCAATAGCTCGAGAAAAAAGCACCGAAGAAAACTAAAATGCGGTTTCAATTCAGTTAGGAAAAAAGAGCGACTATATTTAAGAAATAGTAGGTTAGGGCAGGTCCGAAACCCAAACAAAACAACCAGATAGACGAAGCTAATAAAAATAACTTTGCATAAAAATAAACGGTAAAAGGATGACATGAAATATACGTCACTTCTGACTCCGTTGCGGCGTCTACTGAAAATCACCCATCATGTTTGACGTTGAATCAAAAAGGACGAAATTGGATAATCTTTTAATTGATTCTTCGCAGTATTTTAACCGTGCTTTCTCACACACTATATCAAGTGATTTCTGCTTAACGGGCGATTCTCCAAGTTTACCTCAAGGTCATCCTTTTATTTAACGATGGCTACATTTTGCAGAATCCATTTCAGAGGGATTTATCCGAACTGCAGAGCTGCTTACGAATTCGCCGTTTCAATGAAAGGAAAATATCGTAAAGATGCGAACATTATAAATATACGATAAAGATGGGTGTGAGGCGTGTCGTAATATTTAGTTACTGTTTCTCCAAATCTAAACAATATTACGATACACAAAATCCGCAAATTGAATCAAGTCTGCAATCGAATTGAAAGAGATCGCTTCTCAAATTCACCGATAGTACATTTCATCTAAAAATAATGACGATTTTCTTTTTTTCTGGTGGATTCAGCAACTACGACAGTTCCTAAACACGGCTACGCTCTAATCAGAGGGATTGGGTTCGTTCCTCGATTCATATTTCTTGGTCGACTGTGGGTATCTCGAAGAGTCAATCGAATTCTAGGATCGAATAATAAGCGAATCGATAGCCAATAATCGTTTCGCTTAGCTAAGTAAGACTTCGATTGTTCCGATGAATGGGGGACTTTCACTATCACGACTGTAAATTTGCAAAAATAAATTGCGAATTTAATTTTCTCTTAAGCGACATATCTAACAGTACCCGGATTCTTATTGGTGTCAATAAGCACTATATACTGAGTTCGTTTTTATAATCTGGTAAGATAAAGATCTTTAAAAGAAATTGAATTAGAGCTAACAGTTCGACGAAACAGAGACAAAGAAGGGAAATTTAATTGAGATTCTTGTAGTCGAATATTGTTTTCGTTATGAAATCACGAGAATTTCGATAAAGGAAACAGAAATTATTGTTTCAGTTACTCCTCCGACCTAGGTGATGCCTCGATTACTGTTCCTTTCTGAGATTACAAGGGATTTAACTCATGCACACAACAACTGTCTACTCTCTCAAGTAAATACTCGATACGCCATCTTTCGAAATAGATTTCAAATCAACGCAGCACAAGTTAAGTTCGTACGGCTGCAAATAGAGAATACTATGTTTCAAAGAAAATAAAGTATTAGAAATCATTGAAAAAGCCGTTTCTATTTCCATCGCCTTAATTTGCTGAAATTTACGGGAATCCCGGACATCGAATCCTGTGCATGGTGAAGATGAGTTTGAAAACGGCAATGGGCGTTGTCCGAAATTCGGCTGAATGTATCCACCGAGGGCGATCACTACGGAATCAAATTTAAGGCGACCGCAACTTCCATAAATTGAGGCGTCGTTTATTGTCATATTGTTTTTGCACAGCTGATGGATGATGAGCCTCGAAGAAGTAGAAACACATTACTATAGAAGCAAAATTTTCCATTTATATCGTCACAAGTCGACAGTGCTTAGCCGCGAAATTTAACCGATAATATTTCATCAAAGCTGAATCATATTGTACTGAATTGAGGTACATTTTTATAAATCATCCAAACATTTTTCAGTGTTAAAGGCTTGGTTTTTACATAATGAATAATTCTCTTCCAGTCTACAAATTTCTTATATTCTATTCCATTATCTTTATTAATAATAATAAAGGTATACCGCTGGTGGCAAAGTAATAGAATAAATTGTCACTAAATACCAAAACCATCATTGATGATTTTGGTATTTAATGTCAATCTATTCTTTTATTTTAATGTTTATAAGTTCACAACCCTTACCGTATGCAATTCCACGTCTTGCTGTGAGTGAAAACTCTTGGTTGGTTTGGTTGCTTGGGCGACGTTAACTTAATCCACAATAAATAGTTCGGAAATTCAAATGATGTTACGAAATTATAACATATATAAATGAATAGTAACAGTATGCACGTATATAATCGACATTCCGATCAACTACAACGGCCAACAAATAGGGCTGTTAAATAGTTGTAATTTACAAATGAATTTTCAATCGCCACGACACTTTTCATGCGAGACTTTCCTGATATGCAACTCTACAATCCTTTTTTATTATATCCAAGTTATTTTTGCCATGTCCTTGCTGAATATCATCGAATCACGGTTACTTCATCTACAATATATTTTCTTTGATTTTAAAATATCCTTCGCATTTAATAACGGCGCATGAGCATGTAAGTACACGATGGGCCTAAAATATAACGAATGAAAGAGCCTGACGAAGGAAAGCACCTTTAGACGAAAGTATCGCCGCCCTATCGGATGTGATAAGATTTACGCTCCGTGAATTCGAAAGGTCATCGAATGGCATTTGAAGGGTGTGCCCTTAAAGGACCTCTTAACATTCGCTCTCTGCAGAGACGCCGCTTTATTTTACATACGAGCGCATGTTTTGTAGGAAGTCGACCAAAGATTGCATTTCGAAAACAAACGCTTGTTGAGACTCAATGCTGTAAGAAACGAAACATCGTTTCCTCCATCAAACAAATATACATTTTTCAAATACAAAATAATGATACACTCAGATATGGAGAAAAATTGTTCCGTAAAATCGGAAGGCGCTTTCGGAAATGATAAAGGCATTTGGCGTCACGTCTCTGTGATTTACGACGGAGCGATGCGAGTGAGTCACGCCATCGACTATCGAATCGCACTCTCGAGGATTATAATCGAGAGAAAACTTCGAGGAAATTACACTTTCCGATCATCGAGGAATTATCCACATTAGTCGTACGTACGCAATTAATTTTCATTGAGCTTTCGTTTAAGTTTTCAACCATTCATGAAGTTAATTCCAGTTTTCTTTAATGTCTTGTCTTTGCTAAGATCGGCCACTTTCCTTGTTGTGCTTTCTTGATTATATTTCAACCCAGTACACTGATCATTTCCCGAAAACCCCCAATTAAAATTGGCAAACATCTGATACAAATTCGAATTTATTCCATTTTTATCATCTGAGAAGAATGAAGCGATCTGTAAAGTAAACCTTACCAAGGCCGTTAATCTTAAGGTCGCGAAATGAGGCATTTCAATATCCATAGTAACGAATTCATCAACTTTCAACCTACAAAATTAACTTTTACGAGCGATAAAACATCAACTAAGCACGTCCTATGCAATACGTACATACAACGTATATACAAGTATCAATGTATACCCCTCGCGGGGTACATATCAAAATCTAAAGTCACTTTATCAGGAGTGGAGAACATTGCAGAAATCATCAAGAGGATGGAATGAATCGCAAAAGGTAAAGGAGACTAAGTTTCTTGATTTATTTGGCCATGTTTTTGACATTGCGCATGCGTCGCGACGTATGTGTGGACAATAATTCAAAGAGAGAACACTTCGAACAAAGAGGAATAACGACGAAAGAGGATCATGAAACAAGTCCTCGCTTTGAAATTAAATAATATCCGTTTATAACATATTAGTTGTTTGTATAATCTAATCAAAGGTAACTTACCTATATAACAGAAAGTCTACATATTATATTTGATGTTTTGAATTGAAGTCGTTGCTATATTTTTCATAAGTACTCGTTATTTATATTAATCGAATAATAAAATTTATACGATAAAATATTTATTAGATACATTACATTCTTTATACCGACAGAGGATTATTATTACATGTATGCTGCAGTTAGACAACTGCCAACGCCTATACATTCAATCTAGGCAATATATGCAAACGCTCCACAATCCCTAACACTAGAAGTCCCACAAGTAACAATGGTTCAAAACAACATCACCATAATCACAAACAGTAAAAGTACACACACACTAAAAGTAAGATTCAATCCAAAAAACATCCGAAACATTGATACTAGATTCCACCACACAGTTTACATCAGTACTTTGGATTTGTCATTTAGACGAAATAATGCAATTGATTAATAATACAATTAACCACAGGATATTATTAAACATATTCATAAACTAGAATTATTATATTTATACTACACTAATTACATTTATCTAACTATTTCCCATACTTTTCATATGTAGTCTTAAAATATTTCTGTTTTCAAGTAAGGTCCTTCCTTATAGGCTTCCGTAGCGGGGCCGTACTTCATCATCACTTTCTCATATTACTTTTCCTCCTCGGCAAGTTCTCAATTCTGTAACATTTTTTCTAAATTTTACATGAATCGGTGATTTAGAGAAAGGTTCTAAAACTTCCGCATGTAAACTATTCCAATTTTCAACAGTTCGGTTCACGAAGCACAATTTAATTATGTTGGATTTTTGTGCTATGTAATTTAATTTATATTTATGACCGCGTCTGCCAAAGAACTCTGACTTATTTATCCTATCCTTAGTTCTTTATCTGCAGGTTACCCTGTAAAAGAATATAGCCACTCTTTACTTTGTTCTTTGTGATTTTAAGCTATCCGATCCTAATTCCTTCAGAATTTACACTTTCGTGCCTATCTTCCTAAAATTAACGTAGCTGCCTTCCTCTGTAATTTTTCAAGAATTTTCTTGAGCCCTTCTTCAGGTGGATAACATAAGCGCCCCCTATATTCTTACTAATGATTTATACGCTCTCTCTCTTACATTCCTGCTAGATTTCCTAAGTCTTCGCATGGCATAATTGAGCGCTTCATTGGCTTTTAGAACAACCTCTCCTAGATGCTCATTTCATTTTAGATCACTGCTGAAAGTAACTCCTAGATATTTAATCTCATTCTTTTTTGGTATTGCGTATCCATCTATACTATATGTTTTTAATTTCATTTTTGTTAAAACTAATGGCTGTAATTAGTGTTAATATCTAACTTATTAGAAGACATCCAATCAAGCAAAGCGTCTAGATCCTTTTGTAGTTCTTCGCTATCACCTTCAATCATCATTTTTCTATATATAATGCAAACATCGGTAAATAATCTGACTTTAGATTTAATTGCATGTCCTTGATGAATATATATATATTGATGATAAAGGAACAATATCGGTCCTTACGTTATCTTTATTTCGGTAGATTGTGAATTACCAATTTTTACCTTTCGAAAAAAAATATATATATAGGATCATACGAAGTTTACTCTCCTCATTCAGTTGGTGTTCCACAAAGTCCAGCCTTCTCGTATTTATTTTAAAAAGACGCATTGCCGGTCGAGCAGATTTGTATTTTCAAGAATTTATTTTCATTTTAGTATTATTTACCCAGTTCATGGATAGACTTTCTCGGAATATCTTTCGATCTTCGTCACCATTCATATAAATTCTATAAATCGTCCGCAAAGAGTCTAACAGCAAAATGTATCGATTATTGTCATTAAAATACATTGACAAGGTGGCGTCCAAATGCAGTTATGAGACGGATGACACATTAGGAGATAATTAATTCCCTTTCTGGAATGCGGAAATGCGCTCTAAGGCAGTGACAGAAACCGAAGAAAATCATAGGCAAAATTCAAATTCCATAAAGATATTCCACAGATATTTTTTTATTTATTTATATTTCTGAGTAATTTGGTTTTCATTGCACGTAAATGGAAGGAGCTGCACACATTAATACGATAGTATTTCTAACAAATTAAAATGAATGACACGCAAATATATTTCACCTAATACTATGATCATGACTCATTTAAAATTAACCAAATTCAATCTTATGAAATTTAAAGAAGCTAAACATACTAAAGATGATTCAGAAGATATCGAACTAATTGCAGCAAAACTACCGGTTGGGTGAACGAAATAAATGAGTTTTTGAGAATTCCATTGAGAAAAAAATCCATTTTGAAGCGAATCCTCCGCAGTGAGTGCCAAAGCAAAATTAGAGATATCGAAGACTGATTTGATAATTAATCACTGATTTGTCAAAAGGAATCTTCTAAGTTAAATTGTTTAAAGATGAGGTATGAGTGGATACAGCTAAAGATGCACTGAGAAGGGATACAGGAGCAGCCAAGAGATACTCCTTTTTCTTATCCTGACATAACTCATGCACACAACGCCTGTCCTCATTGCATCCACTCTCAAGCAAATACTCGATACGCCATCTTTCGAAATAGATTTCAAATCAACGAAGCACAAGTATGGAAGCAGAAATATAAAGTTGTCGACACAGAATGTCGAGTTTTAAAAACGCGTTCTTCCCATCAACTATCAGCGATAAGTATGAAACGATAAAAATAAATCAACCGCTCGTTTGGTGATTACAGATTACAATTGGATATGAAATGAACAGTTTCGAAACCGTGTTTCTGACGCACCGACGCCATTCTATTCTCGGAATATAAAGAATGTGCGCGAAGAAAATTCCACTTCGTCGAATCGAACAATATTCGAAATGAATTAAGCGATTCAAGGTGTAAGGATTCTGTCCCAAAACGAAATGAGTGTGCAATCTTTATTCGCGTTTCCGTATTTAATTAAAGAGGGGCCATTTCTTGACAGACGAGAAACCAAACAAAGCAAATGACCCTTTTAATGGAGGACTCTGTTAACGCCCTTGTTTTGACCGAAATTGGAAATTAACGACTGTTTGCTGTTAAGAAATACTCCGCTGAAATCCAATCCTCCTTCTTTCTCGCTCATTAAGTCGGGCGCCACACATTTTCGCCTCATTTCGTATCGTTGCCATGCTTACCATTACAAGTGACTGAACGCTACAACCTGCAGAGTGAAATTACACGAAAATTAAAACCAGCTACAAATATCCGGGGACAATTTCTTGAAAACTTATTACCCTCTTTTCGTCAGGAGAACGATTTTTGAAAAAGCTTTAGCTCTCGTAAAAGTACAGAGTTAATTGATTGCAGTGGCGTAAGTAATCGGGGAACGCAGGGTAAAGGGATTCTCCCGTACATCTAAGAGGTTACACATAACAAATGTCTAATTTACCTGAATTCGAATGCACACGTCAAAATCAATATTAGCGAATTTTCACAGTTTTACACTAAAAAAGATCAACCAAAGATTTTTAATGACCGAAAAGTAGGATTTAGCGTTATTCCGAGATGGTATTAAAGGAAGTAAATGACATCAAAGGCAATTCGTATCATTACGAATGCTTTTTATTTAATATGACTTTAACGAATCACTCGTGCGTCATTCCAAATCTCTCGGCCACCTTCTCGCATCCTCTAAAATTAAATCCGGCAACACCGCCTTAAGTGTTTATTTTTTCTCCTCAGCCCCATTCACTAACTGCTTTCTTTCAAAGGATCCTCAGTTTACCCGATGCTCTCAGAGAAGCACTCATTCATGAGGACTCTCCTAACAGTTGACTTTTGATTTCAACAATTTCCGAGCACTCGCAACAGTCGGAATCATTTTAATTATGAAAGCGTCAATTAGAAGAACGAATGGCGTACTGCGATGTAATGCAATAACCCACTTATACTCAAACATTCTGATTGAGAGAACGGACGGAGCATTAAATAAAGCATTTTTCAATGCGAGTAGAAGTTGCTTGCATTCTGCAAACCAAATAAACACCCCAGATTATGAATTTCTATCTTTTAGGGAAATGCTTCTTAGAAATAACTGAAATCATTTCATAAGAGAGAATTAAGACCCCCTGGGATCGAACTCAGAACCTTTTTGCAAAATGTAAATACCTACAACAACCTGATGGGGATAAAACTAATTCAATCCAAAGTTTTAATTCGATATCACAGCGGAAAGGTCCTAAAATAAGATTCCGTTTGAAAGGTATGGAGGATGTAAGTGGCGCTCTAGAATCGAACCAAGGACATAGATCATTTACAGAGCGCGTTTTCTGGGCTCTTCGTGATTTTTAATTCTCTTTCCTACCTTAAGTAAGTGGCTTCGATTTTTTTAGAAAATTCGCGCAAATTACCCTTAATCTGTAATATTTCCTTTGCAATTTACATAACAAACCTTAAAAAGGAAAATAGTCTTTTTCCTCAAATGCCTTCTCCGAATACGTTTCCTTCCTTTTACCTTGGAGTAGGTGCCCTTTTCTCTTTGGCTTCACTTTTCCCACGAATCCCGCCTTCAGTTCCTCTATTATTTCACTCAAATCAATCTCTTTATTGCTTAAATTCTCCCTTTCCATCTCTTCCATATTGCGATCCTTCCAACTGTGTATACCAAAGGCCTCCTTTGACCCTCAATTATAAGGTTCTGATGAAAAGACACTGATACCGCCGTTTTCCGTTAGGACTTAGTCCGTGGGCATCGTTAGCGTTTCACCTAGCGCTCTTTTTCCGAATTGTTCCATGGAACCTTTTAGGAAGGTCTTTAGAAGGTCCTCCGCTCCACTAAATCTGTCTTTCCTGCACTAAAGAAAGATCACTCTGGGGAAATAGATTCGCTGGTGATTTCCACTACAGCATAGCCTCTCTTCCCATAAGTAAATCTCATTAGTTTATTTTATAACTGTCGCACAGTTTAGCTTTCGTCGTTTGTTTTCAACCCTTATACCTTTGCCATTACATTTACTATAATTTGTAAGCACCTTTAGGGATGGCACGCGATTTATTCGCCATTTTCGTATCTCACTGACGTATCTACTTCGCCAAATATCACTTCTTTATCCACTTCCTCGCAAGCTTCTTTCGCCATTTACTCTGTATTCGCAATCATCATTTCTGAAAGCACTTTTTCATTTCTTGGTTGGTCGGATGAAGGCGGAATCCTCTCCCCTTTCCAGAGAAGTTAGTCACAGTCGTCTACAGGTGTCTCTCAGACAACAATATCCTCAATCCAGCAATTTAATTATATTATTATCCGAGATACGCTGCGACCGCTGATGCGAGATATTTGAAAAGTTGGCTTTTCATTTTGATTTAAATAGCTTTAATTGATAATGACTTGCATTATGCAAACTTTTTGTGGACAATTCAGATAATTAAACATTATAGATGCTACATGCGAAATACATTCCGATACTGCGAAAAAGCTAAATATATTTGATAGACAACATAAACATACGACATAGAAACGACTCGATGGTACAAATAAACAAAAACATATTCCCGACATAATGCAACAGGAGAACCTACGGAGGATCAAAACAAAAGCAAGCGATAAAGGGCCACGAGTTCTTGATATCCGAAATCATAACAGCACTCTGTCCCTAAACCGCTGCACGAATTCGCGCAATTAGCGATGTTTAAATGTCGAGATCACGACGTGGGTGGACAACGAATTCGTCCGAAGACAAACTAAAGACAACATTTCAGACAGCATCTTTTGACTTCTCCGATTTAATTCAGTCTTATTTATTTAATAAATATCTCTGCACACAGTGGGTAGAAGAGTAAATGAATAGCCCTGTTTGAGGGTTTATAGAATTCAGATTTCACCGTATTTGTTCGCCAATTCTGGAGCCTCATCGGAGGACCCCGATCTACTGCCCTTTCATCTTTTGAAGCGATCTTCACGAGGAACTCCTTTGATTTTACTCAATTACAAGTTCCTTATTGACGGGACCATAGGAATCGTTCGTCGAGCGAATCGTCGTATTGAAATACGCTTTTTTGAGTCTCCGCCATTAAAAGAATAGAATCGCATTAACCACTGTAATTAGTCAGTTGAGAATAACAAGTCCATCTTGAAGAGAATCGGAAGAATGAAGAAGATCGATAAGTTGGACCAAATAAATACTCGGAAAATGAAATCGTTGAAAGAGAATAACATAGTTGAAGCGTGCACCTCCTGCCGCACGTCGATACGTGGGGACTCCTCTGAAAAGTCGATGCCCTGCCAATATTCGCCTAAAAACAATTGCACTTTGAAATACACTCTTTGTAAATTCCACACAACGCAAAGTAAGTTCCTTTACTTCATGATGTCGTTCCACGAAGTGCGAACAGAAATGATTGATAATAACAATGACACTGATATACGAAAGTCAAGCCTTTGGAATTAGACAGGTGAATGTTACTAATCTGAGAGCCATTAATAAATGCAGACAGCGGTCATCGAAACCTGGAACTCACTTTTACAGTCTGAATTCGTCATAATGAGCTCACCCAAATAAAAAATGCCGATTCAGGTACAGCGATGCCCTGCTAGGCACCTCTACGAGTCGCTGGATAAAATTCATAGTTTAATATAAAACAAACAAAACGAAATAAACATCAAATTAGCGAGTTTAAGAAAACTTGGTCGTGTAGCAGTCGCCCAAATAAGAAATCACAAGAAGTAAAATATCGGCGGAAAATGCGAATTCATTCGAATAAATTATGCAAAACCCCCGACTCCGATCTCTTAGAACCCACCAGGTATTTGCAATCGTTTTCATTCGATTGAACGAGTACTCGACCAAAGCATTTGAATGTAATCGAATGAAAAACGTTCGTTATACTCACGTGAACGTGTCGTCCATCGGCTCCACGGAAATACATTTGAGGACGGAAAGACACTTCCGGTCTTAAGAGGAAATGTTTGCTAATCGTAAGGAGGAGCAATTTACATAAGCGACTAACGACGCGCCTTGATGTTCTCTAAGGATGTGAAACAAGGACCTTAAAGGGTGTCAACAGGCCTTCGAAAGAAGGTATGATTGATGGAAAAATAAACATGGCAATAAAGCGATCGCAGATGAAATCGGCGAGTGAAATACAGAGAGAATGAAAAGGCGAATTTAAAGAAGGAGCGCATTAATCGAGCGACCACAGGGAGTTGAGTGACGACAGCACTTGAGAGAATGTTGTAGAAGATGGTAACGAGAAGGCGACAGAGAATTGGAAAAAAATCGGGGAAGTCTACATTCGAGAAGGAATTGACCAATGCATATACTTGTACGTGATATATCGAATGATTCTCATGCGATAGTTGTGATTCAGTCGTTGTACATTTCCCCTGTCCAAATACTGATACAATTACACAGCAATATAATAATGGATTTATGGTTCATACACGCGAATGCTAAATCAGATCGAATCCTTAATTGGTCTAATCTATTTCGAGGCGCACACGATCATAAACCAGTGAAATCACGTCATTTAAAGTATTCCACTTACTGTTCCGATTTTAAATCCTACAATATGTACAAGATGTAAGAAGAGACTCATAGAGGCAGACAATTCGCACTAATGAAAAAGTGTATTGATTCCTTATTTATTAACAGTCTTTAGTCTGCGTGACTTAAGTCCGCGAACGATGCTACTTCGCGTTCATTGGGCCTTGAATATGCTTGGGGTGAACTCAAACGAAAAGTGTCCATGAATTGGACGACTCAATGCGTTTGGTAAAGACGAATCGGTGACTTGTCCAGATGCTTAATGGCGTAAGATGGCTAATTTTGGAAGATCGAATACGTAAACAAAGACTTATTTTAGTAGAAAAATTCAGAGGAAGCAAGTTCTCGGAGGATGTAGCCGATATTATGCGTCCTCCCTTTCATATAGGAAGAGTGACTTCGAGAATTCAGTTTTTCTGAGAACGACTCGAATACACCCCGGCTTTTGGGGAACATATTTGCAAGTAGATTCTCAAAAATGAAAATTGATAACCACCATACTAATTGCGACTGATAAGACATATTTTAAATCAGAATAAATTGATAAGATTAATAAATTTGTCTTAATGCGGAAACCGGATGAGAGTGCCGCTGAATGAGCTGGGGTGCGCTCATTCCAGGAGACTGTATTTTTATACCTTTAGCTCCGCTCTAAATAAAAAAGAGGAAAACACATAAAATACGAGCTCGTACTGATTTAGCGAATCTTCTAATTTAGTCATTTAAGAGTCGAAAGCAGACACTTGGAATCAGTCCAATCTTTAAGATTCAGGAATTTCCACGCCGAGATATTCAAAATTTAAAGTCGTTACATTTTCATAATTATTTCGATCCGAAAAGCGCAAGAAAATCAAAGGGGAAATGTTTCATCCTTTTTCCAGAAATAGATTTCGGTTTGTGCTCCTTCCAAAAGATTCCATCGAGATGACATTTCAGAGTTTACGAACTGACCTTAAAAGCTTCTGCTTCTTAAAAGAGTGCCTGAAGTAAGAGGAAATTTGCCACAAACAGAGACACAATCCTCGGAAAGATTCTCTCCATTTCGTGGCAATTTCACTTCCGCTACGAAATGTCTTTTTAAAAAAAGTATCGCTAAAGTAGGTTCGTTAGCAAATGATGGAGATGGAGTTAAACTTAGAACCGGAAAGCGCGCGACCCGAGGTTTTACAAGGAGTGAAAAATAGTGACTTGGCTGGGACTCTAACCCAGGACTCCCACTATCCGAGCAGGTATTCTAACCAACTGAACTACCGAGCCATGTTTTCGCTTCTGTGAATGGGGGCTTTTATGTCCAAAGTATTGGCGGCACTCAGCGAGCGTGGTGGATTGTGACACTTATGGAGCACTATCACTTTGAACAAAAACGCCCTGCATGCATAAAATACGTTGAGAAATTGATTCAAAAATTATTTGCTGACTTTCCACTGTAAGATAAAGGTTTAAAATTGCGTAAGATTGGCTGTGAAAACTTTTCGTTACTTTTACAAAACCATCCTTGTGTCGACTCAAGACGATTTGTAAATACTCTGATATCAAATCTCTTCAGACTTCTTTTAAAAAATTAAATTAGAAAATGTGTGCCACCACTAAATCCAGACATGCACCAAAAGCAGGAAAATTGAAGAAAAATTTTAATTTTGATGGAGAAATATAGTTAATCTTATTGGAGAAGTTCACTGGCTAAACAAAAAGTAAATATATTTTCGCTAGATATTCCGGGGATTCAACTGAATCCGTCTTCCACCATCTCATTCACAACTAACGAGAAGTTGTCTCAGACCCGCACGGCAGAATAATGAGAAACATTTACGCCTTTCTTTGGCGGTTGTCCACAGGGCTTATATATGGTTGCCAACTTCCGAAGATTCGATTCCGAGAGTATTCCAAGAATAAAAAAAATCAAGGAGTCTGCGTAAAACATAAAATTAACTACCGTAAAATATGCGTAAAATATGCGTTCGGCACGAATGAGTAATTTTATAACAATTACTCATCTCCGTGCAGAGACGTAATTTTGGAAGACTTTTTTCTCCGACAAATCGTAAGAATTAGTCGATAGCGTTATTGTCTCCCGGAACTTCAAAATATCTCGAGACAAAGATAAGGCGTTTAGGCGGGAGTATTGCTCACGACAAATTGTGAAAGAGAACTTACGAAAGTCGTTAATAATAGTCGATACCAAATGGTGCGAAATAAGAAACACTCTTGAAATCGTGGGAGCCATTTCTATCCAAGTCGTCAGTGACTCACGAGTGCTCAAAGAGTGACTTCTCTGCATGACTGATGTATGTACAATCACAATACCCGCATGGAGATCAACTCTCGATTTCGGAACTAACGTTCAAAAAGTTTCGGAAAGGTCAACGTAGTCTCACATTTTTACTTTCTCCGTATACGTAGTATAGAGAAAGTATTGTTTTCAAGAAAAAAACGACTTCGAGATTTCAACGAAAATACATGTTTAGGGGTCCCTAGAACACGTTTTGACAATTTTTGGAATGGTATCTGTGTGTAAGTGTGTGTATGTGTGTGTGAATGTGTGTGTGTGCTGGTGGGCGCTCTAACGTAAAAACTATTAGTCGTATCAATACCAAACTTCATATATAGCACTGTGGTGGGTGCTGTCAGAGTTGATTAGTGTTTTGGAGTAAATCGGTTAACCGGAAGTCGAGCTTTATTCTTCGAAGCAAATTTCCGTTTTTGCAAAATATCTCCATGAATATGATATTTAGGTATATACTATTATTTATAAAAGTTTTAGAAAACGTAATTTACTATGATGTTTGTATTTAACATATTTTTGTATAACTGATTGTTTAGGAGTTATTTATGAAATACTGATAAACCGGAAGTAGCTGATTTTGTACTTTGTGAGTGCTGTGGGCGAAAGGCCAATTTAATAATTTTTCATCGAACATGTCCCGAAAAACATTATTTATAATGTTTGTGACGTAAAAGATAATATGATATAAATTAATCTCTTATCTTCCGAGTTTAGATTGAATATAGAGTTCGAAAATACTGTCATAGATAAACATTTACATCTTATATATGGATAAAGTCATGTGCTGGCCACATCAGATTTTTCTTTTAATTTTTGGAGCACGACATTGTCTCTTTTTACTCCTGTTTCATTTTATTCAAAGGATACCTCAGATATCCAATACTTTCTTACGTCTACGGAAACACCTTTTCATAAATTCCATTTTGAAGCGTCATCGCCTAACTCTCCTCCGCTTGAGCAGTATTCCTCTTCTTCGGTCGCTTTTATCCCCACCCACACTTGTCATTTTAACAGCTGCTGCAAAAACTTGAAATGATTTAAGCGGCCTCTACGCGATTGGAGTGTAATTCCATTCCCATTGAGGGAGACATTGGTAGTCCTCGAATACCTGTGTTTAATAGCCATTAATCCCACAATAGGAATTTCCTTCAAATTATTTACCAATCCGATTCTTTATATAATTCAATCACTTATCACTATCTCCGGCATTTCCTCATTTTTCTAATTTACTTTCTCCATTCTGAGCCACGCCCACGTCTCAATAGCCTCCAATCTTTTCATGTCTTCCCTTTTAGGGACACACCTAAAACTCAACAAATTAAATATAATTGATTCAAACTCGCAGTACGATTCCTAAAGACGCAACTCTCCGCTTTACTGTACCAAAAAGAAAGAAATCTCATTTGAGATTATTAAATTCTTCCGTAAATATTGTCAGCAGTGAACTTAAAGTTAATTCGCCCAACTATATTGAAGTACCACATAACATTTGGTACACAAATGAGCGAATTGAACGATTTACACGATGTTGCTGTGTTTTATGTTTAATCAAAATGTTCGAATCGAATTATATGGTAGGCGATGAACTCGAAATTAATTTATTTTAATTGCTTAAAAAAATAGGCTTTAAAACAGCTAAACTCTTGAGTTTGACGTCACACCTATTACCTTGTAAATAAACGTCGACGCCGCTAAAAATAGATTATTAGCTGACGATACTCTTTAAAGGAATAATTTTCCATCGAAGAATAGAAGTTCGATTTCAGGGGGAAAGGTTTATCGTTATGTGTCAATTCATCTCAGCAGTATTGATGAAAGTGCTTCGACAGCTGGTTTAACACGTTCCGAAACCCAGAGCCGCTTTCCTCAAGTCGCTACTAATTCAGGTCTTCTTCCAGCAGGGGGCATTGGAAATGATGAGGGGCGATCCTCACATGCATTGGAGCAAACTCACTCTCAAGGCTCTCTGAGCACATGGAACTTGGTAAACGATGTCATTTTACTTCTCAATGCACCTGACGAGTGCTGCCAATACTCGAAGCTTGTTGGAGGTGATCTTCGGATGTTTTCACTCTGCACCGTGATTTAAACATTCGCTGACAAATATTCCACCATTTTTATACAAGGCCAAGTGAAGTGTATTAATTGCCGATTTCATTGCTAATAATAAATCAGAGGGAGTTAATTTGCTAGAAAAGTCGTACATTTGAGTGAATTTCGAGGTCCACCTTAAAAGAGTTATCCAACATTCCTCATCGGGAAATTCGTTTTTATTTATTTAAACAGCGAGGTGTGCGATTGTATTCAATGGAGGAGTGAATGCATTTTCCTCAAAAGTCTAATGACATTCTATTCCTCTAGACATCTTAATTAAGTTATAAAATGTCACAATCCTGATTTCAACCATCTCATAGAATGGAGCACACGCTACTTGATCTGTCGTAACAAGAGCATCGAATGAGTTTTCCATTTTTGGTCATCAATCAACAGCAAATATCAACTTCCTGGAAAAATCTCGGCGAGCGAGTGAATCCTTTTAGTGGATTATTATGAGAATCGATATTCGTCCAAGGACGCCTTCGGACGACGCCTCCGGACGACGCCTTCAAGCAACGCTTCTCTAGACATTCAGGAGCGTGAAATCGAAAATAACAAACAACGACGAAATTTTCTCACAGTCGATTCTGGGATGGAAAATTTCAGTTCCTTCTTTGACAAAGTGAGTGAATGAAATTCGATATCCGTATCTCAATCCGACGTTCTTCATTTTCACCATTTTATGGTAAAACTATGCCAACTCTTGTAGAAATTTGGCTTGATTTAATTTCTGCTTCCGAATTATCTTTTCTTCTGTTCTTACGAAATTGAATATTTGTCGTTTTAGGTCCCTCACTGGCTATGGGAATACCGGTCCACCAGTGGGAATCGCTCTGTGAACTATAGTTCACTTTAGTGCACAATTGAGCGATTCAATTGTGTTGAGAGGGTTGAATAATTGAAAGGGGAGTATCAAAAAAAGATAAAGGAATCGTAAAATAATCAAGATTGCATTATTCCCAACCAACATATGTTTTATAGGCATTATAAATTGCGTCTATTGAACCCAATTTGATTGTGGATAACAGCAGGGCTTTTTTTCTGGCGTAACGCGGTAGAACTGCGTTCTGATACCTTTTTCAGTTGACGTAAATTGCCTCATCAATTTGAAATAGGCATATATCATAAAATCAGGCTCGATTTTGGATATACCTTATGAACTGAAAGTGGAGTCTGAGACAAACTACCTCAGAATATTTTCCGGTGAACTATTTAGTTCAGAATACTTCCAGTGAACTAGAGTTGATTTATTTCTGAGCGATTCACTGACTAACGCATGAACCAGTTCACCAGAGGGAATAACTCAATTTGAGCGATACACCGATGGACTACACATCTCTATCCCTCACTCGATTTTTGTCTTTTCCATGGAAGTGTATGGCTGTCACTTCCGGTTGTAATTGCTCCACATTCTGGCTCAGAGTGTCATTTCGACTAATTTCTCTCCACATCTAAGGTAAAAATATTTCCAATGTAATATAGGCACTTCGGGAATGACCACTATTTTCTGTTCCTAATATTTTCCAACTATTGTACTCGAGGAAAGCTCTCACGTACTTCGAAGAATCGGTCATTTTTGAGGATCAACGAATCGGAATTTGGAAGTTCTTCTTAATTTCACGTTATAACCTATTCGAAACAACTTCACTTCAAAACGTTTTTGGATTTAAATAAATTCAGACAAATGGAATTATTCTGTATTTTGGAGAGAAAAATCTGATTTTGAGAATGAAATTTCTTTTATTACGTTCTGGAAGTCTCAAAAATCCCCAAATGGCGCGGATTTTCGGCCAAATGTACTCTCTATTATTACTCTCGAATACCACATAAATGGAAAAGTGAAAAGATGGAGACATTTTTCGGTATTATTCAGTTTTGTGTAAAAATTTAGAATTTGGGCGCCGAATACGAGGTATTCATAAGGTTGGATAACGCGAGAGTCTTTTCACGAAGAAATTTCGTTTATTTCCCATTATATAGCCTCAATATTTTGAAAAAGGAACCATTCGAGCTATTAGTAAAAAGACGAAACTGAAGGAATAATTTAGTAGTATAAGAAATGTAATATCTTCATAAGATATGTCTCTCTTTTGCTTCATTAATTCCCTATCGATGTAATTTATATGTAATACTTCAATGACATCTGAAAATTCATTATTATAGTTTATAATTTATACTATTTGTAAGTACCTAACATGGATGCATCCTGGATTAGGACGATTATTACTCGAGAATAAACGGTGTTAACAGGAGAAATATTTCGTACAGAGTCACAAAGGAGTATATAAACCGCAAATAAAATTCCTCGGTATTCATTTATGTATTTCTTTCCAAGTTCCTTCGTTTTTCGATAAATAACCAGTCTGCTGTCGGATAATTTCGTTTCGCATCCAAATGTGATCTAATCAGAAAACTGGCACATTATTTCAGTCGACCGTCTTTTACATTCGTATCTGTGATCAATCCCTTTTGCCCGTGTATCATTTAAAGAGTTTCTCTGATAAAGAACCATTGGTAATTTTGCGAACATCAGCCTGTCGATTATCAATTCGGTCTGAATTTCTGATCATTTCCATATCTGACAGCTCAAGGTCTGGTTCTTTAGGTAGAAATGACGTAATTTCTGTCAACACATTTGCGTCTCTTAACAGGTGGCCTATTGACCCATTAGGGAGTAAGTGCAGAGGGGATGCAATGTCAACAAGCAAATATTTCCCTCATTTTCCCCAAAACCGATCGATGCAAAAAATTCTCGCGCTGCTGTTTGAACAAGAGGATTCGTCACAAAAAACGCATTCGCATCGAAATCGAGCGAAAGAAAACAAATTAAACGGATGCGTAAAAGAAGGAGAAACATTTTTGATTTCCAGAGGAATAAAGGACGAGAAAAAAGTCTGACGAGTTCGAACCCGGGTCTCCCGATTGCCGGTCAGTTGCTCTAGCAATTGAGCCATAGAAGTAGATGATTCTAATAAACCGTCCGAGGATAGTGTGGGATATTTGTGGGATAGCTCAATTGGTAGAGCAACTGACCGGCAATCGGGAGACCCGGGTTCGAACTCGTCAGACTTTTTTCTCGTCCGTTCTTCTTTGGGAATTTTCCTAGGTGCATGACCTTATCGCGCAAAGTCACCTTTCCTCATCTTTTATTTCATTTCTGAGTCTAAACGTAAATGCTCAAATCCGTTTCGTAATTAAAGCAGGCGACCATTGAAGAAGTTGCCTTAGGTTGCGGATTCGCAATAAAAAAACTTTTAGGCATTTCTCTCGTCAAACATCGGAAACAATGGGATAACGGACCAGCCAAGACTCTAACGAGCTCCCCTAAAAATAAACACACTACTTGAAATACCGATGATTTCTTTGAATAATGCACGAAAAAGGTACCAAAACAAATTGTATTGGCTTAGAGACTCTCGATAGGCGATTTCTTCATTAATTAAATTAAAATACGATAAAATCGACTGCAATAGATAATAGCTGCCTTTTTGAAGGTGCTTTTCAATTTATTTTCTTATAAATTAATTTTTAGTCATAACAGTTTGAACGATAAATGACATAAACCTTACTAGATATTATTTTTTACGATTAATTTAAACAAATATCACTAAAGGTAAAAAAATAAAGAAATCGAAGAATTGATATTACTATAGTTGTATTTAAGGTGGGCACCCGTACACCGTCTCTCGTGTATTTTGGAAACAAAACACTACAGAAATATACACTGCAATCGCTTCAACGATCTTTATTGTTTGTAACCGTTTTGCTTATTTTTCCGCCTGACGATGAAATGTCACAAATTAAACTTCCATTTCTGGATAAACAACAACTTCCGGTTAACCATTATTGAAGAATAACTCCTAAACAATCAGTGTTACGAAAAAATGTTTCATACAAAAGTTGTAGTAACGTACATTATCTACAACGTTTGTTCATAATTGTATATACCTATATTGCATAATACAGAGATATTTAAAAAAGAAAATTTTGTTCCGGATGAACCGCAACTTCCGGTAAAGCGATATTCACCAAAAACGAATCAACTCTTGGCATTGTTATGAAAATTCTAAATATGAATTTTGAAAATGATCGAATAATTACTTTTTAAGATAGAGCGCCCACAAACTTTTTAACCACAGACAGACACACACACACAGACAGACATGTTCGGGGAAATAGCGAAAACGTGCTCTATGGGCCCCGAAACATCTATTTCCGTCGAAATCTGGAGGTCGAATTTTTTTGCGAATACAATACTTTCTCTATACTACGTAAAGGGAGAAAGTAAAAATGTCTTCTCCCTTTCCATTGGTATGACGTAATTTCCTCCTTCACAGATAAAAAGTACAGGAAATAAACAATTGAATGATGCGAATCGAAAATATAAAATTGAGCTCTGACACAAATTGCGATTCTTTTTATTAGACCTAGTTTAATGTGAAGGGTTTTGGAACACAATTTTTGGTCGATCATCGCGGAAGTAAGAAAAGATTAAAAATCATCATACTACATTACAGTCCAGTACAAAAAGCACGAAAATTCATATTATAAAACACGAAATAAATGTTTTGAGAAATTGTATTGACATTCCCTTTGCTTTTCTTATAATAATAAAGCGGTGGGTGAAGAGAGTTTCTTTCTTCACGAAAGACTCCTCTCTAGACAACTGAAACGCAAACTATCAAGAAAACGGGCGAAACATAAAAAATTAAGAAAATCATAGAGGAGATGGAAATAAAATCGAGAAAACAAGACAAACTGTAATCGATTAATTATAGGAAGTCATACACTGCAATGTATGCAATTCAAATATCTGAATGAAATTCAACACCGCTAACTTCAATTCGTTCCTTTCAAACGCAACCGTTTCCTCTTTAAAACGAATTTTGCGAACTCTTGGATTCGCACGCGAAGAATCTCCTTTTATGGTAAAACGCTCGTTCACGCGAAATATCGATTTACAAATTCGAACGGCAACAATCTACTCAATGCGTCTCAAAAGTTGAATCCTTCCGAGGTGATTAAACAAGCAAACACGTTGTTCGATAACGAAGTTGGCACATTTAAACGAAAAATCATTGCATTTGAACACTATTTATTTCCACGTAGAAATTGATAATTTATCAACATCGAAAACAAAGTGCAGCACGAAAAGGATTCTAGTAGAACAGCGAAGTATCCGATCAAACCAGACTGTCATTTGTCGATAATCGAAAAAAGGGAAGGGTTTGATGACGCGTACGAGGGAAAACTGAACTTGGGGCGAATAATAACGTCGTTCGAATGTTTTTGGAGTTGGTTATCGGGTGTCATCGAACGATTCCAGCGCCACAAAAGTAAACAAAAGAGGATCGAAGGGCGACTTACGTTGGTTCTTCTCCTCAAACACATCGGAAGACGGAAACCCACCGGAAATGACGTAAAAAGGTTTAATATTCGACGGAACACACAAAAGCACAGGAGCACTGGTCTTTGGGAAGACGATGGAATGTGTGAGAGCTATATTAGGCGACTCCCACGCCCTCTGTTTAGTCTATCACCTGTTGCGTTGCGCATTCACGTCTCTAGGGGAAAAGAGATTTTAAAATTGATGCAAGGTGTCACTTAACGTGTTGACGTCACGAGTTATGTGGTAAGAAGTTACGTGGATTTGATTGGTTTGAATTTCGCAGTCACTCTGGAGCTCTGCAGACAAGCACACGTGAGTTAAAACTCCTGTCTTTTCCAAACCAGCATCTGCGCAAACTCAACTCTTCCTCTCTACGCCGCACCCACGAATCATTCCCAGAGTCCACGTTTCACACCCATCCAGCAAAGTAAATCATCCGTTACCAATCTTTTCCTGATTTCTAGTTGAGGCTTTTCTTCATCAGAGCAAAGCAGCACCACTTTCCTCAACCTTTCAATCCTGCAGCCTCACCACCAGTCCTGTTCCACTCATCTGTTACCACTGCACTTTTGACGCTTGTTCTTCTGTTCTTTACGTTCAGTCGCAATGCATTCATACGCAGATGTGCACCCATTCCTATTCACACGCCGTACAAATACAATCAAAGGAAACATTCCAACCCATGTAAAACCGATAAATATTTCACAACTTTGAACTCAAGTTAACGCCTTTAAATTCATTCAACCAACAGAACGAAATTTGAATTGCATCATCTCCACAACTGCATCCACGCAATGCAATGGCATTTCATTAGTTGCACAATTATACGCGAGCCTTAAATGCCAACGGTAAGGAGAGGAATATCCACTCACGTCTTCCTCTTTGAAAGGTCTCGGTTCGACACTCACGTCGATATATTCCTCTTCTTCAGGAAATCCAGGAATTACCGCTCGATTGGCTGTATTGGATAGCCCACAATAAAACGACGACACCACGGAATCGACGATGAAGCGATTCGAATCTGAGAGCATCGGAAAGCAATCTTTGAGCGCCATCGATTCGTTTCCTATAATTCGGTTCGTATCGAGAGTCTACGACGAAAACGCAACGGATTGCTTCCACAAAAGTAAAACCGGCAAAAAATTTCGGTCTCAAAGATAGTTTAGGGATTATTTTCAGTTTCTTTTTTGAGTAAAAAAATCTATATTTTTCGAGTAAAAAAATTTAATGCATAATTTAAATTATATTTACTTAAAATATTCGCTATTTCATAATTAAATACGTCCGTTTAGACGGACAAAAGGACGGACAATCCTTCCGCCTCCAAATCACGTTTATTATTGGTGAAACACAGCAATTACATCAATTAGAATATTGATTATTTGGAACAGAATCAGAAGTGCATGCAAATATTAATTGCGAAGATTTCAAAGTGAACAACTCACACAAGCTGTGCGACGCGCAGCTTCACATCCAATGAAAAAAGTTTACCTGAAAAAGGGAAATATAAGATTATTAATAATAACAATAATAATATTTTATTTACTGCAAACAGGAAAACCCCAATTACATGCGATATAATATATATAAAAATATCCTCATCCTCATGCTAAATCCCATAAAAATATTAAAATCGAGAAATCATCAGGAAAAATTGTAATTATTTCACATTTTTCATTAAAATTTATTATTTTGACTAAAAAAGATATAATCCAATCGAGTTGGAATTTGTCATGGTTTATGAGGACCACCAAACGTAAACTTTAAGCACTAGAGGAATACCTACCGATTTCGAAAATAAACGTTTTTGTACATGCAAAGGGGGAGGATCAAAAAGTATAAAAATCACAGATAGTTCTGGTTCATAAACTTGCGTTAGAATGAAAATAAAAAAGGCGATTCAAGGAAGAAGAATAAAAGCAAACTAGAATTATAAGAGAAAATAATACCACGAAATTCAAAATTTCAATCAAAATAATAACGTTAAAAGAATTTAAATATTAATATTAAAGAATGTAACTCTTAAAAGGAGAGTTAAAATGCGGACATTAAGGATAGTGATGGATCGTCAAAAACGGATGTTCCGTCATATTTGAAAGGGTGAGAATAAGCGATTGAGCAACAATTCGTGGACTAATCACGTTTATAGTGCTCACTCTCTACATAGATTAAAATCGAGTTATTAATTCCCATAAGCAATAACGGAGTAAGAGAAAGATACAAAATAGAAAACGTCTAACGTGGTATGGAACCCGGATCTCCGACTTTTCGAGTTCTTCCAAATTGAGCTGACGATTTATTTATTAATATTTTTATGTTTACAATTAATAGTTATTAATGTTTGGGCAAGGAAAGGATGGATGTAAGGGTAGCTAAAGGTAGCTCAATTGATTGGAGCGACCGCTCGAGATATCCCGGTTTGAGTCCCGGACAAGTCGGAATTATTTTCATTCGTTATTTCTCCACAAAAAGACACGTTTTTAAGGAAATCGTGAAAAGCGTTCACTTAGATGAAAATTTTTCTTGAATTCCGTTAAATTTGGAGATAAATAAGTTTAAAGCGACTACTGATTTCTGAAAAAAAAAGCTTTAAATCAGATGCAACCAACGATAGAGCATTCAGAGAGAAGGTCCATCGAGTGAAACTTTTCAAGGTGTATTTGAAAGAAATTGCTATGAAAATAGAAAGACAAATAGAGAATGCTGCCTTTCCAATGGACGCTTAATTTAGATTGAACGCGAAGAGCGTGAGATGAAATTAAAATTAGTTAAATTGTTTAATTTGAGCGAGGAAATGACGGGCGGTGTTGGGAAGTTCAAATCGGAATGAATAATCTCGAGAGGATGCATTATGCAATCTTAATTAGAGAGCCTTCTTACAATTTGTGCACCTAGTATTTCTAACGTAGTTTAATTCAAGTGTTTCGATCCATTCCGAAATTAGAAGGGACAGGCGTAGGTAAGTGCAGTCCAAGCCATCGCTTACATTGAAACAAATGAAAAATTGGGAGTTCGTTAGAGGAAGCTTCAAATGCATTTGGAATACAAAAATGTTTCGGAATACGCTTCACACAAAATTCCCAAGTTTTCCTCAATATTCTATCTAAATATATGTCATGTAAAATTTTCCTAATCTAGAAACAAACTCAACTGACTTATTTCACTCTTAGAGGATTCATAAACATAATGTTAGAAAAAATCTGACATTTTCAAGCTCAACTTTGCGGAAGGGAGCCATAATAAATGAATAAACACTTAATAACTTCCACTGATATATATTTTCAAGTCGTCTAGTAACGAATTGACATTTTTAAGCGCGTTTCCCATCACCACCTTCTTCCTCTCCGTGTTACATACTCTTGTACTTCCTTTATGAATAAACAAAGTTGCTAACGGGAAATACAAAACAGCCTAACTCCGAAGTGTAGAGAAGGAATAAATAAATTAATTAGCTATCTCCCAAATGTAATGACTAAATTCAAATTTAATCTTAAATATAAGCAATTTCCGAGACAAATTTTCGATGAAGTATAAAATTCTAAATATGTTAATCATATATTTGCCATCCAAACAGATACTGACATTGTTGAAACAATCGTGAGCGACATCTTTCTGAAGGCAGCGAAAGGAGAAGAGACATTAACCAAAGAAATACATTTGTTATAAACTGCGATCAGAGAAAATATTTCCCCAGGCGAAAGCAGTAATGGTAACTTAAGAAGAAACAAATCTTCGAAAATTTACCACGATTTACAGGAGTTAGCACAGATAAATGAGTATAAAGATGTACTCTAAAGTAATGAAGGCCACTGCTGAGGGATTTATGAGTGGGTGGAGTCCACAGATAAGATAAAAGATTGAAGCTATTTTTACATTTCTCCATTCAATCGACTCGATTACTGTGAATACTTTGGAAATAAAATTGCAGGTAAAAATCAAGAACGTAGAAATAAAGTATGTACAACGAGCGAACATTCAAATGGTAGAGACGATCTACCAAACCCCGGATTGAAAAGAGAATTCTTCTACAGGGACAATGTACACGAAATGTGTCATTTTATCCTAGATTTGATGCATGCCAAAAGATACGTAATTAAATTAGTGTCTTTAGGTGCAGGGCATTCTTATCCCGTAGTATGTTCTCACGAAGTTAACAATTTAATTTAGGAAATGTCGTTTTAGATGAATCATGAAAAGTAGCTACACTCAGACAGAAATCTCTAAAAAGTAGTAAAAAAATAAATAGCTTAAATTTGTTTTAAAAATAGATCAACAGTCCAAAGTTGCCAAAATGTAGGATACTTGAATATAAGTTCTTATAAATTGAATGCAAGGTTATTTTAATATTTAAAAAGTTATGAGCAGAAGAGAGGATGTTGGGGTGCCCGAAGGAGGGACGCTTGGAAATGATCCGAAAAGTATTGGAAAAGGAATACTGAACTGATTGATTCCTAAGGATTATTTCGTAGAAAGAAATATTGTTATCTTAGGATAAAAAAGACTTATTCCCATCGACAGCTCTAATTGAAAGCACTCCTTATCTCATACTGAAGATTCGATTCTAAAGCCAGTGATATTGACTCCTTCAAAACCATTGCGGAGAAACTCTTGGAGAGACTAACAGACTTGTTCTAGGCATTTCCACGCCATCTGTCGGTAAATACCCGATGGACCCTCTGCAAAATCGCTCTGGACGGATGAAAGAGAGGTCCACCGTGAGAATAAAACTTATGAATGAGGAGAGGCCATAACGGAAGTAGCATCACTGATGAGTACCTACAGGTTAGTACTTTCAAAAGGTCTTTTCCCCACTACAATTGCAATTGCCATTCATTTGGATATGGTTGCAGAAACTTCACTTATGTACACATTTGAATATTATCCTCGAATTGGTGGTATCACCAGGAAAAAACCAAAGCTTCGAAGGTGAACAAGCTCTAAGAGAACACGCAATTAGAGAAAGGTTACAGAAATGCTTTTCGAGGAAAGTCCTTACAAAGCGAGAAACGAGAAGCATCGAGATGTCCAACGGACAAAGCGCCTTCGAAGAAGGCGGTCCCGGGATCAATTCCCAGTGAGATATGAGTACTCTCGAAGCACTTTTAATAATACTGTGGGTGTAAGTTAGACTGGAAAAGTTGCATCGACAGCAGAAGAAACGTTGAGGAAGAAGAGAGGGTTTCAATTGAAGTAATTGGTGGTGGATAAAATATTGAGAAGAGAAATTGCAAAAGAAAGGAATGAAAGAGGAAGAGTTATCATCATAGACGAATGATGGGATAAGGAAGGAAGAAAAGTAAGGATATCTACCGAATGTATGAACATTGTGATTGGAAAAGTGTATGGTGAGAGTGACGAGCACAATGCTCGGGATAAAAATACTGAAGTTGTCTTCCCCACTTTTCTCTCGTCCACAGAAAGCTATAAATAAAGACGCCCCCTTCGGAAATTAGTCTCTTTTAATAGCCGAAGCAGATGGATTAATGCGAGTGAAAAAACAGTACGTTCGGATAGAATGAGCTTCTCACAGCCAATGCATTAAAAAACCATCGTAAGATCCATTTTTTTCATCATCTATTTTTATTCACTAAAATTAGTTTCGACTAAAGTACTCCGCGACGTGAATGTATTTCAGTTGATTTTTGGTCGCAAATCTGCCACTACGACGCAAGCTACAAAAATATTTTACTATTTAAGTATTCCTTAAAGAAAAATCGCCGAAGCGGTTTCGTTGCAGAAATATGTAGGCAAAACTATTGCGATACTAGAGAACTTCGAAGTGCTTGATGTAATGATTTGATTTTTGTCGTAGAATAATTCATAGTAAACATATATAAAAATCTCAATTACGAACGGATGATAACGGTGAGGATAAACGGAGGTAAAGATTAAGACGAAATTCCACGATTTAATCCAACGAAGTGAAGATTAATTTAGTTTGGTCCAAGGTTCAAATGCAACATTGAAACGGCGAAAGTCGAGTTCAGTTACCATTGATACAAAACCCAAAGATCGTGCCACCGAAGGGCAGTGGACCTCAAAATGTAAAATAAAATAAAACCGTTTTTAAATATAAGGAAACATCCAGAACCTACTTACATACGGCAAAAATTAACATTACTCGAAAAGTGCAAATAAAATAAAAATGTTAGAAACAATTAATGTTCGCAAATAGCCTTAGATTTACCACTGAGAATTGATTAGCAAATACACGAATCGCCTTCACTTTGAAGAGACTAACATCTTATTTCCATTACTCTCGAATGAGCTTGGGTTTATTCGGGATTGAGGATTCAAGGTCGTCAACGCCATTAGGACTCTTTTGTTCCAAACCCCTTTTTCCAAGAAATGTGTCCTCTGCTTCGGTGGAGGGCAATGGAAATAAAATCGAGAACATTGAAGACAGGCAGGAGTGGAAAGAGTGAATCAAGAAGTGAATGCATAGATGAATGAACAGGAAGAAGGAAAAGAGAGGTTACCGAAGGGAAGAAGGAAGTTGGAAAATGTTCGAACGATGTCAGGACGCGCTCTCCAAGACTTTTCTGAAATGTGAAATCGCATTTCGAAAACATTTCAATCGAAACCCATTTTGGGTAATTAACCGAAGTAAGTCATTCCATAGTGGAGTTTCTAATAGTCATCCATCATTCCCTAGAACGTGTTTGCCTCTCTTACCCAACGTACCTCTGATAGATACACGCTTCTGCCTCCATAAATTCATTACTTCTTGTCATCGCTCCACCAAACGAGGACTCCCTCGACGAATACCTCTGATACACTCTGAGGAATGATGCTGACCACCAACAACTCTCTCTCTCTACATTCCATTTTCATCTTTTTTTAATTTAATTTATTCCAATGTATTCCATAGAAGGAATCCATTCAAATTTTACAATTTCAAATGGACCGGAAATACATTTCGCTAGCGATCGAACGATTATGGAATTCTGATAGCGAAAATGTGATTATGTCTGAATTACATTTCGCGCATGCGCTGTTTTGATAAACAATTCTCGGGACTGAATGTTTCTCTTCGCTCGTTGAAAGTTTAAGAGTGCATTATAACAACATTTAAATGGAGGATAAAACATCAAAATGTGAATTAGTGAGGGTAGAGAAAACAGTTTGGAGGAATAACAGTAAACATATATAAATAAATAGAACTCTTAGAAAATATTGGGAGAGTAAGAAAGTGTTTATACTTCGAGTCTGGCGTTATCCGTAATATTCGGAAAAATTTGATCGATATTACTTACATTTTATCATTGTATTCAAGCATTGTTGATGTTTATAACATTGAGAAAAGTCCCGATCTTTTAATAATAAATATCAAGTTCAGCTGATGCCGAAAAAAGGCTATTTAAAACACTGCAAATTGGAACCCATAACAGAAGAGAGCACAAACGTTCGATAGCATAGAAACGAGCGCTCGAGATAAGCAAAATAAACAGCGGTTGCTATACAGAATGTAGTAATGGCCACAAAATAAACAGCAAAACAGAATAGGCGTCGAAACGTTGTAAATCAACGTCTATCGGCACATTATTCCCGTTCGCAATTTTATAAACTGCAAGGACTTCAGAAATCGACTTCTTCTCCTAAAAAAAAAGGAAAAACTTCCAATAGAAGACTTCTTAGAATTTACTCCGCGAAACCGCTTGCGATGTTTGAATTCAACAATTCTTGTTAAGAAGACGCAATTTTCCCGCCTTATTTGATCGAATGTGGTTTTACTGCCAAACCGAGTTACTTTCTTTCTGAAGATTGAATGAGTAAAACGAAGAAATCGCTAAACAGTCGCTTTTTGGAGACGCTATGGAATCAGTCGTCGCAATCATCAATGAAATGAGGGTCTCGATGAAAATGCCGCACAAGATCAGCACTTAAAACGCAAACAAAATATTAGTATCAACATATACGGAATATCGTAAAATAATGTATTTATGAATATCTTCGACATTTTTATGCGGCATTAAGAAAAAATCATTACACCAGTAAAATTGCCAGAGCAGGTATCTACCGGCAAATTCTTAAATTCCGTTGTTTCATTAGAGTAGTAGTATTGTTAAAAGTGCTGTGACAGCTTAGGTCGTTTCGCACATTGGCTTCCACCGGGATTCGAACCCGGGACCGCTTTCACCAAAGGCAAACGCGATGTCCACATGACTATCCGGGAGCCTTAATATTTATTAGAATTTCAGTTTTTATCGCAATTATTATATGCTTACCAATTAGTTTACAAATTATTTGTATTCAATATCGATTTTTTCCATTTGCGAATAATGCAAAAACATTGCTAATGTTTTAATTAAAAAGGAAAGTGTAAATGCATACATTGTATACGTTCCCTTTCACCAGACTGCTCTATCTTTAAAAGATACCAATTGTAGGTTCCCCACCTCTTTATTACCGTTTTCCTGAAATTTATTGCAAACTGTCGATTTATTATTAGAACTTATCTTCATTTCGAAGAATTGACAACAGATTGAATGCCCTCTCTCTCGTGAGCGATTATTTGCCTTGAATTATTCCTACAACACTGCATTCTCTTCATCGTCCTTAACTGTGGAAATATAACGAAGAAAAGAAAGGAGGCAAAGCGTGGATAGAAAGGAGGAATCTAAATATCGGCGGATTTTCCGCACATTCAAGCGATTGCTGCATCTCACAAACGTCAATTCATCGCCAATTCACGCTTAGATGCAATCGACAGCATCTCCTTGTTTCAATTCAAATTACCCAAGACAAACTCCACCACATTGTCTCGTCGCTAATTCTAGTTCATCTTCGGGAGGAAGATCCAAACGCCGCTTCGGCCTTTAATCGATTCGGGACGCCCAACGCCATCTATCGATCGCCCTCGGAATCACCACGACGTAACAACTCCCTGCGGACACATCCAAAACGAATTGGGTGCTAATGAAGGATAATATTAGAAGATACGGAAATGTAGACGAAAGTATGAAGAAAGTGAAACGGAACGCGAAAAATGGTCCAATTGATTGATCTTACAAAGGAAAAACTTATTAACAGTGGAATCAGTGAAATATCTCGGAGTAACTCTCACGAATCACGGACAACCCTTATCCGTAATACGTGTGCAAAGCACGAAACGAAGCTTCGTTAAAAGAATAGTCGGTGGGAGAGAAGATAAAGTACGCGAGCGATGTTACTTGGCATTATAATTCTTTAACTGCTCTACACATCTTCTTGCATTCGAAACGAGTCGTTTTCATTCGCTATAATTTTAAACGTATTTTTTTATACTGACCGTCAAAACAACATTTCCTGTTAAATTCCATTCTCTTTACAACTCGACAAACACAATTTCTCCCCAAACATAAACGTCTCAAAACAATATATTTCTTGTAAACTTGAATATTAGTGTCTCAACATCGTTTCCTATAAGAATCTGTTTTCTTCCACTCCGGCTTTTTCTAATTATTTCATCATTTTATTTATATTAACCTTTTCCTAAACAGATAAAATCCCATTCGAGGATTATTATTTCTTCCAAAATTTAATATCCGTAATTATATCGTAAATATCACCTATTATAAATCATATAAACCTAAAATCATAAATAAGCGTGTGATACATACGTCGTAAGTTTCCGGAGGATATTGTTACACAAATTACTGATAAACAGAAGTACAAATAAATATTTTAATTTACATAATTTTACATCAGAATAAAATATCTAGTAAATAATACTAATAAGAAAAGTTTCGCATTATTTTTCCTCCCCGAAAACAGCATGACAATTACACTCTAAAATGGGCGTTAACTCGTTATAAAATCAATCGCATTCACTTTACTATATCTTAGTTAAACGGTAAAAAACTTATAGTTTAATTTTTAATTTAATCGATGTAATTAGGTAATCCGGTAAAACTGTCATTCGATGTAAATAGAAAGTAAACTTAGTTAAAAATACACACAATCGAACTGTTCTTTAAAACAATTATAAACGAATCATAAGAACGTACATATTTAATGAAAACAAGACGTCTTTCCCGAAAATTCGCGTTGAAAACGACATTAAGTAGTTATCGATGAAAACATTTGTTTATTCATCTTGAAACAGTAGGAACTATTTTCATCGCCGAAATAAAGTCATCGATTTATATCTCATCTCCAACAGCAGTGGCTTGAATACAGTAAATATTCTCCCATCGAGCAAAGCATGTCTTTCGTTCGACTATCAGAGAAACCCACGAGAACACTTATTCAATCAGGAATAAAACATTTATTTCTGCATTTACATTGAGGATTTTGAGGCGATGTGTGGGAGAAGGAACTGAATTAGTTGGACGGCGAAGAACGAAACCACGAAAGAAACAAACTTAGCACGTTCAGTGAGTCCAAATGAAAAAGTTGAATATGAGGCTGAAATTGCAGAGGAATTGCAAGAAAAAGTTGCGCAACTTTCTCTAGAAGAAAGATAAAGAGAGGAGATGTGGTTTGACCTCTTTTATCTCGCAGAGTGACTCCAACCGCATTCAAAGACATTTCTGTCGTTTGCATCGGAGACGACTTATTATACGAATAATCTATCGGCAAAAATGTAAACGTGTTTCAAGAATAAATATAACACAAAACCTTAAAGATTAAGTTGACTCCCAACAAATAATCGACTCCTTTGAACGACGTCTTAAAGAGCAAAGAGGGGATTTTAATCGAATACCTAAATTACCGATTTAACCAATTGTAATTATGGACGAAGCCACTTTGCCAATCCAAATCGGAGGATGTACTAGATATTCCAGAGCAACACAACAAAATGATCTTTGTTGTTTGTCATTCGCTTCATTTTAGGAAGGATTTAATTCCCATGTAATGGAAGAGCGTGCGACGATCGTCTTAAATGATACGATTTCATCCTAAAAAGGCGAGAGAGATTACCTCGTTCAAAAAAGGAAATATCTCGGTTCGACTCCAGCTCATATCCATTCTATATTTTGCTTATTCTAGGATGTCCAAGCACAAGAGATCTCACACTTGTTTGAGAAAATATTCTAAGAAATCGCGATTCAACGAATAAAAACTTTTGTGGATCTGCGAATGGCATTGCAAAACAACGAATTGTTTGACAGGAAGTGCTTTGGGGAGCAAATTAATAAATCTCGCAGATGATCTCGATTAGAAAGTAAATTTGGTGGAGATGCTATCACATGATCACTTCATATCGCGTGAATTCGAGCATTGGAAAAGTGACGATTGCAAAAATCTCAGCCATTGTATCTTTCGAGGTATCGAAACTGTGAGAAAGGTGGATTCCTTGTAATTTTTAAATGACCGCGTAAGGAATTGCATCCCAAAAAAGGATCATATATGTAATCAATCATCGTATATATTGTCACATACGTACAGTCTATTTCTACATTAGCCGCTCTCATAAAGAGTATTTTATTTCTTTGGCGAGAACATTCTTCTTTCAACGCGATTGACGGTGGGCTTAGTCACTGCTAATCACCGTGAATACGACTAAGTCACCAATCGCTAGTTTTTTTCAACTGACGCTCGTTGAATTAAAGCTCGCTGCAACTAGCCAAATAAGAGGTGGTCGGATTAGTAAGTTTCTCACTCACTGTTATGCAGCTACGAAAATGTTCACCAAGAGCAACACACCATGTATTTGTAGGGCATTTGAAATCGTCTTTGCGCATGCGCTCTTAACGAATTAGCGCGAACAATTTGGCGGTGGAACTAAGAAATCAACATGTGGCGCCACTGCGGTTTTGCGTGGAAAAAATTCTAATCACCAGTTTCTACTAATTAATTTACGCCTCCGTCTCGAAATCAGCCGAATGGCGTGAAAGAAAAGTAAAACTCGCGACTTTACAAGGAAAAATAACCTCAACGGGAGATCTAACGCTACGATACAAGAGCAGTGTCAACCCACTTCCGGAATAAGTTTTCTTATAAGGCATTGCTCATACAAACCTCCTCCAGTCTCCCTTTCAGGCCACACCAAAAGGAGAATCTGCCCTTTATACACAGGCGCCGAGTTAAAGTAGTATCTTTTGACAAATTAAAGGCAAAGTTTAAATTTTAATGACATTCTCTTGTTCCGTTCCATCAAAATAGAAGCCTGTATATCCTCCAATTACTTCATTTTCAATTATTTATCCGTTCAAACCAACGACAGTCTCATTTTTCTTTTGATCGCTCCAAACAGTATTCTTACTGCAAATTCCTTCATAATTTACATCACTTTTTCTACATTGGTTTATTTCAAATCTCGCTGATACAAACGAAGTCCTTTTTCTTTCGATGCTTAAAGTACTTTTCAAGAAACCGACTGACCGACCGACGTTTTAATTGGAGTATGAAATCTTCTTACTTCTTAGAAGTAAGGGTTAGTTGCTCTTTTAAATAACTGCCTCATTCCGTGAAACGAAAAGGAACCTTCTTTAGTTTGATTTGTATGGATCAGCTGAAGATAGGAAGAGAGTCCGTTTGTAACTTACAATTGGGTCTTTTTAAATGGTTTGGGGCAAAAATAGCCTTCATTGCCAATCTGAAATGAAGCAATTTTTCACCAGACTACGAATAAGACATTGTTTAACATTATCGGTTTGAGGCCATCGAAAAGTGCTCTGTTTTATCCCGTACAACCTGCCACTCAAGACGCATTTTTATTCTGACGTTTATTTCTTATCTCTAACGGATGTTTAAAAATATTTCTTTACAATCAAAACCATAAAACATCGTAAGCGGAAGATATTAGCGATCCGTTACTCATTCCGTGCCCATACCGATTGAGAACGGCCTTAAAAGACACCGCTGTCACACGAAATCCCGATTTATTGCATTTGAGCGGATGTTTGAGACCGCGAAGAAGACGACATCCCAACGAGGAATGCATAAAGACGGATCGACCTCTAAATTAGGATTCTCTTTATTCGATTCTTAGTTCGAAGCTGTGCTATTTCTAATATTCCTTTTTTATTATACTCCTCTAGAAGAATAGGCTTTTTTCCTCCTTGGGTGAAGAGCTCTCGGAATGTCCTTCTACCTTTTAAAGAGTCCTCCCTGACGACAAGGTTCATACCTTTCCATGCTTTGTATCGTCTTTTTAGTAAATACAAAGTTTTATATTGAAATATAAATTATAATCTTACTCAGAGCTGTTTTAGGGTTTTTATATAAAATTTTGCATTTCCTTCGGTGCTATTTTTATAATCGACTAACAAGTGAAATTGTTACAGCCGGTTGTTTTGCTTCGAGGAGTTGAGTGGGAACTTAAACAAACGCCGTTGCACGTCATCAGCGTGATCTCACACATGAATCACTCCTCAGGCATTCACAAATAAGGCACACATGTGCACTCTCTCTATCGGAAGAACGGCGTTTTTCGGCATCGCGACAGCACAAATCGAATCGAACAAATAAAGTGTCGAGCAATTTGTAGTGCGGTGTATTGGCGGAAAGATAAAGGACCAGATAATTGAAAACATTCGTGGCTTGCGGCCCAAAGAAAAGTTTACGCGAAATAAATTAAGAATACTTGGTAATTACTAAGTTAAAGAAGGAGGTAGAAATCCAGATAAACAGATATCTAAGATAAATTGGCGATTAAAATGATTAAATTGCAATTAACTAAGTGAATGAGGGATTCTGCACAACCGATGGTCGAAAGCGAAAGTTACGGCCAAATAAATTCGACTGAGATTTTATTCATCTGATTCCTTCTTCCGTTTACTGAATCTTAACGATGACGCTGATATTGATCTAATAAAATTAAAAGACGAAGCCGTATTTTTTTTAATTTGCATGCTAAGAAGTATGAAAGCAATAACTGAGAAGAAATCTTAGTCTCCCAAAGCGTGAATCTGATCGAAGAGATGTTATTCGACCAAGTGATAAGTTTGCGATTTTCCACAGCAACACGTTTATTTCCTACGGCCATTATGTTTTTTCACACCCTCTCGCATCATACATATTTTAGGAAAGCAGATTTCCATGCGTTCGCACTTTTAAGTTATCACGACATGTAGCCGATTCAACGGGTTCATCTCCTTTCCGCATTCGAGTTACTCATGGACATTGCTCTCGAGCACGCCGCTCGAGGCTGCAGGGTCAATTATTAAATTATTTAAAACAGAGAAGAAAAATAAAAAATGGCCCCTCTTTCAGACGGCCTAAGGCATACATTTCAGATTTTTTCGAGAGTTGGGTGTTTTCACTAACAGATCGGGCGTAGTCGTCCGTATAAGACACTTTTAAGATGTTCTGAGGATGCATTCACAAGTGGAACGGTGCGTATAAAAAATCGAATTATTTCTTAACTCATTTCACCTCAGAAATTGGATTTAATGACTTCATAATTTTTCTCGAGCGAACGCTATCAAAAACACACCTTCGATTTCAAGGTTCGCCGGTAACTCACGCAATTACGGCACATGGACACGAAACTTCGTATCCCTTGACTCAGGGCATTTCTTTTGGGAACTGAACATCGTCCATGTAAATTCAAGGAAAAATAAACGCATCTAAAGATACACAATCATTGGTGAGACACTCCCTTTCTCGGATCAGTAAGGGCTCCTTCGCATCATCAAAACTGAATATAGAAAATATAGTGAATAGCAAAGAAAAAATAACATCACTCTTAATGCGGGTATTTACATCGCAATCGGCTAATTTAATTAGGTTCACCACAGAACACATTCGTCCTTCAAAAACTCTCACATCGATTACTGGCAAGTAAACGTGTTTTTCCTTGCATTCTGCTGAGAACGCTAAATGGAGATAACAAACAGAACGTAATTGTACTCAAAACCAACCGATTGCATGCCACATTCCCACCTATGGATTGCATCTGAAAGACCCCAAATAACAGGATTTCTTGGGACTCACCTCCAAAGATGAGGGCTGAATCCTGAACATTTGTCCACACAGGTGAGGCACGGCTGTCCCTGGTCCACCTCCTGCACCAAGATGCCCTGTGAAAACAAATTGCAATCAGGTCATCGCAACTAATTGTGCATCATCCAAAGTTCCTAATGCCTTAATTTACAGCTTGTCTTTTATCAAATATGATTTATTGGATTACAGTTGGATTTGGTCATGTTAAACGTATGTAGAATGATTTCGATGCATTGAGCTCCGTTATTAAATTACTTAGAAATGAGGAAAGGCTTGTACATTTTTCCACAGATTTATTTTAAAAAACACGACCAGGTTTCAACGAGTAATCGCCATCATCAGGGGGAAAAAGCAATAACCATAAACATATATATACAGAAGAAAGACTAGCGGAAAAACCATGAAATAGGAAAAGGTGAACAAAGGAAGGGGAAGGGGAAAAAATCAGGTATTTAGCGGCTCGAATGTAAAGACTGTGAGGGTGTATATATCGGGTAGTCGCAATTTCTCCATCAGAGCTAACGAACATAAAATATGTTTTATTAATCAAGCCACATATTCGCATTTTGCCAAGCACCTTCTGGAGAACAACCATTCCTCTGACTTTGAACCCGAAATTTTGCATTTTCCAACAGAGGCCAGAGACTCAACTTCCTGGAACAATTTGAAATTCTTTCTCACATCAATTCCGCGAAATTTTCTGTTGTAAACGAGCACCTTTTCCCCTCCCACTCCCCACTGATTCAATGCATCCTACCACCCACAGATTCTGTTCCTCTGCCTGCACTTCCGCGTCCTTACCCCTAATCTCACCACCTACCTTTTCCTTTCCCCTTCCGCTTCCTTTGTTCGCCTTTTCCTATTTCTTGGTTTTTCCGCTAGTCTTTCTATTGTATATATATGTTTACGGTTATTGCTTTTTCACCTGATGACGGCGATCACTCGTTGAAACCTGGTCGTGTTTTTTAAAATAAATCTGTGGAAAAATGTATAAGCCTTTCCTCATTTCTACGAGATGGATTTCCACAAAACGACGCGTGAGACTGTGAATTATATTAAATTATTTGTTTTTATGCTTCTTTATCGTAAATGAAACCTAAGCTTTCCATTGCGCATCCTGAATTCATTGGAAATTGCTTTCGAGACGCATACGGATGACAGGTGTGAGTCGATGGAATTGCGACGGATTTACAAGAGAACTAAACGTTTGCATAACAAACTTAAGCTAATTACTTTGTTCCCCGTTTTCCTCGTCTTCCATTAGAAATAACTGCATGAGGGCGCGGTTTTAATGCCGTGGGAAAGGAACGAAAATGGAGAAATATGTAATAAATTGAAAATTTTATAAAAAATATAAATAATATACGAAGTGAAAAAATTTGATGTGGCCAGCACAAGACTTTCTCCATATATAAGATGTAAATATTTATCTACGACAGTATTTTCGAACTCTAGATTCAATCTAATCTTGGAAGATATATACAAATACATTTTTTGTAATATTTGTAGATAACTGTATATACCTAAATATCAGATTAATGGAGGAATTTTGCAAAAAAGGAAACGAGCTTCGATAAGTAAACCTCAACTTCCGGTTAACCGATTTACTCCAAAAACTAATCAACTCTAATGACACCAACCAAAGTGCTATATATGAAGTTTAGTGTTGAAACGACAGGAAATTTTCATGTTACAGCACCCACAAAATATATAATCAGCAACTTCCGGTTTATCAGTATTTCACAAATAACTCCTAAACAATCAGAGATACAAAAATATGTTTCATACAAAATTTATAGTAAATTATATTTTCGAAAACTTTTATAAGTAATAGTATATACCTAAATATCAAATTCATGGAGATATTTTGCAAAAACGGAAATTTGCTTCGAAGAATAAAGCTCGACTTCCGGTAAACCGATTTACTCCAAAAACTAATCGACTGTGACAGCACCTACCACAGTGCTATATATGAAGTTTGGTATTGATACAACTAATAGTTTTATGTTAGAGCGCCCACAAGCACACAAACACACACACACACAGACATCATTCCGAAAATGGTCAAAACGTGTTCTGGGGATCTCAAAACATGAATTTCCGTTGAAATCTCGAAGTCGATTTTTTCATGAAAACAATAATTTCTCTATGGAGAAGTATAAGGAGAAAGTAAAAATTGGCTGATGATGTTGAGTTTCGGTGAAACGGGAATTCGAGGAATAGTTGGCTCGAGAGGAACTGATTAAGCTAAAAATCTTCACTTAAGACAGCAGTTGATTCTATAATAGATGTAACTTGGTGAGAAAAATATGTTAGCGAAGAAATTGGAATCAGTTCAACCATTAGGAAGATACATTCGGACATAAGTGGTATCAGAAGAAACGCCTTCAAAAGTCTGAATGTCGTGGAAAGATACCACAATGGGGAGAGATTAGTTATGAACATTTCATGCGCAGACCATTTCCGTGACAGACAATTTTCGTTAAAGAGCTTTAGGTCACAATGAATCTCTACTCAAAATTGGGGAGCAAAAAATAATAGAGCTTCCATTTTTGGCTAAAGACTGTCTCAAAATAATCAAACTTGAGACTCTTACCTTAAGAATATCCGCCTAAATTGGAGTTTTAGGCTGCTGTAGAGCGACTCGCAAAATATTCCCGTAATAACGAATATATTTGTAGCACAAAAGTTGCAGCAAAGCTAATTTTAACGGAAACGCACGTAGCAAAATTCCAGATCCAGTAAAACAGACGTAAAATAGCGAATAATTGTCAAAAAACAAATGAAACTCCCAGAAATAAACGAATTATTAATTCTTCACCCCCATTATGAATTACATATGAACCCATTCATGGGTTCGCAACGATGGAAAGGCCTTCACACGCGATGATGAAAATTTTGAAGGGACAAACGCAATGTTCTCGCATCTATAGAAATATTATTTCCGATGGGTGTACCGCTCATCTCCGACTGAATTAAAAGAAAGGACTTCAGTTACTATTGGAGAAAATTTGTTAAAACTGACAAATTGCTAGTTGTTAGTATTGACAAAATTCATCATAAAAAAATGATAATCATTCCAATAATTTTCTAATTGAGAATTGCGAGCTCGTAAGCGTAAATCGCCGACGAATTTCATCTAACACGATTGGCTTTAAAAAGATCAAACTTTCCTTCTTTTAAAAGCGTCGATCTTTTTTCGAAGGCCAATCTTCTCTTCGTCTATTTTTAACGATAAAATTCAAAGCGCGGAATCGCATTTAAATGGAATTCAACGGCGAATAAATGTTATGTTCTCTGTGTCGATGCTTTGGATCTCAAGTTACAGATTTTGCAGAGAAAGAAAGACACCCGTTTCAATGATGTTACGGAACAGCCTCCTCATTTGTATATGATGAGTGTTATGACTGTGGATAAGACATACTCCGTAACACTACCGCCGTCGCGTCCAATATTTGATCACGGGAACAAACGGTGCGTTTCACCCGGGATTCGTTCGCGAAAGTAAAATATTCGATTAAATACAAATCATCGTTTTATGATGTACCACGAGGTGGTGGAGTAATACAGAACGGGTAACGCACTGTTTTTCAATCACGTTCGTGACCAATTCTGATCACGTTTTAAAAATGAGCGAGTACATTTACTAAGAGTACCTTCTCGCCGCTTCTTACCACCACTTTCCCTCACTCGATATCAATAAAAATTTTTATAATTAATTTTACGTAGTAATTGATCGCAAACATTTAAGCTTGATTCGAATTTAACCTCTTCTTTCTTTCCCATAAGAATGTCTTCGAAATTTCTTATTTTCACCGAAAGGGATATTGTGTGAGGCAAAGTGAGTTTGTCGCCAATGTTCCTCAATCTCATTTAAAATATCCAAAAGCCAATGTCATTTACTCCGTGAATGGCGGTAGTTGGGTTCTACATCGTACGATCACATTTTTCAAATCAAACATACCAGTTTGTGCATTCAGCTTACGAGAGAACTTAAATAGTACAATTCCTTGGAAAACCCTAAACAAAACATTATTGGATGACGATGATGACGTTAAGAGAAGAAATCTTCGTCTATCAACAAAGATGCCGTGACCGAATCCGATCAAATTTCGACTACACCGTCGACTGAATCTTCCAACGTGAGGCGTTCAATCGCACAGATAATCTATTTTTATAGCGGCCGTGGGGTCCGTGTATTTATTCAATGTTTACTGCCATCGAATCGAGAGCGTTCGAGAGGCGAATCGCGTAAAGTTGAGAAAATACTGAATAAGTTGGAGTGAAAATGTCAATAGAGATTAACATGCGTTGACATACTGATTTTTAGCAAAAACCCTAATCACGCGTTGTGAAAGGAGTCTTCTAAGAAAGTAAAGATGGATGAATGTCAGTTGGAATGGGATTCCACGATAAATTAAGATAAGCCTTGATTTTTCGTGATTAATGGTGCGACACACCGCTGCTCGTCAAAGGCATACTAATGAAACATGTGGTTTGAGTTCGGCTATAGAGAACACGGAAGCAGAGGAAGTAAACACAGAGATCGGTTGGCGATTTCTAAAGATAAAAACCCATTTCGAAGGCATTTGAAACGTATTAAAGCGTATTTTCGGTGTATCAATGCGTTTCCTATCTTCAATGAGGAAAATCTCCTAATCCCACGGAATTCCTATTCGTCAAATTTCACTTTCCAAAAATGTCTTCAATCAGAGAGTAAATCTTTCTCGAAAATTCGAGCTCTTAGATCGACGTGAATCCTTCTTAATCTTAATTCTTCTCTTCCAAATCGCGTGTCCGAAAGGGAGTGTAAATCTAAACTTAATTATTAAAACTTCTGTTCTAATCAATTTCGATCGTATTTTAAAAGGCGAACCATTTTTTGGAATATTTTTCGAGGGTTTGAAAGTGGAAAATGTTCGAGTTGAAAATACATACTCGTCTGTCTGTTAATTGAACAAAAAGTAAAATTTTGTAAGTAAAAGGTGAGTTTAAGCGCATTCGTTTCGGTGTCACACGTTGGGGCGATCAAAAGACCACTTTAATCGATCATAAGAGAGATCCATTCGATACTTGAAGCTCAGAAGCAGGGATTCTCAAATCAATTCATCGCCCCTGTGTTATCGCGATTTTGAACTTTGACGTAAAATCCACGGATTAGAAATGGTCGTTTCTTCGGATGGAGCAAGTATGGCACGGTCGTAAATTGATTGGACGCAAAATGGAGACATACCCAACAGACTGTCAGCAAGCTCATCTCTGGCACGCGCCAACTTTCGGAAGAAACTGAATGAGATGATTCAGAAAACGCCGATGAGGGAGCCATCGTCTCGGAAGCGACGGACGGAATCGTCCTCTTTGACGATTTAATACGCTCCCATTCGTCATCCCTCACCTTCTATCATATCTTACGCTCTCTTATTTCCTCGGATCGCTTTCTTTAGCAGTTTCAATCGTCATTCCTCACCACTTTCAATCTGTCCACATCAACACAATTGCCTCTTTTCTCGTTTCGTAGTCGCCAAATACATCGGATTCTATAAAATGATTGGAGACACGATTAAAGCGTTGCTAAAAGAAATAAGAGGAAGGTGTGATGAGGCAAATAATCGTGTGATTATCTCGAAAGCGAGAGTGTTGTTTGGGAGAAAATATAGTGAATAAATCAATCGAAAGAAGAGATAGACTGCGTAAAGTGTTTCGGTCCATCCAATCGCTTTCCGCGTTTCATTTTATTTAAAGTCGGTTTTTGATGTCTTTGCTAAACTTAAGAGATTCACCAAAATTCGAATTTAGTAGTTTCTCAGAAAATTTCCGCACGAAACATTTTCTAACGAAGTGAGAACGAAAAATAGCGCTTTTCTCCGATTTCCGAAAATGATTCCCTTCGCCGAGACGCAAATGCCAAAAATATTTAACTGCAAATTTGAAGACGTCGATGGAGTGGAATTCGGTGAGAACTGCTAGTTTATTTGAGTTTATTAAATGAAATAATCGAAGAAACCTGTGTACGTAATACCGCTACTAAATCACAATATTCTTTCAAAAATCTTAGTTTTTGTTAATTCGTTATTGCTTTGGGATTACTAAATTGCGCAGTTACGTCATGCCGTATGTTCCAAAAATTAGACTCGGCTAACTTACATCTTTCGATGTGTATTTTGATACGCAGATCTTCTCTTCGAAATGCACGGAGTAATACCGAATCTGTTTCTAAAATGAAAAAAGCAAGCACGTGTAGAAACTAAATTTTCCACTTTCCTTAAAAATCAAATTTCTATTTTTCTTGTATTTATGATATAATTTAACAATATTTAAAGCCCACTGTGCTGTACCGCAATACCGTTCCTACATAAGGTATATTTTAGTAATCAATTTCAGATTGAGATTTCTATCGAATATAAAACTATTCGCGAGGCATTCTTCCCTTTGAAATACACGGGGGCATTTACGAATAGTTGCGCTACACACATAAGTGCTTACGTAAATAGACTATTAATGAGAACACTTCGGATGAACATCCTATCGCCCAAAATAGTAGGGGAAAGTGTTGTACCTTGACCATGGTGCACCACTGTTAATAAGTTTCATTTCAACGCTCCTTTGTTGATATTATTATAAATATGTTTATTTCTATTTGTCGTTGTACGATTCATTGTAATTGGTCGAAATGGCTGTTAATGAATCAACTTTAAATAAATAAATAACTGCATAGCGCTTCTTAATAGCACACTCAACTGCATCATCCTCATGTAGTGAGTTACAGCGGTGTAATTAGACTCGTGTGTGACAGTAGGATTGCTCTTTATTTTTAGCAAAACTGAACACTGCACTAGTTTGTAGAACGAATTTTGGAGAGTGATATAATTGTTTCACCGTTTTAAGCAAAGCCATGTTTGTATAAATTTGCTACTTCGTATACCTTGAAGCCAAGTCACATGTTGTACCTTGAACCAATAGTTAAAGGTACAACATGTTGCAATCACTTTGTTTTTCTTTGTTTTAGGCTTAGTATACTATGCCAGCAAAACGGGAGAAAAATGTAAAAACTGCAGGGTAAGGTACATTCAGATGAAATTGTATAAACATATTATTTGTGTGCTGGAGTTGAAGTGAGTGCTTGGAAAACATACATCTGTGACTTTTGCAGTAGACTTCGAGATGATTTGGAAACACGATCAATTTATTTTCCTTAAAACTTAATTTTTTAGGGTGTCTCAAGGTGCCCTACCCACTTTGTATCACATGAAAGAAGTCTGTTTGCTATGTTTCACAGCAAGTTTTATTTCAACCATGCACATTAGTATGAGGGGGAAAAGGCAGAAGCGGTACATGTTTTATTAAAATTATCTTTAAGAAACCGGACTTTAAGTGAAAAATAAAAAAGTGGTCCAAGGTACAACAGTTTGTAGAGTATATTGAATACTTCCTATTCAAATCTTTCACAGAATTGAAATATAAACAAACAGCAACTGCAACAAGGGAATTTTCTAAATTTCTACTTTCATAAGTACTACGTTGCCTATTTGAGAGTGTGAAACTGGATTGAACCTTCAAAACTTTACTTTAGATGATTCAAAAAAAGCTAAAGTTGATTAAAATTTGAACCCACAAGAGAATAAGGCATACTATTCAATGAAAATACGTAAAATATACAATGAAATAAAATATAAATTAAACATAAAAATAAGCGAGATCTTTCCATGACTTTAAATATGAGATTATATCTATGTATATATATTTTTTCAGAAAGCACTTTTATCCCAAGGAAGAAAAGACTTGAAAAAGGGCCCGACGGGAAACCCGGTCCCGTAGGATTTTTTTCAAGTCTATTGTTCCTTGGGATTGGGCGTACGCCGCCTCGTGCAAAATTACCTTACCTTAATCCCTTGTTACCAAAGCACTTTTATGTAAAAACCTCATAGAAATTAAATTCAAATATCAACATTTCGTGTTTTGTTCCTACATTTTATTCTAGACTCTATCTATATTATACTAAATACAATTGCTTTAAAGCACATTAGGGAGTATGCTCATTTGATTTCTTATTTACCAGCGAATTCTAAGAATTAAAGAAAATGTAAGATATGCATCCTAAAGAACCTTCATCCATATATTTATATTTTTCGATTCGATTTCTTTATTAGAATCTGTAAAAGTTGAAATCCATTGATTTTTGTACAAACGTTTAAACCAACAATGAATGATTTTAATACTTTAAAAGAGATAAACAAAAGCAGGAAGAGGCTTTTGATAATCATTTGATGTAATACATAAATATATTGTGAAATTAGAATATTTATTACGAAGCTAAAAAAGGGAAAATATAAAATCGCTCCAAGATTTAGAAAGAATTTATTATTACGAAATTTAAACGATATTAAACAATTTTTATAAAGCAAAAACCCCTCACGTTAATGCACTGCTTTGTTAAAATATGTAAATTACTTGAAATGAGAGACGATGAGGATATCCACTGATGATTTTAAAACATGAAACGCGATATTCGAATACTGCGGTCGACAAGGAACCTCCTTTTTCAAAGGTATTTGGAATGTTAGAGAAATGAGCATTTATACTAATACACAATACGTAATTAAGTTTTAATTTTTAACTTATGAAATCGATATTATTATATTTTCCTTCTCTTCCTAAAAATGAAAATGCCTATTCTTCAAAATTTAATGTCCTTCTCGTTTCTGCATTTATTTTATTTTAACGGATAAATGAAAGAATTACGTGATGCAATTGCCTCGCATTTGTGATAAGTCAATTAGTTTGCTTTACAAGCAGTTGTAAGGGCCATCGATTCTCATCTATGGGGCAAACATTAATACTGAACGCATCTTTCTCTCCAGAAAGCAACAGATTGTCAATGTAGAGTCGCAAAAATAGCAATTGATTAAAGGAAATGTACAATTACTAAGTACTAATTTGAGATTCCGTTGACACTTCCGAATGAGGAATGAGGACTCAAAATCGACCAAATTAAAAGTTTTAAAACGGATACAGGAATACACAGTAGCTGCACACCTAAACTCCATATTAAAAATTCTTGTTTCTACCTGATCTCCCAACGGTTTTCCCTGATCCTTCTTCTCGCCTCATTGGTAAAGGCTGTCCGAATTGAAGCAATTCAAAATGGTCGTAAGTTGCATGCTAACATCTCGGAAATACTCCTCATATAGTCAATCGTAGATTCTTGTTACTTTCTTCCAATCTTGGAATGAATTGATTCCAAATGACCTTCCCTATTTTTGTGGGAAATGCACGATTTCGGAAAGCCTTGGTGGAGACGTGGTGTTTATAATAGCAAAATTTTATAAAGTTTCTTACTATTTTTTTCAAAATCTTTACTATTTCGAATCTCAAATAATATTATAGTAATGATGTTTATTTTATTTCCCTTTTTTGGCCCTTATTTTATTGAATGGTAGGAAATGAACGAACACAACAAATGATGATAACAACGAGCCTCCAATTGAGGACTTGGAATGGGCGCACATGATAATTTGAATCCACAACTAAGAGGCGATTTACCTATATCCTTATAATACAACTTCGGATAAGGGAAAATGAAATAAACACCCAAACAAATCTAAGAGGAATGTTATCAATTCTTGTATTATTTAATTTATTTATTTTATCAATTATAAATTATTATTTTCAAGCGAAGTAACGAAACCAGAATCCAAAATGATCGAAAAAAGCGCATTCTTTTACAGTGACCGTTCTCAAAGAGAACAATTCAAGATGACAGCAGAAGAAGGAAACGAGATATCAGTGAAAAGAGACGACATGGATTTTGTACACATTCCTTATTAACTATTCTTCCCAAATGTGGTTACTTATGAAAAATTGAAATTCGCTAACCCAGACTCGGTTAAACAACAAGCAGAGTGCCCCTTATAACGAAATATCTTCGGAGAATTCATCGCCTCGGAATTAGGTAATTACTCTAAATAAATCCGTCCTCGTTGTAATACGAGTGCCGTCGTCTGACCCGCTTGTCCGCTGAACCGCAGCGTCGTCGGCCTTCGAACAGATGTTCTACATCTGCATAACTGAAGCCACACATTTCTGCATAAAGATCGATCGCCGGAAATCACGAAAAGAAAGCGTCATCATAATCACAGCAACGCATTTGCTCTTTTGCTAACGGATGATCTATGTCGTTCGACACGCAATCTGCTTGGAGTGATCCGTTGAATGCGGTCCCTCGGGAACTGATGCACGTTTTAGTGCACTCGGACCGTCGATAGAACTGTTTGGCAGTAAATTCTTACTGTGAGTTGATTCAGTTGCCACGAAAAAGTGATTTTGCTTCACTTTGAAGACTTCCGAAATATGTGATACTGTAAATATTAAGAAGGAGAGAATGAAATACAAGGACTCGTCCACCAAATGCAGAACGACGACAAATGCGAGGAGAGTGAGATGACCTCACTCTTTCAGAGAGTGTTTGTTATGTATTTTTTGGTCGAATGTGGGGAAAAGCACGTCATGAAACCGTTTTATCTTCGGATTCGATACGTTTTAAACTTTAGATTTTGTTAGAAACAGCGCTCGTTAAAATATCAATAACTATTTGAGGTTACAATTATATTTTACGATGTATCAGCAGACGTAGAATTCTATTAATTCATATAGGTAGTAGAAATAACATTATGGGTTTCAGCTTCTTTATGCCATCTCTAGGAGAATAACAAATCATCTAATGAGGTCCCAAATTTCAGGATTCGAGAATTCTTCACAAATTCCAGATTCAATAATACGTAATTATTCAGCAGTACAAATACACCACGGCGAGCAAACGGCATAGGTTTCACTCGGTGACAATTGCTACCATTGAACAGCTTCATGCGAGTAGACGCAGCTGATGTCGCCTCTTTCTGTGAAGAGCATCGTTTTGATTGAGTTTATGTTCCTCTTGGGCATTGAACGAAACAAACTCCGCTAACTTGATCAGAGTTTTCCTATAATTCGACTAAAGAGAGGCGAAAATGCTATCTCAGGAAGGAAATCTTAGGAGAGTCAATTTGTGGTTACAAAGTGAGAATTTAGAGCATTCCCGCAATCCCGAAATGAAGGGAATCGTTGCAACGAGCAAGTTGTGTTCCTTTATCTCGAATGAGGGAGTCCATTTAAAAGCCACACATGGCCTACTTTGGTCACCGTGGCAACAATCCGCCATAAATTGACTTCTATTCAATCAGCGGTCCAATATAGCACGTCAACACGGCAGAGTGCCAAACAAGATTAACTTAATGAAGGGAACGCACGAATCGAGTGCATTATGAATAACGGAGTCGCAACAGCTTTTTACGAGGAAAAATTACTCCGCGATTACACGGCGACGTCCTAGATTCGAACCAAGAGCTGGACACCAAACTATTCCATTATTCTGATTCGTCCATATCTTTCGCTCGACACTAAATCTACTTTATTTTCGCAGTGAGTGCGTTCTTTGTTCAAATTTGAGTTACGATTCGTACTTCGATGATTTCTGATCGTCTTACGCAACTGCCTTCCGAATCATATCTTCTCTGCTTCAGGATGCTGCAAGAGGCCTTCCTCTTCGATGACTCTTCAGCAATCAGGTGACATCTTGTCAAATTATATTTATTCGAAGAATTTGAAAACATTTAGACGGTTTTTTAGTGCGTTTATGAAAGCTCAAATTCGTCGGAAAATCATCTCAGAAATTGAGTTTTTGTTTTATTGATTTTCAATCATTACGAATTAATATTGAAATTTATATCTCATTAATTTATTAAATATCGCATCAAACATCATTTATGATCTACCAAAGGATGGAAAGATCAGATTTTGCACTTCGGTTTCACCTTTCCTTATGAAGCATACGATTTGTAATAACGCAAGGGTATTTTTTCAACGAAGTGTCGACGAATGGTCTTAAATTTTAATACTTATATAATTAATATTAATACTTATATATTAAATTTTTACCCTGAACGGGTTAAGGAGTTATAGAAGCGCTAGGTTATAATGAGTTTTGTAACTTTGATTGGAAAATTCTTTACATTTTCAGAACATTCAAAACGACAACTCTCCCGTACCTTCTTACGTCCAACGGTCTTCTCACCGATGACAGGGGGGCAGATACGAAGGCGATATCTTTGGTCTATCTACTTTTAGAATGTTTTTTTCCTTCTAAATTTCTCTACTATTGATGTACTTGAGTTTACTTGTACTTATTGGCTGTTTTAACTACCTGAATGTGTATATGAATAAGTTATTATTGCAAGATTGTATTGTATATGTTTAAACTCAAATAAATATTATGTGTACGTATGTACTTGTATATTGGCTTTAGGTTGTGGTTAAAATTAAAGATGTATATTGATTTATTTTTTGCAAATGCGATCTCAGTATACATTTATTGCTTTATATTCTTTTCTTTTCTTTGTTATTGATGTATTTGAATTTATTGTATGTTTTGCTTTATTCTTTGTGTATTTTTATATTGATCGTGTTATGTAAATGGGTTTGATACCCGTAGCAAATTCATTATTATAATTATTATTATCTCAATATGTGACAAGTGGATCCGGTGGATTAAAAGGGCAACTCGAGAAAGTGCAACGCGATACGCATATGTTACGATGAAATCAAGCGTTGTGAAAATACTCTCAGACGTAGGTCGGCATTCTCCGAAACTAAAAAGTAGGCAGCGATTACACGATAAATTCGTGGAAAGTATGTAATCGGAATTATGCGATCGGTTGATCCGATAATTAGTGCAAAATAGGAGACAACCCGTTTATGGAACTCATTCTTCCCACGAACGATAAGAACATAGAAGTAGTTCTAACGCTGGGTGTTACTGCCACACATCCAAAGACAGCAATCTGGATATTAATGGATATGTCGTAGTATCAATGGTTACATCCTTAGTAGGGATTTTTGAGTGTACATGAAACTACCGAAATGTCATGATGATCGTAGATTTCGATGAATTGTAAATTCCATTTGGTGTGTGCTTCGCTCAACATCTGTATCGAAATAAAAAGAATTAAAAAACTAAATCCTTTTTAAGCAACGCCTTAATGGTACTCTCGCATTATTTCCGAGAGCCAGAAATTGGACTCATTAACGAATTCACATACTTCATCGGTGCTTAGCACACTTCCAATCGCTCTTCCGTTAGAAATGTCTTCTCTATATTTCTTTAAACTAATTTCTCTTCTCTTTCTAAACTAATTGCCTTCAATATTTTGCTGAAAAACCTTCTTTTATTTGCAAAATATTCATATTTTTTAATCTGACAAAAATGAATTTGTTCCCCTTTTCTTCGAATGTTGGTAAATCGAACAAATACACTTTATTCGGACACAAATTGTTACCCCGATTTGCTGTTTCATTCTACCGAAACACGGCGAATGTGCACATGATCGATTATTTCGGAAGGAAATGCAGAAAACGAGCGAAAGCAGTTGAAAGGAGGTCGTCGCACGGTGAAGAAGCCTTTGAACGAGCGAAGATCTCATTTGTTTTTTCGAGCGATGCACTTTTGTTGGCAGTCATGAAATCCTCGAAGGACCTTAATTTGGAAAGTCTTTCCTTTCGGACCTCGGTCTACAAATTTAGGATTCCGAATATAAAAAAAAAAACTTTTTTATCTTGAGATGCATTCCAGTTATTTTCAAAGTTTTAAAATAAAGGAAAATATCTTAGAACGCAAAAATTACTAAATTACACGTTGAAATAGACACTTCCTTTGCTGATTCTTACTTGTTCAAAGAATAAATTCTACGAAACAGGCAGTAACTTATTATCCGTAACAGAAATGATCGTCTAATGTCACACACGCCCGAATAGAGACGTATCATTATCCACATTACTATCATCGAGTTCTTTAATTTTCTCTGATTTCCGCTGTAAAATGTTCACCTACTCAGTCGACATTGAGGTGTCGATACGTGGAAATAATGAATTTGAATAACGATTATACTTTTTACGTCGAAGTGCTCAAAACCAATGTTCTCTGCATTTCCTACGACACTTATGGAGAATTAACCAAAGGACTGACACTAATCACACCGTTTTGACGATATTTAACATTGGCCCAAGTTTTATATTAAGGACGTGATAGCTTCGCAATTATCGTAAAACCAAATGAAACTCCAAAAACGAAAGAAATAGACCTCACAATCTGAGATAGGAATATCAATTCTTCCGAAACTAACGGTTGGATAATCACACCGCTGAATGCTTAGAGATGATGCTCCAAATAGGTTCAATTCAAGGTAGAAGAAGTTTCAAACACACCGAAGTATTTCTATGAACATCTCATTCCTCTGAAATTCTATCAAATTTCCGTCCTTACCAAATCTTCTTCACTCCATGATCCGAAGAAGAAGCAATATCCGTGCAAAATAGGACTAATTAAGGCACTTCTTTATGGTTTACATTTTTGGCAACCGGAATTGGAAACAATTCAGAAAATATTTCGAGTATTTTATACAAATTTCCTCTCATTTTCTTCGCAAACCAATAATAAAAAATAAGCATATGATTTAGTCTAAAAAACCACTCCAACTCGATATTCAGGTTCATGTCTATAAACAACTTCTTCGATTAAATAGTCTTGGTTTAAAATATACAAAATATGTCATAAGATCACATTAAATTTAGGATCACCGGCTCCACATTTACAGAGAATTTACGTGGATGTAATCTCAAAATGTAAACAAAATATACTAATGTATTTGTTTCAAAATTTCGTTAACGCTACACCATGACCAAAATAAGAATCTTTATTTTATTCCCCTTATTTTGGTTTGATTTCGTACGACTATTCTTTCTAATTAAAAATTTCAACTGAAATAAAGTCTACGACGATAACTATAAACATAACATTGTTTCTTATGGAAATTGTTTAATTTTTACTTTCTCCATATACGAAGTATAGAGAAAGTATAGTTTTCATGAAAAAATCGACTTCGAGATTTCAACGGAAATACATGTTTTGGGGTCCCTAGAACACGTTTTGACCATTTTCGGAATGATGTCTGTGTGTATGTGTGTGTGTGTGTTAGAAGTGTGCATGGGCCGGGCTCGGGCCGGGTAAGCAGGTACAGTCAAACCTCGCTTAACGAGCACCTCGCATAACGAGTGATTCGCATAACGAGCTAAACAAAATGTAACAAAGTGACTCGCTTAACGAGCGATGTTTCGCAGAACGAGTGACGAGGATACATCGCGGTGCCACATGGAGGTTCCTGCCGGCATCTCGGCTATCAGTCTATATTCAGGGCTCGTTCAGCTAGCATCTTACTGTCGCTTACGAAAGTTGTATCCGGACAAATTATTGCATATTTTTAGTGCAAAGTTTAAATATTCTTCCCCAAAGAAAATGCCACAAGAAGAAAGGAGTAAGAGAAAAAATCACTATAGAAGTAAAATAATGCAATGCAATAGTGTGTGAAAAATATAGAACAATTAGTTTGGTTTCACATACATGTAAAAGATTACTAATGATAATTCTAAAGAGAATTAAGAAGCAAATTGAAGATAAAATATCAGATGATCAGTATGGTTTAAGAGAAAAGAAAGGAACACGTGATGCTATAATGGAGTTAAGGCTAATTTTGGAAAATAATCATAATCTAAAAGATAATAAAAAGACCTTTTTAGGTTTTATAGATTTCGAAAAGGCGTTTGACAAAGTTAACCAGAAAGTTTTAATGCAAATGTTACATAAAATTGGAATAGATAACAACTGCCTAAAAATAATTCAAATAATGTATAGAAACCATGAAGCTGATTTCAGAATAAATTCCGAACTGACAGAATAGTTCGACGTAAAATATGGAGTAAGACAGGGGTGTATGATGATACATACGACAGATATATCGTATCATCATACACCCGATGAATATTCTAAAGGAAATAAGGTTAAATAACAGACTTTTATTCTACCTTTACAGTGAAGAAGTTATAGGCATGCATTAGAAGAGATTTAGGGTGTATGTATAATAGGAAGGAATTTTGACAATGTAAGGTATGCAGATGATATAGTAATCATGACATCTTAAAAAGAGGATTTAGAGTTAGCAATGTAAAGAGTTTATGAGGTGGGAGCAATATTTGGATTGAAAATTAATACCAATAAAACAAAAGTAATGATGGTGGCTAGTAAAAAGAGCAACATTGACTACAATATAAAAAATGACAAACCAATAAAGCAAGTCCAACAGTTTAGATATCTGGGAAGTTTAATGTCAGACGATTGGTAATGAAATAAAATCAAGAATTGGAATGGCAAAGGAAAGTTTTTGGAAATACAAGGACCAAATGAGAGGAGAGATCAACATGAAACTAAAACTGAAAATGTTGAGGTGTTATGTTTGGCCGGTTTTCAAGTATGGGTGCGAGACATGGACCATCTTAAAAAGTATGGATAAAAGAATAAAGGCATTGGACACATGGTTTGCAAGAAGAATTTTAAAAATTAAATGATCAGACAGAATAACTAATGAAGAGGTTTGGAGAAAGATTGGAAGCAGGTATAGCCTATGGAATGAAGTGAAAAGAATAAAGTGGAAATACGCGGGACATATGCTGAGGGGATCGTCAGGGGAGAGAATCGTGACAGCACTGGAAGGATGGACAGTAAGGAAGAGAAAAAGAGGGAAACCAAGGATGGAATGGTTGGGCAATTTAAAGAACTGGATGGATATTAACAAATATGAGGAAATGAATAGGAAAACAAGTCGTAGAGAAGAGTGGAGATCCATGAGAGCTTACCTCCTGATAGGAGAAGCTACCAATTGTCGCACTGCATTTGCTTCTCATATGGATCAATGAGAAGCAAATGCAGTGCGACACTATTAACGAAAACCTAATTTGTGAGAAGGCGAAACTAATTTTTGCCGGCCTCATTAAGAAGACGTCAGGATCATCAACGGACGAAGAAGAAGTATTCAAGGCAAGCCGTGGGTGGTTCGAAAAGTTTAAGAGAAGAACCTGCATCCACAGCGTTGTGAGGAACGGAGAAGCAGCAAGCTCAGACATAAATGCGGCCGAGAACTTCATCGGCGTATTCAAGAACCTTGTGAATTCTGAGGGTAATCTGCCGCAGCAGGTTTTTAATTGTGATGAAACGGGTCTCTTTTGGAAAAAGATTCCGAATCGAAGTTATATAACAGCAGAAGAGGAGGCATTGCCAGGCCATAAGCCAATGAAAGACCGCCGTTGTTGTTTTGTGCAAATGCAAGTGGCGATTTTGAAAATTAAACCGCTGCTCGTTTTACCATTTGGACAATCCACGAACCTTCAAGAAGTATAAAGTCCAGAAGTGCATGCTAAATGTCATGTGGAGGTCCAACAACAAGGCTTGAGTGACACGTTACCTTTTTATAGATTGGATCAATGAAGTGTTTGGTCCTTCTGTAAAAAAATACATGTTCGAGATGAATTTGCCACTCCGTACCGTGCTTGTTATGGACAACGCTCCTACACATCCTCCAGGCCTAGAAGATGACCTCCTTGAAGATTCTAAATTCATCAAGATCCAATTCCTTCCTCCTAACACCACTCCTTTACTGCAGCCAATGGATCAGCAGGTCATCTCAAATTTTAAAAAGCTCTACACTAAAACTCTCTTTGTGCGTTGTTTTGAGGTAACTGAAGGAACCAATCTCACTATCAGAGAGTTTTGGAAAGACCACTTTCACATCGTTGCCTGCCTCAAGATGATCGACAAGGCATGGGAGGGGGTCACCAAGAGAACCCTTATTTCTGCATGGAAGAAGCTATGGCCGGACAGCGTTGTCGAACACAACTCCGAGGAGTTTAAGCAAGTGCCTGCGGAGCCGGTAGTTGACGAGATTGAGTCTCTGGCCAAGATTATGGGGCTAGAGGTGGATAGCAACGACATTGATGAGCTAGTGCTAGAGCATAGCCAGGAACTGACCACCGAAGAGCTTATGGAGCTGAATTCTGTGTCACAGCAAGAATTTGTGGAGAGTTTTTCGTCAGGGGAGGAGGAGATAACAGCCTCAGCAGAGCAACAACCTTCCAACGAAATAAGGAAGATGCTAAAGGCATGGGAAGCTGTTACATCGTACGTTGAGAAGCATCACCCTAATAAATCAGTAGCTATGTGCGCTGCAAATTTATTTAACAATAATGCTATGTTTCATTTTCGCAAAATTTTGAAGCGTAGGCAGAAACAAACCTCTCTAGACAACTTTCTAGTAAAAAAGAATATATTATAAATAATAAATAACATTATTATAAATTTTCTGAGTATTTTTCGGAATGGAACGCATTATCCTATTTTACATTGATTCCAATGGAAAAGATTGTTTCGCTTAACGAGGGTTTCGCATTACGAGGAAGATTCTGGAACGAATTATACTCGTTAAGCGAGGTTCCACTGTAGTCTATCGGGCTCGGGCCGTGCTCGGGCCAGGTAAGCAGGTAGTCTATCGGGCTCGGGCCGGGCCTGGGCCCATGAATAAATTTCCATAGGGTTTGCACCCTATGGAAATAGGGTAAATCTAATTTTTATCGCATGCAGGGTTTGTTTCTATTGCAAAATTAAATTATTAAAAGAAGTCGTACGAAGTCGCGAAAAGTAGCAAAAAAAGGAAATTGAATGAATACTTTTATTTCAGTCGTGGAATATTTTATTTAAATTGCGAGAACGACGATTAAATAAACGAAACATTCCAGGAAAGTTTAAGGTTGTAAACAAAAAAATCTCATGGACAATCAAAGTGATTGATAAATCAATAGTTTAGGTTTTCAACATTAGAATAGATAGTGCAGATCAACCCGATAGATGGGAGAACAATATTTTAAAGCGTCATCAGCAACCTAACCTTATTTATAGCAACGTATACTTCAAATATTGCAATTTTATTTAATGAGTAGAAATATAGAATTTATTAACCGAAACGCTTCTACTAGGCATTTAATTATTTAGATAAGTGTTTATTATGTAGGTAGCATATGACGGAGCCTTTGTGCGACCGCCAGCCTTATCATACAATGTAAATCGCTACAATATAATAATAATAATGCCGTATTTTTTATGGGCGAATTTTAGCCTATTAAGGCTATTCCTCCAATTATCCCCTTTTTATTAATTTTATTCCTTTTTTTTCATTTCTATTAATATCTCTCTCTCTATCTCTCTCTCTCTCACACACACACACACACACTACATACACAGACGACCATTCCGTAACTGGAAAAATCCGATTAACCGGGATTCGCGAAATTGCTGAAGAAGTAAAATAAATGTACTGTTTCTACGTTCGGGCCGGGCCGGGTTCGGGCTCGAAAATTTTTTCCTACGTTCGGGCCGGGCTGGGCTCGGGCTCAACAACGGACGGGCCGGGCTGGGCTTGGGTTGAAATTTTCGGCCCATGCAGACCTCTAGTGTGTGTGTGTTTGTATGTATGTGTGTCTGTGCTTGTGGGCGCTCTAACGTATAAACTATTAGTCGTATCAATACCAAACCTCATATATAGCACTGTGGTGTGTGCTGTCAGAGTTGATTATTTTTTGGAGAATATCGATAAACCGGAAGTTGAGCTTCATTCATCAAAGCTCATTTCCGGTTTTCGAAATATCTCCATAAATATGATATATAGGTATATTGTGTAACTTATAAAAGTTTTAGATAATATTATTTACTATAACTTTTGTATTAAACACATTTTTGTATCACCGGTTGATTAGGAGTTATTGGTGAAATACTGATAAACCAGAAGTAGCTGATTATGTACTTTGTGGGCGCTCTAACATGAAAACCATTAGTCGGATCAACACCAAATTTCATATATAGTATTTCGGTTGGTGTCGTTAGAGTTGATTAGTTTTTGGAGTAAATCGGTTTCACGAAAGTCGAGCTTCATTCTTCAAAGCTCATTTCCTGTTTTCAAAATATCTCCATAAATATGATATTCAGGTATATACTATTATTTATAAACGTTTTATAAAATGTAATTTACTATAACTTTTGTTTGAAACATAATTGTGTATCACTGATTGTGTAGGAGTTATTTGTGAAATACTGATGAACCGGAAGTTGCTGATTATGTACGTTGTGGGCGCTCTGGGTACTGGGGCGAAAGGCCATTTAATCGTTTTTCATCGAACATGTCCCGAAAAACATTATTAATAATGTATGTGACGTAAAAGATAATATGATATGAATTAATCACTAATCTTCCAAGTTTAGGTTGAATATAGAGTTCGAAAGTACTGTCGTAGATAAATATTTACATCTTATATATGGAGAAAGTCATGTGCTGGCCACATCTGATTTTATATGGAGAAAGTCATGTGCTGGCCACATCAGATTTTTTGGATTCGAACCGGGAAACCCCAGGTTAACAAAAAACAGCCTAAAATCATCGAAAGAAAGGCATTTAAGAATGTTTTAAGTTTGAACATTTTGCAGATATTTGTCGATATTTACAGGAACACTTGCACCCGCTTTTATTTATACTTTATTCCAAAATTATTATGTACATTATGTATTCTATTCATTATGTATTGACTGTCTGTGAATATGTTGATTGACTTGTCCTATACATGCCTATGTATATCTCTGGATTAATAAATATTATTATTATTATTATTATTATATAAGATTAGACGGTGACAACATTCCAAGAAAGGCGTATAATCCTGCGAAAATGCACGAATTGGACGATTTCAGAGAAAGGCCCCGCTCGACCATCACGGATTTCAATTACATTTTGTATGGGCATTCACACATATCCCTTATGAACATTAGTAAAGTTTTACTTTCGCCGATCGTATACTTGCTGAGATATAGCAGTTTGTTTGACCGCAGCCTTCTTCAGTATTACTATGAGATTTCGGTAGCATTGTTTCATAGGATCTCAGGTAAACGTTTAATGAAGGAAACGAAATGCGTCTATCTTGTACAACTTTTTGCGCTTTATCACACAAAATAATAAAAATAACTGTTTATTGCAGGACCTCATTGCAGAAAATTACAGCGCAAAACTGGCCTGAAGAATTGTGGATCGAAAAAAATAACATTTTGGCTTTTTATATTTCAGGATGTAAATAAATAATCTACATCTACATTAATACCCTAAAAGCCGCCTTTCGGCGTGCGGCAGGGGGTGTAAACACCAGTTGAATCTAAACTACTTCCTTATTCGGTTATTGTCACGTATCGTTCGCGGAAAGAATGAATTTTTAAAACGACTCGTCGTAGCGTACCGTAGGGGGTTGCATGATACCGATTGTATCTTCCGAAAATGTAGTTTCCCTAAATTTACTAAGCAATCGCAGACTAGCTTCCAATCTCCTTTCTTTCAAGGATTCCCAACCCAAGTCTGAGAGCAATTTTGTAACGCTTGCTTTTTTGTCGTACAAAATTAACCGCTTTACGCTGCACTTTCTCGAGTTCGCGAGTACACTTTTCATCCGCCGGATCCCATATACTAGCCGCATATTCCAGAAGGGGTCTGACCAAGGTAAAATAACATCGCTCTCTCACCTTTACATCGCATTTACCGACAATACGCTTTACAAAGCCAAGCCTTTTACTTGCTTTGCCGCAGATTTTTCGAATATGCGTGCTCAAATTTAAGTTATTAGTAATGTTGATCCCGAGATATTCAACTGAATCTACTACTTAGATATTAATTCCATTAATTTTGTACAGGCGATTTGGACGCAATTTTTTCTTTCCGAAGAAATTAACTACAGAGCATTTACCTTCGTTAATATCTAATTCCCATTTTTCGCACCACCTTTGGATGAGGACTATATCATTTGAGAGAGATGTTCGGTCTTCCTCGTTTGTTATTTCCCTATATATAACCGAGTCATCCGCAAATATCCTCACATTGCTAACTATCTCGTCACTCAAGTCATTGATATAAGTCAGGAAAAGAAGAGGACCAATTACACTGCCTTGAGGTACTCCAGAGGAAACTTTGACTCTATTTGAGCTAACGCCATCCAGTACAACTTGTTGTTCCCTCTCGTAGAAAAAATCCTTAACCCAGTCAACTAATTCCTTGTTAATGCCCGCTAGTTTTAGTTTGTAAATTAGTTTGTAGTGAGGGACTCTATCGAATGCTTTTTTTAAATCTAGGAAAATAGCGTCCACTTGCTTTTTACTTTCGGCAGACTTTAAGATATCGTGTACAAATAGAGCAAGTTGGGTTTCACATGATCGGGGCACTCAACCCGAAACTTTGCGCATGATAAGATATCAATACATGGTTTGCGAATATAAAATTTTATCTTCCTAGTACTTTCCATTATTTTTTAAATTGAGTCAACATTTGACAGTTTTTGTATAAAGCCAAAAATAGGACATTTTCACACGGCTTTTACAAAAAAAGGCTCTGTAATTTCATTAGAAAGAGAATGATTTCAACCTTATAAAATATAGTACAACATATATACCGTATATCTGGTTTGTCATCGCGGGCACATAAGGCCCTAAAATTAGGGACAACTTTGAGGATGAGATTTGTGAAAACGAAAAAGAATAGGTTATTATCTGTTCGCTCTTAGAAAAGAAAGACCTTTTGGATACTCTTTTGAATCATTTCCATTTGAAAGAGTGTTTCAAACCTCTTAAAAAAAAGTACACTTGGTTATTCATCGTGAGCACATACGATCGAAAATAATACGAAAATATGATCGACGTTGAGAACGTTGGTGGTGCCACATGCATTCTGTCGTTTATCGTCCTGCTTGTTTTGTGTAGACATTTTTAGTACATTGGGTTGGTCTATGGTGACAAACTAACAATTCAGGCATTTGAACCAGTATTCCCATCGCCGTGAGGCCGCAGTGCAAGTCGTTTGCCTGGGGGGCAGTGGGTCGCCAACCTACCCGCCAAAAGCAATCCGCAATACAAGTCAATGTCAGATGCATTCAGGTGGCCGCACTGCCCCTCGCTTCTAACTTAACTAGCCTAGCAACTCGCCCAGCAAGGAATCAGCCGTGTTGGACAATTTCCCAACAGGTGTTCAACAATGGAGGAACAACTCATCACGGCTGTTTACAAGTATAAAGCGATATTGGATCCAGCATACACACTCAAAAGAGCCCTAATTCATCCGTGTAATCATCCGTGTGCATCATAATCAAAAAAATTAGTTTCGGTGTAAATTGTAGTTGTGCACTCATAACCTCCTTTGATTGCCGATGTCATCATATCTGACGTATATGCTTCCACAAATAAGAAGTCTTTTACAAATTTTTGACGTAGGCATGCTCAATGCACAGCAGACAATATCGCACTGAACTCATCCTAGAATTATAGGTTGAGGGAATTCCAACGCGCAAAGAGGCCAGAGTATTTTGGTTATGTTTCCCTTGCACTGACAAAGAGTTTGAAAACGCAAAAACAGTATGCAACATGCATATAATTTCCCTTCTGCAATTGGAGCAGTGGATTGCACCCATATTCCTATTTTAAATCCATCATACTATGGAGATGAGTATATTAATAGAAAAGGTGACCCGAGTATCAACGTACTTGCTGCTTGTAACAGCTCAGAAATGTTTACAAGCGTTGACGTATCTCGGCTGGGTTCAATTCATAATTCTCGAATTTGGACCAATTCTGATTGTGAGATGTATTGCATTATGAGGCAAAATAAACTAAATTCCGGTGATGCCGGTTTTGGTCTTGTTCCATAGTTGATAATACTTTTCAGGACTACTGACAATTTAGTGGAGAGGGGATACAATAATACACTCGCTAAATAAAGAGTAATTTGCGAATGGATTCTCGATATGGGTTTCATCTATTGCAATTTCAGACTTATTCTAAGGTGTGATAAATAAATTATGAAAGTTTGAATTGTTTGGTCTCATAAACCAACTAATTATGAAACAATCGACTATGAAAACGATATGTTACGCACTTTGAGCATATGCTCAAAATACTTCATTCCTAACTTGCTATCGAAGCAAAAACTCAGATCGTATTTATTTATGCCAATTTGAGCTAATGCTTCGACTCCTATGTCAAAATCCAAGCATTTGCTCCGTGCTTAAGGTCAGTTTTTATTGATATGACCCAATATATTGTGCCGGCGAAACATCATGGACAAAAAAGTATCAAATTTTAAGAAAGTTTTGTTGGGTCTTGGGTAAAGAATCTTTGTAGAGACTTGGGTTAAGTCGTGGCTTTGCGGCCGTTCTGTATTGTGTGACTTCGAGATTCTTTAAATTGTGAGTGTTGCCATATATTCATTTCTGAATGTATTTCCGTTGCCGGTATTGCACGGCTATCGGGCGTGACCCAGAACACTAGGCCGCACTGTATGTGGCTTGGAGACTAGAGGGTGCAGGCTGGCGGGTGGATATACTCTGGCCTCTTTGCGCGTTGGAATTCCCTCAACCTATAATTCTAGGATGAGTTCAGTGCGATATTGTCTGCTGTGTATTGAGCATGCCTACGTCAAAAATTTGTAAAGACTTCTTCTTTGTGGAAGCATAAACGTCAGATATGATGACATCGGCAATCAAAGGAGGTTATGAGTGCGCAACTACAATTTAGGCAGAAACTATTTTTTTTGATTATTCACGGATGAATTAGGGCTCTTTTGAGTTTGTATGCTGGATCCAATATCGCTTTATACTTGTAAACAGCCGTGATGAGTTGTTCCTCCATTGTTGAACACCTGTTGGGAAATTGTCCAACACGACTGATTCCTTGCTAGGCGAGTTGCTAGGCTAGTTAAGTTGGAAGCGAGGGGCAGTGCGGCCACCTGAATGCATCTGACATTGACTTGTATTGCGGATTGCTTTTGGCGGGTAGGTTGGCGACCCACTGCCCCCCACTGCAAACGACTTGCACTGCGGCCTCACGGCGATGGGATTACTGGTTCAAATGCCTGAATTGTTACTATGTCACCATAGACCAACGTTTTCCGATGGAGTTCTTGGAAATGAATCATTGAGGCCCTAAATTTTCTTAATATCGCCGTTCTAACGAGTCGTCCGTACCACATTTGAAGCACACATGAGTGACAAACAAACCCTTTCTTGAAATTACCCATTTCATAAATATCCGTGTTTGATCGCGATGTTCTACGTCTTGCGCTTCGTATCTTTGTTACTATATTCTATTTCTGGAGTCCACATCGGTGGAGAGCATGTCATTTACTAAGCAGAGAGCTTATGATTTCGAACTTCCTTGTTGCTTAGGTGTATGTTAAAGACAACAAGTCGGTTCACAGATGAGATGGAGTCAGATCCTGGAATTGGACAGTGATAACGAAGTACTTTTTTCTGTGGGTTGTGTAAGTTTCGCCGGGACGTGGAGAGAGAAAGAAAGATACCTGCAATTGTCACTCCGTTTCTCTCGAAGAGACCACGAATTCCTACCCACAGTGATAAAAAAGCGAATAGTTCCATGGAATAGGAATACCAAGAGTTTTAAATTATCCATCACCACGTGCATAATAATGCTAAAAATCTTTTAAGGTAATACGCGAGCATTTCATTCCTGTACATTGGTTGGACCTTTGAATGCGGTGGTAGAAATTTGTCCCTCTTTTAAGAGATAGAATCAACTAAATTCCATTTATTCTGATTCCTTTTTTGGAAGAGCTAGTTTAATTTGTAGTTCACGCTCTTAGTTGCCTTTTTAATTATTTACTACTGCAATTAATTTGTTACAATCAAGTAATTATATTTTTCCAAATAACAGGGGTAGATAGAGGAGTTGACTGCTGCCGGGCAGTATCCAAACGATACAGTTTGAAAAATACACTACAAAAGGAAAGATGTGGCGATTTACAAAAGCTTTTCAAAGAGAATCAGGCGAAAAATATATATAAGATTCAAGTGTAGGTTGTTGTCATTATCATGAGTGTCCAGCCGCTGGAAGTGCCGTGCATCACTCAAATGTAGTACCACTTTATTATCTTTTTCTCTCTGTCTTTTAATCTACAAAACCGTTTCCAGTATTCCTCTTGGTATTTTCTCTTTTTTCATCAAAATGTTCAACTAGCTGCTTCTTCTGCAGCTGTTTCTCTTATCACAACTTTCTTATTTTATTCATTCCAATTTTCCGATTCTGAGAATCTAAAATGCGGTCTACTGACGATTTCATTGTTTCCCATACTTGTGGACAATTTAAGACCTCTTCCTTTGGAGACACTTCTCTTCCACTTCAACTTCTTCTTCCACGCAATTTTAAACTCGCGGACTTATGAATTTTTAAAGTGCTTCGACATTTAGCACTCCACCAGGAAGCGAACCTTGGGCTGCTTTCCCCAAATACTTGGCCATCCGTAGGCCTATTTTCTCCCTGGTAGTGTTTATTTCATGGGACTTTCTTGTGGCGAATCTTGGTTGCATGAAACTTCATTCCACACCGACTCCGTCCACAACTTCTCTGTCCCCACAGATGTGTCTACAAAGTCAAGCAGCACTTATAACATCGACAAAACGCATTTAAGAATCATACGAATGAAAATGCATAGGCCGTCAGCAGCTAGTTATTTTACTGATAGGGAGTTAGTAACCAGCGTTCGCTTACAATAACTGAAGAGGCATCTAATAACTCTAGTTGGACCATTTGCTATTCTACTCTCAACTACAAGTACAGTCACTAGATAGGTGGAGACACTTGGGCATACGATTCCATATAAATAATTGCGACAAAATAACTATTTTTCCTTAACAAATGATGGAAGTAAATGTGCCACTGTTAGGTTCCTTATTTTGAAAAGTGGAATTGATTCGAATCATGGCGTATCTGAAGAATTAGCTGAACTGAAGAGCTTCAAAGAAAGTAAAACCTTTGAAGATATATTAGGAAAGAATACTGGAGAGAATTGATGGCAATTGATAAGCATACATCTGTGATTACAGATGGTTCGAAAAATAGAGTTGCTAGAGAAGGGTTGATTGGATAAAGAGAAGATTGAAAGCAGAACCCAAATTAATTCTACTATATCATTCAACAACAGTTGTTATGTGAATAATCTCCTGCTTTCAAGTTGGTCCTTGTATTTCCACGAGAAATTGAAAATTTTCACATAAAATATTTCCTACTTTTTTCATAGAACGACTCGTTCTGAAAAAAATTGAATTGATGATTTTGATGTAAATATGCGGTCAAAACTAAGATTTGTATACCCATGTCATACTGAAATCACTAATTAAAAGTTAAATTAAGTTCTCTTATTTACTGCCAGAAACGTATTGAAGCAATATTGTGCAAAGAAAATTATCTTACTGTCACGCATATTTGATATATTTGTAGCACCTTTCTTTGTGGTTTAAACCAAATAGTGCTCAAGATTGACAGAAAACCTTTTCAAGATTTTACAAATGACGGAAAAAATTGCTGTGTTTGTAGTCTTTTTTATTTATTCAAAAAACTACAATTATCTTTTCTCTTCTAGAATGCCATGTGCAGCAATAAATAAATAAAGTTTTTTAACCCTTCCCTCCTCACATTTCCCATATATCCGGATAGCCATGAAGAGAGCGCCATTCGGCTAAAATGGTCCCGGGTTCGAATCCCGGAGGGAGTCCAATGTGAACTTTCTCTCAAATATTTTGGACACCCCCGTTGTAAATTCTTCCCATTAAAAGGAACTATTATCCCAGTTACTTCCCATCCACAATATCCGAGCATATTTAAGTTCTTCTTTCAGTCGTTTGCAGCTCACGTGTCAGCAAACGCCAAACTTTATTTCGCACAGAATGGACTTGAAAGAGCGAATCTCGCGATGCCGCGTTCTCCGAGGGCGGGATTCGCACAAACATATTTCGATGGCGAATAATACGTCATTTTAGCGAATGTTTAATTCACTCGGGTCGTTGAGCGGCCGCACAACTTTTGCCGATCGATTTCTTTGCGATCACTCACCCCTTTCCTCGTCTCTTCCCACGGCTTCCTGATGCTTATAGCGGAGGGCCTTTGGGGCTTCCCAGTGGCCACGTACCTCTTCGCCTGCCACCCCATCGCCGGTGGAGGGGGCGTCGAAGGCAACGGCGGGGGCGGAGGGGGCGCTAGCGGGGGCCCCAGTCTTCCCACGGGCCCCACGCGTCTACACGTCATGGCCTCAGAACATGAAAGCTCACTCGATTCTAAAGGACGAAAATGCGCTCGCCATCCGAGCGAATGGGGGTGCTGTCAACAGGTGTTCTGCCGACAAAAGACGAGCGAAAATGCGCGACACGGCAGGCGTCCGGGAAGGGAGTGAGAGGAATGGGTGCGACGGAGGGCATCGGGGCGCTAGAGACGCCGACGGAACGAACTAGGAGGAGCGTCGCGAGTGGCCGAGGGGGGAACTAAAACAGCACCAAACTAATAAACGAGAGAACGAAAGATGAATCGGCAAAGAGAGGATTTTGGTCAGAGATGCCGATCATTCCTAAGAATGTCGTAGAGGACATACAATACCACCAGAAACTGTTCTAAAATTGAATTTCCTAAAATGATTAATATTCTAACTATTTAAGTAAGAAATTGTTTTGCGGAGGGAAGTCGACCTTCGCTGTCGCAAACGTTTTCCGGGAATTGGTTCCTCCAAAATCAGTTTTTCGAAATCGCATACTCCCGATCGTAATTTTTATCGATGACAAATCTTGCAAATCTGACTACAATCATGACGATTTTCCTTTAAATTTTATCCATTTTATTATTCATCTTCGTTTATTATCGGAGAATATTTACGAATGAATGAATAAAATTAAAGTTAAATGGAAAAAAGGATGGAAATCATTCATCATGGAGTACCCACATCCGTAATATATGAGGAAAAGCACTTACGAAATTAGGCTTCGTTAAGAGAATAGTCGGTAGGAGCGAATAAACATTTCGCGAGCGATGTTACTTAGCGTTAGTTCGGCCTCACCTTGAGTATGCATGTAGTGTACGGGACCCAGCCGGAAATTCGGGAAATAGAAAAGGTACAACGAAAGGCGATACGATTTGTAAAAAAATACAACGATAAAACAGTGAGAGTAAAATATTTCCTGTTCTCTATTAAATAATAATTAAAATAAATTCAGGCAATACAATAAATGTAATGACAAATTTAAATTGAATGTCGACCTCGGGAAATTTGCGGAAAACCGAGAATGTGCGGAAGCATTGCCAAAGGGTATGTAAACTGATTGACATTTATTTAACGAGTATATTAAACGCTAAAAATTTTTTTCCTACGAAAGAGCACACAAAGAAATGTACATACACATTTGCGAAAAATGTAAAGAGAGTTGGGCAATCTCATGTCCTGCGGACCGCAATCAAGAGTGAGCGGGGCGCATCTCTAACTTTCTCGAAGAAGATTTAAACACTTCCGAAGAATAGTTGCGATATTTCTGTTTTGGGGTTAAATGGCGTAGATGGCAAACAGCGCCATTACTCATCTTATTCACACGTCATGCGCTAAAAATAACCGAAGACGAGTCTTTCCTCCTTCAGCGAATAGTTTCAGTCTCTCGAATTCATTAAATATGAAGAAACTGCTTCAAATGCGAACGAAAATAAGTGAATGTTAGGCCATCGAAGAGCGACTTTCTGCCTTCCCTCAGAAGTGAATTAGTTTCAACGTTGTTCCGATCAACTTCGGTCTCTATGCTGAGGTAAGCCTGCAAATATACATTTCTCTTTTCATTTTATTCACTCTTAATCATTTTGTCTCTTCCGTATTACGAAATACACAAAAAAGAACGAATCAAGAGGCCCTGTTTTGGGACCAAGTGGAGGACTTCCAAAAGTCTCGCCGGAAGCCTTCAGGAGGGTCCTAGCAAAAAAGAGGGTCGTCGTGGCAATCCGAATGGGCCCCAATCAAATCTTAATAAAGAGCCTACGAGACTCATCACCCTTTCATTAGTTACAACTGTACATCAGAATATTTGTAACAGCCTGGAGTCGAACTCGGGATTGTTTTTCTAAAGAAGTAAAGAACCTATATAACTCACGACATGGGAGTCAATAATCAGTTTTGGGGAAACCCTATAAATGAAGAAGAGAAAATTCGTGCGTGTTTATGTCAGTGTAGATAACCAACAGCAGCAAAGCTTGAACTTTCAAATTCAATCTTTCAAACTTTTATGTGTACTTTAAAGTCTTCCTGTTTCTAAAATGCATACGGAAATGAATCGGCTAATCGATCTCGTATTTTTCTGCTCGAAAAGGCGTTCGCCTCGTTGGAGGTCACCGAATGGTTTTACAACTCATTGTATTTCTTTATGATTAGAATTTAAAATAATATACCACTTCGTCAGAGAACCCAACCTCGCTAATGATCCCTCTGGCTCAGCAGCGTTGACATGCGTCACCGACTAATAACTAATTAAAGCATGAAAAACTTCAATTTTCATCGTAGTACATCGATCGAAAAACGCTGGTTTTTCTCTTTGGACGAGTTATACGGCGAAGATAAAAAAAATTGTTGTCCGTTTGAATACTTTATAACTTTTTAAATCGTACAGTAAATGGCCAGTTGGAGTTGATGGGGTCTGTAGGAATACCTGAAAATACCTCAGAAGACTTCTATTAACCACATTTGAAAATAAGAGTACAGTTTCCCGCAAAAGTTTTCAATGTGTACGTTAATTTTCATAAACACCTGAATTTGATAGGACGAAATAGTGGACAGCGATCAGAACTAACGCATCATCCGCGTCCAACACCTTATCTTTCTGTTTCTAATATGAATACGACTGTCGCTAGTGTTCTTCATGAATATTAACTACAAATCGGCTCGTAGTTGTGGATAAGAATTGGAGGACCTCATTGAGGAATATTAAGAGCGTACACCACCTTCGTAGGGTAGACAAATATCAATTTTCTATTTATAGTTGTTCCAATTATCCCTTTTCATACAAATTCATTACTTTAAGCTTCGTTGTAATGCCTTTAATACGAATTAAATTATCATAGTTTGTAATTTGATTGTTTCCTTGGTGATTTACAAAGGAATGTTTACGCTCCCTTAAAAAATACAAAATTGAAGCTTCATCTGATAGGGTTATTTTAAATTCTTACAGTAACTGTCAAGAGTCTTCAAATTAAAACCAAAGGCTGCAGCAACCTTTCCTTAAGATACTCCTTTCTTAATCTCTTCTACTGCCATTTTCATCACGTTTGGAGGAATATCTTTCTTTCTCTCTATAGATTTTTCTTATAAAATTTAGAACTATATTTTCATCTAAACACCCACACATACATATCCATTATAAACTGCTAATTAATATGCATGGGGCGATACTAGGATAAGCGCAGGCCAGATTTACCAAACGTGTTATATAATCTGACCCATGTGTAAACCTGCCCATCCATTACAATTCAACCTCTAAGCATGAAGTATGCAATCGACCGAATAGCTTAAAATACCCGCAAAAGAACAATCTAGTAAAGCCTAATGATTTATGATGTATTAATGGTGGTAACATTAACACCACTACATGAGTGTGTAGATTTTCTCACCAAAAGAAAAATTAGTCTACTTCTCCTATATGTTTAATTTGTTGATTTTTCACGATTTTGTTGTTATTTTGTTCTTTATTATTATTGTTAATCATCAGCAGTAATTGGCTTCGTACTGTATGTTGATGTTTGTTAATAAAAAATAACACGTGCAACTGACTCCAAATTGACTTGAGTGCAATCGATGGTGCTTCTACTAATATGACAATTAGCGCGTTCCGCATTTGGGCTTTGAGCATTGCGTTAACCTGCCTCTGTACTAAACTTGCCCCGGTCCACCATAATGTTTTTCATGTTTACCTCACTATTTGAAAAGGTTAAGCTACTCTTAAAAAGAATCATGCTAATGATTTACCATCTAAAGTTTTAAACATAATTCCTCTATTTTTCTGTTTTTGGATGGCACAAAAGTGAATGCAGGCGCTAATAATAATAGCCAAACAAACCTATAGTATATTATCAAAATAGCAACACGAAAGCATCAAAAGATCCCTCTGTTCCTGGAATATGCACTCTTAATTAAAGAAGAGGAAAAAAGAATGAGCATCAATTTAGCCGAAAGATTTTCATCTGATCCGAAATTTGGTGATTTGAATGAATTGAACTGCGGGCGCGAAACGTACACGCCCACTATCGAGAGGATTTCCTTTTAAGGCGTTCCCTTCGAACGGTGACGACATCGGTGACAACAGATGCAATACAACTCCGCAGAGATAAGTTGTGATTCAGAGATCTGAGGATAACGAGAGGATTCCTAGCACTAAAAATAAGAATTAAAACCAAAACAACTGCACTTCGTCATCATTATCAACAACAGAAATATTTGAAGGAAATGTAAAGAAATGAACTAAACGTGAGTAAACTAATGGATGGTTACGAGGGTTTTTAGAAAAACAAGATTACGAAGAAAAATTTACGACAAAAACGCCTGGTGACAATTGAAACGAACATACTTTATAATTGAACACACCTATAAATAAAGTTATCCTTTGTAAATTAATCACAAACAGAAGAAGAGAACTCATGCAAGTCTTCGAACTCGAAATTTCTTTTCTTCACATCTCAAACTCTGAATCGTTAGCTGCATTCGTAATTGCCAATTTTCTCACCATCTTAAGCGAATCTTTCTTATGGGACTTTTTCTGCTTGGGCTACATCTCGGGCTCTGTGGAACGTGCTCAACATAGACAAACGCTCTTGTAATATTAATTACTCGACGAATACATTAAAATTGCATCACGTTTTCGTTTTAAGGTTTGCAATCTGCAAAAGCTGTTGGCTCTCCCCATCTCCTTGCACTCTATGTACATACATACACCCACATACACCGGTTACCGTAAACCGGCATCAACGGAGCGCCGACAAAGTTAGCAGATTTTAAATCTCAATTTGTATTTTTGAACGGTATCTTTCATTAAATTACGAATACAACTTAATTAATCAATCGAACCCGTCGGAGCTTCTATCTAAATATTAACCTTCTATTATCTATTCATTTTGTATTTTTCTTACAATAATTACAATTAGAATGAAAATAACAGTGAATGACAAATGCAGAGTGATGACGGCCCGTGATGAACCGCACAATGGAATTGAAGACGCATCCGCTATATGGCTCGTACTCAATGTATCTTTTCATTACTTTGAAAATTTCTAATTTTTTTGAAATTTTTGTATTTGTTAAAATATTTCTTTCGTGTCCAATCCATTCGGTACATTAAATACTATACTGGAAATACAAAGAAAAGTAGATATAAAATAATATTAACGGGTGTATGAACTTGTACATTCATTTTGGAGTATACCACTGGATATTACCACACATAATTTAGGCAACGTAAAACAAAACAGCTATTCGATCAGATTGCAGAAGACCAGAAGGGCGCGCATGAAAGTGCTGACAGCCAACCAACAGATTCTCCATAGCTTGGATTTGTACATATGGGGCTGGAGCGTATGTATACACCGATCATGTTAACCTTTTTATTGCAAAAGATTTCCTTAAGCTGAATGTTTATGGTTCGTCACTGTATCTATTTAAATGAGTCAAACTTCAAGTAAGCACAATGTGAAAGAGGTTAGCATATATACCCTCGAAGAGCGTGGAGAATAAAAACCATCATCTTCGTACTATAATATTAACCTCGACTAATGGGAAGATAAAGGATATGAAATTTATATATATCCTTACTATTGGTTTGATACACAGCCTTTAACAAAACCAGACCCTGGATAACCAGCCTTTTGGTGACCCCAACGCGGGCAAAGTTCACCCTCAACATATTTAAAGAGAATAGTGTTCATTAATTACTAAAGTATAGCTGATTCATTCATAACTATCAATTTAGAAAGCCATGAGATTAACTGTGCATAATTTGAATGCCCTTTCCTTCTGAACACAAAAAATATATCTCCTTTTACGAACATTGGGATATTTGAATTCCATTCCACGTATCTGGCGGCTGGACTGAATAGTCTATTTACCAAAAACACTTAAATAAATAAAACAATAAGACCGCTCATTCTCGTTATTCTCCTTATGAAGTGGGAATATAAACTTACATCTGCAAAGATAGCGACGGGCATGAATATTATAATAAAAAAGCGAATTTCATTGTTACGATATATGAGCGGATTTAGAAGTAAAAATTTTAGTTGCGGGTCTTTGGATCATATTAGTAATACTCAAACTCGAGATATTTATATATATCCTAAGTAATTTGCCTAGGATTACTCGAGACTTAGTATTACACTACGTTTTAATGTCAAGATTTTGAATCATCGAGGTCTTACTTCACTTGTTGCTAATTTCTCAGGAATTAGATAAGCGTTCGGCGGATGCCACATCACGAACCGCTAAGTACGCAAAGAGAGCTCACGGAGAAATTTCAAAAAGGCGGGCTGCGAATCAAGGCCGTGCGTCCACATGGCACCAGCAACCCCGCCTTTCCTCCTCCGTCCGAAATAAATCACGTCTCAGGTTACTCCCAACATTGATAACAGCATGCTGCCATTACTCGTGAAACTTAAATTACTTCAAATTTAATTTTTAACCTTCCAATTTGCTTTTGATATGCCCAATAAACGTCAATACATCCATTCAAAATGTAAACATCTGTACCGCTGCGATATCAACAGCTGTATCAATGCGCAACGTAGATGACAATATTTTCGAGAGTAAACGCAATCGGGGATTGGCCACCTTCTTATGTTATTAATATTATCAATAATATTTAGCAACGCGCTTTAGATATTAGTAATTGTCTTAGCGAGCGTTGTTTGTTCACCCTTCATCCTAGAGATATGTTATCGGTTGTGACTTACCGTATCGCTGAATATCTTCTTAGATGAACGCGGTATTTCCTTGAAATCGCTCATTTTCACTAGGTCAAAGAACGGAACGCACGAAAACCGACCTCCATACTCGTCTCACGCAGACTGAGACTTCATCTACCTCCTATTCAACAGGTGCCCGTCATCTCTAACCCAGAGTACGGCGCGGAAAACAAACGAGTGCCGTTGCCCGCTCTATCATTTATGAAATCTCCCAGATGGAAATTAGGGCGTCTACCCAAGGACTTAATCACAGAGATTTTCGATTGTGATCCAAAGCATCATAATACGCTGCATGGTTACCGTTGCGACACCTTTCAGCCGCTTAAGTATTTGATATTAAAATAACGTTATTTAATTGATAAATATTGAAATATTCTCAGTCATGTGCTACTTACGAAAAAAATATAAATTTTCAGTTTTCTTACTTCTTTTATATCGGAGAAAACGATTTAACACAGTATGAAATTGAAAAATATGAATGATAATATGCTCAATAAATATCGGCACTTTGAAATTTATTTTTCAGAAATACACAAAGGGTATTTCAGCCCACGCATAAGTTCATCAAGTTCCTTGGTGAACTTACGCGTAGGCTTAAGTTGTTCAATTAAATCTAAATGTTCTGGAAAACGATTCCATCTGCATTAACACTCTGTAAACCTCCTTCCCGTTTGCGGCCTTAAGCTGAACTTTAAAACGAACAGTTATGTAATTGTATATAATATCTGATAGATACGTAGTTTCCCACAAGCAAATGGCATGGAGGAACATCGCCCAGTTCCCAATTTACTGCACCTTAGTAGGCACTCCTAGTTTAATTTATAAAGTTGGAAACTAATTTAAGTTGAATTTTTAGGAGAAAAATTTAAATTCAAGTTTGAACCTACTAATACTGATCCCAGAACAGATTATTAACCAGAGGAATATTTTATTTAAAAAAAAAAAATCACACCCATGATAATCTATTTTAGAGAGCAAACTAAGAATTTGGCATTAGAACAGTTAAAATCTGAAGGCAGATGGTATGATTAGGCTCAATTAGTCTCACCAAGAAACCACCCGGCTGGCAACCCGAGAGAACTTCATCCACTAATAATTTCAGGCTTTTTCTTTACACTCATCTTATAGTAAAATTAGTGCTTCAAGTGTCACCAATAATGTAATGCCAAATCATTTCATTAAAGAAAATCCAATAACTCAAAATAAGTTATGAAAACTTCTCAGAGTTGAATCAACGGGGAATGCAGTTCCTCCACTCAACCTCCCCAACATCTCTGACAGTGGTAATATTTAAAACATCAAATTTCAGAAAGGCATACAAACCTGGGTCTAACTTGTTTTTCTTTTTAAGTACAACATATATCATTTACAATCTAAGTTGTTATTTTCTTTTATGAAGGAAAGGAAACTTAATTTTTATCACCATCCTAAAAATGACTATTACTACCATTGCAAATTCACAATGCAGAACTGCCAATAAGAGGAAATGATTTGTAAGGATACCAATGTTGATAGAATTAGTGTAGAGCACTCACAAACCACCTGAATGATAAGAATTTAACTCAAGAACCAAATTTGCAGCACTTCACACATAAGTATAAAAATTATATTTTAGAGGGAACACAATCAAATAAAATACTAAGCATTTTGCACATCCTTCACTAATAATTAAAAATTTGTGAAGACCATCACATTCCCTCTTCATGAGTGGTAGAAAGGCAAGTTGATATATTCATTAGGAATTTGATTTCCCGGCAAATATTTCTACTAACTCAAAGCTCTACTATAATTTCTTCACAACTGCTATACCTACTTTAAGGCTTTATTTGCTTGGTTCTAGCAACCCTCTTTAGAATGTTAAATCAGTCTACGACATAGCAGTTTGATGGGCTGAGTTGAGTCTGCATGTTTATTATCCTAGAGCACTTCCTTTGAAAAAGCGATGTTTTCATTTCAAACTTCCAGGATATCACTGTAACTTTCAACAAATTCATCATCATAACTAAGAATAAATAAAAAGTGAATAAAAGTAGATTTAGTGCATTGTATTCACTGTCAATTACAAACACAAAATCAAACATTTTTCGATAGTGAAATGTCTCCAAAAGTGTTGAACTACTCTCACCCAAGCCTTTGTCACACACAGTGCAAACACTTCTTTCTTTCGTTACAATTCATGAAACAAGGCAAGAGACCTCAATTCCAATACGAAAAGTAATTACAAAAATTGAGAAACCACTTTCATAATACTACTGAATAAAAACTATGATCTCAATTTTTTTTCAAAGAGTCAACAAAGAATGTCAGTCACTTGTCTACATATTTTAAAAGTTCACGGTCCAGAATGGAAAGAAGCATGAAGGGAGCACAAACTGTGGAGAACTCATCTTCTGTATAAAACATAATCGGCAGAGACAGGCAAACACAAAAAGTAAAACAAATTCAAATTCCCATACTTAAGGTAGTCTTCCCAACCATTGAAATTTGGAACTGCTTTCAAAAAGGGAAGAAGCAATTCCATAGGGAGAGGAATTGTCCAAATGCGTTCCTCTATAAGCTAAACGCAACATCCAGTGGAAATTGTGTGTCACTTGGAGTCGTTCACTTGCTACTTGCGTCTCCGCTGCTTGCATCCTCATCCCCTTCACTAGCAGCTCTCTTCATCGACTTGAGTGCCACCTCTCTCAGCCTCCTCTCCAGCTCCTCTGTGTTTTCTGCTCCGCTTTCCGAATCCTGGACAAAGTTTGGTTGTTACAACAATCATTAGAAGAATTTCAAATTTCTTACAGTAACATTCTTCATATAATGATGCTAACAACCACTTTAAAGGACATACTGCGGTACTTTTCTGTTACAACCATTGTCCTACAGCACAGTCAACCAAAGTGACCCAACACAAGAATCCGAGTTCAAATTATTAATTCGCTATGTGATTTCGCAATTTAGATTAATTAGGCTAGAATGGAGAGATTTCTATCACCATTGAGCTATAACAGGTGATGAAAGAACACTTTTAATGCTGGTGAACTTTTCCTTATGTACTATTAGATTCTACATAACTGAGTCTTAAGGTCAATGATTTCTTTAAATGCACAGAACTTCATTCAATCGCTGAGCATTTTTAATTAAAACAAACAATATCTTCACGATATTCAAAAAATAATAATACTCGTAATTTCAAAGAATCAAATGCGCTTGAGAGATAAATGACCTAAATTGCAAAATAAGCTGCAGAAAGCAAGGAGAGGATAACAGAAAAGTACCCCTGGATTTACATACATTCCAATGAGGCCCTCTTCAATAGAAAAGTGACGAATTTGTACATTCCAAAAATTATTCGAACCACTTAACATTCGTCAGTCATCAGCAAACAACACCCTCCAGTTCCACCAAATGACGCTTAAATAGAAATGGAGGCAATTAAAATATTCCTCATTCGGAGAAGACAATTAAGACTTCTGCTTTCATATCCAGAGTGGTCCACAATGACTTGTTTGCAGAAAAACCAGTCTATTGGAATAAACATTTTTCTTCCAATTAAAACATAAAAATCTAAAATTAATAATACTTATATGGTCCGAGTAAGAAATAAGATGAATGAACAGTTAATTTGAGTACTTTTTTGATAAAAGCAAACTTGTAACTTAAAATGACAAATCCATTCCACAACAAAAATTAGTTCCATATAAATTCGGATTTAATTAACCCCATTAACTTTAAATTAAAGACTTTTGTTTAGAAATTACAAAATATCCACCAATACTCATAACATTTTAAGATTGCTTAAAAAATTTCACATCACTGCCTCCAAGTAAGATTTAGCAATAAAAGCCATTTAAGGAAAAGTTCAACGTTTAACATCACAATTCTTTAAGCATTATCAATGATAAAACCTTCGTTTGCATAATAGTTGGAAACAAGGATTGGATTACTTCACGCTGCAAAGTTGGAGACAATTATTTTGAAAATAAGTTAACAGAATTTCATAAATCTCTAGTACATTACTTATGGAAATGATAAGTATAAAATTGTACAGAAACAATGAAATAACATATTCCTTCAAATCAGACTAATTTTCTAGTGAATACAATGCACAGCATCCAATATAAGTCCATCAATTGAACCAACGGAAGTAGAATTGGTCGTTAGTGATGACTGACTCACACTTCTTCCTAAATTCTCCAACAATTGACAGGATATTGGCAACTGCTTCGATTAATTTTTGACAATTATGTAACCAAGAAATATTGCTTAGTTTCTCAGTGAACATCGCAATATATCCTACATTCTGCAAACAATAACATTTTCCAGAAAGGCAAAATAAGTTAACTTTTTTTATCTTTCAGTTTAAAAATGCTGAAATTTCCACATTATAACAAACACCATATGAATCACACTACTTTGATCTTTCATGCGATTGCTGAATTTTTAGCTCAATGAACTTATCTATGACTTACAATAAAATCATACGAAATTCACCACTAAAACGATATAATCCTGACATGATTAATGAAAGTATTAGATTAAGTTTAAGTTATTTATCTTTCCACTTTCAACAATATACGACCGAGCTGCTTCACTGGTTATTAGCATAACTGGTTCATCCACAGACTCAAGCTTCAATGAATCAGTGGTAATATAAACTAAAATAAAAGCAAATGATATCGTGATGCAGCTTTGTTGCAAATATTAGATGACGCAAAGTGTTGATTAATACAGGAACACACATCGAGCACCATCCAAGTGCATTTGGAGTGCAATACGTACGTCGAAAGAGAGTCCAACAAACTCGAGCTTCTCCAAACATAGGCTTACCTTAAGAAAGATCAAATGGCCTATCCTCAATAGGCAACCAAAAGTACACAATTGGATGACAAATATGTGCTCACACTGACACCTCTGCAGTGCCAACATATTCCCGCTAACAAATTTTCAATAAGTCTTAAATGCCTCCTCTTCCTTCAATTTCAGAGCATTCAAAAACTGATATAATTGACTAACCCTTCTTTAGTTTCAGAATATCTAACAGCATATTTTTATTCTAACCATGCTTCCCCAAAACTTCTGGTAAAAGCAAAAGTTACTTCTTCCTCCAGCTGTTCGCATTAAATATTACCAATATTCCATAAGTTACAAGTGGCTTATTCTATTCTCATTGAATTGCTTACCTTATCAGAACAAAACTTAGTTAAAAATAATCAGAATAGAAAATTTCAAAGTGAAGCAGATGTACTTCCTTAAGTCTCCACAATTGTATCTAAAATATATTTACACATATTTTTTCAAGCAAGCCTGTCTTTAACCCCACTCTTCCTGGCAGCCAGCAGGTATTTCATAAAAGTAACTTCATTCCGTGAACTAGTTCATTACAGATCACGTGATTTCAATTAATATTATAATATCAAACCTTCTTTATCAGTCAAAATTTAAACATTAAAACCTGCAAATAAGCACAAACTTAACTGGGTGAGGTATGAATGAGGGGCTAACAACAGCCAGTTAAAAGGAAATCTGAGTTGGTGCCACAAACTGATGCTTGAGATATTTAATACAAAATATCAATGACAAATATTTATAACCTATGCATAAGAGATTAATTATGATTTGATTTATAATAATACACTGTGTGCGATACATTACTCAACTGGTGATCCAATAACATTCGAATATCGAGATTTAATAAACATGTGGCTTCTTCTTATCTTTCTGATAACCCGAGCTTGCAAATGTATTGTTACAATTTGGTACATATTTGCATTTGAATGGAAAGTAAATAAAACTTTGGAAATTCCAATTCATCTGTTTAAAAGTTTAAACGAAATTCATTCAGCCTTTAATTATTAAATAATGTTCAATTCAAAAGTAATGAAATTAATCCCCTAGAATAAGCCTGCAGGTATTAAATAGAAATTGAAATCCTAGGATAAAGCAAGATATTTCAAAACAAATGTTTGCTGTTTTATAAGAAAACATTCACAGAAAATTCCAAATCAGCATCCGCATGCTCAAAGCGAACTTAAGAACAAATAATAATAGAAGAATCTTTATAACGGGAGCTGACAAGAATGGAATGGAGCCGAATAAACTAAGAGAATGTGTCATAAAAATTGCAATAGAATCAAACGATGAATTATGGAAGGTTGATTAATAAAAATCATTAACTTGAATGTTTGTGATACAACCAGGGTTTCAAATCAAACCCCTTCACACATTTTCTAAACTCAAACGTTAATTAACTAGCCAGTTGTTTTGTGATTCTGATAGAAGTTGGTTTATAGTATGAAAAATGTTTCCTGATAAATATTGTGGGATTTTCAGACATTCTAATGACAAATGAGGTATTATCTTGATGAAATCTTGGCTATTACAGCCATCTTGCAACTTCCTTCATTTTTCTTTAACTTCTCGAGAGGTATTTTTTAACATTATTATTATTAGAGAGAGTATTATTTTAACAAGGTAAATTATTCAAAACTACCATATTTGCCTTATCAATGTATTCACATGCAAATATGATGGTTATACCTAACATCACAAACACTTTTTAATTGCTGAAGACCAAGGATGCTAATTGGTTGAGTAAATTATCAAATGTCCATCCACTAATATGCTATGAGTAAAATTAGGAAGGAAAGTTTCTCAAAGAGGATTGCACGGTAATTGTGTACATTATGCCAGTTTACTTTCCACCATTAATAAAATACAAGATCACAGAAGATTCTGTAAATAATGCCACTTCAGAGATCAATCAGCACTTGCGCTTGCATCAACTCTTCTCTCAACTGCTTCCATGAAAGCCAACCAAAGGGGATAGAAAAGCACCAATTTAAGTTTGAAGAGCTATCTGCAGAACTTCATACTATGTAATGCAGACTGAATTAAATACAACATTACAAAATAATAGCATGAAATTGGTTCCACATTAACTGAAAGCATAATCCATCAGTCATTAAAGATTCAAAGGGAAGGCTTTCTTTTAGGCAACATCACAGGTTAGTTGCTCCATTAGACTCTTTAAAGCTATCAAGAGGTGATCCTGAGAAGCATTATAAAATTACTTTTGAGAAGTTTTGTGCTGAAAGCTGCGGAGTGTCGAATTTCACTTACTAAAATTATGAAAAGGAAATATTACGACCCCAAGAGGCATAAATTGGACCTACCTAATATTTAGCGGAAAATTACAAAACTTTCCAACCTTATTTTGCATAAAAAGTTATTTCCGAGGTTCTTTAGCAAGAAAGAAGCAATCATGACTTGTGGTACAACCATCGTACACAAAAACCCACTTGATAAATGATAGAGGGAAGAAAATTAATGAGGAAAACTAAACGTTTTACAAATATTTATTCATGATAAATTCTTGATCTAATGTGAGAATATGATTTCTAAATAACTGATTGATTTAGAGAAAGAACGAGAAAGGGCAAAATTGGACAACATTTGCACAAATACAATCAAACAAAAACTGCAACAACTACAGTTATTAAATTTAATCCAATGACAAATCGCAGGACAATATTCATTTGATAAAATTAAATTTACCACATGTCAAAATGAAAAACAAAGAGTGAAATTTAATCAATAATGGTAGCACATCTTCAAACCCACTGACTTACATTTTCATCAGCTTTCACTCTCGAATGCATTTCCTCATTAAGATTTATAAAAGACAACAAACATTCTCCCTCTCAACTCTGTGCATGGGCTTGGATTATATAACCAATCCTCATAAGATTGTACAGCGAAATTAAAACTACATCGCATGAAAAAACATGCAATGCAAACTCAGACCTAGGTAAAACCTGAAACCCTCTATCGAAGAAGAGGAAAAAATGATTAATTTTAACTGAAAGGGGCAGATAAACATAAATATGAAAACTTAAGATGCTAAAACCCTGGTACGCATTTCAGAATAGCCCAGTGCACTGAATGCAATGAAATGTAGCAAGGGAAAGCCATGTTTGTGGTCCACAGATCTCCAACATTCAGCATCATTCTTTGGCAAAAATAGTAAAACAAGCACTTCAACTTTAAATACCTTTCAGCTATTTCTAGTAAACTTTCAAAAATCAGGCTTAGTCAGAAAAGTCACAAGTCAGAAAAAGGAAGAATATTTAAAGTACAATGATCCCTAATTACGAACGTTCGAAGGTGAAGTACGCGTCTCAAAGATAACACACCGAACACTTTAGAGCACTGCATAGAAATATTCCACTCCAGTGATAAAGAATATGTAGAACCCCTTTTCATCTGTTCATTATTGATTGAAGCAATGAGCAAATGTAGCAAAACATTTGTAGGAAAGTACACAAATTATACTTTTAAATTGAATTGTTTTGATCAAAAATATGCCCTAGAGTTAACTTACTATTCAAGAGATCCACATAATTAGAAAAAAATATGATTAGTTGAGATTCTAGGGCCTCCGAGCATTGGGCACTAAAAAGACAGCATTTCATAATTCATCAATAACAGAACTGATACTTTTAGATATGTATAAATTTATAATATGCCTGTAAAGGCATATAGATTATTCCTACTACTTAAAAAAGATTAAATTACAAACAAACCAAAATAAATTTCATATAATGATATTTATGATACATTGTTGAAGGAATAAAGAAAATTCAGTGGAAATGGGAGAGCAGTGGAGTCTTGAAACTTTTTTACGAGCATCTGATACTTAAATAATTGTACCTCACAAATGAAACCCAAGAAAATACAAAAAACAAGACTAACAACAATACAGCATTAGTCAAGAAACAAGAATTAAATTATATTCCTAAATTAAGCAAAAAACAAATATCATTTATCTAATTATAAACAATCAATTGGTCTTAAAATTTTTATTACATGCATTTTGTATGTAAAAGCTTCTTGACAAGTCAATAGATCACGAGGACATACTTCGTACATACGATAACAAGAATTAAAGTATTCTTTGTGAAGTTTGAGTTCTACGTATTCAAATCACAAGTTTATGAGTTTGTATTCCACATATTTGTATTCATGTATCGAAAAAATACATGTAAATTAGTCGAAGCATGTACAGGAATGTAGATGCATATCTTAATGGACTGGCCAAATATTTAGGATTAATTTCAATTCATAGATTATAAATTTATATTTACTCTATATTAGATTGCTTCGAATGTCAAAAATCTCTATTTTATGATTCTAAAATTTTCACAACTTCCAATACGCTAAAAAATTTAATTTTGGATCTCTTTTACTTTTAAGAAAAAAACATTGAAAATGAGAGACCTTCAAATTTATACCTAAAGTCTGACGATGAGCCTGATTCTCTTTACACCCAACAAAAAAACTGAAATCAAACACCAGCAATTTATTAGTTTGGACAAAAACTGTTGGATGTCAATCACTTCAATCCACTGACGAACTTCTCATGTCCACTATAACTAAGTTCATAAAGTGAAGCACAAATACCGTTTTTTGCCAAAAAACATAATTAAACACAGTGAACCACAAAACAGGCCTTCCCATTGCAATGCAGAAAGCAAACTAATGACCAAAAAAGAATCAAAATGGGAACAAACTATTGTGTCCATCAACTCACATCCTCCTCCTCAACTTTGCGTTTCTTATGCTTCTTGTGTTTCTTGTGTTTCTTATGCTTCTTGTGTTTCTTCTCTTTTTTCTTCTTCTTCTCTTCTCCGTCAGATTCCTTGAAAAGAGAACATTCAGTAAGTATATTCCAACGAAACACAACCAAATACTAAATATTCACCAATGGACATAGTACCAATAATCAACCTGTTGTGGACCACTTACAGAGATCTCCTTTTTTTTAATAAGCAATTAAATGACCAGTTAGCAACATGTTAAAATAGATACCAATATGTAAAGAAATAACTATCCGGATCAGTAACATCCGTAATAAATTAATGCAAAGGGTGATATCATTTTAGATAAAATGCAAATAAAGATTATAAGAATTGACTTCAAAAATTGTCTTGAAAATAACATACTATGATATAAATATGAATGCGATGATAACTTTTCTCTATAAAAACCTAATTGAGATTAGAGAGGATAGAGGAGATTGATTAGAGATATGAAGTGAACTCTTTTTCAAGTAAAAGATGTTCTTTCCATTTAAAGCAGATGTGTGGATGTCTAATACAGTTCATTGGGAATGATTGGGCAAGTGTTTTCATCAAATTCGTTATTCACAAGATGCAGTGAACTCTCGTTATTAAGTTTTCAGGACCCTTGGAAGTTGAAATTTTGAAGTCTCAACTGTAACAAGCATTACATACATTCGGCAATTCAATTATAAACTAACCCTCAAATAATTTTCTAATAATAATTAAAATCGTACCAAGCTCATCTCTTTCTTCTCTGTTATCCCTTAAGGTAGCCTTCCATACGTTTCACTACACTTATCTCAAGGCTTCCACGGTCACTCTGAGGGCTTAGCTAAATTTCTCTTTTCTGAAAACGATTTCTTGTATAAAACACAGACCTAAGTTTTTCCTTTCTGTTACAGTTTGGAATCCCTCCTTTCGATTCATAAATACAATACCACGGCCAGAAATCCTACTATACTCCGTTTCCAAACTGAAGGCGGCTGAGCCAAGATTCCCTTGTGTGCCTTTCCCTTTTCTAGCCAATCACAGAAGAGGGGAATGTGAGGGAAGCCTCTCTCTGACTGCCGAGCAGTGCACATCGCTCTTCAGCGTTGCCAAAGTTCCTAACTTACACACCACGTTCCTATAACTTACGAACTACGTGCTTTTATTCTGTACTATTTTGTCAGGCTTAATAGCAGAAAGGAGAGAAGTTTTCCACCGACAGGCACGGGAAATCATAAATAAGGTTCACGATTATTTTAAAAGAGAAGAAGAAAACCATGGGCCATTGTTGAGCGTGGCTAAGTACAGAAGAGGAGTATTCGTAGTACTCGTATTTATTTAAATGATTTAAAATAGATCATGCATCAAAGATTTTGGGGTAAAAACCGAGAATTCCTATTCAAGGGGCTGTGCAAACACGCAGTCCCGAACATGACATGACGATGACTTGTATCTGTTGTAGATATCTCAGAAAATTATTGGTATATTGGGGATTGATGAGAAAATATAATGAAAAGTACGCTTAAATAAATATTTGTAAACATTACAGTTAGAAATATTCTACATGGTAAATCCAGATATGAAGAATGTTATATCATCATCTCCCTTTCCCACCTCATGCAGATAATGTATAATTCTATTTTGAGGGGAAAAAAGTATTAAAAGACAGCAAAAATTATTGTATTCTATGCATGAGTTCCGGAAAGTCATCGTCTCGCTCCAAATGTGCATCTATTTCCAAGTTCTGGCAACGCTGGTCAAGTGCATGGAGGGGAGGGGGACGAAGGGGGAAGTTGAGGTGGGAAACGCCTCTCACTCGCTCTCAGCCGCCATCAGTTATGAAACGGAGTATAGGCGAAAGTAACAATTTGGGAGAACTCCTGCAGCTGAGAGCTGAGTTATAAAACTTTGTCCAACAGTCGTTGCAGGAATGGATAACTTTTATCCAACATATAAGTTTTAACATCTGGATAGCTACTCCGAGGATAATTTGGAGTTGGCATAAACTGGGAATAAATATTGTTATTTTACCAAAAATGGTTTAATATTTTCTTATTATTTTATCTTTCAAATAATTCAATAATTATTTCAAATAACTAATTCAGACATTCTATTTTTGACATAAAAGTATATTAAACCAGAAAAGGACGATGCCAATAAGTATATGGTGAAACTTGGGGTACAGCTTACACATGCAAAGGGGCTATTCAGACATTTACAGTAATTACGCAAGGGCGGAATAAGTCAAAGAAAATAATTGAAAATCAGGATTTGAACACACAAGTTAAAGTAAATACGAGCCATAAACACTAGTCTGTTCACTTATCTAGTAGTAGAAAAATTAAACCTGGCTAGAACATTATTGTATTTGAGTATTTTTATCACAGAACAGGATGCCTTGAGCGCAACAAAGGTAAACGACACAGAATCAGGCGTAACTTTGTGGTAATTATTAATCCTAACAATATCCGTATTGAGGAATCTTTTACTAAACCACAGGAAAAAAAATATTAAAATATATATAGAGAAAAACAGTTTCTGTGGCTTAGTAAAAGATTCCTCAATATGGATTTTGCAATAGAGGTACTTTATCACAAATATGAGCCAAACAACATAACCATTCAGTATCAAACACGTCACTTAAACTGTCCCTAATTAGAAAGAGAAAAACCCTATAGTAATGCTGTTAACATTCTCAGCCATTAGAATTTGCTACATATGTACAGGTTTGCATATATCTGTATCAAGGCCAACTTGTCTGTGAAAATAACCCGATCGTAGGGAAGGGACAAAATAGAATCAATAGAATAAGTTTGAAAAATAGGATTGAGTTAAGTACAAGCATAGAGTAAGGATATAGAGGGCTAACCTTATGGGAGAAAGTGTCCCAACCTTTTTTTCTTTCGCCTAACCGCCGCAAGATGTCTTAGGCGGCGTTTTTCGTCCTAAGGATCAAGAACAAGCTTGTCGTTTACCCTCGTTCACGCTGGTTGCCTCCCCTCCGCTCGCTCCCCTCTTTTGGAGGGGAAAGGGAAGGAAGGTTTCGCGGAATTAAATATAACTTGATAGTTATTATATTAGTTTGCTGAAGTTATTTTAAAGTAAGCATTCGAGATTCTGTTATCTTTGCGGGAACAACGGTACAACTCTGATTTCAATGACGTCGTTATCTCCGAAGTTAGCGATAGTTTACAAAATTGTGTATAACTATAGCAAATTTGGTGAAAAATAAATTATTTTCATGTAAGTATACTGCCAATATTATTGTATTTTTTGCATCCAAAATTCAATTTGTAATAACGAAAAGTAACTTAGTGACAATCGGAGAAAGTTGAGCAACCGAAATTTACGCGCCAAAATTGAGTGCTTTTCTCAAACAAATTGCAGTAAAAAAACAGTAACGGCGATTAGAAATTTGAAATTTACGTTAATTAACGTAGAAATAAATATTCTATGAAATTAAAATCACATGGTGAAAATCCATCTACTCTACTTGAAGTTGTTGCGTCTCAAACTAGAGAGACTGGACATTTTTGCAGACTACATCTGGTTACATAGCGGGTGTATAGGCGAAATATAGCCAGTTCTAGCGATGAAGAGCTCGTAATTCTTGGTAGTTCTATTAACAAGTGTTTTCTATTGAAACAAATAAGTGAAAGCGAGTGTCTTGTACATCCTGTCTTAAAATTAAAGTTTTCGCGTTTTGAGAGATATACTGGTAACTTTTTTCTTGATGTCATCAATTCCGGAAAAAGATTAGTGAATCAATAGTTCATAACAAATATTAATTTTTTACCTCAGTCCTTAAGTAACTGCTAAAAAATCCTTGCCACGAATGTTAATTTTATAAAGATAGCAGTTTGACGAATGATTACGATATATATTTTTTTTACAATCAAGGTGAATGTCATGGAAGTTATCATTGGAAAAAACAAGCCTTAAAATTATGTACAATACAAAAACATATATAGGACGGAAGTTAACTACTTATCTTGAACTTCAGCCAAACATTTGACAGTGGTAGGGGGAGGAGGGAGATGCGGATGCAACACAGAACATAGTGGCTCTCAATTTTCTCCCTTCATCCCTGCAGTTGATGTTGTGCCGATATTTACGCGGAAGTTTGATCTTTCTCCAAAATCCACGAACAGATATTATTATTTCTGTTTATTTTTAATTATATTAACTTATTCCTCATTAATTTGAAGAATTACTATCTGTTGCTTTGATGATTATTAATTATTAATTAATTATTATTAAACTACTGAACGATAAATCTAAAATAAAATGAATGTGGACTTCACATTCGTCAAGGTTGACAGGATAAGTGATGAGATTCATTAAATTCTTTTACCAGAGAAAATATTGGCTGCATCGAAAAGGAAGCTGAAGAATTTAAGTCATAGTTTATCAAATTTATTTCAAGTCATCAAGTAACAGTTCCGATAAATATGAGAGTAACTTACGCGCACAATAACTTTCAGCTGACTGATTTGCTTCCAAAATACTATATTATTAATAATTCCCAAGGAAAAACGGACTTGAAAAAAGTCTGACAGGGCCGGGAATTTTCCTGGGTGCACGCCCTTATGTGCAAAGTCACCTTAACCCTTTCCTTATATTATTAATAATATCATCGCAAATTGATATTTACTAATATCTTGTATTGCTCCAATACTTTTTCAAATTTCTACGGAAATTTTATTATCGAATAATTTTTGTAAATACACATCAAATTCACAGTCAATCATAAAATAAATATCAGTATATTTTCTATCTTCCCGAGTAATGAAGAGTCTACTGTACAGTCTTTTAATCATCCAGAATGCTTAATAACGAACAAGCAACTTTGCAAATGTCGCTAAACTCATCTTGAGGTGTGCCCTCCGATAACAGCCCTAAAATAAGACAATCCTAACGTATGCATCTAATTATGGTTATTTCAAACTAAACCGTATAGCCATTAACATACATTTTTTCCGATGGCGGCTTCGAGCTATTAGCGGTCTGTGAAAAGAATTTTCGGATGTTCATCTGTACCTTATGAAATCCTAACTAAACTCTCCTTCGAACTGTTGTGAATTTCTCAAAAGCACTACTCACAAGCCAAGCTTTGCATTCACGCCCTTTAAACACTCGCATGCAAAATATCTGAGCGTTTTATCAATCTGTTTGTCTCTCAAACGTAATCTTAATCTCTGTTTTCAGGGTGTAAGTTTCGAATTATTTCTCGAATGTTCCATTGTATTTTTTCGAGGAGTAAACAAATCAGCACTTTCGAAATTTTCTCATGGTAATCTTATCTTTTGGTGTGAGTCATCCAACTAAAGGATAAGCTTAAGAAGTGCACGCGTTGAACATTGTGTGCGGAACCCTCGTATCATAGCGTCCCATTGATATCGATGTCGGCTCTGCTACCGAAAACATCACTATAGCTGTCATCGGAGCCATATTTACTGGTATGCGAAGCTATCGCTGAATTTATCAAGCGAACACTAGCAATGTATCTATAAGACTTGCGTGATTATTGGAGTTTTGTACTCTTCAGCAGAAAAATACGGCGCCCCCTTCTGAGAGGGACCTGAGGTGGTGGCCTCGCCACCTCACCCATTGGCACCTGCAATCAACCACCAATTTGGCTCACGCCCGCGTTGCATGTCGTCAAATCATATATACTAATCGTCAAATAACGGGATTTTTTTATTTTTTTTAATAAAGAATTTCGAATCGATTATAATGTATTTAAACTCTGGGTTAGACGTTGTTTTTTTATAAATAAAAATATACTTCAATTATTAGGAATTGAAGGAAATCCAGGAAAATACTGTTGTACCCTATGATGAAAATTATCTATAAGAGTTAACATTTTGGTTTACATGTATGTTCAAGATGGGTTTTATCAAAGTATTCACAAAAATAAATTATGATACGTAATGAATACACATTACTTGCAACATTACTGAAGCCCAACGTATCTCAAACGGCCCAATGTTCATAGGAGAGATTGATGCACGTAATAGAAATATACGCGTTGAAAGAGAAAGTTAGCCAAATTTAATGCCCCCTGTAATGAGGGGACTCGTCGGTACGAAGAAGATGCGCGAGGGCTGTCCACCGCCCATAGCCTGCGGCCCCGAGCATCCAGCTCGCGGCCCCTTCCTTATGCGTCGTTACATCCAGCAAGCGGATGCAACGGATGCACAGCGACATCTGCGCGCTGGGTCCGGAACTACGCAAAAAAGTTGGGACACTTGGATACATGGAGGCGAGCCCTCTATATCCTTACTCTATGGTACAAGTTATAATTAGTTGGAGGTAAAGTAAAATTAAGTTGACATAGCCCACCTCTGATTCACTGCTAGATTCTCTCTGCTTCTTTTTCTTTTTTTTCTTAGCCTTTGCATCATCATCTCCATCATCATCTTCGTCAGAGCTCTGGTACTTTCTCTTGGTCAAACGACGCTTCCCTCTCCTCTTGTCCTCCTCATCCTCTTCTTCAGAGCTCTCAGTCTTTCTTCTGCTTTTCGAATTCTTTTTAACGGCAGCGCGATTCTTCTTAGCCCTCGGTGATTCCTCAGACTCCTCCTCTTCCTTAGATGACTGCGAAGAATCTCTTCTCCTCTTTTGCTCCTTTGCCTTCGCTTCTGTCGGAGAGTCCTCATTCCCATTCTGATTGCTGCCTCCACTTGCCTTCTTCGGAGGAGCCTTTTTCTCTTCTGGTGTGGGAGACTGGTCGTGAAAATCTTTCTTACTCCCCTTCTTCCGATCATCCTCTAAAGATGCGGACCTGCTACAAAGAAGAAAACAAATATACAAATGAAGAGGCGTCATAGAAAAGTTGCTGAAAAATATATATCTATTATATATATATCCCATCCTCACTACCGCCACAGTTCATTGCCTCATCGGGGCGGAGGGGTGTTAAGGGAGGCGATGCATAGCCCAGGTTCAATCATGCTAAGAAGGCTTCAATAATATCTCCAGCCAAATAATGAAAGTGGTATTCACCAACCGGCAGTAGGGCAGCCTGGTGAATTATTGTCCTAAATTCCCCAAATACAAGTACAATTTTCACGATGAGCTTCTTTGATGGAAATTTATCCAGACGTAAAAGCACAACCCATTCGGATGTCCGGGAGGTTGTGGCATTAAAGAGGACCATACTACTTACACTGAAGGAAGGACATTTATTCTTTTACAGGGGTACCAAGGATGGAAGAAATGGAGGCGTTGGATTCTTGATCAACAAGAGATGATAATGTGGTAAAAATCGAGGGTGTATCAGATAGAATTTGTAAACTCATACTAAAGATCAATGAGCGTTACTCAGTACAGGTCATCCAAGTCTACGCACCAAGACACTGAACATGACAAGGAAGCCCACAACTATGAAGTCATTATGGGAGATTTTAATGCTCGTGTAGGTCAGCGGGAAGCTGATGACTCTGTTGCAGGACAATACGGACTGGAGCAGAGAAATGAGCAAGGTCACCGCTTAGTACAGTTTGCAGAATGCACCAATGTGTGTATAACAAATACGTACTTTAAGAAAAATCCAACAAGGAATTGACGTGGAGAGGTCCCAATGGAACAAAAAACGAAATAGACTACATATTGGTAAACAGACTCTACACTGTTACTAACTGTGAAGTTTTGAATAACTTCAACAATGGAAGTGACCATAGAATTGATAGATGCAGAATTAATATTAAGAAGTTGGTTTCTTGCAAGAAAGATGAGATACATATCGGTAAACTATCAGATAACAAGGAGTTTTAGCTGGAACTAAGATATAGATTCTCAGCACTTCAGGAGGAAGAACTCGAAACCAAAGTTATGGAAGTCATGAAGAAAGCGGCAGAGGAAGTAGCAAGCATGCCAAGAAAACCTAAGGATAAGAAGTTTAGTGATAGAACCCACCAAATGATGAAACGACAGAACGAACTGAAGAATTCAGACACTCCAAGAGATAACATCGAATATGCCGAGCTTTGCAAAGCCATCAGAGTAGCAATCAAGCAGCACGTGAGGAATGTTAATGAAAAGGTTGAGCAAGAGGCCATAGAAAATAACAAAAGCATAAAGAGGGCTAGAAGACGCCTAGCAATTGGTAAGAAATAAATTTTAGCCTTACAGAAAAGAGATGGCACAACAACATATAACAGACCAGCAATATTGAGGACTGTAACAGAATACTTGGGCAACCTATACAAGAAGATGGGAAATGCCAAAAAGGAAAACCAAGAGGAAAGACAAAGCTCACAAGAAGAAGGAAGGAAAAGAAGTTTTTAAAACCCTTGATTGGGAAGAGAAGGGCTTAAAAAAAAATGGGGAGTACATCAGTCACCTCCGTTTTGCAGATGATATAGTTCTCTGCGCAGCTAACGCAGAAGATCTAACTTCAAGACTTGAAGAGCTAAACACAGCGGGACAGAAGATAAGACACAGGATAAACCAAACAAAAACAAAGGTAATGTATAATTCTTTTGCAGTGCAAGAACCAGTCAAACTTCAAAAAAACCTCTGGATGTTTGCTTGGAATACACGTACCTGGGACAACTTGCAACAACAGGAGAGAAAAACAGGATTAATGAAGTAAACAGAAGAATGAAGGTTTGCTGGAGTGCATTTGGTAGGAACTCACACATTCTGAAGTCAAGAATGCCAATGGTTTTGAAGAGGAAGACCTTCAACCAATGCATTCTACCTGTCCTGACCTATGGTAGTGAAACTTGAGTGTTAAATGCTTCAATAACCCAGAGACTTCAGACAACGCAAAGGAGCATGGAACGCTGTATGCTGGGAATCACAAGAAGAGACAGGAAACGCAACACTTGGGTGAGAATGATGACTGGAGTAACAGACATCCTAGATAAGGTAAGATCACTAAAATGGAGGTGGGCCGGCCATGTTGCGAGAAGAAATGACAACCGTTGGACATCTGCAGTTCTCAACTGGATACCAAGAGATGTGAAGAGACCAAGAAGAAGACCTATGGACAGGTGTAATAGGGACATCATCAAGTACTTAGGTGTAACGTGGCAACGAGAAGCTCAGGACAGAGAAAATTGGAAAGTACTTGGGGAGGCCTACATCCGACGTCGGATTGAAAATGGCTGATGATATGTGTATGTGTGTGTATGTATATATATGCCATTTTACATGTACACAGATCAGGACTGGCAGAATGGTTTGGAAAACTGCGTCATTTCTAAAAATTGAGTAAGAGGGAAGGCAAAGGTAAAACATAAAAGATGATAAAATAGCGTGTGATAATGATGCAGAGGAAGGCTAAGAAATGAGACAATAAGGGATCGGGAATCTAACAAAAAAACATTTATGTAAGGGCAACAAGGGTTTCTCTTTCTTGAGTTACTATACCTAGAAAGTTACCGTAATTCCATCAAAACTTTTCACAGTCAAGTATTATGGATGTTTCTTCAACTAACCTTCTAGCCTTTGGTCTGTTCACCGGCTTCTCTGCCTCAGCCTTTTCTTCTTTAGTCTGCACTTTCCTGAATGGAGATGGTGTTCTGGAAAGGCTGTTGGAATACTGTAACAAAGATGCAAATATTGAATGAAAGCTAAAGAAAGCAACAACAAATATTTCTTGCCTGTATGTGTCATATGAAACTCAGTAAACATTTAGTCTTAAGAGTGCTGGAGATACAATTAACCTTTTCTTGAAAAATTTCTTAGAACTCGACAGGTATCAGAAATCTTGGTCTATAAAATGAGTCTAAAATTGTTTTATAATTAGGCTAAACATAAGTCCTGTTTTGACAGAAACGATCTTGGTTTCAGAGGAATTGCACAGGAGAATGTTATGTTCTTTCATTTTAAACGAATGAGTTGATTTTTCAGTGAATGATTCACACGAAGAAAATTATGGGAGACTATGAAATAGAGATAAACGATTCAAGAAACAGCATTCAATAACCATCTGACTCCAATGGAGTCTATTTTACTGATAAATTTGGCGAAAAAGTTTTAGAACAACTTTCTGGTTTAAATTTCCAGATTTCCAGAACCTGTGTCTGGTTGCTCATCATCAAAAAGTGATAAATCTTTTCAGAAAGCAAAGATTACCCTTCTTTTCCTATCATGGTCATTGTGAAGCCCCGATGAAGCAAATGTTTGGGGTGATGCACTTCTCGATCGTGATCGACGCGGCTGTTTCTTCTTCTCAGCTGATGACGATGGAGACCTCCTCCTCTCTGTAGAGCCTCGTCCACGCTTCAAACACAAAGCCATCACGTTAAACGATCAAATAATGATTTCAATTACCCAGCAGTATCACCACAGTAAAATGTACTCCTAACACACTTAAAGAAAATCCATAATTTGTGGGTAGCAATAAACATATTAACCTTGAAACAAGGAATATTTCAAGTTATGTGCTCTAAAAGTTCGTGAATTAATATTTGAATGCAAAGATGACTAATTCATCAATTACCCTTATGTTACCCTTAAGTGTGAAGAATGCTGATCTATCAGCTGCATTTAAGCCTTCACTCCTTTGTCTCCATGAGTCCTCTGTTATTACTTTGTAGGTATCTCTGATGCTTACTCATCTCTGTTCACGAAAATTGTAGTGGAAATGCAATATTTAATATTTTTTCAGTTTATTCAATAATGGCTGTTCTCTCCACAATTGCCAATCTTGCGTTTCAAAGCGAACACCATATCTGTAATGTTCTCTGCCATCCAACAACTTTGATTTTGTACATCCTATTTTCTCCATGAGTGTCATAACCTACCTAAACACGATTCTTGTATCTCTGATGCAATCACCGTTCAAGAAAATCACAATGGATCCACAAATAAAATGCATTTTTCGGCCCAAAGAACATAGCTAGTCTACGCAGTCTCATCTTGGGTTTCTTAAGAAAGACTTGTGAGATAACACACAGGTTTTGACTAAAAGTGTTCAGCCAATATGTAGCTGATAACTTTCAAAACATAATATATGCTAGAATTCCGATGTTATGCACATTAGAATAAGTGCTAACTAATAGATAAAGAATGCTTTGAGGGTTAAAAGACAAGGTAGAAAGAATAACTTCCCATCAAATGTAATGCACATACCGAAATTAATGCTTCAGAAATTGAAAAATCATTTGAACGTAATTAGCACCTTAATACATGCCAATTGCAACACTGTGTACATGTGAACTACATATGTATATGCTGACATATACGTATATTTACAAATAAAAGTTGCTTGAATACTGCAGGCATATGTTTCAAGTACAATACTTTGCAGACAATAAAAATATTATAAGAATTACATTGTATTACTCCTGTTCACATGCCTGGCCATAGTATTTCTACCTTCTCGGTAAATGAATTATACCTAATTGGAAAATCCCACCATACGTATCACATATTAGAGATGACTGGTGTTGAACCCAGGATATTTTGGAAGATATATATAAAATGAATACATATAAAACCCTAGTAAATATAAAAATTATTTGATTCAAATTTTTAAGTCGATATCATACCGGGAAGATCAAAAATTAAGACTGCGTTATCCCCATCTGAAATGCATAGGGTAATTGTAAACGGCTCTCTGGGATCGAACCAAGGACAATTAGGGGAACTTAAAACAGCTTTTACTAGATATTCTTTAAAATTTCTCCGTACAAGTGATGGGATGATAAAGTTGACATTCATACACAGCGAAATATACAAAGGCAAGACTTAGTAGAAAGCCATCTTCAACAAGAAAGACTTAGCAATTTTCCACAGGAAATTTAAAAAATGAGGATCGTTGATTTGAATGTGCCCAACCCAAGGGTTAACATTACCTATTTAATTTCCAAAAGAGAATTACAAAATCTTTGTTATTCATGATGGATTGTGATAAAAATGGTCCCCAGTTAATGGGTTAAATTATTAATAACAAACTTACGTCATCAGATGCATGGGCTCTTCTTGGTGGTGGAGAGGGTGAGCGCCGGACATGCCTTCGTGGGGACATTCTTCTCGGACTGCAGTGGAAAAATTATCTTTACTTGCCATCAACTTCACGAACACTTTTTAACTTATCATAACCTTTTCCAATACTATGGGTAAGATATTGCTTCATTACATCTAGTATGAAACAAGATTCACTTGTTAATACAAAATTCCTATCAAGACACTTCAATAAGCAGCTATGCAAAGAAAGAAAATTTAAAAATTTTCAACTTAAATTTTTGAAAATTAAATCAATATTTATTCCTGAAATTCCTGTAATGACCAGCCAAACTTTACAAAATAAACTAAATTATATTTATTTCCCCTTAACGGAAATAAATTACCTCAGATCTAGCAGAGAAAAGCCAAACAGCAATGTTTTAGATTAGATTAGCATGGCTAGTCGTAGCAATACTCCTAGTTAAATTTTCTCTCGAGGTTGAGATCAACACTCGAACTAACCTCCTTCGTGAAACTGGAGGTGAGAGAGGTGGGGGCCGGCGTGGTCCAGACATGAGGGGAGGCGGCATTCTTCCCCTGTCCCTCTCCCTCATCCTCTCCATTCTCTCTCGGTCCCTTCTTCTTTCTCTCTCCCTCCTCTCCCTCTCTCGCTCCAATGGGGACCTCATCATCATCATCCTTCGATCATCTCCCCTCCGCCTGTCTCTGCTACTCCCACGCCTCTCTCTGCTGCCACCTCTGCGATCTCCTCTCCTCTCTCGACTCAACCCTCGCCCTGAATGCCGACCACGAGGAGATGGAGACCTGCGCATTCTACGCTCTACGTGACCTCTGCGATCCTGTGCAAAGCAAAGTTCATTAGTGACACATTTGTCAAAAGTAACAACATTTTTTAAAAATATTTCAGAAGTTCCTTTGGCCAAAAGAAGAAAATGCAATAAAAAACAATCCATTAACATCATTTTCCTCTTTGTATTGAAGAATGATGCCACTTTCATTGATGCTTAATTAGTAACTCATTATCAAATATCCCTACTTTTCTTTGCACACTGGATGTTGAAGATGCAATGATTATGCATTACAGAAGAATTTCTTTCCTTCTCTGATACATCCATGCCTCCATTTCAAACATTCCAGTCAGTACAGGAGCAAATAAGGGAATATTACCATATACTTTTATTGGCTAGTAAACATCAAAAATGTTTCTACTGTTGCTTTTGATATTATGAGTTTTAAGATAAAAACATAGAAGGATAATTATAAAATACCCTTTAACATACTTTCCCACCTTATTTGGTTTGGCATGACCCTTGTGTGGTTGTATGTCTAAATCCTATCATGTTTGGCCATACTTTGAGGAACAACATTCTAAAAGAAGGGTAAAAGAACTTGGTGAATTTCCACACTAATAAATTTTAATGACCGACCAGTTTTGGGGCAAGGCCATCCTTCAGTATTCTTGTTGGCCTTGCGCCGATTTCTGTGTTAAGTTAAGACATTCTTTTACTCTCCTTGTAGTTGTATGTCTATGAAACAGGCCAAGGTTTGAAGTAAAAATAATGTAGTTACATGCTTTTTCTTATATTTTGTAGGATGAATTAAGTTTTGTGAAAATTCTGTTGTGTGTGCAAACAGTTGATTGTAAAGTAGCAAGGACATTCAATGATGAAACTACTTAAAACTGCATTTTAAGGGACAGAGGTGATGGGAAATAATCACTGGTTTTTAAAAAGGGAAAACTCAGCCCACACAAACAAAAGAAGTGGATCTACAACAACAAATATAGAAAACATATTACAAAAATATATTGCTGACTTATTGGATTCTTTTCCATACTCATGGGTAAGTTTAATGCACTTATGTACTTCTTATAGAAACTATGCATAAAATTTTGACAATATTTCCCTTAACCAGAAACATAGAGTAACTATACTAGAGGGCTTGCATCAATGAATTGAGGTGTCATGCTTTTTTGACGTACAGTAGAAGTCTGTAATAACGAGAGCTGACAACAATCAGAAAAGTACTTGTTATAGCCGATTTCTAACACGTCCATCCTCTTGAATCCAAGAGAAGTGCGTGCGGCAGAATGGGATGGTAGGGTTTTTAATTCTTACACTACTGCTTTAAAATGTGTAAAAAAGTGCATTTGCATCAAAAATACCGAATCGGAGAGCAACTAACTTGAGCAGGAGCCGTACAACTTTGAGCAGTGTTCTTATCATTTTTATCTATACACAGCTGCGATAAGCTTCAGCTCAGTAACCAGGCAAAGAAAAACTACGCTGAGGACATATATCGAGGAGGAAAAGAATGAGAAAACTCATATCATTTTATCCCATAAGGTTAGTTCTCTAGTATAGTTACTCTATGCAGCAATTATATTTTTTCTCCATTTAACACTGATGAGAAAATATAACTAAAATGACAGATGTAGACAAATACATGTAGAATTATGGAAAAGAGAGAAAGGTTTATTGTTAAAAAATGGACATCTCATCACCATGTTTCCTAATAGAGAAATTGCTACAACAAGCTAATTTTAACTCACCTTCAATAGATTACCATTGTAATATATAAAAGAATATTCCCAGAAAGAATTTATTACAGCACATTTGAAAGTTTTTATAAATCAATTCACAACAAGATTGAAACATGTCACCCAATGTACAATAACAGGATGAATTCTAGCCATTAGGAGAAATCACATTACAGTTATGAAATTCTACAGATGCTAAATCTGAAAGGCACTATTTTGTTAGCTATAAGAAAAGTACCTACTTAATATTGAAATAAATGTCACTTCAACTGACTCACCCGTCGAGAGGAAGAAGATTTCTTGCCATCTTCTTCATCGGAGTCGCTAGAAGTGTCCTTGTTGCTGCGATAGTGTCTCTTCTTCTGAACACTGTCCTCTTTTTTGTGGATCTCAAAAGCCTCCAATTTTCCAATTAATGGTTCAACTCCTTTCCCTTCTTCATCTCCACTGCCTTCTTTGCGGCCAGCAGATGAGTCTCTACTGCTCTCACTGCTGCTACTGCTTCGGCTACTGTTCCGAGAGCACCTCGACCTCTCCTTTGGAGATCTCGAAGAAGCTTTACTATGATGATTTGAACTGAAAATTGAGACAAAGGCTCAGAGCAATGCTCTCTCTCTCCCTGACAAACTCAAAACATTAGGAAACTTGTTCTAATGAATATGAGGAGATTACTGAAGCATTTAATTATAATGACAAACCACTGAGTCAAACTCAAAAATCTGAGGGAATTTTTCTCAACCCCAGGATTTTGAGAATTAAAGGTGGCTTTTTCACAATAAGGGAGGGAAAGACATCAAGCCATATCAGCCAAGAAGTCCTATATAAGAATATAAAGCTATTTCTATTACTCTTTCAATAATTAGAATGGCATCACTCGAATAATGAATGTGACTGCCAAGCTCATGCTATACCACATACCACAAATTAGTATACTATATTACTTGGTAGTATGTAGAATATATACCATCATACTATACTACATACTAAAATTACTACTTCAAGATTACTGAGACAATGTATGTCCAGATTAGACCAGGGCAGTATTTTTAACATTATGATGCACTAAACAATTATTGCATTTAAGTCAGTCATGCTTGAATGGACATTGACCAAAACAGTATTAATGATATTTATTTCATCGCATGAACCTTTAAGAATATGCAGAGAATTCCTGCATATTCTTAATGCAATATCTTAATATAATCAATAGAAGTAATATAAAGCTAAGCGGCTGTACGTATTTCGACTTCCACAAAGTCATCATCAGGTTAAGGTCGGCAATGAAACGCATTTCATTGCCGACCTTAGCCTGATGATGACTTCGTGGAAGTTGGAATACGTACAGCCGTTTTGTAAGTTTCTTGATGGTTTTTAGTTTATTTTATAATAAATCGAAGTAATAGTGGAAATACCCCTTTTCTAAATAAATTTTACACAAAATATTGAAAAAGCAAAACTTTTACAAATGATGATTATGCAATGAACATGGACAATATCTGGATTTCATTTCAAATCAAGTATCATCATAAATCTTGAAAACGGGAAAGGATAGAAGCGGACTAACAGCTGCGATAAATTCAGCAATATTGTACAAGAATAATGTACTAGAACTTTGATAAACATGGGCAACAATTGACATTTGTACCATGTTTTCAGTAGCCCACCAAAAAGGCTGTATCAACAAGCATGAAGAAGAAAGCATCAGCTTAAAGAATATTACAAACTGATTTTGTAATTGCCATTATAATGAGCAATCCAAACACTTTCAGAACTTTCCACTTCAAAATCAGAGAGCATATGATAAGAATACATGGAATGTTCACTTTTTGCATCTTAAATGTCTATAGATAAACCACATCATTTATATTCAACTGCACAGCCATTAACACTCCTATGACGCTACAAATAGCTGATTAAGAATGTTCTACTTACTTATGTTTGCCATGAGAATCAGATGATGAAGATGAGCTGGACCTCGATCTATCTTTCCTGCTTGGGCTCTTCCTAATTGAAAACAATTTGAGGAAATTTGTACTTGTAGAAAAGCAACAAAACATAAAACATTGAAACAATGCCATGAATTTCTTTTAGATACGCAACATGATTTGCAAGGAATATATTAAACAAAAATTTTGTAATTCAAGGTATGAGAGGACAAATAAGTTAATCCAGTGACAAAAACAATTTTAAATCTCAGGAATACATTCGGTGGAATTTTTTGATTCTTATACTGATTTACTCTGGGGAAAACGTATCACAAGCGATATGGAAAAACAAACAGCCTATAGATTTGAGGCTAAGTTTCACACGATAATCATAATTATCAGTTTAATTGAAAATTGCCCCATACAGGGATTTGTTTTCCAAAATAACTCCAAAACAAAAATCAAAAACTTAACAACTCTAATGCAGGCTGTTGAGTGAAAATGTTCAATCTTTCAATAATTCATGAAATTTCAGGAAACTACACAAATCACTGAACTTTACATAAAATAAAACTCAAACATAATGGTGCTTTGGCTGAGACAAGGAATTTCTTGATGGCATTACAGATTATAGAAGCAAAAAATAAAAATCATGGAGGTGTACCCACATACCCCAAGTGACATTAGAAATGAATAGCAAAAACCTGTGAGGTGAGGACGTACTATGCATGATCTATTTGACCATGTCCAAACCATTGTTCACAGGATAATTGCTAGCATGACAATTACTCCCCAGAACAATAAAGAGTTGCAACTAACATGCAGAACTGTTTAAATTAGTTACATGCTTTGACATGATTCTCTAAGGCAATCTCCGCTTAAATAAAGGTTGGGTTGACACAAAGCAGAAATCCCAACTGAAAAATGATCAAATTAGAGATTGAAATTTCTAATATGACTTTTTTTACATAAATTGCTTTGCAAATACTTCAGAAATTTATATATTTATATATATAAACTTATCGCTTCTTCTATTAATTTTCAAATGAGGAACAAATACCCTTTAAAGTTGCTCTTTGGCGATCAATTGTTTCAGCTAGCAATTGTCCAGTAACCCTATTTTAGACATGGAGAATGGACAAACATCATGATGATGAACAGACATTCACAGCTCCAGGTGGCGGCAGCGACCTTTGAGGCTGCAGCAACGGACACAGATGCAAGTCTCTGTGGATACAATTTGCTGGCTGGCACAGCATTCGCTCCAGGATGATGATGAGTCTCTCAGAGGCTGCAATTGTTGACCTGTAGCTATGCTGTGATGAACCAGCAATAGTTTCTCAAGTTGAGATGTTGCCGCAGTGTAATTGAGATGGCTGCACAAACGGCGACTGCTGAAGTGGGCAGATCTGACTCCGTAGCTCTTGAGTGTTGGAAGGTGAAGACAAGACGATGGCCCCTGGGATGATCTTGGACGATATGCAATGCCATGGGGTTGCGGAGTTGGACTCTCGAAGGCTGCCGTCCAATACATCAAAGAGCCAACGCCAGTCCCAGAGGCTACGTGTTTGTCAGCAGGAGCAGCTAATGTCTTGGCAAGATGCAAGACGAAGAATGTAGGGCTCAACCTTTTACTTCTCAATTAACTCCAATTTCTGCAGCACCCCATTGAACATAGGTATTCCTTTAGTACTCTAGCTTTACCTTTTCAAAAGATAGTTGATCCTTCTGTACATGATTTGTTTAAGTAAATAGTATACTTTACACAAAATCTTTTTTAATGGTTACATGAACTGTTTCTATGCTTCCACTAAGATTTTACTGAATGATCTGCTAATGCCTAGACATCCACAATACCTAATTTCACTCTTTTCATCCAGTCATTAATCCAACGGAGACGAAATTTACCAAGCAATTATTTAGCGACACAAATGTCAAAAGTATGGTGCTCCCTAAGCTCCATTGCTCATGTTTCACGTCACTAAGTTCGAAACATCCAACAAAACTACGGTTAAAACTTTAATGAAATCAGAATAATATTTAGAGAAAGTAAATTGATACCTATAAAACAAAAAATGTAGTACTCACTCTTGTCATAAAATCAAATTTGAGGAATACCTGGGAGTGGGTACCTTGGGAATCCTGCTAAAGAAGAGTATGAGGCGAGAACTTCATAACCTAACGTAAAAGATTTCTATTGAAAAAAACAAATTTTTCCGGTAGAAAGGCATAAGGCCATGAGGTTCATAAAGAGCTCCATTAACATAAACCTAGCAATGCCAATTGCACCATTCAGAGACAAATTTTAATAAAAAACTATTCGATCACCATTCAGATTTTATAAAATATATGTAAACCATTTTAAAGCACTCATTGCATGAGTGATGTTGGAATTAACCTTTAGATTCTCACATAAAAGACAAAATAATTACTGCAAATAAAATGAATCCTAGGCAAAAGAATAAAAGGAGCAACGTGGCAGGTACCTCTCTTTCCTAGATTCATCAGCTTCTTCATCCGCTGATGACTTTCTGTCTGGAGATGAATGAGCAGGAGACGCAGGATCATCAGCAGGAGGAGTCCTCGCAGCTCGGCTCTGTTTGTGAGGTGGAGAAGGTGATCTCGAGTCGCCTTCTCGATGTCCTTCTTTCTCACTTTCCTCCTTTCCTCTTGAGCTAATAAGATTCAACGTTGGATATCACGCAAAAGATATAACTGCAAGAAACATGCTTATGCACTAAGCTTCCCAACAATAATAGTCACTTATTCATATGATATTGGTTCTGCGAAGACAAAAATCCTTTATAATGACATTAACTGTCTTTCAAGAGATAAAAAATGCAAAAGCTTGCCAATATATTTTCCCTATTGAGAATCAATGACCGCATCTCATGATAATCCATTTAACATTTCAAAGATTTATGAAACTGTAATATAGGAACAGCTAAAGCATATTAGAAAAAAGAAAATAACGAAGAAGGGGAACATAACAAAAATAAAGTAAGACGTAGAAGAAAAAAACTGTAAGGCTGTAGAAAGTAGGTTTCAAATTATGAGAGACACCATGAATGTTCATAAGGAATGGAAGAATGATTAAGAAATCATAGTTGAGGCTCTCAATGACAAAGAAGGCAAAGAAAAGCGTAATAAAAAGAAATGGAGCACTCAAGGAATGCTAAATTAGATGTACAAAAGAAAGAAATGGAAAAATATCAACACAGATGAAGGTAAAATGAATTACAGGACATAAAGAGATTGAATCTCGATACCAATAAAAGAGAAATGCCCAAGAGTAAAGACTATAGAACAATAAGTTGCATTTGTCATGTATCTAAGGCTGTGACAAGACTAGTCATGAAAAGAATGGAATGGAAAATAGAGAAAAAATATGGGTGCTGAAAAATTTGGATTTAGGAGAAGAGGGGGTACTAGAGATGCGATTACTTCCCTAAAGATGATGCAAGGAAGAATGCTAAAATTTGATAGAGATATGCTGCTGTGTATATGTTGGCATGTAACCCTTATTGACTGGGAAAAAGCATTGGAAGTAAATAAAAGATGAGGAAACGCATGATTCAGATGATTGAATTTAGAGTAGAAATGGAGGAGAAAAAGTCTGTTGCGTCCAAGACTCAAACCCAGATCTTCCAATTGCTGGGTGGATGCTTTAGCTCTGTACCAGTGGCCTCTGGAGGATCCATCAAATGTGAAACCTGAAAAAGACGTAAATGTAACACAAATGTAAATAGTTTACCTCTGTGAAGAGAGAGCATCTCTGTCTCTCTTTCTCGAATACTGAGAATCTGCATTATCTCCTTCTCCTTTGTGATTACTTCCTTCTTCTTTACCCTCAATCTTGCTTTCTGCTTTCTCTCCTGGACTTGTTCTTTGCGATAAGTAAGAAATTCATACAAATTAATTCCCTTGGTATTTCATTTAAAATAGAAGCGCTTTTAAGTTTAAAATTAAAAGCATGTTGATTAACTCTGTACATAACTTTACATACTACATTTACAAGCAAAAATGTCATCTACTGATATGGAAATCACAAATCACAATCAAATTTAAGAAATTTAACTCCCTTGGCAATTGAAGAGATGTCTACATAATATGTTATTTAGGATGAAATCTCTGAAATGTAGAGACCTTTAGTAATTTAGCTTAGGTACAATTATTTTTATTAGTCTCTCAATTAGGTTAGGTGAAAATCTATACCATATACTAACAAAGTAAAGATAAATTCTTAGAACCTTGGATAAGTTTAAGAGGTAGAATTTTAAACTCAATTGAAATAGAATTTACTTAAAAATGCTTTTATCAAGCCTGAAACCCAAAGCTCATTTACAAAACTGTCTTTTTCCCAGATAAAATTTTATTTGGTCATGTAATTTAGGTTATTACTAAGCAACTTTGATGTAACACATGTAGTGCCGAGGACTAATTAAGTAAATAATGTCAATGGAGGATCAAAATAAGTTTCAGTAATGTTCTTTTCAGGATGCAATAGGTTAAAACTGAGAAACATAGCATGATGACTTACCTTCGAGGAGACTTGGAGGAAGATTTCTTTGCTTCTTTCTCACTTCTTCGATCCCTTTCTCTATCCTTGTCCCTATCTCTGTCACTTCGTCTGTCTCGGTCCCTATGAGATCTGTCACGAGATCTGCTCCTCTTTCTTTTTCTTTCTTTCTCATCTCGGTCCTTGTTTTTATCAGATTGTTTCTTCAAAGACTCCTGCATTCTCTCTTGTTCCTCCTGACAAAAAATTAAGACATCAAACTCTCATTAAACATGTATATACAGATGAAGACTCAAATAATATCTCCGGCCAAATAGTAAAAGTGGTATTCAGCAACCGGCAGTAGGAAATCCTGGAGAATAGTTGTCCTACCCCCCCCCCCTTGTATGCAAATACAATTTTCATGATGAGCTACTTTAATGAAAATTTATCCGGACATTTATCCCATTCATATGTCCAGAAGATGGTGGCATTAAAGGGGTCTAAAGACTTACTAATGTCACATCTTGAAGGGGGGAGAACAACTTCTGGAGCTACTGAGTGAAATAGATAAGTTAAATGGGATACCATTGCTCTTAGTAAAGTCAAAGGAAAATCAGAAGAACTACCAATGAGTAGAGGAAATTGAAAATTTCTGCCAAAATCTCAGCACTGAACATGACAAGGAGTCATGTGGGTGATTTTAATGATTGTATAAGTCAGTGCAGGAAGCTAATGACACTGCTGAAGGGCAATATGGACTGGACCAGAGAAATGATGAGGATACCACTTAGTTGAATTACAGAATGCACCAATAAGTATATTAATTATACATGCTTTAGGATCCTAGAAGAAAGTGGACGTGGAAAGGGCCCAATGGAACAAGAAATTGAATAGACTATGCATTGGTAAACGACTCTACACAATAACAAACTGTGAAGTGTTGAATAAATTTAATACTGGAAGTGACCACAGAACTCTGAGAGGCAGAATGAATACTAACCCCTGAATGGAGCGGAAGAAGTTGGTTTCTTGCAGGAAGTATGAAATAAACATTGCTAAATTAGCAGATGACTAGAAGGAACTAAAGTTGGAATTATGGAGTAGATTCTCAGCATTTCAGGAGAATGAACTGAAAACCAAAATAATGGAAGTCATGAAGGAAGCAGTGGAAGGAAACAAAAAGAAAACCGAGGAATAAGAAACTCAGTTATAAAACCCAGCAAATGATGAAAAGACGAAAAGAACTGAAGAATTCAGATACTAGAAGATATAACAACAAATATGCCAAACTTTGCAAAGCTAAGAGAGTAGCAATAAAGGAAGGAGGAGGAAATGAGGAACTTTAATGAAAGAGTTGAGCTAGAGGCCATAGAAAATGATGAAAGCATTAAGATGGTCAAATGATTTCTGACAATAGGGAAGGAACAAGATTTTAGCCATACAGAATGGAGATGTCACAACAACATACAATGGACTAGCAACATTGATGACGGATGAACAGTACTTTGGCAACCTAAATAAGAAGAGAGAAAATGCCAAATGAAGGCACCAAGACAAAAGCCAACACTCACAAGATATCCCCTCCATTCTCCAAGAAGAAGTTATGGTCTATTAAGCAGATGAAAAATGAGAAAGCAGGAGGAGCAGATGGTTGGCAGAGTATCTGAAAGCCACAGCTGGGAATCAAACCTGGGTGGTGACATTTATTCACAGCAGTTCTGGAAGAAGTTTTTAAAACCCTAGACTCGGATGAGAAGGGGTCAAGAGTGAGATCAATCAACTCTATAGTGCAGCAAATGCAGAAGATCTAACTTCTTGACTTCAGCAACAAAATAAAGCAGGACAGAAGATAGGACTCAGGATAAACATAACAAATGTAATGTATAATTCCTCTCCAGTACAAGATCCACTCATACACATACTAATACACATACCTAGGAAAATTGGTGAAAACGGGTGAGAAAAACAGGGATAATGAAGTAAACAGAAGAATTAAACTTGGCTGGAGTGTCTTTGGAAGGAACTCCATATTTTAAAGGCAAGAATGCCAATGATTTGAAGAGGAAGGTCTTCAATCACTGCATTTTACCAGTCTTGAGCTATGGAAGTGGTACTAGGGAGTTAAATGCAACAATAACCCAGTGACTTCAGACCATACAGTGGAGTATGCTCGGAATCACAAGAAGAGAAAGGAAATGCAAGTACTAGTAGTAGTATTGTTAAAAGTGCTTCGACAACTTAGGTCATTTCGCACATTGGCTCCCACCGGGAATAGAACCCGGGCCCACTTTCACCAAAGGCAAACGCGCTGTCCACATGACTATCCGAGAGCCTAAGGAAATGCAACACCCAGATGAGGATAATAACTGGAGGGAAATATATCAAAGATTAAGTTAGATCACAAAAATGGAAGTGGGTCAGCCGTGTTGGGAGAAGAAACAACAACCATTTAAGGTCTACAGTTATGAACTGGATACAACAAGATGTGTAGAAACCTAAGAGAAGACCAAAATACAAATTGAATAGAGAAATTCATTCCAATATTTTTCTTAGAACTACCTGTACCACATCTATGATAATTTAAAAAATACAACAGGCATTTTTATTCAGCATTGTTGCAAATTTCACTTAATATAACATTAGAAAATTTATAATGGACAACTGTGAGATGTAACAAGTTTATCCAAACAATAATGAATACCGGCAAGAATTCTTGAATGCATAACAAACATACAACACTAAGTAAGGATGAGATAGGAAAATAACTTAGATATGTCAATTACATAGCACTTGACTTTACTTCACTTTTTCAGAAACATTTTCAACCCTATCGGAATAACCGATGAAATGACAAAATTCATTAAGTAGGTGAACAGAGTGTGTACTTATTCAAAAAGGGACCAAAAGTTTAACAAAAAGTGAAAAATACCAATATGACTTGGGACCCAGGTCTCCCACTTTCCAGACAGGTATTTTAAACAAATAAGCTACAGTAGATGTCTGTTATAACGAGAACTGACAAAAATCGGTAAAGTACTCGTAATAGCCAATTTCTAATACTTAATTTCTCTCCTATTGAATCCAATAACAGGGAGAGCAGCAGAAGGGCACTGTAGGGTTTTAAATTCTTACGCAAATGCTTCAGAATGGGTAAAGAAGTACATATGAATAAAAAATATTATTTCATTGATTCATTGCCCAAAACCACAGTTGTTGCACAGACTCGCATCTAACGATCGACTGAAGAAAAAGCGATGTCCATCACGAGGAAAAGATACCTCTAATTCATATCAAATTCCTTTCTCAAGATATGTTTTATTCACATGAGCAATGACTGCGTCGCAAGGCAGGGGGAGAGGCTACCCTGGGAATCCGAATCAGCGCTGATTTTATCTCCTATACTCTCACACATCAGATGATTAGGTGCCAAGTTTCATATGAAATAAATCACACGGGTGGATGCCAATATGATGGAACTCAATTAAATATTGTGGTGCTGGCTAGAGGGGTCATTGCCAAAAAGATGCAAGAGACGAGGGGATGCATGGAGTTGCAAAGAGGAGTGAAACTCACGAGAAGTCTCTAACCAAAGTCCTCTGAAGCATTTTGCTGAGGAAGAGAGAGGCAAGTTGTGGGAAACATATGCATGAATCAATAATAATAATAATAATATCATCTTTAATTATGGGCGAATTTTAGCCTTTTGAAGGCTATTCTTCCAATTTACCTCTTTTTGTATTTTCCTTTTATTTTTTTTAAACACAAACACATAACATACACAGACAACCATTCCAAAAAATCCAATTAGCCGTGATTCGAACCCAGGACCGTGAGGTTGGAGCATTAGTGCGCTAGCAAGCTAACCACCTCGGCCAGTGGCGGTGTGTGAATTAGGGATGATAATTTTAGCATTTAGTTATTTTCTGCTCTTAGAAGAGATAATGTGCCTCAGATTACTGTTTGCTTGATAGACTTTGTCTCTTACGCCAATTGAAGATTCCAATATAAGCAGTGAGATGGACAATAGCTGAAAAATCACTTGTTATAATGCAATTTATGTTTTTGCCATACTTGTTATAATGGACTTGGACAGTACCATGCTTCCACAATTCCACTTCTGTTAAAGCGATGCTTTTTGAGCAAGATAGTGGTGCTCCACTCAATGGAACTGACCACGACCAGAGATCCTCACCAAGGCAACCAACCTACAAAGCAACATTTGTAGGAATCCAGACACAGGAAACAATAAAGATCTTTGAAGTGTAATTTAACTTTGAACAAAGCATACATCTTAAACCTAAAGTAAACAATAAGTGAAAAATAGCTTATATGACTGGAACCCAGGTCTCTCACTTTCTAACCTCTGGTGGTGGTCAGTGATTAAGTTGGTTATGACAACAACTGTTTTTGAGCACAGCAACATTAATCATATTTATAACAATTCCCAATCAAACCAAACTAACCTTTCCAAGAAATCACTAAACAAATTAATGTTCGAAGTATCCAGCAAATCCTTAGATTAAAATAAGTCAGGTTTAATTTGAGAAGACCAAAGCACTCACCATTCTTTTCTTTATTTCCTCTTTCTTTTGTTCAAGAAAACGAGCAGGGATTCCGGAGACACTGTCTTGGGCTGAGAGGAGGAGTTCCCAGAGGTCCGACATGAACATGCGAGCATTTCTTCCGTTTAGGAAACCAGTGAGATTTATCTGCATCTTCCGAGGATCAGGATTCTGGAGAAAAGAATCAAACAAAAAATAATTAAATGGACAAAACACTGACACGCCAATGTCAGCCGGTAAATCCAAAGAGTTTAAACTAAAGAGAGTGGATCTTAAGATTAATAAACCCTCACTAACTCATGAAGTGGAATACACACAAACCACTAAGGGTGGCAGCCTATTTGCAACTTATGCATTGAGTTATAAACAGAATTTCGACTGTTTTCTGTGAAGTGCACTTTGAAGAGCAGCATTTTCCTCATCCAATGTCTTGCCAATACAAGGCTTTCAATCAGAATAAACATCATTAAAATCTAAATTCAATTAATATCATTTAACAAAGACCGAATCCATACATACCTTATGATCGAAACTCCCCAAACTTAGCAGATTTGAATCAATGAAACTCATTAATACAACTAGCCATAAATCAACATCATAGTCTTATTTACGCCAATATAAATACGCAACAATTACATGAAAACTTCTTTGGGAAATCAGAAATTCACCAGAGAAGTTACTGGCAAGATGAAATAGCACTCTGAACGTTTCCAAGTATAGTCAAAAGTCTAATTACAACAGTATTCAGTTTCAATTGATCATTTGTAAGTCAATTATTAAAGAAATTTATTTCGTTTACGAATTAGCTTAAATTTCCATCTAAGCTCATAGAGCTAGATTAGTTTTAGAAATATCCAAGTTCCAAACATTTATAACAATCATTAAAAAATTAGGAAACTGATTTGGCAGTTTTGAAAGTGTGTGAGGTTCTTAGAAAAAAATAATACAAAAATTCCCCAAGTTTTTGCATAATGGGTTATTTTAATTCTCAAGTTTTGCATCCAATAAAGTTATTAAAGGCTATTTTTTCAAGAGATTATCAAATCCTTTCTGAAAAAATTATTTCATGATTTATAATTATAAAAATTGATAGCATCTTTGAAGTGTGTTCAATTATGATAGACTTTCAATCAAATTCCAATTTAATCCTAGCATCCTTAAAGGATATCCTAGAATCAATTGTTTGGCTAACACTCTTGCCAAAGTATTTTAGTATAAAGGGGGAATTTATTTATTTATTATCTTTATTTACAATAATAATTTCATAAACTGTATACGACATATCATTAAGTTAATACAGCTGTTCTAATAACACAGTTCCCCAGGTTCCTCTAGTCTGTCTCTCTGGTCATCTTCATATAATGGTTGATAGCAGCAAAATCATAAAAACGTGTCTTTTAACCCCTTCAATTACAGCTGGTGCCATATGGCGGCAATTTTAGACCTAATATAAGGACGAATGCAGGCTCCAGCCAGTTAGTTCAAATCACAAACAAAAAGGACCTTAACATTAACTGTAGCACACCCAGTGACATTTATTAAGAGGCTGTTTGGTCATTTTGAAAATTACGAGCCTTTCACACAATTCACCAGTAATGAAACTAGTTAAGGGACCTTGATGAAAAAATGCTACAGTGGGAGATATTTTACAGGTTGTAGAAAGAGTTCTTGGCTGTCCGACCAGGTAGCGTTTCTCCCAAGTAGCCACGTTTCAGCCACCTTCAGTGGTGCACTCACTGTCCTGAAGATGGCTGTAAAGTATGAGGCCGAAACTTCAACGGCTGAGACTGGTTGGAGACGAGAGAACTATTCCTAAATGCAATTCACTGTAAAGATCCACTTCTTTCTATTTTACAGATTTACACACAGTTAAGGCTGCTTTGATTAGTTGAAAGATTTTTGGAATTTGAAGTTTTAAAAATATTGGGTAACAAGTCAGATGGAAATTTAAACCTACAAAAATTTTCAACATTAATTTACTTAATAACTAACTTCTGACAGATTAGTTAGAACTGATAACCGTTGTAATTTGACCAAATGTAATTAGTCCAATTTGTTCAAAGTATAAATCCTTTAAGTTCCTTTCCAAATCTCCCATTCAGGAACTCACCAATAGCTCTAAATTATGGAAAAATAAACACGTTTTTTTAAGCAATTAATAAGCTGAGTAATACCTATTAAAGCTATAATGCTCAGGTGAAGTTGAACATGCGATGAAAAATGTCACGGGTGAAAATGAAAAGTAAAAATAGATTGTAATTAAAAGTTAATTCAATAAGAGCGCAAAGATGTCACTCAATTTGAGTAAAGAAATTAATAAGCATGAAGTCATTGTCAAAGCACTTTCTGTGAAACTAACATGTTGTTCTTTTAACATATGCTTTTTGTAACTCTCATTACAGCTTTGGTAATATAAATGTAGAAAAGTCGCAATTTGAGTAGATTACAAGGACCACCAATACCAAGGCATGTTATCAAAAAAAATTATTTCAGGTTCTGTAAATCTATTGACAGGAGACCAATAAATCTACAAAACACCAATTTTATGCAACATTTTGAAAATCAGCTTTCGGGAACACCGACGAGTTTTACTTATTATCAATTTAAATCATTTAACCTCAGCATTTTGTTCAAAGATTTCCCTCACGTTCTTGGTCAATTTGCTGATGATTTGAGCGCAAACTATCTTCAGGTTGCAAAGGTTACAAATCATCGGTGAATATCACCTGAGAAGCAATTTTGATCATTTATCAGCTCTTTGGAATTACGCTAATATAGAGAAGTATTGGAAGCCCTTGCCAATGAGACCGAGTAAGTGATATTAGTTGGAGACTTCCTCAAACAGCCCACAATTATTTGTTCATCATTTAAAAATTGTTGTTAAGTCAATAAAGACACCACCTCTTTACTATTTGTTCCAGATCCTTGGCACTGCATGTGGCCTCCTAGAATACTGAATTGAACCACAGTATCAGTTCAACACAAGGAAACAGCTGTTCGCAAGTGCTCCCTGTACCAACTCAATGGATGCCATTAACAACATATTTACGCAGCAATACACACAGGTCTACCTCAAATTTCATGAATTATTTTGCTTTGAGCCAATCAATGACAGTTCTTCAATACCTCGACAGGAACTGTACTCATGCATGTTAGAATTCTCAATAACTTTTTTTACCATACACATAACGAAAATTACTGCTTAATACCAACCTTTTAGAGAAAATTGCCGACATGGCACTTCGACTCAGTCAATGAGGAGAGCACTAAGTGTGGCAGCCTTTCCCGATATGTGCTGAGAAGCGTAGAGACAATTTTAACGAAACTGTCTAATTGGGTGAAAGAAACCGAGGTAATCAGTCAACTAATAGAATAGATTAAAACGTTCTATTTTTAGATAAACAATGATGCTTCTTTTCAAACATTGGCTTCACAAAACAAAAAATAAACTACAGTTAATTATATTTCTTAAGAACCACAAAATCCAACAAATTTTTACGACTCCTAATAACATGAAAATCATCATAAAACAGTAAAATCCATTAGTTGTTAAAACCTGGTGTGCTCAGCTAAAAATTGCACCATCTAAATGAGCTGTCATAACCACATTTAGATGACTAAAAAGGCGAATAAGACGGCCCGGACAAACATACTGGTATTCAGGAAGAATATTTCTGTAGAAATTTATTGTGATATTCATACGGAGGTGATCAATACGAGAAGCCTCCGAGTTTAAGAATCAGGGAGCTCCATCATGAGAAAAAACCACAGAAGGCATGTCAATGTTTAACGCTATTCCACACGTCATGAGTTTGCGAATCGACAAATCATATACGTTAAATTCTAAAAACTATCTATGGATACAACAGTACCTTCTCCGCCTCAAGTTGATTAAAGATGAATTCCACGATTACATCATCTTCCATTCCCAATATGTCGTATATCTTTTGAGCGATCCATGGTTTGATGACATCCAATTTCACTTTCGACATGTCCACCTGATTTTAAAAGAAATTTTATGAGATGGAGAACCACGTATTCAAAATTCCTGCTCCAACGCACTTCACTAACCTTCCGGCTTAAATTATCACCGAATTTCATCTGTTTCAACAACTTCTTCTCCTTATCGCTGAAACGGTTATCTTGCTCCGCTGAGGTGCCCTAGAGACAAAAATATGCCAAATAGAAATTCAGCATTGCATACTAGGATTGAGAAGCGAACTTCATTCCAATCTTAAAAAGAATACTATCCAAAACTTAGAATTGACTATAAGTAATTAAAAGCTCACATTACATTAAAATATGTATAACGGTTACATAAATCAACTGATCTCGTCGATCAAAACAGAAATATCAATAGGCCACAACGACGCATGGGCATTGTCGAAATAACACATCATCGTTCAAGAGACCCGTGCTCTTACTACGTTACGAAAGAAAACTATAGACTGCTATGATTCCCACTATGGCTTAGAATTAAAAAGTCTTCATTTACCCTGAAAAAGCCTGCGTCCGTCATTTTCTCACACACTTATTCCACAACCAGTACTCAAGATGCTAAACAAGCATTAATGGCCGGTAATGGCGCTGACCGCGAGGTGCAATCACGCGATATCGCGTTGTTTGGTCGATCGATAGGATCGATAGAACAAAGTTTTATTTAAAATTGTTGCATGTTCATTATTGTCACCTAAAGAATTTGGATTTTGGATTATATGACGATGAAGGATGTTGCGCTATAAAAAGGGTTACATCGAATACTTAATTCCAGAATCATTCTAACAACTGCGTTCTTGACTTACGAAAGCTTTGTATTTTTTCATGCAAGAGACAAATATCAAAAATAAAATAGAAAACTCAAGTAAGCCGTTAAGTGACCGAGATAAAATAAATAAAGATAAAATAATTTTTAAGAGACTAATATGTATTCAAAGCCACGACTCTCCATTGAATTAATACGCAAGTTACTCTTCCTCTACGCTAACCATAGCGCATTATCCGAAAATCTGCGAAAATCCTTTTAGTACAGTGCCTTGAGAGATTACTATATAGTAAGGTTAATAATGATGTATGAGTTTGTTCGAGAATTCAGGAAATACCATCATTATAAAAAATTATCGAGTAGTATTTCGACGAAATTCTTAAATTAACTTCAATGCTTAAAAAAAACATCCCAAGTTTATACATAATGTGAATGAATTAGGAATTACATTTTACATGTATGTTTTCAGCGTACGTACTTTATTAGTTACTGCACCGTGTAAACAAAACTTATAATGTTCATTGTATAAATTGACGAAGTGAATATAAAATAATCAAAAGTAAAAGGAATTAAATCTAAGTATTGTATACGATATTAAATTGTCTAAATAAAATAGTTAAACAGGAACATTTTTATTGCTATAGCTTACGGATACGCTCTTATCGTATCGATTGAATATGTTTACATTATTGTCGGCAGAACAATTCACAAAAGAAAAATATGGTAAAATATAATAACGCATTCATAACAGAATTCCTAAAAGGTGTTATAAGTAAATACTTTATCCGTATTCCTTGCGATCATTTATTATTGTATTGATTGTAAATGCAGTGGCTTTAAGTTTGCTAAGTTTACCACCTTGATGTCATCATGCAGAAAATGTGACGAGTAACATGCGCTACGTGATTCATTCGCATTAATGTGAAATTGAACGTCAATTGTAAAGAATCATTTGTTAGCATTAGTTTTGTTGTACTGTGCTAGGAACTACAGAATGTTCGCCAGCGGACCGAATTACACCAAATTAAAAACTCATTTGAGGTTAGCTATCAATCGACTGCGATTAATAGAAAAGAAGAAAACTGAATTGGCTCAGAAGGCAAGGAAGGAAATCGCTGATTACATTGCAGCAGGGAAATATGAAAGAGCCAAAATTCGAGTTGAGCACATCATCCGAGAAGATTATATGGTGGAAGCTATGGAGGTCGTGGAAATGTATTGTGACCTGCTTTTGGCAAGATATGGATTGATACAACAAATGAAGTAAGGAAAACTTAAAGACTATTACACAGTGAAATTGCAGATAAACGTCAATTCATTATTTATTATTGTGTTTCTTTCGTGAATTAAAGGACACTGGATGAAGGTCTCGCAGAGTCTATATCCAGTCTCATATGGGTTGCCCCAAGAATGCAAACTGACATTGCTGAGTTACATGTTATTGCGGATCAACTTACAGCGAAATATGGAAAGCAGTATGCTCAGGTATTGTTTGTCATAGAATTATCACCCGTTGTTGGTATTCTTATTTTCTCCTTCGTGAGCAGAGTTTAGATCGTTGATATGCGACTTAAATATGCGAGTGTTATTAATCTAGAAAATTTTGGGTAGGTAAAAAAAACCTTCTCGAACGGTCCTCATCGACAATTTTACCAAATTTTGATTCATGTCAGTTGAATGCAGTATTTGCGACTGGTAACTATAAAACTAAAGAACGAATACTTTTCAGGCATGTAAGGAGGAGGGAGTTTCAACCATATCAGAGAAGTTGAAGCATAAAATGAGTGTTCAATCACCACCAAAGCTCTTGGTTGAAAAGTATATGATAGAGATAGCAAAGAATTACAATGTGGAATACGAGCCAGATCCAATGGTAAGAAAATCCTTTATTTTATGTAATGGATTTAATAAGTATAAATTTCTGCTTTCTGAAAGTATTTTCTTTCAGAGGAGTTGAATTTTAATAGCAAACAGGATTGTTCAGTGATAATTATATGTTATCAAACTTAATGACGAATGAACTTATTTTTGTCAGCACTTTCTATGTTTTTAATTTGTTTTGAGATAAAGGGGTCATTATTATTTCCCTAATTCCTTCAACCTGGTTTCAAAATGACAAATTGAAACTAAGTTTGATTTACAAAATATTTTTATGTATCAAGAAACTGGAACCTTAAATATATTTTAATAATTTACAGATAATGAAAGATGACGAAGCCCTGGGAGTGGATGCATTGTTGATTGATATAGAGGGCAATGACAAAAACAATCTTGGAAGGGGAGGAGGCATGCCTCATCCTGCTGGATTTGTTGCCTTCCCTATGCCTCCCCCATTACCTCAGCAGATGACCAACTTTAATCCTGGAGCAGAAACCAAACCTTTTAATTACCCTGTAAGAGAATTGGTTTTGTCTTTTCTTGCGGTATACTGCTAGAGTTTAATATATTTATTTCTAAAAGGAAGTCATTTCTTGTGAGGAAAGATTTACCATTTTATTGTGTTGCTCTTTACCTGCAATAAGAGTGCTCCAGGCTAAATGTTTTGTACATTTTGTTGCTTTGATAAAAACATCATTAAATCAGTGTCTGCTAATACCTTATTTTAACTTCATGCTCAGTTATATTGGCTCCCAAATATCAATGTGGGTGTTAAACGATCATTTGCAGATTGGAAATAATTCTCTGACCACCAGTCTTAAGTACGAACAGGTTTATTGTACATCATGATCATTACCACTTAATGTTCAGAAACAGACATAAAACATAAAGCACAAGTAAGTCGGCAGCTGTAAATCTGAGTGTGGGTCAATCCGTTGGCCAAAACATTTGGCTTTGGCGAATGTGGTTTGATTTCCATTGTAAGCTCATGTGCCAAATTACCTAAGCTGTCAAAGCACTTTTAACAATACTATATAACTAATATAAACATGTAATTTGATACAGTTGCAATTGGTACGTAGGGTTATAAATTGAAATTTGGGTTTATCTTCTCAAGATTAAAAAAAACTGCATATAATATAAAACTAGCCATAGATTTGTAAGCATGGAACACGGCATAAAAAAAATTGGCGATACTTGTAAATATTTTCATTGTGTAACTCTCTGTGAATATTTTCTTTGCTGTCCCAAGTTAATCCTATGATAGTTAATAAAAGGCAGGATACAACTGCATTCTACAATTTTACTCTTTGCAACATTTGTACCTTTGTTACTATCTACAATGTTTGTTTAAAATTTACATTGCTTTTAAAGAGAAGTTATGCTATAAGCGATTGCATTTATTCTCTCTTTTTGATTATTCACTCTATTATTTAGAAGATTTTTTTATGTTCAATGTGTATGTCAATGGATGATGATATTTATAATATTTTTTCATCAACCCTTTGAGTGCCATGCAGAATTGCCTAATATCATGCGAAAATTGCTATTTTACAGAGAATTGCAGACTTTTTGAAAAAATATCCATTAAACCAATAATATTCTGGATAATTTGCTAAAAATTTTACTGGGTAAAGAAAACATTTACTTTTTTATTATGCAATCTCTATTTCAGAAATTAATCAAAAAAGTTATTACAGTAATTTTTTGTATAACAAACATTTTTATCAGAGTCGTTCAGAGGGACATTGGCATTTTAACGAAAATTTTCCAACGTCGCTGTGAGCGACATTGGCACTCAAAGGGTTAATATGTTCCCCTCAAATAATTATCTCTGCAGAAATAAAAATACTGCTGCTTCTGGTATATTAAGACTTGATTGCATTATGCTTAACATCGGTGACTGATATTTTTCTACTGACAGGGTGCTGCCAAACCAGCTGAGCCTTTCGCAACGCCGCCGCCGCTTCCAATTCAAGGACCAACTGCTCCATTTCCTCACACTTCCTTCAACTATAACATCCCTCCTTCAAACGATAATGTGCCCATGACTTTCGACACATCTCCAGGTGCAAAGGCTTTGAACATAAACCCTATGGTTAAGTATTGAGTCAATTCCTATCATCAAAACGATTCTTCTATTTTTAAGAATGCTATCCTTGCTCTCTAATGTCATTGATGGGAATGGTAGGTTTCATAAGTACTCTGTTTTGTGGCTGTGTTAGTGGAATCTTAAAGTTTCATTGAATTCTCTCTTTTTAGCAGGATGAGTCACCTCCACCGCCTTACTCCAGCTTTCCGCCAGATATTAAAAATGGAAATAAGCAGGTATATTTATTTTTAGGCTCATACTCATTTGGCATGGATTATTTCAGATCAATGATTTGCTTATACTGCGATATCTCATTTATTAAATAAAATTTATGTGAATTCTTTGCAAACTAAGTATTTTTTCTGAATTGGGCAAAGGATTATGACTACAACTTACCAGTATTTTGTCGCTGAATCACGATTTTACAAAAAGCAATAAACTTAAGGTAACTTGAAAAGTGAGGAAATCAAAATGGTAACTTTGAATCATGCATTCTAATAGAAGTGTGATAGTTTTAAGTTATGTTAATGGATTTTCTTAGGAACTTGAGGGAATTTTCTTTTGTGGATGGATATGATTCCAGAACTTGGTATTTGCAATTCACATTTGGATCATGAAACATTTTTGTCTCTCACCTAGCTGAATCATTCCATGTCAGATATTTTTACACATATAGTAGAAGTCCGTTATAACGAGTGCTGTATATATCGAGAGTTGCGTTATGGCGAGTGATTTTTTTGGCCATTGTCTGTCTCACTGCAAAAAAGATAGCTAGTTTCGTCCATCATAACAAGTGGTTATTTCTGAAGTATCATTATAACGAGTGCCATGCTTGTCTTGCAGGAGGCATATCTTGGAATCTTCAATTGACGTGACAGACAAAGACTGACAAGCTAATGGTAATCAGAGGAGAGTTATCTTTTCAAACGGCAGAAAAATATTAAATACAAAAATTATTGTCACCTGATTCATGAATTTGTAACTCACAACTCTCCTCACCTTTCCTCAGCCAAAATGCTTCAGAGAGCTTTGATTAGAAACTTCTCACGAGTTTCACTTTCCCGTTTATCCCTCTGTAAATATTATCTCCTCGTCTCTTGTTTCTTTTGGGCAATGACCTTTCTAGTCAGCACCGGAATTTTTAATTGATTTCCCATCATATTGGCATCTATCGTGAGATTTCTTTTCATAAGAAGCTTGCCACCAAATCGTCTGATCCAGGATTGGTGAGAATATAGGATTTAAAGGCAGTTCAGCTGATTCGGATTCCCCTCTTTCCCTCCCTCGCGATTCAGTCATTGCTTATGGAGCGTGTGAATGAAAAATATCTCGAGAAAGTAATTTGATATGAATTAAGATTATCCAATGATACACCATTATTTTTCGACAATTATTGAGCAATAATTTTCCACATTTTATATTAGAAGATGCAGTTTCATTATGATGTATTAATCAATACAATTATGTGTTAACTTGGAAATAACGAACCATCGTAAGTAATGGGCACCCCGAAATTCCAGCGTCAGACATAGAAAAATCATTTGCCCGTGAATGTAATGCGCACCTAAGATATGCGGTCACGCTATTAGCTGCAGCTTATACATCTGTACTATACAGGCCAGTGGTAGCAAGTGACTAAAAAAATAGGGGATTCACTTCAAAAACTGTATTTTTTTTAAGTGGCTACAAATATGGTTGAATATTGTGTCTCATACTGGAATATTGCCTCTGCTTTCATGGACGCAGGATAATTCAAAATTGAGCTTTTTAATTCTCGCTTCATATTTCTTTGTATATATTTTTAAAGACCAAAATACCTTTTGACTAAGTTGCATTTCTTTGTTGAAAAATCAAATATAATCATAAGAAAGTAAATCAATTACCTTACATTGTTTTATTCAAGGTTGAAGTATTTCTGATCACTGTTTTACCCAATTCTGAAATAGACAAACTGGCATTATTGTGTCCAATAGATTCCTCGTGCTTTGTAATTTTTTGAGATAAATGCCTTAAATCGAACACACCTATTCTTGTCCAGGTCGCATCCTCGTCTTTTGCAAAGAGCAAAAAAGGGAAACAGTATAGCCTATTTGAAGAGTCACAGCCACAAATCTACCTCTATTTCTCTCATATATTTGTGGCTTAAACACTCAACAGTATCTATTACTCTGACTCTGAGATACGTTCAGCAAAGGAATAGGCCTCCCTATTTCTTTTATTGCACATTTTTCTTCAGCAAAAAGAGAGGAAATTTTAATATCTTTCAGAAATTGGACATTAGTCATCGTGAAGAGCGAGAAAAACTGTTCACTAACACGTAACACAGTAGGTTTGTGTACTGAATACGCCACAACAACGTAACTGAATAGGTAGACTGGATACGAACTAACTCCGTAAATTCACAATATTGTACCATATTATGAGTAGCCATTACATAGCTTTTAATCTAAAGTTTTATGTCGATATTATACCCGGATGATCCTAAAATAAGATTCCACTATCCCCTTTTGCAATGCATAGAGGAATGTAAATGGTGCTTTGGAGTTGAACCAAGGATCATCAGGGAAACCTTAAACAGCGTATATGTAATGCATTTATGATCTATATTCACATGCTGGGATTTAAGTTACCATGTTATCAGAAAGGCATTAAAAAAGCTGAAAAAGTGCAGCCATGCATTTGAAATAGGAGAATATTTGCCCTGTCCTAGCATCGAGCCAAGGATAATCTTCGAGAGTGTGTTAGTAGTTCTTGTTGGATATGCACGGCTTCCAGCGATCTCTCGAATTTCAACTCTCTAATTTGCCGGGATGTGCATTAAAAAATTTCCAAAAATCCTATGAAGCCATTCTTGCCGGCTGTCACTGCATCTTAGTTCAGCGATCGACCCATGTTTAAAAGCCGTATGCCCCTCTTTCCCCTCACCGCTCTTCACCTTCAACGCGTCATCTAAAGGCATTCAATTTGCGCGAACCTTGCGCGAAGTCAAGCTAGTTGGAACTAAAAGCAACAGGAATTGCGAATCAACAAAAGAAAAGTTAGGCCCAGTGATTGGTGTCAAGGATATTTATTTGGGTTATTGTAAGAACATTGGTATATAGAAAAATAGTGCAGTAGTTTTCTTAGGGGGTTCAGTGAACCAAATGGACCCACCGCCACTGATACAGGCATGCGCTAATATATGCGTATATTTATACTCGTATACTTCTTCTTCTTCTTTGGCACTACAGCCCAGTGTGGGCCTTGGCCTCCCTCAAGATGCCTGTCCATTCTCCCCTATTCTGCACTTTCTCCCACCATCTTTCAATCCTCATAGCCTCTTCTTCCAAATCCTGCATCCATCTTTTCCTCGGTCTTCCTCTTCTTCTTTTTCCATCCATGCTTCCATGTAGTAATTTCTTGGGCAGCCTTTCTTCACTCATTCTTTCCACATGACCCAGCCAAGCTAGTCTCTGAGTCTTCACAAATCTCACTATGTCCTCGCCTCTTATACTATTTTCTATTTCCCAATTTGTTCTTATCCTCAAAGTTCCACCATCGTTTACAGGACCATATATCTTTCGTAGAACTTTCCGTTCAAATATCCGCAAAGCCTCTTCATTAGCAGCAGACACTTCTGCTCCATAAGTCACAACTGGTCTGATGAGTGTCTTATATATCTTGATTTTCATGTCCCTCGTTAACAGGGTGGACTTCAGGAGTTTAATATTAGCAAAATATGCCCTATTTCCATACATTATCCTCTTGTGGGTCTCCTCTGTCATTGAGTTCTTACAATTTAAATTAGTACCTAGGTAATTGAATCTTTTTGCATTTTCAAAGTTGTACTGTCCAAATGCTATACTCGTATACACTGTATACAAAATGCCAAAAGTCCTGTGTAAGTGCCAATTCAAAATCGTTTATTTAAAAAGTTTGATAGGCTAGCTAATTCCCCTCCAATTAAAAAATATTGGCCTGCAGTTTTGTATATAGTGCAAACATCAATGCCATATAATCAATGATCAATACAATATAAACACATGTTTACAGTCCAAACATCGATAGCAGATTGGTGGAACGTTTGACGAGTTATATGGAACCAGGATGAGCCGAGGATGCAGCTGGCCCCGCCCTACGGAACATGCCAACAAGTAGTATTGTACCCAGTACAGTATTTTTGACACAAACGTACTTTTTTAACGCATTATAAAGCATTAGCCTAAGGAATAAACTACATGGAATCAGGTGTAACTTTGTGGTAGTTATTAATTATATCAAAATCCATATTGAGGAAACTTTTACTATACCACAGAAAAGGTACAGAAACGACCATGGTTTTGCAGCCATGCCATGCCTAAGGATTAAAATCCCTACAGTTCTATTCTGCCGCACTCGCTGCTATCGGCTATAATGAGTACCTTTCTGATTTTTGTCAGCTCTCGTTACAGCGGACTTAATGTATTAATATACATTTATATCATTGTGTAAATGCCCTAGATTTATTATGTTTTTAGAAGAAAATTCAAAAAAAGCATACAGCCAAAATTTTACTGGTTGTGAGTTATACAGCACTTCCTTCCTTAGAAAGAATCAAGAAATATTTTTGTGAGCCTCTTTGGCATCCAATAATATGTTCATTTAATATATTATTTATGTCCGGGTTCATCCTACTTATTAAGTGTAATGATTTGGATTTCATCCATGGTCGTAAGATCATAAAGGTGTCACATTTTCATCGTATAACTGTGTCCTTAACATAGCTCTGCAAAAGGAAATGGGTAATGCTTGGTGAATTGACGAATTATATGGCTGTGAATTAATGCTCGTTTGACATCCTCAATTTAATCTTAAGAGACATCCTTCATGGCCTTTCTGAACTTGACCCGTGAGCTCAAACTTTCCATAACATTATTTAACTCTCTCTGTAACATGGACTGCCATCTTAAAACATACTGAAACCTTCTTTCAACTTATGTCACGGACTAAACCCCAAATACTGTGCATCTACATCCTGCTGAATTGTCACCATCTTTGCACAAATAAACTGCAACATACAATGCACAAGATATGCCCAATTGTATTTAGCAAATGCTTGCATTGCTAGTAATTGCCCAATACTTGTTTTTTCAGAGTGATGAGAGACCAAAACCCGCTCCAAGAGGTAAACTTTCCCCCAACAATGATCATCTGGTATTGCCTGAGCTGCCATCTGTTCCTACCGATAGTTTCCCTCCTCTGGATGATAATGATACAGGAGGAGGCAATGACGAAATAGATTTTGATGATCTGACCAGACGCTTTGAAGATCTCAAGAAGAAGAAGTAATCTTTGTTATGCTCTACATTTTTGTTCATATTTTTGTAAGGATATGTGGTGGCAGATATAAAGAGTTTCCATGAGTATATGTTATGGAAATGTGTAAATTAATCTTTCTGCTTTTGTAGAACACTTGAAACACCTGATCCTCACTAATTCTTTCTCCTGTCTCCACTAATTTTTTAAGTGCTTTCATCCTATTTGTAAAAAATATTTGCTTTCAAAGCTGGATATACTTCTCCCTATAAAATGTTATTAATTTTTTTTATTTTTTGTTAATTTCTGATAATCATTGATGATTTAGCATCAAACTTATATTTTAGCGTAAAATTCATCTAATGCCCATTTCTAGAACATGCAGGAATAATTCTGTCAATGCTACTGTTAACCAATTTGTTTGGTATTTATTTATTGTTGTACATAATATCTATCTCTTCAAATGAGTACGTTTTAAGATTAAATAAAATATATTTACCTAATCCTGCTACAGTATTGATATATTTTCATTGTATAATACCTAGTTGATTAACTGCCCATGGATTCCTTAATGGTGACATTGAAAATTAAAATACATGGGTAATCATGTTTAAAGATAATTACATGCATCCTTGTTTTTTGATTCATCTTACAGTCTTTTCTAGTCTTTTTTAAAAAATCACAATTGAAATGGTCTAGGGAGTACATAATCTTCAGTTGCAGTAGGAAAGCTCTTTTTAATGATTTTGGCATTTCACTGAAAGTATATCCAAACAAAATTATTTCTTTTAAAGAGTTTGTGTTGAATGTTAAACTCTCAATTTTAATCCTGACTCAAAATATAATAGTAGAATGACGTAGGCACTCCTGAAAGAATGTAGCGGCTACCATAAGGAGTTAATCCATAGTACTCACTCAACTACAATAAATCATCAATATTTCAACAATGCTAGGATTTTTGATTTGTAGGTCTAATTACTTATTATACTTATATCTTAGCATTTTAAGACCATTCACAGCTACATTTATTTGACCTTTTGTCTTACTTCTTAAGTCTTCTTTCTTGGTCTACAATTCTGTGTTTGAACCAATATTGAGTAAAATTGAATTCAATTCTTCATAAAAACATGCAGATTGCAACACTTGTCTCTTTTTGACATGGGGTCAGATAATGCCAACCTAGGTCATGGCTGACAATGAAACTGGACATATGTCTATGTCTATGTCTATGTAAGAACCCTGCAAGCCGCCTTTCGGCGTGTGGCAGGGGGTGCAAGCACCTTGACTCTATTTTCCTAAACGGTTGCTTTCGCGTATACTTCGCGGAAAAAATGAATTTTTGAAACGATTCGTTTTAGCATCTATTTCCCTAATCTTTCGGGCAGTATCAGCACGGCCCATATAACAGGGGGGTCGCATTATATCGGTTACATCATCTGAAAACGTAATTTCTCTGAACTTATTTAATAAATTTATCCTTTGAATTTTTCTTCTATCTTCTAATTATATTGTGAGAATAAAAAAATCAAGAAAAACCTACTTTCTACATGTTCTTCATATGACTTGGTGTAAGTTGGATGAGACGTGGGTATTAGTAGTGGGTAGTATTTTAACCAGGATGACTTTTTTTCCTTGCATGTTGCAAAATACAAGGGGCTTGCTTATACCTTATATAAAAAGGGATCATTTTAGTTAGTTCTACTAACCAGTGCTGAAGATGGGATATCTAGTGGATTATTCTTGTGCAGTCATCTAAATATTTTAGATCGGTGATAAAACTGTCGCAAAAGGAGCTATATTGTCTGCTTTAAAACTCTAAAACACTGCTTCAAATTTTTTTAACTAGCTTAGCACAAGTCAATGTATGAAAATGGTATTTACTCCAGCAAACCCTCATCAGTATTGGCATAATTGCTGCAGCAATATCAACATTTAAAGCTCTCCTACTAAAATGTTCAATGTAACACACTGAGAATTGCTCATGTCAATAAAAAATGAGAAACTTAACTGATCTACTCACTGAACCACCCATTAACCATAGAACCAAGGAAAGGCCGAGGTATATCCATGAATCTATATTGACAAATATCCATGTTAAATTTTCCTCACAAGAAAAGCAAAGGAGACACTAATCAACTATAGGAATATTATTTAATCTTGGAAAAATTGTCACAAGTGGCTGACTTCGTGCAAATGATTTATGAGTGTGGATTAAATGTTAATCTTTGCAACCAAACTAAAACAATTACAAAATGCAAAAGATGGGAAATCTTTCTATCTTATGGATGTTTAAATTATCACAAATTCAAAAAGTTTGATTGGTGCATTATATAAGAGAATAAAAGCTTTTCATAGAACTGATGCAAACCCAGTAAATATTATACTATCTCTAGGTTCACTAATCAATCAACAATCTTGATTTTACCACTGCTCGAGTAATTTTTCATAAATTATTCGTAATGTAACAAGGATGTTACTTCTCTTTGAATATGAGATAATTATCTTCAATGCTTCAATTGATTTTCACTTGAACCATAACCACATCCATTCCAATCAGTCAAAGAATCTTTAATTTTCAATAAAAAAAAATTATTTTCTTCTAACCAACTACAAACAGTTCCAAGCACACTTGCCTCATTTATGAAGATCTGAAAAATCCATCCACCAACTTCACGATGTCCTCTTCAACTATCAACCATTTTTTACTTCCTTTGAAACAATTCCTTTGCTATTCTCTTCATCCATGATTTTCTAGTTTCTACCATATTCATATAATTAAATACACAAAATTTGACAAAGGCTCAACAAAAAACTATGACAAAAAGCTTTTGATATAAACATGCCTTTGTTAGACTAAACTGACTTATCGAGTATTTACCAACACTATGATAGGTCTCAGCATTGTTTCCAAGCTAATTTCCATTGCCCAATATTTTCAATGCACCAATGAACTATTTCACCAACAGCTCAATTCCCTAATACTATGAGCGTAACCAACAGGAAATTTTGAAAAAAAAAACAGGCATAAAATGCTCAAAATTGTTCAAATTCCACACATGATAATTTTAATTACAGTGGAATCTCAGTTGATGAATACCTCTCATCATGAAGACATTTTTCAGAAGAAATAATATTTTGGGTGACTAACGAAATATTGAGAAACAAACAAGTCCTCAACTATGGTTGTCAAGATCTGTGTTAGCGGTAGAGCAGCAACTGCTAATCAAATCGGTTCAAAGATGAATATCATGTAAATCACTTACAAAATTTATCACAAATTGTGTACAGTCACTTGCAATGTTCAATTTTTAGAACAATGTTTGGCCGCTAGAGTAGCAACAGAACATGCCTACAGACTTGCTGACAAAGAGAGACCCTGATATTTGGAAGGCCTTCCAACAAGTCTGAAAGAAGTTGATTGTAATGAAGCTGCTATTTTTCTTAATTTTTTTGCATCAAAAATCTTACCAGAGAAGGTAATTTTAGTGGTGGTAAGAAAAAGGAAGATAAATGCTCTTTTATGTAAATTTTCAAATACATACTTAAATTTGACAAGTGTAGATTGATAAAAAAATTACATTGTCTAATTTTAGAAAGATTGATGTCAGTTAATTCAAAGGTTGGTTGACGATAAACATATTCCTGTTTTTTAATAAATGTCAGGCTAAACCTATAAATATTAATCTTATTCACAATATTAAAGTGGAGCATTTATTCAGTTAGTTGTAGCAATCATCTGCAACTTGACTTGAGCATCATTCAAAGGTTTAATTCTTGAAAATATTAGTATCTCTTGATTTTTAGAATACTGTAACAAAGAATTAAATTCCTTTAACCAATTCCTACTAAAGAATAGCTATGTGAAAGAAATACCTCATTTATTATTTATTTAATTAATCTTCCGTACCAAGATTGTATGATCATAACCAAAACCTATTCATACAACTATGAGAAAAAATAAAATTCTTCAAATGTTATTCATATTTTTGATTCCTTAACTATTCATGGCAGCAAGACCCTGGTTGTGATAAAATGTTGCAAAATGGGTGTGGTAAATTCCCAATTTTTCCAACATTATCAAGAACAGAATTATAAAAGTTTTCTTAATGCTTTTAAACCTTCTAAATACAATTAAAATTTTATAAACTGACAATTTAATGACAAAACATGTTGAAAAGTGGATGTGGTAAAACAGGCAATTCCCAATTTTTCCTATTTGCTCCATCACATAATTATAACAAGTTATCTTGATACCATAAAATCTTCTTATAAAATTTAAATTTCTTACCAGAGTCGATTTATTTAAAAATTAATCTTATACTAAATGAATTGCCCTAAAATTGAACTAAAAGGTTCTCTCATAAGGATCCAAAGACATTGAAAAAGCCATATGGTGCTGACATAGATGGCAAATGCCATACAAATCCATATGACTGAATGAATATTGCTTATGATTTTTAAAGACAATTCATTTCAATTCATTCAATTCAACTAAAATGCCACATTTTAAGTCAAAAAGGAAAAGTTGAAATTAAAGTTTTAAGTTTAAAAATGACCTTCTACTAATATTAGTATTTATTTTATTTCCTTAAATATTCAGCAGATATAATATATAGCAGAAAGACCACGGATGTGATAAAATGTTGAAAAATGTGGGTGGTAAAACAAGCAAATTCCCAGTTTTTCCAACTTTACAGAATTATAAAAGTTTTCTTGATGCTTTGAAACCTTCTAAATACAATTAAAATTTGATAAAATTGATAATTTATTTAAAACTTAATCTTCCACCAAATGAATTGTCCTGGGTATACCCTAGAAGGTTCTCTCATAAGGATTGAATAGCCTTGAAAAGGCCATAAGGAGCTGACACAATTGGCAAATGACTTTCACAAATCTATAATGCTGTATGAATATACTTTTTGATTTATAAATAGGCAATATCCAGCTGAAATTCCACTTTTAAAGTTCATCAGTGAATCTCAATCTCCATTTCTTCAATTTTTATTTATTTAATTTGATTCACTCTGGTCACAATTACAAGACATGGAATAAGTAAACATACGAATAACAATATAATAAAAGATAATATAAAAATACAGAACATGGGGCATAAAACCATTAGTAAAACAGAAATACACAGTTACATTATCATAGACAAAATCCAAACGTAAAATATATAAATAATAAAAGAAAATAAATTACAAATTATGCACACACAAACATACGGGAACTTTTATTTCTTGAAAAAAATTTTTGAGGCACTTTCCGGAAAAGTAGAGTTGAAATTCAAGGGATCGCTAGATGCCATGCATATCTAAAGGAAACCATAAAGACATCTAAGAAGATTATCCTTGGTTCGACGATAGGTCAGGGCAAATTATCTCCCATTTAAAATGTATTGTGGTGATTTTTAAGATATTTTTTGGATCCCTTCCTGATGACATGAAAACTTAAAACTCTGCACGTGGACAGAGATTACAAATACATTCTATAATCGAATTTTAACAATTCACTGATGGTCCTTGGTTTGATCCCAGAGGACCATTTACATTCCTCAATGCATTTCTTATGGAGATAACAGAAACAAATTTTAGGTACTTCCCCGCATGATATTGACTTCAAACTGCATTAAATAAGAACAAGTTCTAACAAGTCATACTGTGCAGCCACAGCTGCCAATATGTCCTGGGTTCGACACCAGACGTCTCTACAATCAGTAACTGATCCGATTTTTAAGAATTATTTTGAACCCCTTCACAATATTATAGAAACTTGAAATTTGGCAAATAGATAGAGATCATTGATACATTTCAAATACTCTTCTTTAGGATACCTTGATGGTCCTTGGTTCGGTCCCAGAAAGCTATTTACATTGCTGTATGAATTTCAGATAGGGCTAATGTAGTAATTTTTCAGGACTTTCCCAATAGATATGGAAATCAAAATTGGCATTAAATAAGATCAGGCCCTAACAAGTTATAATATTTACTTGCATCTGCCAATAGGTCCTGGGTTCGACACCAGGCGTATACAAAAATTAGAAATTGCCACAATTTTAATATTTTTTTTAACACCTTCCCGATATCATTGAAACTCAAAACTTGGCATGTGAATAAAGATTATAAATACATTACATATGCTTGCAGTATGCAAGCAACTTTTACTCGTATATAATAGATATATATTATTATATCAGGAGCATAGCCAGTATCTGACTGCCTAGGACCGAGAAGGGCAGGGTCCTGATTCATGTAGTAAACACAAAATTGCCTATAGGCCTAGGGCAGGAGAGCTTTCCATCCAAACATACAGAAAATTTATACAGATTTACATTTTACATGTATCTTCTGAGTTAGCAGCATCACATGCAGCTGACTTTATAAAATTATTTAAATTTATTACAAAATCTTGATGAATCAACATTTCAAAAATACTGTAGTTATTCTTTGTCAGATTATGCATTTTCAATTAAGATTATTAAAGAAACAGTGAACGTTTGATAAATGGTTCCTAATAGAGGCAAAACCAAAAGAAAATTACTCCACTGAATGACTGCAACTCAAGATATATATACATACATCGTCAATTGCAAGATGGAATCATTTAACAGTAAAACCAAGATAAGGGTCTTGGAGACCTGGTTTTAACGAATCTACCATTCAAACATGTAATGATAAACAATATTTTCAAGCAATACATTCATCCTATGACTATGCATTTCTATTTTGACTAAAAGTAACCTAATGTAACACTCAGAAATTATGACCCCCCACTAAGAACATGTGTGCTTTGGACATGACGAACTTCTTGAGAGTACGGTTAACAAAGAGAAATAAAACCATTCCAATTCGGGAAGAAAACTTCATCGCCTCCTTCAAGGAAGAGAAATTAAAATTGTATGCGGTTAAAAAATTAAGGAAATTGATACCTTTGGTAGCTAACTGTACTAAAAGCCACCTAACCTTGAAGAATCTTGAGAGTTTACATAAGTCTAGGACGAGAGAACCACTCTGATGCAAATGTAACGAGGAAAATGGTAATGGATAAAAGGGGATTAATTTTAAGGCAAATCTAAGGTCCAGACCTTCTGGCTATGTTACCAATTGACATACAAAAACCTAATGACAGAGAAAACTTAATTCCTCATCCAGTTGGGGTTTTCACAACAGTGACGTGTCATATCATTAAAAATAAAGGGTTAACTGCAGTAGCAAAAGAGGATAAATTACAAATCAGAAAAATAAATAGGAATATTATAGTGTACACTGAAAATCTTATAAATAATATTATTATAGATATATTTTATGAAAGCAGAATAAGCACAATATGAAGATAGTGAAGATTAGTGAAGTTAATGAGCAGAAATTACGGATATATTTGATTTTCTCTAAAATCACATAATCTTGATCAGAGATTGAATCGGAAAAACCATAAATAAGCTTGTGATGGAAAGATTAGCAGATAAAATTGGAAAATTTAAAGTAAGCAGAAAGTGCGTCACCTCAAAGGATATGAAAAAAAGAAAGGTTTCCCATCTTCAGTATGCAAAATTATGCAGAATAAAGTCATTTTGTGAATCAAGTTAATAACAAAGGTAGTTATTGGGATGGAATTACACGGGTTTGAGGGCATAGCATGTGGCTGAAATTTTGTGGCTAAAAATGAATATTAATTAATCTTTATTCTAAACCTATACACTAATGTTTCGATAGAAATATGTATAGATGTTAAGAATTTAGGTGAAGATATCTCTTAGTAGTCATTGCTTGTATTAAAAAGTTACCCAAGGTGTTATTAATACAAAATGATTATTCTTAATGGACAAATTAATGAGCTGTGATGCATGGTCTATTGGTGTGTTAGTGAGGATATTCATTTCCCCCAAACAATCAAGTGCTTCACCTCCTATTGTGTCAAATGTAAATATAATTCATAATAACAAGAAGCTTGTTCCAAAATGCAATGCTTCCAAGGTTAGTGAATCCCTCACTGATCAGGCTATATGTGATGCCCGGTCATCTAACACCATTTCTACTCCTGCGGATCAGAAACTCAGTGAATTCCCTAGTGCCTCGACTGATGATACGTGTTTGACTCAACCTAATTTAGCCGCAACTAGAATCTCCACCAGGTCTAGCAATGGGATTAACAAAGCGAAGTCATTATGACTAAGGTCGCCTCATAATAAATCAAGTAAACTTCCGTTTATCATCTCGGTGTACTATCAAAACTCTCTCAAAGTATTGGAGGGTCTGAGAAATGCCAGCTTGGCCTCAGCACTCAATGAAGGGAAACACCCTACCCTCACCTCCTCGTGGTAGAGAGTGGGCAACGCACTACTATATGCGGCTAACGAGGGAGGGGACCGAATTAATGCCGGGATAAGTATTCACTCCCATGGAAAGATGGGTATGGGGCACCCTCTTGTCCCGGAGGGAAAAAATCCCCTCCAAAGGCAGATGAGCCAGGTAAATAGCCATATAGGATGCGAAAGGCAACGGAAAACCATCGCATTAGAGATCCATTTGGATATTCCTGGTTCCACAGAACTACGCACAAACAGACATGGCTCCTGCAATGAAAGATTTTTCCGGAGGTAAAACTTACCCACATTTGGATCTCCGGGTGGGTAGCATTCCAGGAAACACATGGCTGGTCAACAGAAAGGAAAGGACAAGGAAAACACCAAATAATGAAATAAGAATTGGTACATGGAATGTAAGAACATTGAATAGAAAGGGAAAATTAGAGAAAATAAAGAGAGAAATGGAGAAAAACAAAATAGATATTCTTGGATTGGGAGAGGTAAGATGGGAGGGAGAAGGGGAAGCAATATTAGATGGATACAAGATTGTGTACAAAGGGGAGAGTAGAAGAACTGGAGGAGTGGCTATAATTATGAAGAAAGAAATAAAAAATTGTGTCACTAAAGTGATCGCAATTAGTGAAAGGGTGATAGCAGTCAAAATAAAGAGCGAGCCAGTGGATATTCTAGTCATCCAAGTGTACATGCCCACTTCAGATGCAAAAGAGGAAGATGTGGAGGTAGTATACGAACAAGTATCCCAGATGTATGAAGAAAATGGAAAGGGACAGGTGAGAGTTGTGATAATGGGAGATTGGAATAGTGTCATAGGTAAAGGTAGAAAAGATAATGTGGTGGGGGAATACAGTCTGGGAAAAAGGAATGACAGAGGAGAGAAAATGCTGGAGTTCTGTATAGAGAACAACCTATGGGTGGCAAACACATGGTTTAGGAATCATGATCGGAGGTTGCACACCTGGAAAAGTACGGGGGATATAAATAGATACCAAATAGACTTTATTTTAATCAACCAAAGATTTAAGAACAGCGTTAAGAATGCCAAAACCCTTCCAGATGCTGACATAGACTCGGACAACAACCTGTTAATTGCAGACCTGAAGACAAAACTGAAACACGTGAAAAGGGAAAGAAGGGAAGAAAAGAAATGGGACGTAAAGAAGTTGAAATCAGATGGAACCGCATTTTCTATTTCTAGAAGAATAATTTCGAATGCAAGAAAAGAAAGAATGTGTTAAAGAAGAATGGATTGATATTAAGTCTGGTATTATAGAGGTTCTAGAACAGGAGGTGGGGATGGAGAGAAGTCAAAGAAATAAAAAAGAGTGGATCACTCAGGAATTGATAGACAAGATGGAAGAAAGAAGAAAGTGGAAATGTGATAATACAGAATATGGGAGAAGAAAATACAGGAAGCAAAATAACGAGCTGAGGAGGGAGACAGATAAAGCCAGAGAGGATTGGATAAAAAGACAGTGCCACATGATAGAGGAATTGGAAAGGACTGGGAAAACAGAAGAAATGTATAAAACCGCAAGATGTCTAACTAAGAGAGACCATAGAAGGATAAGTAAGAAAGGAATGATAGACAAAATTTGGGAAAATAACTACAGATGAGGAAGAGATTAAGAGTCTGTGGAAGGAGTACATAGAAGAACTACATAGAAGGAGTACATAGAAGGACCAGTTTGGATTTCGAAGAGGAAAGGGAACAAGGGATGCAATAGGGTGCATGAGAATGCTGAGTAAAAGGGTGCTAGAAGTAAACAGGGAGATGTTAATCTGCTTTATTGATTACGAGAAAGCATTTGACAGGGTGAAATGGGATAAACTGATGGTGATTCTAAAGGAAATTGGAGTGGATTGGAAGGATAGGAGGGCATTAAAACAACTGTATAAAGGACAAAGAGTAGTGGTGAGGATAGGGGGAGATGAGACGAAGCAGACATCGATAGGCAGAGGTGTGAGACAAGGGTGTTGCTTGTCACCAATTTTATATAATATATATGGTGACAAACTGGTAGAGGAAGCCTTGGAGGGGATTGGAGGGATAGTGGTAGGAGGAGAAAGTATGAAAACCATTAAATATGCAGATGATCAGGCTGTGATAGCAGAGAGTGAAGAAATGCTGCAAGAAATGGTGGAGAAAATCAGTATAAAAGGAGAGGAATATGGAATGAAAGTTAACATTGAAAAGTCGAAGGTGATGAAGATATCAACGAAGGCTGGCCCAGTACAAATTAAGTTGAATGGGAAGGAATTGGAGCAGGTCGAGAAATTGAAATATTTGGGAAGCACCATCACATCTAATGGAAGTTATACAGAGGAAATAAGAAGTAGAATAGCTCAGGGAAAGGCAACGTTCCAGAAGATAAAAGATCTTTTGACAGCAAAGAACATCAAGATGGAGCTAAGGAAAAGATTTGCTAAGTGCTTTACCTGGAGATTTGTGTTATATGGATCCGAAACATGGACATTGAGAAGGAGAGAAGAAAAATACAGAGAGCTTTGAAATGTGGCTATGGCGAAGGATGGAGAAAATAAGTTGGAAAGACAAGATAAAAAATGAAGAGGTACTGAGGAGGGTTGGAGAAGAACGAGTAATTTTGGGAAACATAAGGAAAGCAAGATGGATAGGCCATATACTAAGAGCAGAATGCCTACAGAAGACGATTTTTGAAGGAAAGATCAAGGGGAAACGACAAAGAGGAGGAAGAAAATTCGGAATGCTGACTGATTTAAAACAAGGAAAAGAATATTAAGTTCTAAAAAGGGAGGCACAGGATAGAGATGCCTGGAGGAGCAAGTTCCGTTGAGACCTGTCCGCAGACAGAAGTACAATGATGATGATGTACTATCAAAATGTGCGCGGCCTTAAGACCAAACTTGATAAACTAAGGTTGGCAATATCTATTGCTACTTGTGATGTAATTATTCTGAGACATGGTTAACTGAGGATATTCTGTCTTCTGAATTAAACTGCCTTAACTACATTATATTTAGGAAAGATCGATCCAACCTAACCTCCTCAAAAAGTCGAGGTGGTGGAGTACTAATTGCTGTCAAAAGTAATTTAAAATCCCAACTTCTCAACAACAATATTAATAGTATTGAGCATCTCTTTGTAACAATTGACAGTGGTTCAACTAAATTTCTAATTGGCTCTGTTTATATACCTCCTAAGTCACCCGCTGAAGTACATGATTCACATAGTTAATAGAATGCTTTCAACAGTTTGACAAACTCATTTGCTGGGGTTTTTATTCTGGGGGATTACAATCTTCCCAATTTTCGTCATCGTCTGGTCTGATGAACCGTGGAATGAAGTTAACTTCAATCACTCTAACATGGCACCTCAAGGTATGCTGTTACTGAACACCTTTTCTTTTTTCGGTTACAACAAGTGAATTCATTTAAAAATCAAAAAGGTGTTCTGTTGGACCTTGCTTTCAGTAATTCTCATATAAAGTGTAATGCTATCACAGAGTCCATTCTGAATTGTGATGTGCACCACCCAGCAGTAAGTTTCCACATTCAACTTGCAAGTAATGAAGAGATTTTACCATATGTTATTACTTTGTTTGATTACAAAAATTGTGATTATGACTCGATAGCTAATGCTATGAATAATATTAATTGGGCAGGATTAAGTAACTTAAATATTGACGAGGCTACCCATTATTTTTATTCGATTCTGAATGAGACCATGACCGCCTTTACTCCTGTAATTACCATTAACAACTTTCCCAAATGGTTTTCATGTGAATTAAAAAGTCTCATTTCACTTAATAAGCAAAGTCATAGGAGACACAAAATAACAGGAGACGATAGTGCTTATCAAGAGTTTTCTGAACTACGTAAAAAATGCAAAACCCTTGCCAAAAGTTGTTATCAAATGTACATCAAAGATGTGCAAGGCAATATCTTGAGAAATACTAAATACTTTTGGACACGTGTTAATAATCTACGTAGTTCAACAAAAATCCCCTCATCAATGTACTTTGATAGTAGGAAAGGTAACAATTATACTGATATTTGTGATCTTCTTGAAAAATATTTTTCAAAGGTTTACACTGATACCAAACCCTTACGTTTTACCTGAGATTAATCTTAATTTCAATGTAAATCTGTCCACATTCTTACTCTCTGTAACAAACATTCTTTGTAAACTAAAATCTGTTGATTTTACCTAATCTCCAGGTCCAGATAACCTTTCACCTCATATTCTAAAAAATTGTGCCAATTCACTAGTTTATTCTTTGATTATAATTTTTAACATATCACTCTCCAATGGTATTTTCCCTGAAGCTCTCAAATCATCATTTGCTATTCCAATTTACAAGAGTGGCAATAAGCATGACATAACTAATTATAGACCCATTGTAATTCAATCTGCTATTGCAAAAATATTTGAAAGCCTTATTGTAGACACCCTGAGCACAATTTTTGAACCCGTCATTATCAATGAACAGCATGGATTTAGGCGTGGAAGATCCACTGTAACTAATTTACTTCTTTTTCAGCAGGATGTTTCCAACCTACTTAATCAACACAATCAGGTGGATGTGATCTACTGTGACATAGCTAAAGCATTTGACCGTGTAAACCACACCATCTTGCTTGCCAAACTTATGGCATATGGTATTCATGGTAATATATTGAAATGGATTGAAACATATCTGACCAATAGAAAACTTCTTGTTAAAGTTAATGGTTCAATTTCATCTCCATTTATAGCTAAATCAGGTGTTCCGCAAGGATCCCACTTAGGTCGTCTACTGTTTTTATTATTCATTAATGATATCAGAAATCCTCTTAACTCTGTCAAATTTCTCTTGTATGCTGATGATCTTAAATTCTATCATCATGTCAACTGCAATAGTGATGTCAAACTACTGCAAAATTGTCTGATTGAGGTCAGGGAATGGTGTTGCAAAAACCTAATGGAACTCAATATACAGAAGTGTAATGTTATAAGTTATCACAAATCTAAAACGCCCACCCATGCTAATTATTTTCTATCAGAGAAGCGCTTAAACAGAGTGAACTACATCTCTGATTTAGGAGTGGTTTTTGACTCTAGGCTAATTTTTGACTTGCATATTAACAGTATCACCTCAAAAGCATATAAAATGCTGGGCTTTATTGGTAGGACATGTAGTGACTTCAGGGATATCTATTGCCATAAAATATTGTACACCTCCCTAGTAAGGTCTCAACTTGAGTATTGCTCAATCATTTGGAACCCGTATTACAATAAATATATCAACTCTTTAGAAAGAGTCCAAAACAAATTTCTTAGAATGATATCTTTTAAATTCGACATTGTAAGAGAACCTGGACATTATGAAACCATCCTAAGTCGGCTGAACCTGCCTACCCTTCAGGCTAGAAGGGAATACATTGGTATACTTTTCATGTATTAAGTCCTAAATAACATGATTTCCTGTTCTGAAATTCTATCTCTTGTAACCCTCAAAGTTCCTTGTGTACCTACCCGCAGCTGCAAACTCTTATAAGTCCCCTACCTACCAAAAAACTATCTCTACTACCTTCCAATCTTCCGCATCATGCGCTCACTAAATAGAACCTGCTATAATGTGACATCTTCCATCTCTCTTTCGACAAATTTAAAAAGGTCATCAAATCTTAACTGTAAAACTTTCAACTTACCTGTTTCACCTGTATATGAACTGTTCTCTTTTGTATGAACTCATTTGTGTAAGTCTCTGTAGTATTTTCTTTTTTTAAAGTTAGTCATAATACTTTTATAAATGTATCTACTGTTCTTTTGTTATATAATATGTATGACTTTTGAAAAGGGCAATACATGCCTGTAAAATAAACTATTATTATTAAAATTGTTTCCCGAAACAGCCATGACATGAAACCTTTGAATAATTATGTTAGCAATTTAAAACTTAGAAATCGATCCAAGATTGATAAATTCTAGAAGTACTTGAAGGAAGTCTTCTCGGGATACAAGCCGGGTCGTTTGAAAAAACAGAATAAAGCAGTTCGCTTTGTTCGTAAAATTTCGTGGGGAGAGTCTAAAATCACTAATTACTCTGGTGGAGGAATCGTGCTCACCCGTTATCAGGCTTGCTGATAATGTAGTTCCGTCCTCGGAGGATACAGCAGGAATCCGGGAGAGACGCAGATTATGGAGGAATGCCAATGACTCAATCCTTTTCAGATCAATTATTGCATTTAATTGACAATAAAAAACAATGACACAAGATCAAAAAAAAGAATTACATTTACAAAATCCGCCAAAATGACACACACAGAATACGCTACAAACAAACCCCAGGCTCAATTATGAGCTTCAAAGCAGCTATCAAGAGAAATATTTTAACAAAATCCCCCAAAATAACACATACACAATTTACTGTAAATGAAACTGTATGCTCGAGTATAAGCGATGTCAAAAATAACAGACACTTCGTGAAAACATAAGTCAATCACGCAAGATGAGGTTTACTTTAAGACCTCAGGGTCTGAGAAAGGACCTTAGAATATGCTCACGTCAAAATTTGGAGGATGGAGTCCACAATCACACAAAATATTCCCCTCAATAGACCATTGCAGCTCGAGGCCAAATCCCTCGGTGTCGGATGGAAATAATAGCTGCCCATGACGACCCAGGTATATTTCATACTTGGGAAAGCTTCTTCCAAGCACGAAAAACAACTGACTAGGAGAAATGAAGCAGTGACGTGGAGTACTCCTCGCCTATTCTGACGTATTGAATATGACTGGGCACAAGGGCTGTTGAGCTATGCGCTGATAGACAAGAGAAGAGAGCTCGAGAGAGCCAGTTCACCCTTTTAAAGCAAACATCACACGCACAATCCTCCCATCCACGTGCAGATTTGCTCAGCACGAGGGGTACCTTTCTCCATGCCGTAGAACAAAAAACACGCGATATATGCACCTTGCTCAAGCACTTTAGGCACAAACACACAATCCAAAAAAATACACTTTCATGACATCAATTGACAAAACACAACACACAAAATAAAAACACTTAAGAACCAAAAAGACGTCAATGGCAATTATTTACAGAAATGATATAGCATTGTGGGGGAAAAACCGTTACAATATACATATGACAAAATCATATAATAAAGATAACCACAACTTCTTCAAAACAGAATGAAACCCAAACGAGGAATGACAATGAACATATACAAAATCAATACAAATTCCAAAAATTTTTAAACCAATCTATTACAACAAAACAGCAAAGACATATTAAAACCATGTTTTCTGATGCATGTTTGGATTTTTTGGAGCTCCTATTAATTTCCAAAGCAAAATATACAAACAACAAAATCAAGAATCTGTAGGCTTTGAAGAATATACTCAAATCAATTTGAGCTTTCAAACTATGATATCTATTGATGTTCAATTAATACTTAATATATATAGACAAAAAAACAAAGAATCAACACTTTCAGAAGAACATACTATAATAAATTAAATTTAAATACCCACATTTAGTTCCATTAAATAAAACTTACTTCATTCAATAAAAAGTCTGTAGCACCACAAACCGAACCTTTAAAGCACCACTGGAAAACTGTTACTGCACATGTCTGCAATTTCTTCTCTTTCCAATGCACATAAACTAACTAATATCTATGAAGAGTTCCACATCCAACTTGTTAATACATTCACAACAATTGTAATTATTGTATTATCCACAACATGCTAGAAAAATTAGAAGATTGTCTGGTGTTCACTGGTTTTTGCTAACATCACTCCTGGCTGGATAGAATTCAGCTATTTTTAACATGATTTAGCAGCTATGCTTAATTACACCTTTAATTCATTATACATCAAATTAAAGATAGCAATGAGAGTCCTCACTTTTCTCCCCCATGTCGAAATAATAATTATCTCCAAAAGGTTAGGAAAGTAATGCAATATGCAATCAATCAAAACAGCAGAATATGAAAGCAATAAACCCAATGTTAACATATTATATTAACAATTACATACCATACCATGTAGCAACAAGATGCAACATGGGATCTATTATGAAAATTACAACTTTATGAATTATTAAAATAATATTCACATAAAACATCCTATATTATATACCAGAAGATTATACTGGGATATAAGCGATGATAATTTACAATTACTCTAAAGGTAGGACTTTCAGATGATGGATCTGTTTTACAGAGTGAGAAACTTATCAAAATACCTAAAACTGGAGTACTTGGTTGTCATATGTGGACACATCTAAAAATCTTTTTATTGACAACATACCAGCACAGTAGCAAACATTGTGCAACTAGAATACCATAATAATGGGAAACAATATGACTCAGACTAGTTAAAATTAGCCTAAATTTGTATTTTGTTGCATTGGTCTCCAAGCTTCATATTCAATTTGAATTGCCAAATATCAGAGCAATCATCCCATAAGAGTGAGCCTACAAAACCAAATGATAAGCCAACCCATAATGCAACCCAATTGCCACTACATCCATTAAAAAATACATATACAAATGCAAACATTTTGAAATTCAGCAACAATTTCAGTAAAATGTTTATACTTTCTTATTTATGCAAATACAAATTAGGCACTGACCAACACAGGCACAGAGCAATGTAAACAAATTACAACATATTTCCAGGAGAAATACATGCATGAACAGATTGACCAATCATATTGATATAGAAAAGTTTTTAAACAAATGTATAAGAAGCTTCAATTCTTTATATTAATGTTAAAATGCCTTATTAGCTCCAATAACATATTGCACATTTAGCAGTTTCTGTGAGCCAAATTACAATGCACATACTATATATGAAATAATATTAAAATTTTAAATAGCCAAAAAAAAAACAAGGGAAGGACCAATCAAGGAAAAACAATGCATACAAAAATGCACGGACAAATATAAATTTTAACAATGCCCCTTTTGGCAAGTGACAGAAGCTGTGAATTGAAGTAGAACCACATAAGGCATTTTTCATTTTCCTCAAAGGAAAACGGACCTGTCCTACTATCTATTTCTCTTAAATTACGCACAATATTGAATTGGCGTAAGTAGTGAGGGAGGGTAAGGCCACAAGATAGTGGTTTTATCATTCAAAAATGCTTTATCCCTGAATTTAAGAAATCTGAGTCTAACTTCACTTAAATCTTTCAATGATTCCTAACTCATGCAATAGTACACAAACAGAGAGTAAGAGGGGCATGATTCACAGCTACCAAAATCAATAAAGGTCGGATGACCAAAAATATCAGTTTTACTACCATAACCACTAAATCAAAGGAATTTGATTGAGCAATTTGGAAGGAAAACAGCCTGTCGTAAATAACATGTGTCATAATCAATTTAGGATCTGCATCTATGCTGAAAAAAGAGTAAGATATAGTACTGTAATAAATGTATGAGTGGAACGAAGGAAAAAAGTACATTTTAATTCAACTGAAAAACATTCAAATTCATGGAAACCTGTAGGAAATGGAAAACAATGTTAAAAATATAAATTCCAATGGAATATACTCAATGTTAATCTGTATCAGGAACTTTTTAGTATAGTTAAGAATGCAACAAAGGGAAATAAGTGTTAACATTATTTACTTTTTCATTCCCCTTTCGGCCCTCAGCAACGCGATAACCACCAACAACACTCACGACCTCTCCCTTATTATGTATAATATTTAAACAATAACCCTCCAACGGCACACGCGCCCACTCCCTTTATAAATATTAAACATTTAAATATTCGACCCAAGCTAACAATTAACCCTTTGAAAGCAGCATTTGACAATTAAACCCCATAAATTATTCTTTTTGAAATATTTATACAAAAAGTGATGAAGATATTTACTACAAATGTTGAATTTTAACAATTTCTGTTGTTCGAATCTACGTTCTCAAGTCGTTTTTCTCCGAACGACATTTATTAATTATAAAAAACAAAGTTATTTCCACAATGTAATACGGAATGGATTTAGAAGAAACAGTTAAATATCTACGAGCTTGGGGACGTGGGATTTCAGAGATGAGACAGCTGTCTGGTGGATAATACGAATGGAAATGTGATACGTACAGAAAATACAAATACGATTTTATTCCTGACATAAAGTAAAACTCTGGAAAAGATTGATGGAAAGCTATGAGTGGGATGCAACAAGACATGGCAGTGAGATGGACCCGAGGTAGGAAAATGGGAAGTACGATGAAGGTATTTGATTATTTTGTTATGGAGAAGCATAAAAAATGATGGAAAAACTTTGGAATGAAGAGGTGCTGACAGGTGGAGATATGAAAAAAGATTCATTGATATGACTATGCAAATAAAGAAGAATTGGATATAGGAATTGGAATTGGATAATGTTATTTCCGAAATGAAATACGGAACCGATTTAGAAGAAAAATTTTAATATCTACGAGCTGGTGGAGGAAGGATTCAGAGGTGAGAGAGGTGTCTATTGGATAATACGAATGGAAACGTGATACATGCAGAAAATAGAGGTACGTATTAATTCTTGACATAAAGGCTCATAGTGGTAAAGATTGATGAAAGAGTATAAGTGGGATGCAACAAGGCATGGCAGTGAGACAGACGAAAAAATGGAGAAGCATATAATACGATGGAAACCTTTTGTAATGAAGAGGTGATGAGAGGTGGGATTAGAAATAAAGATTCATCGATATGACTATCCAAATGAAGGTGAATTGGATAGGGAAAGTAATAAGGAACTGAGGGTTTTATGCTGTGATGGAAGTTACAGAGGAAGGACAGATGAAAAAGAAAGACGACAATGAGTGAACTTCACACACTGATTTAAGAAACGAGAACACAACTGTTGGATTAAGTGGATAGTGGAGGATGAAGGAAATTGCACAAGTAATTCGAATGACTTTATGGATCCTACTTCAACATATGAAAGTGGGTGGGACTCAATTAAAACAATTTTACGTATCATTTAATCTACCATAAAGTTAGAGTACGATATTTGATAAAATAAGCAACATATATCCGTATCCTTTTTTAAAATGAATGATTTAAAGTATTTATACCAAAAAAATATATTAAAAATTGCAGAGAATTATAGGTTCATATTGAAAAACGCTGCTATGAATGCAACAAGAGGAAATAAGTGTTAAAGTTATTTACTTTTTCATTCCCCTTTCGGCCCTCAGCAACGCGATAACCACCAACGACACTCGCGACCTCTCCCTTATTATGTATAATATTTAAACAATAACCCTCCAACGGCACACGAGCCCACTCCCTTTATAAATATTGCACATTTAAATATTCACCCCAAGCTAACAATTAACCCTTTGAAAGCAGCATTTGACAATATAACCCCATATATTATTCTTTTTGAAATATTTATACAAAAAGTGATGAAGATATTTACTACAAATGTTGAATTTTAACGATTTCAGTTGTTGGAATCTACGTTCTCTAGTCGTTTTTGGCCAAACGACATTTATTAATAATAAAAAACAAAGTTATTTCCACAATGTAATACGGAATGGATTTAGAAGAAACAGTTAAATATCTACGAGCTTGGGGACGTGGGATTTCAGAGATGAGACAGCTGTCTGGTGGATGATACCAATGGAAATGTGATACGTACAGAAAATACAAATACGATTTTATTCCTGACATAAAGTAAAACTCTGGAAAAGATTGATGGAAAGCTATGAGTGGGATGCAACAAGACATGGCAGTGAGATGGACCCGAGGTAGGAAAATGGGAAGTACGATGAAGGTATTTGATAATTTGGTATGGAGAAGCATAAAAAATGATGGAAAAACTATGGAATGAAGAGGTGCTGACAGGTGGGCATATGAAATAAGATTCAATGATATGACTATGCAAATAAAGAAGAATTGGATATAGGAATTGGATAATGTTATTTCCGAAATGAAATACGGAACCAATTTAGAAGAAATATTTAAATATCTACGAGCTGGTGGAGGAAGGATTCAGAGGTGAGAGAGGTGTCTATTGGATAATACGAATAGAAACGTGATACATGCAGAAAATAGAGGTAGGTTTTAATTTTTGACATAAAGGCTCATAGTGGTAAAGATTGATGAAAGAGTATAAGTGGGATGCAACAAGGCATGGCAGTGAGACAGACGAAAAAATGGAGAAGCATATAATACGATGGAAACCTTTTGTAATGAAGAGGTGATGAGAGGTGGGATTAGAAATAAAGATTCATCGATATGACTATCCAAATGAAGGTGAATTGGATAGGGAAAGTAATAAGGAACTGAGGGTTTGATGCTGTGATGGAAGTTACAGAGGAAGGACAGGTGAAAAAGAATGACAACAATGAATGAAAATCACACACTGATTTAAGAAACGAGAACACAACTGTTGGATTAAGTGGATAGTGGAGGATGAAGGAAATTGCACAAGTAACTCCAATGACTTTATGGATCCTACTTCAACATATGATAGTGGGTGGGACTCAATTAAAACAATTTTACGTATCAGTTCATCTACCATTAAGTTAGAGTACGATATTTGATAAAATAAGCAACATATATCCATATCCTTTTTTAAAATGAATGATTTAAAGTATTTATACCAAAAAAATATCTTAAAAATTGCAGAGAATTATAGGTTCATGTTGAAAAACGCTGCTCAGAATGCAACAAGAGGAAATAAGTGTTAACGTTATTTACTTTTTCATTCCCCTTTCGACCCTCAGCAACGCGATAACCCCCAACGACACTCGCGACCTCTCCCTTATTATGTATAATATTTAAACAATAACCCTCCAACGGCACACGCGCCCACTCCCTTTATAAATATTAAACATTTAAATATTCACCCCAAGCTAATAATTAACCCTTTGAAAGCAGCATTTGACAATATAACGCCATATATTATTCTTTTTGAAATATTTATACAAAAAGTGATGAAGATAATTACTACAAATGTTGAATTTTAACGATTTCAGTTGTTGGAATCTACGTTCTCTAGTCGTTTTTCGCCAAACGACATTTATTAATTATAAAAAACAAAGTTAATTCCACAATGTAATACGGAATGGATTTAGAAGAAACAGTTAAATATCTACGAGCTTGGGGACGTGGGATTTCTGAGATGAGACAGCTGTCTGGTGGATAATACGAATGGAAATGTGATACGTACAGAAAATACAAATACGATTTTATTCCTAACATAAAGTAAAACTCTGGAAAAGATTGATGGAAAGCTATGAGTGGGATGCAACAAGACATGGCAGTGAGATGGACCCGAGGGAGGAAAATGGGAAGTACGATGAAGGTTTTTGATAATTTGGTATGGAGAAGAATAAAAAATGACGGAAAAACTTTGAATGAAGGGGTACTGAAAGGTGGGCATATGAAAAAAGATTCATTGATATAACTATGCAAATAAAGAAGAATTGGATATAGGAATTGGAATTGGATAATGTTATTTCCGAAATGAAATACGGAACCGATTTAGAAGAAATATTTAAATATCTACGAGCTGGTGGAGGAAGGATTCAGAGGTGAGAGAGGTGTCTATTGGATAATACGAATGGAAACGTGATACATGCAGAAAATAGAGGTACGTTTTAATTCTTGGCATAAAGGCTCATAGTGGTAAAGATTGATGAACGAGTATAAGTGGGATGCAACAAGGCATGGCAGTGAGACAGACGAAAAAATGGAGAAGCATTTAATACGATGGAAACCTTTTGTAATGAAGAGGTGATGAGAGGTGGGATTAGAAATAAAGATTCATCGATATGACTATCCAAATGAAGGTGAATTGGGTAGGGAAAGTAATAAGGAACTGAGGATTTTATGATGTGATGGAAGTTACAGAGGAAGTACAGATGAAAAAGAAAGACGACAATGAGTGAACTTCACACACTGATTTAAGAAAGGAGAACACAACTGTTGGATTAAGTGGATATTGTAGGATGAAGGAAATTGCACAAGTAACTCGAATGACTTTATGGATCCTACTTCAATATATGAAAGTGGGTGGGACTCAATTAAAACAATTTTACGTATCATTTAATCTACCATAAAGTTAGAGTACGATATTTGATAAAATAAGCAACATATATCCATATCCTTTTTTAAAATGAATGATTTAAAGTATTTATACCAAAAAAATATATTAAAAATTGCAGAGAATTATAGGTTCATATTGAAAAACGCTGCTCAGAATGCAACAAGAGGAAATAAGTGTTAACGTTATTTACTTTTTCATTCCCCTTTCGGCCCTCAGCAACGCGATAACCACCAACGACACTCGCGACCTCTCCCTTATTATGTATAATATTTAAACAATAACCCTCCAACGGCACACGCGCCCACTTCCTTTATAAATATTAAACAATTAAATATTCACCCCAAGCTAACAATTTACCCTTTGAAAGCAGCATTTGACAATATAACCCCATATATTATTCTTTTTGAAATATTTATACAAAAAGTGATGAAGATAATTACTACAAATGTTGAATTTTAACGATTTCAGTTGTTGGAATCTACGTTCTCTAGTCGTTTTTCGCCGAACGACATTTATTAATAATAAAAAACAAAGTTATTTCCACAATGTAATACGGAATGGATTTAGAAGAAACAGTTAAATATCTACGATTTTGGGGACGTGGGATTTAAGAGATGAGACAGCTGTCTGGTGGATGATACGAATGGAAATGTGATACGTACAGAAAATACAAATACGATTTAATTCCTGACATTAAGTAAAACTCTGGAAAAGATTGATGGAAAGCTATGAGTGGGATGCAACAAGACATGGCAGTGAGATGGACCCGAGGGAGGAAAATGGGAAGTACGATGAAGGTATTTGATAATTTGGTATGGAGAAGCATAAAAAATGATGGAAAAACTTTGAATGAAGGGGTACTGACAGGTGGGCATATGAAAAAAGATTCATTGATATGACTATGCAAATAAAGAAGAATTGGATATAGGAATTGGATAATGTTATTTCCGAAATGAAATACGGAACCGATTTAGAAGAAATATTTAAATATCTACGAGCTGGTGGAGGAAGGATTCAGAGGTGAGAGAGGTGTCTATTGGATAATACGAATGGAAACGTGATACATGCAGAAAATATAGGTACGTTTTAATTCTTGGCATAAAGGCTCATAGTGGTAAAGATTGATGAAAGAGTATAAGTGGGATGCAACAAGGCATGGCAGTGAGACAGACGAAAAAATGGAGAAGCATTTAATACGATGGAAACCTTTTGTAATGAAGAGGTGATGAGAGGTGGGATTAGAAATAAAGATTCATCGATATGACTATCCAAATGAAGGTGAATTGGGTAGGGAAAGTAATAAGGAACTGAGGGTTATATGCTGTGATGGAAGTTACAGAGGAAGGACAGATGAAAAAGAAAGACGACAATGAGTGAACTTCACACACTGATTTAAGAAACGAGAACACAACTGTTGGATTAAGTGGATATTGTAGGATGAAGGAAATTGCACAAGTAACTCCAATGACTTTATGGATCCTACTTCAACATATGATAGTGGGTGGGACTCAATTAAAACAATTTTACGTATCAGTTCATCTACCATTAAGTTAGAGTACGATATTTGATAAAATAAGCAACATATATCCATATCCTTTTTTAAAATGAATGATTTAAAGTATTTATACCAAAAAAATATCTTAAAAATTGCAGAGAATTATAGGTTCATATTGAAAAACGCTGCTCAGAATGCAACAAGAGGAAAGAAGTGTTAACGTTACTTACTTTTTCATTCCCCTTTCGGCCCTCAGCAACGCGATAACCCCCAACGACACTCGCGACCTCTCCCTTATTATGTATAATATTTAAACAATAACCCTCCAAAGGCACACGCGCCCACTCCCTTTATAAATATTAAACATTTAAATATTCACCCCAAGCTAACAATTAACCCTTTGAAAGCAGCATTTGACAATATAACCCCATATATTATTTTTTTGAAATATTTATACAAAAAATGATGAAGATATTTACTACAAATGTTGAATTTTAATGATTTCTGTTGTTCGAATCTACGTTCTCTAGTCGTTTTTCGCCGAACGACAATTATTAATTATAAAAAACAAAGTTATTTCCACAATGTAATACGGAATGGATTTAGAAGAAACAGTTAAATATCTACGATTTTGGGGACGTGGGATTTCAGAGATGAGACAGCTGTCTGGTGGATGATACGAATGGAAATGTGATACGTACAGAAAAAAAATACGATTTTATTCCTGACATAAAGTAAAACTCTGGAAAAGATTGATGGAAAGCTATGAGTGGGATGCAACAAGACATGGCAGTGAGATGGACCCGAGGGAGGAAAATGGGAAGTACGATGAAGGTATTTGATAATTTGGTATGGAGAAGCATAAAAAATGATGGAAAAACTTTGAATGAAGGGGTACTGACAGGTGGGCATATGAAAAAAGATTCATTGATATAACTATGCAAATAAAGAAGAATTGGATATAGGAATTGGAATTGGATAATGTTATTTCCGAAATGAAATACGGAACCGATTTAGAAGAAAAATTTTAATATCTACGAGCTGGTGGAGGAAGGATTCAGAGGTGAGAGAGGTGTCTATTGGATAATACGAATGGAAACGTGATACATGCAGAAAATAGAGGTACGTTTTAATTCTTGGCATAAAGGCTCATAGTGGTAAAGATTGATGAAAGAGTATAAGTGGGATGCAACAAGGCATGGCAGTGAGACAGACGAAAAAATGGAGAAGCATATAATACGATGGGAACCTTTTGTAATGAAGAGGTGATGAGAGGTGGGATTAGAAATAAAGATTCATCGATATGACTATCCAAATGAAGGTGAATTGGATAGGGAAAGTAATAAGGAACTGAGGGTTTGATGCTGTGATGGAAGTTACAGAGGAAGGATAGGTGAAAAAGAATGACAACCATGAGTGAAAATCACACACTGATTTAAGAAACGAGAACACAACTGTTGGATTAAGTGGATAGTGGAGGATGAAGGAAATTGCACAAGTAACTCCAATGACTTTATGGATCCTACTTCAACATATGATAGTGGGTGGGACTCAATTAAAACAATTTTACGTATCAGTTCATCTACCATTAAGTTAGAGTACGATATTTGATAAAATAAGCAACATATATTCATATCCTTTTTTAAAATGAATGATTTAAAGTATTTATACCAAAAAAATATCTTAAAAATTGCAGAGAATTATAGGTTCATATTGAAAAACGCTGCTCAGAATGCAACAAGAGGAAAGAAGTGTTAACGTTACTTACTTTTTCATTCCCCTTTCGGCCCTCAGCAACGCGATAACCCCCAACGACACTCGCGACCTCTCCCTTATTATGTATAATATTTAAACAATAACCCTCCAACGGCACACGCGCCCACTCCCTTTATAAATATTAAACATTTAAATATTCACCCCAAGCTAACAATTAACCCTTTGAAAGCAGCATTTGACAATATAACCCCATATATTATTTTTTTTGAAATATTTATACAAAAAATGATGAAGATATTTACTACAAATGTTGAATTTTAATGATTTCTGTTGTTCGAATCTACGTTCTCTAGTCGTTTTTCGCCGAACGACAATTATTAATTATAAAAAACAAAGTTATTTCCACAATGTAATACGGAATGGATTTAGAAGAAACAGTTAAATATCTACGATTTTGGGGACGTGGGATTTCAGAGATGAGACAGCTGTCTGGTGGATGATACGAATGGAAATGTGATACGTACAGAAAAAAAATACGATTTTATTCCTGACATAAAGTAAAACTCTGGAAAAGATTGATGGAAAGCTATGAGTGGGATGCAACAAGACATGGCAGTGAGATGGACCCGAGGGAGGAAAATGGGAAGTACGATGAAGGTATTTGATAATTTGGTATGGAGAAGCATAAAAAATGATGGAAAAACTTTGAATGAAGGGGTACTGACAGGTGGGCATATGAAAAAAGATTCATTGATATGACTATGCAAATAAAGAAGAATTGGATACAGGAATTGGAATTGGATAATGTTATTTCCGAAATGAAATACGGAACCGATTTAGAAGAAATATTTAAATATCTACGAGCTGGTGGAGGAAGGATTCAGAGGTGAGAGAGGTGTCTATTGGATAATACGAATGGAAACGTGATACATGCAGAAAATAGAGGTACGTATTAATTCTTGACATAAAGGCTCATAGTGGTAAAGATTGATGAAAGAGTATAAGTGGGATGCAACAAGGCATGGCAGTGAGACAGACGAAAAAATGGAGAAGCATATAATACGATGGAAACCTTTTGTAATGAAGAGGTGATGAGAGGTGGGATTAGAAATAAAGATTCATCGATATGACTATCCAAATGAAGGTGAATTGGATAGGGAAATTAATAAGGAACTGAGGGTTTTATGCTGTGATGGAAGTTACAGAGGAAGGACAGATGAAAAAGAAAGACGACAATGAGTGAACTTCACACACTGATTTAAGAAACGAGAACACAACTGTTGGATTAAGTGGATAGTGGAGGATGAAGGAAATTGCACAAGTAATTCGAATGACTTTATGGATCCTACTTCAACATATGAAAGTGGGTGGGACTCAATTAAAACAATTTTACGTATCATTTAATCTACCATAAAGTTAGAGTAAGATATTCGATAAAATAAGCAACATATATCCGTATCCTTTTTTAAAATGAGTGATTTAAAGTATTTATACCAAAAATATATATATTAAAAATTGCAGAGAATTATAGGTTCATATTGAAAAACGCTGCTAAGAATGCAACAAGAGGAAATAAGTGTTAAAGTTATTTACTTTTTCATTCCCCTTTCGGCCCTCAGCAACGCGATAACCACCAACGACACTCGCGACCTCTCCCTTATTATGTATAATATTTAAACAATAACCCTCCAACGGCACACGAGCCCACTCCCTTTATAAATATTGCACATTTAAATATTCACCCCAAGCTAACAATTAACCCTTTGAAAGCAGCATTTGACAATATAACCCCATATATTATTCTTTTTGAAATATTTATACAAAAAGTGATGAAGATAATTACTACAAATGTTGAATTTTAACGATTTCAGTTGTTGGAATCTACGTTCTCTAGTCGTTTTTCGCCAAACGACATTTATTAATAATAAAAAACAAAGTTATTTCCACAATGTAATACGGAATGGATTTAGAAGAAACAGTTAAATATCTACGAGCTTGGGGACGTGGGATTTCAGAGATGAGACAGCTGTCTGGTGGATGATACGAATGGAAATGTGATACGTACAGAAAAAAAATACGATTTTATTCCTGACATAAAGTAAAACTCTGGAAAAGATTGATGGAAAGCTATGAGTGGGATGCAACAAGACATGGCAGTGAGATGGACCCGAGGTAGGAAAATGGGGTGTACGATGAAGGTATTTGATAATTTGGTATGGAGAAGCATAAAAAATGATGGAAAAACTTTGGAATGAAGAGGTGCTGACAGGTGGGCATATGAAATAAGATTCATTGATATGACTACGCAAATAAAGAAGAATTGGATATAGGAATTGGAATTGGATAATGTTATTTCCGAAATGAAATACGGAACCGATTTAGAAGAAATATTTAAATATCTACGAGCTGGTGGAGGAAGGATTCAGAGGTGAGAGAGGTGTCTATTGGATAATACGAATGGAAACGTGATACATGCAGAAAATAGAGGTACGTTTTAATTCTTGACATAAAGGCTCATAGTGGTAAAGATTGATGAAAGAATATAAGTGGGATGCAACAAGGCATGGCAGTGAGACAGACGAAAAAATGGAGAAGCATATAATACGATGGGAACCTTTTGTAATGAAGAGGTGATGAGAGGTGGGATTAGAAATAAAGATTCATCGATATGACTATCCAAATGAAGGTGAATTGGATAGGGAAAGTAATAAGGAACTGAGGGTTTGATGCTGTGATGGAAGTTACAGAGGAAGGATAGGTGAAAAAGAATGACAACCATGAGTGAAAATCACACACTGATTTAAGAAACGAGAACACAACTGTTGGATTAAGTGGATAGTGGAGGATGAAGGAAATTGCACAAGTAACTCCAATGACTTTATGGATCCTACTTCAACATATGATAGTGGGTGGGACTCAATTAAAACAATTTTACGTATCAGTTAATCTACCATAAAGTTAGAGTACGATATTTGATAAAATAAGCAACATATATCCATATCCTTTTTTAAAATGAATGATTTAAAGTATTTATACCAAAAAAATATATTAAAAATTGCAGAGAATTATAGGTTCATATTGAAAAACGCTGCTCAGAATGCAACAAGAGGAAATAAGTGTTAACGTTATTTACTTTTTCATTCCCCTTTCGGCCCTCAGCAACGCGATAACCACCAACGACACTCGCGACCTCTCCCTTATTATGTATAATATTTAAACAATAACCCTCCAACGGCACACGAGCCCACTCCCTTTATAAATATTGCACATTTAAATATTCACCCCAAGCTAACAATTAACCCTTTGAAAGCAGCATTTGACAATATAACCCCATATATTATTCTTTTTGAAATATTTATACAAAAAGTGATGAAGATAATTACTACAAATGTTGAATTTTAACGATTTCAGTTGTTGGAATCTACGTTCTCTAGTCGTTTTTCGCCAAACGACATTTATTAATAATAAAAAACAAAGTTATTTCCACAATGTAATACGGAATGGATTTAGAAGAAACAGTTAAATATCTACGAGCTTGGGGACGTGGGATTTCAGAGATGAGACAGCTGTCTGGTGGATGATACGAATGGAAATGTGATACGTACAGAAAAAAAATACGATTTTATTCCTGACATAAAGTAAAACTCTGGAAAAGATTGATGGAAAGCTATGAGTGGGATGCAACAAGACATGGCAGTGAGATGGACCCGAGGGAGGAAAATGGGAAGTACGATGAAGGTATTTGATAATTTGGTATGGAGAAGCATAAAAAATGATGGAAAAACTTTGAATGAAGGGGTACTGACAGGTGGGCATATGAAAAAAGATTCATTGATATGACTATGCAAATAAAGAAGAATTGGATATAGGAATTGGATAATGTTATTTCCGAAATGAAATACGGAACCGATTTAGAAGAAATATTTAAATATCTACGAGCTGGTGGAGGAAGGATTCAGAGGTGAGAGAGGTGTCTATTGGATAATACGAATGGAAACGTGGTACATGCAGAAAATAGAGGTACGTATTAATTCTTGACATAAAGGCTCATAGTGGTTAAGATTGATGAAAGAGTATAAGTGGGATGCAACAAGGCATGGCAGTGAGACAGACGAAAAAATGGAGAAGCATATAATACGATGGAAACCTTTTGTAATGAAGAGGTGATGAGAGGTGGGATTAGAAATAAAGATTCATCGATATGACTATCCAAATGAAGGTGAATTGGATAGGGAAAGTAATAAGGAACTGAGGGTTTTATGCTGTGATGGAAGTTACAGAGGAAGGACAGATGAAAAAGAAAGACGACAATGAGTGAACTTCACACACTGATTTAAGAAACGAGAAAACAACTGTTGGATTAAGTGGATAGTGGAGGATGAAGGAAATTGCACAAGTAATTCGAATGACTTTATGGATCCTACTTAAAAATATGAAAGTGGGTGGGACTCAATTAAAACAATTTTACGTATCATTTAATCTACCATAAAGTTAGAGTACGATATTTGATAAAATAAGCAACATATATCCGTATCCTTTTTTAAAATGAATGACTTAAAGTATTTATACCAAAAAAATATATTAAAAATTGCAGAGAATTATAGGTTCACATTGAAAAACGCTGCTAAGAATGCAACAAGAGGAAATAAGTGTTAAAGTTATTTACTTTTTCATTCCCCTTTCGGCCCTCAGCAACGCGAAAACCACCAACGACACTCGCGACCTCTCCCTTATTATGTATAATATTTAAACAATAACCCTCCAACGGCACACGAGCCCACTCCCTTTATAAATATTGCACATTTAAATATTCACCCCAAGCTAACAATTAACCCTTTGAAAGCAGCATTTGACAATATAACCCCATATATTATTCTTTTTGAAATATTTATACAAAAAGTGATGAAGATATTTACTACAAATGTTGAATTTTAACGATTTCAGTTGTTGGAATCTACGTTCTCTAGTCGTTTTTCGCCAAACGACATTTATTAATAATAAAAAACAAAGTTATTTCCACAATGTAATACGGAATGGATTTAGAAGAAACAGTTAAATATCTACGAGCTTGGGGACGTGGGATTTCAGAGATGAGAAACTGTCTGGTGGATGATACGAATGGAAATGTGATACGTACAGAAAATACAAATACTATTTTATTCCTGACATTAAGTAAAACTCTGGAAAAGATTGATGGAAAGCTATGAGTGGGATGCAACAAGACATGGCAGTGAGATGGACCCGAGGGAGGAAAATGGGAAGTACGATGAAGGTATTTGATAATTTGGTATGGAGAAGCATAAAAAATGATGGAAAAACTTTGGAATGAAGAGGTGCTGACAGTTGGGCATATGAAATAAGATTCAATGATATGACTATGCAAATAAAGAAGAATTGGATATAGGAATTGGATAATGTTATTTCCGAAATGAAATACGGAACCGATTTAGAAGAAATATTTAAATATCTACGAGCTGGTGTAGGAAGGATTCAGAGGTGAGAGAGGTGTCTATTGGATAATACGAATGGAAACGTGATACATGCAGAAAATAGAGGTACGTTTTAATTTTTGACATAAAGGCTCATAGTGGTAAAGATTGATGAAAGAGTATAAGTGTGATGCAACAAGGCATGGCAGTGAGACAGACGAAAAAATGGAGAAGCATATAATACGATGGAAACCTTTTGTAATGAAGAGGTGATGAGAGGTGGGATTAGAAATAAAGATTCATCGATATGACTATCCAAATGAAGGTGAATTGGATAGGGAAAGTAAGAAGGAACTGAGGGTTTGATGCTGTGATGGAAGTTACAGAGGAAGGACAGGTGAAAAAGAATGACAACAATGAATGAAAATCACACACTGATTTAAGAAACGAGAACACAACTGTTGGATTAAGTGGATAGTGGAGGATGAAGGAAATTGCACAAGTAACTCCAATGACTTTATGGATCCTACTTCAACATATGATAGTGGGTGGGACTCAATTAAAACAATTTTACGTATCAGTTCATCTACCATTAAGTTAGAGTACGATATTTGATAAAATAAGCAACATATATCCATATCCTTTTTTAAAATGAATGATTTAAAGTATTTATACCAAAAAAATATCTTAAAAATTGCAGAGAATTATAGGTTCGTATTGAAAAACGCTGCTCAGAATGCAACAAGAGGAAATAAGTGTTAACTTTATTTACTTTTTCATTCCCCTTTCGGCCCTCAGCAACGCGATAACCACCACGACACTCGCGACCTCTCCCTTATTATGTATCATATATAAACAATAACCCTCCAACGGCACACGCGCCCACTCCCTTTATAAATATTAAACATTTAAATATTCACCCCAAGCTAACAACTAACCCTTTGAAAGCAGCATTTGACAATATAACCCCATATATTATTCTTTTTGAAATATTTACACAAAAAATGATGAAGATATTTACTACAAATGTTGAATTTTAATGATTTCTGTTGTTCGAATCTACGTTCTCTAGTCGTTTTTCGCCGAACGACATTTATTAATTATAAAAAAACAAAGTTATTTCCACAATGTAATACGGAATGGATTTAGAAGAAACAGTTAAATATCTACGATTTTGGGGACGTGGGATTTCAGAGATGAGACAGCTGTCTGGTGGATGATACGAATGGAAATGTGATACGTTCAGAAAATACAAATACGATTTTATTCCTGACATAAAGTAAAACTCTGGAAAAGATTGATGGAAAGCTATGAGTGGGATGCAACAAGACATGGCAGTGAGATGGACCCGAGGGAGGAAAATGGGAAGTACGATGAAGGTATTTGATAATTTGGTATGGAGAAGCATCAAAAATGATGGAAAAACTTTGGAATGAAGAGGTGCTGACAGGTGGGCATATGAAATAAGATTCATTGATATGACTATGCAAATAAAGAAGAATTGGATATAGGAATTGGATAATGTTATTTCCGAAAAGAAATACGGAACCGATTTAGAAGAAATATTTAAATATCTACGAGCTGGTGTAGGAAGGATTCAGAGGTGAGAGAGGTGTCTATTGGATAATACGAATGGAAACGTGATACATGCAGAAAATAGAGGTACGTTTTAATTTTTGACATAAAGGCTCATAGTGGTAAAGATTGATGAAAGAGTATAAGTGGGATGCAACAAGGCATGGCAGTGAGACAGACGAAAAAATGGAGAAGCATATAATACGATGGAAACCTTTTGTAATGAAGAGGTGATGAGAGGTGGGATTAGAAATAAAGATTCATCGATATGACTATCCAAATGAAGGTGAATTGGATAGGGAAAGTAAGAAGGAACTGAGGGTTTGATGCTGTGATGGAAGTTACAGAGGAAGGACAGGTGAAAAAGAATGACAACAATGAATGAAAATCACACACTGATTTAAGAAACGAGAACACAACTGTTGGATTAAGTGGATAGTGGAGGATGAAGGAAATTGCACAAGTGACTCCAATGACTTTATGGATCCTACTTCAACATATGATAGTGGGTGGGACTCAATTAAAACAATTTTACGTATCAGTTCATCTACCATTAAGTTAGAGTACGATATTTGATAAAATAAGCAACATATATCCATATCCTTTTTTAAAATGAATGATTTAAAGTATTTATACCAAAAAATATCTTAAAAATTGCAGAGAATTATAGGTTCATATTGAGAAACGCTGCTCAGAATGCAACAAGAGGAAAGAAGTGTTAACGTTATTTACTTTTTCATTCCCCTGTCGGCCCTCAGCAACGCGATAACCACCAACGACACTCGCGACCTCTCCCTTATTATGTATAATATTTAAACAATAACCCTCCAACGGCACACGCGCCCACTCCCTTTATAAATATTGCACATTTAAATATTCACCCCAAGCTAATAATTAACCCTTTGAAAGCAGCATTTGACAATATAACCCCATATATTATTCTTTTTGAAATATTTATACAAAAAATGATGAAGATATTTACTACAAATGTTGAATTTTAATGATTTCTGTTGTTCGAATCTACGTTCTCTAGTCGTTTTTCGCCAAACGACATTTATTAATTATAAAAAACAAAGTTAATTCCACAATGTAATACGGAATGGATTTAGAAGAAACAGTTAAATATCTACGAGCTTGGGGACGTGGGATTTCTGAGATGAGACAGCTGTCTGGTGGATGATACGAATGGAAATGTGATACGTACAGAAAAAAAATACGATTTTATTCCTGACTTAAAGTAAAACTCTGGAAAAGATTGATGGAAAGCTATGAGTGGGATGCAACAAGACATGGCAGTGAGATGGACCCGAGGGAGGAAAATGGGAAGTACGATGAAGGTATTTGATAATTTGGTATGGAGAAGCATAAAAAATGATGGAAAAACTTTGAATGAAGGGGTACTGACAGGTGGGCATATGAAAAAAGATTCATTGATATGACTATGCAAATAAAGAAGAATTGGATATAGGAATTGGAATTGGATAATGTTATTTCCGAAATGAAATACGGAACCGATTTAGAAGAAATATTTAAATATCTACGAGCTGGTGGAGGAAGGATTCAGAGGTGAGAGAGGTGTCTATTGGATAATACGAATGGAAACGTGATACATGCAGAAAATAGAGGTACGTTTTAATTCTTGGCATAAAGGCTCATAGTAGTAAAGATTGATGAAAGAGTATAAGTGGGATGCAACAAGGCATGGCAGTGAGACAGACGAAAAAATGGAGAAGCGTTTAATACGATGGAAACCTTTTGTAATGAAGAGGTGATGAGAGGTGGGATTAGAAATAAAGATTCATCGATATGACTATCCAAATGAAGGTGAATTGGGTAGGGAAAGTAATAAGGAACTGAGGGTTTTATGATGTGATGGAAGTTACAGAGGAAGGACAGATGAAAAACAAAGACGACAATGAGTGAACTTCACACACTGATTTAAGAAACGAGAACACAACTGTTGGATTAAGTGGATATTGTAGGATGAAGGAAATTGCACAAGTAACTCCAATGACTTTATGGATCCTACTTCAACATATGAAAGTGGGTGGGACTCAATTAAAACAATTTTACGTATCATTTAATCTACCATAAAGTTAGAGTACGATATTTGATAAAATAAGCAACATATATCCATATCCTTTTTTAAAATGAATGATATAAAGTATTTATACCAAAAAATATATTAAAAATTGCAGAGAATTATAGGTTCATATTGAAAAACGCTGCTAAGAATGCAACAAGAGGAAAGAAGTGTTAACGTTATTTACTTTTTCATTCCCCTTTCGGCCCTCATCAACGCGATAACCACCAACGACACTCGCGACCTCTCCCTTATTATGTATAATATTTAAACAATAACCCTCCAACGGCACACGCGCCCACTCCCTTTATAAATATTGCACATTTAAATATTCACCCCAAGCTAACAATTAACCCTTTGAAAGCAGCATTTGACAATATAACCGCATATATTATTCTTTTTGAAATATTTATACAAAAAAGGATGAAGATATTTACTACAAATGTTGAATTTTAATGATTTCTGTTGTTCGAATCTACGTTCTCTAGTCGTTTTTCGCCGAACGACATTTATTAATTATAAAAAACAAAGTTATTTCCACAATGTAATACGGAATGGATTTAGAAGAAACAGTTAAATATCTACGATTTTGGGGACGTGGGATTTCAGAGATGAGACAGCTGTCTGGTGGATGATACGAATGGAAATGTGATACGTTCAGAAAATACAAATACGATTTTATTCCTGACATAAAGTAAAACTCTGGAAAAGATTGATGGAAAGCTATGAGTGGGATGCAACAAGACATGGCAGTGAGATGGACCCGAGGGAGGAAAATGGGAAGTACGATGAAGGTATTTGATAATTTGGTATGGAGAAGCATAAAAAATGATGGAAAAACTTTGGAATGAAGAGGTGCTGACAGTTGGGCATATGAAATAAGATTCATTGATATGACTATGCAAATAAAGAAGAATTGGATATAGGAATTGGATAATGTTATTTCCGAAATGAAATACGGAACCGATTTAGAAGAAATATTTAAATATCTACGAGCTGGTGTAGGAAGGATTCAGAGGTGAGAGAGGTGTCTATTGGATAATACGAATGGAAACGTGATACATGCAGAAAATAGAGGTACGTTTTAATTTTTGACATAAAGGCTCATAGTGGTAAAGATTGATGAAAGAGTATAAGTGTGATGCAACAAGGCATGGCAGTGAGACAGACGAAAAAATGGAGAAGCATATAATACGATGGAAACCTTTTGTAATGAAGAGGTGATGAGAGGTGGGATTAGAAATAAAGATTCATCGATATGACTATCCAAATGAAGGTGAATTGGATAGGGAAAGTAAGAAGGAACTGAGGGTTTGATGCTGTGATGGAAGTTACAGAGGAAGGACAGGTGAAAAAGAATGACAACAATGAATGAAAATCACACACTGATTTAAGAAACGAGAACACAACTGTTGGATTAAGTGGATAGTGGAGGATGAAGGAAATTGCACAAGTAACTCCAATGACTTTATGGATCCTACTTCAACATATGATAGTGGGTGGGACTCAATTAAAACAATTTTACGTATCAGTTCATCTACCATTAAGTTAGAGTACGATATTTGATAAAATAAGCAACATATATCCATATCCTTTTTTAAAATGAATGATTTAAAGTATTTATACCAAAAAAATATCTTAAAAATTGCAGAGAATTATAGGTTCGTATTGAAAAACGCTGCTCAGAATGCAACAAGAGGAAATAAGTGTTAACTTTATTTACTTTTTCATTTCCCTTTCGGCCCTCAGCAACGCGATAACCACCACGACACTCGCGACCTCTCCCTTATTATGTATCATATATAAACAATAACCCTCCAACGGCACACGCGCCCACTCCCTTTATAAATATTAAACATTTAAATATTCACCCCAAGCTAACAACTAACCCTTTGAAAGCAGCATTTGACAATATAACCCCATATATTATTCTTTTTGAAATATTTACACAAAAAATGATGAAGATATTTACTACAAATGTTGAATTTTAATGATTTCTGTTGTTCGAATCTACGTTCTCTAGTCGTTTTTCGCCGAACGACATTTATTAATTATAAAAAAACAAAGTTATTTCCACAATGTAATACGGAATGGATTTAGAAGAAACAGTTAAATATCTACGATTTTGGGGACGTGGGATTTCAGAGATGAGACAGCTGTCTGGTGGATGATACGAATGGAAATGTGATACGTTCAGAAAATACAAATACGATTTTATTCCTGACATAAAGTAAAACTCTGGAAAAGATTGATGGAAAGCTATGAGTGGGATGCAACAAGACATGGCAGTGAGATGGACCCGAGGGAGGAAAATGGGAAATACGATGAAGGTATTTGATAATTTGGTATGGAGAAGCATGAAAAATGATGGAAAAACTTTGGAATGAAGAGGTGCTGACAGGTGGGCATATGAAATAAGATTCAATGATATGACTATGCAAATAAAGAAGAATTGGATATAGGAATTGGATAATGTTATTTCCGAAATGAAATACGGAACCGATTTAGAAGAAATATTTAAATATCTACGAGCTGGTGGAGGAAGGATTCAGAGGTGAGAGAGGTGTCTATTGGATAATACGAATGGAAACGTGATACATGCAGAAAATAGAGGTACGTTTTAATTCTTGGCATAAAGGCTCATAGTAGTAAAGATTGATGAAAGAGTATAAGTGGGATGCAACAAGGCATGGCAGTGAGACAGACGAAAAAATGGAGAAGCATATAATACGATGGAAACCTTTTGTAATGAAGAGGTGATGAGAGGTGGGATTAGAAATAAAGATTCATCGATATGACTATCCAAATGAAGGTGAATTGGATAGGGAAAGTAATAAGGAACTGAGGGTTTTATGCTGTGATGGAAGTTACAGAGGAAGGACAGATGAAAAAGAAAGACGACAATTTGTGAAGTTCACACACTGATTTAAGAAACGAGAACACAACTGTTGGATTAAGTGGATAGTGGAGGATGAAGGAAATTGCACAAGTAACTCGAATGACTTTATGGATCCTACTTCAACATATGAAAGTGGGTGGGACTCAATTAAAACAATTTTTCGTATCATTTAATCTACCATAAAGTTAGAGTACGATATTTGATAAAATAAGCAACATATATCCGTATCCTTTTTTAAAATGAATGATTTAAAGTATTTATACCAAAAAAATATATTAAAAATTGCAGAGAATTATAGGTTCATATTGAAAAACGCTGCTAAGAATGCAACAAGAGGAAATAAGTGTTAACGTTATTTACTTTTTCATTCCCCTTTCGGCCCTCAGCAACGCGATAACCACCAACGACACTCGCGACCTCTCCCTTATTATGTATAATATTTAAACAATTACCCTCCAACGGCACACGCGCCCACTCCCTTTATAAATATTAAACATTTAAATATTCACCCCAAGCTAACAATTAAACCTTTGAAAGCAGCATTTGACAATATAACCCCTTATATTATTCTTTTTGAAATATTTATACAAAAAGTGATGAAGATATTTACTACAAATGTTGAATTTTAACGATTTCAGTTGTTGGAATCTACGTTCTCTAGTCGTTTTTCGCCAAACGACATTTATTAATTATAAAAAACAAAGTTAATTCCACAATGTAATACGGAATGGATTTAGAAGAAACAGTTAAATATCTACAAGCTTGGGGACGTGGGATTTCAGAGATGAGACAGCTGTCTGGTGGATGATACGAATGGAAATGTGATACGTACAGAAAATACAAATACGATTTTATTCCTGACATAAAGTAAAACTCTGGAAAAGATTGATGGAAAGCTATGAGTGGGATGCAACAAGACATGGCAGTGAGATGGACCCGAGGTAGGAAAATGGGAAGTACGATGAAGGTATTTGATAATTTGGTATGGAGAAGCATCAAAAATGATGGAAAAACTTTGGAATGAAGAGGTGCTGACAGGTGGGCATATGAAATAAGATTCATTGATATGACTATGCAAATAAAGAAGAATTGGATATAGGAATTGGATAATGTTATTTCCGAAAAGAAATACGGAACCGATTTAGAAGAAATATTTAAATATCTACGAGCTGGTGTAGGAAGGATTCAGAGGTGAGAGAGGTGTCTATTGGATAATACGAATGGAAACGTGATACATGCAGAAAATAGAGGTACGTTTTAATTTTTGACATAAAGGCTCATAGTGGTAAAGATTGATGAAAGAGTATAAGTGGGATGCAACAAGGCATGGCAGTGAGACAGACGAAAAAATGGAGAAGCATATAATACGATGGAAACCTTTTGTAATGAAGAGGTGATGAGAGGTGGGATTAGAAATAAAGATTCATCGATATGACTATCCAAATGAAGGTGAATTGGATAGGGAAAGTAAGAAGGAACTGAGGGTTTGATGCTGTGATGGAAGTTACAGAGGAAGGACAGGTGAAAAAGAATGACAACAATGAATGAAAATCACACACTGATTTAAGAAACGAGAACACAACTGTTGGATTAAGTGGATAGTGGAGGATGAAGGAAATTGCACAAGTGACTCCAATGACTTTATGGATCCTACTTCAACATATGATAGTGGGTGGGACTCAATTAAAACAATTTTACGTATCAGTTCATCTACCATTAAGTTAGAGTACGATATTTGATAAAATAAGCAACATATATCCATATCCTTTTTTAAAATGAATGATTTAAAGTATTTATACCAAAAAATATCTTAAAAATTGCAGAGAATTATAGGTTCATATTGAGAAACGCTGCTCAGAATGCAACAAGAGGAAAGAAGTGTTAACGTTATTTACTTTTTCATTCCCCTGTCGGCCCTCAGCAACGCGATAACCACCAACGACACTCGCGACCTCTCCCTTATTATGTATAATATTTAAACAATAACCCTCCAACGGCACACGCGCCCACTCCCTTTATAAATATTGCACATTTAAATATTCACCCCAAGCTAATAATTAACCCTTTGAAAGCAGCATTTGACAATATAACCCCATATATTATTCTTTTTGAAATATTTATACAAAAAATGATGAAGATATTTACTACAAATGTTGAATTTTAATGATTTCTGTTGTTCGAATCTACGTTCTCTAGTCGTTTTTCGCCAAACGACATTTATTAATTATAAAAAACAAAGTTAATTCCACAATGTAATACGGAATGGATTTAGAAGAAACAGTTAAATATCTACGAGCTTGGGGACGTGGGATTTCTGAGATGAGACAGCTGTCTGGTGGATGATACGAATGGAAATGTGATACGTACAGAAAAAAAATACGATTTTATTCCTGACTTAAAGTAAAACTCTGGAAAAGATTGATGGAAAGCTATGAGTGGGATGCAACAAGACATGGCAGTGAGATGGACCCGAGGGAGGAAAATGGGAAGTACGATGAAGGTATTTGATAATTTGGTATGGAGAAGCATAAAAAATGATGGAAAAACTTTGAATGAAGGGGTACTGACAGGTGGGCATATGAAAAAAGATTCATTGATATGACTATGCAAATAAAGAAGAATTGGATATAGGAATTGGAATTGGATAATGTTATTTCCGAAATGAAATACGGAACCGATTTAGAAGAAATATTTAAATATCTACGAGCTGGTGGAGGAAGGATTCAGAGGTGAGAGAGGTGTCTATTGGATAATACGAATGGAAACGTGATACATGCAGAAAATAGAGGTACGTTTTAATTCTTGGCATAAAGGCTCATAGTAGTAAAGATTGATGAAAGAGTATAAGTGGGATGCAACAAGGCATGGCAGTGAGACAGACGAAAAAATGGAGAAGCGTTTAATACGATGGAAACCTTTTGTAATGAAGAGGTGATGAGAGGTGGGATTAGAAATAAAGATTCATCGATATGACTATCCAAATGAAGGTGAATTGGGTAGGGAAAGTAATAAGGAACTGAGGGTTTTATGATGTGATGGAAGTTACAGAGGAAGGACAGATGAAAAACAAAGACGACAATGAGTGAACTTCACACACTGATTTAAGAAACGAGAACACAACTGTTGGATTAAGTGGATATTGTAGGATGAAGGAAATTGCACAAGTAACTCCAATGACTTTATGGATCCTACTTCAACATATGAAAGTGGGTGGGACTCAATTAAAACAATTTTACGTATCATTTAATCTACCATAAAGTTAGAGTACGATATTTGATAAAATAAGCAACATATATCCATATCCTTTTTTAAAATGAATGATATAAAGTATTTATACCAAAAAATATATTAAAAATTGCAGAGAATTATAGGTTCATATTGAAAAACGCTGCTAAGAATGCAACAAGAGGAAAGAAGTGTTAACGTTATTTACTTTTTCATTCCCCTTTCGGCCCTCATCAACGCGATAACCACCAACGACACTCGCGACCTCTCCCTTATTATGTATAATATTTAAACAATAACCCTCCAACGGCACACGCGCCCACTCCCTTTATAAATATTGCACATTTAAATATTCACCCCAAGCTAACAATTAACCCTTTGAAAGCAGCATTTGACAATATAACCCCATATATTATTCTTTTTGAAATATTTATACAAAAAGTGATGAAGATATTTACTACAAATGTTGAATTTTAACGATTTCAGTTGTTGGAATCTACGTTCTCTAGTCGTTTTTCGCCAAACGACATTTATTAATTATAAAAAACAAAGTTAATTCCACAATGTAATACGGAATGGATTTAGAAGATACAGTTAAATATCTACGATTTTGGGGACCTGGGATTTCAGAGATGAGACAGCTGTCTGGTGGATGATACGAATGGAAATGTGATACGTACAGAAATTACAAATACGATTTTATTCCTGACATAAAGTAAAACTCTGGAAAAGATTGATGGAAAGCTATGAGTGGGATGCAAAAAGACATGGCAGTGAGATGGACCCGAGGGAGGAAAATGGGAAGTACGATGAAGGTATTTGATAATTTGGTATGGTAAAGCATAAAAAATGATGGAAAAACTTTGGAATGAAGAGGTGCTGACAGGTGGGCATATGAAATAAGATTCAATGATATGACTATGCAAATAAAGAAGAATTGGATATAGGAATTGGATAATGTTATTTCCGAAATGAAATACGGAACTGATTTAGAAGAAATATTTAAATATCTACGAGCTGGTGGAGGAAGGATTCAGAGGTGAGAGAGGTGTCTATTGGATAATACGAATGGAAACGTGATACATGCAGAAAATAGAGGTACGTTTTAATTCTTGGCATAAAGGCTCATAGTAGTAAAGATTGATGAAAGAGTATAAGTGGGATGCAACAAGGCATGGCAGTGAGACAGACGAAAAAATGGAGAAGCATATAATACGATGGAAACCTTTTGTAATGAAGAGGTGATGAGAGGTGGGATTAGAAATAAAGATTCATCGATATGACTATCCAAATGAAGGTGAATTGGATAGGGAAAGTAAGAAGGAACTGAGGGTTTGATGCTGTGATGGAAGTTACAGAGGAAGGATAGGTGAAAAAGAATGACAACCATGAGTGAAAATCACACACTGATTTAAGAAACGAGAACACAACTGTTGGATTAAGTGGATAGTGGAGGATGAAGGAAATTGCACAAGTAACTCCAATGACTTTATGGATCCTACTTCAACATATGATAGTGGGTGGGACTCAATTAAAACAATTTTACGTATCAGTTCATCTACCATTAAGTTAGAGTACGATATTTGATAAAATAAGCAACATATATCCATATCCTTTTTTAAAATGAATGATTGAAAGTATTTATACCAAAAAAATATCTTAAAAATTGCAGAGAATTATAGGTTCATGTTGAAAAACGCTGCTCAGAATGCAACAAGAGGAAAGAAGTGTTAACGTTATTTACTTTTTCATTCCCCTTTCGGCCCTCAGCAACGCGATAACCCCCAACGACACTCGCGACCTCTCCCTTATTATGTATAATATTTAAACAATAACCCTCCAACGGCACACGCGCCCACTCCCTTTATAAATATTAAACATTTAAATATTCACCCCAAGCTAACAATTAACCCTTTGAAAGCAGCATTTGACAATATAACCCCATATATTATTCTTTTTGAAATATTTATACAAAAAATGATGAAGATATTTACTACAAATGTTGAATTTTAATGATTTCTGTTGTTCGAATCTACGTTCTCTAGTCGTTTTTCGCCGAACGACAATTATTAATTATAAAAAACAAAGTTATTTCCACAATGTAATACGGAATGGATTTAGAAGAAACAGTTAAATATCTACGATTTTGGGGACGTGGGATTTCAGAGATGAGACAGCTGTCTGGTGGATGATACGAATGGAAATGTGATACGTACAGAAAAAAAATACGATTTTATTCCTGACATAAAGTAAAACTCTGGAAAAGATTGATGGAAAGCTATGAGTGGGATGCAACAAGACATGGCAGTGAGATGGACCCGAGGGAGGAAAATGGGAAGTACGATGAAGGTATTTGATAATTTGGTATGGAGAAGCATAAAAAATGATGGAAAAACTTTGAATGAAGGGGTACTGACAGGTGGGCATATGAAAAAAGATTCATTGATATGACTATACAAATAAAGAAGAATTGGATATAGGAATTGGAATTGGATAATGTTATTTCCGAAATGAAATACGGAACCGATTTAGAAGAAATATTTAAATATCTACGAGCTGGTGGAGGAAGGATTCAGAGGTGAGAGAGATGTCTATTGGATAATACGAATGGAAACGTGATACATGCAGAAAATAGAGGTACGTTTTAATTCTTGGCATAAAGGCTCATAGTGGTAAAGATTGATGAAAGAGTATAAGTGGGATGCAACAAGGCATGGCAGTGAGACAGACGAAAAAATGGAGAAGCATTTAATACGATGGAAACCTTTTGTAATGAAGAGGTGATGAGAGGTGGGATTAGAAATAAAGATTCATCGATATGACTATCCAAATGAAGGTGAATTGGGTAGGGAAAGTAATAAGGAACTGAGGGTTTTATGATGTGATGGAAGTTACAGAGGAAGGACAGATGAAAAAGAAAGACGACAATGAGTGAACTTCACACACTGATTTAAGAAACGAGAACACAACTGTTGGATTAAAGTGATATTGTAGGATGAAGGAAATTGCACAAGTAACTCCACTGACTTTATGGATCCTACTTCAACATATGAAAGTGGGTGGGACTCAATTAAAACAATTTTACGTATCATTTAATCTACCATAAAGTTAGAGTACGATATTTGATAAAATAAGCAACATATATCCATATCCTTTTTTAAAATGAATGATTTAAAGTATTTATACCAAAAAAATATATTAAAAATTGCAGAGAATTATAGGTTCATATTGAAAAACGCTGCTCAGAATGCAACAAGAGGAAATAAGTGTTAACGTTATTTTCTTTTTCATTCCCTTTCGGCCCTCATCAACGCGATAACCACCAACGACACTCGCGACCTCTCCCTTATTATGTATAATATTTAAACAATAACCCTCCAACGGCACACGCGCCCACTCCCTTTATAAATGTTGCACATTTAAATATTCACCCCAAGCTAACAATTAACCCTTTGAAAGCAGCATTTGACAATATAACCCCATATATTATTCTTTTTGAAATATTTATACAAAAAGTGATGAAGATATTTACTACAAATGTTGAATTTTAACGATTTCAGTTGTTGGAATCTACGTTCTCTAGTCGTTTTTCGCCAAACGACATTTATTAATTATAAAAAACAAAGTTAATTCCACAATGTAATACGGAATGGATTTAGAAGAAACAGTTAAATATCTACGATTTTGGGGACCTGGGATTTCAGAGATGAGACAGCTGTCTGGTGGATGATACGAATGGAAATGTGATACGTACAGAAAATACAAATACGATTTTATTCCTGACATAAAGTAAAACTCTGGAAAAGATTGATGGAAAGCTATGAGTGGGATGCAAAAAGACATGGCAGTGAGATGGACCCGAGGGAGGAAAATGGGAAGTACGATGAAGGTATTTGATAATTTGGTATGGTAAAGCATAAAAAATGATGGAAAAACTTTGGAATGAAGAGGTGCTGACAGGTGGGCATATGAAATAAGATTCAATGATATGACTATGCAAATAAAGAAGAATTGGATATAGGAATTGGATAATGTTATTTCCGAAATGAAATACGGAACTGATTTAGAAGAAATATTTAAATATCTACGAGCTGGTGGAGGAAGGATTCAGAGGTGAGAGAGGTGTCTATTGGATAATACGAATGGAAACGTGATACATGCAGAAAATAGAGGTACGTTTTAATTCTTGGCATAAAGGCTCATAGTAGTAAAGATTGATGAAAGAGTATAAGTGGGATGCAACAAGGCATGGCAGTGAGACAGACGAAAAAATGGAGAAGCATATAATACGATGGAAACCTTTTGTAATGAAGAGGTGATGAGAGGTGGGATTAGAAATAAAGATTCATCGATATGACTATCCAAATGAAGGTGAATTGGATAGGGAAAGTAATAAGGAACTGAGGGTTTGATGCTGTGATGGAAGTTACAGAGGAAGGATAGGTGAAAAAGAATGACAACCATGAGTGACAATCACACACTGATTTAAGAAACGAGAACACAACTGTTGGATTAAGTGGATAGTGGAGGATGAAGGAAATTGCACAAGTAACTCCAATGACTTTATGGATCCTACTTCAACATATGATAGTGGGTGGGACTCAATTAAAAAATTTTACGTATCAGTTCATCTACCATTAAGTTAGAGTACGATATTTGATAAAATAAGCAACATATATCCATATCCTTTTTTAAAATGAATGATTTAAAGTATTTATACCAAAAAAATATCTTAAAAATTGCAGAGAATTATAGGTTCATATTGAAAAACGCTGCTCAGAATGCAACAAGAGGAAAGAAGTGTTAACGTTATTTACTTTTTCATTCCCCTTTCGGCCCTCAGCAACGCGATAACCCCCAACGACACTCGCGACATCTCCCTTATTATGTATAATATTTAAACAATAACCCTCCAACGGCACACGCGCCCACTCCCTTTATAAATATTAAACAATTAAATATACACCCCAAGCTAACAATTAACCCTTTGAAAGCAGCATTTGACAATATAACCCCATATATTATTCTTTTTGAAATATTTATACAAAAAATGATGAAGATATTTACTACAAATGTTGAATTTTAATGATTTCTGTTGTTCGAATCTACGTTCTCTAGTCGTTTTTCGCCGAACGACAATTATTAATTATAAAAAACAAAGTTATTTCCACAATGTAATACGGAATGGATTTAGAAGAAACAGTTAAATATCTACGATTTTGGGGACGTGGGATTTCAGAGATGAGACAGCTGTCTGGTGGATGATACGAATGGAAATGTGATACGTACAGAAAATACAAATACGATTTTATTCCTGACATAAAGTAAAACTCTGGAAAAGATTGATGGAAAGCTATGAGTGGGATGCAACAAGACATGGCAGTGAGATGGACCCGAGGGAGGAAAATGGGAAATACGATGAAGGTATTTGATAATTTGGTATGGAGAAGCATAAAAAATGATGGAAAAACTTTGAATGAAGGGGTGCTGACAGGTGGGCATATGAAAAAAGATTCATTGATATGACTATGCAAATAAAGAAGAATTGGATATAGGTATTGGAATTGGATAATGTTATTTCCGAAATGAAATACGGAACCGATTTAGAAGAAATATTTAAATATCTACGAGCTGGTGGAGGAAGGATTCAGAGGTGAGAGAGGTGTCTATTGGATAATACGAATGGAAACGTGATACATGCAGAAAATAGAGGTACGTATTAATTCTTGACATAAAGGCTCATAGTGGTAAAGATTGAGGAAGGAGTATAAGTGGGATGCAACAAGGCATGGCAGTGAGACAGACGAAAAAATGGAGAAGCATATAATACGATGGAAACCTTTTGTAATGAAGAGTTTATGAGAGGTGGGATTAGAAATAAAGATTCATCGATATGACTATCCAAATGAAGGTGAATTGGATAGGGAAAGTAAGAAGGAACTGAGGGTTTGATGCTGTGATGGAAGTTACAGAGGAAGGATAGGTGAAAAAGAATGACAACCATGAGTGAAAATCACACACTGATTTAAGAAACGAGAACACAACTGTTGGATTAAGTGGATAGTGGAGGATGAAGGAAATTGCACAAGTAACTCCAATGACTTTATGGATCCTACTTCAACATATGAAAGTGGGTGGGACTCAATTAAAACAATTTTACGTATCATTTAATCTACCATAAAGTTAGAGTACGATATTTGATAAAATAAGCAACATATATCCATATCCTTATTTAAAAGGAATGATTTAAAGTATTTATACCAAAAAATATATTAAAAATTGCAGAGAATTATAGGTTCATATTGAAAAACGCTGCTAAGAATGCAACAAGAGGAAATAAGTGTTAACGTTATTTACTTTTTCATTCCCCTTTCGGCCCTCAGCAACGCGATAACCACCACGACACTCGCGACCTCTCCCTTATTATGTATCATATATAAACAATAACCCTCCAACGGCACACGCGCCCACTCCCTTTATAAATATTAAACATTTAAATATTCACCCCAAGCTAACAATTAACCCTTTGAAAGCAGCATTTGACAATATAACCGCATATATTATTCTTTTTGAAATATTTATACAAAAAAGGATGAAGATATTTACTACAAATGTTGAATTTTAATGATTTCTGTTGTTCGAATCTACGTTCTCTAGTCGTTTTTCGCCGAACGACATTTATTAATTATAAAAAACAAAGTTATTTCCACAATGTAATACGGAATGGATTTAGAAGAAACAGTTAAATATCTACGATTTTGGGGACGTGGGATTTCAGAGATGAGACAGCTGTCTGGTGGATGATACGAATGGAAATGTGATACGTTCAGAAAATACAAATACGATTTTATTCCTGACATAAAGTAAAACTCTGGAAAAGATTGATGGAAAGCTATGAGTGGGATGCAACAAGACATGGCAGTGAGATGGACCCGAGGGAGGAAAATGGGAAATACGATGAAGGTATTTGATAATTTGGTATGGAGAAGCATAAAAAATGATGGAAAAACTTTGGAATGAAGAGGTGCTGACAGGTGGGCATATGAAATAAGATTCAATGATATGACTATGCAAATAAAGAAGAATTGGATATAGGAATTGGATAATGTTATTTCCGAAATGAAATACGGAACCGATTTAGAAGAAATATTTAAATATCTACGAGCTGGTGGAGGAAGGATTCAGAGGTGAGAGAGGTGTCTATTGGATAATACGAATGGAAACGTGATTCATGCAGAAAATAGAGGTACGTTTTAATTCTTGGCATAAAGGCTCATAGTAGTAAAGATTGATGAAAGAGTATAAGTGGGATGCAACAAGGCATGGCAGTGAGACAGACGAAAAAATGGAGAAGCATATAATACGATGGAAACCTTTTGTAATGAAGAGGTGATGAGAGGTGGGATTAGAAATAAAGATTCATCGATATGACTATCCAAATGAAGGTGAATTGGGTAGGGAAAGTAATAAGGAACTGAGGGTTTTATGATGTGATGGAAGTTACAGAGGAAGGACAGATGAAAAAGAAAGACGACAATTTGTGAAGTTCACACACTGATTTAAGAAACGAGAACACAACTGTTGGATTAAGTGGATAGTGGAGGATGAAGGAAATTGCACAAGTAACTCGAATGACTTTATGGATCCTACTTCAACATATGAAAGTGGGTGGGACTCAATTAAAACAATTTTACGTATCATTTAATCTACCATAAAGTTAGAGTACGATATTTGATAAAATAAGCAACATATATCCGTATCCTTTTTTAAAATGAATGATTTAAAGTATTTATACCAAAAAAATATATTAAAAATTGCAGAGAATTATAGGTTCATATTGAAAAACGCTGCTAAGAATGCAACAAGAGGAAATAAGTGTTAACGTTATTTACTTTTTCATTCCCCTTTCGGCCCTCAGCAACGCGATAACCACCAACGACACTCGCGACCTCTCCCTTATTATGTATCATATATAAACAATAACCCTCCAACGGCACACGCGCCCACTCCCTTTATAAATATTGCACATTTAAATATTCACCCCAAGCTAATAATTAACCCTTTGAAAGCAGCATTTGACAATATAACCCCATATATTATTCTTTTTGAAATATTTATACAAAAAGTGATGAAGATATTTACTACAAATGTTGAATTTTAACGATTTCAGTTGTTGGAATCTACGTTCTCTAGTCGTTTTTCGCCAAACGACATTTATTAATTATAAAAAACAAAGTCAATTCCACAATGTAATACGGAATGGATTTAGAAGAAACAGTTAAATATCTACGAGCTTGGGGACGTGGGATTTCAGAGATGAGACAGCTGTCTGGTGGATGATACGAATGGAAATGTGATACGTACAGAAAATACAAATACGATTTTATTCCTGACATAAAGTAAAACTCTGGAAAAGATTGATGGAAAGCTATGAGTGGGATGCAACAAGACATGGCAGTGAGATGGACCCGAGGTAGGAAAATGGGAAGTACGATGAAGGTATTTGATAATTTGGTATGGAGAAGCATCAAAAATGATGGAAAAACTTTGGAATGAAGAGGTGCTGACAGGTGGGCATATGAAATAAGATTCATTGATATGACTATGCAAATAAAGAAGAATTGGATATAGGAATTGGATAATGTTATTTCCGAAAAGAAATACGGAACCGATTTAGAAGAAATATTTAAATATCTACGAGCTGGTGTAGGAAGGAGTCAGAGGTGAGAGAGGTGTCTATTGGATAATACGAATGGAAACGTGATACATGCAGAAAATAGAGGTACGTTTTAATTTTTGACATAAAGGCTCATAGTGGTAAAGATTGATGAAAGAGTATAAGTGGGATGCAACAAGGCATGGCAGTGAGACAGACGAAAAAATGGAGAAGCATATAATACGATGGAAACCTTTTGTAATGAAGAGGTGATGAGAGGTGGGATTAGAAATAAAGATTCATCGATATGACTATCCAAATGAAGGTGAATTGGATAGGGAAAGTAAGAAGGAACTGAGGGTTTGATGCTGTGATGGAAGTTACAGAGGAAGGACAGGTGAAAAAGAATGACAACAATGAATGAAAATCACACACTGATTTAAGAAACGAGAACACAACTGTTGGATTAAGTGGATAGTGGAGGATGAAGGAAATTGCACAAGTGACTCCAATGACTTTATGGATCCTACTTCAACATATGATAGTGGGTGGGACTCAATTAAAACAATTTTACGTATCAGTTCATCTACCATTAAGTTAGAGTACGATATTTGATAAAATAAGCAACATATATCCATATCCTTTTTTAAAATGAATGATTTAAAGTATTTATACCAAAAAATATCTTAAAAATTGCAGAGAATTATAGGTTCATATTGAGAAACGCTGCTCAGAATGCAACAAGAGGAAAGAAGTGTTAACGTTATTTACTTTTTCATTCCCCTGTCGGCCCTCAGCAACGCGATAACCACCAACGACACTCGCGACCTCTCCCTTATTATGTATAATATTTAAACAATAACCCTCCAACGGCACACGCGCCCACTCCCTTTATAAATATTGCACATTTAAATATTCACCCCAAGCTAATAATTAACCCTTTGAAAGCAGCATTTGACAATATAACCCCATATATTATTCTTTTTGAAATATTTATACAAAAAATGATGAAGATATTTACTACAAATGTTGAATTTTAATGATTTCTGTTGTTCGAATCTACGTTCTCTAGTCGTTTTTCGCCAAACGACATTTATTAATTATAAAAAACAAAGTTAATTCCACAATGTAATACGGAATGGATTTAGAAGAAACAGTTAAATATCTACGAGCTTGGGGACGTGGGATTTCTGAGATGAGACAGCTGTCTGGTGGATGATACGAATGGAAATGTGATACGTACAGAAAAAAAATACGATTTTATTCCTGACATAAAGTAAAACTCTGGAAAAGATTGATGGAAAGCTATGAGTGGGATGCAACAAGACATGGCAGTGAGATGGACCCGAGGGAGGAAAATGGGAAGTACGATGAAGGTATTTGATAATTTGGTATGGAGAAGCATAAAAAATGATGGAAAAACTTTGAATGAAGGGGTACTGACAGGTGGGCATATGAAAAAAGATTCATTGATATGACTATGCAAATAAAGAAGAATTGGATATAGGAATTGGAATTGGATAATGTTATTTCCGAAATGAAATACGGAACCGATTTAGAAGAAATATTTAAATATCTACGAGCTGGTGGAGGAAGGATTCAGAGGTGAGAGAGGTGTCTATTGGATAATACGAATGGAAACGTGATACATGCAGAAAATAGAGGTACGTTTTAATTCTTGGCATAAAGGCTCATAGTAGTAAAGATTGATGAAAGAGTATAAGTGGGATGCAACAAGGCATGGCAGTGAGACAGACGAAAAAATGGAGAAGCATTTAATACGATGGAAACCTTTTGTAATGAAGAGGTGATGAGAGGTGGGATTAGAAATAAAGATTCATCGATATGACTATCCAAATGAAGGTGAATTGGGTAGGGAAAGTAATAAGGAACTGAGGGTTTTATGATGTGATGGAAGTTACAGAGGAAGGACAGATGAAAAACAAAGACGACAATGAGTGAACTTCACACACTGATTTAAGAAACGAGAACACAACTGTTGGATTAAGTGGATAGTGGAGGATGAAGGAAATTGCACAAGTAACTCCAATGACTTTATGGATCCTACTTCAACATATGAAAGTGGGTGGGACTCAATTAAAACAATTTTACGTATCATTTAATCTACCATAAAGTTAGAGTACGATATTTGATAAAATAAGCAACATATATCCATATACTTTTTTAAAATGAATGATATAAAGTATTTATACCAAAAAATATATTAAAAATTGCAGAGAATTATAGGTTCATATTGAAAAACGCTGCTAAGAATGCAACAAGAGGAAATAAGTGTTAACGTTATTTACTTTTTCATTCCCCTTTCGGCCCTCAGCAACGCGATAACCACCAACGACACTCGCGACCTCTCCCTTATTATGTATAATATTTAAACAATAACCCTCCAACGGCACACGCGCCCACTCCCTTTATAAATATTGCACATTTAAATATTCACCCCAAGCTAACAATTAACCCTTTGAAAGCAGCATTTGACAATATAACCCCATATATTATTCTTTTTGAAATATTTATACAAAAAGTGATGAAGATATTTACTACAAATGTTGAATTTTAACGATTTCAGTTGTTGGAATCTACGTTCTCTAGTCGTTTTTCGCCAAACGACATTTATTAATTATAAAAAACAAAGTTAATTCCACAATGTAATACGGAATGGATTTAGAAGAAACAGTTAAATATCTACGATTTTAGGGACCTGGGATTTCAGAGATGAGACAGCTGTCTGGTGGATGATACCAATGGAAATGTGATACGTACAGAAAATACAAATACGATTTTATTCCTGACATAAAGTAAAACTCTAGAAAAGATTGATGGAAAGCTATGAGTGGGATGCAACAAGACATGGCAGTGAGATGGACCCGAGGGAGGAAAATGGGAAGTACGATGAAGGTATTTGATAATTTGGTATGGTAAAGCATAAAAAATGATGGAAAAACTTTGGAATGAAGAGGTGCTGACAGGTGGGCATATGAAATAAGATTCAATGATATGACTATGCAAATAAAGAAGAATTGGATATAGGAATTGGATAATGTTATTTCCGAAATGAAATACGGAACTGATTTAGAAGAAATATTTAAATATCTACGAGCTGGTGGAGGAAGGATTCAGAGGTGAGAGAGGTGTCTATTGGATAATACGAATGGAAACGCGATACATGCAGAAAATAGAGGTACGTTTTAATTCTTGGCATAAAGGCTCATAGTGGTAAAGATTGATGAAAGAGTATAAGTGGGATGCAAAAGGCATGGCAGTGAGACAGACGAAAAAATGGAGAAGCATTTAATACGATGGAAACCTTTTGTAATGAAGAGGTGATGAGAGGTGGGATTAGAAATAAAGATTCATCGATATGACTATCCAAATGAAGGTGAATTGGGTAGGGAAAGTAATAAGGAACTGAGGGTTTTATGATGTGATGGAAGTTACAGAGGAAGGACAGATGAAAAACAAAGACGACAATGAGTGAACTTCACACACTGATTTAAGAAACGAGAACACAACTGTTGGATTAAGTGGATAGTGGAGGATGAAGGAAATTGCACAAGTAACTCCAATGACTTTATGGATCCTACTTCAACATATGATAGTGGGTGGGACTCAATTAAAAAATTTTACGTATCAGTTCATCTACCATTAAGTTAGAGTACGATATTTGATAAAATAAGCAACATATATCCATATCCTTTTTTAAAATGAATGATTTAAAGTATTTATACCAAAAAAATATCTTAAAAATTGCAGAGAATTATAGGTTCATATTGAAAAATGCTGCTCAGAATGCAACAAGAGGAAAGAAGTGTTAACGTTATTTACTTTTTCATTCCCCTTTCGGCCCTCAGCAACGCGATAACCCCCAACGACACTCGCGACATCTCCCTTATTATGTATAATATTTAAACAATAACCCTCCAACGGCACACGCGCCCACTCCCTTTATAAATATTAAACATTTAAATATTCACCCCAAGCTAACAACTAACCCTTTGAAAGCAGCATTTGACAATATAACCCCATATATTATTCTTTATGAAATATTTATACAAAAAGTGATGAAGATATTTACTACAAATGTTGAATTTTAATGATTTCTGTTGTTCGAATCTACGTTCTCTAGTCGTTTTTCGCCAAACGACATTTATTAATTATAAAAAACAAAGTTATTTCCACAATGTAATACGGAATGGATTTAGAAGAAACAGTTAAATATCTACGATTTTGGGGACGTGGGATTTCAGAGATGACACAGCTGTCTGGTGGATGATACGAATGGAAATGTGATACGTTCAGAAAATACAAATACGATTTTATTCCTGACATAAAGTAAAACTCTGGAAAAGATTGATGGAAAGCTATGAGTGGGATGCAACAAGACATGGCAGTGAGATGGACCCGAGGGAGGAAAATGGGAAATACGATGAAGGTATTTGATAATTTGGTATGGAGAAGCATGAAAAATGATGGAAAAACTTTGGAATGAAGAGGTGCTGACAGGTGGGCATATGAAATAAGATTCAATGATATGACTATGCAAATAAAGAAGAATTGGATATAGGAATTGGATAATGTTATTTCCGAAATGAAATACGGAACCGATTTAGAAGAAATATTTAAATATCTACGAGCTGGTGGAGGAAGGATTCAGAGGTGAGAGAGGTGTCTATTGGATAATACGAATGGAAACGTGATACATGCAGAAAATAGAGGTACGTTTTAATTTTTGACATAAAGGCTCATAGTGGTAAAGATTGATGAAAGAGTATAAGTGGGATGCAACAAGGCATGGCAGTGAGACAGACGAAAAAATGGAGAAGCATATAATACGATGGAAACCTTTTGTAATGAAGAGGTGATGAGAGGTGGGATTAGAAATAAAGATTCATCGATATGACTATCCAAATGAAGGTGAATTGGATAGGGAAAGTAAGAAGGAACTGAGGGTTTGATGCTGTGATGGAAGTTACAGAGGAAGGACAGGTGAAAAAGAATCACAATAATGAATGAAAATCACACACTGATTTAAGAAACGAGAACACAACTGTTGGATTAAGTGGATAGTGGAGGATGAAGGAAATTGCACAAGTAACTCCAATGACTTTATGGATCCTACTTCAACATATGATAGTGGGTGGGACTCAATTAAAACAATTTTACGTATCAGTTCATCTACCATTAAGTTAGAGTACGATATTTGATAAAATAAGCAACATATATCCATATCCTTTTTTAAAATGAATGATTTAAAGTATTTATACCAAAAAAATATCTTAAAAATTGCAGAGAATTATAGGTTCATATTGAAAAACGCTGCTGAGAATGCAACAAGAGGAAAGAAGTGTTAACGTTATTTACTTTTTCATTCCCCTGTCGGCCCTCAGCAACGCGATAACCCCCAACGACACTCGCGACCTCTCCCTTATTATGTATAATATTTAAACAATAACCCTCCAACGGCACACGCGCCCATTCCCTTTATAAATATTAAACATTTAAATATTCACCCCAAGCTAACAATTAACCCTTTGAAAGCAGCATTTGACAATATAACCCCATATATTATTCTTTTTGAAATATTTATACAAAAAATGATGAAGATATTTACTACAAATGTTGAATTTTAATGATTTCTGTTGTTCGAATCTACGTTCTCTAGTCGTTTTTCGACAAACGACATTTATTAATTATAAAAAACAAAGTTAATTCCACAATGTAATACGGAATGGATTTAGAAGAAACAGTTAAATATCTACGAGCTTGGGGACGTGGGATTTCAGAGATGAGACAGCTGTCTGGTGGATGATACGAATGGAAATGTGATACGTACAGAAAAAAAATACGATTTTATTCCTGACATAAAGTAAAACTCTGGAAAAGATTGATGGAAAGCTATGAGTGGGATGCAACAAGACATGGCAGTGAGATGGACCCGAGGGAGGAAAATGGGAAGTACGATGAAGGTATTTGATAATTTGGTATGGAGAAGCATAAAAAATGATGGAAAAACTTTGAATGAAGGGGTACTGACAGGTGGGCATATGAAAAAAGATTCATTGATATGACTATGCAAATAAAGAAGAATTGGATATAGGTATTGGAATTGGATAATGTTATTTCCGAAATGAAATACGGAACCGATTTAGAAGAAATATTTAAATATCTACGAGCTGGTGGAGGAAGGATTCAGAGGTGAGAGAGGTGTCTATTGGATAATACGAATGGAAACGTGATACATGCAGAAAATAGAGGTACGTTTTAATTCTTGGCATAAAGGGTCATAGTGGTAAAGATTGATGAAAGAGTATAAGTGGGATGCAACAAGGCATGGCAGTGAGACAGACGAAAAAATGGAGAAGCATTTAATACGATGGAAACCTTTTTTAATGAAGAGGTGATGAGAGGTGGGATTAGAAATAAAGATTCATCGATATGACTATCCAAATGAAGGTGAATTGGATAGGGAAAGTAAGAAGGAACTGAGGGTTTGATGCTGTGATGGAAGTTACAGAGGAAGGACAGGTGAAAAAGAATGACAACAATGAATGAAAATCACACACTGATTTAAGAAACGAGAACACAACTGTTGGATTAAGTGGATAGTGGAGGATGAAGGAAATTGCACAAGTGACTCCAATGACTTTATGGATCCTACTTCAACATATGATAGTGGGTGGGACTCAATTAAAACAATTTTACGTATCAGTTCATCTACCATTAAGTTAGAGTACGATATTTGATAAAATAAGCAACATATATCCATATCCTTTTTTAAAATGAATGATTTAAAGTATTTATACCAAAAAATATCTTAAAAATTGCAGAGAATTATAGGTTCATATTGAGAAACGCTGCTCAGAATGCAACAAGAGGAAAGAAGTGTTAACGTTATTTACTTTTTCATTCCCCTGTCGGCCCTCAGCAACGCGATAACCACCAACGACACTCGCGACCTCTCCCTTATTATGTATAATATTTAAACAATAACCCTCCAACGGCACACGCGCCCACTCCCTTTATAAATATTGCACATTTAAATATTCACCCCAAGCTAATAATTAACCCTTTGAAAGCAGCATTTGACAATATAACCCCATATATTATTCTTTTTGAAATATTTATACAAAAAATGATGAAGATATTTACTACAAATGTTGAATTTTAATGATTTCTATTGTTCGAATCTACGTTCTCTAGTCGTTTTTCGCCAAACGACATTTATTAATTATAAAAAACAAAGTTAATTCCACAATGTAATACGGAATGGATTTAGAAGAAACAGTTAAATATCTACGATTTTGGGGACCTGGGATTTCAGAGATGAGACAGCTGTCTGGTGGATGATACGAATGGAAATGTGATACGTACAGAAAAAAAATACGATTTTATTCCTGACATAAAGTAAAACTCTGGAAAAGATTGATGGAAAGCTATGAGTGGGATGCAACAAGACATGGCAGTGAGATGGACCCGAGGGAGGAAAATGGGATGTACGATGAAGGTATTTGATAATTTGGTATGGAGAAGCATAAAAAATGATGGAAAAACTTTGAATGAAGGGGTGCTGACAGGTGGGCATATGAAAAAAGATTCATTGATATGACTATGCAAATAAAGAAGAATTGGATATAGGTATTGGAATTGGATAATGTTATTTCCGAAATGAAATACGGAACCGATTTAGAAGAAATATTTAAATATCTACGAGCTGGTGGAGGAAGGATTCAGAGGTGAGAGAGGTGTCTATTGGATAATACGAATGGAAACGTGATACATGCAGAAAATAGAGGTACGTATTAATTCTTGACATAAAGGCTCATAGTGGTAAAGATTGATGAAAGAGTATAAGTGGGATGCAACAAGGCATGGCAGTGAGACAGACGAAAAAATGGAGAAGCATATAATACGATGGAAACCTTTTGTAATGAAGAGTTTATGAGAGGTGGGATTAGAAATAAAGATTCATCGATATGACTATCCAAATGAAGGTGAATTGGATAGGGAAAGTAAGAAGGAACTGAGGGTTTGATGCTGTGATGGAAGTTACAGAGGAAGGATAGGTGAAAAAGAATGACAACCATGAGTGAAAATCACACACTGATTTAAGAAACGAGAACACAACTGTTGGATTAAGTGGATAGTGGAGGATGAAGGAAATTGCACAAGTAACTCCAATGACTTTATGGATCCTACTTCAACATATGATAGTGGGTGGGACTCAATTAAAACAATTTTACGTATCAGTTCATCTACCATTAAGTTAGAGTACGATATTTGATAAAATAAGCAACATATATCCATATCCTTTTTTAAAATGAATGATTGAAAGTATTTATACCAAAAAAATATCTTAAAAATTGCAGAGAATTATAGGTTCATGTTGAAAAACGCTGCTCAGAATGCAACAAGAGGAAAGAAGTGTTAACGTTATTTACTTTTTCATTCCCCTTTCGGCCCTCAGCAACGCGATAACCCCCAACGACACTCGCGACCTCTCCCTTATTATGTATAATATTTAAACAATAACCCTCCAACGGCACACGCGCCCACTCCCTTTATAAATATTAAACATTTAAATATTCACCCCAAGCTAACAATTAACCCTTTGAAAGCAGCATTTGACAATATAACCCCATATATTATTCTTTTTGAAATATTTATACAAAAAATGATGAAGATATTTACTACAAATGTTGAATTTTAATGATTTCTGTTGTTCGAATCTACGTTCTCTAGTCGTTTTTCGCCGAACGACAATTATTAATTATAAAAAACAAAGTTATTTCCACAATGTAATACGGAATGGATTTAGAAGAAACAGTTAAATATCTACGATTTTGGGGACGTGGGATTTCAGAGATGAGACAGCTGTCTGGTGGATGATACGAATGGAAATGTGATACGTACAGAAAAAAAATACGATTTTATTCCTGACATAAAGTAAAACTCTGGAAAAGATTGATGGAAAGCTATGAGTGGGATGCAACAAGACATGGCAGTGAGATGGACCCGAGGGAGGAAAATGGGATGTACGATGAAGGTATTTGATAATTTGGTATGGAGAAGCATAAAAAATGATGGAAAAACTTTGAATGAAGGGGTGCTGACAGGTGGGCATATGAAAAAAGATTCATTGATATGACTATGCAAATAAAGAAGAATTGGATATAGGTATTGGAATTGGATAATGTTATTTCCGAAATGAAATACGGAACCGATTTAGAAGAAATATTTAAATATCTACGAGCTGGTGGAGGAAGGATTCAGAGGTGAGAGAGATGTCTATTGGATAATACGAATGGAAACGTGATACATGCAGAAAATAGAGGTACGTTTTAATTCTTGGCATAAAGGCTCATAGTGGTAAAGATTGATGAAAGAGTATAAGTGGGATGCAACAAAGCATGGCAGTGAGACAGACGAAAAAATGGAGAAGCATTTAATACGATGGAAACCTTTTGTAATGAAGAGGTGATGAGAGGTGGGATTAGAAATAAAGATTCATCGATATGACTATCCAAATGAAGGTGAATTGGGTAGGGAAAGTAATAAGGAACTGAGGGTTTTATGATGTGATGGAAGTTACAGAGGAAGGACAGATGAAAAAGAAAGACGACAATGAGTGAACATCACACACTGATTTAAGAAACGAGAACACAACTGTTGGATTAAAGTGATATTGTAGGATGAAGGAAATTGCACAAGTAACTCCAATGACTTTATGGATCCTACTTCAACATATGAAAGTGGGTGGGACTCAATTAAAATAATTTTACGTATCATTTAATCTACCATAAAGTTAGAGTACGATATTTGATAAAATAAGCAACATATATCCATATCCTTTTTTAAAATGAATGATTGAAAGTATTTATACCAAAAAATATATTAAAAATTGCAGAGAATTATAGGTTCATATTGAAAAACGCTGCTAAGAATGCAACAAGAGGAAATAAGTGTTAACGTTATTTACTTTTTCATTCCCCTTTCGGCCCTCATCAACGCGATAACCACCAACGACACTCGCGACCCCTCCCCCCTATTATGTATAATATTTAAACAATAACCCTCCAACGGCACACGCGCCCACTCCCTTTATAAATATTGCACATTTAAATATTCACCCCAAGCTAACAATTAACCCTTTGAAAGCAGCATTTGACAATATAACCCCATATATTATTCTTTTTGAAATATTTATACAAAAAGTGATGAAGATATTTACTACAAATGTTGAATTTTAACGATTTCAGTTGTTGGAATCTACGTTCTCTAGTCGTTTTTCGCCGAACGACAATTATTAATTATAAAAAACAAAGTTATTTCCACAATGTAATACGGAATGGATTTAGAAGAAACAGTTAAATATCTACGATTTTGGGGACGTGGGATTTCAGAGATGAGACAGCTGTCTGGTGGATGATACGAATGGAAATGTGATACGTACAGAAAAAAAATACGATTTTATTCCTGACATAAAGTAAAACTCTGGAAAAGATTGATGGAAAGCTATGAGTGGGATGCAACAAGACATGGCAGTGAGATGGACCCGAGGGAGGAAAATGGGAAGTACGATGAAGGTATTTGATAATTTGGTATGGAGAAGCATAAAAAATGATGGAAAAACTTTGAATGAAGGGGTACTGACAGGTGGGCATATGAAAAAAGATTCATTGATATGACTATACAAATAAAGAAGAATTGGATATAGGAATTGGAATTGGATAATGTTATTTCCGAAATGAAATACGGAACCGATTTAGAAGAAATATTTAAATATCTACGAGCTGGTGGAGGAAGGATTCAGAGGTGAGAGAGGTGTCTATTGGATAATACGAATGGAAACGTGATACATGCAGAAAATAGAGGTACGTTTTAATTCTTGGCATTAAGGCTCATAGTGGTAAAGATTGATGAAAGAGTATAAGTGGGATGCAACAAGGCATGGCAGTGAGACAGACGAAAAAATGGAGAAGCATTTAATACGATGGAAACCTTTTGTAATGAAGAGGTGATGAGAGGTGGGATTAGAAATAAAGATTCATCTATATGACTATCCAAATGAAGGTGAATTGGGTAGGGAAAGTAATAAAGAACTGAGGGTTTTATGATGTGATGGAAGTTACAGAGGAAGGACAGATGAAAAAGAAAGACGACAATGAGTGAACTTCACACACTGATTTAAGAAACGAGAACACAACTGTTGGATTAAAGTGATATTGTAGGATGAAGGAAATTGCACAAGTAACTCCAATGACTTTATGGATCCTACTTCAACATATGAAAGTGGGTGGGACTCAATTAAAACAATTTTACGTATCATTTAATCTACCATAAAGTTAGAGTACGATATTTGATAAAATAAGCAACATATATCCATATCCTTTTTTAAAATGAATGATTTAAAGTATTTATACCAAAAAAATATATTAAAAATTGCAGAGAATTATAGGTTCATATTGAAAAACGCTGCTCAGAATGCAACAAGAGGAAATAAGTGTTAACGTTATTTACTTTTTCATTCCCTTTCGGCCCTCATCAACGCGATAACCACCAACGACACTCGCGACCTCTCCCTTATTATGTATAATATTTAAACAATAACCCTCCAACGGCACACGCGCCCACTCCCTTTATAAATGTTGCACATTTAAATATTCACCCCAAGCTAACAATTAACCCTTTGAAAGCAGCATTTGACAATATAACCCCATATATTATTCTTTTTGAAATATTTATACAAAAAGTGATGAAGATATTTACTACAAATGTTGAATTTTAATGATTTCTGTTGTTCGAATCTACGTTCTCTAGTCGTTTTTCGCCAAACGACATTTATTAATTATAAAAAACAAAGTTAATTCCACAATGTAATACGGAATGGATTTAGAAGAAACAGTTAAATATCTACGAGCTTGGGGACGTGGGATTTCAGAGATGAGACAGCTGTCTGGTGGATGATACGAATGGAAATGTGATACGTACAGAAAAAAAATACGATTTTATTCCTGACATAAAGTAAAACTCTGGAAAAGATTGATGGAAAGCTATGAGTGGGATGCAACAAGACATGGCAGTGAGATGGACCCGAGGGAGGAAAATGGGATGTACGATGAAGGTATTTGATAATTTGGCATGGAGAAGCATAAAAAATGATGGAAAAACTTTGAATGAAGGGGTGCTGACAGGTGGGCATATGAAAAAAGATTCATTGATATGACTATGCAAATAAAGAAGAATTGGATATAGGTATTGGAATTGGATAATGTTATTTCCGAAATGAAATACGGAACCGATTTAGAAGAAATATTTAAATATCTACGAGCTGGTGGAGGAAGGATTCAGAGGTGAGAGAGGTGTCTATTGGATAATACGAATGGAAACGTGATACATGCAGAAAATAGAGGTACGTATTAATTCTTGACATAAAGGCTCATAGTGGTAAAGATTGATGAAAGAGTATAAGTGGGATGCAACAAGGCATGGCAGTGAGACAGACGAAAAAATGGAGAAGCATATAATACGATGGAAACCTTTTGTAATGAAGAGTTTATGAGAGGTGGGATTAGAAATAAAGATTCATCGATATGACTATCCAAATGAAGGTGAATTGGATAGGGAAAGTAAGAAGGAACTGAGGGTTTGATGCTGTGATGGAAGTTACAGAGGAAGGACAGGTGAAAAAGAATGACAACAATGAATGAAAATCACACACTGATTTAAGAAACGAGAACACAACTGTTGGATTAAGTGGATAGTGGAGGATGAAGGAAATTGCACAAGTAACTCCAATGACTTTATGGATCCTACTTCAACATATGATAGTGGGTGGGACTCAATTAAAACAATTTTACGTATCAGTTCATCTACCATTAAGTTAGAGTACGATATTTGATAAAATAAGCAACATATATCCATATCCTTTTTTAAAATGAATGATTGAAAGTATTTATACCAAAAAAATATCTTAAAAATTGCAGAGAATTATAGGTTCATGTTGAAAAACGCTGCTCAGAATGCAACAAGAGGAAAGAAGTGTTAACGTTATTTACTTTTTCATTCCCCTTTCGGCCCTCAGCAACGCGATAACCCCCAACGACACTCGCGACCTCTCCCTTATTATGTATAATATTTAAACAATAACCCTCCAACGGCACACGCGCCCATTCCCTTTATAAATATTAAACATTTAAATATTCACCCCAAGCTAACAATTAACCCTTTGAAAGCAGCATTTGACAATATAACCCCATATATTATTCTTTTTGAAATATTTATACAAAAAATGATGAAGATATTTACTACAAATGTTGAATTTTAATGATTTCTGTTGTTCGAATCTACGTTCTCTAGTCGTTTTTCGCCAAACGACATTTATTAATTATAAAAAACAAAGTTAATTCCACAATGTAATACGGAATGGATTTAGAAGAAACAGTTAAATATCTACGAGCTTGGGGACGTGGGATTTCTGAGATGAGACAGCTGTCTGGTGGATGATACGAATGGAAATGTGATACGTACAGAAAAAAAATACGATTTTATTCCTGACATAAAGTAAAACTCTGGAAAAGATTGATGGAAAGCTATGAGTGGGATGCAACAAGACATGGCAGTGAGATGGACCCGAGGGAGGAAAATGGGAAGTACGATGAAGGTATTTGATAATTTGGTATGGAGAAGCATAAAAAATGATGGAAAAACTTTGAATGAAGGGGTACTGACAGGTGGGCATATGAAAAAAGATTCATTGATATGACTATGCAAATAAAGAAGAATTGGATATAGGAATTGGAATTGGATAATGTTATTTCCGAAATGAAATACGGAACCGATTTAGAAGAAATATTTAAATATCTACGAGCTGGTGGAGGAAGGATTCAGAGGTGAGAGAGGTGTCTATTGGATAATACGAATGGAAACGTGATACATGCAGAAAATAGAGGTACGTTTTAATTCTTGGCATAAAGGCTCATAGTAGTAAAGATTGATGAAAGAGTATAAGTGGGATGCAACAAGGCATGGCAGTGAGACAGACGAAAAAATGGAGAAGCATTTAATACGATGGAAACCTTTTGTAATGAAGAGGTGATGAGAGGTGGGATTAGAAATAAAGATTCATCGATATGACTATCCAAATGAAGGTGAATTGGGTAGGGAAAGTAAGAAGGAACTGAGGGTTTGATGCTGTGATGGAAGTTACAGAGGAAGGACAGGTGAAAAAGAATGACAACAATGAATGAAAATCACACACTGATTTAAGAAACGAGAACACAACTGTTGGATTAAGTGGATAGTGGAGGATGAAGGAAATTGCACAAGTGACTCCAATGACTTTATGGATCCTACTTCAACATATGATAGTGGGTGGGACTCAATTAAAACAATTTTACGTATCAGTTCATCTACCATTAAGTTAGAGTACGATATTTGATAAAATAAGCAACATATATCCATATCCTTTTTTAAAATGAATGATTTAAAGTATTTATACCAAAAAATATCTTAAAAATTGCAGAGAATTATAGGTTCATATTGAGAAACGCTGCTCAGAATGCAACAAGAGGAAAGAAGTGTTAACGTTATTTACTTTTTCATTCCCCTGTCGGCCCTCAGCAACGCGATAACCACCAACGACACTCGCGACCTCTCCCTTATTATGTATAATATTTAAACAATAACCCTCCAACGGCACACGCGCCCACTCCCTTTATAAATATTGCACATTTAAATATTCACCCCAAGCTAATAATTAACCCTTTGAAAGCAGCATTTGACAATATAACCCCATATATTATTCTTTTTGAAATATTTATACAAAAAATGATGAAGATATTTACTACAAATGTTGAATTTTAATGATTTCTGTTGTTCGAATCTACGTTCTCTAGTCGTTTTTCGCCAAACGACATTTATTAATTATAAAAAACAAAGTTAATTCCACAATGTAATACGGAATGGATTTAGAAGAAACAGTTAAATATCTACGAGCTTGGGGACGTGGGATTTCTGAGATGAGACAGCTGTCTGGTGGATGATACGAATGGAAATGTGATACGTACAGAAAAAAAATACGATTTTATTCCTGACATAAAGTAAAACTCTGGAAAAGATTGATGGAAAGCTATGAGTGGGATGCAACAAGACATGGCAGTGAGATGGACCCGAGGGAGGAAAATGGGAAGTACGATGAAGGTATTTGATAATTTGGTATGGAGAAGCATAAAAAATGATGGAAAAACTTTGAATGAAGGGGTACTGACAGGTGGGCATATGAAAAAAGATTCATTGATATGACTATGCAAATAAAGAAGAATTGGATATAGGAATTGGAATTGGATAATGTTATTTCCGAAATGAAATACGGAACCGATTTAGAAGAAATATTTAAATATCTACGAGCTGGTGGAGGAAGGATTCAGAGGTGAGAGAGGTGTCTATTGGATAATACGAATGGAAACGTGATACATGCAGAAAATAGAGGTACGTTTTAATTCTTGGCATAAAGGCTCATAGTGGTAAAGATTGATGAAAGAGTATAAGTGGGATGCAACAAGGCATGGCAGTGAGACAGACGAAAAAATGGAGAAGCATTTAATACGATGGAAACCTTTTGTAATGAAGAGGTGATGAGAGGTGGGATTAGAAATAAAGATTCATCGATATGACTATCCAAATGAAGGTGAATTGGATAGGGAAAGTAATAAGGAACTGAGGGTTTGATGCTGTGATGGAAGTTGCAGAGGAAGGATAGGTGAAAAAGAATGACAACCATGAGTGAAAATCACACACTGATTTAAGAAACGAGAACACAACTGTTGGATTAAGTGGATAGTGGAGGATGAAGGAAATTGCACAAGTAACTCCAATGACTTTATGGATCCTACTTCAACATATGATAGTGGGTGGGACTCAATTAAAAAAATTTACGTATCAGTTCATCTACCATTAAGTTAGAGTACGATATTTGATAAAATAAGCAACATATATCCATATCCTTTTTTAAAATGAATGATTTAAAGTATTTATACCAAAAAAATATCTTAAAAATTGCAGAGAATTATAGGTTCGTATTGAAAAACGCTGCTCAGAATGCAACAAGAGGAAAGAAGTGTTAACGTTATTTACTTTTTCATTCCCCTTTCGGCCCTCAGCAACGCGATAACCCCCAACGACACTCGCGACATCTCCCTTATTATGTATAATATTTAAACAATAACCCTCCAACGGCACACGCGCCCACTCCCTTTATAAATATTAAACATTTAAATATTCACCCCAAGCTAACAACTAACCCTTTGAAAGCAGCATTTGACAATATAACCCCATATATTATTCTTTATGAAATATTTATACAAAAAGTGATGAAGATATTTACTACAAATGTTGAATTTTAATGATTTCTGTTGTTCGAATCTACGTTCTCTAGTCGTTTTTCGCCGAACGACATTTATTAATTATAAAAAACAAAGTTATTTCCACAATGTAATACGGAATGGATTTAGAAGAAACAGTTAAATATCTACGATTTTGGGGACGTGGGATTTCAGAGATGAGACAGCTGTCTGGTGGATGATACGAATGGAAATGTGATACGTTCAGAAAATACAAATACGATTTTATTCCTGACATAAAGTAAAACTCTGGAAAAGATTGATGGAAAGCTATGAGTGGGATGCAACAAGACATGGCAGTGAGATGGACCCGAGGGAGGAAAATGGGATGTACGATGAAGGTATTTGATAATTTGGTATGGAGAAGCATAAAAAATGATGGAAAAACTTTGAATGAAGGGGTGCTGACAGGTGGGCATATGAAAAAAGATTCATTGATATGACTATGCAAATAAAGAAGAATTGGATATAGGTATTGGAATTGGATAATGTTATTTCCGAAATGAAATACGGAACCGATTTAGAAGAAATATTTAAATATCTACGAGCTGGTGGAGGAAGGATTCAGAGGTGAGAGAGGTGTCTATTGGATAATACGAATGGAAACGTGATACATGCAGAAAATAGAGGTACGTATTAATTCTTGACATAAAGGCTCATAGTGGTAAAGATTGATGAAAGAGTATAAGTGGGATGCAACAAGGCATGGCAGTGAGACAGACGAAAAAATGGAGAAGCATATAATACGATGGAAACCTTTTGTAATGAAGAGTTTATGAGAGGTGGGATTAGAAATAAAGATTCATCGATATGACTATCCAAATGAAGGTGAATTGGATAGGGAAAGTAAGAAGGAACTGAGGGTTTGATGCTGTGATGGAAGTTACAGAGGAAGGATAGGTGAAAAAGAATGACAACCATGAGTGAAAATCACACACTGATTTAAGAAACGAGAACACAACTGTTGGATTAAGTGGATAGTGGAGGATGAAGGAAATTGCACAAGTAACTCCAATGACTTTATGGATCCTACTTCAACATATGATAGTGGGTGGGACTCAATTAAAACAATTTTACGTATCAGTTCATCTACCATTAAGTTAGAGTACGATATTTGATAAAATAAGCAACATATATCCATATCCTTTTTTAAAATGAATGATTGAAAGTATTTATACCAAAAAAATATCTTAAAAATTGCAGAGAATTATAGGTTCATGTTGAAAAACGCTGCTCAGAATGCAACAAGAGGAAAGAAGTGTTAACGTTATTTACTTTTTCATTCCCCTTTCGGCCCTCAGCAACGCGATAACCCCCAACGACACTCGCGACCTCTCCCTTATTATGTATAATATTTAAACAATAACCCTCCAACGGCACACGCGCCCACTCCCTTTATAAATATTAAACATTTAAATATTCACCCCAAGCTAACAATTAACCCTTTGAAAGCAGCATTTGACAATATAACCCCATATATTATTCTTTTTGAAATATTTATACAAAAAGTGATGAAGATATTTACTACAAATGTTGAATTTTAATGATTTCTGTTGTTCGAATCTACGTTCTCTAGTCGTTTTTCGCCAAACGACATTTATTAATTATAAAAAACAAAGTTAATTCCACAATGTAATACGGAATGGATTTAGAAGAAACAGTTAAATATCTACGATTTTGGGGACGTGGGATTTCAGAGATGAGACAGCTGTCTGGTGGATGATACGAATGGAAATGTGATACGTACAGAAAAAAAATACGATTTTATTCCTGACATAAAGTAAAACTCTGGAAAAGATTGATGGAAAGCTATGAGTGGGATGCAACAAGACATGGCAGTGAGATGGACCCGAGGGAGGAAAATGGGATGTACGATGAAGGTATTTGATAATTTGGTATGGAGAAGCATAAAAAATGATGGAAAAACTTTGAATGAAGGGGTACTGACAGGTGGGCATATGAAAAAAGATTCATTGATATGACTATGCAAATAAAGAAGAATTGGATATAGGTATTGGAATTGGATAATGTTATTTCCGAAATGAAATACGGAACCGATTTAGAAGAAATATTTAAATATCTACGAGCTGGTGGAGGAAGGATTCAGAGGTGAGAGAGATGTCTATTGGATAATACGAATGGAAACGTGATACATGCAGAAAATAGAGGTACGTTTTAATTCTTGGCATAAAGGCTCATAGTGGTAAAGATTGATGAAAGAGTATAAGTGGGATGCAACAAAGCATGGCAGTGAGACAGACGAAAAAATGGAGAAGCATTTAATACGATGGAAACCTTTTGTAATGAAGAGGTGATGAGAGGTGGGATTAGAAATAAAGATTCATCGATATGACTATCCAAATGAAGGTGAATTGGGTAGGGAAAGTAATAAGGAACTGAGGGTTTTATGATGTGATGGAAGTTACAGAGGAAGGACAGATGAAAAAGAAAGACGACAATGAGTGAACATCACACACTGATTTAAGAAACGAGAACACAACTGTTGGATTAAAGTGATATTGTAGGATGAAGGAAATTGCACAAGTAACTCCAATGACTTTATGGATCCTACTTCAACATATGAAAGTGGGTGGGACTCAATTAAAACAATTTTACGTATCATTTAATCTACCATAAAGTTAGAGTACGATATTTGATAAAATAAGCAACATATATCCATATCCTTTTTTAAAATGAATGATTTAAAGTATTTATACCAAAAAATATCTTAAAAATTGCAGAGAATTATAGGTTCATATTGAGAAACGCTGCTCAGAATGCAACAAGAGGAAAGAAGTGTTAACGTTATTTACTTTTTCATTCCCCTGTCGGCCCTCAGCAACGCGATAACCACCAACGACACTCGCGACCTCTCCCTTATTATGTATAATATTTAAACAATAACCCTCCAACGGCACACGCGCCCACTCCCTTTATAAATATTGCACATTTAAATATTCACCCCAAGCTAATAATTAACCCTTTGAAAGCAGCATTTGACAATATAACCCCATATATTATTCTTTTTGAAATATTTATACAAAAAATGATGAAGATATTTACTACAAATGTTGAATTTTAATGATTTCTATTGTTCGAATCTACGTTCTCTAGTCGTTTTTCGCCAAACGACATTTATTAATTATAAAAAACAAAGTTAATTCCACAATGTAATACGGAATGGATTTAGAAGAAACAGTTAAATATCTACGAGCTTGGGGACGTGGGATTTCTGAGATGAGACAGCTGTCTGGTGGATGATACGAATGGAAATGTGATACGTACAGAAAAAAAATACGATTTTATTCCTGACATAAAGTAAAACTCTGGAAAAGATTGATGGAAAGCTATGAGTGGGATGCAACAAGACATGGCAGTGAGATGGACCCGAGGGAGGAAAATGGGAAGTACGATGAAGGTATTTGATAATTTGGTATGGAGAAGCATAAAAAATGATGGAAAAACTTTGAATGAAGGGGTACTGACAGGTGGGCATATGAAAAAAGATTCATTGATATGACTATGCAAATAAAGAAGAATTGGATATAGGAATTGGAATTGGATAATGTTATTTCCGAAATGAAATACGGAACTGATTTAGAAGAAATATTTAAATATCTACGAGCTGGTGGAGGAAGGATTCAGAGGTGAGAGAGGTGTCTATTGGATAATACGAATGGAAACGTGATACATGCAGAAAATAGAGGTACGTTTTAATTCTTGGCATAAAGGCTCATAGTAGTAAAGATTGATGAAAGAGTATAAGTGGGATGCAACAAGGCATGGCAGTGAGACAGACGAAAAAATGGAGAAGCATATAATACGATGGAAACCTTTTGTAATGAAGAGGTGATGAGAGGTGGGATTAGAAATAAAGATTCATCGATATGACTATCCAAATGAAGGTGAATTGGATAGGGAAAGTAATAAGGAACTGAGGGTTTGATGCTGTGATGGAAGTTGCAGAGGAAGGATAGGTGAAAAAGAATGACAACCATGAGTGAAAATCACACACTGATTTAAGAAACGAGAACACAACTGTTGGATTAAGTGGATAGTGGAGGATGAAGGAAATTGCACAAGTAACTCCAATGACTTTATGGATCCTACTTCAACATATGATAGTGGGTGGGACTCAATTAAAAAAATTTACGTATCAGTTCATCTACCATTAAGTTAGAGTACGATATTTGATAAAATAAGCAACATATATCCATATCCTTTTTTAAAATGAATGATTTAAAGTATTTATACCAAAAAAATATCTTAAAAATTGCAGAGAATTATAGGTTCGTATTGAAAAACGCTGCTCAGAATGCAACAAGAGGAAAGAAGTGTTAACGTTATTTACTTTTTCATTCCCCTTTCGGCCCTCAGCAACGCGATAACCCCCAACGACACTCGCGACATCTCCCTTATTATGTATAATATTTAAACAATAACCCTCCAACGGCACACGCGCCCACTCCCTTTATAAATATTAAACATTTAAATATTCACCCCAAGCTAACAACTAACCCTTTGAAAGCAGCATTTGACAATATAACCCCATATATTATTCTTTATGAAATATTTATACAAAAAGTGATGAAGATATTTACTACAAATGTTGAATTTTAATGATTTCTGTTGTTCGAATCTACGTTCTCTAGTCGTTTTTCGCCGAACGACATTTATTAATTATAAAAAACAAAGTTATTTCCACAATGTAATACGGAATGGATTTAGAAGAAACAGTTAAATATCTACGATTTTGGGGACGTGGGATTTCAGAGATGAGACAGCTGTCTGGTGGATGATACGAATGGAAATGTGATACGTTCAGAAAATACAAATACGATTTTATTCCTGACATAAAGTAAAACTCTGGAAAAGATTGATGGAAAGCTATGAGTGGGATGCAACAAGACATGGCAGTGAGATGGACCCGAGGGAGGAAAATGGGATGTACGATGAAGGTATTTGATAATTTGGTATGGAGAAGCATAAAAAATGATGGAAAAACTTTGAATGAAGGGGTGCTGACAGGTGGGCATATGAAAAAAGATTCATTGATATGACTATGCAAATAAAGAAGAATTGGATATAGGTATTGGAATTGGATAATGTTATTTCCGAAATGAAATACGGAACCGATTTAGAAGAAATATTTAAATATCTACGAGCTGGTGGAGGAAGGATTCAGAGGTGAGAGAGGTGTCTATTGGATAATACGAATGGAAACGTGATACATGCAGAAAATAGAGGTACGTATTAATTCTTGACATAAAGGCTCATAGTGGTAAAGATTGATGAAAGAGTATAAGTGGGATGCAACAAGGCATGGCAGTGAGACAGACGAAAAAATGGAGAAGCATATAATACGATAAAAACCTTTTGTAATGAAGAGTTTATGAGAGGTGGGATTAGAAATAAAGATTCATCGATATGACTATCCAAATGAAGGTGAATTGGATAGGGAAAGTAAGAAGGAACTGAGGGTTTGATGCTGTGATGGAAGTTACAGAGGAAGGATAGGTGAAAAAGAATGACAACCATGAGTGAAAATCACACACTGATTTAAGAAACGAGAACACAACTGTTGGATTAAGTGGATAGTGGAGGATGAAGGAAATTGCACAAGTAACTCCAATGACTTTATGGATCCTACTTCAACATATGATAGTGGGTGGGACTCAATTAAAACAATTTTACGTATCAGTTCATCTACCATTAAGTTAGAGTACGATATTTGATAAAATAAGCAACATATATCCATATCCTTTTTTAAAATGAATGATTTAAAGTATTTATACCAAAAAAATATATTAAAAATTGCAGAGAATTATAGGTTCATATTGAAAAACGCTGCTCAGAATGCAACAAGAGGAAAGAAGTGTTAACGTTATTTACTTTTTCATTCCCCTTTCGGCCCTCAGCAACGCGATAACCCCCAACGACACTCGCGACCTCTCCCTTATTATGTATAATATTTAAACAATAACCCTCCAACGGCACACGCGCCCACTCCCTTTATAAATATTAAACATTTAAATATTCACCCCAAGCTAACAATTAACCCTTTGAAAGCAGCATTTGACAATATAACCCCATATATTATTCTTTTTGAAATATTTATACAAAAAATGATGAAGATATTTACTACAAATGTTGAATTTTAATGATTTCTGTTGTTCGAATCTACGTTCTCTAGTCGTTTTTCGCCGAACGACAATTATTAATTATAAAAAACAAAGTTATTTCCACAATGTAATACGGAATGGATTTAGAAGAAACAGTTAAATATCTACGATTTTGGGGACGTGGGATTTCAGAGATGAGACAGCTGTCTGGTGGATGATACGAATGGAAATGTGATACGTACAGAAAAAAAATACGATTTTATTCCTGACATAAAGTAAAACTCTGGAAAAGATTGATGGAAAGCTATGAGTGGGATGCAACAAGACATGGCAGTGAGATGGACCCGAGGGAGGAAAATGGGAAGTACGATGAAGGTATTTGATAATTTGGTATGGAGAAGCATAAAAAATGATGGAAAAACTTTGAATGAAGGGGTACTGACAGGTGGGCATATGAAAAAAGATTCATTGATATGACTATACAAATAAAGAAGAATTGGATATAGGAATTGGAATTGGATAATGTTATTTCCGAAATGAAATACGGAACCGATTTAGAAGAAATATTTAAATATCTACGAGCTGGTGGAGGAAGGATTCAGAGGTGAGAGAGGTGTCTATTGGATAATACGAATGGAAACGTGATACATGCAGAAAATAGAGGTACGTTTTAATTCTTGGCATTAAGGCTCATAGTGGTAAAGATTGATGAAAGAGTATAAGTGGGATGCAACAAGGCATGGCAGTGAGACAGACGAAAAAATGGAGAAGCATTTAATACGATGGAAACCTTTTGTAATGAAGAGGTGATGAGAGGTGGGATTAGAAATAAAGATTCATCGATATGACTATCCAAATGAAGGTGAATTGGGTAGGGAAAGTAATAAAGAACTGAGGGTTTTATGATGTGATGGAAGTTACAGAGGAAGGACAGATGAAAAAGAAAGACGACAATGAGTGAACTTCACACACTGATTTAAGAAACGAGAACACAACTGTTGGATTAAAGTGATATTGTAGGATGAAGGAAATTGCACAAGTAACTCCAATGACTTTATGGATCCTACTTCAACATATGAAAGTGGGTGGGACTCAATTAAAACAATTTTACGTATCATTTAATCTACCATAAAGTTAGAGTACGATATTTGATAAAATAAGCAACATATATCCATATCCTTTTTTAAAATGAATGATTTAAAGTATTTATACCAAAAAAATATATTAAAAATTGCAGAGAATTATAGGTTCATATTGAAAAACGCTGCTCAGAATGCAACAAGAGGAAATAAGTGTTAACGTTATTTACTTTTTCATTCCCTTTCGGCCCTCATCAACGCGATAACCACCAACGACACTCGCGACCTCTCCCTTATTATGTATAATATTTAAACAATAACCCTCCAACGGCACACGCGCCCACTCCCTTTATAAATGTTGCACATTTAAATATTCACCCCAAGCTAACAATTAACCCTTTGAAAGCAGCATTTGACAATATAACCCCATATATTATTCTTTTTGAAATATTTATACAAAAAGTGATGAAGATATTTACTACAAATGTTGAATTTTAATGATTTCTGTTGTTCGAATCTACGTTCTCTAGTCGTTTTTCGCCAAACGACATTTATTAATTATAAAAAACAAAGTTAATTCCACAATGTAATACGGAATGGATTTAGAAGAAACAGTTAAATATCTACGAGCTTGGGGACGTGGGATTTCAGAGATGAGACAGCTGTCTGGTGGATGATACGAATGGAAATGTGATACGTACAGAAAAAAAATACGATTTTATTCCTGACATAAAGTAAAACTCTGGAAAAGATTGATGGAAAGCTATGAGTGGGATGCAACAAGACATGGCAGTGAGATGGACCCGAGGGAGGAAAATGGGATGTACGATGAAGGTATTTGACAATTTGGCATGGAGAAGCATAAAAAATGATGGAAAAACTTTGAATGAAGGGGTGCTGACAGGTGGGCATATGAAAAAAGATTCATTGATATGACTATGCAAATAAAGAAGAATTGGATATAGGTATTGGAATTGGATAATGTTATTTCCGAAATGAAATACGGAACCGATTTAGAAGAAATATTTAAATATCTACGAGCTGGTGGAGGAAGGATTCAGAGGTGAGAGAGGTGTCTATTGGATAATACGAATGGAAACGTGATACATGCAGAAAATAGAGGTACGTATTAATTCTTGACATAAAGGCTCATAGTGGTAAAGATTGATGAAAGAGTATAAGTGGGATGCAACAAGGCATGGCAGTGAGACAGACGAAAAAATGGAGAAGCATATAATACGATGGAAACCTTTTGTAATGAAGAGTTTATGAGAGGTGGGATTAGAAATAAAGATTCATCGATATGACTATCCAAATGAAGGTGAATTGGATAGGGAAAGTAAGAAGGAACTGAGGGTTTGATGCTGTGATGGAAGTTACAGAGGAAGGACAGGTGAAAAAGAATGACAACAATGAATGAAAATCACACACTGATTTAAGAAACGAGAACACAACTGTTGGATTAAGTGGATAGTGGAGGATGAAGGAAATTGCACAAGTAACTCCAATGACTTTATGGATCCTACTTCAACATATGATAGTGGGTGGGACTCAATTAAAACAAATTTACGTATCAGTTCATCTACCATTAAGTTAGAGTACGATATTTGATAAAATAAGCAACATATATCCATATCCTTTTTTAAAATGAATGATTGAAAGTATTTATACCAAAAAAATATCTTAAAAATTGCAGAGAATTATAGGTTCATGTTGAAAAACGCTGCTCAGAATGCAACAAGAGGAAAGAAGTGTTAACGTTATTTACTTTTTCATTCCCCTTTCGGCCCTCAGCAACGCGATAACCCCCAACGACACTCGCGACCTCTCCCTTATTATGTATAATATTTAAACAATAACCCTCCAACGGCACACGCGCCCATTCCCTTTATAAATATTAAACATTTAAATATTCACCCCAAGCTAACAATTAACCCTTTGAAAGCAGCATTTGACAATATAACCCCATATATTATTCTTTTTGAAATATTTATACAAAAAATGATGAAGATATTTACTACAAATGTTGAATTTTAATGATTTCTGTTGTTCGAATCTACGTTCTCTAGTCGTTTTTCGCCGAACGACAATTATTAATTATAAAAAACAAAGTTATTTCCACAATGTAATACGGAATGGATTTAGAAGAAACAGTTAAATATCTACGATTTTGGGGACGTGGGATTTCTGAGATGAGACAGCTGTCTGGTGGATGATACGAATGGAAATGTGATACGTACAGAAAAAAAATACGATTTTATTCCTGACATAAAGTAAAACTCTGGAAAAGATTGATGGAAAGCTATGAGTGGGATGCAACAAGACATGGCAGTGAGATGGACCCGAGGGAGGAAAATGGGAAGTACGATGAAGGTATTTGATAATTTGGTATGGAGAAGCATAAAAAATGATGGAAAAACTTTGAATGAAGGGGTACTGACAGGTGGGCATATGAAAAAAGATTCATTGATATGACTATGCAAATAAAGAAGAATTGGATATAGGAATTGGAATTGGATAATGTTATTTCCGAAATGAAATACGGAACCGATTTAGAAGAAATATTTAAATATCTACGAGCTGGTGGAGGAAGGATTCAGAGGTGAGAGAGGTGTCTATTGGATAATACGAATGGAAACGTGATACATGCAGAAAATAGAGGTACGTTTTAATTCTTGGCATTAAGGCTCATAGTGGTAAAGATTGATGAAAGAGTATAAGTGGGATGCAACAAGGCATGGCAGTGAGACAGACGAAAAAATGGAGAAGCATTTAATACGATGGAAACCTTTTGTAATGAAGAGGTGATGAGAGGTGGGATTAGAAATAAAGATTCATCGATATGACTATCCAAATGAAGGTGAATTGGGTAGGGAAAGTAATAAAGAACTGAGGGTTTTATGATGTGATGGAAGTTACAGAGGAAGGACAGATGAAAAAGAAAGACGACAATGAGTGAACTTCACACACTGATTTAAGAAACGAGAACACAACTGTTGGATTAAAGTGATATTGTAGGATGAAGGAAATTGCACAAGTAACTCCAATGACTTTATGGATCCTACTTCAACATATGAAAGTGGGTGGGACTCAATTAAAACAATTTTACGTATCATTTAATCTACCAAAAAGTTAGAGTACGATATTTGATAAAATAAGCAACATATATCCATATCCTTTTTTAAAATGAATGATTTAAAGTATTTATACCAAAAAAATATATTAAAAATTGCAGAGAATTATAGGTTCATATTGAAAAACGCTGCTCAGAATGCAACAAGAGGAAATAAGTGTTAACGTTATTTACTTTTTCATTCCCCTTTCGGCCCTCATCAACGCGATAACCACCAACGACACTCGCGACCCCTCCCCCCTATTATGTATAATATTTAAACAATAACCCTCCAACGGCACACGCGCCCACTCCCTTTATAAATATTGCACATTTAAATATTCACCCCAAGCTAACAATTAACCCTTTGAAAGCAGCATTTGACAATATAACCCCATATATTATTCTTTTTGAAATATTTATACAAAAAGTGATGAAGATATTTACTACAAATGTTGAATTTTAACGATTTCAGTTGTTGGAATCTACGTTCTCTAGTCGTTTTTCGCCGAACGACAATTATTAATTATAAAAAACAAAGTTATTTCCACAATGTAATACGGAATGGATTTAGAAGAAACAGTTAAATATCTACGATTTTGGGGACGTGGGATTTCAGAGATGAGACAGCTGTCTGGTGGATGATACGAATGGAAATGTGATACGTACAGAAAAAAAATACGATTTTATTCCTGACATAAAGTAAAACTCTGGAAAAGATTGATGGAAAGCTATGAGTGGGATGCAACAAGACATGGCAGTGAGATGGACCCGAGGGAGGAAAATGGGATGTACGATGAAGGTATTTGATAATTTGGCATGGAGAAGCATAAAAAATGATGGAAAAACTTTGAATGAAGGGGTGCTGACAGGTGGGCATATGAAAAAAGATTCATTGATATGACTATGCAAATAAAGAAGAATTGGATATAGGTATTGGAATTGGATAATGTTATTTCCGAAATGAAATACGGAACCGATTTAGAAGAAATATTTAAATATCTACGAGCTGGTGGAGGAAGGATTCAGAGGTGAGAGAGGTGTCTATTGGATAATACGAATGGAAACGTGATACATGCAGAAAATAGAGGTACGTATTAATTCTTGACATAAAGGCTCATAGTGGTAAAGATTGATGAAAGAGTATAAGTGGGATGCAACAAGGCATGGCAGTGAGACAGACGAAAAAATGGAGAAGCATATAATACGATGGAAACCTTTTGTAATGAAGAGTTTATGAGAGGTGGGATTAGAAATAAAGATTCATCGATATGACTATCCAAATGAAGGTGAATTGGATAGGGAAAGTAAGAAGGAACTGAGGGTTTGATGCTGTGATGGAAGTTACAGAGGAAGGACAGGTGAAAAAGAATGACAACAATGAATGAAAATCACACACTGATTTAAGAAACGAGAACACAACTGTTGGATTAAGTGGATAGTGGAGGATGAAGGAAATTGCACAAGTAACTCCAATGACTTTATGGATCCTACTTCAACATATGATAGTGGGTGGGACTCAATTAAAACAATTTTACGTATCAGTTCATCTACCATTAAGTTAGAGTACGATATTTGATAAAATAAGCAACATATATCCATATCCTTTTTTAAAATGAATGATTGAAAGTATTTATACCAAAAAAATATCTTAAAAATTGCAGAGAATTATAGGTTCATGTTGAAAAACGCTGCTCAGAATGCAACAAGAGGAAAGAAGTGTTAACGTTATTTACTTTTTCATTCCCCTTTCGGCCCTCAGCAACGCGATAACCCCCAACGACACTCGCGACCTCTCCCTTATTATGTATAATATTTAAACAATAACCCTCCAACGGCACACGCGCCCATTCCCTTTATAAATATTAAACATTTAAATATTCACCCCAAGCTAACAATTAACCCTTTGAAAGCAGCATTTGACAATATAACCCCATATATTATTCTTTTTGAAATATTTATACAAAAAATGATGAAGATATTTACTACAAATGTTGAATTTTAATGATTTCTGTTGTTCGAATCTACGTTCTCTAGTCGTTTTTCGCCGAACGACAATTATTAATTATAAAAAACAAAGTTATTTCCACAATGTAATACGGAATGGATTTAGAAGAAACAGTTAAATATCTACGATTTTGGGGACGTGGGATTTCAGAGATGAGACAGCTGTCTGGTGGATGATACGAATGGAAATGTGATACGTACAGAAAAAAAATACGATTTTATTCCTGACATAAAGTAAAACTCTGGAAAAGATTGATGGAAAGCTATGAGTGGGATGCAACAAGACATGGCAGTGAGATGGACCCGAGGGAGGAAAATGGGAAGTACGATGAAGGTATTTGATAATTTGGTATGGAGAAGCATAAAAAATGATGGAAAAACTTTGAATGAAGGGGTACTGACAGGTGGGCATATGAAAAAAGATTCATTGATATGACTATGCAAATAAAGAAGAATTGGATATAGGAATTGGAATTGGATAATGTTATTTCCGAAATGAAATACGGAACCGATTTAGAAGAAATATTTAAATATCTACGAGCTGGTGGAGGAAGGATTCAGAGGTGAGAGAGGTGTCTATTGGATAATACGAATGGAAACGCGATACATGCAGAAAATAGAGGTACGTTTTAATTCTTGGCATAAAGGCTCATAGTGGTAAAGATTGATGAAAGAGTATAAGTGGGATGCAACAAGGCATGGCAGTGAGACAGACGAAAAAATGGAGAAGCATTTAATACGATGGAAACCTTTTGTAATGAAGAGGTGATGAGAGGTGGGATTAGAAATAAAGATTCATCGATATGACTATCCAAATGAAGGTGAATTGGGTAGGGAAAGTAATAAGGAACTGAGGGTTTGATGCTGTGATGGAAGTTACAGAGGAAGGACAGATGAAAAAGAATGACAACAATGAATGAAAATCACACACTGATTTAAGAAACGAGAACACAACTGTTGGATTAAGTGGATATTGTAGGATGAAGGAAATTGCACAAGTAACTCCAATGACTTTATGGATCCTACTTCAACATATGAAAGTGGGTGGGACTCAATTAAAACAATTTTACGTATCATTTAATCTACCATAAAGTTAGAGTACGATATTTGATAAAATAAGCAACATATATCCATATCCTTTTTTAAAATGAATGATATAAAGTATTTATCCCAAAAAATATATTAAAAATTGCAGAGAATTATAGGTTCATATTGAAAAACGCTGCTAAGAATGCAACAAGAGGAAATAAGTGTTAACGTTATTTACTTTTTCATTCCCCTTTCGGCCCTCATCAACGCGATAACCACCAACGACACTCGCGACCCCTCCCCCCTATTATGTATAATATTTAAACAATAACCCTCCAACGGCACACGCGCCCACTCCCTTTATAAATATTGCACATTTAAATATTCACCCCAAGCTAACAATTAACCCTTTGAAAGCAGCATTTGACAATATAACCCCATATATTATTCTTTTTGAAATATTTATACAAAAAGTGATGAAGATATTTACTACAAATGTTGAATTTTAACGATTTCAGTTGTTGGAATCTACGTTCTCTAGTCGTTTTTCGCCAAACGACATTTATTAATTATAAAAAACAAAGTTAATTCCACAATGTAATACGGAATGGATTTAGAAGAAACAGTTAAATATCTACGATTTTGGGGACCTGGGATTTCAGAGATGAGACAGCTGTCTGGTGGATGATACGAATGGAAATGTGATACGTACAGAAATTACAAATACGATTTTATTCCTGACATAAAGTAAAACTCTGGAAAAGATTGATGGAAAGCTATGAGTGGGATGCAACAAGACATGGCAGTGAGATGGACCCGAGGGAGGAAAATGGGAAGTACGATGAAGGTATTTGATAATTTGGTATGGTAAAGCATAAAAAATGATGGAAAAACTTTGGAATGAAGAGGTGCTGACAGGTGGGCATATGAAATAAGATTCAATGATATGACTATGCAAATAAAGAAGAATTGGATATAGGAATTGGATAATGTTATTTCCGAAATGAAATACGGAACCGATTTAGAAGAAATATTTAAATATCTACGAGCTGGTGGAGGAAGGATTCAGAGGTGAGAGAGGTGTCTATTGGATAATACGAATGGAAACGTGATACATGCAGAAAATAGAGGTACGTTTTAATTCTTGGCATAAAGGCTCATAGTAGTAAAGATTGATGAAAGAGTATAAGTGGGATGCAACAAGGCATGGCAGTGAGACAGACGAAAAAATGGAGAAGCATATAATACGATGGAAACCTTTTGTAATGAAGAGGTGATGAGAGGTGGGATTAGAAATAAAGATTCATCGATATGACTATCCAAATGAAGGTGAATTGGATAGGGAAAGTAAGAAGGAACTGAGGGTTTGATGCTGTGATGGAAGTTACAGAGGAAGGATAGGTGAAAAAGAATGACAACCATGAGTGATAATCACACACTGATTTAAGAAACGAGAACACAACTGTTGGATTAAGTGGATAGTGGAGGATGAAGGAAATTGCACAAGTAACTCCAATGACTTTATGGATCCTACTTCAACATATGATAGTGGGTGGGACTCAATTAAAACAATTTTACGTATCAGTTCATCTACCATTAAGTTAAGAGTACGATATTTGATAAAATAAGCAACATATATCCATATCCTTTTTTAAAATGAATGATTGAAAGTATTTATACCAAAAAAATATCTTAAAAATTGCAGAGAATTATAGGTTCATGTTGAAAAACGCTGCTCAGAATGCAACAAGAGGAAAGAAGTGTTAACGTTATTTATTTTTTCATTCCCCTTTCGGCTCTCAGCAACGCGATAACCCCCAACGACACTCGCGACCTCTCCCTTATTATGTATAATATTTAAACAATAACCCTCCAACGGCACACGCGCCCACTCCCTTTATAAATATTAAACATTTAAATATTCACCCCAAGCTAACAATTAACCCTTTGAAAGCAGCATTTGACAATATAACCCCATATATTATTCTTTTTGAAATATTTATACAAAAAATGATGAAGATATTTACTACAAATGTTGAATTTTAATGATTTCTGTTGTTCGAATCTACGTTCTCTAGTCGTTTTTCGCCGAACGACAATTATTAATTATAAAAAACAAAGTTATTTCCACAATGTAATACGGAATGGATTTAGAAGAAACAGTTAAATATCTACGATTTTGGGGACGTGGGATTTCAGAGATGAGACAGCTGTCTGGTGGATGATACGAATGGAAATGTGATACGTACAGAAAATACAAATACGATTTTATTCCTGACATAAAGTAAAACTCTGGAAAAGATTGATGGAAAGCTATGAGTGGGATGCAACAAGACATGGCAGTGAGATGGACCCGAGGGAGGAAAATGGGAAGTACGATGAAGGTATTTGATAATTTGGTATGGAGAAGCATAAAAAATGATGGAAAAACTTTGAATGAAGGGGTACTGACAGGTGGGCATATGAAAAAAGATTCATTGATATGACTATACAAATAAAGAAGAATTGGATATAGGAATTGGAATTGGATAATGTTATTTCCGAAATGAAATACGGAACCGATTTAGAAGAAATATTTAAATATCTACGAGCTGGTGGAGGAAGGATTCAGAGGTGAGAGAGATGTCTATTGGATAATACGAATGGAAACGTGATACATGCAGAAAATAGAGGTACGTTTTAATTCTTAGCATAAAGGCTCATAGTGGTAAAGATTGATGAAAGAGTATAAGTGGGATGCAACAAGGCATGGCAGTGAGACAGACGAAAAAATGGAGAAGCATTTAATACGATGGAAACCTTTTGTAATGAAGAGGTGATGAGAGGTGGGATTAGAAATGAAGATTCATCGATATGACTATCCAAATGAAGGTGAATTGGGTAGGGAAAGTAATAAGGAACTGAGGGTTTTATGATGTGATGGAAGTTACAGAGGAAGGACAGATGAAAAAGAAAGACGACAATGAGTGAACTTCACACACTGATTTAAGAAACGAGAACACAACTGTTGGATTAAAGTGATATTGTAGGATGAAGGAAATTGCACAAGTAACTCCAATGACTTTATGGATCCTACTTCAACATATGAAAGTGGGTGGGACTCAATTAAAACAATTTTACGTATCATTTAATCTACCATAAAGTTAGAGTACGATATTTGATAAAATAAGCAACATATATCCATATCCTTTTTTAAAATGAATGATTGAAAGTATTTATACCAAAAAAATATCTTAAAAATTGCAGAGAATTATAGGTTCATGTTGAAAAACGCTGCTCAGAATGCAACAAGAGGAAAGAAGTGTTAACGTTATTTACTTTTTCATTCCCCTTTCGGCCCTCAGCAACGCGATAACCCCCAACGACACTCGCGACCTCTCCCTTATTATGTATAATATTTAAACAATAACCCTCCAACGGCACACGCGCCCACTCCCTTTATAAATATTAAACATTTAAATATTCACCCCAAGCTAACAATTAACCCTTTGAAAGCAGCATTTGACAATATAACCCCATATATTATTCTTTTTGAAATATTTATACAAAAAATGATGAAGATATTTACTACAAATGTTGAATTTTAATGATTTCTGTTGTTCGAATCTACGTTCTCTAGTCGTTTTTCGCCGAACGACAATTATTAATTATAAAAAACAAAGTTATTTCCACAATGTAATACGGAATGGATTTAGAAGAAACAGTTAAATATCTACGATTTTGGGGACGTGGGATTTCAGAGATGAGACAGCTGTCTGGTGGATGATACGAATGGAAATGTGATACGTACAGAAAAAAAATACGATTTTATTCCTGACATAAAGTAAAACTCTGGAAAAGATTGATGGAAAGCTATGAGTGGGATGCAACAAGACATGGCAGTGAGATGGACCCGAGGGAGGAAAATGGGAAGTACGATGAAGGTATTTGATAATTTGGTATGGAGAAGCATAAAAAATGATGGAAAAACTTTGAATGAAGGGGTACTGACAGGTGGGCATATGAAAAAAGATTCATTGATATGACTATACAAATAAAGAAGAATTGGATATAGGAATTGGAATTGGATAATGTTATTTCCGAAATGAAATACGGAACCGATTTAGAAGAAATATTTAAATATCTACGAGCTGGTGGAGGAAGGATTCAGAGGTGAGAGAGGTGTCTATTGGATAATACGAATGGAAACGTGATACATGCAGAAAATAGAGGTACGTTTTAATTCTTGGCATTAAGGCTCATAGTGGTAAAGATTGATGAAAGAGTATAAGTGGGATGCAACAAGGCATGGCAGTGAGACAGACGAAAAAATGGAGAAGCATTTAATACGATGGAAACCTTTTGTAATGAAGAGGTGATGAGAGGTGGGATTAGAAATAAAGATTCATCGATATGACTATCCAAATGAAGGTGAATTGGGTAGGGAAAGTAATAAAGAACTGAGGGTTTTATGATGTGATGGAAGTTACAGAGGAAGGACAGATGAAAAAGAAAGACGACAATGAGTGAACTTCACACACTGATTTAAGAAACGAGAACACAACTGTTGGATTAAAGTGATATTGTAGGATGAAGGAAATTGCACAAGTAACTCCAATGACTTTATGGATCCTACTTCAACATATGAAAGTGGGTGGGACTCAATTAAAACAATTTTACGTATCATTTAATCTACCATAAAGTTAGAGTACGATATTTGATAAAATAAGCAACATATATCCATATCCTTTTTTAAAATGAATGATTTAAAGTATTTATACCAAAAAAATATATTAAAAATTGCAGAGAATTATAGGTTCATATTGAAAAACGCTGCTCAGAATGCAACAAGAGGAAATAAGTGTTAACGTTATTTACTTTTTCATTCCCTTTCGGCCCTCATCAACGCGATAACCACCAACGACACTCGCGACCTCTCCCTTATTATGTATAATATTTAAACAATAACCCTCCAACGGCACACGCGCCCACTCCCTTTATAAATGTTGCACATTTAAATATTCACCCCAAGCTAACAATTAACCCTTTGAAAGCAGCATTTGACAATATAACCCCATATATTATTCTTTTTGAAATATTTATACAAAAAGTGATGAAGATATTTACTACAAATGTTGAATTTTAACGATTTCAGTTGTTGGAATCTACGTTCTCTAGTCGTTTTTCGCCAAACGACATTTATTAATTATAAAAAACAAAGTTAATTCCACAATGTAATACGGAATGGATTTAGAAGAAACAGTTAAATATCTACGATTTTGGGGACCTGGGATTTCAGAGATGAGACAGCTGTCTGGTGGATGATACGAATGGAAATGTGATACGTACAGAAAATACAAATACGATTTTATTCCTGACATAAAGTAAAACTCTGGAAAAGATTGATGGAAAGCTATGAGTGGGATGCAACAAGACATGGCAGTGAGATGGACCCGAGGGAGGAAAATGGGAAGTACGATGAAGGTATTTGATAATTTGGTATGGTAAAGCATAAAAAATGATGGAAAAACTTTGGAATGAAGAGGTGCTGACAGGTGGGCATATGAAATAAGATTCAATGATATGACTATGCAAATAAAGAAGAATTGGATATAGGAATTGGATAATGTTATTTCCGAAATGAAATACGGAACTGATTTAGAAGAAATATTTAAATATCTACGAGCTGGTGGAGGAAGGATTCAGAGGTGAGAGAGGTGTCTATTGGATAATACGAATGGAAACGTGATACATGCAGAAAATAGAGGTACGTTTTAATTCTTGGCATAAAGGCTCATAGTAGTAAAGATTGATGAAAGAGTATAAGTGGGATGCAACAAGGCATGGCAGTGAGACAGACGAAAAAATGGAGAAGCATATAATACGATGGAAACCTTTTGTAATGAAGAGGTGATGAGAGGTGGGATTAGAAATAAAGATTCATCGATATGACTATCCAAATGAAGGTGAATTGGATAGGGAAAGTAATAAGGAACTGAGGGTTTGATGCTGTGATGGAAGTTACAGAGGAAGGATAGGTGAAAAAGAATGACAACCATGAGTGAAAATCACACACTGATTTAAGAAACGAGAACACAACTGTTGGATTAAGTGGAGAGTGGAGGATGAAGGAAATTGCACAAGTAACTCCAATGACTTTATGGATCCTACTTCAACATATGATAGTGGGTGGGACTCAATTAAAAAATTTTACGTATCAGTTCATCTACCATTAAGTTAGAGTACGATATTTGATAAAATAAGCAACATATATCCATATCCTTTTTTAAAATGAATGATTTAAAGTATTTATACCAAAAAAATATCTTAAAAATTGCAGAGAATTATAGGTTCATATTGAAAAACGCTGCTCAGAATGCAACAAGAGGAAAGAAGTGTTAACTTTATTTACTTTTTCATTCCCCTTTCGGCCCTCAGCAACGCGATAACCCCCAACGACACTCGCGACATCTCCCTTATTATGTATAATATTTAAACAATAACCCTCCAACGGCACACGCGCCCACTCCCTTTATAAATATTAAACAATTAAATATACACCCCAAGCTAACAATTAACCCTTTGAAAGCAGCATTTGACAATATAACCCCATATATTATTCTTTTTGAAATATTTATACAAAAAATGATGAAGATATTTACTACAAATGTTGAATTTTAATGATTTCTGTTGTTCGAATCTACGTTCTCTAGTCGTTTTTCGCCGAACGACAATTATTAATTATAAAAAACAAAGTTAATTCCACAATGTAATACGGAATGGATTTAGAAGAAACAGTTAAATATCTACGAGCTTGGGGACGTGGGATTTCAGAGATGAGACAGCTGTCTGGTGGATGATACGAATGGAAATGTGATACGTACAGAAAAAAAATACGATTTTATTCCTGACATAAAGTAAAACTCTGGAAAAGATTGATGGAAAGCTATGAGTGGGATGCAACAAGACATGGCAGTGAGATGGACCCGAGGGAGGAAAATGGGATGTACGATGAAGGTATTTGATAATTTGGCATGGAGAAGCATAAAAAATGATGGAAAAACTTTGAATGAAGGGGTGCTGACAGGTGGGCATATGAAAAAAGATTCATTGATATGACTATGCAAATAAAGAAGAATTGGATATAGGTATTGGAATTGGATAATGTTATTTCCGAAATGAAATACGGAACCGATTTAGAAGAAATATTTAAATATCTACGAGCTGGTGGAGGAAGGATTCAGAGGTGAGAGAGGTGTCTATTGGATAATACGAATGGAAACGTGATACATGCAGAAAATAGAGGTACGTATTAATTCTTGACATAAAGGCTCATAGTGGTAAAGATTGATGAAAGAGTATAAGTGTGATGCAACAAGGCATGGCAGTGAGACAGACGAAAAAATGGAGAAGCATATAATACGATGGAAACCTTTTGTAATGAAGAGTTTATGAGAGGTGGGATTAGAAATAAAGATTCATCGATATGACTATCCAAATGAAGGTGAATTGGATAGGGAAAGTAAGAAGGAACTGAGGGTTTGATGCTGTGATGGAAGTTACAGAGGAAGGACAGGTGAAAAAGAATGACAACAATGAATGAAAATCACACACTGATTTAAGAAACGAGAACACAACTGTTGGATTAAGTGGATAGTGGAGGATGAAGGAAATTGCACAAGTAACTCCAATGACTTTATGGATCCTACTTCAACATATGATAGTGGGTGGGACTCAATTAAAACAATTTTACGTATCAGTTCATCTACCATTAAGTTAGAGTACGATATTTGATAAAATAAGCAACATATATCCATATCCTTTTTTAAAATGAATGATTGAAAGTATTTATACCAAAAAAATATCTTAAAAATTGCAGAGAATTATAGGTTCATGTTGAAAAACGCTGCTCAGAATGCAACAAGAGGAAAGAAGTGTTAACGTTATTTACTTTTTCATTCCCCTTTCGGCCCTCAGCAACGCGATAACCCCCAACGACACTCGCGACCTCTCCCTTATTATGTATAATATTTAAACAATAACCCTCCAACGGCACACGCGCCCACTCCCTTTATAAATATTAAACATTTAAATATTCACCCCAAGCTAACAATTAACCCTTTGAAAGCAGCATTTGACAATATAACCCCATATATTATTCTTTTTGAAATATTTATACAAAAAATGATGAAGATATTTACTACAAATGTTGAATTTTAATGATTTCTGTTGTTCGAATCTACGTTCTCTAGTCGTTTTTCGCCGAACGACAATTATTAATTATAAAAAACAAAGTTATTTCCACAATGTAATACGGAATGGATTTAGAAGAAACAGTTAAATATCTACGATTTTGGGGACGTGGGATTTCAGAGATGAGACAGCTGTCTGGTGGATGATACGAATGGAAATGTGATACGTACAGAAAAAAAATACGATTTTATTCCTGACATAAAGTAAAACTCTGGAAAAGATTGATGGAAAGCTATGAGTGGGATGCAACAAGACATGGCAGTGAGATGGACCCGAGGGAGGAAAATGGGAAGTACGATGAAGGTATTTGATAATTTGGTATGGAGAAGCATAAAAAATGATGGAAAAACTTTGAATGAAGGGGTACTGACAGGTGGGCATATGAAAAAAGATTCATTGATATGACTATACAAATAAAGAAGAATTGGATATAGGAATTGGAATTGGATATTGTTATTTCCGAAATGAAATACGGAACCGATTTAGAAGAAATATTTAAATATCTACGAGCTGGTGGAGGAAGGATTCAGAGGTGAGAGAGATGTCTATTGGATAATACGAATGGAAACGTGATACATGCAGAAAATAGAGGTACGTTTTAATTCTTAGCATAAAGGCTCATAGTGGTAAAGATTGATGAAAGAGTATAAGTGGGATGCAACAAGGCATGGCAGTGAGACAGACGAAAAAATGGAGAAGCATTTAATACGATGGAAACCTTTTGTAATGAAGAGGTGATGAGAGGTGGGATTAGAAATGAAGATTCATCGATATGACTATCCAAATGAAGGTGAATTGGGTAGGGAAAGTAATAAGGAACTGAGGGTTTTATGATGTGATGGAAGTTACAGAGGAAGGACAGATGAAAAAGAAAGACGACAATGAGTGAACTTCACACACTGATTTAAGAAACGAGAACACAACTGTTGGATTAAAGTGATATTGTAGGATGAAGGAAATTGCACAAGTAACTCCAATGACTTTATGGATCCTACTTCAACATATGAAAGTGGGTGGGACTCAATTAAAACAATTTTACGTATCATTTAATCTACCATAAAGTTAGAGTACGATATTTGATAAAATAAGCAACATATATCCATATCCTTTTTTAAAATGAATGATTGAAAGTATTTATACCAAAAAAATATCTTAAAAATTGCAGAGAATTATAGGTTCATGTTGAAAAACGCTGCTCAGAATGCAACAAGAGGAAAGAAGTGTTAACGTTATTTACTTTTTCATTCCCCTTTCGGCCCTCAGCAACGCGATAACCCCCAACGACACTCGCGACCTCTCCCTTATTATGTATAATATTTAAACAATAACCCTCCAACGGCACACGCGCCCACTCCCTTTATAAATATTAAACATTTAAATATTCACCCCAAGCTAACAATTAACCCTTTGAAAGCAGCATTTGACAATATAACCCCATATATTATTCTTTTTGAAATATTTATACAAAAAATGATGAAGATATTTACTACAAATGTTGAATTTTAATGATTTCTGTTGTTCGAATCTACGTTCTCTAGTCGTTTTTCGCCGAACGACAATTATTAATTATAAAAAACAAAGTTATTTCCACAATGTAATACGGAATGGATTTAGAAGAAACAGTTAAATATCTACGATTTTGGGGACGTGGGATTTCAGAGATGAGACAGCTGTCTGGTGGATGATACGAATGGAAATGTGATACGTACAGAAAAAAAATACGATTTTATTCCTGACATAAAGTAAAACTCTGGAAAAGATTGATGGAAAGCTATGAGTGGGATGCAACAAGACATGGCAGTGAGATGGACCCGAGGGAGGAAAATGGGAAGTACGATGAAGGTATTTGATAATTTGGTATGGAGAAGCATAAAAAATGATGGAAAAACTTTGAATGAAGGGGTACTGACAGGTGGGCATATGAAAAAAGATTCATTGATATGACTATACAAATAAAGAAGAATTGGATATAGGAATTGGAATTGGATAATGTTATTTCCGAAATGAAATACGGAACCGATTTAGAAGAAATATTTAAATATCTACGAGCTGGTGGAGGAAGGATTCAGAGGTGAGAGAGGTGTCTATTGGATAATACGAATGGAAACGTGATACATGCAGAAAATAGAGGTACGTTTTAATTCTTGGCATTAAGGCTCATAGTGGTAAAGATTGATGAAAGAGTATAAGTGGGATGCAACAAGGCATGGCAGTGAGACAGACGAAAAAATGGAGAAGCATTTAATACGATGGAAACCTTTTGTAATGAAGAGGTGATGAGAGGTGGGATTAGAAATAAAGATTCATCGATATGACTATCCAAATGAAGGTGAATTGGGTAGGGAAAGTAATAAAGAACTGAGGGTTTTATGATGTGATGGAAGTTACAGAGGAAGGACAGATGAAAAAGAAAGACGACAATGAGTGAACTTCACACACTGATTTAAGAAACGAGAACACAACTGTTGGATTAAAGTGATATTGTAGGATGAAGGAAATTGCACAAGTAACTCCAATGACTTTATGGATCCTACTTCAACATATGAAAGTGGGTGGGACTCAATTAAAACAATTTTACGTATCATTTAATCTACCATAAAGTTAGAGTACGATATTTGATAAAATAAGCAACATATATCCATATCCTTTTTTAAAATGAATGATTTAAAGTATTTATACCAAAAAAATATATTAAAAATTGCAGAGAATTATAGGTTCATATTGAAAAACGCTGCTCAGAATGCAACAAGAGGAAATAAGTGTTAACGTTATTTACTTTTTCATTCCCTTTCGGCCCTCATCAACGCGATAACCACCAACGACACTCGCGACCTCTCCCTTATTATGTATAATATTTAAACAATAACCCTCCAACGGCACACGCGCCCACTCCCTTTATAAATGTTGCACATTTAAATATTCACCCCAAGCTAACAATTAACCCTTTGAAAGCAGCATTTGACAATATAACCCCATATATTATTCTTTTTGAAATATTTATACAAAAAGTGATGAAGATATTTACTACAAATGTTGAATTTTAACGATTTCAGTTGTTGGAATCTACGTTCTCTAGTCGTTTTTCGCCAAACGACATTTATTAATTATAAAAAACAAAGTTAATTCCACAATGTAATACGGAATGGATTTAGAAGAAACAGTTAAATATCTACGATTTTGGGGACCTGGGATTTCAGAGATGAGACAGCTGTCTGGTGGATGATACGAATGGAAATGTGATACGTACAGAAAATACAAATACGATTTTATTCCTGACATAAAGTAAAACTCTGGAAAAGATTGATGGAAAGCTATGAGTGGGATGCAACAAGACATGGCAGTGAGATGGACCCGAGGGAGGAAAATGGGAAGTACGATGAAGGTATTTGATAATTTGGTATGGTAAAGCATAAAAAATGATGGAAAAACTTTGGAATGAAGAGGTGCTGACAGGTGGGCATATGAAATAAGATTCAATGATATGACTATGCAAATAAAGAAGAATTGGATATAGGAATTGGATAATGTTATTTCCGAAATGAAATACGGAACTGATTTAGAAGAAATATTTAAATATCTACGAGCTGGTGGAGGAAGGATTCAGAGGTGAGAGAGGTGTCTATTGGATAATACGAATGGAAACGTGATACATGCAGAAAATAGAGGTACGTTTTAATTCTTGGCATAAAGGCTCATAGTAGTAAAGATTGATGAAAGAGTATAAGTGGGATGCAACAAGGCATGGCAGTGAGACAGACGAAAAAATGGAGAAGCATATAATACGATGGAAACCTTTTGTAATGAAGAGGTGATGAGAGGTGGGATTGGAAATAAAGATTCATCGATATGACTATCCAAATGAAGGTGAATTGGATAGGGAAAGTAATAAGGAACTGAGGGTTTGATGCTGTGATGGAAGTTACAGAGGAAGGATAGGTGAAAAAGAATGACAACCATGAGTGAAAATCACACACTGATTTAAGAAACGAGAACACAACTGTTGGATTAAGTGGAGAGTGGAGGATGAAGGAAATTGCACAAGTAACTCCAATGACTTTATGGATCCTACTTCAACATATGATAGTGGGTGGGACTCAATTAAAAAATTTTACGTATCAGTTCATCTACCATTAAGTTAGAGTACGATATTTGATAAAATAAGCAACATATATCCATATCCTTTTTTAAAATGAATGATTTAAAGTATTTATACCAAAAAAATATCTTAAAAATTGCAGAGAATTATAGGTTCATATTGAAAAACGCTGCTCAGAATGCAACAAGAGGAAAGAAGTGTTAACTTTATTTACTTTTTCATTCCCCTTTCGGCCCTCAGCAACGCGATAACCCCCAACGACACTCGCGACATCTCCCTTATTATGTATAATATTTAAACAATAACCCTCCAACGGCACACGCGCCCACTCCCTTTATAAATATTAAACAATTAAATATACACCCCAAGCTAACAATTAACCCTTTGAAAGCAGCATTTGACAATATAACCCCATATATTATTCTTTTTGAAATATTTATACAAAAAATGATGAAGATATTTACTACAAATGTTGAATTTTAATGATTTCTGTTGTTCGAATCTACGTTCTCTAGTCGTTTTTCGCCGAACGACAATTATTAATTATAAAAAACAAAGTTATTTCCACAATGTAATACGGAATGGATTTAGAAGAAACAGTTAAATATCTACGATTTTGGGGACGTGGGATTTCAGAGATGAGACAGCTGTCTGGTGGATGATACGAATGGAAATGTGATACGTACAGAAAATACAAATACGATTTTATTCCTGACATAAAGTAAAACTCTGGAAAAGATTGATGGAAAGCTATGAGTGGGATGCAACAAGACATGGCAGTGAGATGGACCCGAGGGAGGAAAATGGGATGTACGATGAAGGTATTTGATAATTTGGTATGGAGAAGCATAAAAAATGATGGAAAAACTTTGAATGAAGGGGTGCTGACAGGTGGGCATATGAAAAAAGATTCATTGATATGACTATGCAAATAAAGAAGAATTGGATATAGGTATTGGAATTGGATAATGTTATTTCCGAAATGAAATACGGAACCGATTTAGAAGAAATATTTAAATATCTACGAGCTGGTGGAGGAAGGATTCAGAGGTGAGAGAGGTGTCTATTGGATAATACGAATGGAAACGTGATACATGCAGAAAATAGAGGTACGTATTAATTCTTGACATAAAGGCTCATAGTGGTAAAGATTGATGAAAGAGTATAAGTGGGATGCAACAAGGCATGGCAGTGAGACAGACGAAAAAATGGAGAAGCATATAATACGATGGAAACCTTTTGTAATGAAGAGTTTATGAGAGGTGGGATTAGAAATAAAGATTCATCGATATGACTATCCAAATGAAGGTGAATTGGATAGGGAAAGTAAGAAGGAACTGAGGGTTTTATGATGTGATGGAAGTTACAGAGGAAGGATAGGTGAAAAAGAATGACAACCATGAGTGAAAATCACACACTGATTTAAGAAACGAGAACACAACTGTTGGATTAAGTGGATAGTGGAGGATGAAGGAAATTGCACAAGTAACTCCAATGACTTTATGGATCCTACTTCAACATATGATAGTGGGTGGGACTCAATTAAAACAATTTTACGTATCAGTTCATCTACCATTAAGTTAGAGTACGATATTTGATAAAATAAGCAACATATATCCATATCCTTTTTTAAAATGAATGATTGAAAGTATTTATACCAAAAAAATATCTTAAAAATTGCAGAGAATTATAGGTTCATGTTGAAAAACGCTGCTCAGAATGCAACAAGAGGAAAGAAGTGTTAACGTTATTTACTTTTTCATTCCCCTTTCGGCCCTCAGCAACGCGATAACCCCCAACGACACTCGCGACCTCTCCCTTATTATGTATAATATTTAAACAATAACCCTCCAACGGCACACGCGCCCACTCCCTTTATAAATATTAAACATTTAAATATTCACCCCAAGCTAACAATTAACCCTTTGAAAGCAGCATTTGACAATATAACCCCATATATTATTCTTTTTGAAATATTTATACAAAAAATGATGAAGATATTTACTACAAATGTTGAATTTTAATGATTTCTGTTGTTCGAATCTACGTTCTCTAGTCGTTTTTCGCCGAACGACAATTATTAATTATAAAAAACAAAGTTATTTCCACAATGTAATACGGAATGGATTTAGAAGAAACAGTTAAATATCTACGATTTTGGGAACGTGGGATTTCAGAGATGAGACAGCTGTCTGGTGGATGATACGAATGGAAATGTGATACGTACAGAAAAAAAATACGATTTTATTCCTGACATAAAGTAAAACTCTGGAAAAGATTGATGGAAAGCTATGAGTGGGATGCAACAAGACATGGCAGTGAGATGGACCCGAGGGAGGAAAATGGGAAGTACGATGAAGGTATTTGATAATTTGGTATGGAGAAGCATAAAAAATGATGGAAAAACTTTGAATGAAGGGGTACTGACAGGTGGGCATATGAAAAAAGATTCATTGATATGACTATACAAATAAAGAAGAATTGGATATAGGAATTGGAATTGGATAATGTTATTTCCGAAATGAAATACGGAACCGATTTAGAAGAAATATTTAAATATCTACGAGCTGGTGGAGGAAGGATTCAGAGGTGAGAGAGATGTCTATTGGATAATACGAATGGAAACGTGATACATGCAGAAAATAGAGGTACGTTTTAATTCTTGGCATAAAGGCTCATAGTGGTAAAGATTGATGAAAGAGTATAAGTGGGATGCAACAAGGCATGGCAGTGAGACAGACGAAAAAATGGAGAAGCATTTAATACGATGGAAACCTTTTGTAATGAAGAGGTGATGAGAGGTGGGATTAGAAATAAAGATTCATCGATATGACTATCCAAATGAAGGTGAATTGGGTAGGGAAAGTAATAAGGAACTGAGGGTTTTATGATGTGATGGAAGTTACAGAGGAAGGACAGATGAAAAAGAAAGACGACAATGAGTGAACTTCACACACTGATTTAAGAAACGAGAACACAACTGTTGGATTAAAGTGATATTGTAGGATGAAGGAAATTGCACAAGTAACTCCAATGACTTTATGGATCCTACTTCAACATATGAAAGTGGGTGGGACTCAATTAAAACAATTTTACGTATCATTTAATCTACCATAAAGTTAGAGTACGATATTTGATAAAATAAGCAACATATATCCATATCCTTTTTTAAAATGAATGATTTAAAGTATTTATACCAAAAAAATATATTAAAAATTGCAGAGAATTATAGGTTCATATTGAAAAACGCTGCTCAGAATGCAACAAGAGGAAATAAGTGTTAACGTTATTTACTTTTTCATTCCCTTTCGGCCCTCATCAACGCGATAACCACCAACGACACTCGCGACCTCTCCCTTATTATGTATAATATTTAAACAATAACCCTCCAACGGCACACGCGCCCACTCCCTTTATAAATGTTGCACATTTAAATAATCACCCCAAGCTAACAATTAACCCTTTGAAAGCAGCATTTGACAATATAACCCCATATATTATTCTTTTTGAAATATTTATACAAAAAGTGATGAAGATATTTACTACAAATGTTGAATTTTAACGATTTCAGTTGTTGGAATCTACGTTCTCTAGTCGTTTTTCGCCAAACGACATTTATTAATTATAAAAAACAAAGTTAATTCCACAATGTAATACGGAATGGATTTAGAAGAAACAGTTAAATATCTACGAGCTTGGGGACGTGGGATTTCAGAGATGAGACAGCTGTCTGGTGGATGATACGAATGGAAATGTGATACGTACAGAAAAAAAATACGATTTTATTCCTGACATAAAGTAAAACTCTGGAAAAGATTGATGGAAAGCTATGAGTGGGATGCAACAAGACATGGCAGTGAGATGGACCCGAGGGAGGAAAATGGGATGTACGATGAAGGTATTTGATAATTTGGTATGGAGAAGCATAAAAAATGATGGAAAAACTTTGGAATGAAGGGGTGCTGACAGGTGGGCATATGAAAAAAGATTCATTGATATGACTATGCAAATAAAGAAGAATTGGATATAGGTATTGGAATTGGATAATGTTATTTCCGAAATGAAATACGGAACCGATTTAGAAGAAATATTTAAATATCTACGAGCTGGTGGAGGAAGGATTCAGAGGTGAGAGAGGTGTCTATTGGATAATACGAATGGAAACGTGATACATGCAGAAAATAGAGGTACGTTTTAATTCTTGGCATAAAGGCTCATAGTGGTAAAGATTGATGAAAGAGTATAAGTGGGATGCAACAAGGCATGGCAGTGAGACAGACGAAAAAATGGAGAAGCATTTAATACGATGGAAACCTTTTGTAATGAAGAGGTGATGAGAGGTGGGATTAGAAATAAAGATTCATCGATATGACTATCCAAATGAAGGTGAATTGGGTAGGGAAAGTAATAAGGAACTGAGGGTTTTATGATGTGATGGAAGTTACAGAGGAAGGACAGATGAAAATGAAAGACGACAATGAGTGAACTTCACACACTGATTTAAGAAACGAGAACACAACTGTTGGATTAAAGTGATATTGTAGGATGAAGGAAATTGCAGAAGTAACTCCAATGACTTTATGGATCCTACTTCAACATATGAAAGTGGGTGGGACTCAATTAAAACAATTTTACGTATCATTTAATCTACCATAAAGTTAGAGTACGATATTTGATAAAATAAGCAACATATATCCATATCCTTTTTTAAAATGAATGATTTAAAGTATTTATACCAAAAAAATATATTAAAAATTGCAGAGAATTATAGGTTCATATTGAAAAACGCTGCTCAGAATGCAACAAGAGGAAATAAGTGTTAACGTTATTTACTTTTTCATTCCCTTTCGGCCCTCATCAACGCGATAACCACCAACGACACTCGCGACCTCTCCCTTATTATGTATAATATTTAAACAATAACCCTCCAACGGCACACGCGCCCACTCCCTTTATAAATGTTGCACATTTAAATATTCACCCCAAGCTAACAATTAACCCTTTGAAAGCAGCATTTGACAATATAACCCCATATATTATTCTTTTTGAAATATTTATACAAAAAGTGATGAAGATATTTACTACAAATGTTGAATTTTAACGATTTCAGTTGTTGGAATCTACGTTCTCTAGTCGTTTTTCGCCAAACGACATTTATTAATTATAAAAAACAAAGTTAATTCCACAATGTAATACGGAATGGATTTAGAAGAAACAGTTAAATATCTACGAGCTTGGGGACGTGGGATTTCAGAGATGAGACAGCTGTCTGGTGGATGATACGAATGGAAATGTGATACGTACAGAAAAAAAATACGATTTTATTCCTGACATAAAGTAAAACTCTGGAAAAGATTGATGGAAAGCTATGAGTGGGATGCAACAAGACATGGCAGTGAGATGGACCCGAGGGAGGAAAATGGGATGTACGATGAAGGTATTTGATAATTTGGCATGGAGAAGCATAAAAAATGATGGAAAAACTTTGAATGAAGGGGTGCTGACAGGTGGGCATATGAAAAAAGATTCATTGATATGACTATGCAAATAAAGAAGAATTGGATATAGGTATTGGAATTGGATAATGTTATTTCCGAAATGAAATACGGAACCGATTTAGAAGAAATATTTAAATATCTACGAGCTGGTGGAGGAAGGATTCAGAGGTGAGAGAGGTGTCTATTGGATAATACGAATGGAAACGTGATACATGCAGAAAATAGAGGTACGTATTAATTCTTGACATAAAGGCTCATAGTGGTAAAGATTGATGAAAGAGTATAAGTGGGATGCAACAAGGCATGGCAGTGAGACAGACGAAAAAATGGAGAAGCATATAATACGATGGAAACCTTTTGTAATGAAGAGTTTATGAGAGGTGGGATTAGAAATAAAGATTCATCGATATGACTATCCAAATGAAGGTGAATTGGATAGGGAAAGTAAGAAGGAACTGAGGGTTTGATGCTGTGATGGAAGTTACAGAGGAAGGACAGGTGAAAAAGAATGACAACAATGAATGAAAATCACACACTGATTTAAGAAACGAGAACACAACTGTTGGATTAAGTGGATAGTGGAGGATGAAGGAAATTGCACAAGTAACTCCAATGACTTTATGGATCCTACTTCAACATATGATAGTGGGTGGGACTCAATTAAAACAATTTTACGTATCAGTTCATCTACCATTAAGTTAGAGTACGATATTTGATAAAATAAGCAACATATATCCATATCCTTTTTTAAAATGAATGATTGAAAGTATTTATACCAAAAAAATATCTTAAAAATTGCAGAGAATTATAGGTTCATGTTGAAAAACGCTGCTCAGAATGCAACAAGAGGAAAGAAGTGTTAACGTTATTTACTTTTTCATTCCCCTTTCGGCCCTCAGCAACGCGATAACCCCCAACGACACTCGCGACCTCTCCCTTATTATGTATAATATTTAAACAATAACCCTCCAACGGCACACGCGCCCATTCCCTTTATAAATATTAAACATTTAAATATTCACCCCAAGCTAACAATTAACCCTTTGAAAGCAGCATTTGACAATATAACCCCATATATTATTCTTTTTGAAATATTTATACAAAAAATGATGAAGATATTTACTACAAATGTTGAATTTTAATGATTTCTGTTGTTCGAATCTACGTTCTCTAGTCGTTTTTCGCCGAACGACAATTATTAATTATAAAAAACAAAGTTATTTCCACAATGTAATACGGAATGGATTTAGAAGAAACAGTTAAATATCTACGATTTTGGGGACGTGGGATTTCAGAGATGAGACAGCTGTCTGGTGGATGATACGAATGGAAATGTGATACGTACAGAAAAAAAATACGATTTTATTCCTGACATAAAGTAAAACTCTGGAAAAGATTGATGGAAAGCTATGAGTGGGATGCAACAAGACATGGCAGTGAGATGGACCCGAGGGAGGAAAATGGGAAGTACGATGAAGGTATTTGATAATTTGGTATGGAGAAGCATAAAAAATGATGGAAAAACTTTGAATGAAGGGGTACTGACAGGTGGGCATATGAAAAAAGATTCATTGATATGACTATACAAATAAAGAAGAATTGGATATAGGAATTGGAATTGGATAATGTTATTTCCGAAATGAAATACGGAACCGATTTAGAAGAAATATTTAAATATCTACGAGCTGGTGGAGGAAGGATTCAGAGGTGAGAGAGATGTCTATTGGATAATACGAATGGAAACGTGATACATGCAGAAAATAGAGGTACGTTTTAATTCTTAGCATAAAGGCTCATAGTGGTAAAGATTGATGAAAGAGTATAAGTGGGATGCAACAAGGCATGGCAGTGAGACAGACGAAAAAATGGAGAAGCATTTAATACGATGGAAACCTTTTGTAATGAAGAGGTGATGAGAGGTGGGATTAGAAATGAAGATTCATCGATATGACTATCCAAATGAAGGTGAATTGGGTAGGGAAAGTAATAAGGAACTGAGGGTTTTATGATGTGATGGAAGTTACAGAGGAAGGACAGATGAAAAAGAAAGACGACAATGAGTGAACTTCACACACTGATTTAAGAAACGAGAACACAACTGTTGGATTAAAGTGATATTGTAGGATGAAGGAAATTGCACAAGTAACTCCAATGACTTTATGGATCCTACTTCAACATATGAAAGTGGGTGGGACTCAATTAAAACAATTTTACGTATCATTTAATCTACCATAAAGTTAGAGTACGATATTTGATAAAATAAGCAACATATATCCATATCCTTTTTTAAAATGAATGATTGAAAGTATTTATACCAAAAAAATATCTTAAAAATTGCAGAGAATTATAGGTTCATGTTGAAAAACGCTGCTCAGAATGCAACAAGAGGAAAGAAGTGTTAACGTTATTTACTTTTTCATTCCCCTTTCGGCCCTCAGCAACGCGATAACCCCCAACGACACTCGCGACCTCTCCCTTATTATGTATAATATTTAAACAATAACCCTCCAACGGCACACGCGCCCACTCCCTTTATAAATATTAAACATTTAAATATTCACCCCAAGCTAACAATTAACCCTTTGAAAGCAGCATTTGACAATATAACCCCATATATTATTCTTTTTGAAATATTTATACAAAAAATGATGAAGATATTTACTACAAATGTTGAATTTTAATGATTTCTGTTGTTCGAATCTACGTTCTCTAGTCGTTTTTCGCCGAACGACAATTATTAATTATAAAAAACAAAGTTATTTCCACAATGTAATACGGAATGGATTTAGAAGAAACAGTTAAATATCTACGATTTTGGGGACCTGGGATTTCAGAGATGAGACAGCTGTCTGGTGGATGATACGAATGGAAATGTGATACGTACAGAAAATACAAATACGATTTTATTCCTGACATAAAGTAAAACTCTGGAAAAGATTGATGGAAAGCTATGAGTGGGATGCAACAAGACATGGCAGTGAGATGGACCCGAGGGAGGAAAATGGGAAGTACGATGAAGGTATTTGATAATTTGGTATGGTAAAGCATAAAAAATGATGGAAAAACTTTGGAATGAAGAGGTGCTGACAGGTGGGCATATGAAATAAGATTCAATGATATGACTATGCAAATAAAGAAGAATTGGATATAGGAATTGGATAATGTTATTTCCGAAATGAAATACGGAACTGATTTAGAAGAAATATTTAAATATCTACGAGCTGGTGGAGGAAGGATTCAGAGGTGAGAGAGATGTCTATTGGATAATACGAATGGAAACGTGATACATGCAGAAAATAGAGGTACGTATTAATTCTTGACATAAAGGCTCATAGTGGTAAAGATTGATGAAAGAGTATAAGTGGGATGCAACAAGGCATGGCAGTGAGACAGACGAAAAAATGGAGAAGCATATAATACGATGGAAACCTTTTGTAATGAAGAGTTTATGAGAGGTGGGATTAGAAATAAAGATTCATCGATATGACTATCCAAATGAAGGTGAATTGGATAGGGAAAGTAAGAAGGAACTGAGGGTTTTATGATGTGATGGAAGTTACAGAGGAAGGACAGATGAAAAAGAAAGACGACAATGAGTGAACTTCACACACTGATTTAAGAAACGAGAACACAACTGTTGGATTAAAGTGATATTGTAGGATGAAGGAAATTGCACAAGTAACTCCAATGACTTTATGGATCCTACTTCAACATATGAAAGTGGGTGGGACTCAATTAAAACAATTTTACGTATCATTTAATCTACCATAAAGTTAGAGTACGATATTTGATAAAATAAGCAACATATATCCATATCCTTTTTTAAAATGAATGATTTAAAGTATTTATACCAAAAAAATATATTAAAAATTGCAGAGAATTATAGGTTCATATTGAAAAACGCTGCTCAGAATGCAACAAGAGGAAAGAAGTGTTAACGTTATTTACTTTTTCATTCCCCTTTCGGCCCTCAGCAACGCGATAACCCCCAACGACACTCGCGACCTCTCCCTTATTATGTATAATATTTAAACAATAACCCTCCAACGGCACACGCGCCCACTCCCTTTATAAATATTAAACATTTAAATATTCACCCCAAGCTAACAATTAACCCTTTGAAAGCAGCATTTGACAATATAACCCCATATATTATTCTTTTTGAAATATTTATACAAAAAATGATGAAGATATTTACTACAAATGTTGAATTTTAATGATTTCTGTTGTTCGAATCTACGTTCTCTAGTCGTTTTTCGCCGAACGACAATTATTAATTATAAAAAACAAAGTTATTTCCACAATGTAATACGGAATGGATTTAGAAGAAACAGTTAAATATCTACGATTTTGGGGACGTGGGATTTCAGAGATGAGACAGCTGTCTGGTGGATGATACGAATGGAAATGTGATACGTACAGAAAAAAAATACGATTTTATTCCTGACATAAAGTAAAACTCTGGAAAAGATTGATGGAAAGCTATGAGTGGGATGCAACAAGACATGGCAGTGAGATGGACCCGAGGGAGGAAAATGGGAAGTACGATGAAGGTATTTGATAATTTGGTATGGAGAAGCATAAAAAATGATGGAAAAACTTTGAATGAAGGGGTACTGACAGGTGGGCATATGAAAAAAGATTCATTGATATGACTATACAAATAAAGAAGAATTGGATATAGGAATTGGATAATGTTATTTCCGAAATGAAATACGGAACCGATTTAGAAGAAATATTTAAATATCTACGAGCTGGTGGAGGAAGGATTCAGAGGTGAGAGAGGTGTCTATTGGATAATACGAATGGAAACGTGATACATGCAGAAAATAGAGGTACGTATTAATTCTTGACATAAAGGCTCATAGTGGTAAAGATTGATGAAAGAGTATAAGTGGGATGCAACAAGGCATGGCAGTGAGACAGACGAAAAAATGGAGAAGCATATAATACGATGGAAACCTTTTGTAATGAAGAGTTTATGAGAGGTGGGATTAGAAATAAAGATTCATCGATATGACTATCCAAATGAAGGTGAATTGGATAGGGAAAGTAAGAAGGAACTGAGGGTTTGATGCTGTGATGGAAGTTACAGAGGAAGGACAGGTGAAAAAGAATGACAACAATGAATGAAAATCACACACTGATTTAAGAAACGAGAACACAACTGTTGGATTAAGTGGATAGTGGAGGATGAAGGAAATTGCACAAGTAACTCCAATGACTTTATGGATCCTACTTCAACATATGATAGTGGGTGGGACTCAATTAAAACAATTTTACGTATCAGTTCATCTACCATTAAGTTAGAGTACGATATTTGATAAAATAAGCAACATATATCCATATCCTTTTTTAAAATGAATGATTGAAAGTATTTATACCAAAAAAATATCTTAAAAATTGCAGAGAATTATAGGTTCATGTTGAAAAACGCTGCTCAGAATGCAACAAGAGGAAAGAAGTGTTAACGTTATTTACTTTTTCATTCCCCTTTCGGCCCTCAGCAACGCGATAACCCCCAACGACACTCGCGACCTCTCCCTTATTATGTATAATATTTAAACAATAACCCTCCAACGGCACACGCGCCCACTCCCTTTATAAATATTAAACAAGTAAATATTCACCCCAAGCTAACAATTAACCCTTTGAAAGCAGCATTTGACAATATAACCCCATATATTATTCTTTTTGAAATATTTATACAAAAAATGATGAAGATATTTACTACAAATGTTGAATTTTAATGATTTCTGTTGTTCGAATCTACGTTCTCTAGTCGTTTTTCGCCGAACGACAATTATTAATTATAAAAAACAAAGTTATTTCCACAATGTAATACGGAATGGATTTAGAAGAAACAGTTAAATATCTACGATTTTGGGGACGTGGGATTTCAGAGATGAGACAGCTGTCTGGTGGATGATACGAATGGAAATGTGATACGTACAGAAAATACAAATACGATTTTATTCCTGACATAAAGTAAAACTCTGGAAAAGATTGATGGAAAGCTATGAGTGGGATGCAACAAGACATGGCAGTGAGATGGACCCGAGGGAGGAAAATGGGAAGTACGATGAAGGTATTTGATAATTTGGTATGGAGAAGCATAAAAAATGATGGAAAAACTTTGAATGAAGGGGTACTGACAGGTGGGCATATGAAAAAAGATTCATTGATATGACTATACAAATAAAGAAGAATTGGATATAGGAATTGGAATTGGATAATGTTATTTCCGAAATGAAATACGGAACCGATTTAGAAGAAATATTTAAATATCTACGAGCTGGTGGAGGAAGGATTCAGAGGTGAGAGAGGTGTCTATTGGATAATACGAATGGAAACGTGATACATGCAGAAAATAGAGGTACGTTTTAATTCTTGGCATAAAGGCTCATAGTGGTAAAGATTGATGAAAGAGTATAAGTGGGATGCAACAAGGCATGGCAGTGAGACAGACGAAAAAATGGAGAAGCATTTAATACGATGGAAACCTTTTGTAATGAAGAGGTGATGAGAGGTGGGATTAGAAATAAAGATTCATCGATATGACTATCCAAATGAAGGTGAATTGGGTAGGGAAAGTAATAAGGAACTGAGGGTTTTATGATGTGATGGAAGTTACAGAGGAAGGACAGATGAAAAAGAAAGACGACAATGAGTGAACTTCACACACTGATTTAAGAAACGAGAACACAACTGTTGGATTAAAGTGATATTGTAGGATGAAGGAAATTGCACAAGTAACTCCAATGACTTTATGGATCCTACTTCAACATATGAAAGTGGGTGGGACTCAATTAAAACAATTTTACGTATCATTTAATCTACCATAAAGTTAGAGTACGATATTTGATAAAATAAGCAACATATATCCATATCCTTTTTTAAAATGAATGATTTAAAGTATTTATACCAAAAAAATATATTAAAAATTGCAGAGAATTATAGGTTCATATTGAAAAACGCTGCTCAGAATGCAACAAGAGGAAATAAGTGTTAACGTTATTTACTTTTTCATTCCCTTTCGGCCCTCATCAACGCGATAACCACCAACGACACTCGCGACCTCTCCCTTATTATGTATAATATTTAAACAATAACCCTCCAACGGCACACGCGCCCACTCCCTTTATAAATGTTGCACATTTAAATATTCACCCCAAGCTAACAATTAACCCTTTGAAAGCAGCATTTGACAATATAACCCCATATATTATTCTTTTTGAAATATTTATACAAAAAGTGATGAAGATATTTACTACAAATGTTGAATTTTAACGATTTCAGTTGTTGGAATCTACGTTCTCTAGTCGTTTTTCGCCAAACGACATTTATTAATTATAAAAAACAAAGTTAATTCCACAATGTAATACGGAATGGATTTAGAAGAAACAGTTAAATATCTACGAGCTTGGGGACGTGGGATTTCAGAGATGAGACAGCTGTCTGGTGGATGATACGAATGGAAATGTGATACGTACAGAAAAAAAATACGATTTTATTCCTGACATAAAGTAAAACTCTGGAAAAGATTGATGGAAAGCTATGAGTGGGATGCAACAAGACATGGCAGTGAGATGGACCCGAGGGAGGAAAATGGGAAGTACGATGAAGGTATTTGATAATTTGGTATGGAGAAGCATAAAAAATGATGGAAAAACTTTGGAATGAAGAGGTGCTGACAGGTGGGCATATGAAATAAGATTCAATGATATGACTATGCAAATAAAGAAGAATTGGATATAGGAATTGGAATTGGATAATGTTATTTCCGAAATGAAATACGGAACCGATTTAGAAGAAATATTTAAATATCTACGAGCTGGTGGAGGAAGGATTCAGAGGTGAGAGAGGTGTCTATTGGATAATACGAATGGAAACGTGATACATGCAGAAAATAGAGGTACGTTTTAATTCTTGGCATAAAGGCTCATAGTGGTAAAGATTGATGAAAGAGTATAAGTGGGATGCAACAAGGCATGGCAGTGAGACAGACGAAAAAATGGAGAAGCATTTAATACGATGGAAACCTTTTGTAATGAAGAGGTGATGAGAGGTGGGATTAGAAATAAAGATTCATCGATATGACTATCCAAATGAAGGTGAATTGGGTAGGGAAAGTAATAAGGAACTGAGGGTTTTATGATGTGATGGAAGTTACAGAGGAAGGACAGATGAAAATGAAAGACGACAATGAGTGAACTTCACACACTGATTTAAGAAACGAGAACACAACTGTTGGATTAAAGTGATATTGTAGGATGAAGGAAATTGCAGAAGTAACTCCAATGACTTTATGGATCCTACTTCAACATATGAAAGTGGGTGGGACTCAATTAAAACAATTTTACGTATCATTTAATCTACCATAAAGTTAGAGTACGATATTTGATAAAATAAGCAACATATATCCATATCCTTTTTTAAAATGAATGATTTAAAGTATTTATACCAAAAAAATATATTAAAAATTGCAGAGAATTATAGGTTCATATTGAAAAACGCTGCTCAGAATGCAACAAGAGGAAATAAGTGTTAACGTTATTTACTTTTTCATACCCTTTCGGCCCTCATCAACGCGATAACCACCAACGACACTCGCGACCTCTCCCTTATTATGTATAATATTTAAACAATAACCCTCCAACGGCACACGCGCCCACTCCCTTTATAAATGTTGCACATTTAAATATTCACCCCAAGCTAACAATTAACCCTTTGAAAGCAGCATTTGACAATATAACCCCATATATTATTCTTTTTGAAATATTTATACAAAAAGTGATGAAGATATTTACTACAAATGTTGAATTTTAACGATTTCAGTTGTTGGAATCTACGTTCTCTAGTCGTTTTTCGCCAAACGACATTTGTTAATTATAAAAAACAAAGTTAATTCCACAATGTAATACGGAATGGATTTAGAAGAAACAGTTAAATATCTACGAGCTTGGGGACGTGGGATTTCAGAGATGAGACAGCTGTCTGGTGGATGATACGAATGGAAATGTGATACGTACAGAAAATACAAATACGATTTTATTCCTGACATAAAGTAAAACTCTGGAAAAGATTGATGGAAAGCTATGAGTGGGATGCAACAAGACATGGCAGTGAGATGGACCCGAGGGAGGAAAATGGGAAGTACGATGAAGGTATTTGATAATTTGGTATGGAGAAGCATAAAAAATGATGGAAAAACTTTGGAATGAAGAGGTGCTGACAGGTGGGCATATGAAATAAGATTCAATGATATGACTATGCAAATAAAGAAGAATTGGATATAGGAATTGGAATTGGATAATGTTATTTCCGAAATGAAATACGGAACCGATTTAGAAGAAATATTTAAATATCTACGAGCTGGTGGAGGAAGGATTCAGAGGTGAGAGAGGTGTCTATTGGATAATACAAATGGAAACGTGATACATGCAGAAAATAGAGGTACGTTTTAATTCTTGGCATAAAGGCTCATAGTGGTAAAGATTGATGAAAGAGTATAAGTGGGATGCAACAAGGCATGGCAGTGAGACAGACGAAAAAATGGAGAAGCATATAATACGATGGGAACCTTTTGTAATGAAGAGGTGATGAGAGGTGGGATTAGAAATAAAGATTCATCGATATGACTATCCAAATGAAGGTGAATTGGATAGGGAAAGTAATAAGGAACTGAGGGTTTGATGCTGTGATGGAAGTTACAGAGGAAGGATAGGTGAAAAAGAATGACAACCATGAGTGAAAATCACACACTGATTTAAGAAACGAGAACACAACTGTTGGATTAAGTGGATAGTGGAGGATGAAGGAAATTGCACAAGTAACTCCAATGACTTTATGGATCCTACTTCAACATATGATAGTGGGTGGGACTCAATTAAAACAATTTTACGTATCAGTTCATCTACCATTAAGTTAGAGTACGATATTTGATAAAATAAGCAACATATATCCATATCCTTTTTTAAAATGAATGATTTAAAGTATTTATACCAAAAAAATATCTTAAAAATTACAGAGAATTATAGGTTCATATTGAAAACGCTGCTCAGAATGCAACAAGAGGAAGGAAGTGTTAACGTTATTTACTTTTTCATTCCCCTTTCGGCCCTCAGCAACGCGATAACCCCCAACGACACTCGCGACCTCTCCCTTATTATGTATAATATTTTAACAATAACCCTCCAACGGCACACGCGCCCACTCCCTTTATAAATATTAAACATTTAAATATTCACCCCAAGCTAACAATTATTCCTTTGAAAGCAGCATTTGACAATATAACCCCATATACTATTCTTTTTGAAATATTTATACAAAAAATGATGAAGATATTTACTACAAATGTTGAATTTTAATGATTTCAGTTGTTCGAATCTACGTTCTCTAGCCGTTTTTCGCCGAACGACAATTATTAATTATAAAAAACAAAGTTATTTCCACAATGTAATACGGAATGGATTTAGAAGAAACAGTTAAATATCTACGATTTTGGGGACGTGGGATTTCAGAGATGAGACAGCTGTCTGGTGGATGATACGAATGGAAATGTGATACGTACAGAAAATACAAATACGATTTTATTCCTGACATAAAGTAAAACTCTGGAAAAGATTGATGGAAAGCTATGAGTGGGATGCAACAAGACATGGCAGTGAGATGGACCCGAGGGAGGAAAATGGGAAGTACGATGAAGGTATTTGATAATTTGGTATGGAGAAGCATAAAAAATGATGGAAAAACTTTGGAATGAAGAGGTGCTGACAGGTGGGCATATGAAATAAGATTCAATGATATGACTATGCAAATAAAGAAGAATTGGATATAGGTATTGGAATTGGATAATGTTATTTCCGAAATGAAATACGGAACCGATTTAGAAGAAATATTTAAATATCTACGAGCTGGTGGAGGAAGGATTCAGAGGTGAGAGAGGTGTCTATTGGATAATACGAATGGAAACGTGATACATGCAGAAAATAGAGGTACGTATTAATTCTTGACATAAAGGCTCATAGTGGTAAAGATTGATGAAAGAGTATAAGTGGGATGCAACAAGGCATGGCAGTGAGACAGACGAAAAAATGGAGAAGCATATAATACGATGGAAACCTTTTGTAATGAAGAGTTTATGAGAGGTGGGATTAGAAATAAAGATTCATCGATATGACTATCCAAATGAAGGTGAATTGGATAGGGAAAGTAAGAAGGAACTGAGGGTTTGATGCTGTGATGGAAGTTACAGAGGAAGGACAGGTGAAAAAGAATGACAACAATGAATGAAAATCACACACTGATTTAAGAAACGAGAACACAACTGTTGGATTAAGTGGATAGTGGAGGATGAAGGAAATTGCACAAGTAACTCCAATGACTTTATGGATCCTACTTCAACATATGATAGTGGGTGGGACTCAATTAAAACAATTTTACGTATCAGTTCATCTACCATTAAGTTAGAGTACGATATTTGATAAAATAAGCAACATATATCCATATCCTTTTTTAAAATGAATGATTGAAAGTATTTATACCAAAAAAATATCTTAAAAATTGCAGAGAATTATAGGTTCATGTTGAAAAACGCTGCTCAGAATGCAACAAGAGGAAAGAAGTGTTAACGTTATTTACTTTTTCATTCCCCTTTCGGCCCTCAGCAACGCGATAACCCCCAACGACACTCGCGACCTCTCCCTTATTATGTATAATATTTAAACAATAACCCTCCAACGGCACACGCGCCCACTCCCTTTATAAATATTAAACATTTAAATATTCACCCCAAGCTAACAATTAACCCTTTGAAAGCAGCATTTGACAATATAACCCCATATATTATTCTTTTTGAAATATTTATACAAAAAATGATGAAGATATTTACTACAAATGTTGAATTTTAATGATTTCTGTTGTTCGAATCTACGTTCTCTAGTCGTTTTTCGCCGAACGACAATTATTAATTATAAAAAACAAAGTTATTTCCACAATGTAATACGGAATGGATTTAGAAGAAACAGTTAAATATCTACGATTTTGGGGACGTGGGATTTCAGAGATGAGACAGCTGTCTGGTGGATGATACGAATGGAAATGTGATACGTACAGAAAAAAAATACGATTTTATTCCTGACATAAAGTAAAACTCTGGAAAAGATTGATGGAAAGCTATGAGTGGGATGCAACAAGACATGGCAGTGAGATGGACCCGAGGGAGGAAAATGGGAAGTACGATGAAGGTATTTGATAATTTGGTATGGAGAAGCATAAAAAATGATGGAAAAACTTTGAATGAAGGGGTACTGACAGGTGGGCATATGAAAAAAGATTCATTGATATGACTATGCAAATAAAGAAGAATTGGATATAGGAATTGGAATTGGATAATGTTATTTCCGAAATGAAATACGGAACCGATTTAGAAGAAATATTTAAATATCTACGAGCTGGTGGAGGAAGGATTCAGAGGTGAGAGAGGTGTCTATTGGATAATACGAATGGAAACGTGATACATGCAGAAAATAGAGGTACGTTTAAATTCTTGGCATAAAGGCTCATAGTGGTAAAGATTGATGAAAGAGTATAAGTGGGATGCAACAAGGCATGGCAGTGAGACAGACGAAAAAATGGAGAAGCATTTAATACGATGGAAACCTTTTGTAATGAAGAGGTGATGAGAGGTGGGATTAGAAATAAAGATTCATCGATATGACTATCCAAATGAAGGTGAATTGGGTAGGGAAAGTAATAAGGAACTGAGGGTTTTATGATGTGATGGAAGTTACAGAGGAAGGACAGATGAAAAAGAAAGACGACAATGAGTGAACTTCACACACTGATTTAAGAAACGAGAACACAACTGTTGGATTAAAGTGATATTGTAGGATGAAGGAAATTGCACAAGTAACTCCAATGACTTTATGGATCCTACTTCAACATATGAAAGTGGGTGGGACTCAATTAAAACAATTTTACGTATCATTTAATCTACCATAAAGTTAGAGTACGATATTTGATAAAATAAGCAACATATATCCATATCCTTTTTTAAAATGAATGATTTAAAGTATTTATACCAAAAAAATATATTAAAAATTGCAGAGAATTATAGGTTCATATTGAAAAACGCTGCTCAGAATGCAACAAGAGGAAATAAGTGTTAACGTTATTTACTTTTTCATTCCCTTTCGGCCCTCATCAACGCGATAACCACCAACGACACTCGCGACCTCTCCCTTATTATGTATAATATTTAAACAATAACCCTCCAACGGCACACGCGCCCACTCCCTTTATAAATGTTGCACATTTAAATATTCACCCCAAGCTAACAATTAACCCTTTGAAAGCAGCATTTGACAATATAACCCCATATATTATTCTTTTTGAAATATTTATACAAAAAGTGATGAAGATATTTACTACAAATGTTGAATTTTAACGATTTCAGTTGTTGGAATCTACGTTCTCTAGTCGTTTTTCGCCAAACGACATTTATTAATTATAAAAAACAAAGTTAATTCCACAATGTAATACGGAATGGATTTAGAAGAAACAGTTAAATATCTACGAGCTTGGGGACGTGGGATTTCAGAGATGAGACAGCTGTCTGGTGGATGATACGAATGGAAATGTGATACGTACAGAAAATACAAATACGATTTTATTCCTGACATAAAGTAAAACTCTGGAAAAGATTGATGGAAAGCTATGAGTGGGATGCAACAAGACATGGCAGTGAGATGGACCCGAGGGAGGAAAATGGGAAGTACGATGAAGGTATTTGATAATTTGGTATGGAGAAGCATAAAAAATGATGGAAAAACATTGAATGAAGGGGTACTGACAGGTGGGCATATGAAAAAAGATTCATTGATTTGACTATGCAAATAAAGAAGAATTGGATATAGGTATTGGAATTGGATAATGTTATTTCCGAAATGAAATACGGAACCGATTTAGAAGAAATATTTAAATATCTACGAGCTGGTGGAGGAAGGATTCAGAGGTGAGAGAGGTGTCTATTGGATAATACGAATGGAAACGTGATACATGCAGAAAGTAGAGGTACGTTTTAATTCTTGGCATAAAGGCTCATAGTGGTAAAGATTGATGAAAGAGTATAAGTGGGATGCAACAAGGCATGGCAGTGAGACAGACGAAAAAATGGAGAAGCATATAATACGATGGGAACCTTTTGTAATGAAGAGGTGATGAGAGGTGGGATTAGAAATGAAGATTCATCGATATGACTATCCAAATGAAGGTGAATTGGGTAGGGAAAGTAATAAGGAACTGAGGGTTTTATGATGTGATGGAAGTTACAGAGGAAGGACAGATGAAAAAGAAAGACGACAATGAGTGAACTTCACACACTGATTTAAGAAACGAGAACACAACTGTTGGATTAAAGTGATATTGTAGGATGAAGGAAATTGCACAAGTAACTCCAATGACTTTATGGATCCTACTTCAACATATGAAAGTGGGTGGGACTCAATTAAAACAATTTTACGTATCATTTAATCTACCATAAAGTTAGAGTACGATATTTGATAAAATAAGCAACATATATCCATATCCTTTTTTAAAATGAATGATTGAAAGTATTTATACCAAAAAAATATCTTAAAAATTGCAGAGAATTATAGGTTCATGTTGAAAAACGCTGCTCAGAATGCAACAAGAGGAAAGAAGTGTTAACGTTATTTACTTTTTCATTCCCCTTTCGGCCCTCAGCAACGCGATAACCCCCAACGACACTCGCGACCTCTCCCTTATTATGTATAATATTTAAACAATAACCCTCCAACGGCACACGCGCCCACTCCCTTTATAAATATTAAACATTTAAATATTCACCCCAAGCTAACAATTAACCCTTTGAAAGCAGCATTTGACAATATAACCCCATATATTATTCTTTTTGAAATATTTATACAAAAAATGATGAAGATATTTACTACAAATGTTGAATTTTAATGATTTCTGTTGTTCGAATCTACGTTCTCTAGTCGTTTTTCGCCGAACGACAATTATTAATTATAAAAAACAAAGTTATTTCCACAATGTAATACGGAATGGATTTAGAAGAAACAGTTAAATATCTACGATTTTGGGGACCTGGGATTTCAGAGATGAGACAGCTGTCTGGTGGATGATACGAATGGAAATGTGATACGTACAGAAAATACAAATACGATTTTATTCCTGACATAAAGTAAAACTCTGGAAAAGATTGATGGAAAGCTATGAGTGGGATGCAACAAGACATGGCAGTGAGATGGACCCGAGGGAGGAAAATGGGAAGTACGATGAAGGTATTTGATAATTTGGTATGGTAAAGCATAAAAAATGATGGAAAAACTTTGGAATGAAGAGGTGCTGACAGGTGGGCATATGAAATAAGATTCAATGATATGACTATGCAAATAAAGAAGAATTGGATATAGGAATTGGATAATGTTATTTCCGAAATGAAATACGGAACTGATTTAGAAGAAATATTTAAATATCTACGAGCTGGTGGAGGAAGGATTCAGAGGTGAGAGAGGTGTCTATTGGATAATACGAATGGAAACGTGATACATGCAGAAAATAGAGGTACGTTTTAATTCTTGGCATAAAGGCTCATAGTAGTAAAGATTGATGAAAGAGTATAAGTGGGATGCAACAAGGCATGGCAGTGAGACAGACGAAAAAATGGAGAAGCATATAATACGATGGAAACCTTTTGTAATGAAGAGGTGATGAGAGGTGGGATTAGAAATAAAGATTCATCGATATGACTATCCAAATGAAGGTGAATTGGATAGGGAAAGTAATAAGGAACTGAGGGTTTGATGCTGTGATGGAAGTTACAGAGGAAGGATAGGTGAAAAAGAATGACAACCATGAGTGAAAATCACACACTGATTTAAGAAACGAGAACACAACTGTTGGATTAAGTGGAGAGTTGAGGATGAAGGAAATTGCACAAGTAACTCCAATGACTTTATGGATCCTACTTCAACATATGATAGTGGGTGGGACTCAATTAAAAAATTTTACGTATCAGTTCATCTACCATTAAGTTAGAGTACGATATTTGATAAAATAAGCAACATATATCCATATCCTTTTTTAAAATGAATGATTTAAAGTATTTATACCAAAAAAATATCTTAAAAATTGCAGAGAATTATAGGTTCATATTGAAAAACGCTGCTCAGAATGCAACAAGAGGAAAGAAGTGTTAACTTTATTTACTTTTTCATTCCCCTTTCGGCCCTCAGCAACGCGATAACCCCCAACGACACTCGCGACATCTCCCTTATTATGTATAATATTTAAACAATAACCCTCCAACGGCACACGCGCCCACTCCCTTTATAAATATTAAACAATTAAATATACACCCCAAGCTAACAATTAACCCTTTGAAAGCAGCATTTGACAATATAACCCCATATATTATTCTTTTTGAAATATTTATACAAAAAATGATGAAGATATTTACTACAAATGTTGAATTTTAATGATTTCTGTTGTTCGAATCTACGTTCTCTAGTCGTTTTTCGCCGAACGACAATTATTAATTATAAAAAACAAAGTTATTTCCACAATGTAATACGGAATGGATTTAGAAGAAACAGTTAAATATCTACGATTTTGGGGACGTGGGATTTCAGAGATGAGACAGCTGTCTGGTGGATGATACGAATGGAAATGTGATACGTACAGAAAATACAAATACGATTTTATTCCTGACATAAAGTAAAACTCTGGAAAAGATTGATGGAAAGCTATGAGTGGGATGCAACAAGACATGGCAGTGAGATGGACCCGAGGGAGGAAAATGGGATGTACGATGAAGGTATTTGATAATTTGGTATGGAGAAGCATAAAAAATGATGGAAAAACTTTGAATGAAGGGGTACTGACAGGTGGGCATATGAAAAAAGATTCATTGATATGACTATGCAAATAAGAAAGAATTGGATATAGGTATTGGAATTGGATAATGTTATTTCCGAAATGAAATACGGAACCGATTTAGAAGAAATATTTAAATATCTACGAGCTGGTGGAGGAAGGATTCAGAGGTGAGAGAGGTGTCTATTGGATAATACGAATGGAAACGTGATACATGCAGAAAATAGAGGTACGTATTAATTCTTGACATAAAGGCTCATAGTGGTAAAGATTGATGAAAGAGTATAAGTGGGATGCAACAAGGCATGGCAGTGAGACAGACGAAAAAATGGAGAAGCATATAATACGATGGAAACCTTTTGTAATGAAGAGTTTATGAGAGGTGGGATTAGAAATAAAGATTCATCGATATGACTATCCAAATGAAGGTGAATTGGATAGGGAAAGTAAGAAGGAACTGAGGGTTTTATGATGTGATGGAAGTTACAGAGGAAGGACAGATGAAAAAGAAAGACGACAATGAGTGAACTTCACACACTGATTTAAGAAACGAGAACACAACTGTTGGATTAAAGTGATATTGTAGGATGAAGGAAATTGCACAAGTAACTCCAATGACTTTATGGATCCTACTTCAACATATGAAAGTGGGTGGGACTCAATTAAAACAATTTTACGTATCATTTAATCTACCATAAAGTTAGAGTACGATATTTGATAAAATAAGCAACATATATCCATATCCTTTTTTAAAATGAATGATTTAAAGTATTTATACCAAAAAAATATATTAAAAATTGCAGAGAATTATAGGTTCATATTGAAAAACGCTGCTCAGAATGCAACAAGAGGAAAGAAGTGTTAACGTTATTTACTTTTTCATTCCCCTTTCGGCCCTCAGCAACGCGATAACCCCCAACGACACTCGCGACCTCTCCCTTATTATGTATAATATTTAAACAATAACCCTCCAACGGCACACGCGCCCACTCCCTTTATAAATATTAAACATTTAAATATTCACCCCAAGCTAACAATTAACCCTTTGAAAGCAGCATTTGACAATATAACCCCATATATTATTCTTTTTGAAATATTTATACAAAAAATGATGAAGATATTTACTACAAATGTTGAATTTTAATGATTTCTGTTGTTCGAATCTACGTTCTCTAGTCGTTTTTCGCCGAACGACAATTATTAATTATAAAAAACAAAGTTATTTCCACAATGTAATACGGAATGGATTTAGAAGAAACAGTTAAATATCTACGATTTTGGGGACGTGGGATTTCAGAGATGAGACAGCTGTCTGGTGGATGATACGAATGGAAATGTGATACGTACAGAAAAAAAATACGATTTTATTCCTGACATAAAGTAAAACTCTGGAAAAGATTGATGGAAAGCTATGAGTGGGATGCAACAAGACATGGCAGTGAGATGGACCCGAGGGAGGAAAATGGGAAGTACGATGAAGGTATTTGATAATTTGGTATGGAGAAGCATAAAAAATGATGGAAAAACTTTGAATGAAGGGGTACTGACAGGTGGGCATATGAAAAAAGATTCATTGATATGACTATACAAATAAAGAAGAATTGGATATAGGAATTGGAATTGGATAATGTTATTTCCGAAATGAAATACGGAACCGATTTAGAAGAAATATTTAAATATCTACGAGCTGGTGGAGGAAGGATTCAGAGGTGAGAGAGATGTCTATTGGATAATACGAATGGAAACGTGATACATGCAGAAAATAGAGGTACGTTTTAATTCTTGGCATAAAGGCTCATAGTGGTAAAGATTGATGAAAGAGTATAAGTGGGATGCAACAAGGCATGGCAGTGAGACAGACGAAAAAATGGAGAAGCATTTAATACGATGGAAACCTTTTGTAATGAAGAGGTGATGAGAGGTGGGATTAGAAATAAAGATTCATCGATATGACTATCCAAATGAAGGTGAATTGGGTAGGGAAAGTAATAAGGAACTGAGGGTTTTATGATGTGATGGAAGTTACAGAGGAAGGACAGATGAAAAAGAAAGACGACAATGAGTGAACTTCACACACTGATTTAAGAAACGAGAACACAACTGTTGGATTAAAGTGATATTGTAGGATGAAGGAAATTGCACAAGTAACTCCAATGACTTTATGGATCCTACTTCAACATATGAAAGTGGGTGGGACTCAATTAAAACAATTTTACGTATCATTTAATCTACCATAAAGTTAGAGTACGATATTTGATAAAATAAGCAACATATATCCATATCCTTTTTTAAAATGAATGATTTAAAGTATTTATACCAAAAAAATATATTAAAAATTGCAGAGAATTATAGGTTCATATTGAAAAACGCTGCTCAGAATGCAACAAGAGGAAATAAGTGTTAACGTTATTTACTTTTTCATTCCCTTTCGGCCCTCATCAACGCGATAACCACCAACGACACTCGCGACCTCTCCCTTATTATGTATAATATTTAAACAATAACCCTCCAACGGCACACGCGCCCACTCCCTTTATAAATGTTGCACATTTAAATAATCACCCCAAGCTAACAATTAACCCTTTGAAAGCAGCATTTGACAATATAACCCCATATATTATTCTTTTTGAAATATTTATACAAAAAGTGATGAAGATATTTACTACAAATGTTGAATTTTAACGATTTCAGTTGTTGGAATCTACGTTCTCTAGTCGTTTTTCGCCAAACGACATTTATTAATTATAAAAAACAAAGTTAATTCCACAATGTAATACGGAATGGATTTAGAAGAAACAGTTAAATATCTACGAGCTTGGGGACGTGGGATTTCAGAGATGAGACAGCTGTCTGGTGGATGATACGAATGGAAATGTGATACGTACAGAAAAAAAATACGATTTTATTCCTGACATAAAGTAAAACTCTGGAAAAGATTGATGGAAAGCTATGAGTGGGATGCAACAAGACATGGCAGTGAGATGGACCCGAGGGAGGAAAATGGGATGTACGATGAAGGTATTTGATAATTTGGTATGGAGAAGCATAAAAAATGATGGAAAAAATTTGAATGAAGGGGTGCTGACAGGTGGGCATATGAAAAAAGATTCATTGATATGACTATGCAAATAAAGAAGAATTGGATATAGGTATTGGAATTGGATAATGTTATTTCCGAAATGAAATACGGAACCGATTTAGAAGAAATATTTAAATATCTACGAGCTGGTGGAGGAAGGATTCAGAGGTGAGAGAGGTGTCTATTGGATAATACGAATGGAAACGTGATACATGCAGAAAATAGAGGTACGTATTAATTCTTGACATAAAGGCTCATAGTGGTAAAGATTGATGAAAGAGTATAAGTGGGATGCAACAAGGCATGGCAGTGAGACAGACGAAAAAATGGAGAAGCATATAATACGATGGAAACCTTTTGTAATGAAGAGTTTATGAGAGGTGGGATTAGAAATAAAGATTCATCGATATGACTATCCAAATGAAGGTGAATTGGATAGGGAAAGTAAGAAGGAACTGAGGGTTTGATGCTGTGATGGAAGTTACAGAGGAAGGACAGGTGAAAAAGAATGACAACAATGAATGAAAATCACACACTGATTTAAGAAACGAGAACACAACTGTTGGATTAAGTGGATAGTGGAGGATGAAGGAAATTGCACAAGTAACTCCAATGACTTTATGGATCCTACTTCAACATATGATAGTGGGTGGGACTCAATTAAAACAATTTTACGTATCAGTTCATCTACCATTAAGTTAGAGTACGATATTTGATAAAATAAGCAACATATATCCATATCCTTTTTTAAAATGAATGATTGAAAGTATTTATACCAAAAAAATATCTTAAAAATTGCAGAGAATTATAGGTTCATGTTGAAAAACGCTGCTCAGAATGCAACAAGAGGAAAGAAGTGTTAACGTTATTTACTTTTTCATTCCCCTTTCGGCCCTCAGCAACGCGATAACCCCCAACGACACTCGCGACCTCTCCCTTATTATGTATAATATTTAAACAATAACCCTCCAACGGCACACGCGCCCACTCCCTTTATAAATATTAAACAAGTAAATATTCACCCCAAGCTAACAATTAACCCTTTGAAAGCAGCATTTGACAATATAACCCCATATATTATTCTTTTTGAAATATTTATACAAAAAATGATGAAGATATTTACTACAAATGTTGAATTTTAATGATTTCTGTTGTTCGAATCTACGTTCTCTAGTCGTTTTTCGCCGAACGACAATTATTAATTATAAAAAACAAAGTTATTTCCACAATGTAATACGGAATGGATTTAGAAGAAACAGTTAAATATCTACGATTTTGGGGACGTGGGATTTCAGAGATGAGACAGCTGTCTGGTGGATGATACGAATGGAAATGTGATACGTACAGAAAAAAAATACGATTTTATTCCTGACATAAAGTAAAACTCTGGAAAAGATTGATGGAAAGCTATGAGTGGGATGCAACAAGACATGGCAGTGAGATGGACCCGAGGGAGGAAAATGGGAAGTACGATGAAGGTATTTGATAATTTGGTATGGAGAAGCATAAAAAATGATGGAAAAACTTTGAATGAAGGGGTACTGACAGGTGGGCATATGAAAAAAGATTCATTGATATGACTATACAAATAAAGAAGAATTGGATATAGGAATTGGAATTGGATAATGTTATTTCCGAAATGAAATACGGAACCGATTTAGAAGAAATATTTAAATATCTACGAGCTGGTGGAGGAAGGATTCAGAGGTGAGAGAGGTGTCTATTGGATAATACGAATGGAAACGTGATACATGCAGAAAATAGAGGTACGTTTTAATTCTTGGCATAAAGGCTCATAGTGGTAAAGATTGATGAAAGAGTATAAGTGGGATGCAACAAGGCATGGCAGTGAGACAGACGAAAAAATGGAGAAGCATATAATACGATGGAAACCTTTTGTAATGAAGAGGTGATGAGAGGTGGGATTAGAAATAAAGATTCATCGATATGACTATCCAAATGAAGGTGAATTGGGTAGGGAAAGTAATAAGGAACTGAGGGTTTTATGATGTGATGGAAGTTACAGAGGAAGGACAGATGAAAAAGAAAGACGACAATGAGTGAACTTCACACACTGATTTAAGAAACGAGAACACAACTGTTGGATTAAAGTGATATTGTAGGATGAAGGAAATTGCACAAGTAACTCCAATGACTTTATGGATCCTACTTCAACATATGAAAGTGGGTGGGACTCAATTAAAACAATTTTACGTATCATTTAATCTACCATAAAGTTAGAGTACGATATTTGATAAAATAAGCAACATATATCCATATCCTTTTTTAAAATGAATGATTTAAAGTATTTATACCAAAAAAATATATTAAAAATTGCAGAGAATTATAGGTTCATATTGAAAAACGCTGCTCAGAATGCAACAAGAGGAAATAAGTGTTAACGTTATTTACTTTTTCATTCCCTTTCGGCCCTCATCAACGCGATAACCACCAACGACACTCGCGACCTCTCCCTTATTATGTATAATATTTAAACAATAACCCTCCAACGGCACACGCGCCCACTCCCTTTATAAATGTTGCACATTTAAATATTCACCCCAAGCTAACAATTAACCCTTTGAAAGCAGCATTTGACAATATAACCCCATATATTATTCTTTTTGAAATATTTATACAAAAAGTGATGAAGATATTTACTACAAATGTTGAATTTTAACGATTTCAGTTGTTGGAATCTACGTTCTCTAGTCGTTTTTCGCCAAACGACATTTATTAATTATAAAAAACAAAGTTAATTCCACAATGTAATACGGAATGGATTTAGAAGAAACAGTTAAATATCTACGAGCTTGGGGACGTGGGATTTCAGAGATGAGACAGCTGTCTGGTGGATGATACGAATGGAAATGTGATACGTACAGAAAAAAAATACGATTTTATTCCTGACATAAAGTAAAACTCTGGAAAAGATTGATGGAAAGCTATGAGTGGGATGCAACAAGACATGGCAGTGAGATGGACCCGAGGGAGGAAAATGGGAAGTACGATGAAGGTATTTGATAATTTGGTATGGAGAAGCATAAAAAATGATGGAAAAACTTTGGAATGAAGAGGTGCTGACAGGTGGGCATATGAAATAAGATTCAATGATATGACTATGCAAATAAAGAAGAATTGGATATAGGAATTGGAATTGGATAATGTTATTTCCGAAATGAAATACGGAACCGATTTAGAAGAAATATTTAAATATCTACGAGCTGGTGGAGGAAGGATTCAGAGGTGAGAGAGGTGTCTATTGGATAATACGAATGGAAACGTGATACATGCAGAAAATAGAGGTACGTTTTAATTCTTGGCATAAAGGCTCATAGTGGTAAAGATTGATGAAAGAGTATAAGTGGGATGCAACAAGGCATGGCAGTGAGACAGACGAAAAAATGGAGAAGCATTTAATACGATGGAAACCTTTTGTAATGAAGAGGTGATGAGAGGTGGGATTAGAAATAAAGATTCATCGATATGACTATCCAAATGAAGGTGAATTGGGTAGGGAAAGTAATAAGGAACTGAGGGTTTTATGATGTGATGGAAGTTACAGAGGAAGGACAGATGAAAATGAAAGACGACAATGAGTGAACTTCACACACTGATTTAAGAAACGAGAACACAACTGTTGGATTAAAGTGATATTGTAGGATGAAGGAAATTGCAGAAGTAACTCCAATGACTTTATGGATCCTACTTCAACATATGAAAGTGGGTGGGACTCAATTAAAACAATTTTACGTATCATTTAATCTACCATAAAGTTAGAGTACGATATTTGATAAAATAAGCAACATATATCCATATCCTTTTTTAAAATGAATGATTTAAAGTATTTATACCAAAAAAATATATTAAAAATTGCAGAGAATTATAGGTTCATATTGAAAAACGCTGCTCAGAATGCAACAAGAGGAAATAAGTGTTAACGTTATTTACTTTTTCATACCCTTTCGGCCCTCATCAACGCGATAACCACCAACGACACTCGCGACCTCTCCCTTATTATGTATAATATTTAAACAATAACCCTCCAACGGCACACGCGCCCACTCCCTTTATAAATGTTGCACATTTAAATATTCACCCCAAGCTAACAATTAACCCTTTGAAAGCAGCATTTGACAATATAACCCCATATATTATTCTTTTTGAAATATTTATACAAAAAGTGATGAAGATATTTACTACAAATGTTGAATTTTAACGATTTCAGTTGTTGGAATCTACGTTCTCTAGTCGTTTTTCGCCAAACGACATTTGTTAATTATAAAAAACAAAGTTAATTCCACAATGTAATACGGAATGGATTTAGAAGAAACAGTTAAATATCTACGAGCTTGGGGACGTGGGATTTCAGAGATGAGACAGCTGTCTGGTGGATGATACGAATGGAAATGTGATACGTACAGAAAAAAAATACGATTTTATTCCTGACATAAAGTAAAACTCTGGAAAAGATTGATGGAAAGCTATGAGTGGGATGCAACAAGACATGGCAGTGAGATGGACCCGAGGGAGGAAAATGGGAAGTACGATGAAGGTATTTGATAATTTGGTATGGAGAAGCATAAAAAATGATGGAAAAACTTTGGAATGAAGAGGTGCTGACAGGTGGGCATATGAAATAAGATTCATTGATATGACTATGCAAATAAAGAAGAATTGGATATAGGAATTGGATAATGTTATTTCCGAAATGAAATACGGAACCGATTTAGAAGAAATATTTAAATATCTACGAGCTGGTGGAGGAAGGATTCAGAGGTGAGAGAGGTGTCTATTGGATAATACAAATGGAAACGTGATACATGCAGAAAATAGAGGTACGTTTTAATTCTTGGCATAAAGGCTCATAGTGGTAAAGATTGATGAAAGAGTATAAGTGGGATGCAACAAGGCATGGCAGTGAGACAGACGAAAAAATGGAGAAGCATATAATACGATGGGAACCTTTTGTAATGAAGAGGTGATGAGAGGTGGGATTAGAAATAAAGATTCATCGATATGACTATCCAAATGAAGGTGAATTGGATAGGGAAAGTAATAAGGAACTGAGGGTTTGATGCTGTGATGGAAGTTACAGAGGAAGGATAGGTGAAAAAGAATGACAACCATGAGTGAAAATCACACACTGATTTAAGAAACGAGAACACAACTGTTGGATTAAGTGGATAGTGGAGGATGAAGGAAATTGCACAAGTAACTCCAATGACTTTATGGATCCTACTTCAACATATGATAGTGGGTGGGACTCAATTAAAACAATTTTACGTATCAGTTCATCTACCATTAAGTTAGAGTACGATATTTGATAAAATAAGCAACATATATCCATATCCTTTTTTAAAATGAATGATTTAAAGTATTTATACCAAAAAAATATCTTAAAAATTACAGAGAATTATAGGTTCATATTGAAAACGCTGCTCAGAATGCAACAAGAGGAAGGAAGTGTTAACGTTATTTACTTTTTCATTCCCCTTTCGGCCCTCAGCAACGCGATAACCCCCAACGACACTCGCGACCTCTCCCTTATTATGTATAATATTTTAACAATAACCCTCCAACGGCACACGCGCCCACTCCCTTTATAAATATTAAACATTTAAATATTCACCCCAAGCTAACAATTATTCCTTTGAAAGCAGCATTTGACAATATAACCCCATATACTATTCTTTTTGAAATATTTATACAAAAAATGATGAAGATATTTACTACAAATGTTGAATTTTAATGATTTCAGTTGTTCGAATCTACGTTCTCTAGCCGTTTTTCGCCGAACGACAATTATTAATTATAAAAAACAAAGTTATTTCCACAATGTAATACGGAATGGATTTAGAAGAAACAGTTAAATATCTACGATTTTGGGGACGTGGGATTTCAGAGATGAGACAGCTGTCTGGTGGATGATACGAATGGAAATGTGATACGTACAGAAAAAAAATACGATTTTATTCCTGACATAAAGTAAAACTCTGGAAAAGATTGATGGAAAGCTATGAGTGGGATGCAACAAGACATGGCAGTGAGATGGACCCGAGGGAGGAAAATGGGAAGTACGATGAAGGTATTTGATAATTTGGTATGGAGAAGCATAAAAAATGATGGAAAAACTTTGAATGAAGGGGTACTGACAGGTGGGCATATGAAAAAAGATTCATTGATATGACTATACAAATAAAGAAGAATTGGATATAGGAATTGGAATTGGATAATGTTATTTCCGAAATGAAATACGGAACCGATTTAGAAGAAATATTTAAATATCTACGAGCTGGTGGAGGAAGGATTCAGAGGTGAGAGAGATGTCTATTGGATAATACGAATGGAAACGTGATACATGCAGAAAATAGAGGTACGTTTTAATTCTTGGCATAAAGGCTCATAGTGGTAAAGATTGATGAAAGAGTATAAGTGGGATGCAACAAGGCATGGCAGTGAGACAGACGAAAAAATGGAGAAGCATTTAATACGATGGAAACCTTTTGTAATGAAGAGGTGATGAGAGGTGGGATTAGAAATAAAGATTCATCGATATGACTATGCAAATAAAGAAGAATTGGATATAGGTATTGGAATTGGATAATGTTATTTCCGAAATGAAATACGGAACCGATTTAGAAGAAATATTTAAATATCTACGAGCTGGTGGAGGAAGGATTCAGAGGTGAGAGAGGTGTCTATTGGATAATACGAATGGAAACGTGATACATGCAGAAAATAGAGGTACGTTTTAATTCTTGGCATAAAGGCTCATAGTGGTAAAGATTGATGAAAGAGTATAAGTGGGATGCAACAAGGCATGGCAGTGAGACAGACGAAAAAATGGAGAAGCATTTAATACGATGGAAACCTTTTGTAATGAAGAGGTGATGAGAGGTGGGATTAGAAATAAAGATTCATCGATATGACTATGCAAATAAAGAAGAATTGGATATAGGTATTGGAATTGGATAATGTTATTTCCGAAATGAAATACGGAACCGATTTAGAAGAAATATTTAAATATCTACGAGCTGGTGGAGGAAGGATTCAGAGGTGAGAGAGGTGTCTATTGGATAATACGAATGGAAACGTGATACATGCAGAAAATAGAGGTACGTATTAATTCTTGACATAAAGGCTCATAGTGGTAAAGATTGATGAAAGAGTATAAGTGGGATGCAACAAGGCATGGCAGTGAGACAGACGAAAAAATGGAGAAGCATATAATACGATGGAAACCTTTTGTAATGAAGAGTTTATGAGAGGTGGGATTAGAAATAAAGATTCATCGATATGACTATCCAAATGAAGGTGAATTGGATAGGGAAAGTAAGAAGGAACTGAGGGTTTGATGCTGTGATGGAAGTTACAGAGGAAGGACAGGTGAAAAAGAATGACAACAATGAATGAAAATCACACACTGATTTAAGAAACGAGAACACAACTGTTGGATTAAGTGGATAGTGGAGGATGAAGGAAATTGCACAAGTAACTCCAATGACTTTATGGATCCTACTTCAACATATGATAGTGGGTGGGACTCAATTAAAACAATTTTACGTATCAGTTCATCTACCATTAAGTTAGAGTACGATATTTGATAAAATAAGCAACATATATCCATATCCTTTTTTAAAATGAATGATTGAAAGTATTTATACCAAAAAAATATCTTAAAAATTGCAGAGAATTATAGGTTCATGTTGAAAAACGCTGCTCAGAATGCAACAAGAGGAAAGAAGTGTTAACGTTATTTACTTTTTCATTCCCCTTTCGGCCCTCAGCAACGCGATAACCCCCAACGACACTCGCGACCTCTCCCTTATTATGTATAATATTTAAACAATAACCCTCCAACGGCACACGCGCCCACTCCCTTTATAAATATTAAACATTTAAATATTCACCCCAAGCTAACAATTAACCCTTTGAAAGCAGCATTTGACAATATAACCCCATATATTATTCTTTTTGAAATATTTATACAAAAAATGATGAAGATATTTACTACAAATGTTGAATTTTAATGATTTCTGTTGTTCGAATCTACGTTCTCTAGTCGTTTTTCGCCGAACGACAATTATTAATTATAAAAAACAAAGTTATTTCCACAATGTAATACGGAATGGATTTAGAAGAAACAGTTAAATATCTACGATTTTGGGGACGTGGGATTTCAGAGATGAGACAGCTGTCTGGTGGATGATACGAATGGAAATGTGATACGTACAGAAAAAAAATACGATTTTATTCCTGACATAAAGTAAAACTCTGGAAAAGATTGATGGAAAGCTATGAGTGGGATGCAACAAGACATGGCAGTGAGATGGACCCGAGGGAGGAAAATGGGAAGTACGATGAAGGTATTTGATAATTTGGTATGGAGAAGCATAAAAAATGATGGAAAAACTTTGAATGAAGGGGTACTGACAGGTGGGCATATGAAAAAAGATTCATTGATATGACTATGCAAATAAAGAAGAATTGGATATAGGAATTGGAATTGGATAATGTTATTTCCGAAATGAAATACGGAACCGATTTAGAAGAAATATTTAAATATCTACGAGCTGGTGGAGGAAGGATTCAGAGGTGAGAGAGGTGTCTATTGGATAATACGAATGGAAACGTGATACATGCAGAAAATAGAGGTACGTTTAAATTCTTGGCATAAAGGCTCATAGTGGTAAAGATTGATGAAAGAGTATAAGTGGGATGCAACAAGGCATGGCAGTGAGACAGACGAAAAAATGGAGAAGCATTTAATACGATGGAAACCTTTTGTAATGAAGAGGTGATGAGAGGTGGGATTAGAAATAAAGATTCATCGATATGACTATCCAAATGAAGGTGAATTGGGTAGGGAAAGTAATAAGGAACTGAGGGTTTTATGATGTGATGGAAGTTACAGAGGAAGGACAGATGAAAAAGAAAGACGACAATGAGTGAACTTCACACACTGATTTAAGAAACGAGAACACAACTGTTGGATTAAAGTGATATTGTAGGATGAAGGAAATTGCACAAGTAACTCCAATGACTTTATGGATCCTACTTCAACATATGAAAGTGGGTGGGACTCAATTAAAACAATTTTACGTATCATTTAATCTACCATAAAGTTAGAGTACGATATTTGATAAAATAAGCAACATATATCCATATCCTTTTTTAAAATGAATGATTTAAAGTATTTATACCAAAAAAATATATTAAAAATTGCAGAGAATTATAGGTTCATATTGAAAAACGCTGCTCAGAATGCAACAAGAGGAAATAAGTGTTAACGTTATTTACTTTTTCATTCCCTTTCGGCCCTCATCAACGCGATAACCACCAACGACACTCGCGACCTCTCCCTTATTATGTATAATATTTAAACAATAACCCTCCAACGGCACACGCGCCCACTCCCTTTATAAATGTTGCACATTTAAATATTCACCCCAAGCTAACAATTAACCCTTTGAAAGCAGCATTTGACAATATAACCCCATATATTATTCTTTTTGAAATATTTATACAAAAAGTGATGAAGATATTTACTACAAATGTTGAATTTTAACGATTTCAGTTGTTGGAATCTACGTTCTCTAGTCGTTTTTCGCCAAACGACATTTATTAATTATAAAAAACAAAGTTAATTCCACAATGTAATACGGAATGGATTTAGAAGAAACAGTTAAATATCTACGAGCTTGGGGACGTGGGATTTCAGAGATGAGACAGCTGTCTGGTGGATGATACGAATGGAAATGTGATACGTACAGAAAATACAAATACGATTTTATTCCTGACATAAAGTAAAACTCTGGAAAAGATTGATGGAAAGCTATGAGTGGGATGCAACAAGACATGGCAGTGAGATGGACCCGAGGGAGGAAAATGGGAAGTACGATGAAGGTATTTGATAATTTGGTATGGAGAAGCATAAAAAATGATGGAAAAACATTGAATGAAGTTGTACTGACAGGTGGGCATATGAAAAAAGATTCATTGATTTGACTATGCAAATAAAGAAGAATTGGATATAGGAATTGGAATTGGATAATGTTATTTCCGAAATGAAATACGGAACCGATTTAGAAGAAATATTTAAATATCTACGAGCTGGTGGAGGAAGGATTCAGAGGTGAGAGAGGTGTCTATTGGATAATACGAATGGAAACGTGATACATGCAGAAAGTAGAGGTACGTTTTAATTCTTGGCATAAAGGCTCATAGTGGTAAAGATTGATGAAAGAGTATAAGTGGGATGCAACAAGGCATGGCAGTGAGACAGACGAAAAAATGGAGAAGCATATAATACGATGGGAACCTTTTGTAATGAAGAGGTGATGAGAGGTGGGATTAGAAATAAAGATTCATCGATATGACTATCCAAATGAAGGTGAATTGGATAGGGAAAGTAATAAGGAACTGAGGGTTTGATGCTGTGATGGAAGTTACAGAGGAAGGATAGGTGAAAAAGAATGACAACCATGAGTGAAAATCACACACTGATTTAAGAAACGAGAACACAACTGTTGGATTAAGTGGATAGTGGAGGATGAAGGAAATTGCACAAGTAACTCCAATGACTTTATGGATCCTACTTCAACATATGATAGTGGGTGGGACTCAATTAAAACAATTTTACGTATCAGTTCATCTACCATTAAGTTAGAGTACGAAATTTGATAAAATAAGCAACATATATCCATATCCTTTTTTAAAATGAATGATTTAAAGTATTTATACCAAAAAAATATCTTAAAAATTACAGAGAATTATAGGTTCATATTGAAAAACGCTGCTCAGAATGCAGCAAGAGGAAGGAAGTGTTAACGTTATTTACTTTTTCATTCCCCTTTCGGCCCTCAGCAACGCGATAACCCCCAACGACACTCGCGACCTCTCCCTTATTATGTATAATATTTTAACAATAACCCTCCAACGGCACACGCGCCCACTCCCTTTATAAATATTAAACATTTAAATATTCACCCCAAGCTAACAATTATTCCTTTGAAAGCAGCATTTGACAATATAACCCCATATACTATTCTTTTTGAAATATTTATACAAAAAATGATGAAGATATTTACTACAAATGTTGAATTTTAATGATTTCAGTTGTTCGAATCTACGTTCTCTAGCCGTTTTTCGCCGAACGACAATTATTAATTATAAAAAACAAAGTTATTTCCACAATGTAATACGGAATGGATTTAGAAGAAACAGTTAAATATCTACGATTTTGGGGACGTGGGATTTCAGAGATGAGACAGCTGTCTGGTGGATGATACGAATGGAAATGTGATACGTACAGAAAATACAAATACGATTTTATTCCTGACATAAAGTAAAACTCTGGAAAAGATTGATGGAAAGCTATGAGTGGGATGCAACAAGACATGGCAGTGAGATGGACCCGAGGGAGGAAAATGGGAAGTACGATGAAGGTATTTGATAATTTGGTATGGAGAAGCATAAAAAATGATGGAAAAACTTTGGAATGAAGAGGTGCTGACAGGTGGGCATATGAAATAAGATTCAATGATATGACTATGCAAATAAAGAAGAATTGGATATAGGAATTGGATAATGTTATTTCCGAAATGAAATACGGAACCGATTTAGAAGAAATATTTAAATATCTACGAGCTGGTGGAGGAAGGATTCAGAGGTGAGAGAGGTGTCTATTGGATAATACGAATGGAAACGTGATACATGCAGAAAATAGAAGTACGTTTTAATTCTTGGCATAAAGGCTCATAGTGGTAAAGATTGATGAAAGAGTATAAGTGGGATGCAACAAGGCATGGCAGTGAGACAGACGAAAAAATGGAGAAGCATATAATACGATGGGAACCTTTTGTAATGAAGAGGTGATGAGAGGTGGGATTAGAAATAAAGATTCATCGATATGACTATCCAAATGAAGGTGAATTGGATAGGGAAAGTAATAAGGAACTGAGGGTTTGATGCTGTGATGGAAGTTACAGAGGAAGGATAGGTGAAAAAGAATGACAACCATGAGTGAAAATCACACACTGATTTAAGAAACGAGAACACAACTGTTGGATTAAGTGGATAGTGGAGGATGAAGGAAATTGCACAAGTAACTCCAATGACTTTATGGATCCTACTTCAACATATGATAGTGGGTGGGACTCAATTAAAACAATTTTACGTATCAGTTAATCTACCATAAAGTTAGAGTACGATATTTGATAAAATAAGCAACATATATCCATATCCTTTTTTAAAATGAATGATTTAAAGTATTTATACCAAAAAAATATATTAAAAATTGCAGAGAATTATAGGTTCATATTGAAAAACGCTGCTCAGAATGCAACAAGAGGAAATAAGTGTTAACGTTATTTACTTTTTCATTCCCCTTTCGGCCCTCAGCAACGCGATAACCCCCAACGACACTCGCGACCTCTCCCTTATTATGTATAATATTTAAACAATAACCCTCCAACGGCACACGCGCCCACTCCCTTTATAAATATTAAACATTAAAATATTCACCCCAAGCTAACAATTAACCCTTTGAAAGCAGCATTTGACAATATAACCCCATATATTATTCTTTTTGAAATATTTATACAAAAAATGATGAAGGTATTTACTACAAATGTTGAATTTTAATGATTTCTGTTGTTCGAATCTACGTTCTCTAGTCGTTTTTCGCCGAACGACAATTATTAATTATAAAAAACAAAGTTATTTCCACAATGTAATACGGAATGGATTTAGAAGAAACAGTTAAATATCTACGATTTTGGGGACGTGGGATTTCAGAGATGAGACAGCTGTCTGGTGGATGATACGAATGGAAATGTGATACGTACAGAAAATACAAATACGATTTTATTCCTGACATTAAGTAAAACTCTGGAAAAGATTGATGGAAAGCTATGAGTGGGATGCAACAAGACATGGCAGTGAGATGGACCCGAGGGAGGAAAATGGGAAGTACGATGAAGGTATTTGATAATTTGGTATGGAGAAGCATAAAAAATGATGGAAAAACTTTGAATGAAGGGGTACTGACAGGTGGGCATATGAAAAAAGATTCATTGATTTGACTATGCAAATAAAGAAGAATTGGATATAGGAATTGGATAATGTTATTTCCGAAATGAAATACGGAACCGATTTAGAAGAAATATTTAAATATCTACGAGCTGGTGGAGGAAGGATTCAGAGGTGAGAGAGGTGTCTATTGGATAATACGAATGGAAACGTGATACATGCAGAAAATAGAGGTACGTTTTAATTCTTGGCATAAAGGCTCATAGTGGTAAAGATTGATGAAAGAGTATAAGTGGGATGCAACAAGGCATGGCAGTGAGACAGACGAAAAAATGGAGAAGCATTTAATACGATGGAAACCTTTTGTAATGAAGAGGTGATGAGAGGTGGGATTAGAAATAAAGATTCATCGATATGACTATCCAAATGAAGGTGAATTGGGTAGGGAAAGTAATAAGGAACTGAGGGTTTTATGATGTGATGGAAGTTACAGAGGAAGGACAGATGAAAAAGAAAGACGACAATGAGTGAACTTCACACACTGATTTAAGAAACGAGAACACAACTGTTGGATTAAAGTGATATTGTAGGATGAAGGAAATTGCACAAGTAACTCCAATGACTTTATGGATCCTACTTCAACATATGAAAGTGGGTGGGACTCAATTAAAACAATTTTACGTATCATTTAATCTACCATAAAGTTAGAGTACGATATTTGATAAAATAAGCAACATATATCCATATCCTTTTTTAAAATGAATGATTTAAAGTATTTATACCAAAAAAATATATTAAAAATTGCAGAGAATTATAGGTTCATATTGAAAAACGCTGCTCAGAATGCAACAAGAGGAAATAAGTGTTAACGTTATTTACTTTTTCATTCCCTTTCGGCCCTCATCAACGCGATAACCACCAACGACACTCGCGACCTCTCCCTTATTATGTATAATATTTAAACAATAACCCTCCAACGGCACACGCGCCCACTCCCTTTATAAATGTTGCACATTTAAATATTCACCCCAAGCTAACAATTAACCCTTTGAAAGCAGCATTTGACAATATAACCCCATATATTATTCTTTTTGAAATATTTATACAAAAAGTGATGAAGATATTTACTACAAATGTTGAATTTTAACGATTTCAGTTGTTGGAATCTACGTTCTCTAGTCGTTTTTCGCCAAACGACATTTATTAATTATAAAAAACAAAGTTAATTCCACAATGTAATACGGAATGGATTTAGAAGAAACAGTTAAATATCTACGAGCTTGGGGACGTGGGATTTCAGAGATGAGACAGCTGTCTGGTGGATGATACGAATGGAAATGTGATACGTACAGAAAAAAAATACGATTTTATTCCTGACATAAAGTAAAACTCTGGAAAAGATTGATGGAAAGCTATGAGTGGGATGCAACAAGACATGGCAGTGAGATGGACCCGAGGGAGGAAAATGGGAAGTACGATGAAGGTATTTGATAATTTGGTATGGAGAAGCATAAAAAATGATGGAAAAACTTTGAATGAAGGGGTGCTGACAGGTGGGCATATGAAAAAAGATTCATTGATATGACTATGCAAATAAAGAAGAATTGGATATAGGTATTGGAATTGGATAATGTTATTTCCGAAATGAAATACGGAACCGATTTAGAAGAAATATTTAAATATCTACGAGCTGGTGGAGGAAGGATTCAGAGGTGAGAGAGGTGTCTATTGGATAATACGAATGGAAACGTGATACATGCAGAAAATAGAGGTACGTATTAATTCTTGACATAAAAGCTCATAGTGGTAAAGATTGATGAAAGAGTATAAGTGGGATGCAACAAGGCATGGCAGTGAGACAGACGAAAAAATGGAGAAGCATATAATACGATGGAAACCTTTTGTAATGAAGAGTTTATGAGAGGTGGGATTAGAAATAAAGATTCATCGATATGACTATCCAAATGAAGGTGAATTGGATAGGGAAAGTAAGAAGGAACTGAGGGTTTGATGCTGTGATGGAAGTTACAGAGGAAGGACAGGTGAAAAAGAATGACAACAATGAATGAAAATCACACACTGATTTAAGAAACGAGAACACAACTGTTGGATTAAGTGGATAGTGGAGGATGAAGGAAATTGCACAAGTAACTCCAATGACTTTATGGATCCTACTTCAACATATGATAGTGGGTGGGACTCAATTAAAACAATTTTACGTATCAGTTCATCTACCATTAAGTTAGAGTACGATATTTGATAAAATAAGCAACATATATCCATATCCTTTTTTAAAATGAATGATTGAAAGTATTTATACCAAAAAAATATCTTAAAAATTGCAGAGAATTATAGGTTCATGTTGAAAAACGCTGCTCAGAATGCAACAAGAGGAAAGAAGTGTTAACGTTATTTACTTTTTCATTCCCCTTTCGGCCCTCAGCAACGCGATAACCCCCAACGACACTCGCGACCTCTCCCTTATTATGTATAATATTTAAACAATAACCCTCCAACGGCACACGCGCCCACTCCCTTTATAAATATTAAACATTTAAATATTCACCCCAAGCTAACAATTAACCCTTTGAAAGCAGCATTTGACAATATAACCCCATATATTATTCTTTTTGAAATATTTATACAAAAAATGATGAAGATATTTACTACAAATGTTGAATTTTAATGATTTCTGTTGTTCGAATCTACGTTCTCTAGTCGTTTTTCGCCGAACGACAATTATTAATTATAAAAAACAAAGTTATTTCCACAATGTAATACGGAATGGATTTAGAAGAAACAGTTAAATATCTACGATTTTGGGGACGTGGGATTTCAGAGATGAGACAGCTGTCTGGTGGATGATACGAATGGAAATGTGATACGTACAGAAAAAAAATACGATTTTATTCCTGACATAAAGTAAAACTCTGGAAAAGATTGATGGAAAGCTATGAGTGGGATGCAACAAGACATGGCAGTGAGATGGATCCGAGGGAGGAAAATGGGAAGTACGATGAAGGTATTTGATAATTTGGTATGGAGAAGCATAAAAAATGATGGAAAAACTTTGAATGAAGGGGTACTGACAGGTGGGCATATGAAAAAAGATTCATTGATATGACTATACAAATAAAGAAGAATTGGATATAGGAATTGGAATTGGATAATGTTATTTCCGAAATGAAATACGGAACCGATTTAGAAGAAATATTTAAATATCTACGAGCTGGTGGAGGAAGGATTCAGAGGTGAGAGAGGTGTCTATTGGATAATACGAATGGAAACGTGATACATGCAGAAAATAGAGGTACGTTTAAATTCTTGGCATAAAGGCTCATAGTGGTAAAGATTGATGAAAGAGTATAAGTGGGATGCAACAAGGCATGGCAGTGAGACAGACGAAAAAATGGAGAAGCATTTAATACGATGGAAACCTTTTGTAATGAAGAGGTGATGAGAGGTGGGATTAGAAATAAAGATTCATCGATATGACTATCCAAATGAAGGTGAATTGGGTAGGGAAAGTAATAAGGAACTGAGGGTTTTATGATGTGATGGAAGTTACAGAGGAAGGACAGATGAAAAAGAAAGACGACAATGAGTGAACTTCACACACTTATTTAAGAAACGAGAACACAACTGTTGGATTAAAGTGATATTGTAGGATGAAGGAAATTGCACAAGTAACTCCAATGACTTTATGGATCCTACTTCAACATATGAAAGTGGGTGGGACTCAATTAAAACAATTTTACGTATCATTTAATCTACCATAAAGTTAGAGTACGATATTTGATAAAATAAGCAACATATATCCATATCCTTTTTTAAAATGAATGATTTAAAGTATTTATACCAAAAAAATATATTAAAAATTGCAGAGAATTATAGGTTCATATTGAAAAACGCTGCTCAGAATGCAACAAGAGGAAATAAGTGTTAACGTTATTTACTTTTTCATTCCCTTTCGGCCCTCATCAACGCGATAACCACCAACGACACTCGCGACCTCTCCCTTATTATGTATAATATTTAAACAATAACCCTCCAACGGCACACGCGCCCACTCCCTTTATAAATGTTGCACATTTAAATATTCACCCCAAGCTAACAATTAACCCTTTGAAAGCAGCATTTGACAATATAACCCCATATATTATTCTTTTTGAAATATTTATACAAAAAGTGATGAAGATATTTACTACAAATGTTGAATTTTAACGATTTCAGTTGTTGGAATCTACGTTCTCTAGTCGTTTTTCGCCAAACGACATTTATTAATTATAAAAAACAAAGTTAATTCCACAATGTAATACGGAATGGATTTAGAAGAAACAGTTAAATATCTACGAGCTTGGGGACGTGGGATTTCAGAGATGAGACAGCTGTCTGGTGGATGATACGAATGGAAATGTGATACGTACAGAAAATACAAATACGATTTTATTCCTGACATAAAGTAAAACTCTGGAAAAGATTGATGGAAAGCTATGAGTGGGATGCAACAAGACATGGCAGTGAGATGGACCCGAGGGAGGAAAATGGGAAGTACGATGAAGGTATTTGATAATTTGGTATGGAGAAGCATAAAAAATGATGGAAAAACATTGAATGAAGGGGTACTGACAGGTGGGCATATGAAAAAAGATTCATTGATTTGACTATGCAAATAAAGAAGAATTGGATATAGGAATTGGAATTGGATAATGTTATTTCCGAAATGAAATACGGAACCGATTTAGAAGAAATATTTAAATATCTACGAGCTGGTGGAGGAAGGATTCAGAGGTGAGAGAGGTGTCTATTGGATAATACGAATGGAAACGTGATACATGCAGAAAGTAGAGGTACGTTTTAATTCTTGGCATAAAGGCTCATAGTGGTAAAGATTGATGAAAGAGTATAAGTGGGATGCAACAAGGCATGGCAGTGAGACAGACGAAAAAATGGAGAAGCATATAATACGATGGGAACCTTTTGTAATGAAGAGGTGATGAGAGGTGGGATTAGAAATAAAGATTCATCGATATGACTATCCAAATGAAGGTGAATTGGATAGGGAAAGTAATAAGGAACTGAGGGTTTGATGCTGTGATGGAAGTTACAGAGGAAGGATAGGTGAAAAAGAATGACAACCATGAGTGAAAATCACACACTGATTTAAGAAACGAGAACACAACTGTTGGATTAAGTGGATAGTGGAGGATGAAGGAAATTGCACAAGTAACTCCAATGACTTTATGGATCCTACTTCAACATATGATAGTGGGTGGGACTCAATTAAAACAATTTTACGTATCAGTTCATCTACCATTAAGTTAGAGTACGAAATTTGATAAAATAAGCAACATATATCCATATCCTTTTTTAAAATGAATGATTTAAAGTATTTATACCAAAAAAATATCTTAAAAATTACAGAGAATTATAGGTTCATATTGAAAAACGCTGCTCAGAATGCAGCAAGAGGAAGGAAGTGTTAACGTTATTTACTTTTTCATTCCCCTTTCGGCCCTCAGCAACGCGATAACCCCCAACGACACTCGCGACCTCTTCCTTATTATGTATAATATTTTAACAATAACCCTCCAACGGCACACGCGCCCACTCCCTTTATAAATATTAAACATTTAAATATTCACCCCAAGCTAACAATTATTCCTTTGAAAGCAGCATTTGACAATATAACCCCATATACTATTCTTTTTGAAATATTTATACAAAAAATGATGAAGATATTTACTACAAATGTTGAATTTTAATGATTTCAGTTGTTCGAATCTACGTTCTCTAGCCGTTTTTCGCCGAACGACAATTATTAATTATAAAAAACAAAGTTATTTCCACAATGTAATACGGAATGGATTTAGAAGAAACAGTTAAATATCTACGATTTTGGGGACGTGGGATTTCAGAGATGAGACAGCTGTCTGGTGGATGATACGAATGGAAATGTGATACGTACAGAAAATACAAATACGATTTTATTCCTGACATAAAGTAAAACTCTGGAAAAGATTGATGGAAAGCTATGAGTGGGATGCAACAAGACATGGCAGTGAGATGGACCCGAGGGAGGAAAATGGGAAGTACGATGAAGGTATTTGATAATTTGGTATGGAGAAGCATAAAAAATGATGGAAAAACTTTGGAATGAAGAGGTGCTGACAGGTGGGCATATGAAATAAGATTCAATGATATGACTATGCAAATAAAGAAGAATTGGATATAGGAATTGGATAATATTATTTCCGAAATGAAATACGGAACCGATTTAGAAGAAATATTTAAATATCTACGAGCTGGTGGAGGAAGGATTCAGAGGTGAGAGAGGTGTCTATTGGATAATACGAATGGAAACGTGATACATGCAGAAAATAGAAGTACGTTTTAATTCTTGGCATAAAGGCTCATAGTGGTAAAGATTGATGAAAGAGTATAAGTGGGATGCAACAAGGCATGGCAGTGAGACAGACGAAAAAATGGAGAAGCATATAATACGATGGGAACCTTTTGTAATGAAGAGGTGATGAGAGGTGGGATTAGAAATAAAGATTCATCGATATGACTATCCAAATGAAGGTGAATTGGATAGGGAAAGTAATAAGGAACTGAGGGTTTGATGCTGTGATGGAAGTTACAGAGGAAGGATAGGTGAAAAAGAATGACAACCATGAGTGAAAATCACACACTGATTTAAGAAACGAGAACACAACTGTTGGATTAAGTGGATAGTGGAGGATGAAGGAAATTGCACAAGTAACTCCAATGACTTTATGGATCCTACTTCAACATATGATAGTGGGTGGGACTCAATTAAAACAATTTTACGTATCAGTTAATCTACCATAAAGTTAGAGTACGATATTTGATAAAATAAGCAACATATATCCATATCCTTTTTTAAAATGAATGATTTAAAGTATTTATACCAAAAAAATATATTAAAAATTGCAGAGAATTATAGGTTCATATTGAAAAACGCTGCTCAGAATGCAACAAGAGGAAATAAGTGTTAACGTTATTTACTTTTTCATTCCCCTTTCGGCCCTCAGCAACGCGATAACCCCCAACGACACTCGCGACCTCTCCCTTATTATGTATAATATTTAAACAATAACCCTCCAACGGCACACGCGCCCACTCCCTTTATAAATATTAAACATTAAAATATTCACCCCAAGCTAACAATTAACCCTTTGAAAGCAGCATTTGACAATATAACCCCATATATTATTCTTTTTGAAATATTTATACAAAAAATGATGAAGGTATTTACTACAAATGTTGAATTTTAATGATTTCTGTTGTTCGAATCTACGTTCTCTAGTCGTTTTTCGCCGAACGACAATTATTAATTATAAAAAACAAAGTTATTTCCACAATGTAATACGGAATGGATTTAGAAGAAACAGTTAAATATCTACGATTTTGGGGACGTGGGATTTCAGAGATGAGACAGCTGTCTGGTGGATGATACGAATGGAAATGTGATACGTACAGAAAATACAAATACGATTTTATTCCTGACATTAAGTAAAACTCTGGAAAAGATTGATGGAAAGCTATGAGTGGGATGCAACAAGACATGGCAGTGAGATGGACCCGAGGGAGGAAAATGGGAAGTACGATGAAGGTATTTGATAATTTGGTATGGAGAAGCATAAAAAATGATGGAAAAACTTTGAATGAAGGGGTACTGACAGGTGGGCATATGAAAAAAGATTCATTGATTTGACTATGCAAATAAAGAAGAATTGGATATAGGAATTGGATAATGTTATTTCCGAAATGAAATACGGAACCGATTTAGAAGAAATATTTAAATATCTACGAGCTGGTGGAGGAAGGATTCAGAGGTGAGAGAGGTGTCTATTGGATAATACGAATGGAAACGTGATACATGCAGAAAATAGAGGTACGTTTTAATTCTTGGCATAAAGGCTCATAGTGGTAAAGATTGATGAAAGAGTATAAGTGGGATGCAACAAGGCATGGCAGTGAGACAGACGAAAAAATGGAGAAGCATTTAATACGATGGAAACCTTTTGTAATGAAGAGGTGATGAGAGGTGGGATTAGAAATAAAGATTCATCGATATGACTATCCAAATGAAGGTGAATTGGGTAGGGAAAGTAATAAGGAACTGAGGGTTTTATGATGTGATGGAAGTTACAGAGGAAGGACAGATGAAAAAGAAAGACGACAATGAGTGAACTTCACACACTGATTTAAGAAACGAGAACACAACTGTTGGATTAAAGTGATATTGTAGGATGAAGGAAATTGCACAAGTAACTCCAATGACTTTATGGATCCTACTTCAACATATGAAAGTGGGTGGGACTCAATTAAAACAATTTTACGTATCATTTAATCTACCATAAAGTTAGAGTACGATATTTGATAAAATAAGCAACATATATCCATATCCTTTTTTAAAATGAATGATTTAAAGTATTTATACCAAAAAAATATATTAAAAATTGCAGAGAATTATAGGTTCATATTGAAAAACGCTGCTCAGAATGCAACAAGAGGAAATAAGTGTTAACGTTATTTACTTTTTCATTCCCTTTCGGCCCTCATCAACGCGATAACCACCAACGACACTCGCGACCTCTCCCTTATTATGTATAATATTTAAACAATAACCCTCCAACGGCACACGCGCCCACTCCCTTTATAAATGTTGCACATTTAAATATTCACCCCAAGCTAACAATTAACCCTTTGAAAGCAGCATTTGACAATATAACCCCATATATTATTCTTTTTGAAATATTTATACAAAAAGTGATGAAGATATTTACTACAAATGTTGAATTTTAACGATTTCAGTTGTTGGAATCTACGTTCTCTAGTCGTTTTTCGCCAAACGACATTTATTAATTATAAAAAACAAAGTTAATTCCACAATGTAATACGGAATGGATTTAGAAGAAACAGTTAAATATCTACGAGCTTGGGGACGTGGGATTTCAGAGATGAGACAGCTGTCTGGTGGATGATACGAATGGAAATGTGATACGTACAGAAAAAAAATACGATTTTATTCCTGACATAAAGTAAAACTCTGGAAAAGATTGATGGAAAGCTATGAGTGGGATGCAACAAGACATGGCAGTGAGATGGATCCGAGGGAGGAAAATGGGAAGTACGATGAAGGTATTTGATAATTTGGTATGGAGAAGCATAAAAAATGATGGAAAAACTTTGAATGAAGGGGTACTGACAGGTGGGCATATGAAAAAAGATTCATTGATATGACTATACAAATAAAGAAGAATTGGATATAGGAATTGGAATTGGATAATGTTATTTCCGAAATGAAATACGGAACCGATTTAGAAGAAATATTTAAATATCTACGAGCTGGTGGAGGAAGGATTCAGAGGTGAGAGAGGTGTCTATTGGATAATACGAATGGAAACGTGATACATGCAGAAAATAGAGGTACGTTTAAATTCTTGGCATAAAGGCTCATAGTGGTAAAGATTGATGAAAGAGTATAAGTGGGATGCAACAAGGCATGGCAGTGAGACAGACGAAAAAATGGAGAAGCATTTAATACGATGGAAACCTTTTGTAATGAAGAGGTGATGAGAGGTGGGATTAGAAATAAAGATTCATCGATATGACTATCCAAATGAAGGTGAATTGGGTAGGGAAAGTAATAAGGAACTGAGGGTTTTATGATGTGATGGAAGTTACAGAGGAAGGACAGATGAAAAAGAAAGACGACAATGAGTGAACTTCACACACTTATTTAAGAAACGAGAACACAACTGTTGGATTAAAGTGATATTGTAGGATGAAGGAAATTGCACAAGTAACTCCAATGACTTTATGGATCCTACTTCAACATATGAAAGTGGGTGGGACTCAATTAAAACAATTTTACGTATCATTTAATCTACCATAAAGTTAGAGTACGATATTTGATAAAATAAGCAACATATATCCATATCCTTTTTTAAAATGAATGATTTAAAGTATTTATACCAAAAAAATATATTAAAAATTGCAGAGAATTATAGGTTCATATTGAAAAACGCTGCTCAGAATGCAACAAGAGGAAATAAGTGTTAACGTTATTTACTTTTTCATTCCCTTTCGGCCCTCATCAACGCGATAACCACCAACGACACTCGCGACCTCTCCCTTATTATGTATAATATTTAAACAATAACCCTCCAACGGCACACGCGCCCACTCCCTTTATAAATGTTGCACATTTAAATATTCACCCCAAGCTAACAATTAACCCTTTGAAAGCAGCATTTGACAATATAACCCCATATATTATTCTTTTTGAAATATTTATACAAAAAGTGATGAAGATATTTACTACAAATGTTGAATTTTAACGATTTCAGTTGTTGGAATCTACGTTCTCTAGTCGTTTTTCGCCAAACGACATTTATTAATTATAAAAAACAAAGTTAATTCCACAATGTAATACGGAATGGATTTAGAAGAAACAGTTAAATATCTACGAGCTTGGGGACGTGGGATTTCAGAGATGAGACAGCTGTCTGGTGGATGATACGAATGGAAATGTGATACGTACAGAAAAAAAATACGATTTTATTCCTGACATAAAGTAAAACTCTGGAAAAGATTGATGGAAAGCTATGAGTGGGATGCAACAAGACATGGCAGTGAGATGGACCCGAGGGAGGAAAATGGGAAGTACGATGAAGGTATTTGATAATTTGGTATGGAGAAGCATAAAAAATGATGGAAAAACTTTGGAATGAAGAGGTGCTGACAGGTGGGCATATGAAATAAGATTCAATGATATGACTATGCAAATAAAGAAGAATTGGATATAGGAATTGGAATTGGATAATGTTATTTCCGAAATGAAATACGGAACCGATTTAGAAGAAATATTTAAATATCTACGAGCTGGTGGAGGAAGGATTCAGAGGTGAGAGAGGAGTCTATTGGATAATACGAATGGAAACGTGATACATGCAGAAAATAGAGGTACGTTTTAATTCTTGGCATAAAGGAAATAGTAGTAAAGATTGATGAAAGAGTATAAGTGGGATGCAACAAGGCATGGCAGTGAGACAGACGAAAAAATGGAGAAGCATATAATACGATGGAAACCTTTTGTAATGAAGAGGTGATGAGAGGTGGGATTAGAAATAACGATTCATCGATATGACTATCCAAATGAAGGTGAATTGGATAGGGAAAGTAATAAGGAACTGAGGGTTTGATGCTGTGATGGAAGTTACAGAGGAAGGACAGGTGAAAAAGAATGGCAACAATGAATGAAAATCACACACTGATTTAAGAAACGAGAACACAACTGTTGGATTAAGTGGATAGTGGAGGATGAAGGAAATTGCACAAGTAACTCCAATGACTTTATGGATCCTACTTCAACATATGATAGTGGGTGGGACTCAATTAAAACAATTTTACGTATCAGTTCATCTACCATTAAGTTAGAGTACGATATTTGATAAAATAAGCAACATATATCCATATCCTTTTTTAAAATGAATGATTTAAAGTATTTATACCAAAAAAATATATTAAAAATTGCAGAGAATTATAGGTTCATATTGAAAAACGCTGCTAAGAATGCAACAAGAGGAAAGAAGTGTTAACGTTATTTACTTTTTCATTCCCCATTCGGCCCTCAGCAACGCGATAACCCCCAACGACACTCGCGACCTCTCCCTTATTATGTATTATATTTAAACAATAACCCTCCAACGGCACACGCGCCCACTCCCTTTATAAATATTAAACATTTAAATATTCACCCCAAGCTAACAATTAACCCTTTGAAAGCAGCATTTGACAATATAACCCCATATACTATTCTTTTTGAAATATTTATACAAAAAATGATGAAGATATTTACTACAAATGTTGAATTTTAATGATTTCTGTTGTTCGAATCTACGTTCTCTAGTCGTTTTTCGCCGAACGACAATTATTAATTATAAAAAACAAAGTCATTTCCACAATGTAATACGGAATGGATTTAGAAGAAACAGTTAAATATCTACGATTTTGGGGACGTGGGATTTCAGAGATGAGACAGCTGTCTGGTGGATGATACGAATGGAAATGTGATACGTACAGAAAATTCAAATACGATTTTATTCCTGACATTAAGTAAAACTCTGGAAAAGATTGATGGAAAGCTATGAGTGGGATGCAACAAGACATGGCAGTGAGATGGACCCGAGGGAGGAAAATGGGAAGTACGATGAAGGTATTTGATAATTTGGTATGGAGAGGCATAAAAAATGATGGAAAAACTTTGAATGAAGGGGTACTGACAGGTGGGCATATGAAAAAAGATTCATTGATTTGACTATGCAAATAAAGAAGAATTGGATATAGGAATTGGATAATGTTATTTCCGAAATGAAATACGGAACCGATTTAGAAGAAATATTTAAATATCTACGAGCTGGTGGAGGAAGGATTCAGAGGTGAGAGAGGTGTCTATTGGATAATACGAATGGAAACGTGATACATGCAGAAAATAGAAGTACGTTTTAATTCTTGGCATAAAGGCTCATAGTGGTAAAGATTGATGAAAGAGTATAAGTGGGATGCAACAAGGCATGGCAGTGAGACAGACGAAAAAATGGAGAAGCATATAATACGATGGGAACCTTTTGTAATGAAGAGGTGATGAGAGGTGGGATTAGAAATAAAGATTCATCGATATGACTATCCAAATGAAGGTGAATTGGATAGGGAAAGTAATAAGGAACTGAGGGTTTGATGCTGTGATGGAAGTTACAGAGGAAGGATAGGTGAAAAAGAATGACAACCATGAGTGAAAATCACACACTGATTTAAGAAACGAGAACACAACTGTTGGATTAAGTGGATAGTGGAGGATGAAGGAAATTGCACAAGTAACTCCAATGACTTTATGGATCCTACTTCAACATATGATAGTGGGTGGGACTCAATTAAAACAATTTTACGTATCAGTTAATCTACCATAAAGTTAGAGTACGATATTTGATAAAATAAGCAACATATATCCATATCCTTTTTTAAAATGAATGATTTAAAGTATTTATACCAAAAAAATATATTAAAAATTGCAGAGAATTATAGGTTCATATTGAAAAACGCTGCTCAGAATGCAACAAGAGGAAATAAGTGTTAACGTTATTTACTTTTTCATTCCCCTTTCGGCCCTCAGCAACGCGATAACCACCAACGACACTCGCGACCTCTCCCTTATTATGTATAATATTTAAACAATAACCCTCCAACGGCACACGCGCCCACTCCCTTTATAAATATTAAACATTTAAATATTCACCCCAAGCTAACAACTTACCCTTTGAAAGCAGCATTTGACAATATAACCCCATATATTATTCTTTTTGAAATATTTATACAAAAAGTGATGAAGATAATTACTACAAATGTTGAATTTTAACGATTTCAGTTGTTGGAATCTACGTTCTCTAGTCGTTTTTCGCCAAACGACATTTATTAATTATAAAAAACAAAGTTATTTCCACAATGTAATACGGAATGGATTTAGAAGAAACAGTTAAATATCTACGATTTTGGGGACGTGGGATTTCAGAGATGAGACACCTGTCTGGTGGATGATACGAATGGAAATGTGATACGTACAGAAAATACAAATACGATTTTATTCCTGACATAAAGTAAAACTCTGGAAAAGATTGATGGAAAGCTATGAGTGGGATGCAACAAGACATGGCAGTGAGATGGACCCGAGGGAGGAAAATGGGATGTACGATGAAGGTATTTGATAATTTGGTATGGAGAAGCATAAAAAATGATGGAAAAACTTTGAATGAAGGGGTGCTGACAGGTGGGCATATGAAAAAAGATTCATTGATATGACTATGCAAATAAAGAAGAATTGGATATAGGTATTGGAATTGGATAATGTTATTTCCGAAATGAAATACGGAACCGATTTAGAAGAAATATTTAAATATCTACGAGCTGGTGGAGGAAGGATTCAGAGGTGAGAGAGGTGTCTATTGGATAATACGAATGGAAACGTGATACATGCAGAAAATAGAGGTACGTTTTAAGTCTTGGCATAAAGGCTCATAGTGGTAAAGATTGATGAAAGAGTATAAGTGGGATGCAACAAGGCATGGCAGTGAGACAGACGAAAAAATGGAGAAGCATTTAATACGATGGAAACCTTTTGTAATGAAGAGGTGATGAGAGGTGGGATTAGAAATAAAGATTCATCGATATGACTATCCAAATGAAGGTGAATTGGGTAGGGAAAGTAATAAGGAACTGAGGGTTTTATGCTGTGATGGAAGTTACAGAGGAAGGACAGATGAAAAAGAAAGACGACAATGAGTGAACTTCACACACTGATTTAAGAAACGTGAACACAACTGTTGGATTAAGTGGATATTGTAGGATGAAGGAAATTGCACAAGTAACTCCAATGACTTTATGGATCCTACTTCAACATATGATAGTGGGTGGGACTCAATTAAAACAATTTTACGTATCAGTTCATCTACCATTAAGTTAGAGTACGATATTTGATAAAATAAGCAACATATATCCATATCCTTTTTTAAAATGAATGATTTAAAGTATTTATACCAAAAAAATATCTTAAAAATTGCAGAGAATTATAGGTTCATATTGAAAAACGCTGCTCAGAATGCAACAAGAGGAAAGAAGTGTAAACGTTATTTACTTTTTCATTCCCCTTTCGGCCCTCAGCAACGCGATAACCCCCAACGACACTCGCGACCTCTCCCTTATTATGTATAATATTTTAACAATAACCCTCCAACGGCACACGCGCCCACTCCCTTTATAAATATTAAACATTTAAATATTCACCCCAAGCTAACAATTATTCCTTTGAAAGCAGCATTTGACAATATAACCCCATATACTATTCTTTTTGAAATATTTATACAAAAAATGATGAAGATATTTACTACAAATGTTGAATTTTAATGATTTCAGTTGTTCGAATCTACGTTCTCTAGCCGTTTTTCGCCGAACGACAATTATTAATTATAAAAAACAAAGTTATTTCCACAATGTAATACGGAATGGATTTAGAAGAAACAGTTAAATATCTACGATTTTGGGGACGTGGGATTTCAGAGATGAGACAGCTGTCTGGTGGATGATACGAATGGAAATGTGATACGTACAGAAAATACAAATACGATTTTATTCCTGACATAAAGTAAAACTCTGGAAAAGATTGATGGAAAGCTATGAGTGGGATGCAACAAGACATGGCAGTGAGATGGACCCGAGGGAGGAAAATGGGAAGTACGATGAAGGTATTTGATAATTTGGTATGGAGAAGCATAAAAAATGATGGAAAAACTTTGGAATGAAGAGGTGCTGACAGGTGGGCATATGAAATAAGATTCAATGATATGACTATGCAAATAAAGAAGAATTGGATATAGGAATTGGATAATGTTATTTCCGAAATGAAATACGGAACCGATTTAGAAGAAATATTTAAATATCTACGAGCTGGTGGAGGAAGGATTCAGAGGTGAGAGAGGTGTCTATTGGATAATACGAATGGAAACGTGATACATGCAGAAAATAGAGGTACGTTTTAATTCTTGGCATAAAGGCTCATAGTGGTAAAGATTGATGAAAGAGTATAAGTGGGATGCAACAAGGCATGGCAGTGAGACAGACGAAAAAATGGAGAAGCATATAATACGATGGGAACCTTTTGTAATGAAGAGATGATGAGAGGTGGGATTAGAAATAAAGATTCATCGATATGACTATCCAAATGAAGGTGAATTGGATAGGGAAAGTAATAAGGAACTGAGGGTTTGATGCTGTGATGGAAGTTACAGAGGAAGGATAGGTGAAAAAGAATGACAACCATGAGTGAAAATCACACACTGATTTAAGAAACTAGAACAAAACTGTTGGATTAAGTGGATAGTGGAGGATGAAGGAAATTGCACAAGTAACTCCAATGACTTTATGGATCCTACTTCAACATATGATAGTGGGTGGGACTCAATTAAAACAATTTTACGTATCAGTTAATCTACCATAAAGTTAGAGTACGATATTTGATAAAATAAGCAACATATATCCATATCCTTTTTTAAAATGAATGATTTAAAGTATTTATACCAAAAAAATATATTAAAAATTGCAGAGAATTATAGGTTCATATTGAAAAACGCTGCTCAGAATGCAACAAGAGGAAATAAGTGTTAACGTTATTTACTTTTTCATTCCCCTTTCGGCCCTCAGCAACGCGATAACCACCAACGACACTCGCGACCTCTCCCTTATTATGTATAATATTTAAACAATAACCCTCCAACGGCACACGCGCCCACTCCCTTTATAAATATTAAACATTTAAATATTCACCCCAAGCTAACAATTTACCCTTTGAAAGCAGCATTTGACAATATAACCCCATATATTATTCTTTTTGAAATATTTATACAAAAAGTGATGAAGATAATTACTACAAATGTTGAATTTTAACGATTTCAGTTGTTGGAATCTACGTTCTCTAGTCGTTTTTCGCCAAACGACATTTATTAATTATAAAAAACAAAGTTATTTCCACAATGTAATACGGAATGGATTTAGAAGAAACAGTTAAATATCTACGATTTTGGGGACGTGGGATTTCAGAGATGAGACACCTGTCTGGTGGATGATACGAATGGAAATGTGATACGTACAGAAAATACAAATACGATTTTATTCCTGACATAAAGTAAAACTCTGGAAAAGATTGATGGAAAGCTATGAGTGGGATGCAACAAGACATGGCAGTGAGATGGACCCGAGGGAGGAAAATGAGATGTACGATGAAGGTATTTGATAATTTGGTATGGAGAAGCATAAAAAATGATGGAAAAAATTTGAATGAAGGGGTGCTGACAGGTGGGCATATGAAAAAAGATTCATTGATATGACTATGCAAATAAAGAAGAATTGGATATATGTATTGGAATTGGATAATGTTATTTCCGAAATGAAATACGGAACCGATTTAGAAGAAATATTTAAATATCTACGAGCTGGTGGAGGAAGGATTCAGAGGTGAGAGAGGTGTCTATTGGATAATACGAATGGTAACGTGATACATGCAGAAAATAGAGGTACGTATTAATTCTTGACATAAAGGCTCATAGTGGTAAAGATTGATGAAAGAGTATAAGTGGGATGCAACAAGGCATGGCAGTGAGACAGACGAAAAAATGGAGAAGCATATAATACGATGGAAACCTTTTGTAATGAAGAGGTGATGAGAGGTGGGATTAGAAATAAAGATTCATCGATATGACTATCCAAATGAAGGTGAATTGGATAGGGAAAGTAATAAGGAACTGAGGGTTTGATGCTGTGATGGAAGTTACAGAGGAAGGATAGGTGAAAAAAAATGACAACCATGAGTGAAAATCACACACTGATTTAAGAAACGAGAACACAACTGTTGGATTAAGTGGATAGTGGAGGATGAAGGAAATTGCACAAGTAACTCCAATGACTTTATGGATCCTACTTCAACATATGATAGTGGGTGGGACTCAATTAAAACAATTTTACGTATCAGTTCATCTACCATTAAGTTAGAGTACGATATTTGATAAAATAAGCAACATATATCCATATCCTTTTTTAAATGAATGATTTAAAGTATTTATACCAAAAAATATCTTAAAAATTGCAGAGAATTATAGGTTCATATTGAAAAACGCTGCTCAGAATGCAACAAGAGGAAAGAAGTGTTAACGTTATTTACTTTTTCATTCCCCTTTCGGCCCTCAGCAACGCGATAACCCCCAACGACACTCGCGACCTCTCCCTTACTATGTATAATATTTTAACAATAACCCTCCAACGGCACACGCGCCCACTCCCTTTATAAATATAAAACATTTAAATATTCACCCCAAGCTAACAATTATTCCTTTGAAAGCAGCATTTGACAATATAACCCCATATACTATTCTTTTTGAAATATTTATACAAAAAATGATGAAGATATTTACTACAAATGTTGAATTTTAATGATTTCAGTTGTTCGAATCTACGTTCTCTAGCCGTTTTTCGCCGAACGACAATTATTAATTATAAAAAACAAAGTTATTTCCACAATGTAATACGGAATGGATTTAGAAGAAACAGTTAAATATCTACGATTTTGGGGACGTGGGATTTCAGAGATGAGACAGCTGTCTGGTGGATGATACGAATGGAAATGTGATACGTACAGAAAATACAAATACGATTTTATTCCTGACATAAAGTAAAACTCTGGAAAAGATTGATGGAAAGCTATGAGTGGGATGCAACAAGACATGGCAGTGAGATGGACCCGAGGGAGGAAAATGGGATGTACGATGAAGGTATTTGATAATTTGGTATGGAGAAGCATAAAAAATGATGGAAAAAATTTGAATGAAGGGGTGCTGACAGGTGGGCATATGAAAAAAGATTCATTGATATGACTATGCAAATAAAGAAGAATTGGATACAGGTATTGGAATTGGATAATGTTATTTCCGAAATGAAATACGGAACCGATTTAGAAGAAATATTTAAATATCTACGAGCTGGTGGAGGAAGGATTCAGAGGTGAGAGAGGTGTCTATTGGATAATACGAATGGTAACGTGATACATGCAGAAAATAGAGGTACGTATTAATTCTTGACATAAAGGCTCATAGTGGTAAAGATTGATGAAAGAGTATAAGTGGGATGCAACAAGGCATGGCAGTGAGACAGACGAAAAAATGGAGAAGCATATAATACGATGGAAACCTTTTGTAATGAAGAGGTGATGAGAGGTGGGATTAGAAATAAAGATTCATCGATATGACTATCCAAATGAAGGTGAATTGGATAGGGAAAGTAATAAGGAACTGAGGGTTTTATGCTGTGATGGAAGTTACAGAGGAAGGACAGATGAAAAAGAAAGACGACAATTTGTGAAGTTCACACACTGATTTAAGAAACGAGAACTCAACTGTTGGATTAAGTGGATCGTGGAGGATGAAGGAAATTGCACAAGTAACTCGAATGACTTTATGGATCCTACTTCAACATATGAAAGTGGGTGGGACTCAATTAAAACAATTTTACGTATCATTTAATCTACCATAAAGTTAGAGTACGATATTTGATAAAATAAGCAACATATATCCGTATCCTTTTTTAAAATGAATGATTTAAAGTATTTATACCAAAAAAATATATAAAAAATTGCAGAGAATTATAGGTTCATATTGAAAAACGCTGCTAAGAATGCAACAAGAGGAAATAAGTGTTAACGTTATTTACTTTTTCATTCCCCTTTCGGCCCTCAGCAACGCGATAACCACCAACGACACTCGCGACCTCTCCCTTATTATGTATAATATTTAAACAATTACCCTCCAACGGCACACGCGCCCACTCCCTTTATAAATATTAAACATTTAAATATTCACCCCAAGCTAACAATTAAACCTTTGAAAGCAGCATTTGACAATATAACCCCATATATTATTCTTTTTGAAATATTTATACAAAAAGTGATGAAGATATTTACTACATATGTTGAATTTTAACGATTTCAGTTGTTGGAATCTACGTTCTCTAGTCGTTTTTCGCCAAACGACATTTATTAATTATAAAAAACAAAGTTAATTCCACAATGTAATACGTAATGGATTTAGAAGAAACAGTTAAATATCTACGAGCTTGGGGACGTGGGATTTCAGAGATGAGACAGCTGTCTGGTGGATGATACGAATGGAAATGTGATACGTACAGAAAAAAAATACGATTTTATTCCTGACATAAAGTAAAACTCTGGAAAAGATTGATGGAAAGCTATGAGTGGGATGCAACAAGACATGGCAGTGAGATGGACCCGAGGGAGGAAAATGGGAAGTACGATGAAGGTATTTGATAATTTGGTATGGAGAAGCATAAAAAATGATGGAAAAACTTTGGAATGAAGAGGTGCTGACAGGTGGGCATATGAAATAAGATTCAATGATATGACTATGCAAATAAAGAAGAATTGGATATAGGAATTGGAATTGGATAATGTTATTTCCGAAATGAAATACGGAACCGATTTAGAAGAAATATTTAAATATCTACGAGCTGGTGGAGGAAGGATTCAGAGGTGAGAGAGGTGTCTATTGGATAATACGAATGGAAACGTGATACATGCAGAAAATAGAAGTACGTTTTAATTCTTGGCATAAAGGCTCATAGTGGTAAAGATTGATGAAAGAGTATAAGTGGGATGCAACAAGGCATGGCAGTGAGACAGACGAAAAAATGGAGAAGCATATAATACGATGGGAACCTTTTGTAATGAAGAGGTGATGAGAGGTGGGATTAGAAATAAAGATTCATCGATATGACTATCCAAATGAAGGTGAATTGGATAGGGAAAGTAATAAGGAACTGAGGGTTTGATGCTGTGATGGAAGTTACAGAGGAAGGATAGGTGAAAAAGAATGACAACCATGAGTGAAAATCACACACTGATTTAAGAAACGAGAACACAACTGTTGGATTAAGTGGATACTGGAGGATGAAGGAAATTGCACAAGTAACTCCAATGACTTTATGGATCCTACTTCAACATATGATAGTGGGTGGGACTCAATTAAAACAATTTTACGTATCAGTTAATCTACCATAAAGTTAGAGTACGATATTTGATAAAATAAGCAACATATATCCATATCCTTTTTTAAAATGAATGATTTAAAGTATTTATACCAAAAAAATATATTAAAAATTGCAGAGAATTATAGGTTCATATTGAAAAACGCTGCTCAGAATGCAACAAGAGGAAATAAGTGTTAACGTTATTTACTTTTTCATTCCCCTTTCGGCCCTCAGCAACGCGATAACCCCCAACGACACTCGCGACCTCTCCCTTATTATGTATAATATTTAAACAATAACCCTCCAACGGCACACGCGCCCACTCCCTTTATAAATATTAAACATTAAAATATTCACCCCAAGCTAACAATTAACCCTTTGAAAGCAGCATTTGACAATATAACCCCATATATTATTCTTTTTGAAATATTTATACAAAAAATGATGAAGATATTTACTACAAATGTTGAATTTTAATGATTTCTGTTGTTCGAATCTACGTTCTCTAGTCGTTTTTCGCCGAACGACAATTATTAATTATAAAAAACAAAGTTATTTCCACAATGTAATACGGAATGGATTTAGAAGAAACAGTTAAATATCTACGATTTTGGGGACGTGGGATTTCAGAGATGAGACAGCTGTCTGGTGGATGATACGAATGGAAATGTGATACGTACAGAAAATACAAATACGATTTTATTCCTGACATTAAGTAAAACTCTGGAAAAGATTGATGGAAAGCTATGAGTGGGATGCAACAAGACATGGCAGTGAGATGGACCCGAGGGAGGAAAATGGGAAGTACGATGAAGGTATTTGATAATTTGGTATGGAGAAGCATAAAAAATGATGGAAAAACTTTGAATGAAGGGGTACTGACAGGTGGGCATATGAAAAAAGATTCATTGATTTGACTATGCAAATAAAGAAGAATTGGATATAGGAATTGGAATTGGATAATGTTATTTCCGAAATGAAATACGGAACCGATTTAGAAGAAATATTTAAATATCTACGAGCTGGTGGAGGAAGGATTCAGAGGTGAGAGAGGTGTCTATTGGATAATACGAATGGAAACGTGATACATGCAGAAAATAGAGGTACGTTTTAAATCTTGGCATAAAGGCTCATAGTGGTAAAGATTGATGAAAGAGTATAAGTGGGATGCAACAAGGCATGGCAGTGAGACAGACGAAAAAATGGAGAAGCATTTAATACGATGGAAACCTTTTGTAATGAAGAGGTGATGAGAGGTGGGATTAGAAATAAAGATTCATCGATATGACTATCCAAATGAAGGTGAATTGGGTAGGGAAAGTAATAAGGAACTGAGGGTTTTATGCTGTGATGGAAGTTACAGAGGAAGGACAGATGAAAAAGAAAGACGACAATGAGTGAACTTCACACACTGATTTAAGAAACGTGAACACAACTGTTGGATTAAGTGGATATTGTAGGATGAAGGAAATTGCACAAGTAACTCCAATGACTTTATGGATCCTACTTCAACATATGAAAGTGGGTGGGACTCAATTAAAAAATTTTACGTATCATTTAATCTTCCATAAAGTTAGAGTACGATATTTGATAAAATAAGCAACATATATCCATATCCTTTTTTAAAATGAATGATTTAAAGTATTTATACCAAAAAAATATATTAAAAATTGCAGAGAATTATAGGTTCATATTGAAAAACGCTGCTCAGAATGCAACAAGAGGAAATAAGTGTTAACGTTATTTACTTTTTCATTCCCCTTTCGGCCCTCAGCAACGCGATAACCCCCAACGACACTCGCGACCTCTCCCTTATTATGTATAATATTTAAACAATAACCCTCCAACGGCACACGCGCCCACTCCCTTTATAAATATTAAACATTAAAATATTCACCCCAAGCTAACAATTAACCCTTTGAAAGCAGCATTTGACAATATAACCCCATATATTATTCTTTTTGAAATATTTATACAAAAAATGATGAAGATATTTACTACAAATGTTGAATTTTAATGATTTCTGTTGTTCGAATCTACGTTCTCTAGTCGTTTTTCGCCGAACGACAATTATTAATTATAAAAAACAAAGTTATTTCCACAATGTAATACGGAATGGATTTAGAAGAAACAGTTAAATATCTACGATTTTGGGGACGTGGGATTTCAGAGATGAGACAGCTGTCTGGTGGATGATACGAATGGAAATGTGATACGTACAGAAAATACAAATACGATTTTATTCCTGACATATAGTAAAACTCTGGAAAAGATTGATGGAAAGCTATGAGTGGGATGCAACAAGACATGGCAGTGAGATGGACCCGAGGGAGGAAAATGGGAAGTACGATGAAGGTATTTGATAATTTGGTATGGAGAAGCATAAAAAATGATGGAAAAACTTTGAATGAAGGGGTACTGACAGGTGGGCATATGAAAAAAGATTCATTGATTTGACTATGCAAATAAAGAAGAATTGGATATAGGAATTGGAATTGGATAATGTTATTTCCGAAATGAAATACGGAACCGATTTAGAAGAAATATTTAAATATCTACGAGCTGGTGGAGGAAGGATTCAGAGGTGAGAGAGGTGTCTATTGGATAATACGAATGGAAACGTGATACATGCAGAAAATAGAGGTACGTTTTAATTCTTGGCATAAAGGCTCATAGTGGTAAAGATTGATGAAAGAGTATAAGTGGGATGCAACAAGGCATGGCAGTGAGACAGACGAAAAAATGGAGAAGCATATAATACGATGGGAACCTTTTGTAATGAAGAGGTGATGAGAGGTGGGATTAGAAATAAAGATTCATCGATATGACTATCCAAATGAAGGTGAATTGGATAGGGAAAGTAATAAGGAACTGAGGGTTTGATGCTGTGATGGAAGTTACAGAGGAAGGATAGGTGAAAAAGAATGACAACCATGAGTGAAAATCACACACTGATTTAAGAAACGAGAACACAACTGTTGGATTAAGTGGATAGTGGAGGATGAAGGAAATTGCACAAGTAACTCCAATGACTTTATGGATCCTACTTCAACATATGATAGTGGGTGGGACTCAATTAAAACAATTTTACGTATCAGTTCATCTACCATTAAGTTAGAGTACGATATTTGATAAAATAAGCAACATATATCCATATCCTTTTTTAAAATGAATGATTTAAAGTATTTATACCAAAAAAATATCTTAAAAATTGCAGAGAATTATAGGTTCATATTGAAAAACGCTGCTCAGAATGCAACAAGAGGAAAGAAGTGTAAACGTTATTTACTTTTTCATTCCCCTTTCGGCCCTCAGCAACGCGATAACCCCCAACGACACTCGCGACCTCTCCCTTATTATGTATAATATTTTAACAATAACCCTCCAACGGCACACGCGCCCACTCCCTTTATAAATATTAAACATTTAAATATTCACCCCAAGCTAACAATTATTCCTTTGAAAGCAGCATTTGACAATATAACCCCATATACTATTCTTTTTGAAATATTTATACAAAAAATGATGAAGATATTTACTACAAATGTTGAATTTTAATGATTTCAGTTGTTCGAATCTACGTTCTCTAGCCGTTTTTCGCCGAACGACAATTATTAATTATAAAAAACAAAGTTATTTCCACAATGTAATACGGAATGGATTTAGAAGAAACAGTTAAATATCTACGATTTTGGGGACGTGGGATTTCAGAGATGAGACAGCTGTCTGGTGGATGATACGAATGGAAATGTGATACGTACAGAAAATACAAATACGATTTTATTCCTGACATAAAGTAAAACTCTGGAAAAGATTGATGGAAAGCTATGAGTGGGATGCAACAAGACATGGCAGTGAGATGGACCCGAGGGAGGAAAATGGGAAGTACGATGAAGGTATTTGATAATTTGGTATGGAGAAGCATAAAAAATGATGGAAAAACTTTGGAATGAAGAGGTGCTGACAGGTGGGCATATGAAATAAGATTCAATGATATGACTATGCAAATAAAGAAGAATTGGATATAGGAATTGGATAATGTTATTTCCGAAATGAAATACGGAACCGATTTAGAAGAAATATTTAAATATCTACGAGCTGGTGGAGGAAGGATTCAGAGGTGAGAGAGGTGTCTATTGGATAATACGAATGGAAACGTGATACATGCAGAAAATAGAGGTACGTTTTAATTCTTGGCATAAAGGCTCATAGTGGTAAAGATTGATGAAAGAGTATAAGTGGGATGCAACAAGGCATGGCAGTGAGACAGACGAAAAAATGGAGAAGCATATAATACGATGGGAACCTTTTGCAATGAAGAGATGATGAGAGGTGGGATTAGAAATAAAGATTCATCGATATGACTATCCAAATGAAGGTGAATTGGATAGGGAAAGTAATAAGGAACTGAGGGTTTGATGCTGTGATGGAAGTTACAGAGGAAGGATAGGTGAAAAAGAATGACAACCATGAGTGAAAATCACACACTGATTTAAGAAACTAGAACAAAACTGTTGGATTAAGTGGATAGTGGAGGATGAAGGAAATTGCACAAGTAACTCCAATGACTTTATGGATCCTACTTCAACATATGATAGTGGGTGGGACTCAATTAAAACAATTTTACGTATCAGTTAATCTACCATAAAGTTAGAGTACGATATTTGATAAAATAAGCAACATATATCCATATCCTTTTTTAAAATGAATGATTTAAAGTATTTATACCAAAAAAATATATTAAAAATTGCAGAGAATTATAGGTTCATATTGAAAAACGCTGCTCAGAATGCAACAAGAGGAAAGAAGTGTTAACGTTATTTACTTTTTCATTCCCCTTTCGGCCCTCAGCAACGCGATAACCACCAACGACACTCGCGACCTCTCCCTTATTATGTATAATATTTAAACAATAACCCTCCAACGGCACACGCGCCCACTCCCTTTATAAATATTAAACATTTAAATATTCACCCCAAGCTAACAATTTACCCTTTGAAAGCAGCATTTGACAATATAACCCCATATATTATTCTTTTTGAAAATTTATACAAAAAGTGATGAAGATAATTACTACAAATGTTGAATTTTAACGATTTCAGTTGTTGGAATCTACGTTCTCTAGTCGTTTTTCGCCAAACGACATTTATTAATTATAAAAAACAAAGTTATTTCCACAATGTAATGCGGAATGGATTTAGAAGAAACAGTTAAATATCTACGATTTTGGGGACGTGGGATTTCAGAGATGAGACACCTGTCTGGTGGATGATACGAATGGAAATGTGATACGTACAGAAAATACAAATACGATTTTATTCCTGACATAAAGTAAAACTCTGGAAAAGATTGATGGAAAGCTATGAGTGGGATGCAACAAGACATGGCAGTGAGATGGACCCGAGGGAGGAAAATGGGATGTACGATGAAGGTATTTGATAATTTGGTATGGAGAAGCATAAAAAATGATGGAAAAACTTTGAATGAAGGGGTGCTGACAGGTGGGCATATGAAAAAAGATTCATTGATATGACTATGCAAATAAAGAAGAATTGGATATAGGTATTGGAATTGGATAATGTTATTTCCGAAATGAAATACGGAACCGATTTAGAAGAAATATTTAAATATCTACGAGCTGGTGGAGGAAGGATTCAGAGGTGAGAGAGGTGTCTATTGGATAATACGAATGGAAACGTGATACATGCAGAAAATAGAAGTACGTTTTAATTCTTGGCATAAAGGCTCATAGTGGTAAAGATTGATGAAAGAGTATAAGTGGGATGCAACAAGGCATGGCAGTGAGGCAGACGAAAAAATGGAGAAGCATATAATACGATGGGAACCTTTTGTAATGAAGAGGTGATGAGAGGTGGGATTAGAAATAAAGATTCATCGATATGACTATCCAAATGAAGGTGAATTGGATAGGGAAAGTAATAAGGAACTGAGGGTTTGATGCTGTGATGGAAGTTACAGAGGAAGGATAGGTGAAAAAGAATGACAACCATGAGTGAAAATCACACACTGATTTAAGAAACTAGAACAAAACTGTTGGATTAAGTGGATAGTGGAGGATGAAGGAAATTGCACAAGTAACTCCAATGACTTTATGGATCCTACTTCAACATATGATAGTGGGTGGGACTCAATTAAAACAATTTTACGTATCAGTTAATCTACCATAAAGTTAGAGTACGATATTTGATAAAATAAGCAACATATATCCATATCCTTTTTTAAAATGAATGATTTAAAGTATTTATACCAAAAAAATATATTAAAAATTGCAGAGAATTATAGGTTCATATTGAAAAACGCTGCTCAGAATGCAACAAGAGGAAATAAGTGTTAACGTTATTTACTTTTTCATTCCCCTTTCGGCCCTCAGCAACGCGATAACCACCAACGACACTCGCGACCTCTCCCTTATTATGTATAATATTTAAACAATAACCCTCCAACGGCACACGCGCCCACTCCCTTTATAAATATTAAACATTTAAATATTCACCCCAAGCTAACAATTTACCCTTTGAAAGCAGCATTTGACAATATAACCCCATATATTATTCTTTTTGAAAATTTATACAAAAAGTGATGAAGATAATTACTACAAATGTTGAATTTTAACGATTTCAGTTGTTGGAATCTACGTTCTCTAGTCGTTTTTCGCCAAACGACATTTATTAATTATAAAAAACAAAGTTATTTCCACAATGTAATACGGAATGGATTTAGAAGAAACAGTTAAATATCTACGATTTTGGGGACGTGGGATTTCAGAGATGACACAGCTGTCTGGTGGATGATACGAATGGAAATGTGATACGTACAGAAAATACAAATACGATTTTATTCCTGACATAAAGTAAAACTCTGGAAAAGATTGATGGAAAGCTATGAGTGGGATGCAACAAGACATGGCAGTGAGATGGACCCGAGGGAGGAAAATGGGATGTACGATGAAGGTATTTGATAATTTGGTATGGAGAAGCATAAAAAATGATGGAAAAACTTTGAATGAAGGGGTGCTGACAGGTGGGCATATGAAAAAAGATTCATTGATATGACTATGCAAATAAAGAAGAATTGGATATAGGTATTGGAATTGGATAATGTTATTTCCGAAATGAAATACGGAACCGATTTAGAAGAAATATTTAAATATCTACGAGCTGGTGGAGGAAGGATTCAGAGGTGAGAGAGGTGTCTATTGGATAATACGAATGGAAACGTGATACATGCAGAAAATAGAAGTACGTTTTAATTCTTGGCATAAAGGCTCATAGTGGTAAAGATTGATGAAAGAGTATAAGTGGGATGCAACAAGGCATGGCAGTGAGGCAGACGAAAAAATGGAGAAGCATATAATACGATGGGAACCTTTTGTAATGAAGAGGTGATGAGAGGTGGGATTAGAAATAAAGATTCATCGATATGACTATCCAAATGAAGGTGAATTGGATAGGGAAAGTAATAAGGAACTGAGGGTTTGATGCTGTGATGGAAGTTACAGAGGAAGGATAGGTGAAAAAGAATGACAACCATGAGTGAAAATCACACACTGATTTAAGAAACGAGAACACAACTGTTGGATTAAGTGGATAGTGGAGGATGAAGGAAATTGCACAAGTAACTCCAATGACTTTATGGATCCTACTTCAACATATGATAGTGGGTGGGACTCAATTAAAACAATTTTACGTATCAGTTAATCTACCATAAAGTTAGAGTACGATATTTGATAAAATAAGCAACATATATCCATATCCTTTTTTAAAATGAATGATTGAAAGTATTTATACCAAAAAAATATATTAAAAATTGCAGAGAATTATAGGTTCATATTGAAAAACGCTGCTCAGAATGCAACAAGAGGAAATAAGTGTTAACGTTATTTACTTTTTCATTCCCCTTTCGGCCCTCAGCAACGCGATAACCACCAACGACACTCGCGACCTCTCCCTTATTATGTATCATATATAAACAATAACCCTCCAACGGCACACGCGCCCACTCCCTTTATAAATATTAAACATTTAAATATTCACCCCAAGCTAACAATTAACCCTTTGAAAGCAGCATTTGACAATATAACCCCATATATTATTCTTTTTGAAATATTTATACAAAAAATGATGAAGATATTTACTAAAAATGTTGAATTTTAATGATTTCTGTTGTTCGAATCTACGTTCTCTAGTCGTTTTTCGCCGAACGACATTTATTAATTATAAAAAAACAAAGTTATTTCCACAATGTAATACGGAATGGATTTAGAAGAAATAGTTAAATATCTACGAGCTTGGGGACGTGGGATTTCAGAGATGAGACAGCTGTCTGGTGGATGATACGAATGGAAATGTGATACGTACAGAAAAAAAAAATACGATTTTATTCCTGACATAAAGTAAAACTCTGGAAAAGATTGATGAAAAGCTATGAGTGGGATGCAACAAGACATGGCAGTGAGATGGACCCGAGGGAGGTAAATGGGAAGTACGATGAAGGTATTCGATAATTTGGTATGGAGAAGCATAAAAAATGATGGAAAAACTTTGGAATGAAGAGGTGCTGACAGGTAAGCATATGAAAAAAGATTCATTGATATGACTATGCAAATAAAGAAGAATTGGATGTAGGAATTGGAATTGGATAATGTTATTTCCGAAATGAAATACGGAACCGATTTAGAAGAAATATTTAAATATCTACGAGCTGGCGGAGGAATGATTCAGAGGTGAGAGAGGTGTCCATTGGATAATACGAATAGAAACATGATACATGCAGAAAATAGAGGTACGTTTAAATTCTTGACATAAAGGCTCATAGTGGTAAAGATTGATGAAAGAGTATAAGTGGGATGCAACAAGGCATGGCAGTGAGACAGACGAAAAAATGGAGAAGCATATAATACGATGGAAACCTTTTGTAATGAAGAGGTGATGAGAGGTGGGATTAGAAATAAAGATTCATCGATATGACTATCCAAATGAAGGTGAATTGGATAGGGAAAGTAATAAGGAACTGAGGGTTTGATGCTGTGATGGAAGTTACAGAGGAAGGATAGGTGAAAAAGAATGACAACCTTGAGTGAAAATCACACACTGATTTTAGAAACGAGAACACAACTGTTGGATTAAGTGGATAGTGGAGGATGAATGAAATTGCACAAGTAACTCCAATGACTTTATGGATCCTACTTCAACATATGATAGTGGGTGGGACTCAATTAAAACAATTTTACGTATCAGTTAATCTACCATAAAGTTAGAGTACGATATTTGATAAAATAAGCAACATATATCCATATCCTTTTTTAAAATGAATGATTTAAAGTATTTATACCAAAAAAATATATGAAAAATTGCAGAGAATTATAGGTTCATATTGAAAAACGCTGCTCAGAATGCAACAAGAGGAAATAAGTGTTAACGTTATTTACTTTTTCATTCCCCTTTCGGCCCTCAGCAACGCGATAACCACCAACGACACTCGCGACCTCTCCCTTATTATGTATAATATTTAAACAATAACCCTCCAACGGCACACGCGCCGACTCCCTTTATAAATATTAAACATTTAAATATTCACCCCAAGCTAACAATTAACCCTTTGAAAGCAGCATTTGACAATATAACCCCATATATTATTCTTTTTGAAATATTTATACAAAAAGTGATGATGATAATTACTACAAATGTTGAATTTTAACTATTTCAGTTGTTGGAATCTACGTTCTCTAGTCGTTTTTCGCCGAACGACATTTATTAATTATAAAAAACAAAGTTATTTCCACAATGTAATACGGAATGGATTTAGAAGAAACAGTTAAATATCTACGAGCTTGGGGACGTGGGATTTCAGAGATGAGACAGTTGTCTGGTGGATGATACGAATGGAAATGTGATACGTACAGAAAAAACAAATACGATTTTATTCCTGACATAAAGTAAAACTCTGGAAAAGATTGATGAAAAGCTATGAGTGGGATGCAACAAGACATGGCAGTGAGATGGACCCGAGGTAGGAAAATGGGAAGTACGATGAAGGTATTTGATAATTTGGTATGGAGAAGCATAAAAAATGATGGAAAAACCTTGGAATGAAGAGGTGCTGACAGGTGGGCATATGAAAAAAGATTCATTGATATGACTATGCAAATAAAGAAGAATTGGATATAGGAATTGGAATTGGATAATGTTATTTCCGAAATGAAATACGGAACCGATTTAGAAGAAATATTTAAATATCTACGAGCTGGTGGAGGAAGGATTCAGAGGTGAGAGAGGTGTCTATTGGATAATACGAATGGAAACGTGATACATGCAGAAAATAGAGGTACGTTTTAATTCTTGACATAAAGGCTCATAGTGGTAAAGATTGATGAAAGAGTATAAGTGGGATGCAACAAGGCATGGCAGTGAGACAGACGAAAAAATGGAGAAGCATATAATACGATGGAAACCTTTTGTAATGAAGAGGTGATGAGAGGTGGGATTAGAAATAAAGATTCATCGATATGACTACCCAAATGAAGGTGAATTGGATAGGGAAAGTAATAAGGAACTGAGGGTTTGATGCTGTGATGGAAGTTACAGAGGAAGGATAGGTGAAAAAGAATGACAACCATGAGTGAAAATCACACACTGATTTAAGAAACGAGAACACAACTGTTGGATTAAGTGGATAGTGGAGGATGAAGGAAATTGCACAAGTAACTCCAATGACTTTATGGATCCTACTTCAACATATGATAGTGGGTGGGACTCAATTAAAACAATTTTACGTATCAGTTAATCTACCATAAAGTTAGAGTACGATATTTAATAAAATAAGCAACATATATCCATATCCTTTTTTAAAATGAATGATTTAAAGTATTTATACCAAAAAAATATATTAAAAATTGCAGAGAATTATAGGTTCATTATGAAAAACGCTGCTAAGAATGCAACAAGAGGAAATAAGTGTTAACGTTATTTACTTTTTCATTCCCCTTTCGGCCCTCAGCAACGCGATAACCACCAACGACACTCGCGACCTCTCCCTTATTATGTATAATATTTAAACAATAACCCTCCAACGGCACACGCGCCCACTCCCTTTATAAATATTGCACATTTATTATACTCACCCCAAGCTAAAAATTAACCCTTTGAAAGCAGCATTTGACAATATAACCCCATATATTGTTCTTTTTGAAATATTTATACAAAAAGTGATGAAGATATTTACTACAAATGTTGAATTTTAACGATTTCAGTTGTTGGAATCTACGTTCTCTAGTCGTTTTTCGCCAAACGACATTTATTAATTATAAAAAACAAAGTTATTTCCACAATGTAATACGGAATGGATTTAGAAGAAACAGTTAAATATCTACGAGCTTGGGGACGTGGGATTTCAGAGATGAGACAGTTGTCTGGTGGATGATACGAATGGAAATGTGATACGTACAGAAAATACAAAGACGATTTTATTCCTGACATAAAGTAAAACTCTGGAAAAGATTGATGGAAAGCTATGAGTGGGATGCAACAAGACATGGCAGTGAGATGGACCCGAGGTAGGAAAATCGGAAGTACGATAAAGGTATTTGATAATTTGGTATGGAGAAGCATAAAAAATGATGGAAAAACTTTGAATGAAGGGGTACTGACAGGTGGGCATATGAAATAAGATTCATTGATATGACTATGCAAATAAAGAAGAATTGGATATAGGAATTGGAATTGGATAATGTTATTTCCGAAATGAAATACGGAACCGATTTAGAAGAAATATTTAAATATCTACGAGCTGGTGAGGGAAGGATTCAGAGGTGAGAGAGGTGTCTATCGGATAATACGAATGGAAAAGTGATACATGCAGAAAATAGAGGTACGTTTTAATTCTTGACATAAAGGCTCATAGTGGTAAAGATTGATGAAAGAGTATAGGTGGGATGCAACAAGGCATGGCAGTGAGACAGACGAAAAAATGGAGAAGCATAAAATACGATGGAAACCTTTTGTAATGAAGAGGTGATGAGAGGTGGGATTAGAAATAAAGATTCATCGATATGACTATCCAAATGAAGGTGAATTGGATAGGGAAAGTAATAAGGAACTGAGGGTTTGATGCTGTGATGGAAGTTACAGAGGAAGGATAGGTGAAAAAGAATGACAACCTTGAGTGAAAATCACACACTGATTTTAGAAACGAGAACACAACTGTTGGATTAAGTGGATAGTGGAGGATGAAGGAAATTGCACAAGTAACTCCAATGATTTTATGGATCCTACTTCAACATATGATAGTGGGTGGGACTCAAAACAATTTTACGTATCAGTTAATCTACCATAAAGTTAGAGTACGATATTTGATAAAATAAGCAACATATATCCATATCCTTTTTTAAAACGAATGATTTAAAGTATTTATACCAAAAAAATATATTAAAAATTGCAGAGAATTATAGGTTCATATTGAAAAACGCTGCTCAGAATGCAACAAGAGGAAATAAGTGTTAACGTTATTTACTTTTTCATTCCCCTTTCGGCCCTCAGCAACGCGATAACCACCAACGACACTCGCGACCTCTCCCTTATTATGTATAATATTTAAACAATAACCCTCCAACGGCACACGAGCCCACTCCCTTTATAAATATTGCACATTTATTATACTCACCCCAAGCTAACAATTAACCCTTTGAAAGCAGCATTTGACAATATAACCCATATATTATTCTTTTTGAAATATTTATACAAAAAGTGATGAAGATATTTACTACAAATGTTGAATTTTAACGATTTCAGTTGTTGGAATCTACGTTCTCTAGTCGTTTTTCGCCAAACGACATTTATTAATTATAAAAAACAAAGTTATTTCCACAATGTAATACGGAATGGATTTAGAAGAAACAGTTAAATATCTACGAGCTTGGGGACGTGGGATTTCAGAGATGAGACAGTTGTCTGGTGGATGATACGAATGGAAATGTGATACGTACAGAAAAAAAAATACGATTTTATTCCTGACATAAAGTAAAACTCTGGAAAAGATTGATGGAAAGCTATGAGTGGGATGCAACAAGACATGGCAGTGAGATGGGCCCGAGGTAGGAAAATCGGAAGTACGATGAAGGTATTTGATAATTTGGTATGGAGAAGCATAAAAAATGATGGAAAAACTTTGGAATGAAGAGGTGCTGACAGGTGGGCATATGAAATAAGATTCATTGATATGACTATGCAAATAAAGAAGAATTGGATATAGGAATTGGAATTGGATAATGTTATTTCCGAAATGAAATACGGAACCGATTTAGAAGAAATATTTAAATATCTACGAGCTGGTGAGGGAAGGATTCAGAGGTGAGAGAGGTGTCTATCGGATAATACGAATGGAAAAGTGATACATGCAGAAAATAGAGGTACGTTTTAATTCTTGACATAAAGGCTCATAGTGGTAAAGATTGATGAAAGAGTATAGGTGGGATGCAACAAGGCATGGCAGTGAGACAGACGAAAAAATGGAGAAGCATAAAATACGATGGAAACCTTTTGTAATGAAGAGGTGATGAGAGGTGGGATTAGAAATAAAGATTCATCGATATGACTATCCAAATGAAGGTGAATTGGATAGGGAAAGTAATAAGGAACTGAGGGTTTGATGCTGTGATGGAAGTTACAGAGGAAGGATAGGTGAAAAAGAATGACAATCTTGAGTGAAAATCACACACTGATTTTAGAAACGAGAACACAACTGTTGGATTAAGTGGATAGTGGAGGATGAAGGAAATTGCACAAGTAACTCCAATGATTTTATGGATCCTACTTCAACATATGATAGTGGGTGGGACTCAAAACAATTTTACGTATCAGTTAATCTACCATAAAGTTAGAGTACGATATTTGATAAAATAAGCAACATATATCCATATCCTTTTTTAAAACGAATGATTTAAAGTATTTATACCAAAAAAATATATTAAAAATTGCAGAGAATTATAGGTTCATATTGAAAAACGCTGCTCAGAATGCAACAAGAGGAAATAAGTGTTAACGTTATTTACTTTTTCATTCCCCTTTCGGCCCTCAGCAACGCGATAACCACCAACGACACTCGCGACCTCTCCCTTATTATGTATAATATTTAAACAATAACCCTCCAACGGCACACGCGCCCACTCCCTTTATAAATATTAAACATTTAAATATTCACCCCAAGCTAACAATTAACCCTTTGAAAGCAGCATTTGACAATATAACCCATATATTATTCTTTTTGAAATATTTATACAAAAAGTGATGAAGATAATTACTACAAATGTTGAATTTTAACGATTTCAGCTGTTGGAATCTACGTTCTCTAGTCGTTTTTCGCCGAACGACATTTATTAATTATAAAAAACAAAGTTATTTCCACAATGTAATACGGAATGGATTTAGAAGAAACAGTTAAATATCTACGATTTTGGGGACGTGGGATTTCAGAGATGAGACAGCTGTCTGGTGGATGATACGAATAGAAATGTGATACGTACAGAAAATACAAATACGATTTTATTCCTGACATAAAGTAAAACTCTGGAAAAGATTGATGGAAAGCTATGAGTGGGATGCAACAAGACATGGCAGTGAGATGGACCCGAGGGAGGAAAATGGGAAGTACGATGAAGGTATTTGATAATTTGGTATGGAGAAGCATAAAAAATGATGGAAAAACTTTGAATGAAGGGGTACTGACAGGTGGGCATATGAAAAAAGATTCATTGATATGACTATGCAAATAAAGAAGAATTGGATATAGGAATTGGAATTGGATAATGTTATTTCCGAAATGAAATACGAAACCGATTTAGAAGAAATATTGAAATATCTACGAGCTGTTTGAGGAAGGATTCAGAGGTGAGAGAGGTGTCTATTGGATAATACGAATGGAAACGTGATACATGCAGAAAATAGAGGTACGTATTAATTCTTGACATAAAGGCTCATAGTGGTAAAGATTGATGAAAGAGTATAAGTGGGATGCAACAAGGCATGGCAGTGAGACAGACGAAAAAATGGAGAAGCATATAATACGATGGAAACCTTTTGTAATGAAGAGGTGATGAGAGGTGGGATTAGAAATAAAGATTCATCGATATGACTATCCAAATGAAGGTGAATTGGATAGGGAAAGTAATAAGGAACTGAGGGTTTGATGCTGTGATGGAAGTTACAGAGGAAGGATAGGTGAAAAAGAATGACAACCATGAGTGAAAATCACAAACTGATTTAAGAAACGAGAACACAACTGTTGGATTAAGTGGATAGTGGAGGATGAAGGAAATTGCACAAGTAACTCCAATGACTTTATGGATCCTACTTCAACATATGATAGTGGGTGGGACTCAATTAAAACAATTTTACGTATCAGTTAATCTACCATAAAGTTAGAGTACGATATTTGATAAAATAAGCAACATATATCCATATCCTTTTTTAAAATGAATGATTTAAAGTATTTATACCAAAAAAATATATGAAAAATTGCAGAGAATTATAGGTTCATATTGAAAAACGCTGCTCAGAATGCAACAAGAGGAAATAAGTGTTAACGTTATTTACTTTTTCATTCCCCTTTCGGCCCTCAGCAACGCGATAACCACCAACGACACTCGCGACCTCTCCCTTATTATGTATAATATTTAAACAATAACCCTCCAACGGCACACGCGCCCACTCCCTTTATAAATATTAAACATTAAAATATTCACCCCAAGCTAACAATTAACCCTTTGAAAGCAGCATTTGACAATATAACCCCATATATTATTCTTTTTGAAATATTTATACAAAAAGTGATGAAGATAATTACTACAAATGTTGAATTTTAACGATTTCAGTTGTTGGAATCTACGTTCTCTAGTCGTTTTTCGCCGAACGACATTTATTAATTATAAAAAACAAAGTTATTTCCACAATGTAATACGGAATGGATTTAGAAGAAACAGTTAAATATCTACGATTTTGGGGACGTGGGATTTCAGAGATGAGACAGCTGTCTGGTGGATGATACGAATAGAAATGTGATACGTACAGAAAATACAAATACGATTTTATTCCTGACATAAAGTAAAACTCTGGAAAAGATTGATGGAAAGCTATGAGTGGGATGCAACAAGACATGGCAGTGAGATGGGCCCGAGGGAGGAAAATGGGAAGTACGATGAAGGTATTTGATAATTTGGTATGGAGAAGCATAAAAAATGATGGAAAAACTTTGAATGAAGGGGTACTGACAGGTGGGCATATGAAAAAAGATTCATTGATATGACTATGCAAATAAAGAAGAATTGGATGTAGGAATTGGAATTGGATAATGTTATTTCCGAAATGAAATACGGACCGATTTAGAAGAAATATTTAAATATCTACGAGCTGGCGGAGGAAGGATTCAGAGGTGAGAGAGGTGTCTATTGGATAATACGAATGGAAACGTGATACATGCAGAAAATAGAGGTACGTTTTAACTTTTGACATAAAGGCTCATAGTGGTAAAGATGGATGAATGAGTATAAGTGGGATGCAACAAGGCATGGCAGTGAGACAGACGAAAAAATGGAGAAGCATATAATACGATGGAAACCTTTTGTAATGAAGAGATGATGAGAGTTGGGATTAGAAATAAAGATTCATCGATATGACTATCCAAATGAAGGTAAATTGGATAGGGAAAGTAATAAGGAACTGAGGGTTTGATGCTGTGATGGAAGTTACAGAGGAAGGATAGGTGAAAAAGAATGACAACCATGAGTGAAAATCACACACTGATTTAAGAAACGAGAACACAACTGTTGGATTAAGTGGATAGTGGAGGATGAAGGAAATTGCACAAGTAACTCCAATGACTTTATGGATACTACTTCAACATATGATAGTGGGTGGGACTCAATTAAAACAATTTTACGTATCAGTTAATCTACCATAAAGTTAGAGTACGATATTTAATAAAATAAGCAACATATATCCATATCCTTTTTTAAAATGAATGATTTAAAGTATTTATACCAAAAAAATATATTAAAAATTGCAGAGAATTATAGGTTCATATTGAAAAAAGCTGCTCAGAATGCAACAAGAGGAAATAAGTGTTAACGTTATTTAGTTTTTCATTCCCCTTTCGGCCCTCAGCAACGCGATAACCACCAACGACACTCGCGACCTCTCCCTTATTATGTATAATATTTAAACAATAACCCTCCAACGGCACACGCGCCCACTTCCTTTATAAATATTAAACATTTAAATATTCACCCCAAGCTAACAATTAACCCTTTGAAAGCAGCATTTGACAATATAACCCCATATATTATTCTTTTTGAAATATTTATACAAAAAGTGATGAAGATATTTACTACAAATGTTGAATTTTAACGATTTCAGTTGCTGGAATCTACGTTCTCTAGTCGTTTTTCGCCGAACGACATTTATTAATTATAAAAAACAAAGTTATTTCCACAATGTAATACGGAATGGATTTAGAAGAAACAGTTAAATATCTACGAGCTTGGGGACGTGGGATTTCAGAGATGAGACAGTTGTCTGGTGGATGATACGAATGGAAATGTGATACGTACAGAAAAAACAAATACGATTTTATTCCTGACATAAAGTAAAACTCTGGAAAAGATTGATGAAAAGCTATGAGTGGGATGCAACAAGACATGGCAGTGAGATGGACCCGAGGTAGGAAAATGGGAAGTACGATGAAGGTATTTGATAATTTGGTATGGAGAAGCATAAAAAATGATGGAAAAACTTTGGAATGAAGAGGTGCTGACAGGTGGGCATATGAAATAAGATTCATTGATATGACTATGCAAATACAGAAGAATTGGATATAGGAATTGGAATTGGATAATGTTATTTCCGAAATGAAATATGGAACCGATTTAGAAGAAATATTTAAATATCTACGAGCTGGTGGAGGAAGGATTCAGAGGTGAGAGAGGTGTCTATTGGATAATACGAATGGAAACGTGATACATGCAGAAAATAGAGGTACGTTTTAACTTTTGACATAAAGGCTCATAGTGTTAAGATTGATGAAAGAGTATAAGTGGGATGCAACAAGGCATGGCAGTGAGACAGACGAAAAAATGGAGAAGCATATAATACGATGGAAACCTTTTGTAATGAAGAGGTGATGAGAGGTGGGATTAGAAATAAAGATTCATCGATATGACTATCCAAATGAAGGTGAATTGGATAGGGAAAGTAATAAGGAACTGAGGGTTTGATGCTGTGATGGAGGTTACAGAGGAAGGATAGGTGAAAAAGAATGACAACCATGAGTGAAAATCACACACTGATTTAAGAAACGAGAACACAACTGTTGGATTAAGTGGATAGTGGAGGATGAAGGAAATTGCACAAGTAACTCCAATGACTTTATGGATCCTACTTCAACATATGAAAGTGGGTGGGACTCAATTAAAACAATTTTACGTATCATTTAATCTACCATAAAGTTAGAGTACGATATTTGATAAAATAAGCAAATATATATCCATATCCTTTTTTAAAATGAATGATTTAAAGTATTTATACCAAAAAAATATATTAAAAATTGCAGAGAATTATAGGTTCATTATGAAAAACGCTGCTAAGAATGCAACAAGAGGAAATAAGTGTTAACGTTATTTACTTTTTCATTCCCCTTTCGGCCCTCAGCAACGCGATAACCACCAACGACACTCGCGACCTCTCCCTTATTATGTATAATATTTAAACAATAACCCTCCAACGGCACACGCGCCCACTCCCTTTATAAATATTGCACATTTATTATACTCACCCCAAGCTAACAATTAACCCTTTGAAAGCAGCATTTGACAAAATAACCCCATATATTATTCTTTTTGAAATATTTATACAAAAAGTGATGAAGATATTTACTACAAATGTTGAATTTTAACGATTTCAGTTGTTGGAATCTACGTTCTCTAGTCGTTTTTCGCCAAACGACATTTATTAATTATAAAAAACAAAGTTATTTCCACAATGTAATACGGAATGGATTTAGAAGAAACAGTTAAATATCTACGAGCTTGGGGACGTGGGATTTCAGAGATGAGACAGCTGTCTGGTGGATGATACGAATGGAAGTGTGATACGTACAGAAAATACAAAATCGATTTTATTCCTGACATAAAGTAAAACTCTGGAAAAGATTGATGAAAAGCTATGAGTGGGATGCAACAAGACATGGCAGTGAGATGGACCCGAGGGAGGAAAATGGGAAGTACGATGAAGGTATTCGATAATTTGGTATGGAGAAGCATAAAAAATGATAAAAACTTTGGAATGAAGAGGTGCTGACAGGTAAGCATATGAAAAAAGATTCATTGATATGACTATGCAAATAAAGAAGAATTGGATGTAGGAATTGGAATTGGATAATGTTATTTCCGAAATGAAATACGGACCGATTTAGAAGAAATATTTAAATATCTACGAGCTGGCGGAGGAAGGATTCAGAGGTGAGAGAGGTGTCTATTGGATAATACGAATGGAAACGTGATACATGCAGAAAATAGAGGTACGTTTTAATTCTTGACATAAAGGCTCATAGTGGTAAAGATTGATGAATGAGTATAAGTGGGATGCAACAAGGCATGGCAGTGAGACAGACGAAAAAATGGAGAAGCATATAATACGATGGAAACCTTTTGTAATGAAGAGATGCTGAGAGTTGGGATTAGAAATAAAGATTCATCGATATGACTATCCAAATGAAGGTGAATTGGATAGGGAAAGTAATAAGGAACTGAGGGTTTTATGCTGTGATGGAAGTTACAGAGGAAGGACAGATGAAAAAGAAAGACGACAATGAGTGAACTTCACACACTGATTTAAGAAACGAGAACACAACTATTGGATTAAGTGGATAGTGGAGGATGAAGGAAATTGCACAAGTAACTCCAATGACTTTATCGAGCATACTTCAACATATGATAGTGGGTGGAATTCAATTAAAACAATTTAACGTATCATTTAATCTACCATAAGGTTAGAGTACGATATTTGATAAAATAAGCAACATATATCCATATCCTTTTTTAAAATGAATGATTTAAAGTATTTATACCAAAAAAATATATTAAAAATTGCAGAGAATTATAGGTTCATATTGAAAAACGCTGCTCAAAATGCAACAAGAGGAAATAAGTGTTAACGTTATTTATTTTTTCATTCCCCTTTCGGCCCTCAGCAACGCGATAACCACCAACGACACTCGCGACCTCTCCCTTATTATGTATCATATATAAACAATAACCCTCCAACGGCACACGCGCCCACTCCCTTTATAAATATTAAACATTTAAATATTCACCCCAAGCTAACAATTAACCCTTTGAAAGCAGCATTTGACAATATAACCCCATATATTATTCTTTTTGAAATATTTATACAAATAATGATGAAGATATTTACTAAAAATGTTGAATTTTAATGATTTCTGTTGTTCGAATCTACGTTCTCTAGTCGTTTTTCGCCGAACGACATTTATTAATTATAAAAAAACAAAGTTATTTCCACAATGTAATACGGAATGGATTTAGAAGAAATAGTTAAATATCTACGAGCTTGGGGACGTGGGATTTCAGAGATGAGACAGCTGTCTGGTGGATGATACGAATGGAAATGTGATACGTACAGAAAAAAAAATACGATTTTATTCCTGACATAAAGTAAAACTCTGGAAAAGATTGATGAAAAGCTATGAGTGGGATGCAACAAGACATGGCAGTGAGATGGACCCGAGGGAGGTAAATGGGAAGTACGATGAAGGTATTCGATAATTTGGTATGGAGAAGCATAAAAAATGATGGAAAAACTTTGGAATGAAGAGGTGCTGACAGGTAAGCATATGAAAAAAGATTCATTGATATGACTATGCAAATAAAGAAGAATTGGATGTAGGAATTGGAATTGGATAATGTTATTTCCGAAATGAAATACGGAACCGATTTAGAAGAAATATTTAAATATCTACGAGCTGGCGGAGGAATGATTCAGAGGTGAGAGAGGTGTCCATTGGATAATACGAATAGAAACATGATACATGCAGAAAAAAGAGGTACGTTTTAATTCTTGACATAAAGGCTCATAGTGGTAAAGATTGATGAAAGAGTATAAGTGGGATGCAACAAGGCATGGCAGTGAGACAGACGAAAAAATTGAGAAGCATATAATACGATTGAAACCTTTTGTAATGAAGAGGTGATGAGAGGTGGGATTAGAAATAAAGATTCATCGATATGACTATCCAAATGAAGGTGAATTGGATAGGGAAAGTAATAAGGAATTGAGGGTTTTATGCTGTGATGGAAGTTACAGAGGAAGGACAGATGAAAAAGAAAGACGACAATGAGTGAACTTCACACACTGATTTAAGAAACGAGAACACAACTGTTGGATTAAGTGGATAGTGGAGGATGAAGGAAATTGCACAAGTAACTCCAATGACTTTATCGAGCATACTTCAACATATGATAGTGGGTGGGATACAATTAAAACAATTTAACGTATTTTTTAATCTACCATAAAGTTAGAGTACGATATTTGATAAAATAAGCAACATATATCCATATCCTTTTTTAAAATGAATGATTTTAAGTATTTATACCAAAAAAATATATTAAAAATTGCAGAGAATATAGGTTCATATTGAAAAACGCTGCTCAGAATGCAACAAGAGGAAATAAGTGTTAACGTTATTTACTTTTTCATTCCCCTTTCGGCCCTCAGCAACGCGATAACCACCAACGACACTCGCGACCTCTCCCTTATTATGTATAATATTTAAACAATAACCCTCCAACGGCACACGCGCCCACTCCCTTTATAAATATTGCACATTTATTATACTCACCCCAAGCTAACAATTAACCCTTTGAAAGCAGCATTTGACAATATAACCCCATATATTATTCTTTTTGAAATATTTATACAAAAAGTGATGAAGATATTTACTACAAATGTTGAATTTTAACGATTTCAGTTGTTGGAATCTACGTTCTCTAGTCGTTTTTCGCCAAACGACATTTATTAATTATAAAAAACAAAGTTATTTCCACAATGTAATACGGAATGGATTTAGAAGAAACAGTTAAATATCTACGAGCTTGGGGACGTGGGATTTCAGAGATGAGACAGCTGTCTGGTGGATGATACGAATGGAAGTGTGATACGTACAGAAAATACAAAATCGATTTTATTCCTGACATAAAGTAAAACTCTGGAAAAGATTGATTGAAAGCTATGAGTGGGATGCAACAAGACATGGCAGTGAGATGGACCCGAGGTAGGAAAATGGGATATACGATGAAGGTATTTGATAATTTGGTATGGAGAAGCATAAAAAATGATGGAAAAACTTTGGAATGAAGAGGTGCTGACAGGTGGGCATATGAAATAAGATTCATTGATATGACTATGCAAATAAAGAAGAATTGGATATAGGAATTGGAATTGGATAACGTTATTTCCGAAATGAAATACGGAACCGATTTAGAAGAAATATTTAAATATCTACGAGCTGGCGGAGGAAGGATTCAGAGGTGAGAGAGGTGTCTATTGGATAATACGAATGGAAACGTGATACATGCAGAAAATAGAGGTACGTTTTAATTCTTGACATAAAGGCTCATAGTGGTAAAGATTGATGAATGAGTATAAGTGGGATGCAACAAGGCATGGCAGTGAGACAGACGAAAAAATGGAGAAGCATATAATACGATGGAAACCTTTTGTAATGAAGAGATGCTGAGAGTTGGGATTAGAAATAAAGATTCATCGATATGACTATCCAAATGAAGGTGAATTGGATAGGGAAAGTAATAAGGAACTGAGGGTTTTATGCTGTGATGGAAGTTACAGAGGAAGGACAGATGAAAAAGAAAGACGACAATGAGTGAACTTCACACACTGATTTAAGAAACGAGAACACAACTATTGGATTAAGTGGATAGTGGAGGATGAAGGAAATTGCACAAGTAACTCCAATGACTTTATCGAGCATACTTCAACATATGATAGTGGGTGGAATTCAATTAAAACAATTTAACGTATCATTTAATCTACCATAAAGTTAGAGTACGATATTTGATAAAATAAGCAACATATATCCATATCCTTTTTTAAAATGAATGATTTAAAGTATTTATACCAAAAAAATATATTAAAAATTGCAGAGAATTATAGGTTCATATTGAAAAACGCTGCTCAAAATGCAACAAGAGGAAATAAGTGTTAACGTTATTTATTTTTTCATTCCCCTTTCGGCCCTCAGCAACGCGATAACCACCAACGACACTCGCGACCTCTCCCTTATTATGTATCATATATAAACAATAACCCTCCAACGGCACACGCGCCCACTCCCTTTATAAATATTAAACATTTAAATATTCACCCCAAGCTAACAATTAACCCTTTGAAAGCAGCATTTGACAATATAACCCCATATATTATTCTTTTTGAAATATTTATACAAAAAATGATGAAGATATTTACTAAAAATGTTGAATTTTAATGATTTCTGTTGTTCGAATCTACGTTCTCTAGTCGTTTTTCGCCGAACGACATTTATTAATTATAAAAAAACAAAGTTATTTCCACAATGTAATACGGAATGGATTTAGAAGAAATAGTTAAATATCTACGAGCTTGGGGACGTGGGATTTCAGAGATGAGACAGCTGTCTGGTGGATGATACGAATGGAAATGTGATACGTACAGAAAAAAAAATACGATTTTATTCCTGACATAAAGTAAAACTCTGGAAAAGATTGATGAAAAGCTATGAGTGGGATGCAACAAGACATGGCAGTGAGATGGACCCGAGGGAGGTAAATGGGAAGTACGATGAAGGTATTCGATAATTTGGTATGGAGAAGCATAAAAAATGATGGAAAAACTTTGGAATGAAGAGGTGCTGACAGGTAAGCATATGAAAAAAGATTCATTGATATGACTATGCAAATAAAGAAGAATTGGATGTAGGAATTGGAATTGGATAATGTTATTTCCGAAATGAAATACGGAACCGATTTAGAAGAAATATTTAAATATCTACGAGCTGGCGGAGGAATGATTCAGAGGTGAGAGAGGTGTCCATTGGATAATACGAATAGAAACATGATACATGCAGAAAAAAGAGGTACGTTTTAATTCTTGACATAAAGGCTCATAGTGGTAAAGATTGATGAAAGAGTATAAGTGGGATGCAACAAGGCATGGCAGTGAGACAGACGAAAAAATTGAGAAGCATATAATACGATGGAAACCTTTTGTAATGAAGAGGTGATGAGAGGTGGGATTAGAAATAAAGATTCATCGATATGACTATCCAAATGAAGGTGAATTGGATAGGGAAAGTAATAAGGAATTGAGGGTTTTATGCTGTGATGGAAGTTATAGAGGAAGGACAGATGAAAAAGAAAGACGACAATGAGTGAACTTCACACACTGATTTAAGAAACGAGAACACAACTGTTGGATTAAGTGGATAGTGGAGGATGAAGGAAATTGCACAAGTAACTCCAATGACTTTATCGAGCATACTTCAACATATGATAGTGGGTGGGATACAATTAAAACAATTTAACGTATTTTTTAATCTACCATAAAGTTAGAGTACGATATTTGATAAAATAAGCAACATATATCCATATCCTTTTTTAAAATGAATGATTTTAAGTATTTATACCAAAAAAATATATTAAAAATTGCAGAGAATTATAGGTTCATATTGAAAAACGCTGCTCAGAATGCAACAAGAGGAAATAAGTGTTAACGTTATTTACTTTTTCATTCCCCTTTCGGCCCTCAGCAACGCGATAACCACCAACGACACTCGCGACCTCTCCCTTATTATGTATAATATTTAAACAATAACCCTCCAACGGCACACGCGCCCACTCCCTTTATAAATATTGCACATTTAAATATTCACCCCAAGCTAACAATTAACCCTTTGAAAGCAGCATTTGACAATATATCCCGATATATTATTCTTTTTGAAATATTTATACAAAAAGTGATGAAGATAATTACTACAAATGTTGAATTTTAACGATTTCAGTTGTTGGAATCTACGTTCTCTAGTCGTTTTTCGCCGAACGACATTTATTAATTATAAAAAACAAAGTTATTTCCACAATGTAATACTGAATGGATTTAGAAGAAACAGTTAAATATCTACGATTTTGGGGACGTGGGATTTCAGAGATGAGACAGCTGTCTGGTGGATGATACGAATGGAAATGTGATACGTACAGAAAATACAAATACGATTTTATTCCTGACATAAAGTACAACTCTGGAAAAGATTGATGGAAAGCTATGAGTGGGATGCAACAAGACATGGCAGTGAGATGGACCCGAGGGAGGAAAATGGGAAGTACGATGAAGGTATTTGATAATTTGGTATGGAGAAGCATAAAAAATGATGGAAAAACTTTGAATGAAGGGGTACTGACAGGTGGGCATATGAAAAAAGATTCATTGATATGACTATGCAAATAAAGAAGAATTGGATATAGGAATTGGAATTGGATAATGTTATTTCCGAAATGAAATACGGAACCGATTTAGAAGAAATATTTAAATATCTACGAGCTGGTGGAGGAAGGATTCAGAGGTGAGAGAGGTGTCTATTGGATAATACGAATGGAAACGTGATACATGCAGAAAATAGAGGTACGTTTTAATTCTTGACATAAAGGCTCATAGTGGTAAAGATTGATGATAGAGTATAAGTGGGATGCAACAAGGCATGGCAGTGAGACAGACGAAAAAATGGAGAAGCATATAATACGATGGAAACCTTTTGTAATGAAGAGGTGATGAGAGGTGGGATTAGAAATAAAGATTCATCGATATGACTATCCAAATGAAGGTGAATTGGATAGGGAAAATAATAAGGAACTGAGGGTTTGATGCTGTGATGGAAGTTACAGAGGAAGGATAGGTGAAAAAGAATGACAACCATGAGTGAAAATCACACACTGATTTAAGAAACGAGAACACAACTGTTGGATTAAGTGGATAGTGGAGGATGAAGGAAATTGCACAAGTAACTCCAATGACTTTATGGATCCTACTTCAACATATGATAGTGGGTGGGACTCAATTAAAACAATTTTACGTATCAGTTAATCTACCATAAAGTTAGAGTACGATATTTGATAAAATAAGCAACATATATCCATATCCTTTTTTAGAATGAATGATTTAAAGTATTTATACCAAAAAAATATATTAAAAATTGCAGAGAATATAGGTTCATATTGAAAAACGCTGCTCAGAATGCAACAAGAGGAAATAAGTGTTAACGTTATTTACTTTTTCATTCCCCTTTCGGCCCTCAGCAACGCGATAACCACCAACGACACTCGCGACCTCTCCCTTATTATGTATAATATTTAAACAATAACCCTCCAACGGCACACGCGCCCACTCCCTTTATAAATATTGCACATTTATTATACTCACCCCAAGCTAACAATTAACCCTTTGAAAGCAGCATTTGACAATATAACCCCATATATTGTTCTTTTTGAAATATTTATACAAAAAGTGATGAAGATATTTACTACAAATGTTGAATTTTAACGATTTCAGTTGTTGGAATCTACGTTCTCTAGTCGTTTTTCGCCAAACGACATTTATTAATTATAAAAAACAAAGTTATTTCCACAATGTAATACGGAATGGATTTAGAAGAAACAGTTAAATATCTACGAGCTTGGGGACGTGGGATTTCAGAGATGAGACAGTTGTCTGGTGGATGATACGAATGGAAGTGTGATACGTACAGAAAATACAAAATCGATTTTATTCCTGACATAAAGTAAAACTCTGGAAAAGATTGATTGAAAGCTATGAGTGGGATGCAAAACGACATGGCAGTGAGATGGACCCGAGGTAGGAAAATCGGAAGTACGATGAAGGTATTTGATAATTTGGTATGGAGAAGCATAAAAAATGATGGAAAAACTTTGGAATGAAGAGGTGCTGACAGGTGGGCATATGAAATAAGATTCATTGATATGACTATGCAAATAAAGAAGAATTGGATATAGGAATTGGAATTGGATAATGTTATTTCCGAAATGAAATACGGAACCGATTTAGAAGAAATATTTAAATATCTACGAGCTGGTGAGGGAAGGATTCAGAGGTGAGAGAGGTGTCTATCGGATAATACGAATGGAAAAGTGATACATGCAGAAAATAGAGGTACGTTTTAATTCTTGACATAAAGGCTCATAGTGGTAAAGATTGATGAAAGAGTATAGGTGGGATGCAACAAGGCATGGCAGTGAGACAGACGAAAAAATGGAGAAGCATAAAATACGATGGAAACCTTTTGTAATGAAGAGGTGATGAGAGGTGGGATTAGAAATAAAGATTCATCGATATGACTATCCAAATGAAGGTGAATTGGATAGGGAAAGTAATAAGGAACTGAGGGTTTGATGCTGTGATGGAAGTTACAGAGGAAGGATAGGTGAAAAAGAATGACAACCTTGAGTGAAAATCACACACTGATTTTAGAAACGAGAACACAACTGTTGGATTAAGTGGATAGTGGAGGATGAAGGAAATTGCACAAGTAACTCCAATGATTTTATGGATCCTACTTCAACATATGATAGTGGGTGGGACTCAAAACAATTTTACGTATCAGTTAATCTACCATAAAGTTAGAGTACGATATTTGATAAAATAAGCAACATATATCCATATCCTTTTTTAAAACGAATGATTTAAAGTATTTATACCAAAAAAATATATTAAAAATTGCAGAGAATTATAGGTTCATATTGAAAAACGCTGCTCAGAATGCAACAAGAGGAAATAAGTGTTAACGTTATTTACTTTTTCATTCCCCTTTCGGCCCTCAGCAACGCGATAACCACCAACGACACTCGCGACCTCTCCCTTATTATGTATAATATTTAAACAATAACCCTCCAACGGCACACGCGCCCACTCCCTTTATAAATATTAAACATTTAAATATTCACCCCAAGCTAACAATTAACCCTTTGAAAGCAGCATTTGACAATATAACCCATATATTATTCTTTTTGAAATATTTATACAAAAAGTGATGAAGATAATTACTACAAATGTTGAATTTTAACGATTTCAGCTGTTGGAATCTACGTTCTCTAGTCGTTTTTCGCCGAACGACATTTATTAATTATAAAAAACAAAGTTATTTCCACAATGTAATACGGAATGGATTTAGAAGAAACAGTTAAATATCTACGATTTTGGGGACGTGGGATTTCAGAGATGAGACAGCTGTCTGGTGGATGATACGAATGGAAATGTGATACGTACAGAAAATACAAATACGATTTTATTCCTGACATAAAGTAAAACTCTGGAAAAGATTGATGGAAAGCTATGAGTGGGATGCAACAAGACATGGCAGTGAGATGGACCCGAGGTAGGAAAATGGGAAGTACGATGAAGGTATTTGATAATTTGGTATGGAGAAGCATAAAAAATGATGGAAAAACTTTGAATGAAGGGGTACTGACAGGTGGGCATATGAAAAAAGATTCATTGATATGACTATGCAAATAAAGAAGAATTGGATATAGGAATTGGAATTGGATAATGTTATTTCCGAAATGAAATACGAAACCGATTTAGAAGAAATATTGAAATATCTACGAGCTGTTTGAGGAAGGATTCAGAGGTGAGAGAGGTGTCTATTGGATAATACGAATGGAAACGTGATACATGCAGAAAATAGAGGTACGTATTAATTCTTGACATAAAGGCTCATAGTGGTAAAGATTGATGAAAGAGTATAAGTGGGATGCAACAAGGCATGGCAGTGAGACAGACGAAAAAATGGAGAAGCATATAATACGATGGAAACCTTTTGTAATGAAGAGGTGATGAGAGGTGGGATTAGAAATAAAGATTCATCGATATGACTATCCAAATGAAGGTGAATTGGATAGGGAAAATAATAAGGAACTGAGGGTTTGATGCTGTGATGGAAGTTACAGAGGAAGGATAGGTGAAAAAGAATGACAACCATGAGTGAAAATCACACACTGATTTAAGAAACGAGAACACAACTGTTGGATTAAGTGGATAGTGGAGGATGAAGGAAATTGCACAAGTAACTCCAATGACTTTATGGATCCTACTTCAACATATGATAGTGGGTGGGACTCAATTAAAACAATTTTACGTATCAGTTAATCTACCATAAAGTTAGAGTACGATATTTGATAAAATAAGCAACATATATCCATATCCTTTTTTAGAATGAATGATTTAAAGTATTTATACCAAAAAAATATATTAAAAATTGCAGAGAATATAGGTTCATATTGAAAAACGCTGCTCAGAATGCAACAAGAGGAAATAAGTGTTAACGTTATTTACTTTTTCATTCCCCTTTCGGCCCTCAGCAACGCGATAACCACCAACGACACTCGCGACCTCTCCCTTATTATGTATAATATTTAAACAATAACCCTCCAACGGCACACGCGCCCACTCCCTTTATAAATATTAAACATTTAAATATTCACCCCAAGCTAACAATTAACCCTTTGAAAGCAGCATTTGACAATATAACCCATATATTATTCTTTTTGAAATATTTATACAAAAAGTGATGAAGATAATTACTACAAATGTTGAATTTTAACGATTTCAGCTGTTGGAATCTACGTTCTCTAGTCGTTTTTCGCCGAACGACATTTATTAATTATAAAAAACAAAGTTATTTCCACAATGTAATACGGAATGGATTTAGAAGAAACAGTTAAATATCTACGATTTTGGGGACGTGGGATTTCAGAGATGAGACAGCTGTCTGGTGGATGATACGAATGGAAATGTGATACGTACAGAAAATACAAATACGATTTTATTCCTGACATAAAGTAAAACTCTGGAAAAGATTGATGGAAAGCTATGAGTGGGATGCAACAAGACATGGCAGTGAGATGGACACGAGGGAGGAAAATGGGAAGTACGATGAAGGTATTTGATAATTTGGTATGGAGAAGCATAAAAAATGATGGAAAAACTTTGAATGAAGGGGTACTGACAGGTGGGCATATGAAAAAAGATTCATTGATATGACTATGCAAATAAAGAAGAATTGGATATAGGAATTGGAATTGGATAATGTTATTTCCGAAATGAAATACGAAACCGATTTAGAAGAAATATTGAAATATCTACGAGCTGTTTGAGGAAGGATTCAGAGGTGAGAGAGGTGTCTATTGGATAATACGAATGGAAACGTGATACATGCAGAAAATAGAGGTACGTATTAATTCTTGACATAAAGGCTCATAGTGGTAAAGATTGATGAAAGAGTATAAGTGGGATGCAACAAGGCATGGCAGTGAGACAGACGAAAAAATGGAGAAGCATATAATACGATGGAAACCTTTTGTAATGAAGAGGTGATGAGAGGTGGGATTAGAAATAAAGATTCATCGATATGACTATCCAAATGAAGGTGAATTGGATAGGGAAAATAATAAGGAACTGAGGGTTTGATGCTGTGATGGAAGTTACAGAGGAAGGATAGGTGAAAAAGAATGACAACCATGAGTGAAAATCACACACTGATTTAAGAAACGAGAACACAACTGTTGGATTAAGTGGATAGTGGAGGATGAAGGAAATTGCACAAGTAACTCCAATGACTTTATGGATCCTACTTCAACATATGATAGTGGGTGGGACTCAATTAAAACAATTTTACGTATCAGTTAATCTACCATAAAGTTAGAGTACGATATTTGATAAAATAAGCAACATATATCCATATCCTTTTTTAGAATGAATGATTTAAAGTATTTATACCAAAAAAATATATTAAAAATTGCAGAGAATATAGGTTCATATTGAAAAACGCTGCTCAGAATGCAACAAGAGGAAATAAGTGTTAACGTTATTTACTTTTTCATTCCCCTTTCGGCCCTCAGCAACGCGATAACCACCAACGACACTCGCGACCTCTCCCTTATTATGTATAATATTTAAACAATAACCCTCCAACGGCACACGCGCCCACTCCCTTTATAAATATTGCACATTTATTATACTCACCCCAAGCTAACAATTAACCCTTTGAAAGCAGCATTTGACAATATAACCCCATATATTGTTCTTTTTGAAATATTTATACAAAAAGTGATGAAGATATTTACTACAAATGTTGAATTTTAACGATTTCAGTTGTTGGAATCTACGTTCTCTAGTCGTTTTTCGCCAAACGACATTTATTAATTATAAAAAACAAAGTTATTTCCACAATGTAATACGGAATGGATTTAGAAGAAACAGTTAAATATCTACGAGCTTGGGGACGTGGGATTTCAGAGATGAGACAGTTGTCTGGTGGATGATACGAATGGAAATGTGATACGTACAGAAAAAACAAATACGATTTTATTCCTGACATAAAGTAAAACTCTGGAAAAGATTGATGGAAAGCTATGAGTGGGATGCAACAAGACATGGCAGTGAGATGGACCCGAGGGAGGAAAATGGGAAGTACGATGAAGGTATTTGATAATTTGGTATGGAGAAGCATAAAAAATGATGGAAAAACTTTGGAATGAAGAGGTGCTGACAGGTGGGCATATGAAATAAGATTCATTGATATGACTATGCAAATAAAGAAGAATTGGATATAGGAATTGGAATTGGATAATGTTATTTCCGAAATGAAATACGGAACCGATTTAGAAGAAATATTTAAATATCTACGAGCTGGTGAGGGAAGGATTCAGAGGTGAGAGAGGTGTCTATCGGATAATACGAATGGAAAGGTGATACATGCAGAAAATAGAGGTACGTTTTAATTCTTGACATAAAGGCTCATAGTGGTAAAGATTGATGAAAGAGTATAAGTGGGATGCAACAAGGCATGGCAGTGAGACAGACGAAATAATGGAGAAGCATATAATACGATGGAAACCTTTTGTAATGAAGAGGTGATGAGAGGTGGGATTAGAAATAAAGATTTATCGATATGACTATCCAAATGAAGGTGAATTGGATAGGGAAAGTAATAAGGAACTGAGGGTTTGATGCTGTGATGGAAGTTACAGAGGAAGGACAGATGAAAAAGAAAGACGACGATGAGTGAACTTCACACACTGATTTAAGAAACGAGAACACAAAAAAGTAAAGGGTGTGAGTTAGCAAAAGATATCCTCTTACCTATTTGCAGGGGATTCTGCCTCCCATCGATGGATGCACAACTGAAAGAAGTATCACTGACCTTATGCTTAAGAATTCCACCCATGGTTCCTCTCTTGTCCATAATCCTTCATTCAGGTGACATTGACCATCCAAGCTGCTTCTCGTCCTCATCTCCCTTTATTCATGATTGTTGGTCCTTTTCATTATGTCTCGATGAAAGGGTTGACTTGCTTTTCTACTGTAAAGCAGGAATGTTTTTTAAAACATTGATGAAACATTCCTAATTATAATTGTAATGATTTATAATCTATTATATATAGATGCTTCTTCGGATTCATTCATGTACATATATAGATAGATAGGATACTAATTCCCATGCTAATCTACAAGTGTCATTGACTTGAAAATTTTACGACTTACTGGCCATAACGTGTAACCGCCAGAAAAATTGCGATTTCTAACCTGATTGTCATGGGTTCGATTCCAGCGGGCCACAAAGTTCCAATTTTTTGCCATTTAAAAGCAGTTTTATTTTCTGGAATAAAAAAAAACTTCCCAGATAGGTAGAGAATTAAAACTCAAGGAGCCTATATATATGGTCATAATCTTTTGAAAACATAAATGACTTTTACAGAAAATATCCTGGGTTTGATGCTAGGACGATGCAAAAATCTGTCATTTAAAATACGTTGAGGTTTTTTTTTTCATTATTTTCTATTAAGCATTTATCAAAATAATAGGAAGTTCTTGCTTAAATAGAAGATGTATATCAAGACTCGGTTAAAGAAAAAATAAGATAAGACCTTGCTGTTCCTGGGTTCGATGCCAGAGCACAGAACAATTTCTCACATCTATATATATAATAAATCTGTAGAGGGGGTCGTGTCTGTACATTGATCCAAAAATAAGTTGTATTGCTGGATACTGGGGTTGTTCCAGAGTCCGAAACACCTTTTAGAAATTTTTATGTCTGTCTGTCTGGATGTTACAGCATCACTCAAAAACTATCCAACTGATTTTGATGAAATTTGGTATGATGGTCATTTGTCATCTGGGGAGTGACATAGGCTACCTTTTATCCACCTAGCTGTCTCCAGTTCATCCCCAGTCAGGGTGAAAAATCTATTTCATGCTGTAACTCTCAAGTAAAATATTTTCAAAATTTTAAAATTCGTACAATATTAAATGTCTCCCATGCGCAAATGATAGGCTACTTTTTGTTGACCCAACTGTACTTGGTTCGACTTCAGATAGTCGAATAGTTTCCATAAGAAATGCATGGGAAGACATTTTCATCATTTGCACAGTACCTTTCTGTAATAAAATTAAATTAGAAATAATGGTTGTTTGAAACTAAAAAAAACACCAAAACAAAGGAAACAGAATGAAGTTTCTTATTTTTGTTGTAGAATATTGCTTTTGCTACGAAGTAGTGAGAATTAGGAAGTAAAATATGAAAATATCAAGAGAATCTGACATTATAAACAACCCGTCATCAAGGCTAATCTCTATATCTTTAAATTCAAATTTGTTAGCATTAACGCATCATCAACAACCAAGCTTTGTTTATAGCAACACCAGTGTTTGTTGATTCTTTACGTGAAATTAAGATTTATCGTCGTATTAAATGAATGTTCTTTTATCATATAAGTAATTATATCTTCTTAGCTTGGTAAGTTGATAACTTTCTCATTCTTATTTTTCAACCTAAATATTAATCGTTTCATTTAGCATCCCGCCTTGCATTTGATGAATCAATCAAAATCGTTGAAATACCCCTGAATTCAGTGATTGAATCCTTTAAAGTGTCAAGAATTGGATTTAAAGCAGCAAGGAATGACAATCCATTTATGCGTGACTGAAAAAAGGTAAACGAATATTGTTCTTTGAATATAGAATTGGAAATTGAACCAAGAAATGTTTTAGTGGATTGTCTATTGGTGTGTTTAAGTATAGGTACTATCCACCTATATATTTTCTTGACAGTGATAGTCATACTCATTGGTATTTTGTTATATCTTAAATATTATATTTAAATGTTCGTGTTAAACGATTGCCGATACACTATTAGGTTTGTTATACTATAAAATATGGAACACATCTCTCAGATTATGGGCAACTGTCCTCTATTTTTATGCTTTGGTTCTATGCTGGCTGCTCAAATATAATCATTACGAATACGCTTCAATATGAATGTTGTATTTTGCATGGTTTATTTATTCCAAAAAATCAGAGTAGTCTTCATTTAATGGACTCTAGACAAGCATCAAAAGAAATAAAATATACAAGTATTCTTTTCATTGCTGTAAAAATAGATTGTATGTCTAGGTAAGGAAAAATTGGATAATTTGAATAAGAATTTAATCAAAAAAGCATCAAGAATGACTCTAACAACATATTTCACTTTGGAAATCTTTTTCGTTAATTTACTTCACAATTTCAGTTACATATACTATAGAAATTTCCTCTAAAGAAGTATTGCTCATAAATATGGTTTGCCTTTAGTCCAATATTAAACTCTGTATTTTTTTCAGATATGTTACTCTATACATGAAAGTATCATCTTCCAATATTGTAACTATACAAATCATGTCCCTAAATTTCAATTATATGCCGATTTCACCGAAAAAAATCGCAAATGATTAACAGAATTGAAAAAAATTGAATCATTGATATTGACAATTGGTTTTGCTCTTCTTGGTGCATCTTCTTTCTATTAATGTTCATTTAAGAGGTATTGTGATGTTAAAGCAGAATTTATACTATTTGTTCCTGGTTGCGAGTTAAAATCATGCATATTAGACAGAAAAATAAATGGCCAAGTAAAGGAAATGTAATTAATTTTTGTTATTTGAATTTCATGCATTTTGAGAAAAGATCGCAAGAAAAACTTGCGAGCATTTCTTATCACTACCGATTACATCGCTTAAATGAGATAACTTCCATAAGTTTGTATGTCTACTTTCGCTTGGAATACGTTATCTCATTCCACATTTATAAAAATATCCGAAGACAATATTTTTCGTCAATAGGATCTAAAAACATTGTAATTAAATTAAATCTTATTCAAGAGAAGAGGTAAGAGTTCACTCTGATTTTGCAAAATAATGGTCAAATAATTATTGCGATATAATTAAACAGTTGCGCCACTTACATTATCAATAGGATTAAAATTTTCTTCACAATGATTTCCCAAGAAGCTTAATTTGGAGCAGCGGTGTAAAAATAACACGTTTAAATTAACATCGCTGAAATTTTTATTTTATTTTTCAGCTTCTTTATGTATCAGTATCGTCCTTATGAACGTAGAATTTCCAGCATCGCACAGCGTAAGTTTCAGTGTACAGTAGAACCCCAGTAATCCAGACGAATTCAGGCACATAGGCATCCGGATTAGCGAGGTTTCAGAAAATAACCTTTTTTCTCAGAACTTATATTGTATAGGTAATGCATGTATATATTACATAAGGTATTACAACGTATAAAGTGAATGAATATTATCAGTGAGTAAAAAAGTCAGTTTTTTCTTCTGCGCGACCATTCTTATTTTCAAATCAAGTGCACAGTCTCTAAAACATCTAAAGAGCATAATTTCATGTGCTTCAAAATTTTGTAGATGTATTGAGTGCCACCAAAGCCTCATGATGAGAAATTTTGACGGAGTCTACAGGGTGGTGGTGGTGGTGGTGGTCGTCGTCGTCATCATCATATTCTGCCGTTACTGTTCTGATAATTTCGTCATCTGTCAAAGCTTCGTTTCGAGCCAAACTGTCACCAGCCTCAGCAGCCCACCGGAGAGCTTCAGGGTTAGATTTTGGGTTCGAATTTTGTAACTGATTTATGAGTGACGCAAGCTGAATTTATTCAGTTTGCACATTTTCTAAAACTTCCGAACCAACTAAAATTTGGGAGTAAATTTTTCCACGATTTGCTGATCAATGATTTAGTCACAGATGCCAAACAGTTAGCTAGATTGAAAACAACATATTTTAAATTTACCTTTTTCAGTGCATTTTCCAAATTTTCATTGTTTACAGGATCAATAAGAATATTTGTAAGAAGCAACTTACGATATCCAAACCTAATGCTATGAATAACATTCTGATTCATGGGTTGGATCAGCGCAGTCATGTTAAGGAGGTAAAAACATTGTGGAAATTTCACCGTCATCAGTGGACAATTCTTCTGCAGAAGGATGGCCAGGACGATTATCAAGCAACAATAAAGCACGTTGTGGTAAATTGACGGATTTCATATGTTGTCAAACTGCTGAACGAATTCTGTTTTAAACCAATCCAAAAATAATTCTCGTGTGACCCAAGTGTTTTTTTTGCCCTCAATAGCACACAGGTAGCGTGACTGACTTGAATGCTCAGGGATTTTTGGCTGTTCCAACAACAAACAGAGGAAGCTTATGTTTGCCAGTCACATTTGCACACGGCATAAATTTAATCCTCCATTTAATTACTTTCTCATTGATTACACGCAGTAACTTAAAATTGTTTAGCTTTTCTCGCTTATAAACACCAACTCTATAGCCCATGCATGGTCATTCTCATTGGACGTCTGTCAAATGGAAGGATTGTTTCTTATGCCTCTTCTCTCATAGCTTTTTAAGATGTTTTGATAAGTGATACCCAGCTGCAACTGAAAATTTAATGTCTTTCGAAATTGTTTAGTCTCGCACATATTAAGCATTTCTCTAATGGAAAAGTATCACAAATTAGAAGTGCTATCACAATAAACGAAATACTTTGCTCTCCATCACATCATTGCAGCCAATGGAGACATTTTTCAAATAGGTTGTCAACCTCTCGTTTCTTGTTACTAATATGCGAGTATATATGATCACAAGAAGAAGTTGCGGGTTTGCATACTCCCAATGGACCATCCACATTACCGAGGGTTCCAGATTAGCGAGTGTCCGGATCACCGAGGTTCTACTGTGTAATGTTTTAATGGAATTATAAGATCAAAATCCTTCTTTTTGAAACACATAAATTTGGAATATATTATTGGCATGAAGTATCACCAATCACATAATCATGATACAGCTCTTCTTTTCTGTTCCATGGTATGCTTATTTGTAACTAAGTTAAATATCCTTTGCTGAATCATCCCAAGAATTTTCAAAGATTCATGTTAGTGTTCTATTAAGACATTTATCGAAACCTTGAATTTTGAAATTAAACAAGACTATAGGGGATGTCATTAGCAGGGCATAATTATATGTTAAAAAATCAAAAATAATTCATTTTCATGGTTAAAAGGATTATTTAAGCGCATTTTAGGTTATATCTTCCTAAATAGAGAAAATAGGCATTCACACCTTCTGAATGGGTGTCAGATCAAATTTTCTGGCAAGAAGTTGAATTTGAAGTGGCCTGTAAGAGGTTGAGCCTGTGTTACTGAATCAGAGTTTGAGTTGAGATGATAGAATAACGACCTAAACTCATACAAGAACATTACTTTCTGCTGATTTATATGTTACATTTTTCTTTGTTATTTAGTGATTGAAATAAAATGTCGCAGCACCAAATAATCCATAATTTATAGTACAGAAAAAATGAAAAGATTTATCTATGGTGTGAAAATTGAACTGATTCTCGAAGCTTATTCTCATAATGTTTTCTCTGGAGATAACCAAGGTTCTTCTAAACATAGGGACCCTTGAGTTATGGGGCCTGAGACAAGAGGCCCTCTCACCACATCAAAACACACATCTAATCCTCTACATGCCATCCCATATAATTTATACTCCTCCATCTAATTAAATACTTGTTTCCTCCCTGCATATTCAGGAATACATATATACTTCATGATAACTCAAGAACCATGTTGGGAATCCACAAATCAACAATGATAAAAATTTAAGTATACTCATGTAATACTCAAGTTCCACAGTTTTGCATGGATCATAGTGGATTAAAGAACTGCCAAGCTAAGATGTAACATGTTACACAGCAAACTTTCCACCAATTCGCTATTGATGTTTGCAGACTAAACTGGCGGCTGATAGCTTGTAATTGAAATGGAACTGGCTATCCTATCAAACTTTATATACTACCGATTTTGAATTAGTTAGCGTGCGAACTCACGTACAACCTTTGACATGGACGACTAAGGGAATTTCATATACAGTGTACACATGTATAAATATTCATATATAGTAAACACTTACATGATGCTGTGAATGTCATGACTGCATGTCTTAAATAATTGCTCAATTTCCGGCGCTTGAATTTTGGGGTGCACATTACATTCGAGGGCATCTTACTTTCAATAAAATACAGTACTAAATAATATTGTGAATACTCACTTCTTCTTCTGTGACTTGCTCATCTTCAAGAGCATCAGGTGGGAATCCATTGTTTGCTGCTGAAGATGATGATGAGTGATTGGCCGACGACGATAAGGATGTCACAGGGGACAATCCACATCTTGTTGTCCTGAAAAGATAAGGTGATTAGCAAACTTTGACTCTGCATTTGCGGAGATTTGAGCATGAGTTAGCCATTTGCTTCAGTGTTTCTCAATCAGTGGAATGCAACCCAATAGTGGGTCTTATGCCCCTCTAAGGTGGGACCTAAACAGGTTCATGTCATTTTATTTTGTTTTATTTTTATAGCAATTTGTTTAATTGCAAATTAATCTTCCATTACTTTTACCGAAAATCATCAACAAGCAAAGCATAAACCAAATATTTAATTATATCCATCAGTAGCATGAACTCTTTGCACATTGATGGGATTTGGAAGTCTTGAGAACGCAGAGACTTGGACATGAGACCATAGAGGCTTAAAATGGAGTTTAATTGACGGAGACATAGTAAAACAACACAGAAAATACACCCAGAGTATTTGGTTATAGATGACTGAATTGAAAGAATCAATGCCTTATTGAAGGATATGAAAAATTGTTAATGAACTAACAAAAGTCCGCAAGATGATTGAATTTTCATTCCACTGAAATGCCCTGAAGTTACTTATATTATTATTTAATTGTTGCATCTTACTAATATATCATAATAATTAAAAATTATAACAATAAATTTACCTCAGCTACACTCAATAATAGACAGGAATCCATAGCTTTAAGGACATGATTCATATTGAGTTATTGAAGCTGAACTGCATGTAATAACTCTCACAGAAAGGAGTTTAACTTGGTTGATTAGTAAAACCATACTTAATGCATTACCTGTATATTCCATTCATTTTTTATTTTTCATTCAAAGTTCGTTATAAATAGAAATAGCAATAGGAATTATTAGGAATGGTTGAGAGTTATTTAATGTAGAAATAGCATATATATATATATACACGTTATGGCCAATACGTCATAAAAATTTCAAGTCATTGGCACTTGTGTAACATGGTTAGACTTTTGATCCCATATATATATATATATATATATATATATATATATATATATATATATATAACTTATAGGTATATCTGGAGAAGCGTCTATATATAATAGATATATATATAGATACGAGTAAAATGAAGCTTGCATACTGCAAGCAGATCGACAACACTAATTTCATATCGGCATCATATCGGGATGGTCCTCAAAATAAAAAAAAAAAAGGATTGAAAATATTCTATAAATTCTCTGCAATTTAATCGTCTGGCATCGAACCCGGGCCTTACTGGTAAACTTACTATGCAGCACAATAGAAGATCTCCATCTCTAACTATGTGTGAAAATTAAAGCAGAAATATTGGCTTCAACTGCCTCAAAAGACGTTCTAATTTTCACGAATGTAAATGGCACTCTGGATTCGAACCAAGGACGATCTTGGAAATGTAAAACATGATTTTGAAATTTATCTATGATTTCTATCTACATGCCGAATTTCAGGTTTCTATATTATTGGGAAAGGTTTCAAAATAATTCCAAAAAATCAGATTAACTTCTGATTTCAGGGACACCTGGTGTCGAACCCAGGACATATTGTAAGCTGTTAATGCACAGTTTGATTTGTAAAGACTAGCTCTTCTATCACGCAAAGTTTGAAGTCGATAGCATGCCGGGAAGTACCTAAATTTTGTTTCCGTTATCTCCGTAAGAAATGCATTGAGAAGTGAAAATGGCCCTTTGGGATCAAACCAAGGACCATCAACGAACATGTAAAATTTGATTATGAAATATATTGATATTATCTATCCAAGTGCCGAGTTTCAAGTATCCATGTTATCGGGAAAGGATCCAAAAAAAATATTCAAAATTGCCGCAATGCATTTTAAACGGCCGATTTTTGCCCCGACCTAGCATCGAACCATGGACCATATTCGGCTATGTTTTTCTGATTTACGTTGCAGTTACACGGCTTCTAGCGATACCTCGAATTTATACTCTCTACTTTTCCGGAAAGTGCTCCAAAAAATTTTCGAAAATCCCTGCCATTTATTCTTATGGAGAAAATCGCAACTTTGGGGCCTTCTGGAATCGAATCCATGACACTGAGGTTCAAAGTCGGCTTTTTTCTGGAGGTTACACGATATGGCTAATATGTCGTAAAAATTTCAAGTCAGTGGCACTTGTGGAACATGCTTAGACTTTTGATGCCCTATGAATGAATGAATAAATGAGTGAGTGTGTATATAGGTATATCCGGAGAAGCGTCTATATATAATAGATATAGGTAAGAGTAAAATGTTGCTTGCATACTGCAAGCAGATCGACAACACTAATTTCATATCGGGATCATATCGGGACGGAACTTATAAGGAAGAAAAAAGGATTGAAAATATTCCTAAAATTCACTTGTATTTAATTGTCTGGCATCGAACCTGGGTCTTCCTAGTGTACTTACTATGCAGCGCAATAGAAGATCACAATCTCTAAAAATGTGTGAAAATTCAAGCAGAAATATTGGCTGCAACTGCCTCATACGACGTTCTACTTTTCACGAATGTAATGGCTCTCTGGATTAGAACCAAGGACGATCTTGGAAATCTAAAACATGTTTCTTAAAGTTATTTATGATCTCTATCTAAATGCCGCATTTCAAGTTTCTATATTATTGGGAAAGGTTTCAAAATAATTCCTAAAAATCGGATTAACTTCTGATTGCAGAGACACCTGGTGTCGAACCCAGGACACATTGATAGCTGTGAATGCACAGTTTGATTTGAAAAGACTTGATCTTACTATATGCAAAGTTTGAAGTCGATAACATGCCGGGAAGTACCTAAATTTTGTTTCCGTTATCTCCGTAAGAAATGCATTGAGAAGTGCAAATGGCCCTCTGGGATCGAACAAAGGACCATCAGCAAACATGTAAAATTTTATTATGAAATATATTTGTGATATCTAACCCCATGTCGAATTTCAAGTTTCCATGCCACCGAGAAAGGGTAAAAAAAAAAATCATAAAATTCGCCGCAATGCATTTTAAACGGCCGATTTTTGCCCCAACCTAGCATCGAACCATGGACCATATTCGGCAATGTTTTTCTGATTTACATTGCAGTTACACGGCTTCTAGCGATACCTCGAATTTATACTCTCTACTTTTCCGGGAAGTGCACCAAAAAAATTTTCGAAAATCCCCGCCATGTATCCTTATGGAGAAAATCGCGACTTAGGGGCCTTCTGGAATCGAACCCATGACACCGAGGTTCAATGTCAGCTTTTTCCTGGAGGTTACACGTTATGGTCAATACATCGTAAACATTTCAAGTCGTTGGCATTAGTGGAACATAGTTAGACTTTTGATATATCCGTAGAAGCGTCTATATATAATAGATATCTGGAGAAGCGTCTATATATAATAGATATCCGAAGAAGCGTCTATATATAATAGATTTACAGCTGTTCTGTTATAATCCTAACAAATTTAATGGACTTAGCTGTGACTGAAATTGGTTTGTTATCAATAAGTTATTTTTATTACTTCCAGCACATTTAATTTTTGTAAATAATTTCCCCAAACCATCTTAAGAGAATTAAACTTTGTAACTTTCACAATATGCATATAATCTAGTGACAGGTTGACCAGCAATATATATGTTGTGGAAGTTAAAAAGTTTATATATTTTAAGATGGTTATATCACCTTTCTACAAAGTGAAGATTGAACATATTAGTTTCATAAACCATTTTGATTCTACTCGCCTTCCTCCAGGTCTACTGAAATGAGTTGCTTGGTGCATTTTTTTATTGGACTAACAGAATACACCACCTTTAAGTTTCAACTTCATAATCATGAATTATTTTATAAACAATGCATAATGTATTAAATTTCAACAAATGTCCAGCTAACTACACACTACGCCTTGAATAATATATAACAATTATAGTATAATATAATTCACTAAAAAGTCAATGAAAAAAAATCCAATTTTAATTAATCAATTGAAATCTACTTACTTAAAAAATTTAAATTCATCAAATTTAGTTTTTTTTTATTATTTAAAAAACTTGCATAGAGTTAGTGTAAGACTGATCGGTATGTGTTACGGAATAACACTCATTTAATTGATAGGTAAGATAATTTCAAGACAGGATTCACTGAGTCATGTATATTTAATATAAAATTAAATGTATACAAAATGAACTCACTCAATGAATGTGAGAGCTTTCTCCTGTTGAATGTTAGGGGACTGAGAACGGCAATAAGTTGATACTGAGGATTCTCCCCTCGTCAGCTGGGATCTGAAAATAACCAGGAAAACATAAGTAATTCATCTACGTTGAGGTCTGTTAATTGAGTAAAGAAAAATCTGTAAAAAGCAAGCTAATCATGCAAAAATAGGATATTGCAGAGTTGTCTCTTAATGCATTATTGTACCAACAATAGATTCCCTACTGACTTTCCATCATTCAATTTTGATCTGCATTGACCAACTTAATCCTTACCAAGCTATATTCTAATGTTTCATATGGTGAATTATGTGGATTTAACTATTAACTTCTGGATATTCAAAATGATATTCTGATAAATGTATGGATACAACCATGCTTATTCTTCAACTAGAAACACTTAGTATTTGCCTATCTTCATCAACTAAATGATAGTTGAGGGAATGTAGGGGACCTGAAGATGAGGAAGAATCCTTGAAATCAAATGCACTTTGACTCTATATCTACATCTACATCTACATTAATACCCTACAAGCCACCTTTCACCGTGTGGCAGGGGGTGTAAACACTAGTTGAATCTAAATTACTTCCTTATTCGATTATTGTCATGTATTGTTCGCGGAAAGAATGAATCTCTAAAACGATTCGTCCTAGCATCTATTTCTTTTAACTTACGGTCATTATCGGATCGACCGAGGTAGCAGGGGGGTTGCATGATACCGATTGTATCTTCCGAAAATGTAGTTTCCCTGAATTTATTAAGCAATCGCAGCCTAGCTTCCAATCTCCTTTCTTTCAAGGATTCCCAACCTACGTCTGAGAGCATTTTTGTAACGCTTGCTTTTTTATCGTAGCATTTCTTAACAAAACGAACCGCTTTACGCTGCACTTCCTTGAGTTCGCGAGTACACGTTTCATCCGCCGGATCCCATATACTTGCCGCATATTCCAGAAAGGGTCTGACCAAGGTAAAATAACATCGCTCTCTCACCTTTTCGTCGCATTTACCGACAATACGCTTTACGAAGCCAAGCCTTTTACTTACTTTGCCACAGATTTTTCGAATATGCGTGCTCCAATTTAAGTTATTAGTAATGTTGATCCCGAGATATATATATATACTTAACCTATGGACGGAGTCAGTTTTAGTTTTCTTTAGGATTGAATATGAACAAGTTACACTAAGTATTACTTATACAAACTTATTAATTATACAAATATACCACACTAGCAAGCCCTAAACACTTTATAAGCTCAAGCTTATGAAAACCCTTTTTTATGGTATTTCAAATGTTAACATATCTATTTCCTGCAGAGCACAACTGCTCAAGAAATTTTTACTATAAATTTCAACGGTCTTAATCATTTCTATTTATGCAGATGTGTGAAAATTTAGTCATTCTGTTTGGTCTTATTGTTACTTATATTTAAGAGTAAACATCTGTCTCAGAATTATACAAATGATAGAGATACTCCCCAATAAGTCTAATCCCCCTAAATGGAATCCACGAATTTCCTCATGTATTCCTGTTTGTTGTCCGACTTTTCATGCCAGTTTCTTAATGAGAAAAGGGATTAATATGCGCACTAATCCAGAATCATTACTTGAAAAACGTCTATTATACCGCACAACTTAAAAAATTGGCCATTATTTTACATTCTTAGATTATTTTAAAGTTATCTATCCGAAGTTAAGAAATATATTCACAAAACCACAAGAAATTTAACTTCAAATAACCTCGTACATTATCTCATGTCAAGCTTCAACTATGTACCAGAAAATAGTAATTCTGGGATACTGCTCAACATAAACTGCTCATTGCAATTTTCCAAATGATATTGTTCACTGTCATACTTTTCAAATGAGGTAAATTTGATGTCAATAACGTAAACAATTTGCTGTCATTCAGAAACCCTCGCTTCACCCTACTGCATTTTCAGCCCGTTCTCGCTCATTCTTATCCCAATTCTTTGTTTGGCACCAAATCAGCATTTGTTTTTCCGTTCTCTTGAAGCAGAAATGAAGTTCCCTGTGTCGCCACCGGTGGAAAAGATGTTCAACTAGGGGAAGTAATTTCTTAGGGTAGTTTATTCCAGCAAAATTGACTTCTGTCATTTCTAAATAGATCTTTTTGAGAAACCCAATACTTTTATACAACGTCTACTCTTCTCAAGATTGAACCCAATATATGTAGTGTTCAATGTTCATTCTCAAATTTAGCTTTATTTCCAGGATCAAAACAAACGGCAATCCGAGGCTTAGAATTAGCTGGAATGATGAAACTGAATCCTTTATCCCGTGAATTATAATCGAGAAAAATTCGTAGAAGTTCATCTGCGTTTAACAAAGATGTACATCATGCCTGAACAATTCTTTTCTGCTACACCTGGATATTAAAACTTCAGCAGAATGATGATGGATGAGGGAGCAGATTTAATTGGTCCAGTCTAAATTTCATCACGAGAAGGAATTGGTGAGGATTTCTTTAAAATGAGTATTCTGCCACTAGATATTGTGATTGATTAAGTTAATTTATAAAGGGGTAAAATTATAGTTTGTAGATGCTTTCTTCTATTCCCTCAATTGAACGCTATCAACCATGCCAGAAGAAAGAAAAATAAATATTTTTTAAATATTTTCTTTCTAAACCGGCAACCGACAATTTAATTTCAAATAACTTGGGTTCGTTATCCTTTCACGGTCTTTGATACCTTCTTTAATTGCTTTAATGCCACCATGGTCAAATCTTTCTTTGCGAAAATAAAATACGAATAAAAGATTTACTCGCAATTGGGTAGTTCGACAAATAACGACTGTTCCTATGTATTAGTTTATCTTACAAACAATCATATCTAAATTTGTTGATTTTGGCACCGAAAAGCCATTCTAAATATTTCTTGGCTCAAAAAACAGTGCAGCTCTTTTCCGTATCGTATCAGAGGAAAGTGAAAGATGCACCTTTCGTAAACAGCCTCTTATCTAAAGGAAACATTTGCGAGGAAATATGAAAATTTTAAAATATGCTGTTTTATCATAATTGCTGGAAGTTTTCCTATAAGAATTCATTTCAAGCAAGAGAGATGATAAACGAAAATCATTTCCAGCTATATTATATGCATGCTTGTTATGACATTAATTCAATCAAAATTTCATTCTTTAGAAGAAGTTAGGTCTAAAACTTTTAACATGATTTCCAAAGAAGCTTAATTTGGAGCAGCGGTGTAAAAATAACACGTTTAAAATTAACATTTTAAATTAACTTTATTAGTACACGATGTTCTAAATTCTGCTGAAAAACAAGTCGATGCAATATATTTAGATTTTCGGAAGGCTTTCGATAAGGTACCTCATCATAAATTGCAGTACAAATTAGTAGTTGCATGTATCAATGCAGAGGTAATTAACTGGATAAAAGACTTTCTCACCAATAGAAAGCAACGAGTAATACTCGATGGAATTAGTTCCAACTTGGTTAAGGTGATCTCCAGGTGTTCCTCAGGGCAGTGTAATTGGACCCTTATTATTTTTAGTAAACATCAACGACCTCAGCAATCACAGTGACAGCGATGTTAGGGTATTCATCGACATTATAGTCATTTACAGGGAAATAGATAGTTCAGAGGATAAATTAACCCTTTCGAACGACTAAGATAGAATTATGAACTGGTGCAATGATAGGCAATTAGAGCTTTATTAATGTAGAAAAGTGTTCAGTAGTTAACTTCTTTGAAAGAAAATCTATAATAAATGATTACACAGGCCTGCGATGAAAAAAAAAACAAGCAAAGTAAAAACTGATTCTTATGTATTTTGATGTGCTGATTTCAGAAAAAATAGTGAAAAAATTCCATCACATCACGTTTTCTTGTAATTTTCAATTACAATAATTCGCATTCAACACACGAATAGCATAGCTTCAAGGGGCTGTGTAAATTTGCCTGACGACTTTTGCTATTTGTGTGGCGAATACATGCTCAAAGGTGCACAAAGAAATATTACAAATCACGTCAAATAACTATATTAAGCATATTTTGGTGTCAAACTAGGAGATCAAGACAAATCATGAGCACCCCATAAAGTGTGTTTACAATGTCTTCATGATTTGGGACTTTGGTTTGGAGGAAAGAAAGAAGCCTTAAAATTTGGAATTCCAATGGTATGAAGGGAGCCATCGAACCAGCGTGATGATTGTTATTTTTGTTCCTGCGAAGTCCATGGTTACAATAGAAAAATAGAAAAAACATTTCGTATCCGGAAATCATTCCATCGGCCATAAGCCCGGTGCCTCATGGACCTGACATTCCAGTGCCTATTCCTCTTAAAGAACTGACACTTTCGCCCTCAGATTCAGAAACAGCAGAAACCCAGGAATCAGATTCCGAGTACCAGCCTTCTAGCAGCGATGCACTTCAACCATTCACTCAGTCGGAACTCAATGATCTGACTCGAGATCTAGATCTGTCAAAAGAAGCAGCTGAATTGTTTGGTTTCAGGTTGAAGGAAAAAAAAATATTACCCAAAGGTGTCTCTTTCTACTGGCACAGGAACCGCGAAAAAGAATTCGTGAAATACTTAGAGGAAGAAGATGACCTGGTTTATTGTGCTGACATTCCAGGACTGATGGGCCAATTTAAAATCACGTCTCATAAAAAAGATTGGAGGCTACTCATAGACTTTTCTAAAAGGAGTCTTAAAGCTGTCCTTCTTCATCACGGAAGTCAATATGCATCTGTGCCAATTTGCTATGATATGTGCAAATCTGTGCAATGGCTCTGTGCATCTGAAAGAAGGGTATGAAAATCTTTTACTAATTCTCAACAAAGAAAAATATGCAGACCATGACTGGACTGTTTGTAGCGATATGAAAGTTATATCAATGCTTCTTGGGCAACAAGGCGGATTCACTAAGTATCTTGTTTTCTACGTTAGTGGGATAGTCGTGACAGAGCTGAACAATGGGTTAGAAAATATCGGCCAAAAAGACAAGTTCTTGAACCTGGGACCAAAAATGTGATCAGAAACAGTTTAACTATATCCAAAAAACGTGCTGTTGCCTCCTTTGCAAATCACGTTAGGATTGATGAAGCAATTTGTAAAGGCACTACCGAAGGATGGCAACTGTTTTAAGTACCTTTGCAAAAAGTTTTCAACGCTGTAGGATGCCAAACTGAAAGAAGATGTTTTCATTGGCCCAGATATCTGAAAGGTCATGAAGGATACAGAGTTCGAATGAAGCATGACACAGAATGAAAAGGCGGTCTGGATTGCATTTAAGGAAGTCATAAATAAATTCCTGGGCAACTGCAAGGATCCTAATTTTGAGGCGATAGTTGAAAACATACTAGAGAAGTTAGGTTGTTCTATGAGTGTAAAGACACATTTTCTACATTCCCACTTGGACTTCTTTCCAAACAACTTAGGCGCAATGAGCGAAGAACAAGTTGAAAGGTTCCATCAAGATGTCAAAAACATGGATCGCAAATGCCAAGGAAGATGGAATTAAAATATACTCGCTGACTACTGTTGGATGTTAACCAGAGATAATTCCGTAGGTAAACACACAAGACAAACAGCGAGGAGAAGTTTTAAAGGCAAAAGTAGCAGTAAATGAGTAAAAAGTGAATGAAAGTCTGTAAGCTCTAAGTCTGTAAAAGCTTTAGTCTAAAAGTATGTTTTTAAAGGTTTTTTCCGTTATTTTTCATTTTAGGGGATTATACACACTTTTACTTTCCTATTTTTCATTTAAAAATTTATTTTTTTGTCAAAAGCAATCACAACAAAAAGATAATGTATTATCTAAACAAAGCTGAAATGTTTAAGATTTTTACTAAGCTGAAAATAAATTTTACTACAATTTCTAAATAGTGAATATTATTACAAACATAAACATTGAAACCTTAAAAAATCCTTACGTGATACAAGAAAATAAAGGCTATTTTTGAAATCAGTGCCTCAAAATACACTACAAACACATTTTCTTGGTCTTGTTTTTTTCAATTACCGCGATTTCGCAGGCCTGTGTTATTCTTATAGCCTCCGTGGGGAAAACCTAATGACAGTAGAATCCGTGAAATATCTTGGAGTAACTCTCACAAATAATCTATCATGGAGTACCCACATCCAAAATATGTGGAAAAGCACTTAAGAAACTCGGCTGCGTTCAAAGAATAGTCAGTAGGAGCGAAGAAAAATTTCGCGAGCAATGTTACTTAGCGTTAGTTAAGCCTCACCTTGAGTATGCATGTAGTGTATGGGACCCCGCCGAGAAATGTCATATTTGGGATTTCGAAAAAGTACAACGAGAGGCAATACGTTTTGTAAAGAATTGCTACAATAAAACAGCGAGTGTTACTTAGATGTTACAGGATGCGGGATGGAATCATTAGAAGATAGGCTACACGCCGAAAGGTGGCTTGCAGGGTTCTTACATAGACATGGACAACAGCCCAAAAAATTTTAAAGCTTTGAAATTGTTGCTTTTAAAAAATTCCTGTCAAAGGAAGAATTTTGTTAGTTTTTGAAAAATAATTTTAAGCTTTTAAAAAATGTATAAGAAATACATCTAGCTAGGTAATTATGGTTTTATTTCAATGGCCAGAGTGTACAGAATAATTTAAGAAATCGTAGATACCATCAAACCATTCTCCATTCTTGAGTTGTGAATTTCAACAATATTATGGAGATATCTCATGGTTTAACTTAGATCTGTAGAAGGGGGTGAGGAATAGGTATCCAGGTAAACCTCCATCAGAAATTGTCACCACTTGCACACTAATTCGAAATCTGGACCAACAATTGAAGCAGTGTCGGTGTGGTATATTTTTTATTGCAATTCATATATTACTGCAAGGCATGCCCCCCATAGTAAGCGTAAATTGTTCGTTGATGATTTCATCTTATCATTCAAATTAATTATGCCTTAGGAATCCATAATGTATGACTCTTGCAGTCATTGATAACCCTTTCAAAATTCATTGAAACTTCGTCAACTAACTTAATTATCGAAACACATTTTATCTTATCATTTATCGATAAATTCGAGAATCAGCAATTAGAAATTAATAAATTGCAATTTAGTATTGCAAATTTATATTTTAAGTCCAAATATAAAAGCACCGTTTAAAATTTAATTTAAATCAATTATCCTCAAAATAGTCCTGATATCATAATTGTTATCACCTAGTGGTAGTATAGTTTATAGGTACCGTCCTGAGGAATGGAGGCAGAGGACTTTGTTTTTTATGATACTTCCCCACGTCACACAACATTAATGGGAATATGAAATTATATTGGATATAGATTAAGGATTTAAAACAGCACACAGAATTTTTGATTAATTTTTCCAATAATGAAATTCACCAAACAGCCTAAAGTATAAGAATTTATAAAAATGTATTGCATGTTTATGAGAGCATAACCCAGATGAAAAATATGTCTTTGATCAAAATTGATCATAATAATTTCTGAAGTACTCAATGTTTCAAAGGTGACAAAAAGCATTCTTTTTGAGGTTAATGTATGGAGGAACAAACCACGATTGCTCCAACTACAACTGCCTACAATATTTGGGGAACTTTTTGTGATTTCCTCTTTGCTTCGCCCGCAACTTATTTTAGTTTTTGCAGCAACAGTTGCGTTGGTCAGTCGAAAATGATGTACAGCAAACAGCATAAAAAAGTTACCACCTACGATGCAACCAGCATAACTCGAGAAGGGCGAGTCTTTCAGACTCTCTGTTTTGAGGGTGCTTTTCGTCTTCCTCTTTATGCCTGGCAAGTATTGAAGGCTTTTGTGATGTTATAAATTTTATAAATACTTGCTATAAGCCATTGCTTTTGCTGTGGTGGAAGCAGTATTGTATTATGAAAGAATTAAATTCGTATTTCGTTAAATTGGCTCGAATCTCAAGCGTAATTCGCTCTTCTGCTTAAAATATTGGACATGAATTACTTTAGCTGCTAATATTTCTTCCTAACATATTTTCCATCAACGCAGATTTAGAATGAAATTGGTTATTTCAGTTAATGCTACACATGCCCACAGGATGAATGGGAAATAAGGTGCTAGTTTTCATTGAAAACGAATTTGTGAAAGTCGCCAAGTTGTTTGGACGCCATTTACATTTGCAGGGAATTTTGATTTAAATAATTTAAATAGAAGCGCACTGTATACTATGTGTGAGATGATAGCGATATAGGCCATCTGTCCTCGCTAAAATCTCACAATAATCTTTTCACCATCTGGCTGCGAAAATCACTATCGTTGAGAATAGGCTCATGTTGTCCCGTATTTTGTCATGTAAATCACAGCTAAGGAATAAATCTCATAATTATTGTCTATATAGAGTTATATTCTTGAAGGATACCCGGCTCCGGTCATTTTGGACTTACTGCTATTGAGCCTGTAGTCTTTTAACAAACCGCTTCATATTGTATATGCGTGAAAATTTCTTTTGAATAATTAAATCAGAAAGACTAGTTGTGCAGAGTCGAGTCAAGCACCAAAATAATTGAGTAATATACTTTTAATGATTTAATTCCTTTCATTTACACCTTCTCCGTAATAAATGTTGGAATGCTAAAAAGATTAATCATTTCAACATTGGAAAAAGGTATGAACCAACAATTTTAGACATGACTCCATTTTAAAATACACACTTAATGCACTCATGCATGAATAATAAATTTAAATCTGCTACTAAGGGTTTCAGCGGTCAGTCCCCTTGGGTGCTATTTCTGCTCTCCTTGTTTTCATCTACATAACGGTATATGAGTGCCATTCATACCGGCCTTCTCGACGAAACAAAGGTAGCTTCTCCTTGGGGGTGAGAGAGGAAAGAAAAAGGGTCTTCCATGGAGTGGTCACAGGTTACTTCTATCTTCAGTCCATCTAAAATTCGAGTTACATTTTAGGGCATTTGTATGAGATAGAAAATTGCTTGAAAATGCCATTCTTAGATGTGGGCGGAAATATAATGAAAAGTTTGTCGATGAAGGAATATGAATGGGGTACTTCACGGAGACAATGATAGCGCGGATCGGAATGGATGACAATCTTTCTACAGAAAATCTTATGGATACTAAGGAAAAAAAAGTTAATTCCCTTCATCTACAAGGCATACATCTGCAAAAAATGAAGATAATATCGTAAACAGGCTCAGAGGTGATGTGCACTGATCCTAGGATACAGGCTATTTATCAGATTGAGAAAATGCTTCAATTATAAGATTTTGAAAACGATTTAAGCGATTTTAAGATAAAATAATGCAGATTAGTAGGTGTCCAGAAAAATATTACCTCAATGGTTCAAAAAGATAAAGTTAATCAGGTCAACCATTGGAAAAGTTCAGATTTTTGTGGAAGTTTGCAAGTTTCATTTCCCTTACATACTGCATTTGGTGTTATGTGAACTTACTTCTAAAACGTTCATTTACATTCAAATTTCATAAACGATTAACCATAAACCTATCATAGTGGAAATTATTTACTATCACTGTAAATTTATTTTGCTTTGAAAATTATTGACATCAAATGCATAGGGTAGGATATAATCATGTTGGTATATAAGAATACGAGTTAAATGTAGCTTGCATACTGCAAGCAGATCGACAACATTAATTTAAAATCGGCATCATATCGGGACGGTCTTCAAAATAAAAAAAAAGGATTGAAAATATTCTATAAATTCTCTGCAATTTAATCGTCTGGCATCAAACCCGGGACTTTCTGGTGAACTTATTATGCAGCACAACAGAAAATCTTTTTCCGTAACCATGTGTGAAAATGCAAGCAGTAATATTGGCTGCAACTGCCTCAAACGACCCCCTACTTTTCACGAATGTAAATGGCTTTCTTGATTCGAACCAATGACTATATAGGAAATCTAAAACATGTTTTTGAAATTTATGTATGATCTCTATCTATATGCCAAATTTCAAGTTTTAATATTATTGGGAAGGGGTTCAAAATAATTCTTAAAAATCGGATCAGTTACTGATTGTAGAGATGCTTGGTGTCGAACCCAGGGCACATTGATAGCTGTGAATGCACAGTTTGATTTGTAAGGACTTGATATTATTTTATGCGAAGTTTGAACTGGATCATGCCGGGAAGTACCTAAAATTTGTTTCCGTTATCTCCATAAGAAATGCATTGAGAAATGTAAATGGCCCTCTGGGATCAAACCAAGGACCATCAGCGAATATATTAACTTTTATTATGAAATATATTCATGATATCCAACCCCATGCCAAATTTCAAGTTTCCATGTATTCGGGAAGGGGTCCAAAAAAAATCTTAAAAATCGCCACAATGCATTTTAGAACGGCCCCGACCTAGCATCGAACCATGGACAATATTCGAAGATGTCTTTTTGATTTTCGTTGGATATCTACGGCATCTAGCGATCCCTTGAATTTCAACTATCTACTTTACCGGGAAGTGCCACAAAAAAATTTTCGAAAATCCCCGCCATGTATTATTATGGAGAAAATTGCGACTTTGGAGCCTTCTGGAATCGAACCCATGACACCGAGGTTCAAAGTCGGCTTTTTTCTGGAGGTTACACGTTATAGCCAATATGTCGTAAAAGTTTCAAATCGGTGTCACTTGTGGAACATGCTTAGAATTTTGATCCCCAGTGTATATGTATATATATACAAGTAAAATGTAGCTTGCATACTGCAAGCAGATCGACAACACTAATTTCATATCGGCATTATATCGGGACGGTCCTCAAAAGAAAAAAGAAAAGAATTAAAAATATTCTTACATTTCACACACATTTAAATTCACACATTTAAATTTCTGCACCTTCAAGATATCGTAAATGTATTCCCTATCTTTAAACCAAGAAGTTTTAAGGAAGAATAGGCGAGGCTTGGAAATCAGCTTTAAGATTCAGCAGTAATAGATTCTCCTGACAATAGGAAATATTTCCCAAGAAGGGAAGCTTTACCCATCTTATTTAAGAGTAATTATGGGTAATAAGTATGAGATGTCAGTATTTCTAGTACTGTATCTGATAATGGCTGATGGACTTAACTGGCCTCTCATTAAAAAAGGAAAGGGAAAATACGAAGCCTAAATTTTAATTATTAAACTGCTTTTACCGATGTAAGGGCAACTCAGATTGATTACGCCTGATTTAGCAGCTTTACTAAATGTAATTTCTGTAAAAATATAGTCATTGCTCAACGACTATAAGAAATAGCGGAAATAACTAAGGACAAAGATTCACAATTTCTTATATAACGCTGTTTCACCAAGTAACGGCTTCTTCAATCAATTTGACTGTAAGGAAATTATTCAGAGAACTGGAACCAAAGAAAGCTGCATCCATTGCGAAGGAAATTGATTCCAATCATTGGGAAGGGGTAATCTGTTTAGAACTAGTTCCCCTTAATGGATAAAAGAAAGTTTAACTAAATATTGTGACCTGGTGTAATCATTAAAATTCCCTAAGCTACATGTATAATCTTATCATTGAGAATCTTGAAGGGATCTGAGAAGAGCCCACAAACGCTGTGAACGGTCTTCCAGACTGCCCATGTCTTGGACCGTCTCTGCTTTCTGGAGTAGAATTAAACATATACCAACCATAGAAAGATCACTCCCGTAGAAACTTAAGCTTCGGAAAATGCCAATTCCAATATTACGTTCTCAATATTTACATTCATCTTTTCAGGCTTTTTTTGGCATTTCTTCTAACCAATGATTTTCATAAACCTTTGGGATATCCTTACAAATCAATCAAAAACAAAGCGGAAAAATTTAAGAAATAGCTATTTGCGTAAACTAGCGTTCCTTTGGTTCTTTTTCATTACTATCATAGGATGTATCTAGGGTTTTCAATTCTTTTATTCCATTAAATGATAGACACAGTTATTAGTTTCGTAGATTTTAAGAACCTTTAAAATTAATATAAAAAACACCAAAAGCAAGTGAATACATTTTTTTATCTCAGTGTTGATGATAGCCAAAACGTTAAACTCATCTTGATTCACTTATAAAGTTTGCTAGTCGATCTCACCTGGTTTATAAAATACAAAATAAGGATGTCATTTAAATACGTATTTAAACTTAATTATAATCGTAATTACTGTAACAAACACGCAATAACTTGCCCATTCTGTGTCGAGTACTAGTAAGTCATACCTCTAGCTAAGTCTTAAGTTTGTTTAGACGTCGATTAACCCATTGTCATGCAATGGGTTAATGGCCTGGCCAGCCTTATTTACAGTATTTACTGGAAGCCAATACTTTGAAACGATAAGGAATCCATGGATCCAATTTTTAGGACAGTGGTTTCATCAAGCGATTTATGATTATTTTCATTCAATCAACATCAGATAAACAGTGAGATCTCGTAAGTTATAGGCTGAAGAACATACAAAATATCTAATCTGAAGCTCTGCAGTCCCACTTTATGAGAGATTTATTCCTTCGAGTCATTCTTCGAATTGCGAGCTAAACATATATCAGAGAATGCTAGCAGACACATTATTTTAGACAACATCAAAATGAATCAAGCAAATTGCAACCTAAATCCAATTCTCCCAACAAGAAAGTTTTTCCTTTCCATTCCCCTATGGCAACGAAAGGTTTATCTTGCGCTTCTCCCCCACCTATTTCGTTTTGTCCCGTGTAACAGTTTTCCAGGAATTCTACCCTTTTACCGGCATGTCACACTTTTGTTCCCTCATTCTTTCTTCTTTTTCCAGGCACACGCTATATGGAGGATCGCGTATTTATGTAAATGTTGAAGATAGTGCTAGTAAGCGTCGAAGCTAATTGTGTGAATTTTTCTACAGTGTTGTTATAAGAATAATTTAATTTTACAAATTCATGGATTATACAATCTATAGGAGTCAGGAGAGTAAGGGGAAATGGTAATCTAGAAAAGAATATTCCTTATTTAAATCAATCGAAAGAGCTTTAACTTTGAGGAATTCCATAGGTAACTAAACACAAGGAAATAAATAACTTTGTCAAAGTTACACAACTTTTTGTATGGAAGTTGTGGAACTTTTATATCCTTGTGTTTATTCCCTAGTTATTTCCCTTGATAATAGAACGCTTTTCAATTGGGAAAGTTAAACGAAAGGTTTGTAAAAGCAATCAAATTATAGTAATCCACCGAATCATGCACATATCTTATACAGTGAAACCTGCCTTAAGCGGAACCTGGGTAAAACGGAAACCTGTCTTATCCGGATAAAGATTTTGGTCCCGGCGGTCATAATAGGGTTTTACATGCATTGGTACCCTGTGTTGAACGGAATCGATTCCCGGCCACATGAACCTGGGATAAGCGGAATTGCAAAAAGCAATTCCAATTTCGATCTAAATCACTTGAGGTGACTATGAAGATGCAAAGCTTTCCCATGGGAGATGTTATCCTAAATCAATAGCGTCCTGTCGTTATTATCATCTCAAGAGCTTCGTAATGGACAAGGGTTCCTTTGTCCCTATGTTTATTAAAGTCGAGACTCCAACACACAAATGCAATTAAGATTCTTGGCCACTCCTTTTGCAGACCAAAGCATTCCTTATCCATCTCAATTTGCAGATGAATGGCTCTTTATAAACATAGCAGAACAAAGGAATCATTTTTAGCTAATATGTAGGTGGGCATTTAAATTTTGCCTCTTATATAATTGGGGAGTTAAACTCAGGCAGTTTACAGCGGAAAGGGATAAACATTATTGTGTAGCCTTGCTCATCTCTGAAGAAGACTGAATCATTTTTCTACGTGCTGCTGAGAGGGTAAGACCACACCAGAGTACCTTAGGGGAACTGCTGATTGATTTCTGCAATGCCACGCAATGTATTAACGCTGAGAAATAAACTGGAATTGTTCGAGTGCTTTGAACGAACAACTTTCCGTAAAGCAGGAAGAAGTGAGGTGTAAGTGTGACGTATGATTATGAAGCAATGATTTTTATCAATTCATCACATACAGCGAAACACCAATTTACAGTAAGGTAATAACAGTAACAATAGGCGAACACATATGGCTTACAAGAAAAATCTGGATAAACGGGATTCGAACCCGGGACCTTGTCATTGGAGCGTTAACATGTAGGCATGCTAACCACAGCTGGTCCAAGAACGAAGACAAAATTAAGAAAGAGTTTGAAAGGGGTTGGTCTTAAGAAACGTATTTCTTTATATCCAAAATAAAAATAGTTTGCAAACCAACACACCATAAAATAATTGTCGTTTCTGTCTATTAATTTAGGCCTAAATTTACATTCAAAGAGGAAAAATCCTCTCTGCGAATATGAAGAGTTAAAAAAAATTGTTTGTGACTGGTTTGTGCGAGCAAGATCGAGGAATATTCCTTTATCAGGTCCAATGGTGCAAGAAAAGGCATAGGAGTTTGCAGTTTCTTTAGAAAAACTTGATTTTAAGGCCACGAATGGTTGGCTGGAGAGCTTCAGAGGAAGGCACAATGTTATATGGAACATAGGTGTCGGCAATTCGAACGACGTGGATGTGGAAACTGTAGAGGACTGGAAAGGCAATGTTCAAGAATAAATTAAGACTATTAACCATGTGATATCTACAACGGGGCCGAAACCAGAATGTTTTAAGGGCATTGGTGTCTAAAACATTTTGTGTTTAAGTAGAAAACTGCTAGGGTTTATCCTTTTCCAAGTTCTGTTTCTTGAAATTAGTGCATAAATGGAAACAATTTTCTTACATTTATGCTTATTCTTTAGAAAGGAAGCTCTCAAAGGAGGGTTTCACCATTTTTACTTGTGGCAATATGGCTGGGAAGCTGCTAAAGCATCCTGTCATCCGGAAATCAGCTCGATCATGATGTTTCAAAAACGTTGCCATTGAGAAGCTACGGATCACATACAGAAATAATAAAAAAGCATGGAACACGGCTTCAATCATGGCTGAAAACTTTGAATGCCGGAACGAAGAGGAAAGATAGGAAAGTCATACTATTCCTCGATAACGCAACCTGTCACCCTAAAATTTGCCTTTCGAATGTGGAGCTAGCCTGGGTTCCGGCATTCACAACAAGCATCACTCAGCCAATGGATGAGGGAGTAATTTGATCGCTGAAGGCACAATATAATAATTACATGATGCAATCGTTAGTGGCTGCTGCGGATACTGCGAATACAGTGTCGGAGATGATAAAAAAATATCAGCGCTGGATGCCATAAATTGGATTCATTTGGAAGTGAAAGATAATAAAACATCAGCTATTAAACAATATTTTGCTAAAAAGGGATTTCTGTCAGCACTGGTCCCCGAGACCGATAAATAAAACCAATTCTATCCAATCATATCACCGATCTTCTGAAGAGCGATGAAGATGGCTCCATGCCAGACACTATAATGGAAGACAAAGTCTGTGAACACGACGAAGAAGTAAATATAACTGTAATATCTGAGGAAACAAAATGTCCTACAGAGAAATTTTGGTTTCTTTAAAAGAATTAGCAGAATGTAGTCTTAACCAAAGTAACGCCGATTTATTTAATATCTTAAATGAGGCTATCGGCAGCGTAGAAAATTGCATTATATAGGAAAAAAGGAAAAACAGACAAAATAACAGATTATACGCGCATTTTATACATAAATTTTTATGTTAATTACTTCAAATAAACAAATTTAACCACAATGTGATACCCTTCTTCATTATTCCATAATAATTTCGTCCACATAGAATATTCATGAGAAAATTCGTCTATGTAGAATTTTAGTAAAACCCACCTTTTAGGCGAAGCGTTATATGGGTGCAATATGCCTTGAAAGGTTTTTTTGAAATGTTAGACCCTGGGTTAAGTGGAAAACTGTCTTATCCGGAAAAAAATTATGGCCCCAAGAGATTCCGCTAAACACAGGTTTCACTGTATATAAAAAATCCGCCTGCAAATGTTTGTGCCCGCAAAACTCAAAAACCACTTGGTCGATTGACTTGAAATGTTTACACAACATTTCATTCAAATATATATACGAAATATAAAATACGAAAGTGTTTCTATTGTAAAAAATTGTGACACTTCGTGCTTGCTTCGATCTCAGATGAGTGAAAGCATTTCCGTAAGAAATGAACATAAAGTTCATTTTAGTCGCTGCAGGCTTCATTTCTTTTGCAAAATTAAATTAAAAAGACTGATCACACGAGATTGAGATAAGAACCAATAGCAGAGAAAATGAAAAAAAAACCTTATTTTGGTCAGGTATTATTATTTTCGAATTGAATTTGAGATTTTATACGGAATACTGTACGGAATACACGAAAGTTTTTGTAAATTTTTTGAGTATAAACAACCGGTTCCCCTGATGACAAATGCCATTATTGAATCTGAGATCCTGCGTTTTGGCCTATTTGAAATTAAGAAGAAGAGAAAAGTTGCTGGTTTCGTTCACATTGATGATCATAATCAATTGTTGGAAGTGATTTAAATGATCAATTTTCAAAAACAAAATGTGAGTTAATTTGATACCGAATGTTGTATACAGTGAAATTCATTTGTATTATTTTGGAAATGATTTAATAATCTGTTATCGAAAATGAAAGTGAGAGTTACTTTGATTGCTACATTCAATTCAATTCCTTTCTTTAGTTATTATCCAGTTGATCGTCGTCAAATACAATAGTACGCGTTAACACATCAAAAGTTGTGGTAAATAATGGGTAGTAGTAAATTATTTTTATATAAATAATGAAAATTCTCCATCCAAACGCGATAGCCGAGCTAGCGTAATGGACCATGTCCTCCATCTTTCTTTTCTCTCCCTCTCTTCTTGAGAGAAAGGCTCGCCAGCCTGAATTTTGTACTTAGTTTTTCTTGGTGGGTCAGGGGTGGTAACTTTTTTTGGCTGTTTGCTGTACATCATTTTATTGTCAGGGGTCTTAAAATAGGGCCCGCGGGACTAATGCGACCAGCTAGGCCCTCTCATCCGGCCCGTGGAGACCTTTCTATCAACAGAGAAAAATTACAGAAATTTATGTTAATCCTGCAAAGATCACCCATCGTTTTCACGGATGTAATGTTTTTATCAAATTGAAATTGAATAATTATTACGTTTAATACCTAAAGAGAATCAATCGCTCAGCATCTTGTAGCAGAATCTCCAAAATTTCATGCTCAAAAGTTTCTGAGACAATCAATTCATTTGATTTGGTTTTAATAGGTTCAGTTTCATTCTAGAATAGATAAGTAAGAATAAGACAGGAATCAGGAATAAGAGGAAAATTAGAAGATGCTGCATGTTTGCGTTTTTGATCAACCAAGGCTAAAGGCAAATGAAATCGCAAAAGCTATAGTAACAATAACTGGTATATTTGTAGGGTAAAATTAATTACAAATGCATAAGAGTGCGGTTTACTCACCATCAATTGAATGGAACGAAATTCAAAACAAGGAAGATACTGATGAAATTGTTATTGGGGAAGAAAACATCTACAGTGACATCGCTGGGACTTTATAGATCCATCTGAGATCCGATGTAGAGATTTTCATCTGCTGAATATGTTAATGTCCGAAAGGAGACACTAATCGTCCAAAAGAAAATAACAAGATGAATACATTAAAAAATTGAGCTTGGCATGTCTCCGATTGATATTTGCGAATTATTTTTGGATGACGTGGTCTTACAATAAGTAATATTCGATACTAATAAATATGCTATTTGATTGTAAGTTCACTATATCTGATTTAAGGAAATTTATTGGCTTATTGCTTCTCACCGGCTACTAATTTTTGCCATACACATGGACCAGAGAAAACCCCTGTGAAACAAAATTAGGATTGGTTGCAAGGATGACTCGAGCCTAGGATGTGAAATACTGCATCTTCTGGTAAATGTCAGCCAACAGATAGATTACTATAAAATTATGAGTTAAATGTAGCTTGCATACTGCAAGCAGATCGACAACACTAATTTCATCTCAGCATAATTTCGGGACGATCCTCAAAAGAAAAAGAAAGGATTGAAAATATTCTTAAAATTCGCTGCAATTTAATCATCTGGCCTTGAACCCAGGTCTTTCTGGTTAACACACTATGTAGCACGACAGAAGATCACTATCTCTAACTATGTGTGAAAATTCAAGCATAAATATTGACTGCAACTGCCTCAAAGGACGTCCTACTTTTAACATATACTCCTTATGAGAGAAATTGTAATGTGCTCTGGCATATAACCCAGGAACAGTATGGTCTTATCTAATTATTTTTTCTTAAACCGAGTCTGAATATACACCTTCCATCTAAGCAAGAACTTCCTATCAATTCAATAAGTGCATGAAAAAAATAATGAAAACTACCTCTATGTTTTTTATATGGGAGATATATTTATTGCCTGACTTCAAACCCGGGTCTCCCCTGCGATACTTTTTATGCAGCATAACAGAAGATCACCATCTCTAAGTATGTGTAAAATTTCAAGCAGAAATATTGCTTGCAACTTCCTGAAACGACGTGCAACTTTTCCCTTATATTCTTTATGTAAGAAATGTTAATGTGCTCTGGCATTGAACCCAGAAACAGCGTTTTTTTCTTAAATTTTTTTCTTAAACTGCCACTAAATATACACGTTTTATCTAAGCAATAACTTCCTATCATTTCAATAAGTGCATCAAAAAAATAATGAAAAACTAACCCAATGTGTTTTATATGGCAGATATATTTATCGCCCGGTATCAAACCCAGGTCTTTCTGGTGATACAGGTGATCACCACCTCTATTATGTGTAAAAATTCAGGCAGAAATATTGGCTTAAACTGCCTCCAATGACGTCCTACTTTTCTCATATATTCCTTATGAGAGATATTTTAATGTGCCCCAGCATCGAACCAAGGAACAGTACGGTTTTATCTAATTTTTTTCAAAAACCTGTGCTTAATTTACAGTTTCTATCTAAGCAAAATCTCGCTATCATTTCGATTAGTGCATGAAAAAAATAATGAAAAACAACCTCAATGTATTTTAAATGGCCGATTTTTGCATCGTCCTAGTATCAAACCAAGGATATATTCCGTAAAAGTAATTTATGTTTTTGATGGATCATGACCATATATATAGGCTCCTTGAGTTTTGATTCTCTACCTATCCAGAAAGTATTTTTTTAAATTTCCAGAATATCAAAGCAATGCATATAAACGGGAAAAATCGGGACTTAGGGGCCTCCTGGAATCGAACCCATGACACCGAGGTTCAAAATCGCATTTTTTCTGACGGTTACACGTTATGGCCAATACGTCGTAAAAATTTCAAGTCACTCACGCTTGCGGTTTAGGCTGTTGATTAGTATCCTATCTATCTATATATATATACTAGTAAATGGGTGCTTGCATAATGCAAGCAAAGAAAATTATCAAGGGATACTACCCTGTGTTATCGGTCTTTATGTTATATTTACATCCTTTTTAATTATGCCATTCTCTTTAGTATACATAGTTTTAAATCTAAGATCGAGATTCATTAAATAATATAATAATAGAATAAGTCCTTCGAAGGCCTTCCACGTTTATTTGATACGGGAGTTTTGGAGTTGATTCCTTAATGAATACACATTCGTAAAGTTAAATTAAGGGAATACGCCAAAGTTAGAATAAAAATCTGCATTAAATAAAAATGCGAGAAATCGATAGACGATTGGTTACCTGTGGTATGAGCTCGGTTTAGTGAAAGACATACTCCAATTGAATTATATGGCCACGGCGCCTGCTTCAGGGCAGATCACCATATGATGATGAGGACAATATTGACGGCGTGCGGAATATTATCAAATATCCTTTCTGGTGAAACTAACACCCTGATATTTTCTGAGGAACGTACTCTTCCTAGCGCGACATAAAGCTGGTAATGTGAAAACACGTCCCTTATCAAATCAATTCCTACCTTACTTAGTTTTGGATTTCAGTCCTCAATAAATATGTAAGGTCAATGGTTTCCGCGGCGATCGGCTGATTCCGTGGTATCTCTTTCGGGCTCCCACTGGGATGAACGTAGTAGCGGGGACGACGATGTTTTAAGATGCATTTGTAAAAGTAAATAAAAGAAATAAGCTTAAGAATGTTAAGTAAGAATAAATATCTGCATAAGATAAAAAGGCCAGAATTCGATAGATGATTCGTTACCTGTAGTACTCAGTTCAGTGCAAGACATACTTCAATTGAATCCTAAGTTCATTAAATGGCCTCTACCACGACAATGAGCTCCATTTCTAATTAAATAAACAAATAGACAATACGTAACTGTTATTAATTTTGATGAACGTTAGGAGAGGATGGAAAAATAATTTGATGTGAATACAAATGAAAAGAGTAAACATAGTAAGCATTTAATTATAATCGCAGAAATTGTTTTACTTACAAAGAATCATCCACCTAGCACGTAATCAAAGGTCGTTCAAGGAAATCAGCGTAATGTGTATTAAATTTCATGTGTAGATTTTTGTTGTTCATTTTTAAGAAATTAGATTGATCTTGATGTGTAACAATAATATTAGCAAAAGCAACGTTAAAAATATTTCAAAACTTCATACTTTCATCGCAGCGTATGTTATTCGAACTGCGAACAAATTTTTTTCCACGTAAAAATTGGTCGAAGCCTAAGTTTTGATCTTGATAAGGATGAAAATATAATATATATAAATTTACGTTAAAACTAAGATGTTGCCGACATGGCAAAATTGGTTGCAGGAAAAACAATAATTTCTCTTTGGGATACAATTTACTTCAATTCTCACTGACATACGTACATTTTTTCATACGTATATGAACGAAAAAAATTGACTCTATATGGACATTTATCGTTTCCCAAGCTTTACCCCAAACCATTTCATAAGGTTCCAATTAAAAACCGTGTGAAATACCTATATTTTAAATTCTGTTGGGTGAGGATGACAGAATAATTATATATAATTAAAATAGATAACACGAAACTTTATACGCATATAATAAAAAGCACAGGAATTCACACACGAAAAGCAATCTACCATATACGTAGAACAACGATATCTCCACATCGTTCAAAGATATCATTGTATATCCAGTGTAGATATTTCTTGATCATTTAAATGAAAGTTACTATTTCTTAATATTCAATGATAATATGGTCCTTCGAGGAAGGCTGGTAGTAATAGGTTTGGTTGCCCGTATGAGCTTTTCGCTGCCAAAGTAACACGTAGTATGAAAGTTAAGCATACATCACATTTAGCTTCCAGTCTTTTTTTCCCCTCCCAAAGGAAATTTTTACTTTGTTTTACGCCTACCGGAGCCTCTGAGGGGACGCATGAGAGTCGCAGGGCCGTGCGCAGGATTTGCTCGTGGGGGGGGGGGGGGTTTTTCTCATCAAAAAATGGTATCTATATTAATACAACTATCAATAATGAACATACACAAGAACGTACAGGAGTCCTGACAGACGTTAACATGAAAGTTGAAAGAGGCACTAAATTTTGGAAAAAAGTTTACTAAATGAAACATTAAATAAAATAATTTCATTTTATCATATCTTCAATTCATCATTCATGGAACTTTTTGTATGAAGGATCCTCATGGGGGGGTTCGAACCCCCAAAATCCCCCCCCCGTGCGCACGGGCCTGCCGAGTCGGCTTATTTGTAGATTTTCAGAGAAACTATTAGTAAATTACAATGCAATAAAGAAGGAAACGGAAAAGGCCATGTCAATGAAACTTTGTAATCTGAATTCAGTGTATGATAAATGCATTGGGTTAAGTGAGCTTAGAAGTTAATATTACTAAACTATAGTGGTCGTGATACTATTCATTTGTATGCTTTGCAGTTGTTTATTTCTAAAGATTGTTGTTAAAACTATTAATATGCATTAATATTCTCACTCTAATATTTTAGGATAATGTAAATTTCAGTTGAAGTTCAAGTGATATGGCTTCGCAAAATGCTTAGTTGATGTCGGTAAACACTTTCCTTACGTCTACTACTAAGGTACAGGTGGACTTGATTCAGTATAATACTTACTTCGCCAGTAACTAATAAGAATTTATAAGCTAAATTGCTTTCCTATTCCCTCTTAATAGATTCAGTGTAGAATATTCAACTTCATCCTAGAATAATCTCACTACTTACATGACTTTTCCGATTATTTTCATTGATAAATGGTCTCGTATCCTCTACATAAACTTATGTTATCACAGAATTCCCGAATAATTCATTGACCATGCAGATATTCGCTGTCCATATTGATGAAAGTTACATTTTTCAACATTCAGTAATAACATATATTGAAAGAAAAATCAAAAAATATTAAAAATGCATCAAACCTTCATCAAGGCGTATGAACTTAGCATTGTAAACAAACTTGTTTTCGATTCAAACAATGGTCGTTGTCATGCTGGAATGTTAAAATTGGTCACAAGAAAAGTAAATTTTGATCTTTTAGACGTTATATAAACCAAGTCCCACTGCATTACGTTTACTTTTTCACATTTTAATGAACGAAAGAAATTTGCTCTGCATGGCCAATTTTCGTTTTCCCTGTTTAAATACATTGAAAAATATATTTGTCTCTGGGCCTCTGGGCCTTGACCCAGTTCAAAATCTGGGAATTTTTGATTTTATCCTGACTCGAGTGTCAATAAATCCAGCCTGAAAAATTCAGCCTTCTAGCTCGATTAAAAATGCCCAGGAATTTGTATGAATGAGTTGGACTTGCAGCTTTATATATAGTAACTAGTAAATGGGTGCTTGCATAATGCAAGCAAAGAAAATTATTAAGGGATACTACCCTGAGTTATCGGTCTATATGTTATATTTAAGTTTCTTTTTAATTTTACCACTGTCTATCATATACATAATTATGAAATGTGAGATCGAGATTCATCAAATAATATAATAATAGAATAATTATTTCGAAAGCTTTACACGTTTAATTGATACGGGAGTTTTGGAGTTGAGAACTTAAGGCTGGTTGGCCACCAAATGCAAAACGAAGGTAAGTTGAGCAAAGTTATGCCAAGCGGACTACGCTTTCACAATCGAACCTATACTTTTGAATGCAGCTGCGGCCACCGGATACGAAGTGGAGTTGAGCTAAGAATTGTGACATCATTCTGCTTCGCAAGTCACATCTTCCTAACAGTCGTGGTTCGTGCTGAAGCGAAGTCAGCTTCCCCCTCCACCGTTCTCAACGTGATAGTGGCGGAGGGGGGAGCCTTTCGCTTCTTTCCTCGACAGTATCTGAATTGATATCATTTTGAGAAAGGTTTATATTCACAAGCGAGAAAGGTGTGATTACTTCCCAATTACAACCTTCTTTCAGAAAAATTACCTAATGTAAAAATGAGTACCCTACAAACCTTCAAACAAAGTTAATGAATCTCAATGATACAAGACTGGGAAATCGCTAGAGAAACGGGTTCACAGTCCAAATTAAGAGCTTTCGAGAGGCAACCAAACAATATCAACCCAGACCAATTAAAGGACGAACATAAGGAAGCAAAGTCGGAAACTAAATGAACTACGATGGATGCCCTCCATCAAAATAAAAGGATTTTATACGAAGAGGAACTTTAACAGCGTTTTGTTCGTACATACGTGAGCTCCAAGATAAAGAGCAAACTGCAGGTTTGTTAAAGAGTAAGAGCGGTATTGCAGTAAACGATGCTAGAGACAAGCTAATATCTTGAATGTTTTTTTAAAAGCGTTTTCAAGTCCAATGATATATAAAATACTCTCCCGAAGGTTATTAAGCCTGAATCGATATGGCAAACCACCTTCAAAGAAGACAGCATCATTAAACTATTGCAACAGATTAAACCCAATAAAGCTCCTGGTCCATATGACATACCAGCTCAGGTGTTCAAGGAAGTAGGGGAGAGCGTAGCTCCTTTTCTGAAAGATATATTTGACCAGGGTATGAGCATGAGTATGAGTATTGCAGAAGTAATTAACTTAATAAAATACTCTCTCATGGGCAGAGAACAACAAGTAGTACTTGAGGCATTTGTTCCAACTTGGTTAAGCGTACCTCAGAGTACCGCAACCGTTGTTAATTTTAGTTTTCATCAATGACCGCAGCAATCACATTGAGAGCAATGTTAGGATATTTGAGGACGACACGGTCATTCACAGGGAAATAGAGTTTAGGTGATAGATTAACACATTCGAACGAATAAGATAGAATTATCAAAGGGTGCGATTGTTGGTTCTTAGAGCTAATTGTAGAAAAGTTTAAAGTAGTTAACTTCTTCGAAAGAAATTCTATAATACAGAATTATTCGTACAGCCTTTGTGGGGTAAACTTAATGACAGTAGAGTTGTTATAGTATCTTAGAGTAACTCTCATGAATAATTTATCATGGAGCACCCACATCCGAAATGTGTGGAAAAGCACTTAACCTTCATCCGGGCGTGCGGACGGTAGTTTACCGTCACATTCATGAAAGCACGTGCAATTAATGCCTGGAGGTGTGCGGTGCGCCCAGATGAGGGTTAAGAAGCTCGGCTTCGTTAAAAGTTAAATACAAATAATAAAAAATAATCTGTAATAACGAAGAAAAAGGTTGAATGCAATGCTAAAAATTACTTAGCCTTAGTTAGGCCTCACCTTGAGTGCGCATGCAGTGTAAGGGACGCTTCTGACCAATGTTATATTCGGGAAGAAAAAGTACAGCGAAAGGCGATACATTTTGTAAAGAATTTCAAGGATAAAACAATGAGTGATACTCTGATGTTACAGGACGCGGGATGGGAATCATTAGAAGATGTAAGTCTAATACAAAGGATAAATGTACTAAATAAGCTCACAGGAAATTACATTCTCAGATGATGCAACTGATAAAATGCGACCCCCCAGTTAAATGGGCCGTTCCAATACTGAGAGGAAAATTAGGGAAATAGATGCTAGAACGAATCGTTTCAAGAATTCATTTTTTCCACGAACGATAAGCGAAAGCAATTGATTAGGAAAATAGAGTCAAGAACTGAACCCCCTGCCACATGCCATGGACGTACCAGTGCTTTAACACGGTAATGCACCAGAGCACAGGATTGCCTCCAATTGAAGTCGTTTTCCAAAATAAAGATTGAACGCGAGGAGGATAAGGAATTAAAAATTCCAAGAGAAACTTGTATGCCTCACAATGTGATATTACGACTAACGTTCCGTAATTTTTAAAAAGATGGCAATAAGGCGCAACAAAGAATAAAAGGCTATATATTCAGCGTGGCAGATCGCGTTTGCGTCAGGACGCCCATCAGAAACGAGTTTAAACTTATTTCACAAGTGTTATTCATTTGTTCACCGGACCTTTTAAAATAATAAAATCTTCTAGACCAAACCCGGGCCACTTGGAGGATCAGTTGGGATGAGAATTCGGCGTTTATGAGATTAGCACGCGCCGAACTTCCTTCGAAACGCTCGGTACAATCAACAACATTACTACATCACAGTGACGCAGCTAGGATTTTCCATGGGGGTGGGTCCAAAGAAACGAAAAAATGCCTTACTTAAGCTGGGTTTACACCGGAGTTGACGACACGTGTTGAGGACAGATGTCTACAACATTTCACAAAACAGCACTTATTTTGTCGTCAACAAATCGTGTCGACGACAGATTTTCCGTGTCTACAACCGAAATTTTGTTTTCCACCCTTGGTGGAAAACAAAATTTCAGTTGCAGACACATTTGTCGTCTACAAAAGTTGCAGCGCCCATTCAGTGTTGCAGACATTTCCCCGCTACCCCCCTCGTCAATCAGAACCAATCACAACTATGTGGCTGTTTCCGCCCCTACCCCCTCCACTCATCACAACCATGTGGCTGCTACCTACCGCCTCAGTAGTTCGTGAAAGTGGAGCTTTTGTCGTCCACAAAAGTTGAGAAAAATAGAGAGCATTAGTATTTTGTCTGTAACAAAATGTTGTAGACAAATGACGTCGACAAAAAAAGTTGCATACAAAGGTCTGCAACATGCGGTGTAAACCCGCCTTTACAGGGGCTTGTAAATTCATGCCCGTTACTTACTACAAATATGTCAATTCTTTCAAAAACTAAATGCGTTGAAAACTAGAGGAGTTTAACGCTTAAATGGCCAACTTATTAATCTTTCCAAGACAGTAGTTTACATAACCGAACTATTGGAAACTTATCATAAGTTTTGTTTGGATACGTCCGATTTCTGTTCACAAACATCTACCACTCCAAGAAAACCAACGATCCCCTGACCAGCGAGTCGGCCACCTAACAAAATAATGCATTACGCCCTACTGGCAGACGCCAGTAAACCCGGCGCCACACGATGCGTCGAATGTTGGGTACAACGTTTGGGTCAAATGATTCGACAGTTGATGAGGCAAACGTTTCTGCCACACGATACGACGAATGTTCGATCCAATACAATTGGTTCAAACATTTGCTCGCTGCTTCATTTGCTGCGGGAAATGGCGGAAGATAGGGAGATTGCCGCGGCTGCTGCCACAGTAGTGGTATTATCCTGTTCACACTTATTACCTGACCAATGAACTCCAAAGTAAGTTCATTATTCCATTCCATTTTTGGCTGTAAAATAAATTTAATATAACATTTTGCATTTTTTCATGAACTACTTTGCAAATTTTAATCCTAAATCTTGTAACTCATATTTAGTACAGGTAGTACTTGTTGAAGTATTTAGAGCGTACATACTAAAAATTGGTCACTATTCACGGTGTTTCAAATGCTAATATTATGAGCATGGTACTCTTGTTCGCACTTAGTAATATACACAACGTATTCAATAACAAAATCCAGTTAATTGTTACTTGCCTGTCACAATAAAAATCTGACGTCCTGAAATCCCGTTCAATTCTCACGAGCCCGTGTGGCCGAGCCAACCTTCCAACCGAGTTCCCTCGAATGCTCGAGACTTCCTTTGACTCGGGTCGCAAAGACCGACAACAGTCGGAACATCTTCCAACGCGAACGTTTGGCGCTTGACATTGTAAGCTCGTTGATTCGATACTCTGCTACACAATGCTACGAACTATCAAGTTTCCAACATTGGAAGGTGTTCGTAGCATCGTCTGGCGCCGGCTTAATGACAGACACCAATACATCAATCACCGCACACAATAAACCACTGCGAATTCTGGAATTGCAACAGCCTTCATCAGAAAGAAGGTGAATTACACAACATTCTAACTGCACACGACATTGATATTTTCCGTCTAAAGAAATACTCAAGCACTGAAAAAATATTAAAAATTACCACAATACGCAATACATCATTTCGATCGACAAAACCATAAAATGATGAAGCGTCATCATTGGTACCAAAACGAGCATCCTGCACATTCCACTTTACATCGAACCAAAAGAAAACATCTAAAAAGTAGGAATCAGTTTAATTAGCATAGCGTCCTTCGCTAATTCGGAAATTCAGATTAGCATTGGAACGCCTAAGCTCATTTCATTAGTTTATAAGGCATACAATTAATTCACGAACATTATCAGAGAAAATGAGGCATCCAAATCTCGGAATCTAAATAAAAATTATTTCTAACACCTAAGGATAGGCCTACTTACGTTCTAAGCAGATTAAGTTTGTTAAATTAATAAATGCTTCAAATTTAAACTACAGGTAATTGGCCTTGGGAAAGCCCTATCACCGGCATGCTCTTTAAGATTCTATGAAGGGCTTAACGATCTTATGTAATACAGGTTCCCCCTAAGGCAGGCTAATGTTCAAAGAAAATGCTCTCATGGCCGTGGCAAACTCGGTTGTGCGGTAGTGTGGAGGGGGAATCTGAGTCGCGGCACGGCAGCGGAAGACGGTGATGTGTCGGTGTTGGTAGGAGCAGCGGACGGTTCGGAGACAGAAATGGTAGCACGGACAAATGGGGCTTTGCTATTATTATTGAAACCAATTCACAACTATAAAATTTACTTAATATTTGTTTTCATGCGTATGCTTTATACAAGAGTAGTATGACAATTTTTACAAAGCTCCCAGGAAGGGTTACTTCCACCACCTTCCGAGGCCGAGGCCCTTTTTGCCATGTTGCCATTGGACTACAAAAGACTGAATGACTGCAAAGGCCTAGTCTAGCGCGAAAGAGAAGTAAATCCGAGGCCGAGTCCCGTGGCATTCCTTGGCGCCACAGCCACAGTTGCAGCGTTTGAGCACGCCTGACTTAAGGATTACTTCGAGTTCTACTTGATTGTTTCCGGGCAAAAAGAAAGTAAAATCCAAACACTTACCTCGCACTCCATCGGAAATTCCAGCGAAAGATGACATCCCGACTCAAGCTTCCTGTAAGTATGAAAAAACAAATGATTAATTGCCTGAAGTTAACTAATTGGAATAGCACAGAAATATGAGAAGAAAAACTGCAAATATTTGAATCAGGAGGAAAGTATACGCTCAATTTCATTTCCAAGTATAAGTAGTAGTAGTATTGTTAAAAGTGCTTCGACAGCTCAGGTCATTTCGCACATAGGCTCCCACCGGGAATCGAACCGGGGACCGCTTTCGCCAAAGGCAAACGCGCTGTCCACATGACTATCCGGGAGCCCTCCAAGTAAAAATCAGGTTTTAAGATAGAGGGGGCATTTTAAAGTTACGCGAAATCATCGGCCTATCTCAGGAACTGGATATTCCGTTTCCATATGCATAAATTATAAATAGGTACTCAATTTCTCTAGAAGAGGTGATTGCAACAAATAAGATTTACAATTAAGTTAAATAGTAGGACACACGCACGACCTATCTTAAAATTTTATGGACAAGAATTAAAATTAAGAACCTCCTCTCAACGCAGAACAACGCATGAGTTAAGAAAAATGATTTCACGTACAGTGGCGGATCCAGGGGGGGGGGGCTATGGGGGCTGTAGCCCCCCCCAGAAGTCAACATAAAGAGTAATTATATGTATCATCGTTCATACTATTGAGATGTGAAGAAAATATTGTTTATATACAACGATAGATAATAATAAGCATAATTCAAATATGTATAGCGAGTTTAATTTAATAAAATTTCTTACAAAAATCGATAAATAGAAAATGAATCTTTAATCCCAACTCTCAAGCCCCCATTTTGCATGAACCGAAAAATTGTTTATAACATTGATCTGTTGGAAATCAAATTTGAAAAGGTAATTTCAAGTTAGACTTGATGTTTCATCAAAGATTCGCCTATTTTGTATCAATTGCATTTCAAGCAAAAGAAGTGATATTTTGTCAAAGTGATAAAATTCAAAAAACGAAGAAGATAATCGGATAGATAGGTAGAAGATTCATCAAAAGCTTACAAACACATAGATACAACTGATATTAAAACAATTTCCGCCATCAGAGATCAAAGTGCGTAAAATGAGTCTCACCACACCTCACATCTTGTGAAAAGGCAATATACCGACATGCGCTAAATGCTAGAGCCCACACCCCGCCAGTGATAATCTAAGGTTATATTTCTAAATACACAAAGCGTCTTCGTACGATGAAATATCGAAAGATCAACGCTACACTATCTGAATCTGAAAAGTGAAATAAGTTTCAACTTACCTTCGCATGACAAGAGTTTTTTGAGAGAAGAGAAGCGCGGACAAATCTAACCGCACTTTTCCAAAATCACATTTATAATCCAGGCTTGCACTTCGGACTTCGGACACTGCATTCGGACTTGTTTTACCGCTAGTATATTGACACTTAACGTGCAAATCACTCAGTACTTAATTTACGAGAGCATTTCACAGGTTGCTAGTCTTTCACTTGCAGGTTATCGTATCAAGTCGATTTGATATGTACAGAATTGTCTAGCCAGAGAATTTCTCTACCCATTTGCGTTAAATTCAAATCCTCGCGTGCAAAATTAACTTCGATGAAATAAACTCAATTTACAGTTATTAATAATAAGAACGAAGAAAATTATTCTGCGAGCTGTCACTCCTACCATCTTCGAACCACAACTGACAAAGCCCTCACCTGAGGACCTCCTCGACGAATCACAGGCTTGCTAAAACTCCCCTTTCCATTTTCTGGCCTATCAGAGAAAATGGGCACGAGGGAAGGGGGAGGAAGGACTCAGCCGCTCTCCAACTTCCCTGCACTTCACGACGCGCTGCTGCTTTGCCAAACTTCTACACGAAAATAGCATAGGGCACGTTTTTAAATTCTTCGATGGCATCGGAAATCCATCAAACCGTTTTTAAATTCATCGATGGATCCATCAAACCGTTTTTTTATTCGCCGATGGATTTACGATGCTTTCCACCGATGTTCATCGTTTCCATCGAGATTAATTCCCGATGAAAAGCCGATGGTACTGATAACAGTAGCAGGTCATTCAAATGTCAATATCAATAACCTCATAAAAAGCAAGTAAATGCCAACTTAGAATGGGAAATATAACGTATTTATAATGCATCAATCACCGAACACAAACGAAGCAATGAATTACGTTGCAACAGAGTGTAAAGGATTATGGAGATGGAACAAATTGTAAATGCAACAGTAGCCATCTAGTCAAACAGCAAATAAACCAGCGGACTGTTCTTAAATTCATCAAGAATCGATAACTCATCGAAGTAATCAGACAAACATCGATGCAATCCATCGCTCATCAGATTGCTGAATTTAAAAACGTGCCCATAGCGTTCATGTGGGTAGTTTGCATTTGAGCGAGTGCTTGGTTTTTGTGTTTTTTTCAGCCGCAATGGCAGAAAGGAAAGAAGCTTTCCACCGACAAGGTTGGGAAAATGTATTAATTTAATTAATGTTCCCTAAAGGAACGTTTTTATTCTCATGAATATTATATTTGTGTAGTACTCGTATGTATTTGAAACTATTTAAGATAAATCAAACATTGCATCAAAGATTTCGGGATAATAACCGAGAGTTCTTATTCAAGGAATTGGCACGCGGTGCCAAACGTGACACGACTATGACTTGTATATGTTGTAGATATCTCAGCAAATGATTGGTATATTGGAGATTGATGAAAAAATATTAACGAGAATTACGCTTCAGGAAGGATTCTTGAACATTAAAGATAGAAATATCCTACAAGGTAAATCCAGATAGGAAAAATGATATATCGTCTTCTCCTTTTTCCTCTGATGAGGGTAGAGCAAAAATGATTAAAATACAGCAAAAATGATTGCCTCCTGTCCAAGAGTAGCAGAAAGTTGTCGCCGCGACGCGTGAGTGAGTGGCACAGAGTTGAGGTGGAAGCGCCTCGGCTACTCGCTCTCCACAACCAGAAGCCAAAAGTTGAGGACGGCGGTGCAAATGCAGTGGAAGGGAAAAATTTTCCGCGCGATTTTTTATTCCGCCTTACCACCCAATTGCTTCTTCGCGCCACTCTGGGATATGCGGCGGCGGTAAATATTCCGCTTCGGAAAAAACCGCCTTCTGCGTAATGGGCGAAAGAGCATAACAGCGCTCCGCAAGGCTCAACTGCATGCGCGAACTTCATATCGACCAGGGTAACTGCGAAACTCCCATTAAACTCCAGAACCTTCTCCTCACTGAGGTAATTCGATCCAGCACGAGGCATCTCAGCTACTCTTCGGGGAAAAGGAAAGCGAGGATTTCGATTAACCTTGACCATGCAAGGAAAAGAGTGTTTCGATCGTACTCAATAGTCCGTTCACCATCATGAAGGCACAGATTCTCCCCATTTAAAATGCATAGGCCCATATATTTTAAATGGGAGAAATTTGCGCGACGTTGCAACATTTGCATAAAATCATGGAGTTGGTAAAAATTGTACGAGCAGTCTCGAGTTCTCTCCCTCCTCGCAAATACCATTCTCGCACATTGGACGGATTGACTTGAGTCTTCGCTTGGAGGCCCAGTCGGAAACCCAATCCAAGTGCGTTTGAAGAATGGCATTTGCGAGGTTGGGGTTATTAGATTGCGCAGTGATTGTGCTATCGTCTGCATAAAGTTACATGCTCGTGCTCATGCTGAGAGGGATATCGGCAGTGAATAAATTAAAAAGGGTGAGGGACAGAATAGAACCTTGCGGGACGCCCGCCTCCTTGGTTTCAAGTCTTGAGTAAGATTGATTAATTTTAATACAAAACGTCCTATTGGTTAAAAAAGAAGATATTAATTTATTAATATTAGTCGGCAATTCTAAAATAGTTAATTTAAAAATAATGCCCACATTTTGTCGAAAGCAGACTGGAAATCCAGGAAGCAGGCGACCGTTTGTTTATTTAAATTAAAGCCTTGAGCGATTTCCTCGGCCAGTCTGGCGATCTGGTGAGTCGTGGACAGCCACATCACCACATCGGCTTGGCAATTTCGACGTCTAAATAGTTTTCGATTCTATCATTTTAGATCTTCCTGATTTCTGTTTGTCTGAGCTCTGTATTTGTTCCACTCCTGAGGAGCTTTCAATTTTTGGTAAATCTTTCTAGTTCGATTTCTTTCTTTGAAAAAAGTCTGACAGGGCCAGGAATCGAACCTGGGATCTTCCTCTATCCGGAGGCTGCCTTAACCATCTAGGCTACCCGGCCAGAACATTTTAACAAGCCGTTTAGGGAACTTTGTGCGTAAGGGTTTTTTCTTGGGTGCACGCCCTTATCTGCAATGTACCTGTAACCCTTTCCTGATTAGGTTTATTATTTGAAGTGGGAGCCTGTTATTTTCGGGAGTCTTTTCCTCGCCCGGGAGCCCTGAATGAATTCGCAATTTACTTTATCGGTGAAACGCTCGACAGTCACATCGATATCTTTAGTATCTTTGGTGTCGTTAGGTTTAAAATTCATAAATAAATTAGTTAAAACTAGCGGAAGTGCCCGTTGAAATTCAACGGGGATAATAAGTAAACATATATGAAGTTATACTCTCTCACGATTTTAGCAGCTAATGGTTGACCGGTAGAAGACCCTCTCAGCTATTAGGTAGGTGACTTTATGGTTCGCATTCAATATTTTATCTAGGAAAATGGATTGAGAATTAAATTTATGATGTTTGGATAGTATATAAGTATACATAAACTTGTAGGTATTTCATTTGTATGCATTCAACATAAATGAGTATACAGTTACAATGGCTCTTATACGATTGTAGAAAGCCAAGAAGTTTTATAGACCTTTAATGATAGATTCCAACACTAAATGCCTCTCATTTCTCCCATTCTACAGATACCGTACATTACTTATGAGACAATATTTAAATTCACTAAAGTTTAAATCTTCTGTACGCGTACTTAGTGTCATTTTGGAAAATCTCCAACGCTTATATGTGCGTAAAGGACACACACACTATCGTCATAAAAGGTTGCAATAATACTAACTAAGGTACGTAACCTAACGAACGTACTGGTAGAAAGTCTAACATACTTAAATATTGAAATTTCGATGGCCAGTTTTCAAAATCACGGTTATATCTTAGTGAAACACTTCAATTAAAACATAGGTAAATTACATTATGCATTCATGATTAATTGTACTAATAAATAAGTTAATGACAATACTCGTATGTATGTTATTAACTATGTCCAATTCGTCTATGTTGACGTAAAACTGAGTTCTGCTTATACTTCATCAGTAATAAATGCAATAATTTAATCTTTATTAACTTTAATCGGCAGTTCTAAACTATATAAATTCATTTCACTTCCAATGTATAACTAATTATAACACTTTTGAAGTATCTGAATCATAAAAAATACTTCGCAGCACCTAACGTCTGTGATATGATTTACAATAAAGAAAAAAGCAATGTCGCGAGAAATATCTGTTTAAAGGAAATAGACAAATTTATTCAAAATATTTTGAGGATTTTCAACCGAAAAAAACACTAACAAACTTATTTTTCAGCGATAAACCAACTGAGGCGAGAGGCTAGCTCTTTAAATTTCCACCATATAGTTTGTTTACATCCATGATGCATTGCGGTTAAAGTTACTTTTAAGAGTTAAATACCAATTAAGGCATAAGTATCGACAAAAACACGTTTTTTTAGAGTTTACGTGAAGATTACAGTCAAGGTCGACTCTAAATATATGTTATAATACCGGACCTAAGTTTAGAAAATCAGTTTTAACTTAAATATAAATCAATACTATGTAATTGATAGTGACAATAAGTCATAATTACTATCGCATTGATATATTTTTAATTATTTACATTCTCCAAATAATTAGCTGGGCCCGCGCAAATATTTGCGCACATAGAAATTAAAGATTTGACAATACTTCATAAAAAGTACATAGTTCTTAATCAAATTTCCACTAGTGTTATTTTAGGTACCGGAAACTAACATACATCTTATTAGACGTCCATTGACAATATTTTAAATTTATACTGTTCCAGGGGTAAGAAGCCATGCTACAGTAAATTTCCTTCCATAAGGAATATATAGGTAAGGTAGGACGTGAATTGAGGGAGTTACAGGTGAGATTTCAGCTTGAAATCGTACGCATAATTACAGATGGTCATTTTGTACTGACCTAGATATCTAGAGATATTTCTTAAATGCCCAGGGTTCGATGCCAGGATGGACCCGATTCTCCCATGTGGAATACATGGGAGAAATATTAAAAGTAATTCTTTACTTCTAATCGATGAGATGCACGACTATGCACCATGATGATGATCAATTTCTTGCATTTTTACTTAATATTTTACCTTTAGCTCGCAATAAGTAATTATACCTTACTTGTAGTAACATAGTTGATCGTTATCATACAAAAAAAGTTATTTTTCGTAGTAGTTTATATTACTACAAACATTAAGATACTTGCTTCCCATGTGGTTACACTTCAATTAAGTACCAATTTAAAATATTCACTCGTCTTCGCGAAACGCAATCACTGTGAAAATGACGTCTGAATGGTTCACTACTGCCTAGTAAAAGTTTCTCGTAAATTAAATAGTTAAAAGCAGGTCAGTTGCTGAAAATAAAAAAAATAATGCTGTGACATCGTCAGCAGGTAATTGTCTCGGAGAGGAACACTAGTGTAAAAACCATGGCATTTAAACCAATAACAGTAGGATATTAATTTATGCATCACTAAAAAGAATAAAAATAGGACGATTTAAAGTAGGTTTTTTGTGCTTGTAATTTAAATGGAAACGAAATATGGGTTCCGGATTTCGATCCCGGAGACTCCGGAAATGAAACTATTAAGATCACATTAGGATAAGAAGACATTTTAAGAAAGGCACAAAGAGATAACGGAAACGATGATTATATAGAAATAAATTCTATATGCCCCTAAAAACCAACAACAATTTTTTTCGCGGAAAGTAAGTGAGTTGTGTAGCTAACTTTTACCCCAATACTAAAATGTGTAACATAAACACGGAAAACCATCTAATAACACAAACTCAATCACAATGCCAAAACAGAAACGAAAATTAAACAGCTCACGATAAGATAGTAAATTTATATGGAGTGAAAGCAATCAAAATTGCCACAAATGAATCACTTTTTGTATTCTGCATATAACAAAACATAAAATTGCTTTACCTTTTTGGACAGGTATGCGATGTTAGCGATTTGCTACATATTGATCACTGGATGTTCTACTCCTGTGAGAACCCCTGCATCGAATCAAGAGAAATCTTTACGATCTTCACTGACTACATTTTTGTCTATCTCTAAATATTCATCGTTGATAATATATTAGATTTAATACTTAATTCAGAAGATTCTATCAAAAACATCCGCAACGTACCTGTTTATTTATATGTATTCAGTTGAATTGATCGAGAGAAAGCAATTATAAGAAGCACAATACTAATAAAACTGTTTTATTTCACGGAAACACCGTTAAAAATTACGTTGATATAAACAAAGTTCGGTTGCTACAGAGAAATAAACAAAATTTGAATTTTTTAAAATTTTGGTATATTTTTCGCGAGATTTTTCGGAGGATATTGTTTTTATCTGCAAATGTTTATAATATAATTATATATATAAATGTATAAATATAATGCCTTCTATTGTATATCTAATATAGTGTATCTCTTATTTTCAGCATTAGTTTTAACTGATCATTTATTCTATATGTCTTCCTATGGATGAACTCATGAGCTCAAAATGAAAAATCTGATGTGGCCAACTCATGACTTTCTCCGTATTTATTGAAAACATAAGCCTATGCCGGTAATATATAAATAACTCCAAAACAATGAGTGTTACAGAAAAATGTTTCATGCAAGCTTTGTAGTAAAAAACATTATCTACAACTTTGGTACATAATTGTATATACCTACATTTTGACAGACATAAGTATGAAAAACTTCAATTTCTGGGTAAACAACAACTTCCGGTTAACCATTATTCAAGAATAACTCCTAAACAATCAGTGTTACGAAAAAATGTTTTCTACAAAAGTTGTAGTAAAATACATTATATACAACTTTTGTGGGTAAATGTATATACCTATATTGCATTCTGACAGAGATAAGTATGAAAAACTTCAATTTCTGGGTAAACAACAACTTCCGGTTAACCATTATTTGGGAATAACTCCTAAATAATTAGTGTTACGAAAATATGTTTGCTACAAAAGTTGTAGTAAAGTATATTATCAACAACTTTTGTGTGTAAATGTATATACCTATATTGCATTCTTATATACAGAGATATTTAAGAAACAAAATTTTGTTCCGGATAAACCGTAACTTCCGGTTTAGCGATAATCTCCAAAAACTAATCAACTCTTGGCATCTATTAGGAAAATTCTAAATATGAATTTTAAAAATGATCGGATAATTACTTTTTAAGATACAGCGCCCACAAACTTTTTAACCACAGACAGACAGACAGACAGACACACAGACAGACATGTTCGGGAAAATAGCTAAACATGCTCTATGGGCCCCAAAACATCTACATATTTCCGTCGAAATCTGGAGGTCTTCTCTATACTACGTATAGGGAGAAAGTAAAAATTGCTTAGGTCGTCATGGAGATGACTTGTTTACAACATCAAAATATTGATAAAATATTGGTGCATTTTATCAAAATGTTTACAATTTCGAATCGTAAATGATATTCTACGACTGAAATAAGAATCTCCATTCAATTTCCTTTCTTTTGGTACTTGTCTCGACTTTGTACGACTTGTGTTACTAATTTAATTTTGCGAAAGAAACAAAGCCTGCAAGCGATAAAAGTGAAGTTTACGTGTATTCCTTATGGAACCGTATTATGGACTCCTGGGTTCGAACCCGGGCTTTCTTAGTAATGGGAATAGTTTTCCAAGGGGTTTCTAACTCGTAGAAACACAATGCAGTTTGTTTCGAATCTCTAAGTCAAACCGTTTCTGAAATAAAGGGGGGGACGGACGGACAGACGGACGGACGGACACTTCGGAAATTATATATAAAGATTCTGTTAAAATTATCGATGTTTAAAATTCTGAAATCTTCTTCGTCGCAATGCATTATATTCGTGTCGAGATTTAAAATTACAGGGAGAGGGTCTGAAGCAAGGTCATTGATGACTGCTGCTTGCAAGTCATTTGTCAAAAATGTAGAAATAAAAACGTCTAAAATATCGGCCGCGTGGATTCGTCCGCTTAAACAGTGGCTTGGTTCGCCTGGGGCATGCAGCGTGAAACAGGATTCGTTTAGAAAATCAAATAAAAGTTTTCCCGATGGGTTAGCTGCGCGACAGCCCCAGGCGGGATATTTTGCATTTAGATCGCCTCCGATGATCGTCAAAGTATTGCTGAATTTCTTTTTCAATTTTTTAAGATCAGATATTAGCAGTTTGTTTTGTGGCGGGTTGTAAACAGAAATAAAGTTTATTACGATTGGGCCAAGAACGATTTTGGCCCCGGTTGTTTTAATTTTCGGAGACCAAGTTATGCTGCTTTAAATTTTTTATGAATTAATATGGCAGTTCCGCGAAAGGCTGTTTACTCATCGCATCTATAAAATATTTTAATCTGGAATATCTAATACCTTTTCGGTTGTTAAAAGGGTTTCAAAAACGAGCGTATGGCGTATGGCCTAACGTATGTATGGCCTTTCTTATTAGAAAATTTGCAAATTCAATTTTCTTTCCCAGAATCCCATTGACATTCCATTCCGAAACATTTAATGATCCATCCATGATTTAAATTTAAAATTGCATTCGTAGTTTCAATAACATAATTGAAAAATTGTGCCTCGTTGGTTTTTTCGTCGGAGATTAAATTGGATTTAATTTAATTGGACGATCCAGGTTTTGATATTGCTCTTCCAATTATTCCCTTCGTTAATTGTTGAATGCGTCGGCGGTTGACTGGTTTTTGGGCTTTCAATTGGGCAGTTAGGGAAACTCCCTCTAATTCTCTCGATTTGCATCGAAATAGGATCGGGAGAGATAGTTTGTTTTGCCGCCGCCGCGGCGTCAGACGTTTTCTTTGCGCGATCGGCGGGAAATTATTATCGGTAACTTGTACATCAGGTACTCTGTTTACATTTAATTTCAGTCGCGCCTTTTCGTTTAGCAATTTAATTTTATTTTGTAGGGACTGATAAGTCGGACAGCCGCGGTAGCTTACCGGATGATTACCGCTGCAGATTGCACGTATGGCCGGCTGATAGACAGGCTCCTTCGGTGTGATGATTAAGGCCGCACTTGACACATTAGGCATGCTTTGTCGACGTGTCCGTATTGCTGACATTGTGGTGGACCACAAGAGGTGGAGGTTAAAAATTTTCAAGTCTAACTTTAAAACCACTAACTACTCTAATATTTAAAAACATTTCAACCATGTCGGCCTTGTCTATTTTGATTTGAAAAAGAGGAGCCGGTCTGAGAGGAAATGATTTGATTCCTTTCTCAAGATCTTTTTATGTTGGTCTAGTTGTTTTCAGTTGCATCATATCATTGAAAGCTATTTTCTGTTCAGCTAACGAATCTTCAATGTCGGTTGTTAAAATGTTAAAAGGTAGGTCTCGGATTATAAAATTTTGCTTCTTTTCAGTCGCGAGTCGGTAGTAAAAGAGTTAATATTATCCTTAGTTAAAATGTCTTTAACAGTTAAAAAATCGTTAATTGTACTACATTTAAGCAATTTTTTCCCTGCCATTCGCGCAATAGATTGCATTTCGCATCCAGAGCGAAGTTTTTTGAATAGTTGGACCCAATTGGTGATAATGTCTAAATTAACCGACGGAACTCGCCCCCGTTTTGAAATTCTATTTATTTCCGTATTTTTATCAATTTCGTTGTCAAAACGCAGCCGGTTCGGGCTTGGAGGGGACAAGGGTGAAAATGAATTTCTCGTGGCCACAGGAGAAAGCGTCGACGAAGGCCTTTCGTTTACGCTTCCCCCCTGAATTACGTGCCAGTTCTCATTTGACTGACCGCCGTTTGCGGCTTGATTTTCATTGGCCTCGTGTAAAGGGACACCAAGAGCATGCGGCAAAATTTCATCTGTAGACGACGCTCGGTTTATAAGTATTGAATTATTGGCCTCGGAAAATATATTCTCTTGGATTTGGGAGGGGGGAATTTCGCCCTTTCCCCCCCTCCCACTGGATCCGCCACTGCATGGGACTCGGTAGACCCCCGATGTAAAATAATCACTCGCCTCTAACGGCAGCTGATTTTTCTTTGGTATATCCCCTAATTTATAATTTTATAGATGGTACTTGGCATTTCGTTTGCGGAAGCATCTACGACCGCGTCGTCCGCCGGTAACGACGGCGGATATTTGGCAATATCTTGGCTCGAGGAAAGGCTTGAGGTGACTTTGCACATAAGGGCGTGCACCAAGGAGAAATCCCAAGGAAAAACGGACTTGAAAAAAATCTGACGGGGCCGGGAATCACCACTTTGTGTTGCCGGTGCCTCTATGAGGCCATGGCTCGTGGACGATGCCACACAGTCGGACGAAACCACACTTGCCCTTGCACACTAAGCTCCCAAAACGGCTACTGAAGATGTTCTGGCCGGGTAGCCTAGATGGTTTAAGGCAGCCTCCCGGATAGAGGAAGATCCCGGGTTCGGTTCCCGGCCCCGTCAGACTTTTTTCAAGTCCGTTTTTTCTTGGGAATACCTTGGCTGCTATTTTTATCTCTTCGACCCGCGACAGCCGCTGCGCATTTGAGCGCAATGACTCGGTCTGCAAGGGCTGTGCTCGGGCCGGGTCAAGCAGCCAATCTATTGGGCACGGGTCCACGAATAATTGGGAAGGAAAGAATTATTCGTCCTTAAGGAGCGTTAATTCGTAGAGGAAAAGCCCCTTAAAGTTGTAATGCAATGCATAAAAGAAAATGCTCAGTCTCCGTGAAAAATGTTCACATGTGTTCACAAATCATAACGATTAATTACAGTGAGATTCATGGAAAGTTCCGGACGGGCTTGAGAACGAAAATTTGCATTTACGTTCCGGAGGGGTTGGGTACGGGCTCAACGACGAACGGGCCGGAGTTGAAATTTTCGGCCCATGCACCTCTACTTGGTGGGGGGTTTATTTCCGCGGGAGTGGGCGGCGGAATTTTCGCGCCTAATTCGATTTTTCTTACTATGCGTTTAGTCGCTCTTTCAATGTTTTATATGCGGAGCATCCCTTGAAGCCACCCGGATGTTTTCCCTCACAATATTCATACACTGCCGCCTCGGATGCAGGATTTTTGCATTCATTAGTTGAATGATTTCGTCCACATTTAGGCGGCAGGTGTTTACCTGCGTGCCCGAAAGCCAGGCACCGATGGCATTGCGACGGGCCTCCGTGTGGCTTTTCTTTGAGGATGTTTAACCACGCACATATTTCAAGCTGAGGAATTCCTCTGCGGAGGCCGCATTTGATTATTCGATAGTATACAAAGAGGGTAATCTCGGCTATTTACTTGCCTTCCTCAGCTTCAGTCGGCCTTTTCAATTGGAAAACCCTTGCAGGCGAGACACTTGTTCAGCCAGCGATTCTTTAATTTCATTTATATCAATGTTATCTAACAGGTTTCTAAAAACAAACATGCAACTTTTTTTCGGAAGCCAGGCAGTAGGTAAAGAAATTTGGATATAGATCAGAGGAAAGTTTTCTACTTCGAGGAAATCTTTAGTTGTTGATCATCTCACCGGCGTTCAACACCCTTCAAGTTGCGCAACGATTAGAAAGGAGCAAAATGCCCACATTTTCTTGTAAAGCTCCACCCAATTTGAGGGTGTATCTAGCAGGATAGGACCCCACCCCATTTCATGCTTCTTCAGCCGATAGTTCGGGTTTCCCCCCCCCCAAGAGGCGTCAGAACGCTTAGAAAATGAGAATTAAAATTTTAATTCGAAAGAGAACCATTTTGCATATAGACAGATCTTCCTATCCCAGGATGAAACTCCAATGCGTTTTTATTGAAAAATATTAATCAATGTTTATACTGTATTGTTTGGTTTGATAGATCTAAATCTATTTAGTATATTAATTAAAAACAATTTTGAGTGGATCGATACAAAAAACTATCTTGGTTTTTATATAGAGAGGAGTATGAGCATCAAACACCATATTTTTACCAAAAAGTTTTATATTGAAGTAGGCTACATTAATTGTCCAAAAAATCTAAAATCTTAATTTATAATGCTATTGTGGGGCCACTCCTGAAATCCTGCAGTACAGTATTGCCAATCCAGGGTAAATTCAAAGATTCTGTTTATTGCAATTAGCGCTAAGCAGATTATACTCAATGGTCAAGGCGGTACAATAAATTACCTGATAAAATTTCAAAGGAGTAAAAATGCTAACTTTTTCAAAATTGCAATTGCTAATTATATCAAAACTGGTGAATGCTTCAATCGCGCACGCTTTTTCCACCCCCTTCCGTCCACTTTCTTGGTGAGATAGGCGGGTTGAGCGCTCCACAAAACAAGGATAAAAAAATTATACATGCACTATGGTAGTAATTTTTTATTGTCAAAATTATCAAATTTGTCAACAGTGCGTGTATGTGGTGCTTACGGCACTTTAAAATATCTCGTAGGTCGTTAAATAACGAAAATAGCAGTTTTCTTTATCAACAATTTTTGGATAGTAAATAAATAGTAACGAGGCTCTGCTTCGACATATGCATTTATTAAAGATTGATCTTGCACCTTATGAAGTCTCATGTTGATAACTTGAGAAGTTTTTGAAAAATTAGCGTTCAAAGTGGAGCTACCGTTTTCTGAGCGCCAAAAACCGTGCTTATTTTCATACAATGCCAAATAAAAAATTTTTTTATACGGTAAAAAATCGCTGATGGTATTCACAAAACGTAGAAATAAATTTTCTTTCATTTTCAGTGTATTTCATTGCTATCGATGAATAAGTTACTGAGATACAACACTTCAAACTCGAGTATCTAGACTTTTTGCAGGGACAGTAAGTTAAAGAAAAATTAACACTTCCAGCATAGAACAACAAGTAAAAGGTGACATGAAATTTGATTTTCATTTCTTAAAAATACTGTATTTGTTTAAAAGTAACACATCACCAAACAGAAATATCAATGATGAAATAACCAGCCACTTATTTGTGCTATAATAGTAATGCACGGGTTATGACGAATTTTAAATTTCCGATCTAAAGTTAGATTCCCTATTGTGTTATTTTTAAGTTGAAATGTTATCTTACAGGCACTCAAAAGCATAGCAGGAGATAAAGATGTAGGCTTCTTATGTTAGGAATGCAGAGGAGCTCTAGGCTGCAAACTTCCGGAATTGTATAAAATATTTCCCTTAAAGGTAGTGGTTCGGGCTGCGACAGAGACAGGAGACCGAGACAGGCCTCTTAGATCTGTAGATCTAAGAGACCGAGACTATTACTTGACCAATGCTTTCGAACGTGTGCCAGTTCGCGAGCGAGACCGAGGCAGGAGATAGCGTGGCGAGACGGATGACCGGGAGACCGATGCCGTCCGGGACAAGTAGTGTCTCGTGTCTCGCTCGAGAGAACGTTCAAGATGACGTAATTTCCTGATGAAGAAACGGATATTTTGATATGATTCGACAACATCCGGTGCTCTTCAATTCTCAGCTTGACTCATATAGAGATGAAAATTTGAAAGAGATATACATATGTTGTAATATATTCAAATTCAAATTTTATTAAACCGAAGGACTACAAAGTAGTATGGGCATTGTCAAACAAATAATCATAATCACAATTAAAATAAAATCTCATAATATACAAAGTAATATACAAATCAATAAATATACAAAAAAATATATAAAAGTTGTCAAAGGAAGTGAAATAAAATTACCGGTTATCACCAAGATATTCTTGGATACTATAGTAGGCCTTTTTTGTTAGAAGCCTCATGACTTTGTTTTTAAAAGATTTAGTAATCAAGCAGTCTTTGATGGATGTAGGAAGTTTGTTATAAATGAGAGAGATAGAGTGATGAGGGGCTTTAAGGGAGAGGGTAAGTGAGTGATAATATAGGTGAATATCCTTATTTTGGCGAGTATTATGGGTATGGATGACTAAGTTAGAAGGGAAAAGATAAAGATTATTTTTGGCAAATATGGCACAGGAAAGGATATAAATACAGGGAAGAGTGAGAAGCTTTAAATATTGAAAAAGTGGACGTCCAGGAGTTCTGATGGAAACATTTAGGAGAGCTTTTATGGCTCTCTTTTGTGCAGAGAAGGCTTTGATTGCTGAGGGAGAGTTTCCCCAGAAAATAATTCCATAAGATAAATAGGAATAAATGTTGGTATAATAGACAGCAATAAGAGATTCTAAAGAAACAAGCTTAACTAACCTACGAATGAGGAAGATGTTACTCGAGAGTTTGCTAGTAAGTTGATTGACATGGTGTGACCGGTCGAGATCATCCTTAATATATAGTCCAAGGGATTTGACAGTATCTGAGCTAGTGATGTTACTGTTATTTATTTTAAGCAGAGGAGTAGTATTCAAAGGGGAAATTTTTGTATGAAATTGAAGAAACACAGTTTTATTATCATTTAAGTGGAGATTATTGACACTGCACCATTTGGCCATGGATTCAACTGATTTTCTAGCATTGAAATAGAGGTCATTCAGTGTTTTTGAACAGCTGATGGTGGAAGTATCATCAGCATAGAGTACAGTATTTGTGTTTGAAAAGGCACTTGGTAGATCATTGATAAATATTATAAACAATAAGGGGCCAAGAACAGATCCTTGGGGAACTCCAGAATTTAAGGAGAGAGGTTTAGAATATACATAATGCTTGATATTAGCTGTAACAGTTGGAATTTTGACAGTTTGCTGACGACCTGAGAGAAATGACATAATCCATTTTAGTGCGACACCATTAATTCCTAAGTTGTTCAGCTTTATGAAAAGAATTTCATGGTTTATGGTATCAAAAGCTTTGCTAAGGTCAAAGAAGGTCCCCAGGACAAATTCCTTATTATTTAAAGAAGAGATAATCTGATGAATAAGTTGATAGGTAGCAGTGGTGGTAGAAGAGTTATTTCTAAAGCCATGTTGAGATTGGTGAAGTAGGTGAAAACGATTTAAATATTTCAGCAGGCGAGAATATAAGAGTTTTTCCAGGATTTTGGAGAAAGCAGATAGAATTGAGATGGGTCGATAGTTACAAGAATCTGTGTATGATCCTTTTTTATGGACAGGAGTAACATGAGCAAGTTTTAAGATAGATGGGAAGTGGCCTTCACATATGGAAGAGTTAAAAATGCTAGATATTGGGGAAGCAATCAAAGATGCAGCCTGCTTGATGATGGGCATAGGTATCTCATCAGAACCTGATGACCAACTGTTTTTGAAAGAAAGAATAACCTTTAAGATTTCATTAGGGACTGATGGAAGTAAAAATATTGAGTGAGGCACAGATATTGGTTGAGAAGCCTGTAAGTTTGGCCTAGGAAAAGATAGGCAGAATTGATGATTAAAATTGTTAGCAATGTCCAAGGGGTTGGAGGACAAGGTGTCCTGAAAGTTAACAGTATGAGGAAACTGCTCAGCAGTTTTGGCCTTGGAGAGATTTTTGATGATGTTCCAGGTAGCTTTTACTCTATTATTAGATGATGAAATATAATTATCATTCGATGCACGAATGAAAGTTTGAATTTCGAGCTTGTAGCTTTTAAGTTCTGTTTTGTAGAAGTCACGAATAGAACTATCAACATGTTTGACAACATAATGCAGATTACGTATATATTGACCTTTTAAAATGAGTTCATTTGGGAATTTCAATTTCTTAGTAGGCGAGTTAAGATGAATTCTTTTGACAGGAAAGGCATGATTGAAATGGTAGAGAAAAGAATCAAAGAAGCACTTATTTATCTTCAGTATTAGTCTTGGAAAAAACATTAGACCAGTTTCCCTGTGAAAGAGTGTTAAGGAAGACACTATTTGAATGAGGATAAAATAAGCGTTTAAACATAAAATTTTGCCTACTATCTAAAGAATAAGGCAGGTGTAATTTAGTATAGAGGGCTTGATGATCAGAGAATTCATGCAAAACGTTGGCACAAGAAATATTATTACAAGGAAAGTTTGTGATACATAAATCAATCAGGGTTGAAGACTGGGAAGATACTCTGGTAGGTAATGAATTTATGATCCTTAAATCAAAGGAATTCAGCAGATTTATAAGTTCAACTTTTGCAGATGTGGTTCTCTGAATATCAATATTAAAGTCACCAAAGAGTAAAATATTATAAATGTTATGATGATTGATCAAGTGAAGAACATCATTTAAAGATTCGATAAAGGTATTTGTACAGGCACTAGGAGATCTATAAACACCAATCATAGCAAATTTAACTACATTAGATTTAACAATAGAAATAGCACATTCAAAATCCTTTTCCCTGCACATAGATTATTCAAGATTGGTTACACTGATATTAAGATTGGAATAAATTGCAACTCCTCCGCCTCTATTGACGGATCTACAAAAATAAGATATCAGTTTAAGGCCGCTTATAGCACATTGCACTAATTCACAGTTCGTTAGCCAATGTTCGGCAAGAATTAATACATTTATTTGTAGGTCAGATAGGAGAACCTCCAGATTATCAGTTTTGTTCCTAAGTGACTGAATATTCGTAAACAATATATTTACCGAGTTAAATTTAGGGGATTTAGTTAGCTTGGTTTCAGAGGTATTACAGGTCGCGTCATCATAAAGTCATAATGACTTGGGTTTAGTAATACCGCGACTAGAATTGGTGGTAATTTTGCCAGAGTCCAGGGGAACAGGAGGTAAATTAGAAGTTTTAGAAAGATCAATATAATAATATAGAGATAATATACAGAGTTATCAAGATTTGATTGAGTAAGTCGAACGTTTTGGAACAAAATGTGGTTTGAGCAATGTGTAACACGAAGCAATTTTGTTATTTTTGCATTTCTAAACGTTTTATAGGTAAATAAGCAGGTGTCTGTTTCTGCCTCTAGCATGGTTCATTGCTGTGTATCAGAACAGCTTCCCCCACAAAATGCTCCAAAACTAGAATGTATGCATCTTCCTTAATTTTATTATTTCATTCATTATCTAAATTCTATGAATCAGAACGAACGTCGGTATTTAGCCACGGCGTTTTAATGAACATTTCATTGTGTTCTCAGCTGCACCTGCAGGTCTTGCATGTATATAAGTTCTCGTATTTGTCATTTTGACAACTTCTACTGCATTGAGCCCCAATTATAAATTAGATCAATCATTTGCACAAGCGGAAAATCTCTAATTACCCAGGAAAGGTATTATGATGTATTATAGAGAAGCTTTATTTCATTGCGGTAAACAATTATTAAGGAATTTTTATGCTATACTGGGAATTGATCAACTAAAGACTGGAACGGATTAATGAATTAGAATATTCATAAAATTAACATTAGAATAATCATCGAGGTTTTACTTCAGTTTGCGGGAGGTTGGAAGATGTTTTGTTTTCTGCATCGATGTAGCAGACGACACCGGCATCCGAACAGTTCAGGCATGTTTTATTTTCCATGATGAAAGGAATCAAGAAGACTTTGAGCAAAAAATCCAGCATGATCGTTAAGTAAAAGGTTCGTTTAAACTATCTGAGTCCATGTCATAGGTGAGACAAGCTCCTGAGTACCGTATGAGAGGAAAATAAAACCCCAAAAATACATGTAGTTCTAGGGGAGCCGGCGAAAAGTTCACTCCAGTTCGCTCAGGGATTGCGTTATTCACTTTTCCGACGTTAGTCTCGGTGCACAGTAGACATGACATGATAGATAGATAAATAGACATGTGTCTCGGTCTGCCTATCTCTGTAGCCTGTCTCGGTCTCCTGTCTCTGTCGCAGCCCGAACCGCTACCTTAACCGTCCGGTCAGTAACCAAACTTTTACCATTCGTTCAATAACCGGGTACCCACCACGCGCGCTACATGGCTTAGCGCTTAGTCAGCCGGCTTCGTGGGATGTGAAGTATCAGTATTTGCGAACCCCAATGGTCATCGGGTGATAAGATAAGGTGCCTACGTGCCTAATGAACAGTCACGTGAGTGGTTGAGAAGAAGAAGAAGAGCGATCGTCAGTCATAAGGTGGTGGAGAAGAAAAAGAAGAACGATCTTCAGTCGCAAGGCCGTGTTTGAGCAGAGCAGATGCTAAAGCAAGTTTCTAAGCGTAGTGAAAAATTATTAATATTGTTAGTAAGGAAAAGAACACTTTGTTGTTTGTATTAATATTGGAAATAAATAATCGTATTGAATGTAAATACGATGGATGATCCATCAAGTTTTCGACGGTAAGGCGTGATTTCCTTGTTTTATTTTATAGTAAATTATTTTATATTGTCATTATTTAAAAATAGTAAATAATAAACTGAAAACTTTTTGCAATAGAATCACCCGTTCTCAGAGAAGAGAACATTTAGATGAAATATTCGAAGCAGAAGAATCTGATAATGGCCATGTGTCGGATAGTGACGATGATGAATACTTTCCAGAGAGTGAGATGGCAGCTTCGGATTGTGAAGATGCTGGTAATTTACATTTATATTTTTTATTGTGTACAACAATATTTTTGATATATTATGTGTTATGTTTTATATTTTGTGTATATTTTTAGTAGAAGTTGATGAGAATTCACTCGACGAAGATGAAGAAAGTGAAATAGAAGTGACTGTTAGTGGACCAAGAATGACAGCAAAAGATGGTACTCAGTGGGCTGAGACACCTACAAATGAACACCAAGTTGCAAGGTGTAATATTGTGCGACAGAGAAGTGGACCTAGTAGGAACACCAACATGCTGTCAAATCTCGACACATTGAAATTGTTTTTCACTCCAGAAATGGCTGATATCATTATACGTCATACCAATAAAAAAGCAAGCTCAACATACGCAGCGTATAATGAAAAAAATCCAGGAAAAAAGCAACTAGTGTGGAAAAATCTTGAGCTTCAGGAATTTTATGCATTCCTGGCTATTTTGATAACCTCTGGCGCCAACAACTCTAATACTGATAATACAAAGGATATGTGGCAGTCATACTCATATCCATTGTATCGTGCAGCAATGGGCATCACTCGCTTCTGGAACATCATTCGTTTTATTAGATATGATGATGCCAATACTCGTGCTCAGCGCATGGAGAGTGATAAAGCTGCTCCAATACGAGACATTTGGACAATGCTCAATTGTAATTTAGCAAAACATTATAAGCCAACAGAGCACCTGACAATCGATGAGCAACTTTACCCATACAGAGGTCGAACTAAATTCACTCAGTATATTCCATCAAAGCCCGGCAAGTATGGAATCAAAGTATGGTGGATATGTGATGCTGAAAATTCGTATCCACTCACTGGACAGCTTTACACTGGAAAATCGAGTGCCGGTCGTGAGAAAAATGTTGGTGAGAGAGTTGTCAAAGACTTGGCGGCACCGTACAAAGGATCCGGTAGAAACATTACAATGGATAACTACTTCACCACTCTGCCATTGGCAAATTTTTTACTAACCTGGGACTTAACAATTGTTGGGACTTTGAAAAAAATAAGACGTACATTCCACCAGCAATGGCTGCATTGAACACACGAGAAGAATTATCCACTGTGTTTGGCTTTCATGAAAGAGTAACCATGTGCAGTTATGTGCCAAAAAGAAAAAAGGCAGTGATTATGCTATCATCAATGCATCACGAAGCAAAGATTGGTGATGGTGCAAAGAAAAAACCGGAAATTATAGAATTTTATAACTGGTCAAAAGCTGGAGTGGACACTATGGATAAAATGCTTGGTAGATATACCACAAAAAGATCAACTCAAAGGTGGCCTCTAGCATTTTTCTACAACATTCTCGACGTCGCCTGCCTGGCAGCATATATTCTTTATTATGAGAATAATAAAGTTCTTTCGAAAAAATCGTATGAACGACGATTATTTTATCCGCAACTGGGCAGAGAGCTGTGTACTCCATTCGTCCAAAATCGAATGCACAATGCACAAATAATGAGGCATTTCACAACGAAAGTGGCGATTGAAAGTTTTTTTGGTCGAGCTATAAATGCATGTGCACAGCCAACAGCATCTGAATCTTCTAAACCGCAGGCACAGCTTGATTCAACCGGAAGGAAAAAGATTACTGGTGTATGCCATGTTTGTCTCCAAAGCGAATTTAAAAAACGTCGCAAAACTCGAAAATCATGTTCGGTATGTGAGTTCCCTATTTGTGATGAACATTGTATTTCAGTCACGACATGTAAGGAGTGTGCGAAATAATTAAGTTTACTTGTTTTTTGTATGGCACTGTGTTACTATAAATAAAAGAAAATATAATGAAAATGAAAAAAATCGAATGTATTTTTTACCTACTATCTTTATTATTGTTTATATTAAAATTGTTTAAATAAAGGAAATTACAAACGAAATTGTTACTTATTTATTCAAAATTCAAGTTACATAATAACTTTGATAAACGGTCTCTTTAGTGTGTATAAACCCGGCTTTCATACATAATTAGCTTAGTGAGTACCCGGGTACCCAGTCATTGAACGGAGGAGGTATCGAGTTTGATAGTTAATAACTGTTAATGAATGAATGATTACAAAAACTTATGACGAAAAATTGGTGTCAAACTACTTAAATCATGGGGAACCGGGCGGCCATAAATTTTTTTTATGAGGAAGTTAATAAATTCTACCCTTGACACTGAAATGGATACCCGGGTACCCGGTTACTGACCGGACGGTTAACCCTTTCGCTATGGTGCGACCGGCACGCACTCTGGTTCCTTACCGAGGTACGGAGAGCGTGCCGGGACGCTCATGCCCATCAGTTTTAAATGAGTGGGGAAACGCTTCCGATATTCGGAAAGGTTTTCCTTTAGTCTGCCGTTAATCACGAAGAAATACAATCTCATTCTCATACATACGGGCTATATCATTATAAATGCGTAAAAATCGCCAATATGGCCGCCGTAATGAAAGGGTTAAAAGGTAAAAATACATATTTTTTATGTTAAGTTTGTCACTACAAAGGTTAAGGGCGTTACTGATGGCAATCAAATAGTTATAGTTTATCCTTAAAGTGAAAAGAACTATATATATTTAAAAAGAGAAGGCAATTTCAGTTATAAGGTCCAAATTGTGTAATTGGTTAAGGGTATATAAAACTTCTCTTTGGTGCATAGGTTTGACAGGGAAATAAATTAAGTGGATATTATTTATTGATATGATGAATTGATATTTTTAATGTTATGCTGCAACACTAAAATCCACCGTAGTAAGTTCTGCAAGGTCAAACAGCAACATAATAATTGGTTGCAGAATCAAACTATCTGATAATAACTATCCTTAATAATTTTTTTACAATGAAGTACATACATATTCACACAATTACTCCACAATATTCATGAATGATACAAATAAAAACAAACAATTTGCTGCTTAGTTTAAGACATCCTATATTGTGTCCTATTGCTATGTATTCAAGTAGTGATAATCAAAATTTGTTAAGTAGTGACCTTCTAGCGTAAACAGCTAATGATTTAATCTAGCAGATATTCTTTCATTGAAAAAAGTGTTGTGGCTTTTGAATCCTTTTTTAGTATACTCATTTGTTAAAAAATTGATTTTTGATTAATTCTTATGCAAGTTGAAATCTATTGATTTAGTATTTTAATCTATTTGAAATCTAGTAGATTAATAAGTGAGCTTTCCTTTTAATTTCCTGCCGCTGTTTTCTTCTTAAGGAAATATATTTTTATGTATTTAAGTGCCTATTTAAATCTGCTTAGTAGGTGTTTCCTCCACCTTTATGAATTTCATCATACATTTATTCTCTTGGTAGTTCGAAATGTAAATGAGCCTATGCCAAAATAATTCTTATTGAAACTGTAGAACCATGTTTCTCAAGTGTGGATGCAAAAGCATTGTAATGAGATCACAAATATAATCATAAAGCATTAATATTATTCCTCACTGGTTTAACATTTATTATCTCTTACAGATAAAACCATCTTGGAATTAACAGTATATGTTCTCAATATTCTCATTGAAACTCACTATTTTTAATCAATCTGCTTTAGCTTAACTTAGTACTGAGCCTACTTTAAAATGACTATCAAAGATTTCACAATTTCTTGTGAAAGTTCATTCAGTAACCTTCCTTACACAAAAAATAAATCCTGTAATGGAAATACTGATGAAAACTTACATTTTTTTGCAATGTATCTTGTTTTAAAAAAAATCACATATGACAGATTTTCATTTTAATTATTCATAGTTAGGAAAACAAATGCTAACTGACTGTTATTTCTACTGTAAATAGTAATCGTAAGCTTAGGATTATTTCAAATGTTAAAAGTATTTGCATTTTAATACTTATTCCATCAAATAGCAAATTAAAAAGTTTTCTTTACACTATGAATCCTTTTTAACGATATTTGTAGAAATGATCGTATCTAAATAGAGGAACTATCTGTATTTATGTTCACCAAAGCCAATTCTTGGATACCTATGTTTGTTAGAGTCTTCTTTTTTGTACTTGTATAATTGTGATAATTGTACTTGAATTCCATTACCATATGTGTTTTCTCTTTGAATTTTCTATTTGAAAATAGATATAACAATTGTACTGAAAACAGCAAAGCCATGTCAGGGGTAGATTGTGAGTCAGATCGTAATCCAGTAGTTTGCAGAATAAATGTAACAAAAACCTCTACTTAAACAAAACTTGGAATCTAAACTAATTGAAAGATGATGAGACTGTTAAATCATTAAAATATAAAATAACAGAAAAGATGTCATGTACCAATGCAAGGTAGAGATCCAAATGTTAAATGAAACAAAATGAAAGAGGCTATCACAAAGGCAATGGAGGAAGGAAAACGCAAGAATGAAGGAGAGAAATGACAGATTACATAATCCACACTACAATTGATGGAAAAAATAAGAATTTCAAAGGGAAGAAATGCTGATGACTATTGAAACTTAACAAGTTCCGTGCAGAGAGCGGCATATGCTACTCACGTTGGTCCTATCCCGTGGCTGAGAGCAGCATATCACGCCAGAAATATTTTTAAAAATTGATGAATGTTAGCATTTATTTTTTAAAAACTTATTGCAGCATATAGAGCTAAAATTCTATGTACAATTGAAATATAATTTATATAATTTTATTATTCTATTATATTATATACATATAAATATTATATTGAAAGTATTCAGCCATTGGAACCACCAATGAAATCGACACTGCACAGAACATGTTAAAGAGATCAAAAGAAATACATGTAGAGAAGAAAAAGAAAAATGGCTTTCTGAAAAATGCAAATAACTAGAAGAACTACATAATAAACATGAAATTAATAAATTGCATCAATCAATTAAGGAAAATAGTAGGTCAGGAAGATCATACCAAAGGGAATAAAAGACAAAAATGGGAAAATGTTATTGAAAGAGTTGGAAGTACAGGAAAGATGGAAAGAGCATTGAAAAGAATATGAAGTGATAGCAGATAATGAAGAAAATAGATTGTAAAAAGAAAGAAACTAATGCAGTAAGAATTCACTTAACATTTTACAAGAAGAAACAATTTATGCAATAAATAAAATAACGGCAGGCAAAGCAGCAGGAATTGATAACATTCCTATCGAAATTTTTAAACATATGGACAAAGAATCAATAAGAACCTTATCAACACTTGATGATCCCTTGAAATGATATATTCTGCACAGGTATTTTACCAGATAACTTCAGAAGAATAGTCATAATTCCTATTCCTAAAGAATAACATGCAATAGTGTGTGCAAAATATAGAACAATAAGTTTGGTTTCACATGCATGTAAAATAGAACTAATGATAATGCTAAAAAGAATAAAGAAGCAAATTGAAGAAAATATATCACATCATTAATATGGTTTTAGAGAGAAGAAAGGAACATGGGATGCTATAATGGAATTAAGGCTAATTTTGGAAAGGAATCTAAAAGATAATAAAAAGACCTATTTAGGTTTTATAGATTTCAAAAAGGCCTCTGGCAAAGTTAACCAGAGAGTTTTAATACAGATGTTACATAAGATTGGAATAGATAGCAACTGCCTAAAAATAATTCAAATACTTTATAGTAACCAGGAAGCTGCTTTCAGAATAAATTCAGAACTGCCAGAATGGTTCAAAGTAAAATGTCGAGTAAGACAGGGGTGTATGGTGTCACCATTGCTATTTTGTTTTTACAGTGAAGAATTTGTAGTGGAAGCACAAGAAGGGATTAAAGGTATATGTATAGGAGGAAGGAATGACAACAATAAAAGATGATATAGTAACCCTGACATCTTCAAAAGAGGAATTACACTTAGCAATGCAAATAGTTTATGAGGTGGGAAAAAAATTTAGATTGAAAATTAATACCAATAAAACAAAATTAATGGTTGTGGTTAATAAAAAGAACAACATTGACAGCAATATAAAAAATTAATGACAACCTAATAAAGAAGTCCAATAGTTTATATATCTAGGAGGTTAAATATCAGACGATGGATACTGCAGTAATGAAATAAAATCAAGAATTGCAATGCCAAAGGAAAATTTCTGGAAATACAAGGAACTAATGAGATCAACATAAAGTTAGAACTGAAAATGTTGGTGTGTTATGCTTGGCCAGTTTTCCTGTAAGGGTGTGAGACGTGGGCAATCTTAATTAAGTTATTAAAAAAAAAGATAAGTTAGATATAAGTAACTATAGAACATTATCATTGTTACCTGTATTTTAAAAGATACTTGATAAAAATGTAAAAGTTCTGTGGCTCAATATCTTGTATAGTATCAAATTCTTAAGTAAAAATAAATATTGTTTCCCAAGAGGTAAAAGTCCTTTTGCATTTCAGCTCGAACATTTATGAAGGCATGAATAATAAGAATAAAGTAGCTGGCTTATTTATTGACAATACTAAAGCTTTTGATCCAGTCGGCCGTATTTATAGATTGTTGATTTAACTACCCAAGTAGCAGAATGATATCCATACAATATCCAGAAAATGTTAGAAAGTAACTTTCATAATATCCATACAATATCCACAATATCAATGTAACCTTGCACAGATATCCGAAGTTCCCACTTGTGGAGATCCACACAATATCCAGGACTAACATCCATAAAACATTTAACCGCAGGCATATGGATATCCATACAATATCCGGGACACCCCAAAAGAAAAATATTCCACCCCTACCTACAGGTATATATATTTAATAGATGAAGAAAAATCCTTTTTCTTTAATTTCATTCAATGTCACCATTTTATTCCTTTACTGCAGTATCACCCTTCATGTACAGTCAATATTCATTATAAGCAAAGATACACTTAAAACAGCAATTTAAATGGTTACTAAACAACAAATTAACTTTTGTAACTTTAAGGTCCAACATTGACTTTGAATGAAATATCAACCACTATAATTCACTGACTATAGGAAATCCTTATTCAATCACTAACATTTTAAGTAGTCTAACAACCATTTTCTCAGTAATTTGATATTGAAGCAGGATCAAAAAGAAATAAGAATAATAATAATGGATTAATAATAAATAATATATTTATTAATCATTGTAGGTTACATTTTCCTTTTCTGAAATATTAAAACTCCCTCCAATAAAGAATTTCGCATTCCGCAGCCAGTCTTTGACATATGTTTCAACCTCCTTGTCAGTCGTTGAGCCCCATTTAGACTGCCTAACTGCATCTGTAATGTTAAACAGTAATTAATCCAAATTCACCATTTATATTCTTGAATATATATTGAAGTACTCAAATAATTTGTTCAACATGCACACTTTCACATTTGCTGTTTTGACTTCTATGTACACTTTAACATGTGATGTGTTGAGAAAAAAGATCCTTTTCTACATACCAAATAGTACATCCTTCAGCAGGAGTTTGCAAAAGACCTTCTTCTTCTTGAATCCTTGCCAGCTATATTCTGCAGCCACAACATCTGGGATCATTGCCCGCAATATCCTTCTAGTTAAATCTTTGGCAGAGTTTCCGCCAATTATTCTAAACTCTGAAACCTATAAAGAAAAGACATACAGTAAACACTACAACCACCTATAGTAATGAAAACTACTAAAACACAACAAATATGAAATTAATTTCTTACCAATTGCTTCCTGTAAGACTTATCCTGCAGTTTCTTCTCCTCCTCCTCTAATTGTATCTGAGTCACAATAGGGTAAGATCCTAGGAGTGATGTTGCTACCTCCCCAGCTGCTGCATCACCACTCGAACCAGAAACAGGTGTCTCTAGAGCACTCAGGCTCTTGCTTACATCCACTTGTGTATGTTTTATAAACATGAGTGTCCTTAGCACCTCCGCTTCAAACCCTGCAAGTTGAAAGTACATTTACTATAGCTGCAATAAGTGATAGGTCATACACACTGATTTACATATTAAAAAACCTACATGAATTTTTCTCATCTTCCCTGAGAGCATCGGCTGAAGAGGAAACCAGATTTCCCCCCGACTTTTTCAGATTCAGTCTTCCCCAGAGTTGGTGGCATAAAGAATCCTTCAGCCACATCAGCACAGCTTCTGTTTTCTTCCTCACTCTCTGAGCTCCACTCAATATGGCATATCTTTCTTTTGCCTTTGCCACGTTCAGGCTCCAAATTTAAGTCGCTTGTAGTTTCGGCAAGTGCACATTTATTGCGTGCTATCAGAAGATTGTCTATAAAAATTTGAAAACAAAAGAAATTATATTAATGAAATTCATGAAAGTAATATTTCTCTGATGATCTCACATTAAACAAATACTGCCCCCTTAACTGTTTTAAAACAATCTGAGACATTTAAATTAATAATATATAGTTTAAAGCTCATTACATGAGGCTCACTCATTCATAGATGTTGCATCAAAATCATCCATAATAACATGCACAGTTACACCTTAACAGGCATGCAGATTTGAAGGTTTCAAGAAAATGAATTATTGTAAGAAATTTACTCACCATAAAATGTGTTAACAAGTGTCCTGGCCTTGTATGTTAGCCAAGAATCTTTCAGATTAGCCTTCCTTTCCACCAGGCTTTTTATAGGCTCTCTTTTCTTGCGATCGGGCCACCGGCATTCGCCATTACTGTACCAACACAATGGTACAACAGCAAGGCCTTGTTCAACTAAAAAGTGAACAATAATCCATATGGTGTATCTGGAATGGAGTATCAATATTTAATAACTTATAGCATTCATTTCAATCATCATCTTTGAATAAATCACATATATAGGTTAATTACAAGAAATCAATTGAGATAAATTCATACTATGCAGCTGTTATGATCCAACTTCTGGCAAAATGTCAAGCAGTCAGGCTTAATTAAGTAGGCACGCAACGAAATCAAATTGATTTGAATATAGTTAAAACTATAGTTGCAAAGAGCAATCGCAGAATTTTACATAAGATTACACATTGAACAACTCATTAGGTGAGAATACATTTCATTCGAAGTTTCATTCAGTTTGAATTCCGAGGAATTAATTCAACTGCTGGTGGCCTGTACTTTCCAAAAAACTTATCTTAAATACATGGGGATATTTGCAACGAAATATAACAAATCTAAATGCAAACACGACAACGAATAACTGATACAAATACGTTAGATTGAAGGTAGCACAGTGCATCGATAACTAAATCGTCGCAATCGCAGAACTTTACATAAAATTACACATTGAACAACTCTTTAGGTGAGAATGCATTTCATTCGAACAATATTACAGCAACGTGCATTGGGGAAGAGCTTAGCTGGAATTCCGAGAAGTTAATTTGACACGTGGTGGCCTGTACTTTCCGAAGAGCTTATTTTAAATACTAATGGTTATTTGTAACGAAATATAGCAAATCTTACTGCAAACACATGATATAAACAGATTTAGACTAAATAAAGCAAACCTTACCTGTGAATCCAACAAGGATGATCAGCAACGCTGGTCCAACGCAGCAACGCTGGATACGAAGATCCTCCTAAAGGCACGTTCACACGAGGGGACTTTTCTTGCAGCGCGTCCCGAAATGCCGTGCTCCTCAAATATTGCGACGTGTGAATGACTGTGCGGTTCAACTTTTGTGACCTTGAGAGCGGGTGTCTGCGGCTTTCTTGTGCGGCAAAGACGCTCCGTGTGAATAGGGCTTTTTAGGCTCCTGCAACATTGACGCAAAGTTCTAACCGGCTGAAACTTTTCCGCATGCCGTGCAGAGAGTTGACGAATATACGGAGTGTTAAACCACTCGGATAGTGGTGCAGATAAAAAATAAAAATGAAGTTTGAATGCTGTAGCAGTAGGAGGGAGTATTCTCATCGGTATAACTATCTCACTACTGGATTTAAAAATTATTTTATTTATTTGGTAATGATATTTCTACGTAAAAATGTCGGAAAATAACCTCGCACATTTGCACAAAATTAAACTTATGACGAAGCGAACCTTATAAATAAATGAAGTTTAACTTTAAGATTTCTCATTATTTCTTCTATTCCAAATGCTTTCGAAATGCGCCCATGCTCTCCTTCCATTCTTAAATGAAGACTTGCTTTCATAATGTCATCAGTGACTCAGTTTTTTTTTTTCAAAACGGGTTAAGAGAATGGTGCAAAGAATTTGTTGAGAATAGAATGGCTGTTTGGGAAAAATATGCTTTTAGTAACGATCGTCATCTCAACCAGAAAGTGTCGGCAGTAGCTTTGATTATCTTGAAACAGAATCCTCAGCAGGATGTATATCCTTCCCAATAAGTAAAATGTGAACTTAGAAAAGGTAGACCACCTCCTGCCCAGGAGGTCCCCATAGTATTCGTAGGATGTCTTATCTTTAGCTATCGTTCCTGTCTTTGAATGAGTTCGTAGACCCTTGTGCCAACCTTATTTCGAAAGAATTTATCAATAGTCTGAACACACAGAATTGTGAGCAAAACCCAGTCTCTTAATCTCTTCTAGGAATGCATTCCCATTCCCAAGCCTGAATGAAACTTTCACTTCCTTTGGGTATTCCTTTATTCTTTACCTTTACCCAATTTATTCAAGCATTATTTTTTCTTTTCCCCTTAGAATAAAAAGAGATTAAAATCAATTTGGCAGGTTTAAATTCTGAGGACTAAATTATACCATCTATGAATGAACTATGAGGAATTAATTACATCCTTGACTCTGTCTCGCCCTTGCGTACACCAACCTTCTCGCACGTTTAAACATTCTGGTATAAACCAAGTAAAAATCAAGGCAAATCGAACAATTGCAGCCTCAGATAATGGACAGTTTTAAGTATACCCTATTTATAAAAAATCCGATCGAATTTGATGTACACCAGGAACGGATCTAGAGAAAAATTTTGGGGGGGGTCCGATCAAAAAATTTAAAAATAAAAGACATTTCGGCTTTCACAAACGTGACGTTAGAATTGTGTTAGACAAATTCGAATATTTTCGCTAGTGATTGCTTATTAAATTGTGTGTTTATTTGCTTTATTTGAGTTTCATTTTCGAAAAATGGGCACAAGTGATATTTCGGGGGGGGTCCGGACCCCCAGAACCACCCCCCTGGATCCGTCCCTGATGTACACTAATACTGAAGTTAGTATGTGGATATGTATGCATCAGCGTGAAATGATTCACAAAGATTTATAACGAGTAAAAAATTGTAAAAAAGCTATTGATACTGTCAATAAGTTAATTAAATTTTTGGAAGAAAAGGAACATGGCTGTTGAGACAGTTGTTCACAAAGCTCCAAGAATATTTCAATTACGATTTCTTGAAGGTTAGTGAAAAATTATAATTAATGGAGGTTCCCCTATAAAGAGAAACATTGGTAAGTTGTAATCAAAGAAAAGAATAAATGATGGCATATTTACAACTAAGGACCTAATTAAACAAGTAAATACAAATCTTAACACAATACCCTATACTTCATACACAATATACTACACTACACAATAAACTACTATATACTACATTACGCAACTAGATGAACTGATATCCTTCTTCCGCTTGACTCCAATCCCATCCACTGAGAACTGGCGCCTGATCCCAACTGCTTGATACAGGAGGGCCAAGTTGCTACGTGTGAACAGGTTTGCAACTCAGCGTCGCGGCTTTGCCGCAGTGGAGATTTAAGTACCGTTAGAAGCCGCGCGTACCCTCAAAAAGTTCCTCCGTGTGAATGCGAGCTGCAACCCATCCGGCCTCAACCATAAAACCCGCGCGTCAAAAGTCCCCTCGTGTGAACGCACCTTTAGACTGAATATAATATTCAGTAGCGAAACTGTGCTTAACCCGAGGGCTCGAAAGAGCAAATGAAAATCCTAAGAGGACTAAATGAAAAATATGAAATGAAAACAATATGGTATATGAAACAAGGAATGGAGAGGATATGAAAATGAGTAATGGAAGTCCTAAAAAGAACTGTTGTGAACGTGATAATGAACGACTGAAGTAGCGAGGATAAATGCACAAGCGAAGGATTATCGTACCTAAGGTAGAGCGTCAAGAGCACATGCATCATGAAGGTTCCTCGTCGAATTCTGGCTAGTTACATCAGCGCCGCGTATCAGTAAACGACGAAATGGAGGTTAGACAGCAGCCATTATTCTTTCACGAAACTCAAGAGAATTTTACCTAATTTTTACAATTAAAAGTCGTTGCGATGCATTCTAGAAAGGAGAATATTTACCCTGACCTGGCGAAATAAAAGAAAAATCTTACTTACAAATTAATTTTCTAGAGCTAAATATTGAATAAAACATACAGATGTTTGTGGTTCTCCATAAATATTACATGAATATTCCACGGATATCTTCGTTTGGATATTGCGTTACATTATCTATAGAATATCCATAGAATGTTACAGATTCGACCTAACGTCTCTGGGATATTGGATACCATATCTGGATATCCATACAACATTGTCGGCTACTTGGGTAGGGGTTGCTACATAGTGATTCACTTTTGAGTGATTAACGACTAACTAAAATTTGAACTATCATGTAACAACATACATAGATTTCAACTAGCAGGACAACTGCTATACCTGAATTCATCAAATTTGGTGGGAAAAATATGATATGTGTTATCACAAAAATCTTTCAGTGGGCATGTAGAACAATGACTATACCAGAGGAGTGGAAGACCAATATTATAGTACCAGTTTTTAAAAAAGGTAATAACAAAGAATGCAAAAACTATCAGCCAATATGCCTTTCTTAGGTTATTTATAAATTATGTACTAGAATACTGGAGAAAAAACTTAGAAAAATCACAAAAAGTAAACTTGAAGAGGAACAAGCTGGTTTTAGACCTGGAAGACAAACTCAAGACCACATTTTTACCTTAAGAATGCTAAAAGGAAAAACAAAAAGCTTTACCTAGAATTTCTAGATTTGAAAGCAGCATTTGATACAGTACCGTGAAAGTACATTTGGGAAGCCCTGCATAAGAAAAAGGTACCCGATAAATTCATCAAAGTAATCCAAAGTCTACATACTGGAGCTAAGGGAACAGTTAGAATTGAGGGAAATGTTTCTGGGGAATTCTGGATGGAGAAAGGTTTAGAACAAGGTGATAGCCTAAGTCCACTCCCATTTATAAATTTTATGGATGAAATAATAAAGACCTGCAAAGAAAAAACAATAAAAACTAAAATTGGATTTTGGAAATTAAAACCGATATATATATACAGGTATTAATGTACCCTGACGATATAGTTTTAATATCAGATAGCGAGGAAAACTTGCAAAACAGCGTAACAGAATGGAAGATGAACTGGCTATGAAGAAAATGGAAATAAACATAAGCAAAAGTAAGGTTATGTGTATTTCAAAAAATGGAAATCAGAATATATCTATTAAGTATAAAAATGAGACATTAGAACAAGTAGAGACATTTGAATATCTAGGAACAATTTTCTCGTGTGATGGAAGATATGATGATGAGATTTTACATAGAAGACGAAAGGCAAATTCCATATACTACCAATTTAATAAATCTATATTAGGAAAGAAAGAGATATCCAATAAAACAAAAATGAAACTGTATCAGTCGATATTATGCCCCACCCTATTATATGGAATAGAAAGTGTGCCATGGCAGGATAAGCACGCAAAAAGGATCCAGACTTGCGAGATGAAATTTCTGAGGAAAACTATAAACAAAACCAGAAGAGATAAAATTTGAAATGAAAGAATAAGAGATGAAGTGAAACAAAGGCCGCTTGGAAAAGTAGCATCTCTTCCCTCAACTTCCAAAGTTATTTTGTGTATTCTTTAATGTGGGAATAGTGAGTTTCCTTGCAGAAGTTGATTTTCTACACAAAATTCTATTAGTCTCTGTCTGTTTTAATTTATTGTTTTCTCTCCTCCATAAGGTCCCATACATCCATGTGCTCTTGACATATTATTTCCGGTGCGGCCATTAAAATCGCCCATCAATATTACTTGTCTATTCTCTTCATTCTCGGTATCGACTGTTCTTTGTAGTTGAGCATAGAATTCCTCTTTTTCAAGGGTCTCGCTATCATCAGTTGGAGAATATACTTGTATTAAAGTAATCTTACTTTCTAAGGCTAGTCTAATGCTAATTATTCTGGAATTAACTGGTTCCCATGTATTCACCCTTTTTTGCATTCCTTCACTTAAAATAACTCTGACTCCTTCCTTAGCTCCTTTTCCCGGGGAGACTCCTGCATACAATAGTACGTATCCCTTCTCCAATTGAATTTTTCCATTACCTTTCTTTTTAACTTCTCTTAATCCCAGCATTTCCAGTCTACGTTTTTACATTTCTTCTATAACTTCCACTTCCTTACCGTTCATCGTCTTTACATTCCACGTTCCAAGTCTCATAGTCCATTTACTCGCCGGTCGTCTTCTTGTTGTCCAATCCTGTCCAAGGCTACCTTTATTCCTTTGAACCAGCTTAAACCATCATGTGGGTGATCAGCCCAGTGATGACTTCACCAGTGCCCCTGTTAGCCTAGGGTTTCACAGTTCTTACCAGGCCTTCTCAGCTACTGTAGCGGTCACGGGACTCTATGTTCCCACTGTACATCACCCTGGTAAGCACTCTGCTACTTTTCTAGTTACCACCTCCCACGACGAGGACGTAGGGGTTGGATTTTGGGAGGCCACATATATTCCCAATGAGAGAAATTGTGATGTGCTCTGGCATCGAACCATGGAAGAGTCTGTTGGTATCTAAATTCTTTTCCTGAACCAAGTCTTAATATACATCCTTTGGCAGAGCGAGAACTTCCTATCATTTCGATAAAGGCATCAAAAATATAATGAAGAACTACCTCAATGTATTTTAAATGGGAGATATATTTACCGCCCAACATCTAACCCAGGACTTCCTGGTGATACTTTCTATAGAGCTTGATCGAAGATCACCATCTCTGTGTGTAAAAATTTAAGCAGAAATATTTGCAGCAACTGCTACAAACAACGCCCTACTTTTCAAATTTATTCCTTATGTGAGAAAATGTCATGTGCTCTGGCATCAAACCCATGCACAGAAAGGTCTTATCTATTTTTTTTTCTTAATCCGGGTCTTATACATCTTCTATCTAAGCAAAAACATCCTATCATTTCGATGAGTGCATCAAAATAAATAATGAAAAACTATTTATCTCCTTCAATCTCTTGAAAAGAAAAATAATGGTGAGTTATTCATGTCAAATTGCTTTCTTGAGATATTTTTCATTCACACACTTCATAAGCAATGATTGAGTTGTGAGGGAGGGGAAGAGGGAATCCGAATCAGCACTGCTCTCATGAGAAGTTTCTAGTCAAAGCTCCCTGAAGCATCTTTCCTGAGGAAGGGTGAGGTGACTCGTGGAAAACAAATGCATGAATTAGGTGACGATAATATTTGCATTTAGTATTTTTCTGCTGTTAGAAGAGATAGCACACCTTGGATTGCCGTTGGCTTGTCAGACTTCGTCCCTCACATCAATTGACGATTCCAAGATATGCCTCCTGCAAGACAAGAATGGCACACGTGGCACTCGTTATAATGATACTTCAGAAAAGACCACTCGTTATAATGGACGTAACTCCCTATCCTTTTTGCAGCGAGACGGACAATGGCCAAAAAAATAGTTCGCTATAATGCAACTCTCATTATAAGCCGTAATCGTTATTTTGACTCCTACTGTACTCATAATATTGAGTGTGTCCTTAAAATGCTTTGTTGATATTGTGTTCATACTGTAAAAATCAGAGCTTCTACATAAGTCTCTTTAAGAATACACTTTTCCCTGTACTATATGCAGATGTAATTTGATTAGGAATGGATGACATAGAGTGTGTACCCAATTCCGAAAGATGGATAGATGGGTGAATGTGTAAACGGTAATAACGGCAACCAAATAAAAAATGAATAAGGAGAGATAATATCTTGAGGTCTAAGTGTCAGCAACACAAAAAGGTAAGAAAGTCAATTAAAATGATAGCAGCACAAGAATGTAATTGTGCCTCTTGAAAATCTAGACTATGAATGAAGTAAAAAAGAACTATACTGTGTTAGATATAATCGATTTTATCATTTTAAGGGTCCAAAATAATCACTTCAACTATAAGATACATAATAAAAGATCTAAAGATTAAGAGGTTTAACTGCATTGATTTGATTCATAATCCTGTATAGTGACTTTAAACGGCTGTTAAAAAGATCAGGCATTCAAAGAGCCATATAAACCAACAGCTAAATTAGCAACCTCAAGCAAAATCCGGTGTAATTATGCCAACAATACACCACATTGAGGCATAATAAGGCAGAGTGAAGTATACACCCCTTCAACACAATAATTAATGGTCTCTTTGTTGCCTAGATAGTTTGGCACTATAGGCAGTATAATTGCCATTAACTTTCTCTAGGTTTACGATCCATAACAATTTTATTCTTTATGCAACGGCAAATTCTGAAGGATTATCTCTCAGATGACAAATCGGATATCTCTCTACGTTAAAACGTCAATGGAACGAGAAATTTTAACAGGCACTCATATGAGGCAATAACAACGGCATGTAATTAAATAGAGAGCTAAGAGTTTCATACACGTCCATCGGATGGCATATTTGAGAGGCAAAATAGGGCATTTCATTGGTCGATCATCGTAGGCGCATTTGATTCAAGGATAATTAGTTCTGGGGATGACAAATGAGTGGTATTTTAATAGTGAATCCTCTTTTGCAATAACAATGGGACTTTCTTTGGCAGATAGAAATTAACAGGAAAAGTAATTAATGCAATAAGACTGTGTCTGTCAAACTTCCCCTCCAATTTGATATTCTCATTCCTGGAAATCACGTCGCAGTTCAAGGCATTGCCAAACAGTCTCAGGAACTTCAGAAAGAAATAAGATTCAAGTCTTTCATGAAAAGGCAAATATATCCGTAAAAATATGTTAGACATATTTTAGGAGTTATACTTGATAAAAATTCATACAGAAAGACATTGTTAAAAATGGCATCCAAAAGACAATGAGAAAAAAAAGCTCACCTAATCTGGAATTTTTTTAACAGATAACTGGCATCCATAAACACTGGACTCTAAATTTACCCTTCTATAAATCAACCGATGCTCACCAATACTACAACCACCAAGAATTGTGCCTATTAAAGCTTACTAGAGCGGCTATGTAGGTTCATAGCAGAACCATGAAAGGGATTTGGAAATTTCTATACCCGAAATATACATATACCAGAAAATAATACCCATCTCCTCAAATTTAAATAAAAAATTGAAAGATTCAACTTAAAACTTAAACATATCAAAATACCTCAAAAAGAGCAATCAATAAATACAGCGTCCCAACACAGCACTGAATGAATTAACTCATTACCTAACATTCCTACCTTAAACCAAGCTCTAACAAGTGAGCTAAAAAGTGCTTAATAGAAAACTATGAGTAAGACGCCGGTCAGGAGTCATGAACTATAATTTTCAAGCAATAACTCATTTAAAAAATTTAGATTCCTTCTTTGAACATGCAATAAGCGGCTCAATTACTTCACTTCCTAATTCAATGGAAGCATTCTGTTTCATTAGTATCAATTCAGCCATGGAAGTAAACGATTTCTTATCAGATTCACTTTCTGTGAGTTTTTCTCAATGTGCAATAGGCAATAGGCTGTTCCTACATTTATAATCAATATGTCCTGGCTGTACTTTGTGGAACGACATCTTAAGTTGAAAGAAAAAACTAAGTAATTTCCACAATAAATTTTTAATTTTAACGACCGGTTTCGGCATTGACAGCCATCCTCAGGTGATGTTACATCGGAAATAACAATATTTATAGGGATGTACGGAGTTTTGAGGGAAGGGCCAGGAGAGGGGAGGGGTTGAGGAAGGTGAGATCGTTAGTTAGGGGTTTTTTTGAAGAGAGAATTTCTACTGTTTCTAAGGAATCCATTTTTCTCCCTTTCCATTGTCTGTGGAGCAGCTTCGGGTTGAAAGAGCTGGAATGGCCACTCTCTAGGAGGTGGTCCGCGAAGGCCGATCCGGGGTTTCCCAATCGGTAGCATCGCTGATGTTCGGCGGTCCTTGTTTTAAGGCTGCGACCCGTCTGCCCTATGTATGTGGCCGCACATTCCCCACAATTGAGCTCGTATACCCCGGAGAGCGAAGAAAGGTCTTTCTTGTCTTTTGCGTGGGATACCTATGCCATTAATTCCATGACAGAATATCTTACGTTAGGATAAGCTGAATAGAATGACCATCTACTTTTGCATGAGTCTTGCTTGCGGTTGTGATAAAACAAGAACTACAGAGGGTAGAGTGAAGCTGAATAATCCTGGTATCTCTTAACCTTTTATCTGGGTATCCCGCGTTAACTCGTCGAGCACGATTGCACCGTTGGTGGGTACCCCGAGTTAATTCGTCAGTGACTTTTCCGGGCGTTTCGCACTGGGTAACCCGAGATATTTTGTCTAGCGGCTCTTCCCAAGTTTACACCCATTATCTTAGTTTGCCAATCTGGTAATAGATGGGATGTGCTACCTCTCAGTCGCTAGTAATACGTCGTTTCGTAAAAATCCTGCAATTGTGTTGCGGGCTGCATACCGTCATTGCAATTATGAAACGTATTGCTACTGAGCCTTTGGGCAATTTCTAGCAACATTTAGTAATTAAAAACTTATTATTCTATCAAATTATACTCTTAACTAATGCCCCTACAGCTCCCTAAAGTTTATTAACCTTAGACAACACTTTATATCAAGGTTTTGGAGCTAATTCAAAAAGCTACATCATAGTACAGTTTTAAATTTCTAAATAACTAATTCTCTAAGGAATCTAAATTATTTCTAAGATAATATTTCAATGCATGTGAGGTAGGTAAGAAATTTGTTACTGTATAGGCACGGTATTCGAAATTCGGAAACATCTTGCCAATGTGATTCGTCCTCAGAAATTGGAATACATTTTGCAGCTGCAAAATCTGGTATTTCTGAAGAGAAATTTTTCCGATACATTTTGCTTGGATCTCATCTTTCTGAGGCAATCTTTTATGGTTGGTAAGTAATTAGCAATGGAAGTAAATGAAGACGCGGTCTTTCGGCCTTCTCAGATATTCGGAAACATCTCGCAGCTGCCAAATTGGGGCCAGCGGCTCTAACCCTGACCCAGGTTTATTGCACCCTGCAGATGTACTTTATTGCATCGGAAATACTGTGGCTCTACGGAAAAAAATTACCCACTGCACGTGCCATGTTGCTGACAGATGTATATCTTGTCTCCTATTGGCCAAATTTTTTCTTTGTTTACACACGTACTTTCCGAATTGAAGTCTGTAGATTTTTTTAAATCCGGAGAAAAAATCATTTGGTCCTTGAGTGGTGTTGGCGTTCTTGTGTTTAGATAGAGTAAAGCGTACGACTCTGCCATTTTTCCCATATATTTGATATTTTATTCTATAAATATCATTATACATTCATATCGTCTACATACTATTGCTGGAAATTACAATGGCATCTTCTAGCAAGCGTCCAAAGTTAGCTGAAATTTGTGAAAAGGATGTCCCTTTGCAAGACGTTTCTGATGAGGAGAGTGGAGATGATGAGGACATTTACATAAACACTGATGTGAGTGACAGCGAGACTGATGAAGAGGAGATTCCAATGGACGACGATCTAATCACGAACATCCCGGGGCATCCCTATGTGTGGACTGCGGAGGAAGAGGCGGCTAGAGAGGGATTTGAATTTACTGGTAACTTTGGGATGAAAGTGCAAATCAGTGAACCTGAGAACGTTTTGGAATTGTTTGAGTTGTTTGTCGATAATGTGCTGTGCAACATGATCGCGGAACAAACTAACATTTACGCAAAGCAATTTCTAGATTCCAAACCGGATTTGAAGCCTCGATCAAGAGCATGCGAGTGGGTGGAAACGAGTGCTAATGAAATTAGAACCTTGTTAGGTGTATTTATTTTGCAAGGGATTGTTTTAAAACCAGATTATGTCATGTACTTCTCTAGACGAGAAAGCATAGCCACTCCTCTTTTTTCTTAAGTTTTTTCGGAGAAGAGATTTCACCTCCTCCTCAAATTTTTACACTTTGTAGACAATTCAACCTACGATTCGGAATTGCCTGGGAGGAAACTTTTCAAAATACTCCCAATCTTTAACTATTTAGTGGGAAAATTTACCACTGTTTATATCCCACGGCAGGCAATAGTGGCTGATGAGTCGTTGCTTTTGTGGAAAGGTCGTCTCTCTTGGAGGCAATTTATACCTTCCAAGCGCAGCCGATTCAGCATGAAATTTTTCGTTTTGTGCAAGAGTGTTTCAGGATGTATTTGGAAATTTATCTTGTACACTGGAAAAGACACTATTTTCAGTGAAAAGTACATGAATGAAAGCATTATGGGCCACATTGTTCTAGATTTATCTGACACTCTGTTAGATAAAGGTTATACCCTATATTTAGATAATTGGTACACCAGTCCAGCTCTTGTCGATAAATTGACTGAAAGGAGAACTGATGTTGTTGGAACAATGCGGTCTAATAGGAAAGACTTCCCAAGTGCTGTAAAACAAGCCAAATTGAAGGTGGGCGAAATGTCTGCAGCTTTCCGGGGAAAACAGATGATTATGAAGTGGAAGGACAAGCGGGACATTATTATGGTCGGTACTTTCCACGGACGAGAGATGGGTATTGTGGAAAAAAGGGGGAAGGTGCAAGTGAAACCAAGTGCAGTGTTAGACTACAATTTGAACATGGGTGGAGTAGACAGAAGTGATGCTTTAATGAAAATGTACAAAATTGCTCGTAACAAGCCCAAGAAATACTACCAAAAGATATTTAGAGACCTAATAGACATGGGGATGTTGAACGCATATTCCTTGTACAAAATTAATGGTGGTAGGCTGGTCCGGAAAGAATTTGTCATAACGTTGGGGGAAAAATTGATAGAAAGATATGGGAAAGAGCAGAGCACGGTCGTTGGTCAACCATCAAAATCGCCACGGCCAACTCGGATTACAGAGCAACACTTCCCTGATTTCGTTCCCCCAACGACGAAGAAATCCCCCACAAGAAGGTGTGTTGTATGCTGCAAGAAAGGATCGTGAAAGGAGACAAGGTATTGGTGCCCCGAGTGTGGAGTGGGATTATGTCCGGCACCGTGCTTCCGGGTCTATCATACGAAGCCCGATTTGTAATTTATTTATGTGAATGTAAATAGAATTGTTCTTGTATTTCACTAAAGGGCTTAAAACAATTTGCTTCTTAATTAATGATTTAGTAAATAAAACTATTTTGATCTAAATACTGTCTATTTCTCGAATCATGTTTCCCTAAATATATTTTCCATTGAAAGGTTGGGGTTATCAGTAACAATTTTAAACTTAAGAAATTTATTTGGAGCAATTTTTGAAATGATAATAAATTAGTAAAGCACTTCGTAATTTCCACAATATTATTTATTTAAAAAACAAACGGTTTTGGCTAACGCCATCTTCAGTACTCCCACCTGAGGATGGCGTTAGCCAAAACCGTTTGTTTTTTAAATAAATAATATTGTGGAAATTACGAAGTGCTTTACTAATTTCTTATTATGGCTTTCCACGAAGTCCAGCCTAATACCATAGAATTTTTTTGAAACGATGTTCTAAAAAATACAAAGTTATTTTATTTTAAATAATAATTTGAGAAATAATGAAAGGTAATCTTAATCAGTATTTCTTCTTAACTTGATTTTTAAGATTGTTTTATAAACAAGGATACGAGTAAAAGTTGCTTGCATACTGCAAGCATATGAAATGTATTTATAATCTTTATTCACATGTCAAGTTACTAGTTTCAATGTTATCGGGAAGAGGTTAAAAAAATATTAAAAATTGTAGCAATTTCTAATTTTTGTAGACGCCTGGTGTTGAACCCAGAAACTATTGGCAGATGCAAATAGACATTATGGCCTGAGTGCACCAATCTCGGTTAAATCCACCGTTAGCTGACCGCGGTTAAATATTAACGGCGGTCAACTTAAGTTTGGAGTGCACAAACAGTAACCAAGGTTTTTGTAACCACGGTTAGCTGACGGCCGATTAACCTCCCTGTGAATACGTTGAGTACCGCTTAGTGCTCGCCCAAACGTATATCGCAATTCATTTGTCTTTTTTGTTGATATATTGGACGACTAGTAAATAATGATATAAGTGGACTCACAAGTGTGTACACTTTGTCAGTGGAACAAATAGTAAAGAATTGCTATATGAGATGGACGTAAACGATAAAAAAGGCAGAGAACCCCTAATTTTAATAAGTATGAAGCTGATCTTCTGATTGATTTGGCTTTAAGACAAAAAGACATCATTGAGAACAAGAAGACAGATGGGAAATAATTGAAGGAGAAAAAGTTAGCATGGCAAAAGATTGTCTCAGAATTCAATTCCCTTCCTGGTGATTTAGGGGATATTAAATTAAATAAAAATTAAATTTGTTTAAGCGATATTTCTCGTAATTTTATCGTACACAATGAAATACTTATTACCTGTCGCTCTTCATTTTGCATGCGTTTGAATTTTATCAATGTATATATTTATAGTATTAGTTATTATTACAATGTTATTTTAGTAATCTTCGATATTCGCAAGTATTATAAAGAGAATTAATTTGTAACAGCAATTATAGTGAGCTGTTGAAACACTCGTATAACATAATTTTCTCACTAATTTTAATCTTATCCAAATAACTTCTTTAGCTTGCTTAAATTTTAAAATAACAGGAGTGAATTTATATGGTCCTTAAGGTATTGTTAAAAGATCTCATGGCCAATTGAAAACATGCTATGAGAACATGAAAAGAAAGACAAGGAAAGATATAGCAGGTGAGAAGATGGAAATGTATAAGACTGGATAAGAGGAGGGCAATCAAATGAAAAAATAATTAGAATTAACGAAAAGGTAGCATTTATTTTGGGTCCTAATGTAAGACCAATGGAAAACCCTTCCGATTCGGATGCTTTTTATCATAGTAATGGTTAGCATAATTATATTCATACCAGTTACCTAAATAAAATGAAAAAAATTATCAAATCTGGTTACTTTTTTAGACAGTAGCATATAATCATTCTACCACAACATATATCAAATTCATCAGAGGTAAGGTTACAGGTAACATAAGTTTACACCTTGTATAAATCATGAGAATAGTAAACTACTAATATTCAATGTTTATAGGATGTGTAGGAGAATTCAGATACAGCACAAAATGAATCAGTATCATTTACTGAGACTCCTCTAGTGGAAATTCACGAAGTGGAAGTAGTGTATAAATATATTGCATGTTAAGCAGTAGTTCGGTGTATTCCGAAAGAATCTCCTGTCAGCATGTGAAACGCACCTGTGGTGTAAAATCTCAACGTAGTCAAAATTTAACTTAAACTTAAGTTTATCCATTGGCAAAAGAGGATTGTTTCTCTGGCTTGGATATTCAAGATGATGGCGAATATTTTCTAAGAGGGAAAGCACTGTTTCTTTCCTCAACGTAGAATTTAGTTTCACTTGAATTATCGAAAGGATTCACCCTAGCGTCATGGTTTCTACGCTGTAAATTATTGTGGTTTTCTAAATAATCTAAATACAGGAGTTCATCTTCAAAATTATCAAATCGAAACGCCATAACTGTTCACTACTCTTGTTGCTACACCGATTAAGTTACTTAACCAGTCGATTTCGGCCAGTTAAATTTTAACTGCGGTCAGCTGCCCAGTTAACGCTAACCGAGGTTGGTGCACTTGAAAATGGCCTTAACCGCGATTAGTTAACAATTTAACCGCGGTTAAGTCTTAACCGAGATTGGTGCACTTGGGCCTATAACTTGTTAGAACCTGATTTTATTTTGAAGTTTGAAGCCCATATCATACCGGGAAGTTCCTGAAATAAGACTCCATTATTCCATCTGAAATGCATACGGCAATGTAAATGGCTCTCTGGGATCAAACCAAGGACGATCAAGGAAATCTAAAACATGTATTTGAAATTTATCTATGATATTTATATACACGCCAAGTTAAAAGTATCTATATTATCGGGAAGGGGTTCAAAAAGTCTTAAAAATTGTAACAATTACTAATCTTATAGATGCCTGGTGTCGAACCCAGGACATACTGGCAGTTGTGTATGCACAGTATGACTTTTTAGAACTTATTATTATTTTTAGATCTTATTTAATGCAAAGTTTGAAGTCGATATCATGCTGGGAAGCACCTAAAATTTGTTTCCATTATCTCCATAAGAAATGCATTGAAGAATGTAAATGGCTCTCTGGGATCAAACCAAGGACCATCAGTGAACTGCTAAAATTCGATTATGAAATATATTCATGATCTGCATCCAAGTACCAAGTTTCATGTTTCCATGTCATCGGAAAATGATCCAAAAAAATCTTAAAAATCGCCGCAATATATTTTAAAGGGGAGATTTTTGCCCTGACCTAGCATTGAACCAAGGATAATCTTCGTAGATGTCTTTATGGTTTCCTTTAGATATGCACGGCATCTGACGATCTGTTGAATTTCAACTCTCTACTTTTCCAGGAAGTGCCTCAAAATAATTTTCGAAAATCTACACCATGTATCTTTATGGAGAAAATCGGGACTTTGGGGCCTCCTGGAATCGAACCCATGACACTGAAGTTCAAAGTCTGCTTTTTTCTGGAGGTTACACGTTATGGCCACCACGTCGTAAATATTTCAAGTCGGTGGCACTTGTGGAACATGGTTAGAATTTTGATCCCCAGTGTATATATAGGTATATCCGGAGAAGCATCTATATATAATAGATAATAGATATTGATATACTAACATTTTTCTGAAATCTTGAAATTATCCACAAAATAAGTGCAAAAATGTGTATTTTAAAGTAGCGGAAAAGGAAGGCTGAAATATTCTGAGAGTATTCCTTCTTTTAATACAAAGGCTGAATTAAACTGAAATAAGCATTTCTTCAGAAAAAGTACCCACCACAGGTACAACATCGAAAATTTAAATACCCTGATGAGAGGTTAATTGGAGACTCAGAAAGTTGTGGTGCATTAAGTGCTGCACTTTGGTGGACTTTTTCTACTTGAGGCAATTTGGCTCAGTGAAAAATTAAGGATAAAGAACTTCCTCCTTCTTCATCTTACATAGGAAGTATCTTTTGGGTTCTTGAGAGCTAATGATGGAGAATAAGAGATTCCAATCGGACTGGGGGCTAAAACATATGCCAACACTTACCTTATACAACTACATCTAGTTTTTACATATTGTAAAACTTGCAATGGCTACCTCCCAACGTCCATCTTATCAAAATGATATTTCCAACAGCTCCTATCATACATATGATTTCATTAAAATTGAATACTTTTATTTCTACTCTAGTAATTTCAATTCCGATATGATCTCTTTAATCACAACTTTTCATTTTACAGTATAATTTATCCTCATGAGACCATCTATCTCATTTGTTGTCAATCAATTTTCAATTCCACATTTGTCTCTTAAAACAGTTAAGATTTGGTAAAATTTTAAAGGGATTTCCTCTCTTACTTCAATCTTTAGTCTTCTATTTATCGTCCCTTTCATAACGCTAAATGTGTTTTGTTAATACCATGTCTTGACTGAAAGTTTTGGAGAGAATATCCCCAATGCAAAGTCTATTGACCTCAAAGTTTGACGTAATTAGAGGACAAGTGAGGTATACATATAAACGTATGCGCATAACTTCTAACCGCCATCCAAAAGCCTAATCTAGGCAGATCAAAGCAAATAAGGCACAATTTAGAATGGAATTTTCCAAAAACGAACTTACTCTCCTCCATCTCCACTGTTTCTCCCTTTCACTTCCCATTCTTTCCAATTATTCCCATCCAATTCTCATTTTCGTCCCCTGTATCTTCTATTGTTCCCACTTCTTTGGCAGTTTGCAATGGTTCCTGGAACCAAATGTTGTGATAATAAGAAAGCTACTAAAGCATGAGTGATACGGAATTATACATGACAATAATGAATAATATATGAGTAATAAGGGACAAAAAATAAACAACTTTAGAAACTAATTAAAATTAATGTTTGAGGAAAATATACTTATTCATCTTCATTGTGAAGTGGGGCAGAGATAATTTATATTGTAGAGTTATTATTATACATTTGTACTCAGTAATTTAAATGACCAATGATGTGCCAAAAAATTTCCATCGGTACCACAGTGTAAATTATGTGTGCATCTGTATTCTTTTCCTATGTGTTTTTTTTTTAAGTATCGCATTCATTTATTCATCATACTCAAATTTCATTATAAATTAACAACAGATGTAAAATGATGACAGCATAATAATACGATACAAACAGCAGTAAAATTATATCGAGCATAATTTAATATATTAACAATGTGTAAGGAGGCAGAATTAGAGAAGAAATTAACCAAAATTATGAATATTTATATTAATATCCATTTTTAATTTATTGTGGTTTATGTATCATCTTGATAATAGCTATCATCAATTAGCTTGGAATCAATTTCCTTCGCAATGGATGCAGCTTTCTTCAACAATGTCTTAGAAAGCATTCTTCCACTGAGTATTTATATAGAACTAAGATGAACCTCAATACAAGAGCCACAGAAAGATCCTTCATTAAATAGACTTTGTCATGTTACCCATTAAATTCAAAGATTTTTCTCAAGATGAAAAATTTCCTGAGTATTCCAGGTTGGTGAATACCCTGATTTCTAAGACTACATTCTGGAAATTTATCAGTATATTTCAATATATTTATAGCTATCTACTCACATATATAGATTTAGTTGGCAAATGCAAAGTAGCAAAAATTTTGCATGAATAGATTCATTGAAATTAATTTTTAAAAAAATCTGATGTGGCCAGCACATGACTTTCTCCATATATAAGATGTAAATACATGTATTTATCTATGAGAGTAATTTCGAGCTCTATATTTAATCCCACATCAATGTCAAGCAATTCACACATTTTAATTTCTACACCTCCAAGATATCGTATATGTATTCCTTATCTTTAAACCAAGAAGTTTTAAGGAAGAATAGGCTTGGAAACAAGCATTCAGATTGACAATTATTAAAAAACGCAAAGGGAATCATAAAATTCCTTCTTTATGCAATAACAATGCGAAGTTTCAAGTCCTGTACTCAAAAAAAATATTTTTAACCCAATGTGTAAAGTATATTGAGGATGAAGTTTTCTCCACTGTGTCTTGCTAATAATTATATCAAATGCTACATTGATTTAATTGAGAATGAGTCATAGGTTGAATAATACAATAAATAGTGCTATTTATGTGTTCATTTGCCAAAATTAAAGAAGGTTTTCGAAATGACGACCTTCACACACAATGCAAATATTTCATCTTGTAAATAAATTTTTCTCAAGTCAAGTGCATGCAATCTTGTTTTTTAAATGGTATTTTCTGCTTCCTTCAATTTTCCTTGCAATTCTGCTAAGTTTTTTTATATCTTTGGAGGAAACTAACTCTTTAAAGTAACCCCACAGGAAGAAGTGTATGTGGTTTAAGTCAGGGGGCCTAGGTGGTCACTGGATTTGAACCATCATGACCTATCCATCTGCCTGTAAATCTTTCGTTAAGTACCTTCTTGATTCAGAAAATTCGAGCAAATTAAGAGAAATCCAGACCGATGAGTAGCCAAAAGTCTGTGAAGAAAGCCAACATCATGTTAACAGACAAATTTGGAGAAATACTCTGTCAAGAATCCGTGGAAAGAGCCAAAGTTACCATAAAGTCTTGAACCTAGACCACAATAGCATAAACTGGAGTGTGGAAAAAATTCAGAACGATATCAATACAAAAAACCGTAGAAAAAGCCAGTGTCCTAATAAATATCAAAAACCTCGATCACAATAGAGTACACAGAAGCGTGAGACTTATCAAGGTATATTAGAGAAAAGGGGTATAGCTATCAGTAAACCAAAGGTTGTCATTGATTATAATGACACAATGGAGGATGTTAACAGGGTGGACCAGAATTTAGCTGATTATCCAATTCCCAGGAAGAGGAGAAAAAATATTATAAGAAACTGTATTTCCATTTTATGAAACTATGTGTTTGGAGTTCCTATAAGTTATATATAGGAAAACAGGGGGGGAAAAAACGCATTTAGATTACCGGATGGACATTACAGAAAAACTGAAAGAGGTCTACCATCCAAATGTAGCCTCCCAAAGGTGGGATGACCATCAGTAGGGCCTCATCCCCGTCGTCTCACCGAAAGACACTTCCCGGACTTCATCCCAGCTACGGAGAAGAAGGTAAATCTGACGAGGAAGTGTGCAGTTTGTTCGAGAAAAAGAAACACAAAGGGAAAGGTCGTAAGGAGGGAGACAAGGTACATGTGTGTGGACTGCGACGTTGCTTTGTGTGTGGCACCTTGTTTCAGAACTTATCATACCAAAAAAAGTTTTTAAATTGAAGTTTTTGAGACGGAGAAATTTTCTTGAAAATTTTTTTCATTAGAATAAATTATTATATTTTTATACAGAATATGAATTTGCTTACTCTTTATTTTGCAAAATGAAATATTGATTTTAATATTATAAACATGAGATTCACTCTCCATATAATTTTATATTTTCAGAGTAAAGGTGAGTAACAAAATCTGAGCTTTCTGATTTACTTAGCATAAAATGTGAATATTTTTGAAACGTGTGATGAATGAACTTTCGAAAGAAAAGATAGCCTACCCGAATTGCCAACATCGTCTAATTTTTAGGAAAAATAGGTTACAAGTACTTCTTTTTTTAAATAAAAGAGAAAATTGATCTTCAATTGATAACTTTCTCTATTACATGATAGTATATGTAATAGTTTCATTTTTAGTTCACAAAATAACGAATAATATTGTAAGACTTAAGATATAGTCACAATTTTGTCAATAACAAAGATAAGGAAAAACAATTAAAAATAACAATAAAGGGAAAATGGACCAAATACTTTTTTTCGAATTCACTAAAGCAAAAAGAAACACAAACAAAAAATTACATTTTTTTAAGAGAATTCTCAAAAAAATTCATCAGGGAAGCGGTTAATGGCAATATAATTATGTAACATTGTCAGAAATATAGCAACTGTTCCAAGTGACAGCTTTACTCAACTCATAAAATCTGTGAAAGGAGTGCTCAGAACCACTTGTTCCCAGACGGTCGGTACTCAACAGAGAAACAAGTCCAGTACCGAGCAAAATATTTCATGGTGAGTTGGAAGATGCATTCTGTAGATTGTGATGTTTTTTCGATCCAAGCAGCCATGTTTTAATAGAGTTCTCAATACTCGACACTTTCGTGGTCACCCCCCAGGGCATGATAGCTTTTTCGTTACGTTAACAATAAAAAAATTTAAATTTTATACTTAAATTGGATTACACAGCCAAATTATTCCAAGGTTACGTTCCACTAAAAAAGTTTATTACTAAGTTTCTCTCCATTAAAAAAACAAAGTATGCGAATTATATGCATGATAATGAAACTAATAACAAATTGGGGAGAAACTGGAATTTTATAGGCGATTGGTAGAGAATAATTGCAGTTTTTTTAAGTTTATCTGATGAAAAACGAAACCTTTCTTCGATTCCGCTTTATTTATTGTTATTACTGCTATGGAAGCATAAAATCTTCACTACGGCATTGATGGGCATACCCAGCTTTTGGCCTAGGGGAGGGCAAATCAGAAATGCAATTAAAAAATTCAACATAAATATAAATTTGCATTTACATGTTCCATTGTTTTTGTGGCGTCTAAAATTAGACATATTTCCTGGAAATTATTTGCTGGTGCAACTTCTAAATGCCCATGGAAAGTTCGATTCCTTCCATGTAATGAGTTTGTTTACACAATCGATGTAGGTCAAACGGATATGGTCCAGACGTCTGCATGTGAATCGAAACATACTTGCCTATACATTTTACTTTATCTACAATTTCATGAATTCAACAGTACTTCTGCATATGCACATAATTAGCCAGCTAAATGTATGGGAGCTAGATTGAAGGGTCCAGTGGTGGTTGTCCAGGGTACGCCCATGACGGCATTGATAAAGCCACTCTTATCCAAAAGTCATTAGAAATAATGGTAAAATTTTGGATGACGGCGAGGGAGAAATTCTGTTTCTCCCTTGATACTGCATGTACAGATACAAATATTATACCATAACGAAGATAAAGGATTGCGGTATATTCCTATGTTAAGAAACCCTTCGTAAGAGCCCTGGTTTAGGAGATATTTCCATCCGAAAATTACCATTTTTGGTCGTTTTTCGTCTGCTTTTCCGCATTTTTTAATGTTTCCTCGGGTTTCCTCATTCAAAATTTTACCGAAATAATGTTCAAATCGACCAATGTAAGTCACGAATCTTGGATTTATCCAAATTTCGAGTTCCGCGTAAAGTCTCCGAAAGGTGAGAGGCCATGGAGAGGCTCTCTGCCACAAGCCATTAATACCAAGGATTTAGAAACGGGCCATATTGCCTCAGAAACTTCCATATTAACACAGCTTTGAACAAGACTGTGGAAAGAGAAGATAAAAGGTATCTATTTCTCTATCCTACACGGAAAGACGATTGTAAAATATTCTGGTAAAATTTCACTTTACCATTGGCCTCGAGTGTGTAACTATCACTTCGAGTGAGAAGTCCCAAAAAAGTGAGAAGTCGGCCATGTTTTCGCAGTAACGCGCGAGATCTCAAAAATGCATTTTTAGATCTCACTAAGAATCGAAACGAGTGTGAGATCGTAACGATTCCAATAAAGGTGTAGTTACGTAGTTACCGGCAGTGACAACATGGATGGGCATCTTATTTTGGCTGCGGTTTTGGAGGAGAGACGTAGGAAAAGGAATTATTTAAGAGTAACGAGAAGGAGATTGATAGACAGTAACAACCCCTTCGATGTGGCGGACAGCGATTTTATCAAATTATATCGTATCCCTAAAGTTATTGAGGAATTATCAGATTCTTTGCCGCCCGCTCGGTGATGCACGTCAATACCTCCACATATTCTAGTAAATACACACGGTGCTTTGCTTTTATAGAATCAATAAATAGCCATTAATTGTGAATATAATAGTCACCTTACAATTAAGAATTTTCATTTAGAATCTTATCAGTGAAAACGTTTTTAAGATCGTTCATTCTTGACATAAATGTAAGCTTAAAACCAATATCTTCGGGTATTTGTCAGTGTTACATCTTTAGATTTTTGAACTAACTGCTTATACATTGTGAAATCAAAACACTTCGAGCAATAAGCCAAGTAATTTATTAATAGACGATTGTAATTCACGTTTGAATAAGTGTGTTTGCCTTAAGTGTGTCGTACTAGAGTGAATTTAATATTATTAGTATATACTTGGGTGAAAAGTTAGGGTAAAATTATCGGAAATCGGGCTATTTCTAGAATTAAAAAAAAATCCCAAACAGTCCTTAACAATAATTTTACCAGAAATTTGTGTACTCTTCTTCTTGTAGGCGTTTTTCTACACATTTAAACTATAAATATTTTTTTAATTCAATCCATCATCAATTTAATCTTATTAGTAAATAATAATCATGAATAATGTTTTATTTGGTATAGAAAAGGAAAAAATTTGTTGTGGATACAAAAAATGTAAGTGAATCTTAGGAAATATGTATTATTTACAGCATTAACCCAGTCACAAATAAAATAAATGTGAAAAACTAGTGCGAATCTACTGATAGAAATAACTGAAAGATGTAAAAGAGATACTTTTATCATAAATACATTGCATTCTAAGATGAATGACAATCTTCTATCTCCTATCCTTTGATGTGGAAAGTAGTGTATTCCACCGCTGATATGATACTTTCTTTAATTTTATCAGTTTATTTATATATATATTTTTACTGCACAAAGCATGAGCAGTTCAACGATTTATGCACAAAGAAGATATATATCTAAAGAAGCTGATAATTCGCTTACATTTATAAAAAGAATATGCCCTCTTAAGAACCAAGAAGAAACTATATTACAAATATACATCTTTAAATCCATGAGAAACATTAATAGTACAAACTTTGGTAAAATAAATTTCTAAATCAAGACATCAATTCATAAGTATGTAATGAATACCACTTTTAATGTATTTAACAATGCCTGAACTCCTACTACCCTTGGGATCAACCATGTTGAGCCTATTTTGAAGCCTTAAATTGTAGCAAATGTTTTGAATGATAGACCAATTTCAACTTTAATCCTGTCTTGCTTAATTATTGCCTTTGATTATTAAACATATCCAAACAGTTTAATGTCAATAAAAAGGATTGTTTTCACCTGGGATATTCAACATGATTCAATCACCAAAAATCTGGTTACCTATCTAAGTAAATCTTAAAAACATTTTAAGATGGTGTTCAGGTGGATGCTATATATAGAAAATTTAAGAAAGCTAATGATTCTATCAGCATTAATCACTTATTGGGTAAGCTACATTGATAGGGTATCCTGCCAAACTGAAAGAAAGCATGTCGTGAGAATTAGATACCTTAATTCTTGTGAATCTATCTAGTTCTGTGTCTTTACAATTAGTACCTTTCTCCACAAATATTTGCCACACATGGACCAAAATCTACATGGAATCAAATAAACATAATGAATCAAGCTCATTTCCTCGCTTTCAAACATTCTAACTAATTCGGAATTTCGTATAAATATTGTATAATTCTAAACTTACTACTTCACATTTGTTACTACATTAAAGATAAAAGCTTAACCTATACTACTGTTGGTATACATGAAAATAATTGGTAGACTAATACATATGCGTAAACAACCGATCTTTTCCGTTCAAATCCAATTGTCTACTCAAACTGTTACACGGAGAGAAATAAATAGACTCGTTATAAGGTAATTAAATAAGTTACAAAACACATTGACTTATTTTCTTAAGGTTTAATGCCTATATAATTACCGTATTACACGTATCACGCATATCATTAGCATAATAAAGATAAATCGTAGAAATTTAATTGACTTCCATGCCTTATTTACTACTTGCAGCCGCCGATAATTACTTCTATGAAGACTTCCGCCCAATTCTATGATTTGGCAACGCTGTTCCTAACATCTCACCGAAATGCAAACGATATTACGTTATTTCGTACCGAGATCGCCTTTTTCCAGTGACAAACTTTCCGTTCTAACTTCTCGCTAAAATTACATACTCACAGCCCTGGTTTTGCATAATAAACCGCAATATTTGAAGAGTCTTCCCTGAAAATTTCATCGAAAACGGGCTGTTTCTAGAAAAAAAAATAAAACCCTAACAGTCCTAAAGTGAAATTTTACCAATATTCTTTTTTAATTATGATAACAGAAACCCAGGAGAATCTACAGCAGCTAAATCCCAATCAAGAAATTGACAAAAACGAATTAAAAGATCGCCTAAAAGAAGTGACGATATTTTCACAAGAAGCACACAACCAGCCTGTCGTTGTTAAATTTGACATAGAAAACAGTTCTGCAATTACCTTTGACGCCGGAAAAGGGCATGTTAAAGTGATTACTTGAATGATCTAAGTAGTCGCTACCAGACGAACATGTTTCAACAACAACAAACAACAACGAACTTCCAACATGACGAAGAGCCACTTGTTAGACACAGCTTTTCTAGAAAACGGAACATTTATTACTCATACGCTTTTTATGCGGAGGTAAAAAATTAACACGAAAAACATACCTTCTAAACCCTCCATCATTAGGCAAAGTTTTGTAGAGCGTCCTTCTGATGCGGATGATCTCACCGATCTCACCACTGTTTCTGTCACTCTGATCCAGCAACGTTCGCAGATTTTCCGCCAGAAGCTAGACTCCACATACCCTAAGCCCCCTAAGCTAAAGATGGGTAATGCACGATGACCAACATTAGGTCATTGCGACGGTCTCTAATTAAAGCAATGTTTCCTTTCCTTAGCATATCAGTTCATAATTTATTTTCGTAACGATTGAATTATTGATTCCAAGGTTCTATCACGGACTTGAAATTTTTCCAAAGCAATCAAAGATCACGTATTTATTACTGTTTTGGCCGGATTTGCCGGAAAAAATACCTGAAGCATGAGAAAAATAGACGTTCATGATACAGAAGAATAATATGAAGATTATAATGCCGCTCATGAAATTCGAGTTCAATTTCGAGGTTGTGGAATTTAATGTAGAATTTTAATACATAGAACAGCAATAAATATTTCGGAGATTATTAATCTTATTATCTCATTTTAATTGTACAACTTATAATTTAGGCCCTACAGTAATTATAAACAATGCATTTTATTATCTATTAGGTAGCATTTCCTTTTAATCATCGAGTCACATGACTCCATAGCTTGGTAACACTGGAAGAATAATATCCAGATCCAGAGGGGCATCCCCTTGACCAGTTATCTCAGTCCCTTCCGTCCCTTCTAAATTTCATGTTCGCCAACACTGTAGTTATTCAATTCCTCGCTGATCCTCGGAGGAGTAACATTTTGATTAATACGATTACAAATCAATCAAGGAAGCTTTAACTTTGTGGAACTCCATCCTAATAAATGGGTGGAAATAACTGTGCAAAATTCCACTTTAAAAGTTTTTTAATACCGCGACCGGTTTCGGACGTTAGTCCATTATGAAGCGATGAGTAATACAGGAGTACACATATGTATACACACACAAGGTACAAAAACCAGCCACCAATCAGATTAGCTATGGGGGGGGAGGAAGGGGAAGCAGGTTAGCAATGGACAGCAGGGGAGAATGTTAGTGAGTGGGTAATTGTATTACGTAAATGATTGGTTTTCCCAATTAAATTTCATTTGCTGTATTGTTGAGAGTGCTTCGACTGCTCCAGTAATTACGCACATGTGCTCCCACCGGGAATCGAACCCGGGACCGCATTCACGAAAGCCGGAAGCATTGCCTACTTGATTACCCGAGAGCCCTTAAAATCTCATTTTCAGAGATTTGTATGAAATAAATGTCACGAAGTATCAAAACCATCTAAGATTGAATCGGCCTGATGCGCTTTTCGCTTCAGGTGGAAACATAATCGAGGCAAGAGATGTATGTATGATTTGTAAGCTTGTAGTCCATGCGACTGATGCTTACTCATCTCTGTTCGCAAAAATCGTAGTGGAAATTCTATAATTGGTATTTTTTTCGGCTCAAATAACATCGCCATCGGCTGTTTTCTCTGCAGCAGCCGGTCTTGCGTTTTGAAGGAAAGACCTTGGCGTGAATTTTGTAATAATTCCGTTACGAGTGGAATGGAATTTCCAAAATTCCAATTACAGATCAGAAATTATGAAATTCCAGTACTTTTCTTGGTTTTCGAGGCAAAATTTTCATATCTGTTCTATCATAAGTGGGTATTTTAAAGACTGTGAAAGAATAGGAGCCAAACTCATTAATGTATGCACACCATATAGTGATAACAATATGCGTTGTAGTGAAATATATAACAGGTTTGTTTAGAATATTCTATTTAAATATAAATTGTATTAAAACAAAGGTTTTCCAAAATCAACATGAGTACAACAGCATCAATTAGGAGAAAATTAAGCCTTAAGTTTAGGAGACTAATGAAATATCATAAATTGGAGTGCGCACACTTCTACAAGTTGATTTGAGAGCTCTCTTTGCTCATTCTATAATTAGAAATGTAAGATTTAGGTTACATTGACTAGATGTAAATCACATAGACTAGATCGAAATTTCTCATTAGATTTAGATTACACAAGATCGAGATTACAAGATCGAGATTACACAAGATGAAAAGGACATCAGTTGTTGTGGAGATGGAAGATTATTAAAATAGAAATTAGATAGGGGTCATTTGACAATTATTGGAGCATATGCACCTGAAGAGGGGAAAAAGGAAGAAACAAAGGCATTCTACCAGATATTACAGAAATAAATTGGGAAGGTAAACAATAGAGATCATAAATATTAGCTGGCTACCTAAATGCTAGAAATGGTAAAGAACCTATCCCAAAATTGATTGGCATACATGGAGAAGACCATTTGAACCAGATTGGGATAAAATTAAGGAAATTTATAAGCTTTAATGAATTCAAAGTGACAAATATATGTTTCAAGAAAAAAGAAATTAATAAATTCGCTTGGTTAGCTAGAGATCCCTCATTGATTACATAATTGTTAATCAGAAACTGACCACAAGAATAACCGATACCTATATGTATATAAGGGAGCAAATATCCCAGCAAACAAATCCACGTGGTCACCACGTGGCTACCACGTGGTGTTTGGTGGCAGTTACGTTGTAATACCACGTGGCCACCACATGGCGAGATGGAGTTGCAGGAATGTGGTCACCACGTGGCGCTGCAACTTTACTACCACATAATCACCACATTTTGCCACATTTCTATAATATTGTATCCTAAAATTTATAAAATATTCCAGCTAATTTTGGACCCCTTATAATGAAAAATGACTTTCTGATCACTCCTTTCCATACAAAAATAAACTTTTATAAATTGGCGTGAAATACTTTCTTTCAGAAAAAATATCAGGATGCTACCCAAGATTCATACCTTTATCAAAAGTTTGGATAAAAATGGTCTTTTACTTGAATTCAGTATTAAGACAAGGATAAGCAAGATATAGGACATTCATACCATATTACTGGGTGCTATGTACAGTAGATTCATTGCAGCATTTATTCAGACAATGTCTCAGTTTAAATCACATCTCAAGGTCTTTATATAAGACATCTCTGAAAGCAGCCAATGAGCACTCAAGTACTTAACTTAAAACACATTGCATATTTTCCAAATTAACCAATTGAAAGGCTTTGAGAACAATAAATATAAATTTTTCTGTAATAAATTGACCTTCCTTAGAAGTCATTGAAGGGGTAAATTAAGAGTACCTGAAAGATATTTCAAAAGATAAAACATATCAAAGCTTTAGACAAATTCAAATATTTGGATTAGGAATACTGCCGTTTCGTTACATCTCAGATGTATATTTTGCACATGAAAATTCCGCACACATCGTAAAGAAAATTAATAGTTCCTTCGAGTAGTCATTGATTTAGTAGTAGACTGAAAGAAGGGTAAAGGATGAAGAATACACCAGAAAATATGCTGTAAATGAAATTTTTATTGTTATGCATTGTTTTAATACATAAATACATTAGTGAATAAATACATATTACAATGAATTTAGGTTTAACATAACTGAATTGGAATGAAATCTTAATACAGCAAAGAGAAGCAAAACGATCTGTGATATTGAAAATGAAATCAATTCTTCATTCACTTTTGTTATTCACTTTTGCTGCTGTGGATAAGGTCTTCCTCTTGTGGAACAACTGCCTTAAGTGGATTCTAAGATCGTGTAATATTATCTTCAATCCAGGATAATTCTTCTTATAACCCATATCTTGTCCTTTAACCCTTCATTATTCTATCATTCTGTCTAAGAATCTATCAGTCTTCAACGAATACACTAAAGTTCCGGAATTTCTCTTTTTCTTGCACTAAATAAAACAGGAATAACTATATTAAAATTTGCTTCTTACTATATAACTTCCCATGATACTGCAATACGTACAAACGAGAGTGAAATACAACTTTCAATGACAGTTGTATTAAGTTTTAAGAAGGTTTGAATTAATTCAAATTAAGGAAATGAAAATGTTTGAGTAACGTAAATAAACACTTAGGTAAAATTCTCGATAACACGGTAAATCATCGAGAATTTTACCAACAATTGTAAGCAAGCATTAATATTAGGTTATTAAATATTTAATATCTACTAAAGAAGGCAAAAAGCATCACTTACGTTTCTTTGCTGAGCTTAAAACTGCAGATAATCTCCAGATTGTCACCATCTACACAGTATGGATAACTTTACGTACACGATTTCCCCCAACAAATACCCTACATCGGTCGTATAGTAAAACTTAATGCTCCGGATGAACAACCAACATCTTTCATAAAATTGATTGGACGGTGACAAGGATTTTCCTGTAAAATACAATTAAGAACTCATTTCTAGGTAGTACGTAGTTTGAAACATGCAATAAATAATCAATGCTTAAATAATGTACTTACAATTCTCTGGTTTCCTTGGAAAGTGAAAAGATGGAATACATTTACTGCTACTGTGCTGAAATATCCTTTGGGGCGACATAATTCATCGCAATATTCGAAATTGTTTCACAAATTCAAAACGATGCAGAGACTAACAATGACGGTTACTCAAATGAGCTACTGCCAACAAAAAATAATTCGCGACACTGCTACCACACTACGAGACTATGAACCGCTCAAGCTCAAACCAGCAAGATTTGTCAGTTTTCGTGTATGAAGGAAAAATGATTGTTTTCCTTATCATTTTGGTAACGTAAAGAAAAATAAACCATGAGAAATATACACGGAAATCAACTTTTTAATAACGTTTGCGATCGATTTCTTAACGATTCGTAAAACATATATGTTTTACGATTCTTTCATATGAATTTGAAAACGGATTGATGGATTTCCGATTCCATCGATGGATTTAAAAACGTACCCTTCGTCTGTAATTAATTTTAATTAAATAATCGAGTAAAACGTCGACTGAATATTTTTTCATTATTATAAATTCACTTACAGAGATAACAATGGAAAAATAAATAATTTTATGCTGCTTCTTCCTTTAATATGTCATAAATGCATATTTATATTATTTTTTACTTAATTTGATAATGCTGCGGGTTATTCATCTTCCGTAATAGAATCACAGATTCTGTGTTTTATCCTTCTGCTTTTTTTGTTTTATGAGTAAATGAATTTGATATGGAAGAAAATCTTTCTTATATAACATTTTATAAATAATAATCTCACGGAAATGAATACGTTGTGGCCACGATTATATGACGTTTTGGCAATATCCAATGTGGTGATGACCACGTTCTTACCACCTTTTTACCACATTCACCACATTCGCCACCAAAATGCCACGTGGCGAAAAGTGGCGAACACGTGGCGTGTTTGCTGGGATCTATATCAATCATTTCCTTGTCCAAACAATGCAACTATGGGCAAATTGGAAAGAGCAAAACTCAAGAACAAATCCAGTAAGTGAAGAAAACAATCCTCAAAACATATCTTCTGAAAGAAGGTAGTATTCGAAAATTATATCAGCACAGGCTAACACAACTGCTCGAGCAAATAAAACCAGACCAGAACGTCAATATAGAATGGGAAAATATTAAAATTGCTATTACACAAATATCTATGGAAGTATTAGGATCCAGAATGAAAAACAAAAGAGAAAAAGGTTTAAAAGTCTGGAACAAAGAGATAGCACAAGCCACTGAAGAGAAGAACAAAGCATACAGAGAATACCTGCAGAAAAAATCTGAGGTGGCGAAGAAAAAGTAACAAAGCATTAGGAACCAGGGTTGTCAACCCAGAAAACTACAGAGGCATAAGTCTCCTAAATACTGCATACAAGATATACTGCAAAATAATCAATAATAGGCTACAAGCTATCGGGTGAATCCTTGCCATCCACACCTACCGATATTCTTCTGAAGTACATGAAAGGGGAGAGGAAAGTCGATGGCAGCAACGTTAAACATAAAGTTTGCCAAATTTAAGAGAGAGAACCAATGATTTTGTAGCTTTTTAGCCTTCACGATTTTACCACATTATCTAACAGGAAAACAAAGGAAGGTCAGCTTAGCAAATGAAAGTCTTCCGCTGGGAAACTCACTAAGACAAATCACTCCTCTTTTACATATATAAGTGATGCTTTAAGTTCGAAGAGCTTTGGATTACCATAGCCAAACATAATTCCTCTAGTTCATATAACAAACCACAGCCAAAACTTAAGCTATCGCCAGTTCACATTAAATCACAGCAAACTCCGTAACAAGCACAGAATACAATATCGCACCTATAGATAACCCCTTAATAGATAGATACTTGTATCTTAGAATAAAAGAAGCTAGTGCAGAAAGATATTCAGAGCTTACTAAATAAAATCTGGCTGGATAAAATAAATTCGTCCACATTTGAAAACAGAGAATTAAGGAAAATCTCTAAGGCACTCACAGCCCTGGCCTCCCCCTCCATTCCTCTACTCAAAAACAATATCTTTTATGATGATCCCTTCAACAAAGCCAATTTATTCGCCGATCACCTTGCTGACATAATGAAATCTCCACCCACAAATTCTATAGAGAACCCAATCATCAACCAATACAAGGCAATAGACCATACCCTACATCCAAACCTCAGCTCACCAACCTTCCGGAAATCTTAAATCATATCAAAAACTCAAATCACGAAAAGCCCCCAGCCACGATAATATCACAAATCATATGCTCAAACAACTCTCTTCCATTCCCTACCTTCTGCTTTTACTTTCTGATCTTTTCAACACATGTCTCCTGACCTCTTATTTCCCCACTTCCTGGAAAAAAGGACATTGTCATCTCCTGACCAAAATTATTTGAAATCTCAATACTAGCATGACTGATCCTTCCTTTCAGAGCACAAAGTTATTATTTATGAACAAATGTGCTTCAGAGATAGACACTCAATGAATCATCACCTGCTACATCTAGCTGACTCAATTGCAAGAAGCATAAATTTTGGGAAAAAAAGGCACACACATTATTTTTAGATGTTGAGAAAGATTTTGACAATTAGGTGTGGCACGAAGGCCTCACATATAAGGTAACCAACATTAACCTCCCAACCTACCTAGTCAATATTATAAAACATTTTCTACACAACCGACAAACTCCAAATAAAAATACAAAGTACCCTCTCTCACTCAGAAACTTTAACAGCCGGCTCCACCTTTAGTCCATTACTTTTTAACTGCTATATAAACAACATTCCCACTCCTCCCAGAATACAAAACCTGCTCTTCGCCAATGATACAGCCTTTATATCCCAATTTATTAATCCTGACACCTTAAGTAATAGATTGAACTCCCACCTGAGAAAATACCAAGAATGGTGCTCCAAGTGGATAATTGCAGTTAACCCCACTAAAAGCTCCTACATGTTTTTCAACATCTTCCACACCAAAGGCACCACCTTATCTATATCCCTATGCTATACCTATATATCACCCTATGCTATACCTATATCTATGAATAATATCCCCATACAAATAGCAAAGAAGCACATATTTCTAGGAGTTACCCTTAATCACACACACAAACACAAAATTGAACCATACACATTAAGCAACCAGTAGTCAAAGCTACCTGCAGACAACATTTATTGTAACCTCTCTTCTCCAAAAAAATCTTCCACTCAGCAGACACCAAACTTATGATAATTCATTCTTACATCATCCCAATACTACGCTTGTCCAATCATACTCAACACAACCAAAACAATTCTAAATAAAACTCAAAACTGCATACAATACATTAATTAGGACAGCCACCAATACTAATAGATTGGTTAGGTTACAAGAAATAAAAAGAATCCATAAACTATCTACACTAAAAGATAAGGCAATTGAAATAGTCCAGAAATTACCCTAGTAGACAACCCACTAGTTCATAAGATATGGTGCTCTACCCCGAGGAAAAGACAGAAAAAAGACAATAAACATTTTGGATCTATAATTAAAAAAAAAAACAATAAAAAGATTTAAAAAAAAGAAAAATAAAGGTAAACAAAGTAATATGAATATGTACAAGCCTATGAAAAAAACAATTGGAAATAATGAAATTAAAAAAGAAAAAGAAATGCAACAACTAATAAAAGGGGGAATCGCCAGAAAATAAATTTTTAATCTAGATTAAAGGTACACTTTAGATGCCACAAAATATATACTAAGCTGATTTCTAGAATTCAAGAGATAAAGCAAATATCAAACCACTTCTGCCACTTAAGTTAATTAATTCATTTGTACTTAATGTAAAAGGGTGACACTGACTGGAATGCCACTACTGTGGTAACAGTCCATAGACACACAACCGGCGATTAGCTTTGGCAGGTCAAACTTTTGCTGGCTCTCAATTGCAAATCCTCATTTGCAAAGGGGTTCCTCTCATCATAAAGGTTACAAAAGCTGAAGTTATGGAGCAAAAGTTAAAGGGTGAAAGTGATGAAAGTTTGCCACAATCCTAATAAATTTGCTGTGGAAACTTTCTCTGGAATGGGTATACTTAATGCAGGAAGGATTCCAAATAATTAAGTAGTACTCAAGATGTGAACTTTCTAGGAAGCTGTACAATAATTTGTGACCAAGATATCCATGAAATCATAACATATTCTTCCAATGAAGCTCAATATTTTATATACTTTTGTAATGATATTGTTGATAGGTGAAAAATTAGCTTTGAGTCAAAAGCAACTCCTAAATCAGAGATACAGTTTGCCCAAAGTCAACTCTTCTCTGAGAAGCTTCAATTCATGATAACTTATAACCTTATAATGTATATATACTTTTGGGTATTGATTTCCATTAAGTTTTTGTGGCACTATTGATTAGTAGTAGTAGTCTTCCTTTCTAAGCATTCAACCACTTTATTCCATGTTTGCAGGTTAATGCAGCTAATTCTTAGCCTAACGGTATGGATGAAGGTAGTGTGGATATTTAACTTCGGTATTCATTTTTACACATTTGCAGGCTGAGTTAAACAGGGGCCCCCTGAAAAATCCTGGATGGTAATTTGCCCCTCTGCATGGCAGATGAGCAACTTAATCACAACGCCGAGGCACACCATTCATTAACATCAATTAATCAATTTTGCAGAATTTGCCATCACTTTTGGAATTGACATAATGGTAGAATTTCAGTTTATCAGCATACAAAAGAAACTTGACAGAGTTTAGACGATTCACAATATCATTAATAAATACAGCAAAGGACCTAAGTGAGATCCTTGAGGAATAGCTGACTTAGCAATAAAATAAGACGATACTGAACCATGAATTTTAACAGAAAGTTTTCAACTAGATAGATATGTTTCAATACATTTCAACATATAACCATAAATACCATATGCCATAAGTTTAGCCAGCAAGATAGTGTGGTTCACCATGTCAAATGCTTTAGATATAACATGGTAGATCATATATATCCTGATTATGCTAATTAAGTAGATTAGCAATGTCCTACTGAAAAAGTAATAGAGTATAGTTACAGTGGATCTAGCACATCTAAAACCATGCTGCTCATCCCCACACATTAACTAAATGAGATCATATTAAATCTCCAAAGAAGGATTTCTTCAGCCATAGCAAACCTAAGACTCATCAAGAGGTGCCTTGTGTTTGTACTGAACAAGCATTATTAGCAAAAATACAGCCATATTGTAATAATTAGTAGAGAAAAGGCCAAACAACATTAAAAATACGTCATTATTATAATTAAAAGTAAAGGATTTGCCAAGGAATATTACTCTGTTGAAACTAATGCAACTAATTACTTTTAATTAAAAAATATAACAATGAAATATGATTCTATATTTCAAGAAGCAACAATAAGCAACCTAAAACTAAACTACAAATCATTCAGAGACATCATTGAAAGAAATATTAAAGGTATGATATTTTTCATCATGATACACAAGAAAGCATTCTTCCCATAATTTTATGGGAATTAATGGCACCAATTAGAAAATATTCAATTGCAATATCTATTGTTCCATTTTTCTTTTATAATGTGGAAATTTCAAAGTGGAATTATCATTATATCTGCTAATTAATAATTTCTTTCAGGTTTGGCACTAATTTATAATTTAAAAATCCCTTTTCATTTCTTTCACACATTTTTTAGACAAAATTTGTACATCAACCACTTTATCTCGCCTTTTCCCAAATAATACAATTCATCTGCTGCCAATTTTTACACATGATTCTCCCCATGAACCCATATGATAAGACACAAGCTCACTTCAACATACCAATGCTTATTGCATTTTTTTAAGATTAATAGAGTGTTTCTTGGATGAAACGTATGCAAAAATGAATTATTCTCAAAGGTTTAATTGTAACCATTTCTTCAAAAGGGTGCAATAGTTGAATGCTGTAGTCTAAAGGTAGTCTAAAGCAGATCTAATGCATTAGATCTTCTTTTCTACTCATTCATAAAAATAATGCTATAATATAATGCAAATTATAGTATAATTTGTATTACAGAGCCATTTTGGTGCCAGTGAGCAGAGCATCAACAACCTACCCCACCTCCGAATACCTCTACCTTTGGTATCCCTTCTCCACATTCTCATGCAGTGAGTCTATTTTATGCACAGCAGTGTTGACAAATTCTCTCTCGATTCACAAATTCCTTAGGCGAACACATGGCATATTAAAGAAATTAAAAGAACGATTAGCGATAACTGGCTACCACAAGGAAGTGAAGGTCATATTGTGGAGGGGTAAGGTGAGTGGGGGTGAACTCCTTCGAGAAGAAGATGCGCGAAAATTCCTTCCAAGGCTCTCAACTATGCGATACTATAATATGAGTTGATTTCCTTCATATGAGTTGAATAATTTGTGTCTTTGGTTTCCATCCCTTTCTCAAACTTCTATCCCTTTTCTAAAAAAAATTCGAGATCGATTCGAGTAGCTAAAGAAAGAAATGTCAAGCATATAATAGAAAATGTAAATATCTATTATATATAGATGCTTCTCCGGATTCATTCATCTATAATATATAAATGCTTCTCCAGATTCATTCATATATATAGCTATATAGGTATATAGATAGGATACTAATTCACAGGCTAAACCACAAACGTTATTGACTTGAAAATTTTAGGGCGTATTGGCCATAAGGAGTAACTGCCAGAAAAAATGCGACTTTGAACCTCAAAGTCATGGGTTCGATTCCAGAGCGCTCCAAATTCCAGATTTTTTCCATTTAAATACATTGCTTTGATTTTCCAGAATTAAAAAAAAAATACTTCCCATATAGGTAGAGAATCGAAACTCTAGGAGCCTATGTATAAGGTCAGTTTCTATCGATAGCATTAATGAATTTAACAGAAAATGTCCTAGGTTCGATGCTAGGACGATGCACAAATCTGCCGTTTAAAATACATTGAGGTAGATTTTCATTATTTATTTTGATGCACTTATCGAAATGATAGGATATTCGTGCTTGACTAGAAGATGTATGGTAAATATTCCTTTCAGAAAAAAATTTAGGTAAGATCGTACTACTTCTGGGTTCGCTGCCGGAGAACATAAAAATTTCTCTCATAAGGAATATAAGGGAAACGTAGGACGTCATTTGAGGCAGTTGCACCTAATATTTCTGCTTGAATTTTCACACATGGTTTAATAATGCGATCTTCTTTAGTGCTGCATAGAAGGTATTACCAGAAAGACCGGGGTTCGAAGCCAGACGGTAAATATATCCCCAATTTAAAATGCATTGAGTTAGCTTTTATTATTTATTTTGATGTATTTATCGAAATAATAGGAAGTTGTTGTTTTGCTAAAAGATGTATAGATGGTGATCTTCTGTTTTGCTGCATTGTACCAGGAAGACCGGGTTCGATGCCAGAAGATTAAATTGTAGCAAATATTAAGAATATTTTCAATCCTTTTTTTTCTTTTGAGGACCGTCCCGATATGATGCCGATATGAAATTAGTGTTGTCGACCTGCTTGCAGTATGCAAGCTACATTTTACTCGTATATATATGAGATTTTTAACCTCAGTGTCATGGGTTCGATTCCAGAGGGCCCCAAAGTCCCGATTTTTTCCATTTAAATGCATTGCTTTGATTTTCCGGAATTTTTATAAAATACTTCCCGTTTAGGTAGAGAATTGAAACTCTAGGAGCCTATATATATGGTCAGGATCTATCGATAGCATTAATGTATTTTAAAGAAAATGTCCTGGGTTCAATGCTAGGATGATGCAAAAATCCACCGTTTAAAATGCATTGACACAGTTTTTCAATATTTATATTGATTCATTTATCGAAATGATAGGAAGTTCGTGCTTGGCTAGAATATGTATGGTAAGAATTCCTTTAAGAAAAATATTTAGATAGGACCGTACTACTTCTGGGTTCGATGCCAGAGCACATTAAAATTTCTCTCATAAGGATTACAATGGAAAAGTAGGACGTCATTTGAAGTAGTTACACCCAATATTTCTTCTTGAATTTTCACACATAGTTAGGGATGGTGTTGTTCTGTTGTGCTCTATAGAAGGTATTATCAAAAAGACCCCGGTTCGAAGCCAGGTGTTAAATATATCCCCCATTTCAAATACATTGCGTTAGTTTTCATTATTTCTTTTGATGTATTTATCTAAATAATAGGAAGTTCGTGCTTAGCTAGAATATGTATGGTAAGAATTCCTTTAAGTAAAATATTTAGATAGGACCGTACTACTTCTGGGTTCGATGCCAGAGCACATTAAAATTTCTCTCATAAGGATTACAATGGAAAAGTAGGACGTCATTTGAAGTAGTTACACCCAATATTTCTTCTTGAATTTTCACACATAGTTAGGGATGGTGTTGTTCTGTTGTGCTCTATAGAAGGTATTATCAGAAAGACCCCGGTTCGAAGCCAGGTGTTAAATATATCCCCCATTTCAAATACATTGCGTTATTTTTCATTATTTCTTTTGATGTATTTATCTAAATAATAGGAAGTTCTTGCTTTGCTAGAAGATGTATATTAAGACTCGGTTTAAGAAAAAAATTAATATAAGACCATGCTGTTCCTTGGTTCGATGCCAAAGCACATTACAATTTCTTACCTAAGGAATATATGTGAAAAGTAGGATGTCGTTTGAGGCAGTTGCAGTCAATATTTCTGCTTGAATTTTCACACATAGTTATAAATGGTGTTGTTCTGTTGTGCTGCATAGTAAGTATGAACTGAACGAACCAGGTTCGATGCCAGACGATAAAGTTGCAGCAAATTTTAAGAATATTTTTAATCCTATTTTTTTTCTTTTGAGGACCGTCACAATATGATGCCGATATGAAATTAGTGTTGTCGATCTGCTTGCAGTATGCAAGCAACATTTAACTCGTAATAGATACGAGTTAAATGTAGCTTGCATACTGCAAGCAGATCGGCAATACTAATTTTAAATCGGCAACATATCGGGACGGTCATCAAAAGAAAAAAAAAAAGGATTGAAAAAATTCTTAAAATTCGCTGCAATTTCATTGTCTGGCATCGAACCGGGGTCATAGTGGACATTTTACTATGCAGCACTATAGAAGATCACCATCTCTGACTGTGTGTGAAAATTCAACCAAAAATATTGGTTACAACTGCCTCAAACTATGTTCTACTTTTCACGAATGTAAATGACTCTCTGGATTCAAACCAAGGACTATCTAGGAAATCTACAATATGTTCATGAAATGAATCTATGATCTCTATCTATATGCCGAATTCCAAGTTTCTATATTATTGGCAAAGGTTTCAAAATAATTCCTAATAATTGGATCAACTTCTGATTGAGAGACACCTGGTGTCGAACCCAGGACATATTGTGAGCTCTGAATGCAAAGTTTGATTTGTAAAGACTTGCTTTTGTATCATGCAAAGTTTGAAGTCGATGGCATGCCGGGAAGTACCTAAATTTTGTTTCCGTTATCTCCGTAAGAAATGCATTGAGAAGTGCAAATGGCCCTCTGGGATCGAACCAAGGACCATCAGCGAATATGTAAAATTTGATTTTGAAATATGTTCATGATATCTATCCACGTGCCAAGTTTCAAGTATCCATGTTATCAAGAAAGGATCCAAAAAAAATCTTCAAAATTGCCGCAATGCATTTTAAACGGCCGATTTTTGCCCCGTCCTAGCATCGAACCATGGACAATATACGAAGATGTCTTTATGATTTTCGTTGGATATGAACGGTTTCTAGGGATTCCTTGAATTTCGACTTTCTACTGTTCCGATAAGTGTCTCAAAAAAATTTTGGAAAATCCCCACCATGTATTCTTATGGAGAAAATCGGGTCTTTGGGGCCTTCTGGAATCGAACCAATGACACCGAGGTTCAAAATCGTATTTTTTCTGGCGCTTACACGCTATGGCCAATACGTCCTATAAATTTTAAGTCAATGACACTGGTGGTTTAGCCTGTGATTTAGTATCCTATCTATCTATCTATCTATCTATATCCTTGAATGAATCCCGAGAAGCATCTATATTTAATAGATATAGACGCTTCTCCAGATTCACCTGTATAGATAGATAGATAGGATACTAATTCACAGCCCAAACCACAAGCGTGATTGACTTAAAATTTTTACAACGTATTGGCCATAACGTGTAACCGCCAGAAAAAATGTGATTTTGAACCTCAGTGTCATAGGTTTGATTCCAGTGGGCCCCAAATTCCCGATTTTTCCTGTTTAAATGCATTGCTTTGATTTTCAGGAATAAAAAAAAATACTTTCCGGATAGGTATTGAATCGAAAGTCAAGGAGCTCATATATATGGTCATGATCTATCGAAAAAAGGAATGACTTTTACGGAAAATATCCTGGGTTCGATGCTAGGTTGATGCAAAAATTGGCCATTTGAAATACATTGAGGTAGATTTTCATTATTTTTTTTCAAGCACTTATCGAAATGATAGGAAGCTCTCGCTTATATGGAAGATGTATATTAAGCATAGTTTTTTGAAAAAAATGAAGATAAGACCATACTGCTCCTGGGTACGATGCCAGAGCACATAAAAGTTTCTCTCATAAGGAATATAAGGGAAAAGTAGGATGTAATTTGAGGAAGTTGCACTTACCATTTCTGCTTGAATTTTCACACATGGTTAAAGGATGTGATCTTCTTTAGTGCTGCATAGAAAGTATTACCAGAAAGACCCGGGTTTGAAGCCAGGTGGTAAATATATCCCCCATTTCAAATAAATTGCGTTAGTATTCATTATTTATTTAGATATATTTATCGAAATAATAGAAAAATCTTGCTTTGCTAGAAGATATATATTAAGACTTGGTTAAAGAAAAAAATTAGATATGACCATGCTGTACCATGGTTTGATGCCAGAGCACATTAAAATTTCTCTCATAAGGAATATATGAAAAAAGTAGGACGTCCTTTGTGGCAGTTGAAGCCAACATTTCTGCTTGAATTTCACACATAGTTAGAGGTGGTGATTTTCTGTTGTACTGCATAGGACATATCACCAGAAAGACCCGGGTTAGATGCCAGAGGATTAAATTGCAGCGAATTTTAAGAATATTTTTAATCTTTTTTTTTATTTTTAGGACCGTCCCAATATGATGCCTATATGAAATAAGTGTTGTCGATCTGCTTGCAGTATGCAAGCTACATTTTACTCGTACAACCGCCTCAAACTACGTTCTACCTACTTTTCACGAATTTAAATGGCTCTCTGGATTCAGACCAAGGACGATCTTGGAAATCTAAAACATGTTTCTGAAAGTTACTTATGATCTCTATCTATATGCCGAGTTTCGAGTGTCTATACTTTTGGCAAAGGTTTCAAAAGTGCCACCAACTTGAAATTTTTACAACGTTATGGCCATGACATGTAACCTCCAGGAAAAAGCCGATATTGGACCTTGGTGTCATGGGTTCGATTCCAGAAGGCCCCAAAGTCCCGATTTTCTCCATAAGGATACATGGTGGCGATTTTCAAAATTTTTTAAATAATACTTCCCGGACAGGTAGAGAATCAAAATTCAAGGAGCTTACATATAATATCAAGAAGTATTATAAACATTATTGATTACTAATGAGAACGTCCTGGGTTCGATGCTAGGACGATGCAAAAATCCCGCATTTAAAATACATGGGGATAGTTTTTCATTAATTTTTTTGATGCACTTACCGGAATGTAAGGAACTTTTCGCTCAGCTAGAAGATATATATTAAGAAATAGTTTAAGAAAAAAAAAATCTTAAGCCCCTACTTTTCCTTGGTTCGATGGCAGAGCACATTAACTTTTCTCTCATAAGGAATATAAGGTAAAAGTAAGTCGTCGTTTGAGGCAGTTGCAGCTAATATTTCTGCTCGAATTTTCACACATAGATAGAGATAGGGATCTTCTATTATGTTTCTAAGGAGGAATTACCAGAAAGATCTGGGTTCGATGCCGGGTGGCAAATATGTCTCCCGTTTAAAATACATTGGTTTAGTATTTCATTATTTTTTTGATGCACTTATTGAAATGATAGGAAGTTCGTACTTGGCTGGAAGATGTATGAAAAGAATTGGTTTTAGAAAATAATTTAGATAACACCGTACTATTCCTGGGTTCGATGCCAGAGCACATTAGCATTTCTCTCATAAGGAATATAAGGGAAACGTAGGACGTCGTTTGAGGCAGTTGCAGTTAATATTTCTACTTGAATTTTAACACATAGTTACAGACGGTGATCTTCTATGGTGCTGCATAGTAAGTATGACCGGGAAGACCTGGGTTCGATGCCAGACGAATATATTGCAGCAGAAATTAAGAATATTTTCCATCCATATTTTTTTCTTTTGAGGACTCACTCTATGTGATGCCGACAAAAAACTTTTGTTATCGATGTGCTTGCAGTATGCAAGCAACATTTTACTCGTAATTGATACAGACGTTTCTCCGGATATCTATTATATACTAGAGTTTGAATTCTAAGGACATAAAAAGTGAGAAGAAAGGAAATCGTATTCGACTCTTCCCGTCTTCTGTTCATTGACCGCCTTAGCATACGAAAGCGTGAAATCAAACTGAAGGTCAATTGGAGGAAAATACTGACTCTCGTTTCGGCCTTCAGTACTTCTCTTGTCATTTCCATACGTTTATACTCATTAGTCGTTGAAAAGCGATGACTCTCATGAGAAAGGTCTAGAATTTCATGGCAGTATCAAGCTAATAAGTGGAGAATAATTGCAACAGAGGAAGGAGGGACTTCGCTCATAGATTAGTTTGAAGACGAATTCGTCTTAACACCGAGTATCGCTGATATTAACTGCTAACTCCTAACGTATTTAGCTTTGATTGTTACGGCATTATCAAATGAAGTTAACAGAAGCTAAGAGGTTCTTCGTCCTAAGGCGTGATTTCCTGCTGCTACGAGATCGCAATACAGATGCGCACTTCAGAAAATTAAAGATCACTAGATGAAATGAAATTACGGAATAGGCACTGATCTCCTTCCTCTTTCTTAATCCAATATCAAAGAAATCTTGTTTGTTAATTGCTGTATTATCTCAGTGATACTTTGGGAGCGTTGCATACCAAACGTCATAAACCCATTGATAATAACGCGTGTTTAATAATTTATAAGAGAAAAATGTGTTTTTAAGTTTATATTTTATTTTAAGTTTGGATTTATTTACTATTGTCTTAAAAGTGATGCTCAGCCTAATTAATTTTCTATTTTTCCAAGCTAATTTTTTTCTGGTTTATTTTCCTGCTAGATATATATTTTCAAAGTGGACGCGATCTAATTTCATTCACCAAAGTAGGAAAAATATAAGTTTTCTTAGTATTTGAAAAAATATGGAAATATTTCAATTATACGATACATTTAAAATTAAAACATTACGTCTCTCATCTTGGTTTCATCCCAGAGGCTGAAAGTTAAGAGTAAAGTGTGAGTTACCTTGAGCGGATTCCTAATATTATAAGGCAGGAAAATGGAAACTAAAATCTTTGGTTTCTCGCTTTAAATTGTCAAAAGTGATTGCCTAATATATAATATTAGCTATTTTGACCATCCGGGAATGATATTTACTTTTGACGTTTTAAGAGGTGTATGAATGTTTAAAAGAATAAAAAGGTCAAAGTGAGAGGCAAAGAGAATCTAAAATATGGAAACAAAATACTTCAACTTCAATGAAGAAAGAATGAAGTTATTGAATTAATCTCTATTTTTCTGCCAAAATGCCGAAATGTTCCAGTTTATGTTGCAATTTATTTTTCATTAAACAACTGTTTTAACAATTTAACGATGTACCACGTGATCGATGAGAAAAGAAAATTAAGTCCAATGGAATCATCTAAACAGCCAGTGCAGCTAATTACTTGAATGTATTTGAAGAACTTAGACGTTTTATATGTTATTGAAGTATTTTCTATGCTAAACATTTTTCCATGAATGATTGTTATTTACAATGTTTCTTTATCTCGGTTGTTTAAACATTTCTCTCGTTTTCAATTATAGGGAAAACGTTTAATAGTGGATAAGATTAGATTAGATTAGTAAATTAGTTTCTTTATGAGAAGTGGTTCCTATTTTATTTCTTCCAACTTTCATGGAATACACAAAGTTACTCGAAATTTAGTTGAGTTTATTGACACGAATCGTTTTTCAGTTTCTATTTCTTTCTCGTTTCGAGCCACCCATCTCTGTAGCAATGAGTACATCTGAAATAGACATTCAGACTGTTGGAAGTTTTCTTTTCCATAACGATCGGCATGATTTTCCCTCAATCTGTCGGATATTACAGAGTCCTTAAAAACTAATTTAATTAATCTGCATTGAAATTACTAATGCCTTTCATTCCATTCAGAGCCCTGCATCACTCTAAGGAAAATCTTGTTAGCAAATGTTTCTTACCTGTACATGTTATTAAATATATATCAAATATTGGATATTCCTCACCAGTCTTCTCTGAAGATGCCCTCGTGGAGGGTGAAATACATATATAAACTAAATTAGGTCCTATTTTGACGGTTTTTGGAGTTTTTCTTTTACATTTTGACTATACTTGTTATAACAAATGTTACTGACAGACCCCTATCCATTTAATATTGCATTAGTGTCTTAATTTTATTATTCTAATTATTCACGCTAAATTTCTGTTTAGAATTTGTACAGAAAATACCTAGTAAGAATTTAACTATCTCTTCCGCATTTTCTTGTTAAGCACTGTACTGCTGAATGAGGATTCGAACCAAGGTCGATCTAGGAAATATAAAATATGTTTTCGAAATGTATCTATATGTTCTATATATATGCCGAATTTCAAGTTTTAATATTATTGGAAAGGGGTTCAAAATAATTCTTAAAAATCGGATCAGGGACTGATTGTAGAGACGCCTGGTGTCGAACCCTGGACGTATTGGAAGCTGTAAATGCACAAAATGACTTTCTAGGACCTGATCTAATTTCATAGAAAATTTGAATTCGATATCATGCCGGGAAGTACCTAAAATGTGTTTCAGTTATCCCCATAAGAAATGCATTGTGGAGTGCAAATGGCCCTCTGGGATCGAACCAAGGACCATAAGCGAATACAAAAAAATTGATTATGAAATATTTTTATGATTTCTAACCCCATGCCAAATTTCAAGTTTCCATGCATTCGGAAAGAGGTGCAAAAAAAATCTTTAAAATCGCCACAATGCATTTTAAACGGCCGATTTTTGCCCCGACCTAGCATCGAACCCAGGATATTTTCCGTAAAACTCATTTATGTTTTCGATAGATCATGTTCATATATATAGGCTCCTTGAGTTTTGATTCTCTACCTACCCGGAAAGTATTTTTGTTAATTCCCGAAAATCAAAGCAATGCATTTAAACGGGAAAAATCAGTACTTTGGGGCCCTCTGGAATCGAACCCATGACACTGAGGTTCAAAATCGCAATTTTTCTGGAGGTTATACGTTATGGCCATTATGTCGTAAAAATTTCAAGCCATTGACGCTAGTGGTTTAGCCTGTGACTTTGTATCCTCTCTATATATCTATTATATATAGATGCTTCTCCGGATTCATTCATATATATACCTATATAGATAGATAGGATACAAATTCACAGCCTAAACTACAAGCGTCATTGATCTGAAATTTTTATGACATATTGGCCATAACGTGAAACCCCCAGGAAAAAAGCCACTTTGATCCTCAGTGTCATGGGTTCGATTCCAGAGGGCCCCAAAGTCTCGATTTTTCCCGTTTAAATGCATTGCTTTGATTTTCGGGAATTTTTAAAAAATACTTCCGGGATAGGTAGAGAATCGAAAATCTAGGAGCCTTTATATATGGTCATGATCTATCGAAAACATAAATGAGTTTTACGGAAAATATCCTGGGTTCGATGCTAGATCGAGGCAAAAATCGGCCGTTTAAAATGTATTGTGGCGATTTTTAAGATTTTTTTTGGACCCCTTCCCGATGGCATGGAAACTTGAAATTCGGCATGGAGTTGGAGATTATAAATATATTTCATAATCAAATTTTACATATTCGCTGATGGTCCTTGGTTCGATCCCAGAGGGCCATTTACATTCCTCAATGCATTTCTTATGGAGATAACGGAAACAAGTTTAAGGTACTTCCCGGCATGCTATCGACTTAAAACTTAGCATGATAGAAGAAGCAGTCTTAACAAATCAAACTATGCATTCATAGCTATCAATGTGTCCTGGGTTCGACACCAGGTGTCTCTGCAATCAGAAGTTGATCCGATTTTTAGGAATTATTTTGAAACCTTTCCCCATAATATAGAAACCTGAAATTTGGCATATAGATTGAGATCAATAATAACTTTCAGAAACATTTTTTAAATTTCCAAGATCGTCCTTGGTTCGAGTCCCGAGAGCCATTTACATTCGTGAACATTAGAGCGTCTTTTGAGGCAGTTGTAGCCAATATTTCTGCTTGAATTTTCACACGTAGTTAGAGATGGTGATCTTCTATTGTGTTTCATAGTAGGTTTTCCAGTAATACCCGGGATCGATTCCAGACGATGAAATTTCAGCGAATTTTAAGAAAAAATTAAATCCTTTATTTTTCTTATGAGGACCGTCCCGATGTGATGCCGATATGAAATTAGTATTGCCGATCTGCTTGCAGTATGCAAGCTACATTTTACTCGTATATATATATATATATGAATATATGATATATGAATGAATCCGGAGAAGCATCTATATATAATAGATAGACGCTTCTTCGGATATACCTATATCTATTATATATAGACGCTTCTCCGGATATACTTATATATATATATACGAGTAAAATGTTGCTTGCATACTGCAAGCACATCGATAACAGAATTGTTTTGTCGGCATCACATAGAGTGAGTCCTCAAAAGAAAAAAAAATGGATGGAGAATATTCTTAATTTCCGCTGCAATTTATTCATCTGGCATCGAACCCAGGTCTTCCCGGTCATACTTACTATGCAGCACCATAGAAGATCACCATCTGTAACTATGTGTGAAAATTCAAGTAGAAATATTAATTGCAACTGCCTCAAACGACGTCCTACTTTTCCCTTATATTCCTTATAAGAGAAATGCTAATGTGCTCTGGCATCGAACCCAGGAATAGTACCGGCTTATGAAAATTTTTTTCTAAAACCAATTCTTTTCATACATCTTCCAGCCAAGTACGAACTTCCTATCATTTCGATAGGTGCATCAAAAAAATAATGAAATACTAAACCAATATATTTTAAACGGGAGACATATTTGCCACCCGGCATCGAACCCGGATCTTTCTGGTAATACTGCCTATGCAACATAATAGAAGATCACTATCTCTAACTATGTGTGAAAATTCAAGCAGAAATATTGGCTGCAACTGCCTCAAAGAACGACTTACTTTTCCCTTATATTCCTTATGAGAGAAATGTTAATGTGCTCTGGCATCGAACCCAGGAATAGTACCGGCTTATGAAAATTTTTTTCCATAACCAATTCTTAATATATATCTTCTAGCTGAGCGAAAAGTTCCTTACATTCCGGTAAGTGCATCAAAAAAAATAATGAAAAACTATCCCCATGCATTTTAAATGCGGGATTTTTGCATCGTCCTAGCATCGAACCCAGGACGTGCTCATTAGTAGTATTAATGTTTTTAATAGTTCTTGACCATATCTGTAAGCTCCTTGAATTTCAATTCTCTACCTTTCCGGGAAGTATTATTTAAAAAATTTTGAAAATCGCCACCATGTATCCTTATGGAGAAAATCGGGACTTTGGGGCCTTCTGGAATCGAACCCATGACACCGAGGTTCAATATCGGCTTTTTCCTGGAGGTTACACGTCATGGCCATAACGTCGTAAAAATTTCAAGTCGGTGGCACTTGTGGAACATGGTTAGACTTTTGATCCCCAGTGTATCTATTATATATAGATGCTTCTCCGGATTCATTCATATATCATATATATATATATATATATAGAGAGGATACAAAGTCACAGGCCAAACCACTAGCGTCAATGGCTTGAAATTTTTACGACATATTGGCCATAACGTATAACCTCCAGAAAAATTGCGATTTTGAACCTAGGTGTCATGGGTTCGATTCCAGAGGGCCCCAAAGTCCCGATTTTTCCCGTTTAAATGCATTGCTTAGATTTTCGGAAATTTTTAAAAAATACTTCCCGGATAGGTAGAGAATCGGAACTCTAGGAACCTTTATATATGGTCATCATCTATCAAAAACATAAATGAGTTTTACGGAAAATATCCTGGGTTCGATGCTAGGTCGAGGCAAAAATCGGCCGTTTAAAATGTATTGTGGCGATTTTTAAGATTTTTTTTGGACCCCTTCCCGATGTCATGGAAACTTGAAATTCGGCATGGAGTTGGAGATTATAAATATATTTCATAATCAAATTTTACATATTCGCTGATGGTCCTTGGTTCGATCCCAGGGCGCCATTTACATTTCTCAATGCATTTCTTCTGGAGATAACGGAAACAAATTTTAGGTTCTTCCCGGCATGCTATCGACTTAAAACTTAGCGTGATAGAAGAACCAGTCTTAACAAATCAAACTATGCATTCATAGCTATCAATGTGGCCTGGGTTCGACACCAGGTGTCTCTACAATCAGAAGTTGATCCGATTTTTAGGAATTATTTTGAAACCTTTCCCAATAATATAGAAACTTGAAATTTGGCTTATGGATTGAGATCATTAATAACTTTCAGAAACATTTTTTAAATTTCCACGATCGTCCTTGGTTCGAGTCCCGAGAGCCATTTACATTCGTAAACATTAAAGCGTCTTTTGAGGCAGCTGCGCCCAATATTTTTGCTTTAATTTTCACACATAATTAGAGATGGAGAAATTCTATTGTGCTGCATAGTGTGTATCACCAAAAAGACCCGGGTTCGATGCCGGACGAATAACTTGCAGCGAATTTAAAGAATATTTTCAATCCCCTTTTTTTTCTTTTGAGGACCGTCCCGATATGATGCCGAGATGAAATTAGTGTTGTCGATCTGCTTGCAGTATGCAAGCTACATTTTACTCGTATATATATAAGTATATCCGGAGAAGCGTCTATATATAATAGATATATACACTGGGGATCAAAAGTCTAAGCATGTTCCAGAAGTGCCACCGACTTGAAATTTTTACGACATATTGGCCATAACGTGTAACCTCCAGGAAAAAGCCGACATTGCACCTCGGTGCCATGGGTTCGATTCCAGAAAGCCCCAAAGTCGCGATTTTCCCCATAAGATTACATGGCGGGGATTTTCGAAAATTTTTTTGAGGCACTTCCCGGAAAAGCAGAGAGTTGAAACTCAAGGGACCGCTAAATGCCGTGCATAGCAACGGAAAATCGGAAAGACATCTTCGAATATTGTCCTTGGTTCGATGCTAGGCCCGGGCTAAAATCGGCCGTTTAAAATGCATTGCGGCGATTTTTAAGATTTTTTTTGGATCCTTTCCCGATGGCATAGAAACTTGAAATTCGGTATGAGGTTAGATATTATAAAAATATATCATAATCGAATTTTACATATTCGCTGATGGTCCTTGGTTCGATCCCAGAGGGACATTTAAATTCCTCAATGCATTTCTTACGGAGATAACGGAAACTTCAATTTCAGTGTCTGGTATCGAACCCGGGTCTTTACTGTGAACATACTATGAAACACAATAGAACATCACCATCTCTAACTATGTGTGATAATTCAAGCAGAAATATGGGCTACAACTGCCTCAAAAGACGTTCTAATTTTCACGAATTTAAATGGCTCTCTGTATTCGAACCAAGGACGATCTTGGAAATCTAAAACATGTTTCTGAAAGTTATTTATGATCTCTATCTATATGCCGAATTTGAAGTTTCTATATTATTGGGAAAGGGTTCAAAATAGTTCCTAAGAATTGAATCAATTACTGATTGTAGAGACGCCTGGTGTCGAACCCAGGACCTACTGGCTGCTGTGAAAACACATTATGACTTGGTTTGACCTGATCTTATTAAATGCAAAGTTTGAAGTCAACATCTTGTCAGGAAGTACCTAAAATTTGCTTCCGTAATCTCCATAAGAAATGCATTGTAGGATGTAAATGGCCCTCTGGGATCGAACCAAGGACTATCAGCGAGTTCTAAAATTTTATTATGAAATATATGTATGATATATATCCACGTACCAAGTTTTAAGTTTCCAAGTCATCTGTAAGTAATTAAAAAAAATCTTAAAAATCGCAATGTAAATTAAACGGGAGAATATTTGCCCTGGCCTAGCATCGAACCAAGGATAATATTTGTAGATGTTTTTGTGGTTTCCTTTAGATATACACAGCATCTAGCGATCTCTATAATTTCAACTCTCAACTCTTCCGGGAAGTGCCTCAAAAAAATTTTCGAAAATCCCCGCCATGTATTCTTATGGACAAAATCGCGACTTTGGGGCCTTCTGGAATCAAACTCATGACACCGAGGTTCAAAGTCGGCTTTTTTCTGGAGGTTACACGTTATGGCCAATATGTCGTAAAAATTTCAAGTCGGTGGCACTTCTGGAACATGGTTAGACTTTTGATCCCCAGTGTATATCTATTATATATAGACGCTTCTCCAGATATCTATTATACGAGTAAAATGTTGCTTGCATACTGCAAGCAGATCGACAACACTATTTTCATGTCGGCATCATATCCGGACGGCCATCAAAAGAAAAAAATGGATTCAAATTTTTCTTAAAATTTGCCTAAATTCCATCGTCTGGCATCAAACCCGGGTCTTTACTGAGAACTTACTATGCAGCATAATAGAACAACACCATCTCTAACTATGTGTGAAAATTCAAGCAGAAATATGAGCTACAACTGCCTCAAAAGACGTTCTAATTTTCACGAATTTAAATGGCTCTCTGGATTCGAACCAAGGACGATCTTGGAAATCAAAAAAAAATTTCTGAAAGTTATTTATGATTTCTATCTATATGCCGAATTTGAAGTTTCTATATTATTGGCAAAGGTTTCAAAATAATTCCTAAAAATCGGATCAACTTCTGATTGCAGAGACACCTGGTGTCGAACCCAGGACACTTTGATATCTGTGAATGCACTGTTTGATTTTTATGGACTTGATCTTTCTACATGCTAAGTTTGAAGTCGATATCGTGCCGGGAAGTACCTAAAATTTGTTTCCGTTATCTCCGTAAGAAAAGCATTGAGAAGTGCAAATGGTCCTCTGGGATCGAACCAAGGACCATAAGCTAATATGTAAAATTCGATTATGAAATAAATTCATGATATGTATCGACGTGCCGAGTTTCAAGTATCCATGTTATCGGGAAAGGATCAAAAAAAAATCTTCAAAATCGCCGCAATGCATTTTAAACGGCCGATTTTTGCCCCGGCCTAGCATCGAACCAAGGACAATATTTGAAGATGTCTTTCCGATTTTCGTTGGCTATGCATGGCATTTAGCGGTCCCTCGAGTTTCAACTCTCTTCTTTTCCGGGAAATGCCTCAAAAAAATTTTCGAAAATCCCCGCCATGTAATCTTATGGGGAAAATCGCGACTTTGGGGCCTTCTGGAATCGAACCCATGGCACCGAGGTTCAATGTCGGCTTTTTCCTGGAGGTTACACTTTATGGCCAATATGTCGTAAAAATTTCAAGTCGTTGGCACTTGTGTAACATGCTTAGACTTTTGATCCCCAGTGTATCTATTATATATAGACGCTTCTCCGGATATCTATTATATTTAGACGTTTCTCCGGATATCTATTATATATAGATGCTTCTCCGGATTCATTCATATATATACCTATATAGATAGATAGGATACAAATTCACAGCCTAAACTACAAGCGTCATTGATCTGAAATTTTTATGACATATTGGCCATAACGTGAAACCCCCAGGAAAAAAGAGACATTGATCCTCAGTGTCATAGGTTCGATTCCAGAGGGCCCCAAAGTCCCGATTTTTCCCGTTTGAATGCATTGCCGTGATTTTCGGGAATTAAAAAAAAATACTTTCCGGATAGGTAGAGAAGTAAAACTCAAGGTGCCTATATTTATGGTCTTGGACTTTCGAAAACATCAATGACTTTTACAAAAGTTATCCTGGGTTCGATGCTAGGACGATGCAAAGATCTGCCCTTTAAAATACATGGGAGCCGTTTTTCATTATTTTTTTAGATGCACTTATCGAAATGATAGGATGTTCGTGCTTGGCTGGAAGATGTATGGTACGAATAAGTTTTAGAAAAAAATTTTCATAAGACCGTACTGTTCCTGGGTTCGAAGCCAGAGCACAATAACGTTTCTCTCATAAGGAATATAAAGGAAAAGTAGGACGTCATTTGAGGCAGTTGTAACCAATATTTCTGCTTGAATTTGCATACGCGGTTAGAGATGGTGTTTTCCTTTTGTGCTGCATAGAAAGTATTGCCTGTAAGACACGGGTTCGATTCCGGGCGGTAAAAATATCCCCCATATATAATACTATGGGGTATCTTTTCATAATTTTTTTATGCATTTATTGATATGTAAGGGAGCTCTTGCTTAGATGGAAGATGTATATTAACACTTTGTTTAAGAAAAAAAATAGATAAGACCATGCTGTTCCTGGGTTCGATGCCAGAGCACATTATAATTTCTCAAATAAGGAGTGTATGTGAATAGTAGGACGTCGTTTGAGGTAGTTGCACCTAATAGTTTTGCTTGAATTTTCACACATAGTTTGATATGGTAATCTTCTATTTTGCTGCATAGTAAGTACACCAGGAAGACCGGGGTTCGCTGCCAGGTGATTAAATTGCAGCGAATTCTACGAATATTTTGAATTTTTTTTTTCTTTTGATGTCCGTCCCGATATGATGCCGATATGAAATTAGTGTTGTCGATCTGCTTGCAGTATGCAAGCTACATTTTACTCGTACCTATATATATATAAGTTATATATAGGGGATCAAAATTCTAACCATGTTCCACAAGTGCCAATGCCTTGAAATTTTTACGACATATTGGCCATAACGTGTAACCTCCAGGAAAAAGCCGACTTTGAACGTCAGTGCCATGGGTTCGATTCCAGAAGGCCCCAAATTCGCGATTTTCTCCATAAGAATACATGCCGGGGATTTTCGAAAATTTATTTGAGGCACTTCCCGGAAAAGGAGAGAGTTGAAAATCGAGGTATCGCTAGATGCCGCGCATATCAAAAGGAAACCATAAAGACATCTAAGATTATTATCCTTGGTTCGATGCTAGGTCGGGGCAAAAATCGGCCGTTTAAAATGCATTGCAGCGATTTTTAAGATTTTTTTTAACCCGTTTCCGATGGCATAGGAACTTGAAATTCAGCATGGCGTTAGATATCATAATTATATTTCATAATCGAATTTTTCATATTCCCTTATGGTCCTTGGTTCGATCCCAGAGGGCCATTTACATTCCTCAATGCATTTCTTATGGAGATTACGGAAACACATTTTAGGTACTTCCAGGCACGATGTCGACTTCAAACTTTGTACAAAGAATGATCAAGTCCGTGCAAATCAAACCGTGTATTCAAAGATATCGATGTATGCTGGGTTCGACACCAGGTGTCCCTGCAATCAGAAGTTGATCCGATTTTTAGGAATTATTTTGAAACCTTTGCCAATCATATAGAAAATTCAAATTCGGCATATAGATAGAGATCATAAATAACTTTCAAATTTTTTTTAGATTTCCAAAATTGTCCTTGGTTCGAATCCAGAGAGCCATTTAAATTCGTGAAAATTAGAACGTCTTTTGAGGCAGTTGTAGCCCATATATCTGCTTGAATTTTCACACATAGTTAGAGATGGTGATGTTCTATTGTGCTGCATCGTAAGTTCACAGTAAAGACCCGGGTTCGATGCCAGGCGATGGAATTTCAGCGAATTTTAAGAAAAATTTCAATCCCTTTTTTTCTTTTGATGGCCGTCCCGATATGATGCCGACATGAAAATAGTGTTGTCTTTCTGCTTGCAGTATGCAAGCAACATTTTACTCGTACCTATATATATATACACTCATTCATTCATTCATTCATTAGGGATCAAAATTCTAACCATGTTCCACAAGTGCCACCGACTTGAAATTTTTACCACGTTATGGCCATGACGTGTAACCTCCAGAATAAATCCGACTTTGAACATCGGTGTCGTGGGTTCGATTCCAGAAGGCCCCAAAGTCGCGATTTTCCCCATAAGAGTACATGGCGGGGATTTTCAAAAATTTTTTTGAGGCACTTCCGTGGGAAGTAGAGAGTTGAAATTCAAGGGATCGCTAGATGCTGTGCATATCAAAAGGAAACCATAAAGACATCTCCGAATATTATCCTTGGTTCGATGTTAGGTAGGGGCAAAAATCGGCCGTTTTAAATGCATTGCGGCAATTTTTAAGATTTTTTTTGAACCCTTTTCCGATGACATAGAAACTTGAAATTCAGCATGGCGTTAGAAATCATAATTATTTTTCATAATCATATTTTACATATTCCCTTTTGGTCATTGGTTCGATCCCAGAGGGCCATTTGCATTCCTCAATGCATTTCTTATGGAGATTATGGAAACACATTTTAGGTGCTTCCCGATATTATATCTACTTGAAACTTTGCATAAGATAAGATCAAGTAATTACTAATCAAACTGTGAATTCACAACTACCAATGTTTCTTGGTTTCACCACCAGGCGTCTCTACAATCAGTAAATGATCCGATTTTTAAGAATTTTTTGGAACCATTTTCCAATTATATAGAAATTTGAAATTCAGCAGACAGATAGAGATTATAGATACATTTCAGGAACATGTTCTAGATTCCCACGATCGTCCTTGGTTCGAATCCAGAGAGCCATTTACATTCGTGAAAAGTAGAACGTCGTTTGAAGCAGTTGTAGCAAATATTTCTGCTTGAATTTTCACACATAGTTAGATATAGTGATCTTCTATTGTGCCGCTTAGTAAGTTCACCAGGAAGACCCGGGTTCGATGCCAGACGCTAAAATTGAAGCAAATTTTAAGAATATTTTCAATTCTTTTTTATTTTCTTTTGAGGACCGTCCCGATATGATGCCGAAATAAAAATAATATTGCCGATCTGCTTGCAGTATGCAAGCTACATTGCACTCGTATATATATATACGAGTAAAATGTTGCTTGCATACTGCAAGCAGATCGACAACACTATTTTCATGTTGGCATCATATCGGGACGGCCATAAAAAAAAAATGGATTGAAATTTTTCTTAAAATTCGCTGAAATTTTATCGTCTGGCATCGAACCCGGGTCTTTACTGTGAACTTACTATGCAACACAATAGAACATCACCATCTCTAACTATGTGTGAAAAATCAAGCAGAAATATGGGCTACAACTGCCTCAAAAGACGTTCTAATTTTCACGAATTTAAATGGCTCTCTGGATTCGAACCAAGGACGATCATGGAAATCTAAAAAATGTTTCTGAAAGTTATTTATGATCTCTATCTATATGCCGAAATTCAAGTTTCTATATTATTGAGAAAGGTATCAAAATAATTCCTAAAAATCGGATCAACTTCTGATTGCAGAGACACCTGGTGTCGAACCCGGGACACATTGATAGCTGTGAATGCACTGTTTGATTTGTATGGACTTGATCTTTCTATATGCAAAGTTTGAAGTCGATATCGTGCCGGGAAGTACCTAAAATTTGTTTCCGTTTTCTCCGTAAAAAATGCATTGAGGAAGTTAAATGTCCCTCTGGGATCGAACCAAGGACCATCAGCGAATATATAAAATTTGATTATGATTTATGTTTATGGTATCTAACTTCATACCAAATTTCAAGTTTCTATGCCATCGGAAAAGGGTCCAAAAAAAATCTTAAAAATCGCCACAATGCATTTTAAACGGCCAATTTTTGACCCGACCTAGGATTGAACCAAGGATAATATTCGTAGATATCTTTACGGTTTCCTTTAGATATGCACGGCATCTAGCGATCCCTTGAATTTCAAATCTCTCCTTTTCCGGGAAGTGCCTCAAAAAAATTTTCGAAAATGTTCACTATGTATCCTTATGGAGAGAATCGGGACTTTGGGGCCTTCTGGAATCGAACCCATGACACCGAGGTTCAATTTCGGCTTTTTCCTGGAGGTTACACGTTATGGCCAATATGTCGTAAAATTTCAAGTCAGTGGCACTTCTGGAACATGGCTAGAATTTTGATCCCCTATATATATATATATATACGAGTAAAATGTTGCTTGCATACTGCAAGCAGATCGAAAACACTATTTTAGTGTCGGCATCATATCCGGACGGCCATCAAAAGAAAAAAAAAGATTCAAATTTTTCTTAAAATTTGCCTAAATTCCATCGTCTGGCATCGAACCCGGGTCTTTACTGTGAACTAACTATGCATCACAATAGAACATCACCATCTCTAACGATGTGTGAAAATTCAAGCAGAAATATGGGCTACAACTGCCTCAAAAGACGTTCTAATTTTCACGAATTTAAATGGCTCTCTGGATTCGAACCAAGGACGATCTTGGAAATCTAAAAAATGTGTCTGAAATTTATTTATGATCTCTATCTATGTGCCGAATTTGAAGTTTCTATATTATTGGCAAAGGTTTCAAAATAATTCCTAAAAATCGGATCAACTTCTGATTGCAGAAACACCTGGTGTCGAACCCAGGACACTTTGATAGCTGTGAATGCACTGTTTGATTTGTATGGACTTGATCTCTCTATATGCAAAGTTTGAAGTCGATATCGTGCCGGGAAGTACCTAAAATTTGTTTCCGTTATCTCCGTAAGAAAAGCATTGGGAAGTGCAAAAGGTCCTCTGGGATCGAACCTTGGACCATAAGCTAATATGTAAAATTCGATTATGAAATAAATTTATGATATCTATCGACGTGCCGAGTTTCAAGTATCCATCTTATCGGGAAAGGATCCAAAAAAAATCTTAAAAATCGCCGCAATGCATTTTAAACGGCCGATTTTTGCCCCGGCCTAGCATCGAACCAAGGACAATATTCGAAGATGTCTTTCCGATTTTCGTTGGCTATGCACGGCATTTAGCGGTCTCTCGAGTTTCAACTCTCTGCTTTTCCGGAAAGTGCCTCAAAAAAATTTTCGAAAATCCCCGCCATGTAATCTTATGGGGAAAATCGCGACTTTGGGGCCTTCTGGAATCGAACCAATGGCACCGTGGTTCAATGTCGGCTTTTTCCTGGAGGTTACACGTTATGGCCAATATGTCGTAAAAATTTCAAGTCGGTGGCACTTGTGGAACATGCTTAGACTTTTGATCCCCATTGTATATATATATATATATATATATATATATATATACGAGTAAAATGTAGCTTGCATACTGTAAGCAGATCGACAACACTAATTTCATATCGGCATCATATACCGGGACGGACATCAAAAGAAAAAAAAAATTCAAAATATTCGTAGAATTCGCTGCAATTTAATCACCTGGCAGCGAACCCCGGTCTTCCTGGTGTACTTACTATGCAGCAAAATAGAAAATTACTATATCAAACTATGTGTGAAAATTCAAGCAAAACTATTAGGTGCAACTACCTCAAACGACGTCCTACTATTCACATACACTCCTTATTTGAGAAATTATAATGTGCTCTGGCATCGAACCCAGGAACAGCATGGTCTTATCTATTTTTTTTCTTAAACAAAGTGTTAATATACATCTTCCATCTAAGCAAGAGCTCCCTTACATATCGATAAATGCATAAAAAAATTATGAAAAGATACCCCATAGTATTATATATGGGTGATATTTTTACTGCCCGGCATCGAACCCGGGTCTTTCAGGCAATACTTTCTATGCAGCACAAAAGAAAAACACCATCTCTAACCGCGTATGCAAATTCAAGCAGAAATATTGGTTACAACTGCCTCAAATGACGTCCTACTTTTCCTTTATATTCCTTATGAGAGAAACGTTATTGTGCTCTGGCTTCGAACCCAGGAACAGTACGGTCTTATGAAAATTTTTTTCTAAAACTTATTCGTACCATACATCTTCCAGCCAAGCACGAACATCCTATCATTTCGATAAGTGCATCTAAAAAAATAATGAAAAACGGCTCCCATGTATTTTAAAGGGCAGATCTTTGCATCGTCCTAGCATCGAACCCAGGATAACTTTTGTAAAAGTCATTGATGTTTTCGAAAGTCCAAGACCATAAATATAGGCACCTTGAGTTTTACTTCTCTACCTATCCGGAAAGTATTTTTTTTTAATTCCCGAAAATCACGGCAATGCATTCAAACGGGAAAAATCGGGACTTTGGGGCCCTCTGGAATCGAACCTATGACACTGAGGATCAAAGTCTCTTTTTTCCTGGGGGTTTCACGTTATGGCCAATATGTCATAAAAATTTCAGATCAATGACGCTTGTAGTTTAGGCTGTGAATTTGTATCCTATCTATCTATTTAGGTATATATATGAATGAATCCGGAGAAGCATCTATATATAATAGATAAGTATATCCGGAGAAGCGTCTATATATAATAGATATATATAGGTACGAGTAAAATGTTGCTTGCATACTGCAAGCATATCGACAACACTATTTTCATGTTGGCATCATATCCGGACGGCCATCAAAAGAAAAAAATGGATTGAAATTTTTCTTAAAATATGCCTAAATTCCATCGTCTGGCATCGAACCCGGGTCTTTACTATGAACTTACTATGCAGCACAATAGAACATCACCATCTCTAACGATGTGTGAAAATTCAAGCAGAAATATGGGCTACAACTGCCTCAAAAGACGTTCTAATTTTCACGAATTTAAATGGCTCTCTGGATTCGAACCAAGGACGATTTTGGAAATCTAAAACATGTTTCTGAAAGTTGTTTATGATCTCTATCTATATGCCGAATTTGAAGTCTCTATATTATTGGGAAAGGGTTCAAAATAGTTCCTATAAATTGAATCAATTACTGATTGTAGAGACGCCTGGTGTCGAACCCAGGACCTACTGGCTGCTGTGAAAACACATTATGACTTGGTTTGACCTGATCTTATTAAATGCAAAGTTTGAAGTCAACAACTTGTCAGGAAGTACCTAAAATTTGCTTCCGTAATCTCCATAAGAAATGCATTGTAGGATGTAAATGGCCCTCTTGGATCGAACCAAGGACCATCAGCGAGTTCTAAAATTTTATTATGAAATATATTTATGATATATATCCACGTACCAAGTTTTAAGTTTCCAAGTCATCTGTAAGTAATTAAAAAAAATCTTAAAAATCACAATGTAAATTAAACGGGAGAATATTTGCCCTGGCCTAGCATCGAACCAAGGATAATAATTGTAGATGTCTTTGTGGTTTCCTTTAGATATACACGGTATCTAGCGATCTCTAGAATTTCAACTCCCAACTCCTCCGGGAAGTACCTCAAAAAAATTTTCGAAAATCCCCGCCATGTATTCTTATGGACAAAATCGCGACTTTGGGGCCTTCTGGAATCGAACCAATGGCACCGAGGTTCAAAGTCGGCTTTTTCCTGGAGGTTACACGTTATGGCCAATATGTCGTAAAAATTTCAAGTCGGTGGCACTTGCGGAACATGCTTAGACTTTTGATCCCCAGTATATATATATATATATATATATAAGGATATCCGGAGAAACGTCTATATCTATTACGAGTAAAATGTTGCTTGCATACTGCAAGCACATCGATAACACAAATTTTTTGTCGGCATCACATAGTGTAAGTCCTCAAAAGAAAAAAAAATGGATGGAAAATATTCTTAATTTCCGCTGCAAATTATTCGTCTGGCATCGAACCCAGGTCTTCCCGGTCATACCTACTATGCAGCACTATAGAAGATCACCATCTGTAACTATGTGTGAAAATTCAAGTAGAAATATTAACTGCAACTGCCTCAAACGACGTCCTACTTTTCCCTTATATTCCTTATGAGAGAAATGTTAATGTGCTCTGGCATCGAACCCAGGAATAGTACGGGCTTATGATAACCTTTTTCTAAAACCAATTCTTTTCATACATCTTCCAGCCAAGTACGAACTTCCTATCATTTCGATAAGTGCATGAAAAAAATAATGAAATACTAACCCAATGTATTTTAAACGGGAGACATATTTGCCACCCGGCATCGAACCCGGATCTTTCTGGTAATATTCCCTATGCAACCTAATAGAAGATCACCATCTCTAACTATGTCTGAAAATTCAAGCAGAAATATTGGCTGCAACTGCCTCAAACGACGACTTACTTTTCCCTTATATTCCTTATGAGAGAAATGTTAATGTGCTCTGGCATCGAACCCAGGAATAGTACGGGCTTATGAAATTAATTTTCTTAAACCGATTCTTAATATATATCTTCTAGCTGAGCGAAAAGTTCCTTACATTCCGATAAGTGCATCAAAAAAATTAATGAAAAACTATCCCCATGCATTTTAAATGCGGGATTTTTGCATCGTCCTAGAATCGAACCCAGGACGTTCCTATTGGTAGTCATTAATGTTTTTAATAGTTCATGACCATATCTGTAAGCTCCTTGAATTTCGATTCTCTACCTGTCTGGGAAGTATTATTAAAAAAATTTTGAAAATCGCCACCATGTATCCTTATGGAGAAAATCGGGACTTTGAGGCCTTCTGGAATCGAACCCATGACACCGAGGTTCAATGTCCGCTTTTTCCTGGAGGTTACACGTCATGGCCATAACGTCGTAAAAATTTCAAGTCGGTGGCACTTGTGGAACATGGTTAGACTTTTGATCCCCAGTGTATATCTATTATATACGAGTAAAATGTAGCTTGCATACTGCAAGCAGATCGACAACACTAATTTCATATCGTCATCATATCGGGACGGACATCAAAAGAAAAAAAAATTCAAAATATTCGTAGAATTCGCTGCAATTTAATCACCTGGCAGCGAACCCCGGTCTTCCTGGTGTACTTACTATGCAGCAAAATAGAAAATTACCATATCAAACTATGTGTGAAAATTCAAGCAAAACTATTAGGTGCAACTACCTCAAACGACGTCCTACTATTCACATACACTCCTTATTTGAGAAATTATAATGTGCTCTGGCATCGAACCCAGGAACAGCATGGTCTTATCTATTTTTTTTCTTAAACAAAGTGTTAATATACATCTTCCATCTAAGCAAGAGCTCCCTTACATATCGATAAATGCATAAAAAAATTATGAAAAGATACCCCATAGTATTATATATGGGTGATATTTTTACCGCCCGGCATCGAACCCGGGTCTTTCAGGCAATACTTTCTATGCAGCACAAAAGAAAAACACCATCTCTAACCGCGTATGCAAATTCGAGCAGAAATATTGGTTACAACTGCCTCAAATGACGTCCTACTTTTCCTTTATATTCCTTATGAGAGAAACGTTATTGTGCTCTGGCTTCGAACCCAGGAACAGTACGGTTTTATGAAAATTTTTTTCTAAAACTTATTCGTATCATACATCTTCCAGCCAAGCACGAACATCCTATCATTTCGATAAGTGCATCTAAAAAAATAATGAAAAACGGCTCCCATGTATTTTAAAGGGCAGATCTTTGCATCGTCCTAGCATCGAACCCAGGATAACTTTTGTAAAAGTCATTGATGTTTTCGAAAGTCCAAGACCATAAATATAGGCACCTTGAGTTTTACTTCTCTACCTATCCGGAAAGTATTTTTTTTAATTCCCAAAAATCACGGCAATGCATTCAAACGGGAAAAATCGGGACTTTGGGGCCCTCTGGAATCGAACCTATGACACTGAGGATCAAAGTCTCTTTTTTCCTGGGGGTTTCACGTTATGGCCAATATGTCATAAAAATTTCAGATCAATGACGCTTGTAGTTTAGGCTGTGAATTTGTATCCTATCTATCTATATAGGTATATATATGAACTAGTAAATGGGTGCTTGCAAACTGCAAGCAAAAAAAATATGAAGGGATACTACCCTGAGTTATCGGTCTATATGTTATATTTACGTTTCTTTTTAATTATACCACTGTCTATCGTATACATAATTTTGAAATGTGAGATCAAGATTCACCAAATAATATAATAATAGAATAATTATTTCGAAAGCTTTTCACGTTTAATTGATACGGGAGTTTGGAGTTGAGACCTTAATGCTAGGTGGCCACCAAATGCGAAGCGAAGGTAAGTTGAGCGAAGTTACGTTGAGCGGACTACGCTTTCACAATAGAATCTATACTTTTTAATGCAGCTGCGGCCGCCGGATACGAAGCGTAGTTGAGCTGAGAATTGTGACGTCACTCTGCCTCGCAAGGCACATCTTCCGAACGGTCGTGGTTCGTTCCGAAGCGAAGTCAGCTTACCCCTCCACCGTTCTCAACGTGATAGTGGTGGAGGGGGGAGCCTTTCGCTTCTTTCATCGGCAGTATTTCAATTGATATCAGTGTGTGAAAGATTCACATTTTCGAGGGCTCCCGGATAGTCATGTGGACAGCGCGTTTGCCTTTGATGAAAGCGGTCCCGGGTTTGATTCCCGGTGGGAGCCAATGTGCGAAATGACCTAAGCTGTCGAAGCACTTTTAACAATACTACTACTAAGATTCACATTTATGAGCTTGAAAGGTGTGATTAATTCCCAATTACAGCTTTCTTTCAGAAATATTAATTTAATAATTGATGAACGATTCAATTTCACAAAAAGTAATCACTTTGTCAACCTATGATAATTGTGATCGTAAACCTAATTTAATTACTTCCAATGGGGTTACAAATCAATTAAATCCCAATTTAAGATATTTACTCGTCTTAGCGGAACACAATCATTGAGAAAATGCCGTCGGAAAGGTTCATTGCAGCCGAGAATCATTTTCTCGTAAATATAATCATTGAACGCAGGTCAGTTTTTGAAAATCAACTAATGCTGTGAAATCGTCAGTAGGTCTCGGAGAGGAACACTAGCTTACCATAGCACTAAAACCAATAACAGTAGGATATTCATTTATGCACCATTAAAAACATTAAAAATACGGCAATTTGAAGTAGATTTTAAAAAAGGCATGTGCTCCTCTCCGAGACATTTACCCGTCAGCAAAAGTATGACGATGGATGAAGAGTGAAGAAAAATTGATTTGCCATGCTTATGTGAGTATAATGGTTAATTTTTGTGATGCTCTTTACAAAATAATTTAACTAATTATTAATATAAAATTAAAAACTATTTATACTATCAGTTCCGTCATTGCAAAATGAAAAGTGTACTCGAGTGTGGTACGAACGATAGGAACTTATATGATATTAGCGAAATAGATAAATTCGTGTCCAATGGCTGTAAATAATATCTTAATTAAAGTGTGCCAGCATAATATTGTGACAGAATCCGCCTCTTGCGAAATTTCTGTGATTTAACCGTAATCAAAGAATTAAATTCTCGGTCGGCAACTAAAGGCTAAACTTACGCCATCTTGGTAGTTTAGAAAGGAATCGCTTCGCACAGCTCAGCTCCTCCAGTTTTCGACCCTCGAAGACTAAAACTTCGCTACGATTCGCTCCGCGTCACTTTTTCCAGCTCAACTCAGCTCAGCGCCGCTTCGCATTCGGTGGCCACCAGGCTTGATGAATACGCATACGTAAAATTAAATTAAGGAAATACGCCAAACAAAGAATGAATTTCATGAAGTTAATGATGTAAGGTACAACGTATTAATTGTGTACTATGTATTAATTTAAGAAAACATAGTAAAAGAACTTACCTATTCCCCCTAAATATTCAGTGTAGATTCTTCAACTTCATCCTCGAATAATCTTTCTACTTGCATGCCTTTTCCGATTATCTTCGTTGGTACATAGTCTCGTATCCTCTACATAAACTTATGTTATCACAGTATGTATTCCCGAATAATTCATTGACCGTGCAGATATTCGCTGTCCATTTTGATGAAAGTTACATTTTTCAACCTTCAGTAATAACATAAATGGAAATAATTTTTTAAAATTATACCACTGTATATTGTATACATAATTTTCAAATGAGTGAGATCGAGATTCACCAAATAATGATAGTAAAATAAATATTTCGAGAGCCTTTCCATGTGATACGGGAGTCTTTAATGGATACGTGTTCGTAAAACTATATTAAGGAAATACGCCAAACATAGTAAAGTTGGAATAAAAATCTGTATAAGATAAAAATGTGGAAAATAAATAAACGATTACCTGTGTAGTATTCGGTTCAGTGCAACACATACTCCAAAATAATCCTATATTCATTAGCTGGCGTCTACCACGACAATGAGCTCCGTTTCTAATTAAATAAACAAATAGACAATAGGCAACGTAATTATGTAAATAGTTTTAAAGAACGTAGAAAAAGAATTTTATTCTAAAGCCTATTTGGAGAAGATGGGAAAATAATATTCATACAAAGGTACATGCAAACATTGTTTATACTAACGAAAAATTATCCAGCTAACACGAAGAACGACGTAATCAGAAGGTCGTTGAAGGAAATCAGTGTATTTTATGTGTAGATTTTTGTTTTTCATTTTGATGAAAGTTGAATTACGTAATATACTATGCACTAATTGTGTACTACGTATTAATTAAAGAAAAAGTAGAAAAAGAACTTAATTTTAAATTCTCTTTGGAGAGGATGACAGAATAATTATATGTAATTAAAATAGAAAAGAAGAAACATAATAGGCATAAAATAAACAGCACAGAAACACACACGAAAAGCAAACCACCATATACGTAGAGCAACGATATCCTAACATCGTTCAATGATACCATGTATTTCCTGAGTAGATATTTGTTGTTCATTTCGATGAAAGTTACAATTTCTTGATATTCAATGATAACATGGTCCTTCAAGAAAGGCGGGCAGCAATGGGTTTAGTTGCCGTTATGAGCTTTTCGGTGACTATATATCACAATGTATATAGAACGAAAGTGAAACATACATGGAACTTTTTAGTCTGAGTTCAGTATATGATAAATGTATTTGGTTAAGTGAGCTATGAATTATAATATATTAATAAATTATAGTGTTCGCGAAACTAATGATTCGTAATGCTTACAGTTATGTTATTTCTAAAGATTGTCGTTAAACCTTTTAATTTACATCAATATCCCTATTTATTAATTTATATTCGTATCTATGTACTTCATTCTAGAATAATCTCACTACTTACATGACTTTTACGATTATCTTCGTTGTTAATGGTCTCGTATTCTCTACATAAACTTATGTTATCACAGCATGCATTCACGATTGATTCATTGACCGTGCAGATATCCACTGTCTATTTTAACGAAATTTACATTTTTCAGCATTCAGTAATAACATGTATCGAAAGAAAGATTTAAAATAATTAAAAATGCATCAAACCTTTATCATTGCATATGAAAATAGGATCGTAAACAAACTTGTTTTCGATTCAAACAATGGTTGTTGCCATAGATTTAATTTTCAAAATGAGGAGAAAAAAACGTAATAAATTGGCGTTCAAACTAAAATTCTGCAAATTTCCTGCCGGAATGTTAAAATCGGTCGCAAGAAAAGAAAACTTTGATCCTTTAGACGTAATATAGACCAAGTCCCACTGCTTTACGATTACATTTTCATATTTTTATGAACGAAAGAAATTTGCTCTGCATGGCCATTTTTCGTTTTTCCCGTTTAAATACATTGAAAAATATAATCCTTTCTGATCTCAAACCTAGGACAAAATCTGTAGATTTTCGATTTTTTCCCAACTCGACTGTCAATTATAAATCTCTCTTGAAAATTTCAGCCTTCCAGCTCGATTAGAAATGCCCAGGATTTTGTGTCAATCAGTAGGATTTGCAGCTTTATATATAGTAATGAATCCGGAGAAGCATCTATATATAATAGATAGATGCTTCTCCGGATTCATTCATATCTATTATATATAGATGCTTCTCCGGATTCATTCATATATCTATTATATATAGATGCTTCTCCGGATTCATTCATATATATACCTATATAGATAGATAGGATACAAATTCACAGCCTAAACTACAAGCGTCATTGATCTGAAATTTTTATGACATATTGGCCATAACGTGAAACCCCCAGGAAAAAAGAGACTTTGATCCTCAGTGTCATAGGTTCGATTCCAGAGGGCCCCAAAGTCCCGATTTTTCCCGTTTGAATGCATTGCCTTGATTTTCGGGAATTAAAAAAAAATACTTTCCGGATAGGTAGAGAAGTAAAACTCAAGGTGCCTATATTTATGGTCTTGGACTCTCGAAAACATCAATGACTTTTACAAAAGTTATCCTGGGTTCGATGCTAGGACGATGCAAAGATCTGCCCTTTAAAATACATGGGAGCCGTTTTTCATTATTTTTTTAGATGCACTTATGGAAATGATAGGATGTTCGTGCTTGGCTGGAAGATGTATGGTACGAATAAGTTTTAGAAAAAAATTTTCATAAGACCGTACTGTTCCTGGGTTCGAAGCCAGAGCACAATAACGTTTCTCTCATAAGGAATATAAAGGAAAAGTAGGACGTCATTTGAGGCAGTTGTAACCAATATTTCTGCTTGAATTTGCATACGCGGTTAGAGATGGTGTTTTTCTGTTGTGCTGCATAGAAAGTATTGCCTGAAAGACCCGGGTTCGATGCCGGGCGGTAAAAATATCCCCCATATATAACACTATGGGGTATCTTTTCATAATTTTTTTATGCATTTATCGATATGTAAGGGAGCTCTTGCTTAGATGGAAGTTGTATATTAACACTTTGTTTATGAAAAAAAATAGATAAGACCATGCTGTTCCTGGGTTCGATGCCAGAGCACATTATAATTTCTCAAATAAGGAGTGTATGTGAATAGTAGGACGTCGTTTGAGGTAGTTGCACCTAATAGTTTTGCTTGAATTTTCACACATAGTTTGATATGGTAATCTTCTATTTTGCTGCATAGTAAGTACACCAGGAAGACCGGGGTTCGCTGCCAGGCGATTAAATTGCAGCGAATTCTACGAATATTTTGAATTTTTTTTTCTTTTGATGTCCGTCCCGATATGATGCCAATATGAAATTAGTGTTGTCGATCTGCTTGCAGTATGCAAGCAACATTTTACTCGTATCTATTATATATAGATGCTTCTCCGGATTCATTCATGTATATACCTAGATAGATAGATAGGATACTAATTCACAGCCTAAACCACAAGCGTGATTGACTTGAATTTTTTACGACGTATTGGCCATAATGTGTAACCGCCAGAAAAAATGTGATTTTGAACCTCGGTGCCATGGGTTCGATTCCAGAAGGCCCCAAATTCGCGATTTTCCCCATAAGAATACATGGCGGGGATTTTCCAAAATTTTTTTGAGGCCCTTTCCGGAAAAGGAGAGAATTGAAATTCGAGGGAACGCTAGAAGCCGTGCATATCCAACGAAAATCAAAAAGACATCTTCGAATTTTGTCCATGGTTCGATGCTAGGTCGGTGCAAAAATCGGCCGTTTAAAATGCATTGCGGCGATTTTTAAGATTTTTTTTGGATCCTTTCCCGATAACATGGATACTTGAAACTCGGCACGTCGATAGATATCATGAATATATATCATAATCAAATTTTAGATGTTCGCTGATGGTCCTTGGTTCGATCCCAGAGGGCCATTTGCACTTCTCAATGCATTTCTTACGGAGATAACGGAAACAAAATTAAGGTACTTCCCGGAATGCTATCGACATCAAACTTTGCATGATAGAAAAGCCAGTCCTTACAAATCAAACTTTGCATTCACAGCTTACAGTATTTCCTGGCTTCGACACCAGGTGTCTCTGCATTCAGAAATTGATCCGATTTTCAATAATTATTTTGAAACCTTTCCCACTAAAATAGAAACTTGAAATTCGGCATATAGATAGAAATCATAAATATCTATCAGAAACATATTTTAGAATTCCACGATCGTCCTTGGTTCGAGTCCCGAGAGGCATTAACATTCGTGAAAATTAGAACGTTTTTTGAGGCAGTTATAGCTAATATTTCTGCTTGAATTTTCACACATAGTTAGAGATGGTGATCTTCTATTGTGTTTCATACTAGGTTTACCAGTAAGACCCGGGTTCGATGCCAGACGATGAAATTTCAGCGAATTTTAAGAAAAAATTAAATCCTTTTTTTTTTTTTTAAGACCGTCCCGATATGATGCCGATATGAAATTAGTATTGCCGATCTGCTTGCAGTATGCAAGCTACATTTTACTCGTAATAGATATATATATAAGTATATCCGGAGAAGCGTCTATATCTATTATATATAGACGCTTCTCCGGATATACCTATATACCTATATAGACATTCATTCATTCATAGGGGATCAAAATTCTAACCATGTTCCACAAGTGCCAATGGCTTGAAATTTTTACGACATATTGGCCATAACGTGTAACCTCCAGGAAAAAGCCGACTTTGAACTTCGGAGTCATGGGTTCGATTCCAGAAGGCCCCAAAGTCGCGATTTTCCCCGTAAGATTACATGGCGGGGATGTTCGAAAATTTCTTTGAGGCACTTCCCGGAAAAGGAGAGAGTTGAAACTCGAGGGATCGCTAGATGCCGCGCATATCAAAAGGAAACCATAAAGACTTCTACGAATTTTATCCTTGGTTCGATGCTAGGTCGGGGCAAACATCGGCCGTTTAAAATGTATTGCGGCGATTTTTAAGATTTATTTTGAACCCTTTTCCGATGTCATAGAACCTTGAAATTCGGCATGGCGTTATATATCATAATTATATTTCATAATCAAATTTTACATATTCGCTGATGGTCCTTGGTTCGATCCCAGAGGGACATTTAAATTCCTCAATGCATTTCTTACGGAGATAACGGAAACAAATTTTAGGTACTTCACGGCACGATATCAACTTCAAACTTCGCATATGGAAAAATCAAGTACATACAAATCAAACAGTTCATTCACAGCTATCAATGTGTCCTGGGTTTGACACCAGGTGTCTCTGCAATCAGAAGATGATCCGATTTTTAGGAATTATTTTGAAACCTTTTCCAATAATATAGAAACTTGAAATTCGGCGTATAGATAGAGATCATAAATAAAATTCTGAAACATATTTTAGACTTCCAAGATCGTCCTTGGTTCGAATCCAGAGAGCCATTTACATTCGTAAAAAGTAGAACGTCCTTTGAGGCAGTTGCAGTCAATATTTCTCCTTGCATTTTCACACATAGTTAGAGATGCTGATCTTCTGTTGTTTTGCATAGTAGGTTCACCAGGAAGACCCGGGTTCGATGCCGGACGATTAAATTGAAGCGAATTCTAAGAATATTTTCAATCCTTTTTTTTTTCTTTTGAGGACCGTCCGGATATAATGCCGACCTGAAATTAGTATTGCCGATCTGCTTGCAGTATGCAAGCAACATTTTACTCGTATAATAGATATAGACGCTTCTCCGGATATCTATTATATATAGACGCTTCTCCGGATATACTTATATATATATACGAGTAAAATGTAGCTTGCATACTGCAAGCAGATCGACAACACTAATTTCATATCGGCATCATATCGGGACGGACATCAAAAGAAAAAAAAATGGATTCAAAATATTCGTAGAATTCGCTGCAATGTAATCGCCTGGCAGCGAACCCCGGTCTTCCTGGTGTACTTACTATGCAGCAAAACAGAAGATAACCATATCAAACTATGTGTGAAAATTCAAGCAAAACTATTAGGTGCAACTACCTCAAACGATGTCCTACTTTTCACATACACTCCTTATGTGAGAAATTATAATGTGCTCTGGCATCGAACCCAGGAACAGCATGGTCTTATCTATTTTTTTTCTTAAACAAAGTGTTAATATACATCTTCCATCTAAGCAAGAGCTCCCTTACATATCGATAAATGCATAAAAAAATTATGAAAAGATACCCCATAGTATTATATATGGGGGATATTTTTACCACCCGGCATCGAACCCGGGTATTTCAGGCAATACTTTCTATGCAGCACAACAGAAAAACACCATCTCTAACCGCGTATGCAAATTCAAGCAGAAATATTGGTTACAACTGCCTCAAATGACGTCCTACTTTTCCTTTATATTCCTTATGAGAGAAACGTTATTGTGCTCTGGCTTCGAACCCAGGAATAGTATGGTCTTATGAAATTTTTTTTCTAAAACTTATTCGTACCATACATCTTCCAGCCAAGCACGAACATCCTATCATTGCGATAAGTGCATCTAAAAAAATAATGAAAAACGGCTCCCATGTATTTTAAATGGCAGATCTTTCATCGTCCTAGCATCGAACCCAGGATACTTTTTGTGAAAGTCATGGATGTTTTCGAAAGTCCAAGACCATAAATATAGGCACCTTGAGTTTTAAATCTCTACCTATCCGGAAAGTATTTTTTTTTAATTCCCGAAAATCACGGCAATGCATTCAAACGGGAAAAATCGGGACTTTGGGGCCCTCTGGAATCGAACCTATGACACTGAGGATCGAAGTCGCTTTTTTCCTGGGGGTTTCACGTTATGGCCAATATGTCATAAAAATTTCAAGTCAATGACGCTTGTGGTTTAGACTGTGAATTTGTATCCTATCTATATCTATTATATATAGATGCTTCTCCGGATTCATTCATATATCATATATTCATATATATATACGAGTAAAATGTAGCTTGCATACTGCAAGCAGATCGACAACACTAATTTCATATCGGCATCATATCGGGACGGACATCAAAAGAAAAAAAAAATTCAAAATATTCGTAGAATTCGCTGCAATTTAATCACCTGGCAGCGAACCCCGGTCTTCCTGGTGTACTTACTATGCAGCAAAATAGAAAATTACCATATTAAACTATGTGTGAAAATTCAAGCAAAACTATTAGGTGCAACTACCTCAAACGACGTCCTACTATTCACATACACTCCTTATTTGAGAAATTATAATGTGCTCTGGCATCGAACCCAGGAACAGCATGGTCTTATCTATTTTTTTTCTTAAACAAAGTGTTAATATACATCTTCCATCTAAGCAAGAGCTCCCTTACATATCGATAAATGCATAAAAAAATTATGAAAAGATACCCCATAGTATTATATATGGGTGATATTTTTACCGCCCGGCATCGAACCCGGGTCTTTCAGGCAATACTTTCTATGCAGCACAAAAGAAAAACACCATCTCTAACCGCGTATGCAAATTCAAGCAGAAATATTGGTTACAACTGCCTCAAATGACGTCCTACTTTTCCTTTATATTCCTTATGAGAGAAACGTTATTGTGCTCTGGCTTCGAACCCAGGAACAGTACGGTCTTATGAAAATTTTTTTCTAAAACTTATTCGTACCATACATCTTCCAGCCAAGCACGAACATCCTATCATTTCGATAAGTGCATCTAAAAAAATAATGAAAAACGGCTCCCATGTATTTTAAAGGGCAGATCTTTGCATCGTCCTAGCATCGAACCCAGGATAACTTTTGTAAAAGTCATTGATGTTTTCGAAAGTCCAAGACCATAAATATAGGCACCTTGAGTTTTACTTCTCTACCTATCCGGAAAGTATTTTTTTTTAATTCCCGAAAATCACGGCAATGCATTCAAACGGGAAAAATCGGGACTTTGGGGCCCTCTGGAATCGAACCTATGACACTGAGGATCAAAGTCTCTTTTTTCCTGGGGGTTTCACGTTATGGCCAATATGTCATAAAAATTTCAGATCAATGACGCTTGTAGTTTAGGCTGTGAATTTGTATCCTATCTATCTATATAGGTATATATATGAATGAATCCGGAGAAGCATCTATATATAATAGATATATAGAGAGGATACAAAGTCACAGGCTAAACCACTAGCGTCAATGGCTTGAAATTTTTACGACATATTGGCCATAACGTATAACCTCCAGAAAAATTGCGATTTTGAACCTCAGTGTCATGGGTTCGATTCCAGAGGGCCCCAAAGTCGCGATTTTCCCCATAAGATTACATGGCGGGGATTTTCGAAAATTTTTTTGAGGCACTTCCCGGAAAAGCAGAGAGTTGAAACTCGAGGGACCGCTAAATGCCGTGCATAGCCAACGAAAATCGGAAAGACATCTTCGAATATTGTCCTTGGTTTTTTAAGATTTTTTTTGGATCCTTTCCCGATAACATGGATTATTGAAACTCGGCACGTCGATAGATATCATGAATTTATTTCATAATCGAATTTTACATATTAGCTTATGGTCCTTGGTTCGATCCCAGAGGACCATTTGCACTTCCCAATGCTTTTCTTACGGAGATAACGGAAACAAATTTTAGGTACTTCCCGGCACGATATCAACTTCAAACTTTGCATGTACAAAGATCAAGTCCATACAAATCAAACAGTGCATTCACAGCTATCAAAGTGTCCTGGGTTCGACACCAGGTGTCTCTGCAATCAGAAGTTAATCCGATTTTTAGGAATTATTTTGAAACCTTTGCCAATAATATAGAAACTTCAAGTTCGGCATATAGATAGAGATCATAAATAACTTTCAGAAACATTTTTTGATTTCCATGATCGTCCTTGGTTCGAATCCAGAGAGCCATTTAAATTCGTAAAAATTAGAACGTCTTTTGAGGCAGTTGTAGCCCATATTTCTGCTTGAATTTTCACACATCGTTAGAGATGGTGATGTTCTATTGTGCTGCATAGTAAGTTCACAGTAAAGACCCGGGTTCGATGCCGGAAGATGGAATTTAGGCAAATTTTAAGAAAAATGTCAATCTTTTTTTTTTCTTTTGATGGCCGTCCGGATATGATGCCGACATGAAAATAGTGTTGTCGATCTGCTTGCAGTATGCAAGCAACATTTTACTCGTACCTATATATATATAGCTATACGAGTAAAATGTAGCTTGCATACTGCAAGCAGATCGACAACACTAATTTTATATCGGCATTATATCGGGACGGTCCTAAAAAGAAAAAAAGGATAGGGTATATTATTAAAATTCGCTGCAATTTAATCGTCTGGTATCGAACCCGGGTCTTCCTGGTTAACTTACTATGCAGCAAAACAGAAGAGCACCACCTCTAACTGTGTGTGGAAATTCAATTAGAAATATTGGCTGCAACTGCCTAAAACGACGACTTACTTTTCCCTTATATTCCTTATCAGAGAAATTTTTACGTGCTCTGGCATCGAACGCAGGAACAGCATGGTCGTATCTATTTTTTTTTCTTAAGACGAATCTTAATATACATCTTCTAGCAAAGCAAAATACTCCTAATATTTCGATAAGTACAACAAAATAAATAATGAAAACTAACTCAATATATTATAAATGGGGGATATATATACCGTCTGGCTTCGAACCGGGGTCTTTCTGGTAATACTTTCTATGCAGCATTAAAGAAGATTACCACCTTTAACCATGTGTGAAAATTAAAGCAGAAATATTGGTTCCAACTGCCTCAAACGACGACCTACTTTTCCCTTATATTCCTTATGAGAGAAATTTTAATGTGCCCCGGCATCGAACCCAGGAACAGTTCCGTCTTATAAATATTTTTTTCATAAACCTATTCTTACCATACATCTTCCAGCAAAGAACAAACTTCGTATCATTTCGATAAGTCCATCAAAAAAATAATGAAAAACAGCTCCCATGTATTTTAAAGGGCAGATCTTTGCATCGTCATAGCATCGAACCCAGGATATTTTTTGTAAAAGTCATTGATGTTTTCGAAAGACTAAGACCATAAATATAGGTTCCTTGAGTTTTATTTCTCTACCTCTCCGGAAAGTATTTTTTTTTAATTCCCGAAAATCACGGCAATGCATTTAAACGGGAAAAATTGTGACTTTGGGGCCCTCTGGAATCGAACCTATGACACTGAGGATCAAAGTCGCTTTTTTCCTGGGGGTTTCACGGTATGGCCAATATGTCATAAAAATTTCAAGTCGATGACGCTTGTGGTTTAGCCTGTGAATTTGTATCCTATCTATATAGCTATATAGCTATATCTATTATATACGAGTAAAATGTTGCTTGCATACTGCAAGCACATCGATAACACAATTTTTTTGTCGGCATCGCATGGTTAGACTTTTGATCCCCAGTGTATACCTATTATATATAGACGCATCTCCGGATATACCTATATATATACGAGTAAAATGTAGCTTGCATACTGCAAGCAGATCGACAACACTAATTTCATATCGGCATTATATCGGGACGGTCCTCAAAAGAAAAAAAAAGGATTTAATTTTTTCTTAAAATTCGCTGAAATGTCATCGTCTGGCATCGAACCCGGGTCTTACTGAAAACCTACTATGAAAAACAATAGAAGATCACCATCTCTAACTATGTGTGAAAATTCAAGCAGAAATATTGGCTACAACTGCCTCAAAAGACGCTCTAATGTTCACGATTGTAAATGGCTCTCGGGACTCGAACCAAGGACGATCCTGGAAATTTAAAAAATGTTTCTGAAAGTTATTATTGATCTCAATCTATATGCCAAATTTCAAGCTTCTATATTATTGGGAAAGGTTTCAAAATAATTCCTAAAATTCGGATCAATTTCTGATTGCAGAGACACCTGGTGTCGAACCCAGGACACATTGATAGCTATGAATGCATAGTTTGATTTGTTTAGACTGGTTCTTCCATCATGGGAAAGTTTTAAGTCGATAGCATGCAGGGAAGTACCTTAAACTTGTTTCCGTTATCTCCATAAGAAATGCATTGAGGAATGTAAATGGCCCTCTGGGATCGAACCAAGGAACATCAGGGAAAACATAAAAATCGATTATGAAATATATTTATGATATCTAACCCCATACCGAATTTCAAGTTTCCATGCCATCGGGAAAGGGTCCAAAAAAAATCTTAAAAATCGCCACAATACATTTTAAACGGCAGATTTTTGCATTGACCTAGCAACGAACCCAGGTTATTTTCCGTAAAACTCATTTATGTTTTCAATAGATCATGACCATATATAAAGGCTCCTAGAGTTTCGATTCTCTACCTATCCGGGAAGTATTTTTTTTTAATTCCCGAAAATCTAAGCAATGCATTTAAACGGGAAAAATCGGGACTTTGGAGCCCCCTGGAATCGAACCCATGACACTGAGGATCAAAATCGCAATTTTTCTGGAGGTTATACGTTATGGCCAATATGTCGTAAAAGTTTCAGCTCAATCACTCTTGTGGTTTAGGCTGTGAGTTTGTATCCTCTCTATATATATATATATATATATATATATGGATACATGAATGAATCCGGAGAAGCATCTATATATAATAGATATATATATATATACGAGTAAAATGTTGCTTGCATGCTGCAAGCAGATCGACAACACTATTTTCATGTCGGCATCATATTGGGTCAGCCATCAAAAGAAAAAAATGGATTGAAATTTTTCTAAAAATTCGCTGAAATTCCATCGTCTGGATCGAACCCGGGTCTTTACTGTGAACTTACTATGCAGCACAATAGAACATCACCATCTCTAACTATGTGTGAAAATTCAAGCAGAAATATGGGCTAAACTGCCTCAAAAGACGTTCTAATTTTCACGAATTTAAATGGCTCTCTGGATTCGAACCAAGGACGATCTTGTAAATCTAAAAAATGTTTCTAAAAGTTATTTATGATCTCTATCTATATGCCGAATTTGAAGTTTCTATATTATTGGCAAAGATTTCAAAATAATTCCTAAAAATCGGATCAACTTCTGATTGCAGAGACACCTGGTGTCGAACCCAGGACACATAGTTAGCTGTGAATGCACAGCTTGATTTGTATGGACTTGATCTTTCTATATGCAAAGTTTGAATTCGATATCGTGCCGGGAAGTACCTAAAATTTGTTTCCGTTATCTCCGTAAGAAATGAATTGAGGAATTTAAATGTCCCTCTGGGATCGAACCAAGGACCATCAGCGAATACGTTAAATTTTATTATGATATATTTTTATGGTATCTAACCTCATACCGAATTTCAAGTTTCTATGCCATCGGAAAAGGGTCCAAAAAAAATCTTAAAAATCGCCACAATGCATTTTAAACGGCCGAATTTTGCCCCGACCTAGCATCGAACCAAGGATAATACTCGTAGATGTCTTTATAATTCCCTTTAGATATGCACGGCATCTAGCGATCCCTTGAATTTCATTTCTCTCCTTTTCCGGGAAGTGCCTCGAAAAAATTTTCGAAAATCCCCGCCATGTAATCTTATGGGGAAAATCGCGACTTTGGGGCCTTCTGGAATCGAACCCATGACACCGAGGTTCAAAGTCGGCTTTTTCCTGGAGGTTACACGTCATGGCCATAACGTCGTAAAAATTTAAAGTCAATGGCGCTTGTGGTTTAGGCTGTGAATTTGTATCCTATCTATATACCTATATAGCTATATATATGAATGAATCCGGAGAAGCATCTATATCTATTAGATATATACGAGTAAAATGTAGCTTGAATACTGCAAGCAGATCGACAACACTAATTTCATGTCGGCATCATATCGGGAAGGCCGTCAAAAGAAAAATAAATGGATTGAAAATATTCTGATTATTCGCTGCAATTTATTCGTCCGGCATCGAACCCGGGTCTTCCTGGTGATACTTACTATGCAGCACAATATAAGTTCACCATCTCTAACTATCTGTGAAAATTCATACAGAAATATTATCTGCAACTGCCTCAAACGACGTCCTACTTTTCTCTTATATTTCTTATGAGAGAAATATTAATGTGCTCTGGCATCGAACCAAGGAATAGTTCGGTCTTCTGAAAACTGTTTTCTTAAACCAGTTTTAACCATACATCTTCTAGCCAAGCACGAACTTCCAATCATTTCGATGAGTGCATCAAAAAAATAATGAAATACTTACCCAATGTATTTTAAAAGGGAGACATATTTACCGCCCGGCATCGAACCCGGGTCTTTCTGGTAAAACTTCCTATGCAACATAATAGAAAATAATAATCTTTAACTATGTGCGAAAACTCAAGCAGAAATATTGGCTGCAACTGCCTTAATCGAAGTCTTACTTTTCCCTTGTATTCCATATGAGAGAAATGTTAATGTGCTCTGGTATCGAACCCAGGAATAGTACGGTCTTATGAAATTTTTTTTCTTAATCCGATTCTTACCTTACACTTTCCGGCTAAGCACGAACTTATTATCATTTCGAGAAGAGCATTAAAAAAATAATAAAAAACAGCTCCCATGTATTTTAAAGGGCAGATATTTGCATCGTCCTAGCATCAAACCCAGGATATTTTTTGTGAAAGTCATTGATGTTTTCGAAAGTCCAAGACCATAAGTATAGTCCCCTTGAGTTTTATTTCTCTACCTAACCGGAGAGTATTTTTTAAAAATTCCCGAAAATCACGGCAATGCATTTAAACGGGAAAAATCGGGATTTTGGGGCCCTCTGGAATCGAACCTATGACACTGAGGATCAAGGTCGCTTTTTTCCAGGGGGTTTCACGTATTGGCCAATACGTCATTAAAATTTCAAGGCAATGACGCTTGTGGTTTAGCCTGTGAATTTGTATCCTATCTATATACCTATATAGCTATATATATGAATGAATCCGGAGAAGCATCTATATCTATTACGAGTAAAATGTAGCTTGCATACTGCAAGCAGATCGGCAATACTAATTTCACATCGGCATAATATCGGGACGGTCCTCATAAGAAAAAAAAAGGATTGAAATTTTTCTTAAAATTCGCTGAAATTTAATCGTCTGGCATCGAACCCGGGTCTTCTTGGTGAAATTACTATGCAGCACAACAGACGATCACCATCTCTAATTATGTGAGAAAATTCAAGGCGAAATATTGACTGCAACTGCCTCAAACGACGTTCTACTTTTCACGAATGTAAATGGCTCTCTGGATTCGAACCCAGGACGATCTTGGAAATCTAAAAGATGTTTCGGAAATTAATTTATGAATTCTAAAAATATACGGAATTTAAATTTCTATATTATTTGGAAAGGTTTCAAAATAATTCCTAAATATCGGATCAACTTCTGATTGCAGAGACACCTGGTGTCGAACCCAGGACATATTGTAAGCTGTGAATGCACAGATTGATTTGTAAAGACTTGTTCTTGTATCTTGCAAAGTTTGAAGTCGATAGCATGCCAGGAAGTACCATAATTTTGTTTCCGTTATCTCCGTAAGAAATGCATTTAGAAGTGCAAATGGCTGTCTGGGATCGAACCAAGGAACATCAGCGAACATGTAAAATTCGATTATGAAATATATTCATAATATCTATCCACGTGCCGAGTTTCAAGTATCCATGTTATCGGCAAAGGAAAAAAAAAAATATTCAAAATCGCCGCCATGCATTTTAAACGGCCGATTTTTGCCCCGATCTAGCATCGAACCATGGACCATATTCGGTGATGTCTTTCTGATTTACGTTGGAGTTGCACGGCTTCTAGCGATCCCTCGAATTTAAACTCTCTACTTTTCCGGGAAGTGCCTCAAAAAAAATTTCGAAAATCCCCGCCATGTATTCTTATGGAGAAAATCGCGACTTTAGGGCCTTCTGGAATCGAACCTATGACACCGAGGTTCAAAGTCGGCTTTTTCCTGGAGGTTGCACGTTATGGCCAATACGTCGTAAAAATTTAAAGTCAATGACGCTTTTGGTTTAGCCTGTGAATTTGTATCCTATCTGGGTATCTGGGTATATATATGAATGAATCCGGAGAAGCATCTATATATCTATTATATATATAGATGCTTCTCCGGATTCATTCATGGATATACCTATATAGATAGATAGATAGATAGATAGATAGATAGATAGATAGGATACTAATTCACAGCCTAAACCACAAGCGTCATTGACTTGAAATTTTTACGACGTATTGGCCATAACGTGTAACCGCCAGAAAAATTGCGATTTTGATCCTCAAGGTCATGGGTTCGATTCCAGAGGGCCCCAAAGTCGCGATTTTCTCCATAAGAATACATGGCGGGGATTTTCGAAAATTTTTTTGAGGTACTTCCCGGAAAGAGAAAGAGTTGAAACTCGAGGGATCGCTAGAAGCCGTGCGTATCCAACGAAAATCAGAAATACATCTTAGAATATAGTCCATGGTTCGATGCTAGGTCGGGGCAAAAATCGGCCGTTTAAAATGCATTGCGGCGATTTTGAAGATTTTTTTTGGATCCTTTCCCGATAACATGGATATTCGAAACTCGGCACGTGGATAGATATCATAAATATACTTCATAATCAAATGTTACATGTTCGCTGATTGTCCTTGGTTCGATCCCAGAGGGCCATTTGCACTTCTCAATGCATTTCTTACGGAGATAACGGAAACAAAATTAAGGTACTTCCCGGCATGCTATCAACTTCAAACTTTGCATGATACAAGAGCAACTTTTTACAAATCAAACTGTGCATTTACAGCTTGCAATACGTCCTGGGTTCGACACCAGGTGTCTCTGAAATCAGAAGTTGATCCGATTTTTAGGAATTATTTTGAAACCTTTCCCAAAAAAATAGAAACTTGAAATTCGGCATATAGATAGATATCATAAAAAACTTTCAAAAACATGTTTTAGATTTCCACGATCGTCCTTGGTTCGAGTCCCGAGAGGCATTAACATTCGTGAAAATTAGAACGTTTTTTGAGGCACTTATAGCCAATATTTCTGCTTGAATTTTCACACATAGTTAGAGATGGTGATCTTCTATTGTGTTTTATAGTAGGTTTACCAGTAAGACCCTATTACCCGGGTTCGATGCCAGACGATGAAATTTCAGCGAGTTTTAAGAAAAAATTAAATCCTTTTTTTTCTTTTGAGGACCGTTCCGATATGATGCCGATATGAAATTAGTATTGCCGATCTGCTTGCAGTATGCAAGCTACATTTTACTCGTATCTATTAAATATAGATGCTTCTCCGGATTCATTCAAGGATATAGATAGATAGATAGATAGATAGATAGATAGATAGATAGGATACTAATTCACAGCCTAAACTATAAGCGTCATCGAATTGAAATTTTTACGACGTATTGGCCATAACGTATAACCGCCAGAAAAATTGCGGTTTTGAACCTCAGTGTCATGGGTTCGATTCCAGAAGGCCCCAAAGTCGCGATTTTCCCCATAAGAGTACATGGCGGGGATTTTCGAAAAATTTTTTGAGGCACTTCCCGGAAAAGGAGAGAGTTGAAATTCGAGGGATCTCTAGAAGCCGTGCATATCTAAAATAAACCATAAAGACATCTACGAATATTATCCTTGGTTCGATGCTAGGTTGGGGCAAAAATCGGCCGTTTAAAATGCATTGCGGCGATTTTTAAGATTTTTTTTGGACCCTTTTCCGATGGCATAGAAACTTGAAATTCGGCATGGCGTTAGATATCATAATTATATTTAATAATAAAATTTTACATATTCCCTTATGGTCCTTGGTTCGATCCCAGAGGGCCATTTATATTCCTCAATGTATTTCTTATGGAGATTACGGAAACACATTTTAGGTGCTTCCCGGCATGCTATCGACTTCAAACTTTACATGATACAAGAACAAGTTTTTGCAAATCAAACTGTGCATTCACAGTTTACAATATGTCCTGGGTTCGACACCAGGTGTCTCTGGAATCAGAAGTTGATCCGATTTTTAGGTGAAACTCGAGGGATCGCTAGATGCCGTGCATATCTAAAGGAAACCATAAAGACATCTACGAATATTATCCTTGGTTCGATGCTAGGTCGGGGCAAAAATCTGCCGTTTAAAATGCACTGTGGCGATTTTAAGATTTTTTTTGGATCCTTTTCCGATGGCATAGAAACTTGAAATTCGGTATGAGGTTAGACACCATAAAAACATATCTTAATCGAATTTTACATATTCGCTGATGGTCCTTGGTTCGATCCCAGAGGGACATTTGAATTCCTCAATGCATTTCTTACGGAGATAACGGAAACAAATTTTAGGTACTTTCCGGCACGATATCGATTTCAAACTTTGCATATAGAAAGATCAAGTCCATACATATAAAACAGTGCATTCACAGCTATCAATGTGTCCTTGGTTCGACACCATGTGTCTCTGCAATCAGAAGTTGATCCGATTTTTAGGAATTATTTTGAAACCTTTCTCTATATTATAGAAACTTGAAATTCGGCATATAGATAGAGATCATAAATATCCTTCAAAAATATTTTTTAGATTTCAAAGATCGTCCTTGGTTCGAGTCCCGAGAGCCATTCACATTCGTGAAAATTAGAACGTCTTTTGAGGCAGTTGTAACCAATATTTCAGCTTGAATTTTCACACATAGTTAGAGATGGTGATCTTCTATTTTGTTTCATAGTAGGTTTACCAGGAAGACCCGGGTTTGATGCCAGACGATAAATTTCAGCGAATTTTCAGAAAAAATTAAATCTTTTTTTTTTTTCTTTTGAGGACCGTCCCGATATGATGCCGATATGAAATTAGTGTTCTCGATCTGCTTGCAGTATGCAAGCAACATTTTACTCGTAATAGATATATAGATGCTTCTCCGGATTCATTCATATATATGACCAGATACCCAGATACCCAGATACCCAGATAGGATACAAATTCACAGGCTAAACCAAAAGCGTCATTGACTTTAAATTTTTACGACGTATTGGCCATAACGTGCAACCTCCAGGAAAAAGCCGACTTTGAACCTCGGTGTCATGGGTTCGATTCCAGAAGGCCCCAAAGTCGCGATTTTCCCACTAAGAATACATGGCGGGGATTTTCGAAAATTTTTTTGGGGCACTTCCCGGAAAAGGAAAGATTTGAAATTCAAGGGATCACTAGATGCCATGCATATCTAAAGAAAACCATAAAGACATCTATGAATATAATCCTTGGTTCGATGCTAGATCGGGGCAAAAATCGGCCGTTTAAAATGCATTGTGGCGATTTTTAAGATTTTCTTTGGACCCTTTTCCGATGGCATAGAAACTTGAAATTCGGTATGAGGTTGGATACCATAAAAATATATCATTATCGAATTTTAAATATTCGCTGATGGTCCTTGGTTCGATCCCAGAGGGACATTTAAATTCCTCAATGCATTTCTTACGGAGATAACGGAAACAAATTTTAGGTACTTCCCGGCATGCTATCAACTTCAAACTTTGCATGATAAAAGAGCAAGACTTAACAAATCAAACTATGCATTCACAGCTATCAATGTGTCCTGGGTTCGACACCAGGTGTCTCTGCAATCAGAAGTTGATCCGATTTTTAGGAATTATTTTGAAACCTTTGCCAAAAATATAGAAACATGAAATTTGGCATATAGATTGAGATGATTAATAACTTTCAGAAACATATTTTTAATTTCCATGATCGTCCTTGGTTCGAGTCCCGAGAGCCATTTACATTCGTGAACATTAGAGCGTTTTTTGAGGCAGTTGTAGCCAATATCTCTGCTTGAATTTTCACACATAGTTAGAGATGGTGATATTCTATTGTGTTTCATAGTAGTTTTACCAGTAAGACCGGGGTTCGATGCCAGATGATGAAATTTCAGCGAATTTTAAGAAAAAATGAAATCCTTTTATTTTTCTTATGAGGACCGTTTCGATGTGATGCCGATATGAAATTAGTATTGCCGAGCTGCTTGCAGTATGCAAGCAACATTTTACTCGTATAATAGATAGATGCTTCTCCGGATTCATTCATATATATACCTATATAGATAGATAGGATACAAATTCACAGCCTAAACTACAAGCGTCATTGATCTGAAATTTTTATAACATATAGGCCATAACGTGAAACCCCCAGGAAAAAAGAGACTTTGATCCTCAGTGTCATAGGTTCGATTCCAGAGGGCCCCAAAGTCCCGATTTTTCCCGTTTGAATGCATTGCCGTGATTTTCGGGAATTAAAAAAAATACTTTCCGGATAGGTAGAGAAGTAAAACTCAAGGTGCCTATATTTATGGTCTTGGACTTTCGAAAACTTCAATGACTTTTACAAAAGTTATCCTGGGTTCGATGCTAGGACGATGCAAAGATCTGCCCTTTAAAATACATGGGAGCCGTTTTTCATTATTTTTTTAGATGCACTTATCGAAATGATAGGATGTTCGTGCTTTGCTGGAAGATGTATGGTACGAATAAGTTTTAGAAAAAAATTTTCATAAGACCGTACTGTTCCTGGGTTCGAAGCCAGAGCACAATAACGTTTCTCTCATAAGGAATATAAAGGAAAAGTAGGACGTCATTTGAGGCAGTTGTAACCAATATTTCTGCTTGAATTTGCATACGCGGTTAGAGATGGTGTTTTTCTGTTGTGCTGCATAGAAAGTATTGCCTGAAAGACCCGGGTTCGATGCCGGGCGGTAAAAATATCCCCCATATATAACACTATGGGGTATCTTTTCATAATTTTTTTATGCATTTATCGATATGTAAGGGAGCTCTTGCTTAGATGGAAGTAGTATATTAACACTTTGTTTATGAAAAAAAATAGATAAGACCATGCTGTTCCTGGGTTCGATGCCAGAGCACATTATAATTTCTCAAATAAGGAGTGTATGTGAATAGTAGGACGTCGTTTGAGGTAGTTGCACCTAATAGTTTTGCTTGAATTTTCACACATAGTTTGATATGGTAATCTTCTATTTTGCTGCATAGTAAGTACACCAGGAAGACCGGGGTTCGCTGCCAGGCTATTAAATTGCAGCGAATTCTACGAATATTTTGAATTTTTTTTTCTTTTGATGTCCGTCCCGATATGATGCCAATATGAAATTAGTGTTGTCGATCTGCTTGCAGTATGCAAGCAACATTTTACTCGTATATAATAGATATACACTGGGGATCAAAAGTCTAAGCATGTTCCACAAGTGCCACCGACTTGAAATTTTTACGACATATTGGCCATAACGTGTAACCTCCAGGAAAAAGCCGACTTTGAACCTCAGTGTCATGGGTTCGATTCCAGAAGGTCCCAAAGTCGCGATTTTGTCCATAAGAATACATGGCGGGGATTTTCGAAAATTTTTTTGAGGCACTTCCCGGAAGAGTTGAGAGTTGAAATTCTAGAGATCGCTAGAAACCGTGTATATCTAAAGGAAACCACAAAAACATCTACAAATATTATCCTTGGTTCGATGCTAGGCCAGGGCAAATATTCTCCCGTTTAATTTACATTGCGATTTTTAAGATTTTTTTTTATTACTTACAGATGACTTGGAAACTTGAAACTTGGCACGTGGATATATATCATAAATATATTTCATAATAAAATTTTAGAACTCGCTGATGGTCCTTGGTTCGATCCCAGAGGGCCATTTACATCCTACAATGCATTTCTTATGGAGATTACGGAAGCAAATTTTAGGTACTTCCTGACAAGATGTTGACTTCAAACTTTGCATTTAATAAGATCAGGTCAAACCAAGTAATAATGTGTTTTCACAGCTGCTATTAGGTCCTGGGTTCGACACCAGGCGTCTCTACAATCAGTAATTGATTCAATTCCTAGGAACTATTTTGAACCCTTTCCCAATCATATAGAAACTTCAAATTCGGCATATAGATAGAGATCATAAATAACTTTCAGAAACATGTTTTAGATATCCAAGATCGTCCTTGGTTCGAATCCAGAGAGCCATTTAAATTCGTGAAAATTAGAACGTCTTTTGAGGCAGTTGTAGCCCATATTTCTGCTTGAATTTTCACACATAGTTAGAGATGGTGATCTTCTATTGTGTTTCATAGTAGGTTTACCAGTAAGACCCGGGTTCAATGCCAGACGATGGAATTTCAGCGAATTTTAAGAAAAATTTCAATCCATTTTTTTCTTTTGATGGCCGTCCCGATATGATGCCGACATGAAAATAGTGTTGTCGATCTGCTTGCAAATCTTTTTTTTTTTTCTTTTGAGGACCCCGATATATATATAACCCCGAAGATCACCATCTCTAACTATGTGTGAAAATTCAAGCAGAAATATTGGCTACAACTGCCTCAAAAGACGCTCTAATGTTCACGAATGTAAATGGCTCTCGAGACTCGAACCAAGGACGATCTTGGAAACTTGAAAAATTTTTCTGAAAGTTATTATTGATCTCAATCTATATGCCAAATTTCAAGTTTCTACATTATTGGGAAAGGTTTCAAAATAATTCCTAAAAATCGTATAAGCTTCTGATTGCAGAGACACCTGGTGTCGAACCCAGGACATATTGATAGCTATGAATGCATAGTTAGATTTGTTAAGACTGGATCTTCTATCATGCAAAGTTTTAAGTCGATAACATGCCGGGAAGTACCTTAAACTTGTTTCCGTTATCTCCATAAGAAATGCATTGAGGAATGTAAATGGCCCTCTGGGATCGAACCAAGGAACATCAGGGAAAGCATAAAAATCGATTATGAAATATATTTATGATATCTAACCTCATACCGAATTTCAAGTTTCCATGCCATCGGGAAAGGGTCCAAAAAAAATCTTAAAAATCGCCACAATGCTTTTTAAACGGCAGATATTTGCATCGACCTAGCAATGAACCCAGGTTATTTTCCGTAAAACTCATTTATGTTTTCGATAGATCATGACCATATATAAAGGCTCCTTGAGTTTTGATTCTCTACCTATCCGGGAAGTATTTTTTTTAAATTCCCGAAAATCAAATCAATGCATTTAAACGGGAAAAATCGGGACTTTGGAGCCCCCTGGCATCGAACCCATGACACTGAGGATCCTAATCGCAATTTTTCTGGTGGTTACACGTTATGGCAATACTCCGTAAAAATTTCAGCTCAATCACTCTTGTGGTTTAGGCTGTGAGTTTGTATCCTCTCTATATATCTATTATATATAGACGCTTCTCCGGATATCTATTATCTATCTATTATATATAGATGCTTCTCCGGATTCATTCATGTATCCATATATATATACGAGTAAAATGTAGCTTGCATACTGCAAGCAGATCGACAACACTAATTTCATATCGGCATCATGTCGGGACGGTTCTCAACAAAGAAAGGAGTGAAAATATTCTTAAAATTCGCTGCATTTTAATCATCTGGCATCGAACCCCGGTCTTTCTGGTAAATTTACTATGCAGCACAACAGAAGATCACAATCTCTTACTATGTGCGAACGTTTAAGAAGAAATATTGGCTGCAACTGCCTCAAACGACGTCCTACTTTTTACATATATTCCTTATGTGAGAAATTTTAATGTGCTCTGGCATCGAACCCAGGAACAGCATTGTCGTATCTAATTTTTTTTCTTAAGCCGAGTCCTAATATACATCTTCTAGCAAAGCAAGAAATTCCTATTATTTCGATAAGTACAACAAAATAAATAATGAAAACTAACTCAATATATTATAAATGGGGGATGTATATACCATCTGGCTTCGAACCCGGGTCTTTCTGGTAATACTTTCTATGCAGCATTAAAGACGATCACCACCTTTAAGCATGTGTGAAAATTCAAGCAAAAATATTGAGTACAACTGCTTCAAAGGACGTCCTACTTTTCCCTTATATTCCTTATGAGAGAAATTTTAATGTGCTCTGGCATCGAACCCAGGAACAGTACGGTCTTATCTAATTTTTTTTCTGAAACCTTTTGTTACCATACATCATCTAGCCAAGCACAAACTTCCTATGATTTCGATAAATATATCAAAAAAATTAGTGAAAAACTACCTCAATGTATTTTAAACGGCCGATTTTTGCATCGTCCTAGCATCGAACTCAGGACCTTTTCCGAGATGATCATTTACGTTATCAATAGATCCTGACTATATCCATCGGCTCCTTGAGTTTAAATTCCCTACCTATCCGGGAAATATTTTTTAGAAATTCCGGAAAATCAACGCAATGCATTTAAATGGGAAAAATCGGGACTTTGGGGCCCTCTGGAATCGAACCCATGACACTGAGGATCAAAGTTGCTTTTTTCCTGGGAGTTTCACGTTATGGCCAATATGTCATAAAAATTTCAACTCAATCACGGTTGTGGTTTAGGCTGTGAATTTGTATCCTATCTATCTATCTATCTATATAGGTATATATATGAATGAATCCGGAGAAGCATCTATATATAATAGATATATAGAAAGAGGATACAAACTCACAGCCTAAACCACAAGAGTGATTGAGCTGAAATTTTTACGGAGTATTGGCCATAACGTGTAACCACCAGAAAAATTGCGATTAGGATCCTCAGTGTCATGGGTTCGATGCCAGGGGGCTCCAAAGTCCCGATTTTTCCCGTTTAAATGCATTGCTTTGATTTTCGGGAATTTAAAAAAAATACTTCCCGGATAGGTAGAGAATCAAAACTCAAGGAGCCTTTATATATGGTCATGATCTATCGAAAACATAAATGAGTTTTACGGAAAATAACCTGGGTTCGATGCTAGGTGGATGCAAATATCTGCCATTTAAAAAGCATAGTGGCGATTTTTAAGATTTTTTTTGGACCCTTTCCCGATGGCATGGAAACTTGAAATTCGGTATGAGGTTAGATATCATAAATATATTTCATAATCGATTTTTATGCTTTCCCTGATGTTCCTTGGTTCGATCCCAGAGGGCCATTTACATTCCTCAATGCATTTCTTATGGAGATAACGGAAACAAGTTTAAGGTACTTCCCGGCATGCTATCGACTTAAAACTTTGCATGATAGAAGATCCAGTCTTAACAAATCTAACTATGCATTCATAGCTATCAATGTGTCCTGGGTTCGACACCAGGTGTCTCTGCAATCAGAAGTTGATCCGATTTTTAGGAATTATTTTGAAACGCTTTCCAATAATGTAGAAACTTGAAATTTGGCATATAGATTGAGATCAATAATAACTTTCAGAAAAATTTTTTAAGTTTCCAAGATCGTCCTTGGTTCGAGTCCCGAGAGCCATTTACATTCGTGAACATTAGAGCATCTTTTGAGGCAGTTGTAGCCAATATTTCTGCTTGAATTTTCACACATAGTTAGAGATGGTGATCTTCTAATGTGTTTCATAGTAGGTTTTCAGTAAGACCCGGGTTCGATTCCAGACGATGAAATTTCAGCGAATTTTAAGAAAAAATTAAATCCTTTTTTTTTTTCTTAAGAGGACCATCCCGATATGATGCCGATATGAAATTAGAATTGCCGATCTGCTTGCAGTATGCAAGCAACATTTTACTCGTATATAGATGCTTCTCCGGATTCATTCATATATATAGCCATATAGCTATATAGATAGGATACAAATTCACAGGCTAAACTACGAGGGTCATTGCCTTGAAATTTTTATGACGTATTGGCCATAACGTGAAACCTCCAGGAAAAAGCCGACATTGAACCTCGGTGTCATGGGTTCGATTCCAGAAGGCCCCAAAGTCCCGATTTTCTCCATAAGGATACATTGTGAAGATTTTCGAAAAATTTTTTGAAGACTTTCCCGGAAAGGTAGAGAGTTGAAATTCGAGGGATCGCTAGATGCCAAAGATATCTAAAGAAAACCATAAAGACATCTACGAATATTATCCTAGTTCGATGCTAGGTCGGGGCAAAAATCGGCCGTTTAAAATGCATTGCGGCGTTTTTGAAGATTTTTTTAGGATCCTTTCCCGATCACATGGATACTTGAAACTCAGCACGTGGATAGATATCACAAATATATTTCATAATAAAATTTTACATGCTCGCTGATGGTCCTTGGTTCGATCCCAGAGGGACATTTTCACTTCTCAATGCATTTCTTACGAAGATAACGGAAACAAAATTAAGGTACTTCCCGGCATGCTATCGACTTCAAACTTTGCATGATAGAAGAGCCTGTCCTTACAAATCAAACTTTCCATCAAAGCATACAATATTTCCTGGGTTCGACACCAGGTGTCTCTGCAATCAGAAGTTGATCCGATTTTAAGGAATTATTTTGAAACCTTTCCCAGTAATATAGAAACTTGAAATTCGGCATTTAACATAACGTGCAACCTCCAGGAAAAATCTGACCTTGAACCTCAGTGTCATGGGTTCGATTCCAGAAGGCCCCAAAGTCGCGATTTTCCCCATAAGATTACATGGAGGGGATTTTCGAAAGTTTTTTGAGGCACTTCCTGGAAAAGGAGAGAGTTGAAACTCGAGGGATCGCTAGATGCCGCGCATATCTAAAGGAAACCATAAAGACATCTACGAATATTATCCTTGGTTCGATGCTAGGTCGGGGCAAAATTCTGCCGTTTAAAATGCACTGTGGCGATTTTTTAAGATTTTTTTTGGATCCTTTTCCGATGGCATAGAAACTTGAAATTCGGTATGAGGTTAGACACCATAAAAACATATCTTAATCAAATTTTATATATTAGCTGATGGTCCTTGGTTCGATCCCAGAGGGACATTTGAATTCCTCAATGCATTTCTTACGGAGATAACGGAAACAAATTTTAGGTACTTTCCGGCACGATATCGATTGCAAACTTTGCATATAGAAAGATCAAGTCCATACATATCAAACAGTGCATTCACAGCTATCAATGTGTCCTGGGTTCGACACCAGGTGTCTCTGCAATCAGAAGTTGATCCGATTTTTAGGAATTATTTTGAAACCTTTCTCTATATTATAGAAACTTGAAATTCGGCATATAGATAGAGATCATAAATATCTTTCAAATACATTTTTTAGATTTCCAAGATCGTCCTTGGTTCGAGTCCCGAGAGCCATTCACATTCGTAAAAATTAGAACGTCTTTTGAGGCAGTTGTAACCAATATTTCAGCTTGAATTTTCACACATAGTTAGAGATGGTGATCTTCTATTTTGTTTCATAGTAGGTTTACCAGTAAGTCCCTAACAACAATACCCTTCGAGATTATTACAATGTACTGACCATTGTTGGGAGCCGCGGCGTAACCTAGCTGTCGCAACAATGCAGTTCACGATTGTTTTAATTCTATCGCAGTCTTTACTGACTAATATTTGCTGTGAAGTGTTTCGAAGGCTCCGATTTTGCCTGTGATCAAAACTTTGAAACTTTGCTGAGATGCCAAAATTGTACACACCGCGTGAATATGCAGAAATGCATTTCATTTATGGATTGTGTGATGGAAACGCTCGGCAAGCTGCAAGGGAATTCAGAATAGATTCCCGGGTCGCGAACGCTATCCAGATCATAGAGTGTTTGTGCGTGTACACAACGCGTACATGGAAGGCGTGATTCCTGGTGGTCGAGATCGGGAGGGAAGGCCTACGTTGGACGCTGAAGAAGTGATCGACATGGTAGAAGAGGACCCTTCTACAAGCATACGCCGCATCTCACGAGCTGCGAATTTATCAAAATCTACAGTTCAGCGTATTTTGAAACGTAACGCTCTACACCCATATCACGTGCAACGAGTGCAAGCGCTACTACCAGCCGACTATGCTCCTCGCGTGGCATTTTGTCGAGAAATTCTGCGACGTTCCCGAAGAGATCAAAACTTCTTCGAAACCATTTTATGGACAGACGAGTCTTCATTCAGAAGGGTGGGAATATTTAACATACATAATATGCATTACTGGGGCGTGGATAATCCAAGAATTATCTGCAATGACCACTTCCAGCATCAGTTCAGTATAAATTTATGGGCTGGAATACTCGGAGGAAGGCTCATAGGACCATTTGAGCTACCACCCAGACTCAACGGTCAACGGTACTTAATATTTGTTAGACAGCACTTGCCAATTCTATTGGAAGATATTCCAATTGAGCTTCGTCAAAGAATGTGGCTGCAGCACGACGGAGCACCGGCGCATTCATCATGCCTTGTGCGGAATTTTCTAAATGAGAAGTTTCAAGATCGGTGGATTGGAAGAGGAGGAGCCATACAGTGGCCAACACGCTCACCGGACCTCAATCCCGTGGATTTTTTTTCTGTGGGGATACTTCAAAGAATTAGTGTACACCGAAGAAAATGTAAATGACCAACAGCTTCGCAATAAATTAGAAGCCGCAGCACAAGCTATTAGAGATAATGTTCGTGCACTACGTAATTTAAGAAGAAACTTATTGAGAAGGTGTCGCCTTTGTATTAGGGCCAGAGGAGCTCATTTTGAACATTTACTATAAGATTAATGAATATAATTTTTGAAAATATTTATCTCTCTCTTTCTCTCTCTCTGGTATTTGCCTGTATCTCATCATCTGGAGTTGTAGAAGTAATTGAAGTGCTTGTTCACTTTTCGGTGTTTTTAACTAAAGTAAACTTTCTTCAAAGTTTAAATTTTATGTATGAAGCAGTCAAAAGTAGATTTTTTTTCCCACTATCAGAAAAAAGAAATGATTCAAATTTTGCTTACGTCAGAAATCGGCATAATCTAGTAACACAAAAAATCACATATTTATAAAAATGTACGTTTTTATTATTCTTTACTTGATAACGAATTGAAATTTAAAAAACACATAAAAATGCTAGAATTTCTAAACCACTAACAAACGCATATGTTATTATTTTGACAGCAGATGACACCCTGTATCAAGCCCTTTTGTTTTAATATGGAATCAAAACGATCGTGAACTGCATTGTTGCGAAAGCTTAGTTACGCCGCGGCTCCCAACAATGGTCCGTACATTGTAGTAATCTCGAAGGGTATTGTTGTTGATTAAAGCAAGTAATGAGGGTAGGGGGTATTTAATCTTACCGCCGAAGAGTGTCACAGCCATGTTAAATAGTAAAACGTTTTCTTTTTTCGATAATTAAACACATTAATGACTCCTGTTCAAGGTTTGAAGAGGCTTTGACTTGTTTGTTAGTACTGGGAATCATCGACTTACTATGTTTCGAATCAAATTTTAGGTATGATGCCGTAATGATAACCCAACAAAATTTACGTGGTAAATAGCTGATGCACTGAAAAAGTTTTTAAGATACGTGGCAAAAAAATTTTTTATTATGAAATTTTTTTTAAATTGCCCTCAAAGATTTTATCAAAGTTCGGAGTCCTGATAATTTTAAATTTTATTTTGGCTAAACGGTAAGAGTAAGGGTAAAAACTATTCTCTTGTCAGTTACAACAACTATTTAGCATTTCTAGAGAAAAAATTCAACAATGCATCTCAAATACTAACGTAACCATGACCACAGATGATTGGAAAGTCATGATTTTCTCAAAAAATACGAAAAAAATTCGTAACTCGAAAACAAAAGAAGATCGGACACCAAGATGAATTGCAAACCAGTAGCCCAGGTGATGCTCTACCTCTGTGTTTCGTTTGGTCCATGACTTTTGGGACACCCTGTATATGAATATCTATTATATATAGATGCTTCTCCGGATTCATTCATGTATCCATATATCTATTATATATAGATGCTTCTCCGGATTCATTCATATATATAGCTATATAGATAGGATACAAATTCACTGGCTAAACCACAAGCGTCATTGACTTGAAATTTTTATGACATATTGGCCATAACGTGAAACCCCCAGGAAAAAAGCGACTTTGATCCTCAGTGTCATAGGTTCGATTCCAGAGGGCCTCAAAGTCCCGATTTTTTCCATTTAAATACATCGCGTTGATTTTCGGGAATTTTTAAAAAATACTTTCCGGATAAGTAGAGAAATAAAACTCAAGGAGCCTATATTTGTGGTCTTGGACTTTTGAAAACATCAATGACTTTCACAAAAAATATCCTGGGTTCGATGCTAGGACGATGCAAAGATCTGCCCTTTAAAATACATGGCGGTTTTTCATTATTTTTTTTGGTGCTTTTCTCGAAATAATAGGAAGTTCGTGCTTAGCCGGAAAGTGTAAGGTAACAATTGGTTTAAGAAAAAAATTTTCATAAGACCGTACTATTCCTGGGTTCGATGCCAGAGCACATTAACATTTCTCTCATAAGGAATATAAGGGAAAAGTAAGACTTCGATTGAGGCAGTTTCAGCCAATATTTCTGCTTGAATTTTCACACATAGTTAAAGAATAATATCTTCTATTATCTTGCATAGGAAGTTTCACCAGAAAGACCCGGGTTCGATGCCGGGCGGTAAATATGTCTCCTGTTTAAAATACATAGGGTTAGTATTTCATTATTTTTTTGATGCACTTATCGAAATGATAGGAAGTTCGTGCTTGGCTGGAAGATGTATGGTTAAAACTGGTTTAAGAAAAGAGTTTTCAGAAGACCGTAATATTCCTGGGTTCGATGCCAGATCACATTAACGTTTCTCTCATAAGAAATAGAAGGGAAAAGTAGGACGTCGTTTGATGCAATTGCAGATAATATTTCAGCTTGAATTTTCACAGATAGTTAGAGATGGTGATTTTCTATTGTGCTTCATAGTAAGTATCACCAGGAAGACCCGGGTTCGATGCCAGACGAATAAATTGCAGCGAGTAATCAGAATATTTTCAATCCATTTTTTTTCTTTTGAGGGCCTTCCCCATATGATGCCGACATGAAATTAGTGTTGTCGATCTGCTTGCAGTATGCAAGCAACATTTTACTCGTACTTATATATATACGAGTAAAATTAAGCTTGCATACTGCAAGCAGATCGACAACACTAATTTCATATCGGCATCATATCCGACGGACATCAAAAGAAAAAAAAAGGATTCAAAATATTCGTAGAATTCGCTGCAATTTTATCGCCTGGCAGCGAACCCTGGTCTTCCTGGTGTACTTACTATGCAGCAAAACAGAAGATAACCATATTAAAACTATGTGTGAAAATTCAAGCAAAACTATTAGGTGCAACTACCTCAAACGACGTCCTACTTTTCACATACACTCCTTATGTGAGAAATTATAATGTGCTCTGGCATCGAACCCAGGAACAGCATGGTCTTATCTATTTTTTTTTTAAACAAAGTGTTAATATACATCTTCCATCTTAGCAAGAGCTCCCTTACATATCGATAAATGCATAAAAAAATTATGAAAAGATACCCCATAGTATTATATATGGGGGATATTTTTACCGCCCTGCATCGAACCCGGGTCTTTCAGGCAATACTTTCTATGCAGCACAACAGAAAAACACCATTTCTAACCGCGTATGCAAATTCAAGCAGAAATATTGGTTACAATTGCCTCAAATGACGTCCTACTTTCCCTTTATATTCCTTATGAGAGAAACGTTATTGTGCTCTGGCTTCGAACCCAGGAATAGTACGGTCTTATGAAAATTTTTTTCTAAAACTTATTCGTACCATACATCTTCCAGCCAAGCACGAACACCCTATCATTTCGATAAGTGCATCTAAAAAAATAATGAAAAACGGCTCCCATGTATTTTAAAGGGCAGATCTTTGCATCGTCCTAGCTTCGAACCCAGGATAATTTTTGTGAAAGTAATTGATGTTTTCGAAAGTCCAAGACCATAAATATAGGCACCTTGAGTTTTACTTCTCTACCTATCCGGAAAGTATTTTTTAAAAATTCCCGAAAATCACGGCAATGCATTCAAACGGGAAAAATCGGGACTTTGGGGCCCTCTGGAATCGAACCTATGACACTGAGGATCAAAGTCGCTTTTTTCCTGGGGGTTATACGTTATGGCCAATATGTCATAAAAATTTCAAGTCAATGACGCTTGTGGTTTAGCCTGTGAATTTGTATCCTATCTATATAGCTATATATATGAATGAATCCGGAGAAGCATCTATATATAATAGATACGAGTAAAATGTAGCTTGCATACTGCAAGCAGATCGGCAATACTAATTTCATATCGGCATCATATCGGGACGGTCTTTAAAAGAAAAAAAAAGGATTTAATTTTTTCTTAAAATTCGCTGAAATTTCATCGTCTGGCATCGAACCCGGGTCTTACTGGTAAACCTACTATGAAACACAATAGAAGATCACCATCTCTAACTATGTGTGAAAATTCAAGCAGAAATATTGGCTATAACTGCCTCAAAAAACGTTCTAATTTTCACTAATGTTAATGCCTCTCGGGACTCGAACCAAGGACGATCGTGGAATTCTAAAATATGTTTCTGATAGATATTTATGATCTCTATCTATATGCCGAATTTCAAGTTTCTATTTTAGTGGGAAAGGTTTCAAAATAATTCCTAAAAATCGGATCAAATTCTGATTTCAGAGACACCTGGTGTCGAACCCAGGACGTATTGCAAGCTGTGAATGCAGAGTTTGATGTGTAAAGACTTACTCTTGTATCAAGCAAAGTTTGAAGTTGATAGCATGTCGGAAAGTACCTAAATTTTGTTTCCGTTGTCTCCGTAAGAAATGCATTGAGAAGTGCAAATGGCCCTCTGGGATCGAACCAAGGACCATCAGCGAACATGTAAAATTTGATTATGAAGTATATTCATGATATCTATCCACGTGCCGAGTTTCGAATATCCATGTTATCGGGAAAGGATCCAAAAAAAATCTTCAAAATCGCCGTAATGCATTTTAAACGGCCGATTTTTGCCCCGACCAAGCATCGAACCATGGACTATATTCAAAGATGTTTTTCTGATTTTCGTTGGATACGCACGGCTTCTAGCGATCCCTCGAGTTTCAACTCTTTCTCTCCCCGGCAAGTACCTCAAAAAAATTTTCGAAAATCCCCGCCATGTATTCTTATGGAAAAAATCGCGACTTTGGGGCCTTTGGAGTCGAACCCATGACCCTGAGGATCAAAATCGCAATTTTTCTGGCGGTTACACGTTATGGCCAATACGTCGTAAAAATTTCAAGTCAATCACGCTGGTGGTTTAGGCTGTGAATTAGTATCCTATCTATCTATCTATCTATATAGGTATATACATGAATGAATCCGGAGAAGCATCTATATATAATAGATATATATATACGAGTAAAATGTAGCTTGCACACTGCAAGCAGATGGACAACTCTAATTTCATGTCGGCATCATATCGGGAAGGCCGTCAAAAGAAAAAAAATGGATTGAAAATATTTTGATTATTTGCTGCAATTTATTCGTCCGGCATCGAACCCGGCTCTACTTGGTGATAATTACTATGCAGCACAATAGAAAATCACCATCTCTTACTATCTGTGAAAATTCAAGCAGAAATATCAACTGCAACTGCATCAAACGACGTCCTACTTTTCCCTTATATTTCTTATGAGAGAAATGTTAATGTGGTCTGGCATCGAACCCAGGAATATTACGGTCTTCTGAAAACTGTTTTCTTAAACCAGTTTTAACCATACATCTTCCAGCCAAGCACGAACTTCCTATCATTGCGATAAGTGCATCAAATAAATAATGAAATACTAACTCTATGTATTTTAAACGGGAGACATATTTACCGCCCGGCATCGAACCAGGGTCTTTCTGGTGATACTTCCTATGCAACATAATAGAAGATATTATTCTTTAACTATGTGCGAAAATTCAAGCAGAAATATTGGCTGCAACTGCCTCAATCGAAGTCTTACTTTTCCCTTATATTCCTTATGAGAGAAATGTTAATGTGCTCTGGCATCGAACCCAGGAATAGTACGGTCTTATGAAAATTTTTTTCTTAAAACAATTGTTACCTTGCACTTTCCGGCTAAGCACGGACTTCCTATTATTTCGAGAAATGCATCAAAAAAAATAATGAAAAAAAGCTCCCATGTATTTTAAAGGGCAGATCTTTGCATCATCCTAGCATCGAACCCAGGATATTTTTTGTGAAAGTCATTGCTGTTTTCAAAAGTCCAAGACCATAAATATAGGCTCCTTGAGTTTTATTTCTCTACCTATCCGGAAAGTATTTTTTTAAAATTCCCGAAAATCACGGCAATGCATTTAAACGGGAAAAATCAGGACTTTGGGGCCCTCTGGAATCGAACCTATGACACTGAGGATCAAAGTCGCTTTTTTCCTGGGGGTTTCACGTTATGGCCAATATATCATAAAAATTTCAAGTCAATGACGCTTGTGGTTTAGCCTGTGAATTTGAATCCTATCTATATAGCTATATAGCTATATATATGAATGAATCCGGAGAAGCATCTATATATAATAGATACACTGGGGATCAAAAGTCTTAGCATGTTCCACAAGTGCCAACGACTTGAAATTTTTGCGACGTATTAGCCATAACGTGTAACCTCCAGGAAAAAGCCGACTTTGAACCTCGGTGTCATGGGTTCGATTCCAGAAGGCCCCAAAGTCGCGATTTTCCCCATGAGGATACATGGCGGGGATTTTCGAAAAATTTTTTGGTGCACTTCCCGGAAAAGGAGAGAGTTGAAATTCAAGGGACCGCTAGATTCCGTGCATATCTAAAGGAAACCATAAAGACATCTACGAATATTATCCTTGGTTCGATGCTAGGTCGGGGCAAAAATCGGCCGTTTAAAATGCATTGTGGCGATTTTTAAGATTTTTTTAGGACCCTTTTCCGATGGCATAGAAACTTGAAATTCCGTATGAGGTTAGATACCATAAAGGTATTTCATAATCAAATTTTATATATTCGCTGATGGTCCTTGGTTCGATCCCAGAGGGACATTTAAATTCCTCAATGCATTTCTTACGGAGATAACGGAAACAACTTTTAGGTGCTTCCCGGCACGATATTGACTTCAAAATTTGCATAAATAAAGATCAAGTCCATACAAATCAAACAGTGCATTCACAGCTATCATTGTGTCCTGGGTTCGACACCAGGTGTCTCTGCAATCAGAAGTTGATCCGATTTTTAGGAATTATTTTGAAAACTTTCCTATAATATAGAAACTTGAAATTCGGCATACAGATAGACATCATAAATAAAATTCTGAAACATATTTTACATTTCCAAGATCGTCCTTGGTTCGAATCCAGAGAGCCATTTAAATTCGTGAAACTTAGAACGTCTTTTGAGACAGCTTTAGCCAATATTTCTGCTTGAATTTTCACACATAGTTAGATATGGTGATCTTCTTTTGTTCTGCTTAGTGAGTATCACCAGAAGGACCCGGGTTCGATGCCAGACGATGGAATTTCGGGGAATTTTAAGAAAAATTTCAATCCATTTTTTTCTTTTGATGGCCGTCTCGATATGATGCCGACATGAAAATAGTGTTGTCGATCTGCTTGCAGTATGCAAGCAACATTTTACTCGTATATATATATGGATACATGAATGAATCCGGAGAAGCATCTATATATAATAGATATGAATGAATCCGGAGAAGCATCTATATATAATAGATATATATATATACACTGGGGATCAAAAGTCTAAGCATGTTCCACAAGTGCCACCGACTTGAAATTTTTACGACATATTGGCCATAACCTGTAACCTCCAGGAAAAAGCCGACATTGAACCTCGGTGTCATGAGTTCGATTCCAGAAGGCCCCAAAGTCCCGATTTTCTCCATAAGGATACATGGTGGCGATTTTCAAATTTATTTAAATAATACTTCCCGGACAGGTAGAGAATCGAAATTCAAGGAGCTTACAGATATGGTCAAGAACTATTAGAAACATTAATGACTACTAATGAAAACCTCCTGGGTTCGATGCTAGAACGATGCAAAAATCCCGCATTTAAAATGCATGGGGATAGTTTTTCATTAATTTTTTTGATGCACTTACCGGAATGTAAGAAACGTTTCGCTCAGCTAGAAGATATATATTAAGAATTGGTTTATGAAAAAAAATTTCTTAAGCCCGTTCTATTCCTGGGTTCGATGCCAGAGCACATTAACATTTCTCTCATAAGGAATATAAGGGAAAAGTAAGTCGTCGTTTGAGGCAGTTGCAGCCAGTATTTCTGCTCGAATTTTCACACATAGTTAGACATAGTGATCTTCTATTATGTTGCATAGGAAGTATTACCAGAAAGATCCGGGTTCGATGCCGGACGGCAAATGTGTCTCCCGTTTAAAATACATTGGTTTAGTATTTCATTATTTTTTTGATGCACTTATCGAAATGATAGGAAGTTCGTACTCGGCTGGAAGATGTATGAAAAGAATTGGTTTTAGAAATAAATTTAGATAGCACCGTACTATTCCTGGGTTCGATGCCAGAGCACATTAGCATTTCTCTCATAAGGAATATAAGGGAAACGTAGGACGTCGTATGAGGCAGTTGCAGTTAATATTCCTACTTGAATTTTCACACATAGTTACAGATGGTGATCTTCTATGGTGCTGCATAGTAAGTATGACCGGGAAGACCTGGGGTCGATGCCAGATGAATAAATTGCAGCGGAAATTAAGAATATTTTCCATCCATTTTTTTTTCTTTTGAGGACTCACTCTATGTGATGCCGACAAAAAACTTTTGTTATCGATGTGCTTGCAGTATGCAAGCAACATTTTACTCGTACTTATATATATATATACACTGGGGATCAAAAGTCTAACCATGTTCCACAAGTGCCACCGACTTGAAATTTTTACGACGTTATGGCCCCTCCATGTAACCTCCAGGAAAAAGCTGACATTGAACTTCGGTGTCATGGGTTCGATTCCAGAAGGCCTCAAAGTCCCGTTTTTCTCCATAAGGATACATGGTGGCGATTTTCAAATTTTTTTAAATAATACTTCCCGGACAGGTAGAGAATCCAAATTCAAGGAGCTTGCAGATATGGTCAATAACTATTAAAAACATTAATGACTACCAATAGGAACGTCCTGGGTTCGATTCTAGGACGATGCAAAAATACCGCATTTTTAAATACATGGGGATAGTTTTTCATTAATTTTTTTGATGCACTTATCGGAATGTAAGGAACTTTTCGCTCAGCTAGAAAATATATATTAAGAATTGTTTTAAGAAAAATAATTTCATAAGCCGTACTATTCCTGGGTCCGATGCCAGAGCACATTAACGTTTCTCTCATAGGGAATTTAAGGGAAAAGTAAGTCGTCGTTTAGGCAGTTGCAGCCAATATTTCTGCTTGAATTTTCACACATAGTTAGAGATGGTGATCTTCTATGGTGCTGCATAGTATGTATGACCGGGAAGACCTGGGTTCGATGCCAGACGAATAAATAGCAGCGGAAATTAAGAATATTTTCCATCCATTTTTTTCTTTTGAGGACTCACTCTATGTGATGCCGAAAAAAATTTGTGTTATCGATGTGCTTGCAGTATGCAAGCAACATTTTACTCGTATATATATATAAGTATATCCGGAGAAGCGTCTATATATAATAGATATATACACTGGGGATCAAAAAACAAAAAAAAAAAAAAAAACCTTCCCGCTCCTACTTTTATTATTATATTGATGACTGTTGATGACTATTCATCATTCGCAAATTTTATACTTACATTGCTATTGTATAATACTTAGTAACTTAGGTTAAATTTAGATAATAGACTTAGACATATACTTCTTGGTAAATATTTTCCTGCAGAAAAACCCCCCATCTTGAGCACCACCTAAACATATTTCGCTAGTATTAATGTGTGTACTTTATTTGTAAGAGCCAGATCACTTGTCCTCTAGACTCAAACGAGTAACATCGGGCAAATATACTACATGAGTGTACCTAACTGGGGGGGGGGGATCAAAAGTCTAACCATGTTCCACAAGTGCCACCGACTTGAAATTTTTACGACGTTATGGCCATGACGTGTAACCTCCAGGAAAAAGGAAAACGACTTTAAACCTCAGTGTCATTGGTTCGATTCCAGAAGGTCCCAAAGTTGCGATTTTCCCCATAAGAATACATGGCGGTGATTTTCGAAAATTTTTTTTATGCACTTCCCGGAATAGGAGAGATTTGAAATTTAAGGGATCGCTAGATGCCGTGCATATCTAAAGGAAACCATAAAGACATCTACGAATATTATCCTTGGTTCGATAATAGGTCGGGGCAAAAATCGGCCGTTTAAAATGCATTGTGGCGATTTTTAAGATTTTTTTTGTACCCTTTTCCGATGGCATAGAAACTTGAAATTCGGCATGGCGTTAGATATCATAATTATATTTCATAATCAAATTTTACATATTCGCTGATGGTCCTTGGTTCGATCCCAGAGGGCCATTTGCACTTCTCAATGCATTTCTTACGGAGATAACGGAAACAAATTTTAGGTACTTCCAGGAACGATATCGACTTCAAACTTTGCATATAGAAAGATCAAGTCCATACAAATCAAACAGTGCATTCACAGCTATCATTGTGTCCTGGGTTCGACACCAGGTGTCTCTGCAATCAGAATTTGATCCGATTTTTAGGAATTATTTGGAAACCTTTGCCAATATTATAGAAACTTCAAATTCGGTATATAGATAGAGATCATAAATTACTTTCAGAAACATTTTTTAGATTTCCAAGATCGTCCTTGGTTCGAATCCAGAGAGCCATTTACATTCGTGAAAATTAGAATGTCTTTTGAGGCAGTTGTAGCCCATATTTCTGCTTGAATTTTCACACATAGTTAGAGATGGTGATCTTCTATTGTGCTGCATAGTAAGTTCACAGTAAAGACCCGGGTTCGATGCCAGACGATGGAATTTCAGCAAATTTTATGAAAAATTTCAATCAATTTTTTTCTTTTGATGGCCGTCCTGATATGATGCCGACATGAAAATAGTGTTGTCGATCTGCTTGCAGTATGCAAGCAACATTTTACTCGTACCTTTATATATACATATACATTCAAACTATAGCTTAGAAACAACATTTGAAGGATACGAAGACAAGGGAAGAAAATAAAGGCCTACTTCCATTAAACCACTAACAAAAATCTACAAGGGAGGTCAGATAAAAATAAGCTATGACTTTATAAATTTATTTTTATCTAATGTGTTTAAAATGAAGTTCCATTAAGTGAAGGCCGAAGTGATGAATTTGTTTTATAAGCTACAAGGATTACAAAAATATAAATGCTTAGCATGTTTGGACAAATGCCTCAAATACCAAATTTAAACAGAAGTGAAAAACAATGAATAGACTGATACTCAAACCAAGTGGAATCCCATGTTCTGTGGATTTTATTTGGTTGATGTGGTTGATTTGGCAGAACACCTGCCAGGAAAGTGTTTAAGTTACAGTCTGTCCCAGTTATACCTTTCTTTATATATGACAGATCAACCAGCTTGATTACATTTATTGTTGCTTTTGATGTACTTAAAATTGAACATCACATTAAAACATGAAATTCAAGCAGAAATATTGGCTGCAACTGCCTCAAATAACGTCCTACTTTTCACATATATATTCCTTATGTGAGAAATATTAATGTGCTCTGTCATCAAACACAGGAATAGCATGGTCTAATCTATTTTTTTTCTTAAACAGTCTTAATATACATCTTCTATCTAAGCAAGAACTTCCTATCATTTCAGTAAGTGCATCAAAAAAATAATGAAAAACTATCCCAATGTGTTTTATATGGGAGATATATTTACTGCCTGGCATCAAACCCAGGTCTTTCTGGTGATACTTCCTATGCAGCACAATAAAAGATCACCATCTCTAACTATGTATGAAAATTCAAGCAGAAATATTGGCTGCAACTGCCTCACATGACGTCCTACTTTTTACATACATTCCTTATGTGAGAAATTGTAATGTGCTCTGGCATCGAACCCAGGAACAGCATGGTCTTATCTAATTTTTTTCTAATATTAGTATCCTATCTATATACCTATATACATGAATGAATCCAGAGAAGGAATTGTAAATAATAGATATGAAAGTATCCGGAGAAGGAATTATATATACTATCTATATATTGCCATATATTTTAAACAAAATTATTAGGGTCTTTGTCCTTCTTTTATTATATTTTATATATCAAATACTTGATTAATTATATTTGTATTCCTAATCAATACTGATATCCTTATCATGGAGAAATTTATTTTTTAGTAATATTTTACTTTTTGTTATCCAAATATCTCCTGAATGGTATTTTAGAGTTTGAATTCAAATAGCATCATAAATTTCCAAAGAAATACTAGTATAATAGTAATAAGTCCTTTCATTTTAATATACCAATGATAACATAAAATAAATCATTGCAGAAATTACTGTTGTTCTTGGGACAAAATTATCCCACTGACATTTGCGTGTATATTGTGACTGTTAATACTGGAACAGGGGATGATTGTGGAACAACTGCAAATGTCGCACTTCGACTGGAAGGCTCTAACGGCTTAAGCAGGGTTTGTATATTACACATAGATACATAACATTACAAATTTCTTTTATACTTAACAAAGATTACATAATGAAAGAAGAAGAATATTAGGGAAACAATTAGAATTATTGTTGAAAATATTTTTAAGTGCTTTTAATAGTAATGACTTGAGTGTAAACATTGTACTCGATAAATAAGTTTCAATTTATGTTTAAAAACTAGTTAGTATATATTATATATAGATCAATAATATTAATTGGATCCTCACATAAATGTTCCAATTTTTATCTTCATTATACTTTACTCATTCATTTCTGAATTTCATCCTTTTCCTCCAGATATACTTACTCTCTAATCCAAGGCAAAAAACACTAACTTCAAACTCACAGGATTGGTTTGTTTTAACAAACCCCAAACCTCTTGGAGAGCTTCTTAATATTAGGCTATGGCATGACAGTACTGGAGAAAAACCATAATGGTAAAGTATTAAAGTTATAATTAATATCAAAATGAAAGCATGATAAAAAATATTGACCATCCTCTTGCATTTATGCAACACTCAACTCAACATGTTAAGGGATTTTCATTTTCTGCATATATATCAAAACATTTTGTATCACTTTGCTATGCATTCATAAATTTTAGTCTATTAACCTTATTCTCTCAAATAACATCATATCTTAGTGTCACCATATTGAGCTGTTACAGAGCCATCTTAGAGGACCTTATATATGAGGGCAGATCGGAAAGTAATGCACAATAATTTTTTTCCAAAAAAGTTTTATATGTACGAAAACTAAACAAATCACAAATTTACTTACATCTTTGACCTACTTTTCTACATAGTCACCAATTTTCTCAACACATTTCTCCCATCGTGGTACCAGTTTCAATATGCTCTGTTTGTGGAAGTCTGTTTGTTGGGAGTATAGCCATCTGAGAACTGCTGATTTCACTTCCACTTTCAAAGTGTTGGACAGCCAGGAATTTCTTCATGGGACAAAACAGATGAAAGTCAAACTTCAAACTATATCGTCGTGAAATTTCAACATTCCAGCTGCAATACCACGGGAGAAAAAAATGATTGTACGTGATGTTCCGATCTGCCCTTGCATAAACTAGTAAATGCACTTCACATCTTTCTTACTTCTGTAAACAAGATATTATATGGGCAAGGAAAAGGTGCTTCACATAATGGCACTAACCGCAACCAAAGGTCCTCACTGAGGCAACTGACCGACAAAGTGTTACTATAAAAAAATCTCCAAGAAGAAATTTCTGGTAAAGAATTGAATTTTTACTTAGCACAAGAACATTTAGCACAAGTAGTTTAGTTGGTTAGAATACCTCCCTGGAAAGTGCAAGACCTGGGATTGAGTTCCAGTCATGTTGCTATTTTTCACTTCTTGTACAACCTTGTGATAAGGCATACGCTTTCTTGTGCCAAGAAAAAATTCCATCTTACCTGTAATTTCCAATTTAGGATCTCTCAGTGATGAAATTAATTGTATTATACAAATTTTATTTTAAATTATAAGTTTCCAACTTATTAAATACCCCTGGAGTTTATGGCCCAACTTTGGCCTAATTACACAGTGTTGTTGTTACAACTACTCATTAACACAGCAACTACTGTAAAAAGATGGGAGGTCACAAGTTTGTAGACGTGGAAGACTAGAGTATGCTATAGTTTAAACTATATTAGTGCTAAGTTACAGGATATAAAAATAATAAAAAAAATCTGTGGCCAGCACATGACTTTCTCCATATATATAAGATGTAAATATTTATCTATGATAGTATTTTCGAACTCCATATTCAATCTAAACTTGGAAGATAAGTGATTAATTAATATCATATTATCTTCGACGTCACAAATATTATAAATAATGTTTTTCAGAACATGTTCGAAGAAAAACGATGAAATTGGTCTTTCGCCCCGGCCGGCGCCCAGAGCGCCCACTAAGTACATAATCAGCAAATTTTTGGTTTATCAGTATTTCATGAATAACTCCTAAAATATCAGTTATACAAAAATATGTTTGATGCAAAAGTTACAGTAAATAATATTTTCTAAAACTTTTATTAATAATAGTATATACCTAAATATCATATTTATGGAGATATTTTACAAAACCGGAAGTTGCCTTCGAAGAATAAATCTCGACTTCCGTTTGACCGATTTACTCCAAAAACTAATCAACTCTGACAGCACCAACCACAGTTCAATATATGAATATATATCTGGTATTGATAAAACTAATGGTTTTTACGTTAGAGCACACCCTAGCACACACACACATACATCATTCCGAAAATGGTCAAAACGTATTCTAGGGACCCCAAAACATGTATTTCCGTTGAAATCTCGAAGTCGATTTTTTTCATGAAAACAATACTTTCTCTATACTATGTACATGGAGAAAGTAAAAAATGATAGAACCTTGTCTTCTTTAATCCTATCTTTGCATCCTATAAAACATGCAAGTCATGGCTTGACTAAGCTTATTACTACTGTTTATGCATGCTAAAAACTATGTAAAATAATCTACTGCAAAGACTAAACAGTATAGGCTTATCACAGTCCATGAGGGACTTGGTAATTCAAGTTTGATGATAAAAGGTAAAGGGCTATTGAGCCATAACTATGCTGATTAGAGTTAAAATTATGAGATGAACAGAAGTGAAAATTGCTAGTCTAAGTAATCTTGATCCTGATGAATTTTCCACAGGGATTGCAAAGACTTGCAAAAATATTCTTTATGAATGTATGACTGTTTTTATTTAACGGACTTCCACAGGTTTTGTGATTCAGTAGTAGTGAGAGAATTTGAGGAGACAGATGTTGTTGGTGTGTGGGTGTTCTTGGTAAACAGATGGCTTTCTGTAGGAGGACTAACTAAGCAGCCACGAATCTATTATTCTGCCACTCTTCCTTGCTGCAAAGTAAGAACTACCACACAAATGGAGTTAATTAAGTGGAGACTTGTCTTTAACAATAGTGCAAGATTAAATTTCTTTGATAAACATGAATGGTTAAGTATTTTTAAAAGGTCAGTAATAGCAACATAATTTTATTAAGAATGTCTTGAATACAATAGAAATTATTATATAAATTTTTATCAATTTTTAAAGCTTTTCACATTCTTCCTCTTCTTTGCCTTTATATTTTCTCAGTTGTTTCTTTCATCCACTCTAACATTTCTCTGTTTCCTGCTAATTCCATTCTTCACAACCATTTTACTAGATCCAGCACTCATCTTCATCTCTCATATCACAGAACAAAAATCTCTTTTTGCGGTCCCAAGTCCATTGGTTTCCATATCTATAACAAATTGCCCATAATTTGTAAAAGTTCTACTACCTTATCTATGCTTTATTATTGGTTAGAAGTTATCTTCTTATTAAAATGTATTATAATTTTTATGACTCTTTGAATGATGATATTTAGTCTTGAGATTCATATTGTTGACGACTGCTATGCATGCAATGCCTTTGATTTTCCTTTTGTACTGCATTTTCTGTATTTTATTTTGTACTAGACATGTTCTATATCATTTATATGATCTTTGAATCAAATAAAATTGAATTGAATTATATAAATACATATAATCATATATATGGGTAAAAGTTGCTTACATTCTGCAAGCAAATTTATCATATCATTCTTCAGGGAAACAGTAACTGCATTTGCAAAACATATTCATGACTGTTGTTCAGATGCTGGGCTATAGATTTATCCTCTTGGGAAATACTTCATAGAAATATTTGAAATCTCCTCTGAACATTTTATAAATGAAAAGTAAGATTACCTGGTGTGGAACCCAGAACCTTTTTGCAAAATGTAAATACACATAACAACCTGGTAGGGATAATGCTAAATTAATCCAAAGTTTAAAGATGATATCATATAAGGAAGTTCCTAAAATAAGATTTCACTATCCCCAATTGAAATGTATGTAGGAATGTAAATGGTGCTGGAATTGAACAAGGATCATTAGAGAAATCAATAAACTGTGTGTATGAAATGTCTTTATGACCTCTGATCAAAAATTATACTTAAATAAGTTTTTAAAACTGAAAAAGACTTTTGTTGAAACAGATTATAATAATATAAGATCTCGTACTTTCCTGGCATTTGCTGAGGATGAAGCCTTCTTGGGTTCTGCACCAGCTTAGATATTCCTTTGTCAAGATTTCCATCGCGGAGTCAGCCATCGAAACATCAGCAATGGAATATCTAACCTAGTGGAGAACCCAAGAAGACTTAATATTTTCAACTTCAATTGCTTGATTTCAATAGGCCTGCACATAGTCCATACACAAGCTCCCAGAGGCTATCAATGGCTGTATGCGTTCTTCTATCCACCATGCTAGCAAACGTGATGTTGTATGGGATCCCAGAACCTGAACCAAGTGAGTAAAATGAATTTCATCTAACGGGAATGTGCACCACAAAAATATATAAAAAGAACATTGAATTATTTACAGTAAGGCTGAGACCATCGTAAAGTAAAAATATTTTGTTACTTAAACAATATATAATTTTTGTACATACTTACATATAGTGGAAGTTACTAAGTGTATTTCTTATAAGATGTTTGTACAAAATTCTATCAAGGAAGGATTCACCACATTGATTTTATTTCAGAAGTAAGGTCAAGCTTTAATTTATCAACATTTCTATGCTATAATTCACTTTATAATAAAATATATTAATCTTTTTTCTAATGAATATCATCTCTATATACATGCTATGCTTGATCTAATTTATATAGTTTTTATTACAGGTGCACATTTGGATGAAGGATTTTTTAATTTTACAATTAGAGAGTGGATAATTTCAATTGAAGGTGCAATAATTGTATTCCTTTTGAGTGCTCCACCATTCTTGTTTTTTAGGTATGTGAACTTTTCTGTTTTAAGCCATTTAGGCTCCAGCATCTTTATATGGAATCAAACTGATATTCATTTGCATTTTCAACACTGATATGATCAACAAGTACTAACAAATTTGGCTATTGAAGATTTTAAACCTCTAATTCCCTAACAGACATATCCTAACTTTCCTTTCTTTACATGGTACAATGTATGCATTATTTAGTAAGGGATGGCTGTCCATTCATAACATTTCCTTAGTCAACATAAATATTTGTTATGTTAATTTATAATGTTTTCCTTGTCAAAAATTAATGCAGATTTTGTGAAGAATGTAACTGATTCAGACTTTTCTAGTTTTTGAGTTTCAATTACAGGAAGTCTGAGCCTGGGGAATTGGAAATGGGGAAAAAAATAGCATCCATAACTAATAGTTTAAGGCAGAAATTTAGAAGACAGGAGGCAGAAAAGGTTTCAGAAAAGGTTTGTTTATTAATTGAAAATCTACATCTAGGTGTAAATTTATGCTACAAGTAACTCATGCTGTAAATATCTCATCACTATACATAGGCTTTATTTTGGACTGCTCTACATAATTAAAGGAGTTTGAGCTAATTTAAATGCATAATTACAATATTATAAAATGCAAACTTATAACTATTATTCAAACTTTTATGAATAATATGCACAATATGCTCTTAAATTTCAACACAGCTTTAAATGAAATTTTAGGTTATTCCTAAGTTATTGAAGAAAATATAATTAGTAGAGACTGCTCACCTTCCCAAATTTCCTGCATTTATATAAAGAATTAATGAGCTCTAAAAATAATTAGGATTAATAATTATTTATTTAATGCTTTATCATTTTCATAGGATTCAGGAGTTCCAGAAACAAGCTATTGCAAAAGAATAAAAATAATGGATGAAAATTTTATTAATTCAACACTCATATCTAAATTACAAAGACATTCTTTTTGGTTGCCCAATTATTTTCGTCTTATTGCATGGTGAGAGAATTAAGTTTTTAGTCTGAAAATCTACTCAATTCACTTTCTTTAGTATATTGTAGAAACTGCAAAAGTATAAATATTCACAAAAAGTAAGCTTTACTTACTTGTAGTAGATATTAGAACTGAGCCTGGGACTGGGAGGAGGAGACAATTTCCCAAATGATAGAATGCGTACTGATGCAATTACCCAATTCAAAAAAAATTATTATTTCTATTGACTAAAATAAAAATGATTTAATGGCTTAAATTGATGGTTAAATGCCAAAAGTAATAACAAAATCCAAAAGTCAACCAATATACATAGTCAACACAGAAAGTCAAAATTGAATTCACTTTACCAGGCTGATGGGATACAGATAAAAGGTTTGGGTAAAGCTATGGTAAAGATGTTGCATCCTTGTATTGCCTAGTCAGGTGGCATTCACAGTTTGTGAACTCTCATACCAACTTATTGGCTAACCTAAACTTCTTACAAGGAAAACACCAGGTGGGCATAACATGGATTTACTTAAGAGTTACAGGATATCTTCCTCAAAACCTTTGTGCCACTTCAACACCTTTTATGCAAAGTTTGCAACTGACAATTGGAGTTAGGAAACTCCACCATACACACTTTTCACCCCTTGGAATGGAACAACTTCTCAGCTTAAACTAAGAGAGTTTAAATTTATTTTTTAAAAACTGGTGGCCCTAAAAAAAGCCAAGACGATCCCCTTTTGGGTTGCAACACCCCAGTTCACAATGAGTGCTCTCTAGAGATAGCATTTAAATAAGGAATGCAATATATCCAGATCAATTCTTCAAAGGAATTATACTAAAAAATGAAACAGAGCATGTTAAGGCAACATTGGCTCAGGCTACATTATCTGTTGATTATTTAAAAACTTAAAATAGTTTTATATTGAATTATTTTCAGAGATAGCTCATCTATAACTTATACCATCTCAGCTAATATTAATTGAGAACATAGAGAATTGTTTTTAACTTGAATCCTATGCATTTCTTAAGCAACAACATCCATAGTGCTCTGGAGTTGAGCCCAAGGTTATTCTGAGTAAACCCAAGGTGCATATACAAGAAAACATAAAAAGATTGTCATACCGATTAACAAATATCTTTCATATCAGTAAATGCTTTACAAAAATTTCTCATATTTTCTCTTATGTATTTTATATGGGATAATTTTGTATTAGCCTGGAATCAAACCCAAGACCATATTGCAAGAAATCTTTACTGTTTATGTTACAGAAATACATCTAATAACAATGTATAGATGCTCAATTCCCTACCATACAGGGAAGTAAACCAAGAAAAGTTCTGAATATGAGCACAATGCTTACTGAAAAAATCTGAAATTTGTGGCCTTCTAGGATTTTGATAGGTATGGCTAATATCTCACTTTTTCTAGGAAGATCCTGTTGGGGTGCATAGGGCATGAAAAGGCTGAGTCAATGACGCTTATGGTTTGGGCTGGGTAGTTGTCCCAATCTACAGGAGTGAAAAAAACGTGTGCAGCAGGGTGGCTTAATTCTGATTTTCCATTGAAAATTTTGCTTAAACGCTGGCATAGTAGCACAAAGGTTTCAAGTTCTATCTATTATTTTATAGCAGAGAAAATACCCTGAATGACTCAAGCGAATCCTTGTTACTGCTCCCTTTGCTATGCCCACTACATTTTAATTCAGGAAATGGCCCTATCAATTGACAACTTTATTGGCATAAATGATGCCATTTAAAACGTATTTATGAGACTACAGAAAAGTAAATATACGTCATTTAAAGTGTAATTACTATGGATGTAGGAGAAGTTTTACAGCACAAAGCATGCTATAGTCTATTGAAGTGCTCTTCATGGCTGAGAAACAAAAACAAGGAAATGAAAGTCTCGCAGGACATAGGAGGGGAGGTGAGTCTAAGGTGAGTAGATTAAAAAGACTTATCTATAAAGACACTCATTATCTCCCTAATGTTTCATGGGAAAGCAGCATCTCTTAACCCTGTGTTTTCATGTTTGGAATACTAATGGTCAAAAATAATTGGGAACCTTTGATTAAACATTGTTTACTAAACAAGAAGATTAGGTAAGAATAGCAATATTTCAAACATACGGCAACACAGAGTTGAGAGGGTTGTCATAGAAAATTATTTAGGTAATCAGGGTCTCTAATTTACAGATAAGTTATTTTAATCCACACACCTTTGATTCTCTCACTCTTCCTACTCAGGGGGTAAATAGCTAGTAATAGCTTAAAAAAATTAAACCTTTTATTCAAAGCAGATAGAGAACTTGCTTATTTTAAACCTATGTAATTCACAAATAATAAAATCACTGACTCACTTGAGGTAATGAAAAAGTTTAGCAATGGATGCAGCAAAAATCATAGTTACTGGTAAGACAGCCATTCATCAGATATTGTTATGCCATAAAGCAAGTTTCTTTCTAACCTATCAGAAACCTGTGTGAAAAAAATGGGCTAGAGCACTCAATGGTTACATACTAAGGTTATTTAAAAATTGCCATAAAAATTAATTTAATTTCCATCTTCAGTTATTATATTTTCTTCCAATGATACTCTAGGAAACATTGGTACCCAGGCACATCACAGTATATAAAAGAAGCAATCCCTATATATGGGAGGTTCTCTTGGAATTTTGCAGCTACTTTTGAAATAGGGGATTTTGAAATGGGAGGCACCATGTTCAAAGGTCATTTTCTTGGCTGTACAAGAATTGAAAAATAGTGACTTTGCTGGGACAGATAGTTTTCAAAGCAGACACCCTTAAAATCCATGGGTTCTTACTTAGAATTCCCTATATTTAGTGGGTTCTCCAACTCACTGACCATATTTACACAGGAAAAACGTGTTTACCTTTCCTTTGATACTTTCTTCCCACTATGCGGGTTTTTACAAGGACACTGTTTTTTGGAAAAGCTTTGTAAAAAAGCTCTGTCTCTTCATAATTAAAAATATCCTTTTCTTCATAGCCCTCACAAAAAGTCTTAAATTTTCCTTGCCATTCTAACTCTTGCTTTGCAAACATCAGTCAACTCCCTGCAAACAATTTTCCCACTCTAATGTTATACCTTACTTTAATTATTTCCAGCCAACAATTTCATGCCTTGAAATTGATCCTATCAGTAGTTTGTTTGCCATATCTGAAGCTTCTACCTGGATGATAGGTCTTGATATAGGAAGATTTACCATTGCCCTGACTGACCACTAATGAAAGGTATTGAGGTTAGGAATGTGAATCACTACTGTCTACAGCCACTATATACAATGACTGTTAGATAGAGGTATATTTATCGATGCTTCTTACGAGCTCAGTTTGGGGAAAGTATTTAATGCCCTTTATGTGGAGGTGCTGGCTAGTGAGAGTCTATTATTCGAGGTTCCTGTCCATATCATGATGAGAATCATCATATACTTCTAATTTTAAATATTTAATATTTTTTTGGAAATGTGATTTAAAAATAACAATTTTGCTTATTTGTTCTTTGAGCAAATAAATTACTTATGTTTAAATACTGTAACGAATTTTTCCTTCGATTACAGTAACAAAAACGTCCTTTATTCCAATTGACAATGCTTAATACAATCAAATAGCCCGAGGTAAGCTCTGCGGCGTTTTCCCGGTCCGCCGGAGCTCCGTTTCCTCTCTCTGGACTCCTCCGCCGTCTTCTGCCTTCTTCTCCAGGCCTTCTGCCCTCTTCTTCATGCCATCCGCCCTCTTGCGTCCAAATGTCACATTACCCACAACACAAAAAAACACTCCCGAAAATCGCAACACTAACTTCCTCACTCATTGCACACAAAAAACACGAAATACAATATGGAAATGGGGGGGGGGTTTTTACATTGTTACATTTGCCCCCCTAATTTTTTTTTGTACAAAAAAAAAGATTTTTTTTTACAACAAAAAATTGCCTTTTATTTTACATAAATTCACCAAATAAACAAACAAACAGGTTAAGCAGGAGAATAATAAGGTTTTAAATTGCCGAAATTGTAAATCCCAATATCTCTGTCGTTGCCGTCCACAAGATGACAGGCATTTTGGCCGATTAGACGTGATACGCGAAACGGTCCCGAATATAAGTGGAAGAATTTGTGGAACAATTGAGCTTTAGTGTCCGAAACTCTAGGTGTTCTTAATAATACGGAGTCGTTAACCTTAAACGAGGTTATTTTTGTTTTTTGGTATTTTTTTCTTCTATCTCCGGCTTTGCGTAAATTACGTAACGTAATGATTTTGATTTCCGCGTGATCAAGTTCCTCCACTCCGGGAATTTGAAATTTTGCGTCATCTTCACGCGACGGACGCCGCCCAAAATGCACTTCGACTGGCGTATACCCGGTCGACTCATGAACAAGATTATTGAACCAGGAATTTATGTGCGGGATTAATTCAAACCAATTTCGATGATCGTCAAAACAGAAGGTTCGGAATACCCGCGACAGTTCGCGCATCACCCTCTCGCTTGGGTTTGTTTGAGGTCTACGAATCGATGAATAAACCGTCTTGACCCCCAAATCGTTCAATGTGCGTTTCCAAATATGACTAGTAAACTGCGTGCCGTGATCCGACAGGATACGATCAGGCACACCACACACTTCAAAATAATTATTAACAATCTTATTCAAACAATTTTTTGCGGTAGGCTTATTTAACGGATAAATTTGGACAAATTTAGAGAATACGTCAATGACTACGAGAACATATTTATTCTTGAATTTTGTTTTTGGCAAAGGTCCATAAATATCCACAGCGTACATTTCCCTAGGGTTGGACGGAATAATATTTTGCAAACGTCCTTCCGCGTAACGGTTAGGGAATTTAGTTTTTTGACACAAGTCACATGTGCGTATCACATTCCGTACTATCCGTCCCATCGCCTTCCAATGATACTTATCGCGGAGCCAAAACATTGTTTTGAAAACACCGCAATGACCATTATTTGCATGCGCAAACATTGTAAGATTTTTTTGCAAAGTTAGCGGGACACAAATTTTAAAATTTGTCTTTTCGTTTCCGATGTTGATTAATAAAAGATTGCTCTCCAGACGGTAACTCTTGGAGCGAGACGAAATTTTCGCAAATTCATCATCGGTTTCTGGTAACTCATTACATAATTTACGGTAGATTTTCCCTAATTTGTCATCCTGTTTTTGCAACTGTATCAGTTGATTCGTGCTTTGGATCGGAAATTCGGGTAGGTGCAGATTTAAAGCTGCTGCAAGAAATTCGCCCGGTGACCGTTCGTCTACTGTCTCCTCAGTGGGATGACGACTGAGCCAATCGGCAACTAAATTTTCTTTTCCGGGGCAATGTTCTATAGTAATGTCATAGCCTTGCAAGGCCATAGCCCAACGCGACAGGCGCCCATGGTTCAACTGGCAAGTATTTAAAAACACGAGTGCCTTATGGTCTGAAAGGATCGTTAATTTATGACCCAGAGTCATCGAGCGTAATTTATGTATAGACCAAATGACGGCGAGAGCCTCTTTCTCTGTTGTCGTGTACGAAATTTCGGCACCTCTCAACGTACGGCTGACAAAAGCAATTACCCGCTGCTCAGAATTGTCATCTAACTGGAATAACACTGCCCCCAATCCACAATCAGTCTGCAAATACATCGTTTTTTCGAAGTCGGGATACTTTAACACAACACTTCGAAGGAAAATATTTTTCACCTCATCGAACGCAACCTGTGTATTCTCATTCCAATCCCATTTGACACCTTTTTTTAATAACACCAGTAAAGGGAACGTTACGTCAGAATATTTACGGCAAAATCTCGCGTAATAATTACATATTCCTAAGAATCCCCGCAATTGTTTAACATTGCGCGGCGGTCTTATTTCTTGTATGGCGCGTATCCGCTCAGGATCAGGAACGATTCCTTCTGGGGTTAGCATATATCCAAGAAAGGGAATCTGCGCTCGACAAAACGTAGATTTCGACAGTTTTAATTTTATGCCCGCTTCATGCAATTTTTTGAAAACGATCTCCAAATGGCTTAAATGTTGAGGAAATGATTTGGACGATACTAATAAATCATCCACATAGTTAGTTACGTAGGTGCAGACTTCCGGGCCTAATATGGAATTTAAGCAACTTATAAGAAAAGCTCCACTGTTACGCAATCCAAAGGGAACACGATTAAAAACGTACACTACGGAGTCATATAAGAAAGCCGTGTACTTCCGGTCTTCAGGGTGCAACTCGAGTTGCCAAAATGCGGACGTCAAATCAGTCGTGGTAAAGTATTTAACTCCGTGAAACTTACTTAATAGATCTTCGATGCGCGGCGGTTCTTCCCTTTCAGGCACAGTAACGCTATTCAATTTTCGCGCATCTAGACAAATTCGCACTCGCCCGTCCTTCCCTTTTACGACAACCAAAGGGTTAATATAGGGACTGCTGGCTTTAGAGATGACTCCCAATTTCAAAATTGAGATAATCTGTCCATCAACAAGACTCCTCCATGCAAATGGAATGGGGTACGATTTTACTTTAAAATACGTAGGGTCACTGACACGAATACGAAAGGTTTGCCCCTTTGCTAATCCGGGTCTATCGGAAAAAATTTCGCGATATTTAAGCAACAATCGAAACAACTCTTTCTTTTGACCGTCCTCTAAAACTCCGGATGCGGCCGCAGCTTCCTTGAGCTCGGTTTCGGTCGCATAGCAGTTTTTTTCACCGGACTCGGCCAAAAAAACATTATTACACATAATTTCCGAATTTTTTTTAGTCAAAATAAATTCTCCAATTCGAACAACGTGCCTTTCAAAGTCGATAACAACCTTATGGCGAGTTAGCCAATCGTTACCGAGAATCATAGGTTTTACCAGATTTCTTACAATCAACACGAGGACATCAAATTCACAGCCCCCCACCTTAACTCCCAAAAGCGCTTGCTGGTTGATTGGATTTGACTTTTTATTATTCGCGCAAATCAAGTAGGACTTATTAATCGGGAATACCGGGATAGTGGGATTTCGACCCCTGATGCTTTCAAACGTCTCTTCACTTACTGCCGACACCTCACTCCCCGTATCTATTAATGCACTGATGTCTATTCCATGACAGGACGCGTTAATTTCGGGACACTTGCGTCGGTTGATCTTACCCAGGTTTTCTTCGCTCAGGAGGTCCTCCATTGGATCTCCATCGAGGTAGCATATGGCAGCTATTGGCACACATTCCCTTGTCGCTGCTTCCGAACCCCGGGAATGGTGGAGCTCGGAAGTGTCCAGTTTTCCTGGTTCCTCGTTTCTGTATCTGGCTGTCCGCGGGCCTGGTCCTCCGGACGCGATCTTTCAAATATATGAGCGTTCGGGTTTCTACCTTGGTTGCTACGTCCGCAAGCACCCATTGGACTAGAGGTAGTTATGGGGTCTTGAATTGTCGCGAGCAGCGGACTTCCCCGTTGCTGTCCGTAATAGCCCCGCCATTCTCTCGAGCGGTCTAATGCACCCTCGCGCCTCACACTCCCAAGTTGCGGTGCCCCACGAATTTGACGGGCATTGCATTCCGGCGCTGCCTGATCGTAATATCCTAACAATTTGAGTAATCTCTCGGTAGTGGTCGGCTCGGCACTTCTCAGCAGATTTTGAATTTGCGGCGGGAACTGCAGGATTAGCATGTATATTAGCTCCTCGTCCCCAATCGGCGGCTCGCACGACCTCGCAGCTGCTATCTTTTTCATCGCGTATTCCTTCATAGTTTCGCTCCCACCCCTTGAGAAATATCCCGTCATCACATACTTCCTATGGCGATGCCTCGCGTCGACATCCCAAAACGCGTCTAAAAATTTTGCTTTCAAAACATTGAAATCTTCGGGTACCGGTTCTACCGTAGACCCCCATAATTTAGCTTTTTCCTCCAAAGTTTGCATAAACATACGCGATCGAAAAATCCTAGGGATCGCTAACAGGGTGAAATAATCTTCTACTTCCCTCATGAATTTTATCGGATTCTCAAGATCTTCGCCGCGAAAAATCGGTTTAATGGCCCAAGTTGGTGACAGAGTTCCGACACTCTGGGTAACACCAGGGTATTCCATTTGATCTAGTTTATTATTCGCCAATTCCAACCTATTTTCGACTCGGTCGATTCTGGCCTCGGCCAGCCCGATTTTACCGGCATGCAGACTCAAACTGTTGCTGAGATCGCGAACTCGGCCTTCGACCTCGGCCGCGTCATTTTCTACGCGTTGGACCTTGTGGTCCTGCTCTTCTATCTTGTTCTTAAACGAAGCAATTAACTCGGCCCATCGACTCTCATTCCTTTCATCCCTTTTTCTTTTCTCTTCTCTATCTCTCTTTTCCCTTTCTTCCCTTTTTCTATTCTCTTCTTTCAAAAGCTGCACGAGCATATTAAGGTTACCCGCGTCCCCTTCAATAGCCTTCGGTGGCGTTGCCACATTTGCCCTAGACGTCTCAACATCGTCTCCCAACTGCATTCCCTGCATCCCCGGTACGAGACTCCCGGGGGTCTCATCAGCGTCATCAGATTCGGAAATCCGCACTGGGTCCCGGTAACTCATGTACGGATCTTTGGATAAATCCATTCTACTATCAACAAATATCAAGAACTACCAATATAAAGAAGATAATCTATTTTACGCTAGATCAAAAATTAACAATTTTCGGCGGTCGACTGGCGACTTCCTAAACGTCGACTGGCGATCAGTTATCCTAAACAAACGAGATTAAGAATTGGATAAAGGAATCTATTTCTTCACTCCTCCGAGGTCCATCGGGGAGACTCCACTACAGGTCATGGGATGGACCATGGAAAGGGAGAGTTAGTAACAGGGAAAATTAGAAACCTAACCAACGAAAGTAGACACAAAAAAAACAATTCTCTTACACGACTTTAACAAAATCTCGATCTAACACTAAACTAATTCAACCACTCGTACCTCCAATAACCGAATAGCGTCGTACTCCTGTTTGTATCCTGGTCACGGCACCAAATGTAACGAATTTTTCCTTCGATTACAGTAACAAAAACGTCCTTTATTCCAATTGACAATGCTTAATACAATCAAATAGCCCGAGGTAAGCTCTGCGGCGTTTTCCCGGTCCGCCGGAGCTCCGTTTCCTCTCTCTGGACTCCTCCGCCGTCTTCTGCCTTCTTCTCCAGGCCTTCTGCCCTCTTCTTCATGCCATCCGCCCTCTTGCGTCCAAATGTCACATTACCCACAACACAAAAGAAACTCCCGAAAATCGCAACACTAACTTCCTCACTCATTGCACACAAAAAACACGAAATACAATATGGAAATGGGGGGGGGGTTTTTACATTGTTACAATACATTACCTTGAAATGAGCATGAAATTGCTGTGTGGATATTCCACCCAATGTATATTACTGCAAAAATGTGATCAAATGCTGAAAATCAATTGAACTTTGATCCTTAATATTAATAATCAGGTTACAACTTTTTATATGGCTTGTTCAAATTCTACACATCTATTAATTTGAAGGTAATAGAAAAATGGAAATGAATTAACTCTATTTTTTGTAATATAACTTTCATGCCCCATGCATCATCATGTAGTACAGAAAAAATAAAAAGCTGATGGTCTTTGTCTGTGCAGAAGATAAGCAGGCAGTGGCTAAGCATGTCTCACTTTCAAAGATAAACAGTGATATATTGTCACTGCTGACTGCAAAGAGCCACACTAACTCCATGCCAAAAGCATTTTTTGAAGCTAGTTATGCCTAGACTAGAAAATTGCTAATCCATATATGCCTTATACTTTAAATTTCACCATCAAAGGGGTACATACAAAGGTTTCCCTAAAGTTGCACCATCAATAGTAACTGTGTAGCCAACCATGTAAATGAAACTGGAATTAAAATAGCTGCAAAAGGATTAACAAATCAAATATTTCTAAATGAATTTGATTGTAAAATTTTGTAGAATCTTTTGCATGTTTGGAACTTAATGGCATTTTTATTACTTTTAAATGTCATTGATTAATTAATTAATAATTATATTTTAAAGAAAAAATATTTAATTGATGACTTTAGGGCTCTGTTCTGTTCCTATGGAAATGAATCACATTTTGGCAGATAATAGATGCATTCCTGCATACAATTATTACAGAGAAGATAGAGCTAACCATGGTATTAGATGGGAGAAGCCAGATAAACTAGCTGACCCAGAAGGTAGAGAGCAAAAGCCATGGCTTTATCACACTTCTGAAGAAACAAATGCTACAATTATAATTGGTAAATAAAATAAAATCATCTTATTGTTTCCACATGCATTCATTTTAATGTGAGTGGTTCTATTCAAATGATTCAATTGGTAATTGAATTTTCAACAGAATTATAAAGTAGATGATTTCCAAGGGAAAGACATCCCTCATCATCTCTCCTTCTTCATATGCCTTATCATCTCATCCTCATCTCTCTCTTGTTGGGTGTCCTAGTAGTGCTGCCTTAAAGAAAGATGCTTCAAACAAAGGTTCTTATTAGGTTTGTCCTTAGCTCTAGATTTATGCCATTGGAAGTGAAGGTTTTGTTTCTTATATTAAATCTTATCTTGGCTTGTATGAAACAGCTCACTAGTTCCTTCTTGCTACAACCATCTGGTATAATCATACTTCCTAAGAAAAAGAACTCATCCAAAGTCTCCAGCATCACTCCTCCTAAAGACATCTCAACTCTAGAAAAAAAGAGGATTGAAAATATTCTTAAACTTCACTGCAATTTATTTGTCCGACATCGAACCCGGGTCTTCCTGGTTATACTTATTATGCAGCACAACAGAAGATCACCATCTCTAACTGTGTGTGAAAATTCAAGCAGAAATATTGACTGCAACTGCCTCAAACGACGTCTTACTTTACCCTTATATTCCTTATGTGAGAAAGGTTAATGTGCTCTGGCATCGAACCCAGGAACAGCATGGTCTTAATTAATTTTTTTAATAAACCGAGTCTTAATATACATCTTCTATCTAAGCAAGAACTTCCTATCATTTTGATAAGTACATGAAAGAAATAATGGAAAACTATCCCAATGTGTTTTATATGGCAGATATATTTACCGCCCGGCATCGAACCCGGGTCCTTCTGGTGATACTTCCTATTCAGCACAATATAAGATCACCATCTCTATCTATGTGTGATAATTCAAGCAGAAATATTTGCTAAAACTGCCTCAAACAACGTCCTACTTTTCCCATATATTCCTTATGTGAGAAATTGTAATGTGCGCTGGCATTGAACCCACTAACAGTACAGTCTTATCTAATTTTTTTCAAAAATTGTAATTTTATCTTAATGTACATCTTAATGTAATCTTAATGTACATCTTCTATCTAAGCAAGAACTTCCTATCACCTCGATAAGTGCTTAAAAAAAAATAATGAAAAACTACCTCATGTATTTTAAAGGGCAGATTTTTGCATCGGCCCAGCATCAAACCCAGGATTTTTTCCATAAAAGTCATTTTTGTTTTCGATAGATCATGACTATATATATAGAAAAAATGAAAAAAAACACTGTAAATTTTCCACACTATTTGGCCATATATATAGGCTCCTTGAGTTTTGACTCTCTATCTATCCGAGAAGTATTTTTTTAATTCCCAAAAATCAAAGCAAAGCTTTTAACCCTTAACCAGTGACGTGCAATTTTTGTCACACTACCAGTGACGTGCGGTCTGGGAGACCGCAATTTTTTAAATATCTTTAAAGTTACTAAATGACACATTTAACAATGTTTAAAAGCCTTAATAAACTAATCAGTTATTAAATAATTTGAATTCAAATTTAATTTTATGTTAATATGAACAAAATTACAATTATTAATCATTTTACGAAGATAGTCAAAAATTTGAATGAAAAAAACATATCCTAGCAAAATAATGTCGCATATTAAAAATCAGGTGCCTATTTTTGTAGCAAAGCCTTTAATGTATTTTTGGGATGATAATTGATAAAACGTTCTTGAAAAATATTTCATTTATTTTGTTTTTCATGGATTCTGCAAACGTTCGATATTACATTTTTCGTGAAAAATGTCCTACCCCTCCATAGAAGCACAGCTCTTGCAAATTGTTTTTGTGCATTATAAAAAAACTGGTTATCTACTTTGGACCAACAGAAGGAGGTTTTTCGTTTTTTTCATGGAGGGCAAAGTCGGCAAGTCTTCCGCTTCTCTAGTTTATCTTCGAAATTTTGAGGTTTTTCAACTGTTAGGTTCAGAATTCGGCCTATATTGGCTCTTAATTGTGTGAGAATCTTGCTGTTTGACATTATCCTCTTTAATTGTGGCCTTACTAACTCCGCTGCAATGCATTTAATAAAATCGTACCTATTCAGATACTTCTTGTCTTTTAGAGACTGCTGGAACACAAAAGAATTCACCAATGAAATGTCTAAAATCCTAAGAAACACTGCCATTGGCCATCTCCTTGTTCTTCGACTAGATGAGTAGCTGCTGCACATTTTATGTAGTGTATCTACTCCATCCTTGATTGAATTATAGAAAGCTATAATTTCAGGTTTCATTGTCACGTCATCAGTGCTCTCTGTGGTGTATTGACGACACCAACCAAAGAGTCCTGTTTTTCTTTGGCACATGAGGAACTACAGTCATGTTGCCGTACATCCATACAACGAGGACCCTTTTGTGCCTTCTTTTGAAGGCCAGAACTCATTGGATATTTCCCTTTAATTTTTTCTTATCGTCCCGACATAGGTCAGCCCTTTCACCCTCAGCTTCTAAACCAGTTCAATTGAAGTGAACTAATTATCAGCTGTAATATTTCGATTGGAATGAAATATTGGCTCAGTGAGACGCGGAACTGATTGCGTAGGTTTCGAAGTCTTTTTGTCTTCCTCTGACAGACCTTTTCCGTTGGTACTTTTTCCGGCGTACAAATAGGCATTATACAAATAGCTATTCGATGTATCCGTCAAACACATCGTTTTGAGGCCATACTTAGCTGGCTTACTCAGGATGTACATTTTAAATCGGCACCGACCCCTGAAGGCAATTAACATTTCGTCAATACAAGTTGTTGTGCCCAGTGAATAGCAACAATGAGAATTTTTTACGAAATGATTTAACAAATCAGAAATTGGTGCAACTGGGTCACTTTCGTACCGGACGATTCGGTCTTCATGGTTATCAAACCGAAGACATAAAAGGAGAACAGCAAATCGTTGTCCATACATTAGGTACTAAACGAAAAATTTCCTTTCTCATGCCATCTGCAGCAAAAGTACTACTAATACCTTCATCGTTAGATTTAAATATTGCCGAATATATTAATAACTCAAGTAAAGCTCTTAATTCAACATAATCTAAATCTTGGATTTATGGCCTACTCTGGTATACTTTTCTCATAACTTCTGAAGTTTGAGATTTGTCCAACACAAAATCAAATTTATTATATCGTCGTCAAAAATAAGCGACCAAAAATGGATAGGTTGCAGTTACCTATCTAGAGGTATAACAGATTGCTTCAAACCTGGTTTTTCCGCGACAATGTTATGCAGACGAGTGTAAACGTTTCTCTTTGGCTCTTTAGAACTCTTATTTTCCCAGGCAATTGGTTTTCCTGCCGCCATATTTGCAAATTATTTTACAACAAAGATATATTTTAGAAAGAAACGAACTTACTAAATAAATATAACTCACATTCGTCTTTCAAAAGATTAATATAACTCTATATGAATATAACTCGATTCGTCTTTCAAAAGATCCGTGTATGCGATCCGTGTAGCAAGATGATTACTTGGCAACGAATAGAGCGAAACTAAAGAAAGCAGTTTGGGGAAAATCCGAGAAATACGTTTTCTTTCACATCTGGTCATGTACTGCTCGATCATTCGCCTCGGGTTTTCCCCAGGATCACTCCACCCTTTCCATAGGGGGTCCATATTCCGCTGACAATATGCTTCACTAAAGGTCATTCATCCCAGGCTAGGCATAAATGAGTAGTGGCAACAAAGAGAAATTCTCGCAGGATTTGGTTATTCTGAGTTTGCCGCCACTTCGGTCGCATCCGTAGTAAGTGATATTCTAGTGTCAGAATCACAGCGAAATATAAAGACGAAAAATTCGGTTCCATACACATAAGGTGTTTTAATGCAAGTATGATTTGATATTTTTCTAAAAAGATTTTTATTGTTGGAGTTGATATTATATAATAACCAAAACAATCAGTATTCTTTAGTATGACCTCAACATTAGCCTACTATCATAAAATCCATATATTTTGCCTAATTTATGCTTTTCAAATAGTAATAACAAAGAAATGTGAAAATAATAAACAAATGTAATAAATAAAGTTAAATTTTGTAAGCCACCGTAATAATATTCATCCATATTACGAATTGAGTTTTCCCGAATTAGTGACGTGCGGTCTCTCAGACCGCGCATGAAATTAAATCGCAACTTAATAGAAATACAAGTAAGATAAATGAAATTCGAAGAATTCTATTTACTACGTAAAGGTATCTAAGAAGGTACCCTAAATAACAGATTTGTTAAAAATCAAATAATTTTTTTATTCGCAATAAAAAAATCGCTGCGGTCTCTCAGACCGCACGTCACTGGTTAAGGGTTAAATTGGAAAAATCGGGACTTTGGGGCTCTATGGAATAGACATGACACTGAGGTTCAAAATCGCAATTTTTCTGGCAGTTACATGTTATGGCCAATCCATCGTAAAAATTTTAAGTCAATGATTCTTTTGGTTTAGCCGCTGATTTAATATCCTATCTACCTATATATATAGTTAGATACATGAATGAATCCGGAAAAGCGTCTAAATACACCAAAACCTCTACTTAACGAACTCCTATATAACGAACACCTCCAAATAACGAAAAAATTTCCCAGTCCCACGAATTTCCCATGTAATTATGTCCCCCCATGTTCGTATGAAAACCTCCTTACAACGAACTCGCGAATTACGAAGACCTCCAAATAACGAACACCTCCTCCGGTCCCGAAAAACTTATTTTCCATTTACGTGGAAAATTTTCAAAAATCTCGGTGCCAAACAAAAGGCATGCAATGAACACGCCAATCAGAGAGTATTTTACTTGTTTGGTGAAGCAGCCAATCAGAAATCGTTTAGTGATACTCGCATGCTCTCGGCGTAATAACGCACCCCACAGAGCACTGGTGAGAACTTTTAGCCGGCTCCTCTTTAACTACATGTATTTTTGGAGTTTTATTTTCCTCTCATACGGGACTCAGGAGCTTGTCTATCCTATGACATGGACTTAGATAGTTTAAATGAACCTTTTACTTAACAATCATGTTCGATTTTTTTCTCAAAGTACTATTGATTCTTTTTATCATGGAAAATAAAACATACCTGCAATGTAAACTTCTCGGATGTTGTCTGCTAGAGCGATACAGAGAATGAATCATCTGCCAACCTTCCGCAAACTGCTTTAAATCCTCGTTGATTATTATAATGTTTATTTTATGTATATTATAATGCATTAATCCGTCTCAGTTTTTAATTGATTAATACCAAGTATGACATAAAAATTCCTTAATTGTCGTTTACCGTAATGAGATAAAGCTACTCTATCACACATTATAATAGCTCTCCAGGGTAATTAGATATTTTCCGCTTGCGCAAATATTTTTTCTAATTCATAATTGGGGCTTAATGCAATAGAAGTTTTTAAAATTACGAATACAAGAACTTTTAGGCCATGCAAGACCTGCAGATGCAGCGGAGAGCCCAATGAAATGTTCATTTAAATGCCGCGGCTTAATACTGACGTTCGTTCTGATTCTTAGAGGTCAGATAATGAATGAAATTATAAAATTAAGGAAGATGCATACATTCTAGTTTCGGAACATTTTGTGGGGGCAGATTTTCTGATGCACAGCAATTGACCATGCTGCAGGCCGAAACAAGTCCCTGCTTATTTACCTATAAAACCTTTAGAAACGCGAAAATAACAAAATTGCTTCGTGTTACTCATTGCTCAAACTACATTTTGCATTCCAAAACGTTCGACTTACTCAAAACTTGATAACTCTGTATCAAAGCCGCAAAATCACGAAAAAACAATGTATTAGTATAGGGAGATCGCCATTGCACACCGAGTGTTCGCATTTGAGTACGAAGCGCAAGCCGAGTGGATTTCAAAAGTAATGCAGATATTGATGTTTGTTTTTTACGCATTCCACCACATTAATACGACGCGATTTTGGCAGTAACAGCATATTCAATGTTGCAGTTATTAATTGGGTTGATCGTTATTGAAATATTTTCAAGTTCACCATTTTAATTATCGTAAATTCTGGCAAATAGGCCAGTGTATCTTTGACTTAAGAAATAAGTAACCTTTGGCTTTGAAGATCCATTGTAATTTGAGATACTCATTTCAGGTAAAATGCTTTGCCTTCAGAGTCGGGAAATACGGTATGTTATGGCCCCTTGAGGTATGCAATTGTGAATACACCTCTGAATAACGAACCTCCAATTAACGAATAGTAAAAAATTTGGTCCCGTCGCTTTCGTTAAATAGAGGTTCTGGTGTATAATAGATATATATTATTACCATCTAGGTATGCCTCTTCCAGACTTAGAACTTAAGTTATGGTATTATACAGTATTCTATATTATCATGTATACTAATTCCATTTAAACTTGAGTTTTGAGAAGTCCTAGCAAAGGTGGGTGCTAGAACAGTACACTCTTTAATCAATTAATAATGTGCTCACATTTGTAAAGAACTTTTACAGTTGATAAAATGATGCAAGATTATTTACAAAATGTCCAGCAGCATCTCTTTAGGTTTATTATGAGATTACAATAAGAAAAACCACGATGTATGATGATGGATTTATTTAAACTTCATCGACCCTTAAACACAAAACAACTTCGAAATGTTAACCCCAGTTATCAACCTTGAAAATATTAATCACATCTTTACACGAAAATAAAAATTTCAGACAAAATTATTTTATCACACTATAATCAACATTATACAACATCTGAATCAAAACTTTGTTTTCTATGCCCATTCCCTGTATTTAACCAAAAAGACTGAGAAGATGTTATACTAATGTTCATAATAGACCAAGACGTTTCAGATTCAACCATCTGCACAGAAGAATTATATTCTGGCTGAAAAAGATGTAATTTGAACTACTAAATGTGTAGGAAGAATTCTCTAGAAGTCTCATTTATTTTCTTCTTTAAAATCATCTTCAACTTCCAAATTGCGTCCAAGAAGATAATTCAGCTTTTATTTTATAATATTCTATTACTCAACACATATTGTTTATTTAATAGTTATGGGATTTTAGTCATAAGGATTAACAGCAGTTGTAAAATTTTTAATTTAAAATAACTCAGCCAAGTCACCTAATTTTATCACTAAAACTGGGAACATTAATTGACTTGAGTATAAGTCTAGGGTAGGGAAATTCAGCGTTTTCTGGTAAATTTCAAAATAAAAATAGATGCAAGTAATATGTGTGCATTTATGTGAGCTTTCAAAATGTGCTGAAAAACTGAAGTTATACCCAAGTATATATGGTAATTAAAAAGGTTAAAAGTAATTGTAAGTAATTTTGTAAGTTTGAAAGCTATTGCAAAAGTGTCCTATTCTAAATGGTAAATACTATAAAGAAGCATTTTCTTAACATTTGGGAGGCTGAATTATTCTTCAAGAGCTATTGATTCCTTGCTGTTCCATTTCAAGAAATTGAAGATATGCGAGACAATTAAAATATTAATTAATTTGATATTAACTATTTGAATTTTTATTCAAGACATTTACAAAAGCTTTTCTGCATTAAACAAGGACACGCAAATTTATACCCTGGTCATGGGTATTGGACTGAACTTGGCAGAAACTTGAAAAATTCCTGGCACACATTTGAATACCTATAGAAATCTGGTTGGTTTGACAGATATACAAGAGCACTGATGATTGAATTTTCAACCTACAGCACAGACTGCAATATGTTTTCTGCTGTTTCCATTCTTATTGAGAGAGGGCCTATTGGGATTTTTCTTCCTACTTTTTTCAGGTGAATTAAATTGCATTTTCTTAGTTTATAGATCACTGCAAAAACAAAAAAAATAAGGAAATAAATTGATTAAGCCAAAATAAATAAAATCTATTTTGACTTTAATAATTAATGGAAATTAAGGAATAATTGAATTATAATTCATTAATAATCATATTATTAGGTTTTATAATGTATGATGTATATATAAGATTGGCACATCTATAAGTTTATAAGGCTCTGTATAAGTTTAGACTCATCTCTATCATAAAACTTTACACCGGTAAAAGCTGCACTGCAAGTCCTTTATGCGTTTTATAATAATGAAATTCATTCCCGAAATTGGACTAGAATGAATTCTTAATTAATCAGTTAATTAAGAGTTCAATTTAAAAACTTAATTTTAAAAACAAATACTACGGATGTAATAGTTTTGTTGAGAGTAAATTAGGAGTTTAATTTTTGTATCTATTTGCTTTCCGTTTAATTTTATTAATCATCTGACATTTACATTTCATTCAACAGCTATTCACATTTTGAGAAAGGGGTTACTGATGTTTACTAATCATGAAGCAAATAAGTTCTTTACATAAGCAACATGAAGCAAAAACTATTTGCAATTTCTAAATATTTTAAATCCATGTCACTGAATAATGTTGCTTCATAAAATATGATAATATCTTTTCTCTTTTCATTTTCTTTTTACATAAATGTACTCTCCTTGAACAAACTCCCTCACTCCTCATCCTGCCTAATAAGGCTCATTCCCAGCTCTTGGTAGCTAATTTAAGAAGGAGTGATGTAACAACTGTCCTTCAGGATGAATACTTTATAGCAAGACTCTACCAGAAATGCTTTAAAAATAATCTACCTTTATTATGCTGACATACTCTTATGTCATATATTGTTGAATATCCAGTTTACATTAATTTTTATGGGTATAAATGGAATAATTTATGCTGTACAAGCACAAAAATTGATTTATCTTTTTATTTCAGATTCAAACATCTAGACTGATTGTGCAAGATTCTTCAGAATATGCTCTTAATATAACTTCATATGTGATATTCATCAGTGCAACTATACTACTTTCCTATAGACATTGTCGCAGATATTTTCTTTCTTACAAAACTAAAAAAGTAGTTCAAACAGATCAGCCACCTCCATCTGAGCCTAAAAAAATACAATCAGATACAAAATTCAAAAGATTAGTTTGTGTTATTTTACTCTCTGCTGATCAATTACAATTGAAACCAGGTACTTCAAAATGGAAGGTTCTTCTCAATTTTATGTTACATCCGAAATCAGATCTCCCCACAGTTAAGTCTATTGCTGATACAGGGGAAAAAAGGACTTTTATCTCCAGCTTCCACTGAAATACCAGAAAATATTGTTTCAACTCCTAAATATCCATTACAGCCACTTAAATATCATAAAATTTTTGAAGTATTCATAGTGTTACTGACTTTCATAATTTTGGGTCTTCATATTCAGCAATATTTGGCTATCCATAATCCTCTAGAAAAATTAGAAAATGGTTCTGCTTTCACTGGGTGATATAAATTCTTCTCATTGTTTGATGGTCTGCTATGGGATGCAGTGTTTCGGTAAGATATATTAATTTCGCTTTTAGATAATTTTGAATTGCCTCCTTCATGGACTATTTTATCCTCTACTAAGAATAACAAGTTTAGAATCTGGGGTTAAGTTAGCATATCTAAAATATATGGAAGTATAGAGCATGCACAAAAATGAATAATGTACCTAAATATATAGTAAAATATACACACATAAGGAAAAACTGCAATGTATACATTTCATCAGTTTTTCTGATTTGGAATTCATAAAATCTTATATCAGATTATTCTTTAGTAAATGTGCATGATTTTATATGTAAATTCCATGAACTGTGCTTGAATAAAACTTAATACTACTAATACTTAAGGCATACTAAGTTTTTAATGACATTTAATATTTATACACTATTAAGTTAAATCTTCAATTTGTTCTTTAAGTAAATAACAACTGGTTGTAATAATTCAGGGATTATCAATTGCTATTAAATTAAATATATCCCAATGTTTCTGAAAATGAATTAAAATCTGTTTTAGGCATACGATAGCAGTTGATGTAACCGTAGCAACCATGGCTTTGTGGAGAGCACTTCCTAATTTCCGCCGACTTCCTACAAAAACTCTGTCTTATTCTGCAAAAGATCCTGTCCCAAACTTAGTTATAATTTCGCTCACCCTTATGTTTGGATTTAGTTTAAGTGCCTTCAGCAATTCAGTTCTCAGAGCTACGCACGAATTTTCTAATATTTCTAATGCATTCTTGACATTGTTGAGTTGGTCTCATCATTCTCCACCTAAGGAATATGTTTCTGAGTGAGTCTAATGAATTGTCCACAGTTTACTTCAGAATAAATAAACTTGCTTTCGGTTTTAAGTTAAAGTATGGAAAACATATGGAATAAATATGTGGGCCATGTTTCCTCTAGTCTAATTAAGTATAAGTCTATTACTTTACATAAAAATAATTCTTACGATACTATTAGTCTTCACCATCTCCACCATTCTTTATATCACAACTAAAACATTAATAGCTACAATTTTAAAAGCATAGGCTAAAAGGGAAAGATCATGTTATACTTTTGGCAGTAGTGATAGCTTAGCTAACAGCTGTATATATACTTATCAAACACATAGCATCCACAGAGGGATGCTGCTTTCTTTAATATTCATGGAGATATATTAATATTGTTACGAGTAAAATGTAGCTTGCATACTGCAAGCAGATCGACAACACTAATTTCATAACGGCATTATGTCGGGACGGTCACGGAATGGAAAAAAAGGATTGAAAATATTCTTAAAATTCGCTTTAATTTAATTTTTTGGCATCGAACCCGGGTCTTTTTGGTGAAATTTCTATGCAGCACATCAGAAGATCATCTTCTCTAAATAGGTGTGAAAATTCAAGCAGAAATATTGGCTGCAACTGCCTCAAACGAAGACCTACTTTTCACGAAAGTTAATAGCTCTCTGGATTCGAACCAAGGCCGATCTAGGAAATATAAAATGTGTTTTCGAAATGTATCTATAAGTTCTATATATATGCCGAATTTCAAGTTTTAATATTATTGGGAAGGGGTTCAAGATAATTCTTAAAAATCGAATCAGCGACTGATTGTAGAGACGCCTGGTGTCGAACCCTGGACGCATTGGAAGCTGTTAATGCACAAAATTACTTGCTAGGACTTGATCTAATTTCATACAAAGTTTGAAGTCGATATCATACCGGGAAGTACCTAAAATGTGTTTCTGTTATCCCCATAAGAAATGCATTGTGGAGTGCAAATGGCCCTCTGGGATCGAACCAAGGACCCTCAGCGAATATGTAAAATTTTATAATGAAATATATTTATGATTTCCAACCCCATTCCAAATTTCAAGTTTCCATGCATTCGGAAAAGGGTCCAAAAAAAATCTTAAAAATCGCCACAACGCATTTTAAACGGCCGATTTTTGCCCCGACCTGGCATCGAACCCAGGATATTTTTCGTTAAACCAATTTATGTTTTCGATAGATCATGTTCATTTATATAGGCTCCTTGAGTTTTAATTCTCTACCTATACGGGAAGTATTTTTTTTTAATTCCCGAAAATCAAAGCAATGCATTTAAACGGGAAAAATCGGGACTTTGGGGCCCTCTGGAATCGAACCCATGACACTGAGGATCAAAATCGCAATTTTTCTGGTGGTTACACGTTATGGCCAATACGCCGTAAAAATTTCAGCTCAATCACTCTTGTGGTTTAGGCTGTGAGTTTGTATCCTCTCTATATATATATATCTATTATATATAGATGCTTCTCCGGATTCATTCATATATATACCAATATAGATAGATAGGATACAAATTCACAGCCTAAACTACAAGCGTCATTGATCTGAAATTTTTATGACATATTGGCCATAACGTGAAACCCCCAGGAAAAAAGCCACTTTGATCCTCAGTGTCATGGGTTCGATTCCAGAGGGCCCCAAAGTCTCGATTTTTCCCGTTTAAATGCATTGCTTTGATTTTCGGGAATTTTTAAAAAATACTTCCGGGATAGGTAGAGAATCGAAAATCTAGGAGCCTTTATATATGGTCTTGGACTTTCGAAAACATCAATGACTTTTACAAAAGTTATCCTGGGTTCGATGCTAGGACGATGCAAAGATCTGCCCTTTAAAATACATGGGAGCCGTTTTTCATTATTTTTTTAGATGCACTTATCGAAATGATAGGATGTTCGTGCTTGGCTGGAAGATGTATGGTACGAATAAGTTTTAGAAAAAAATTTTCATAAGACCGTACTGTTCCTGGGTTCGAAGCCAGAGCACAATAACGTTTCTCTCATAAGGAATATAAAGGAAAAGTAGGACGTCATTTGAGGCAGTTGTAACCAATATTTCTGCTTGAATTTGCATACGCAGTTAGAGATGGTGTTTTTCTTTTGTGCTGCATAGAAAGTATTGCCTGAAAGACCCGGGTTCGATGCCGGGCAGTAAAAATATCACCCATATATAATACTATGGGGTATCTTTTCATAATTTTTTTATGCATTTATCGATATGTAAGGGAGCTCTTGCTTAGATGGAAGATGTATATTAACACTTTGTTTAAGAAAAAAAATAGATAAGACCATGCTGTTCCTGGGTTCGATGCCAGAGCACATTATAATTTCTCAAATAAGGAGTGTATGTGAATAGTAGGACGTCGTTTGAGGTAGTTGCACCTAATAGTTTTGCTTGAATTTTCACACATAGTTTGATATAGTAATTTTCTATTTTGCTGCATAGTAAGTACACCAGGAAGACCGGGGTTCGCTGCCAGGTGATTAAATTGCAGCGAATTCTACGAATATTTTGAATTTTTTTTTTCTTTTGATGTCCGTCCCGGTATATGATGCCGATATGAAATTAGTGTTGTCGATCTGCTTGCAGTATGCAAGCTATATTTTACTCGTATATATATATATATACGAGTAAAATGTAGTTTGCATACTGCAAGCATATCGGCAATACTAATTTCATATCGGCATCATATCGGGACGGTCTTCAAAAGAAAAAAAAAGGAATCAAATTTTTCTTAAAATTCGCTGAAATTTCATCGTCTGGTATCGAACCCGGGTCTTCCTGGTGAAATTACTATGCAGCGCAACAAAAGATAACCATCTCTAACTATGTGTGAAAATTCAAGCAGAAATATTGGCTACAACTGCCTCAAAAGACGTTCTAATTTTCACGAATGTAAATGGCTCCCTTGATTCGAACCAAGGACGATCTTGGAAATCTAAAATTTGTTTCTGAAACCTATATATGATATCTATATATATACCGAATTTCAAGTTTCTATATTATTGGGAAAGGTTTCTAAATAATTCCTAAATATCGGATCAATTTCTGATTGCAGAGACACCTGGTGTCGAACCCAGGAAATATTGTAATCTGAGAATGCAAAGTTTGATTTGTAAGGGCTGGCTTTTTTATCATGCAAAGTTTGAAGTCGATAGCATGCCGGGAAGTACCTTAATTTTGTTACTGTTATCTCCGTAAGAAATGCATTGAGAAGTGCAAATGGCCCTCTGGGATCGAACCAAGGACCATCAGCGAACATCTAAAATTTGATTATGAGATATATTCATTTTATGTATTTACGTGCCGAGTTTCAAGTTTCCATGCCATCGGGAAAGGGTCCAAAAAAAATCTTAAAAATCGCCACAATGCATTTTAAACGGCCGATTTTTGCCTCGACCTAGCATCGAACCCAGTATATTTTTAGTAAAACTCATTTATGTTTTCGATAGATCATGACTATATATATTGGCTCCTTGAGTTTTGAGTCCCTACCTATCCGGCAAGTATTTTTTAAAAATTCCCGAAAATCAAAGCAATGCATTTAAACGGGAAAAATCGTGACTTTGGGGCCCTCTGGAATCGAACCCATGACACTGAGGATCAAAATCACAATTTTTCTGGCGGTTAATAGTTATGGCCAATACGCAGTAAAAATTTGAACTCAATCACGCTTGTGGTTTAGGCTGTGAATTTGTATCCTATCTATCTATATACCTATCTATATATATGAATGAATCCGGAGAAGCATCTATATATAATAGATAAGCAACTATCTGCTCAAAACCTCTATTTTTTCACTTTGCATGCAACCTATGAGTTTCTATTAGATTTTTTTAATAATTGAAGAATGAAACAATTTATAAGGAAGATTATAGTCATATCCATTCTATTCTCTTGTATTAATCTATCTATACCTCATCATCTTTATTTACTTAGCATATTTTTATATAATGTTGTTACCAAATTGCATTAAATGTATTAATATAATCAGGTTATTTTTCATGGCAGAAGCTTGGCTGCAAGGATAATTTTCTGCATCTTCAGTCTGGTATCTACCATGTATCTTTTAAACCTATTTTTGGCAGTTCTTATTTCTTACGTGGAAGGAACCCATAGAAAGGTACTAGAATCTATTTTTTTGTTCAGTCTAGGAAACATGTGCCAACACCCTAGATATAGAGATTTGATATATTTTTATCCATACAGGATATACGTTGATTGTTTTGACATTTATTCTGTTCATATTTGCATAGAAATGAATGTATTTTATGACAAAAATAAACCATTACAGTTCAATATTTTAATTACAGCTAACAACGCACATCCTGGCAGCCATCACAAAACTCAAGAATTTGCAGTGCACACTTTGTTGGAAGAGTGACAATGTAAATCATCCAGCCTATATACCAACAGTTTTTCCTCCAGTTAACAAGAAACGACCATTAAAAGACAGCGACATATCTCATTTGAAAGACTTGAGAAGAGGAAGGTGTTTAGAGCTATCACCACAAACACTGATAGTGTTCATGTCTCATTTGGTACTGATATCATTGAGGAAGAGCCAACTTTTACATCAGTGTCAACACGAGTAGGCTTTGGCATTGATGATAATGTTTTCATTTTTGTTGCTAGTTCCTTTGGTAATGAGTTCTCAGGTGAGTGCAACATTGGGGGAAATGTGTTTAAGAACAGGGACACAAGAGACAATTCTACTGCAACAATTGACCCATTTGAAAAATGTAGAGGTTTTCATCGGTTTAGTGACATACTTTCTGAGAGTAATTTGAAGGAGTTAACAAGCACTGTATTCATGACTTTTAACTGTTAATGTCATTTCTGCCTTCCTTCTAATTCTTCTGTATGCTGAAGGAGAACATCCTATTACTATTCTTAATGAAGATGAAATTGGGACTATCCTTTAGTGCACTAGGCATAGTTTTGAATGTACATCGTACATATAACATCGTACAATACCTCTGCTGCCAGAATCATTTTTAGAGTCTTGGAAATATTAGTGCAGAAGACTGAAAGTCTGATATTTTGGACTTGGGAATTGTCAAAACCAAAACAATTTCATAAGTGCCTGGACTTTAGCATGCACCAATATGTCTGTTCTACATAAAACCATTTAGTGCCTAAGGAATAAACTGCTAGATCTTGAAATATTGTGTAATTTCTGTATGCTAGGTGTGCTTTGTGTAAAGTAGCCCCAGCTAAAAGCTAAGTGATTCAATTTAATATCTCTACCTGGGTATTGTTTGGCAGAAATATATTTTTATTCAAATTTTAAAGATGGTGGAGTTGCAACCTTTGTATATAATAAGCTCATAGTTAACCTTGTTAATCAGGCAAATAATTCTCTAAATGAAGGAAAGTCTTTGAGTCATGTATCACTACTGTTAAAATTAATAGTATATCTTACAATCAAGACAGTAGAGAGGTCTCTGAGAGGAGATTTCAATCTATCTCTTAGCAAAATTTTCTCTATGTTTCAGGTAATGTATAATTATATCCAAATTCCTAATATTATTATCACTGGTGATTTTAATTGTAAATTAATGGAGGATTCTACTGCTCAATCAGAGTTAATAGACCAAAACATGATTTCAATCCTACCAAAATATCTCCACAATCCTAAACATTAATTGACAGTATGATTACTTATAGTGCTAGACAGGGTAACACAAAGGCAATTAGTCCTCAGTTAATTCAGATAACTATCATTGATTTATTAGGGCAAAAGATAATCTCCAACAAAATTCAATTAGAACTAGTGTTGTGAAGACTGAACTGAAAGAAATAGATACCACATTATATAGCAAGTTGCCATGTAATCTAAGAAAGCAAAATCTCCTGTCTCTTTTAAGGCAAATGAAAAGATTATTAAAATACTAAGTTACATACATAGTATATGGTAGGTGAATAGTTTCATTCAATAGTCAACCCCTTCTACTGCATTCCTTTGCCATGGGACAGTATTGAAATACCTGCAAAACTGATCCCTGATTTCAGCAGCTCTGGCAGTAGGTCGATTTACCCTTTGATGTGTCTGCATTAGGGAGTTTCCATCATGAGTTTCGTTATTAAATGCAGATGAGCTAGAACACATAGCATTCTTTTCTAAAAGAAAATTGTGCAAGACACAACAAAAATGCACAATTAGTTCCACCTTATCAACCGAAAGCTGGATGACATTGAGAAGAATGCAAAATCTATTTGCCAAAAGGCCAAATGCATTCTCCACAGTCCTACGTACTCTGCTCAATCTATAGTTAAAAATTCTCCTTTCCAAGTTTTGATCACAACCTGGACCTGCATGATATTCTCCTTCAGAGGGAATGCATCATCCTCTACAATTATATAAGGTATATCAATGTCACTACCAGGCAATGGGGAAGCTATGGGTAAATTTAGCTCCTCAGAATACAGCTTTGAGGATAAGGGACTCTCTCGAAATACTGATGCATCATGCATTCTTCCATTTCTACCAATATCCACAAATAAGAATTTATAAGTAGCGTCAACAAAACCTAACAAGACAATGCTATCCCTTTGTAATTCCAAAATTTTGAGCCATCAGTTCGTAATGGTCTAAAGTTTACATGTTTGCCATCTAATGCACCGATGCAATGAGGATACTGCCACAGAGAATGGAATTGCTCAGAAACAGCTTCCCACTCAGTCGAACTTGATGGACAGTATATTTTGTGCCCAAGCACTGAAACAATTGCTTTCAGTGTCGTGGGCATTAACTTTGATAGGTTGTTTTTTGCAATTCTGGAGGAATACGACAGGTCCTGATATGTATTTCCTGTTGCCAAAAACCTCAAAGTTGCTGCAAGTGCTGCTCGGGGGGGGATTGATTCTCTCATCACAGTATTCTGCTTCTTAATTAAAGGAGTAATCAGCAACAGGAGTTCCTCCAGAACATCTGCATGCATTCTAGTGTAATTTTGGAACGACTTCAGATCCTCGGTGCTATATTTCACAAAGTATTAATTAGAAAATTAAGTGAATTAGTACAGAGTAAAAAGTTAATGAAACTTGTTTGAAAATTAGCATTGTTGACACCTGAAGTATCAACCTACCTCAATTCTTCGTATAACATACTTAAGATGTCTCTTCCTGAATTTCGATGAAGCCACCATTTTCTACTCCACATCCTTCTCTTTTTCTTTCTTTTTTCTTTTCTCTTGGCCTCCAAAGCTATCACAGCAGCAGCAGCGGCTAAGCGTCTCTTTCTCACTATCTCTGCAACACATATAATTGGCTGACAATTGAACATCTCATCCGACAGCGGAGTACCACCTAGGCATTGAAATATTGAACCATCTCTATTCGCTAGATAACTCCGTGTGAACCGGTAGCCAGCTGCTAGCAGAGCAGCAAGGAAGGAATCTCGCAAGCGAGCCAGAAGCAAAAAACGCACCGTGTGAACAGGGCTTTAGTTACGCTGCCATGTTCCACAGAGTAATGTTGTAATAGTGTATTATGTAAAGAATCAAGAATATTATCATAAGTAAATAATTAATTTTGCCAAATTTTTGTCAGATATCTGTTTTGATTCCCTTTCTATACTAGGGTGCCTAAAAGTAAAATTGCTACCAGAATTTTCAATTCTTAAATCAATTTAATGTTTACCGTTGACAAAGAACAATCACATATGATGTATTTATTGAAAGAGATAAAGTAGAAAATTTAGACATTAATGATGAAAAAATTACGCAAGCAACCAAAGAGGGCTTCAAGACCAATACATCTGGATTTTAGGAAAGCTATTTGGATACACGAGAATTAATTATGGAGAAGGAAGTAATGAAAATAAATTTAATATTGATATTAATGAGTTACTTATTCAAGCTATATTAGCATGTGTAACACCTAAGCAATGATTGAAAAGATTGCAGCAGTAAATTAATGAAACAAACAATAAATCAAAACAATATGAATGAAACATGTACTATGTTTAAAAATAAATATGTAATACATTTAAAAATTGTAGTTGCACAAATTTAATTGTATTGCATACAATTATCTTGCACTTTAGGGTTGCAAAAAATGAAATTTGAATTATCATTATTTTCATCAATAACTCTATCTAAAAGTATGTATCTAGGCATAGTGGTCTTGTAAAACTTAAAAGTTCACTCAAAAATAAAATGGTGATTTTTTGTTATTATTTTTTGTGATAAGATTCCATTTCAATTATGCCATTTTCAAATTTCTGGGAAGATGCTCATGATAAAGAGTTTAAAAATATAACGTAGGCTAAACATTTTAGAGTTCAATCATAAAACAGAAAAGGCAAGAAGTTGTGAAAAATGTTCTCATTAAAGTTAGCAGCTAGAGGAAATTCAATTATTGCAAAACCTTATAACCAAATCTAAAAAAATACCAAGGTAAAAAAGTAGCTTCAATGGTAATTTAAACATTCTGAAATGTGAGCATAAAATACTAATACATAAAATACAGAATCTTCTACTTTTTCATTCAAAACAGATTATCATTCAGTTTTTCTACATTTTCAATCTTTCTCCCCTAATTTTTTCACACAAATAATAATTTTTAACATAAAGTGGCTTTTATCCTTAAGAGAGGTTTGATAGCAGCGAGTTAAAAATGATTGGAGCTCTCCATTGGCAATTTTTTTTTAAATGTAACTGAATACGGACAAAAATTATTTGAGAAATTTCCTAGCAGTGATTTGCATGACAAAATATGCAACCACATGATCCCAACTCAGTGGTCACGATTTTTGCAGTCAGACGTCAAAAACAGTATCACAAGATCATAGGGAGGACAGATGGCCTATATTGGTATCATTTTTCATATAGTATAGTGTGTACTAATATAAAAATCATTTAGGTAGTTCGGTGTTTCATACCTCCTGCCATACCCATTATGGCAGCTCGCACAGTATTAATCTAAATGTATCACTAACTTAACTATCTATCATTAATCAACAGCACCATCATTGTATTTATGATATCAGTGCTAGGTGTTGCTCAAATCATACAACCACAGTCAGATAGATAAAGAGATCATCTTACAAGGTTTATCCTAAAAGTAAGGACTCCACTTAGCACCCGATGGAAAAATTTCTTCCCAACTTTGACTATACTGCTACATAGCTTGGACTTAGGTACCCTTTCCCTGGGTACATGATCCAACCAGATAAAATGTATAGTTTGTTTATGATGCTCATTCACAACGGCTAATACCATGTTGGCTGCCGGTACCTCCCTTCCCATATATGCTCAGTGTGAGCTCGACTCCATTATTTGTTTTTTGAATTCATGGGGTGAGACACCAATTTACAATCATGTTTCTCAACAAAATTGAAGGAGACATCTAGAGGGAGTTGTATGTCTGCAAAAAATGTGAGGAAGTTGTTTAGAGAATTTTCTGGACCAAGTGACGTAATCTTCATAGAAAATCATGGCAACAGTGTTTTGGGACCAAAAAGGGGTTCATCAAGTTTATGCCTACTGGAACTACAACATACGCAGCCTCTTACTGTGAGACCTCTTAAAAACAATGCATAGCAATCTAGAATCGATGACGAAGTGAAAACATCAGTCTCTGAGTAACAGGAAAAGGAGCTGACGGAGAGTTTTTATGCATGCGAAGTTATTAAAAAACTTCCAGGAAGACATTAAAAGTGTATTCAAGTGAATGGCAACTAGGTTTATTAAAAATAAGACATATACACAATTTATCTATGTAGATATTTATTCGATTTTTTAACTTTGTTTGCAATTTGGAGACCTAACTTTTGGAACAAGCCTCATGTATTTCAGTTTATCTTTACATGGAGGAAGATTCTTTATTTGGATACATTAATAATGCATATACACTTCATAGAGCAATAGTTCTACGAGGAACCTTCACACAATTGCGGGCTCTCGATAATTCTAATACAAAGTGAATTTCTTGACTATAAAATAATTGAATTAATGGGTAGTAGGCAGTGTAATTAATCAAAAATAGTTGCAACATTAAAGTGAATGAAAATTCTGAAATATATAAAAAACATTATAATGCAATTGACCAAATTCTCATTCAACCATCTCTGAGGTGAGGAAGTTAGAAACTTAGAGAGGTTGCTTACTACTATGTCGCAATGGAATGATTAAAAATCTTCAATTTAAGTTTTGACTCTAAGCCTTATGGATTCTTTATATTTAATCAAGTTTAACTAAAAATGCATTGCAATCCAATAACATGCAGTATGAAATTCAGGTCTAAATTATTAAGAAAAAGAATGTGTAATACACCAATAATTACGGTCATTAGTAATACCAAATCACGTAAACTTATATGTAACAGAAATATATATACCATACAATCCATGAACTGCCTCCTTGAGGAACTGGAAAGGATTAGCATCACCATCATCTATTAGAGAAAGTTATTTCATTGGTCTGCTTTCTGAGGGAAGAGTTAAATCGACCATCTTCAACTGAGCTTCCAGATTGCTAAATGCTGAGCATTGCCTAAAAATAATAGATATGTATTGAATTTTAGCATAGCTGTGACGAATACAATAACTTCCAAATTTTGACAAGTGATTAGAATGTTAACCACTGTTTTGCATTGAGTTAAAAGCCACTGATGTCTCAGCTGGTTGGTAATGAAAATCAAATAAAAATTTGTAATATCCTTGGTGGAATTTAAATTGTAAATTATCCACAGCGAACATACAATGGAGAAACTTTTGATCATACAAATGTCAACCAAGGAATTAATTATAAATTATAATTATATCATATGCATATCTCACATAAAAGTATAAAATCCAAATACCCTGCAAAACCGTCTGCATTAAAAGCAAAGCACTCACAACAGATTCAACTAAAATTCAGTTTAATTAGGTCACAGTTTTTGTAAAAAAAAATTACGCAAACTAAAAAATTGAGTAAGTTTGTGGTCAAACTATTACTGGCATATTTAGTTTTGATTCTTGCTATTTAATGACAAAATAGAACTTTTTATACTTACAAATATCATAAATTTTAATTGATAATGAGATGAATAAATAAACTATGTATTGAGGTGCTGTTAGGACCAAGTTGGCCATTTTTCCACCAAACTTGAATGATTAATAAATAATTCAAGAATAACACAAAAAGATTGGTTCTTTAAACTCAATCAAAGAAGGCGGTGGAACAAATCCACCCCAAAAAAGTAAATAATTTTAAAATATATATATTGATACAAATAAAATTGTAGTGTCAGATAATATACCGTATTTGACGGCATATAAGACGCACCCTCATTAAGTTGGCCACTAACAAGGAAAAAGAGTTTTAATAGTCCGTGCAAAAGCGCAGTACCACTATAACTTAAAATGTAGTTTCTTTTAGTTGTCACGTTTCGTAAAAGCCAAATATTAACACAGTAATTGAAAGCAATTATGAAATGGGTAGTATAGACCATCTGGGCTTAAAATAGCATTTAGTATTGATAATTAACCTGTGGAAGTTGAACCTTCACATATAAGACGCAGGGAAATTTTTCAATACATAATTTAGGTAAAAAGGTGCGTCTTATAGGCAGTCAAATATGGTAAGTACCAATGTAATCATGCACAATAACATTCAAAATACATACATTTCAACCACAATTTAAATGAATGAGTAAATAGGTTGTAATTGCATATAGAAGTTACCAAAACGATGTATTTAGTCAAGGAGAATACTTAAACTTGAAATTATGAATATAATAAATACACACGATGTGTAGTATCAACTTAGAAAGATACAAATTCTTCTTTGCAAATATTCTCTAAATTTTGCAATCAGGAACATTCTTCTGTCACTGGTTGAGAGAAGAAAGTATGAAAACCCTGCTAATACAGTTTAAATACAAAATTATCTCAAATGAAGACAACATGGACAAGGGAGTTTTAATTAAAACTCCCTTGTCCATCATACGAGACTTAAGTCATATTAAGCCTTAAGTTATGATGCTGAATCATGCAAAACATAATTCTCTTTGCTTTTATCTTCAATTCTCTCTGAATGAATTCATCATGATTTGTAGTTATCATAATAAAGTTCAGTTTTACAGCATTCATGTCATATCACTGACTCATCATTACTATGAATTATCATAAAATTATCAAAAACTAATGTCTAAGGAGTAAACAATAACTACCTACAATCCTCCCGCAACTCAAAATTGAATCAGCAAGAGTGATGATCGATAAAAATAATGAATCATCGAGGCATTTTTACTCCTGAAACAAAACGAAGAACAAAAGCTTCGTAATTTAGGCTTTCCATATTGCAGCTAAGTCGGCAAATGCCATTCAAGCACAATTATCAGATATTTCTTCGGTAAAAATCTTGGTAAATTTGCAGTTTGGCACCGTCAGGGAGAAATTCTATAACTCAGTTACTATTAGAGTTACAGAAACCATTCAGACACCATTGTAAAGATATAGGAGTGCGGCTTAATTATATGATAAGCATTTATTCCTAAGTGACGTGGTTTTGTAGAAAATTCCATCCAAAAATGACCAATTTTCGAAGTTTTTCTTCTGCTTTTCCGCCATTTTTTATGTTTCCTCGGGAATCCGCTAGGGCGATTGTAACTTATTTCAACTCTAACAGGCGCGCATTTCCCATTTCCTACTCGGTTACGGGCTTTCTTGAGCAAAAAGGGGAGTTGGGTGGGTGTAATAATGAATGATTTCTTATGCCAAGTTCCCATTTCCCTACTCAGTTACAGGCTCCTTGAGCAAAAAGGGTGGGTGTAATATAATGAATGATTTTCGATGAAATTCATCCAAAATTTCGTAAGTTTTAGCTTCTGAAACACAGTTTTTTAAAAACCAAAAACAGAAATACGATAATCCAGATAAATTACGTAGACGGAATGGGGGGGTTGATGGTTGCGGGATGGGGTTGAGGGTTGGGGGAGGGGTTGAGGGTTGGGGGAAGAGGGTTGCTTTCATTGTCTTTATGCAAAATAACTTTAGCGAAATCATTAAATTCCTCAAATAAAATTAAGTAAGATTTAGCCGTAATATCTTCTGAAATTTCGGAAGTATTGAGCATTTACGAATATAAAACGTTCCCTAATGCCATTGATATGAAGATATATACGAACTAAAAGTATGCCGAAGAAATTTTTACGATAAATATTAATATATCTGTTCAAAGACCTTGGAAACAAATTTAGCTTGCAAACCAACTAAAGCTAGCGATCCGGACGTGAGGGTTACTATCTTTTTCTTAACACAAAGCAACATTTGCGACAAAACCTTTTTCTAAAATAGAGAATCCTTCTGTCCGTTCCGAATATTTCAACGGTCGCTAGAATCCCTTCTTCCATAATTTTTTTATGCAAAATTATTGTTTTTGTCGCAAAAGTGGGTTTGTGTTATGAAAAAGAATGTCACCCTCCCGTCCGGATTGCAAGCTACAGTTGGTTTGTAAGGTTATTCGGTTTCATAGGTTTTTATTATGCCTTATATTTATTATGACGACTACTACGTAGCTCCTCCACCCAATCTCCGCCACAAATCGTGAAATATGCGATTAGTGAAATTTCCATTATGAAAAATACGGGAGGAGTAACGAATGCTCAATAATATCTCGTACAAAAGGAATTAGGAAAGAGGAGGTTATACATAAAAATATCGGATATATTTCAAAGTATCTGTAATATATTAATAGTAAATCGCTTATTCCTTAAAATTAGGAAAAATCTGCGTATTTTAAAAACCAAAGTCCAAATTTTTTTCAAGAGATGGCACGAGTCTAGAAGTAAAGTTCGAATTTTCTTCAAGAGATGGCAGTAGCGTCAAAGTTTAAAACATTAGTTAAAATTTTCCTCAAGAGATGGCAGAAGCGGCAAAATTAAAAACAAAAGTTCCGATTTTCCTCAAGCGATGGCAGCAGCATCAAGCTTAAAAACAATAGTTCGAATTTTCCTCAAGAGATGGCAGCAACGGAAAAGTTAAATAACGATAGTTCGAATTTTCCTCAAGAGATGACAGCATGTGGTTTATTTAATTTTCAACTCATAATTTTCTTAAATTATCAACAGACCTTGAAATTATAAAATTGTATTTTTAGAGTAAACATATATTTTTTAAACTTCGGAAATCCTAAAATACTTTTCACTTTGTTTTTCAGTCAATACTTCAATTCCTCGAAGCAAAAGTACTACATTTTTAAGTACTTACGATTTTTTCTTAAATTCGTAAACCCCAACTTAATATTTTATCGCTGAAACTTCCTCGAAAGAGTATTTGAAGTAAATTCATTATCTCAAACCATAAATATATAACTATTTCAGTAATTGATGTAGAGGTTCATGTATTTGAAAAACAAATGTATTATGTGTGAAAACGTAAATTAAGCCACGATTTGGAGATTTTTCGAAGGCAAAACATCTTTTGAAGTAAAATAAATGTAAAGAAGCAACAAGGCTACGTATCAAATGTACAACTTGAATTTCGAGTAGTAATTTAGAATCTCGATTTTACTCTTTCAAATAACCGACCTTCACGAATTCCTTGAGCTGTTCGTCGCAATTTATCGCAAAAATTTTCCAACTCATTTTTCTCTTAAACTTTTGCTATAGTTACTATCTTGTGTAATTATTAATCCTGACGTGAGGGTTATTATCTTTTTCTTAACACAAAGCAACATTTGCGACAAAAACTTTTTCTGAAATAGAGAATACTTCTATTCCGAATATTTCAACGGTCGCTAGAATCCCTTCTTCCATAATTTGTTTGTGCAAAATTATTGTTGTTGTCGCAAAAGTGTGTTTGTGTTATGAAAAAGATAGTCATCCTCCCGTCCGGACTGCAAGCTGCAGTTGGTTTGTAAGGTAATTCGGTCTCATAGGTTTTTATTATGCCTTATATTTATTATGACGATTACTACGTAGCTCCTCCACCCAATATCCGCTAAAAATCGTGAATTATGCGCGGTGCCGATGGGTTGAGTTAGGTGGTAAGTGTTTCCTTCGTTATATTGAAGAAAATTGGCCTTTTCTTACAGTAAAGACGCATGTACTTGTCTTAAGACGAGGGACACGCCAAAGATATCAAATTGTTGTATATTGCAATTGTTTATAACTTTTCAAATCGTACTGCACGGCTTTCTTTACCTCTCAATTGATAAAGGCTGATATCTGCTGATAAGTCGAGGTCCGTTATCGGCTCCGAGCTCGAGTCGTGGGGAAAAAACTGTGATAAAGCTGCAAAAACGGCGCCTAGGGATGGACCTTTAAAAAACCTCACTTAACTACCATAAACCGAACCACTTCTTGCATTACTGTAATTTCGTCGTCGATTGAAGAGGAAGAGAAAAAGATAGACTTATTTGGGTTCATCCGATTAATCATAGGAGAGAGGAAGTTGGAGCCTTCTACACTTTGTTTCCTGATTTAAGAAACGATGAAGAAAAGTTTTTCAATTATTTTAGGATGTCAATCTCGTTATTCGACGAACTGCACAACCTGCTGAAAAATCATATACAAAGGTTAAATACTTGACTGAGGAATTGTATTCAACCAGTGGAAATGCTGGCAATTGCTTTAAGGTAAGTTAAATTGAGATTTGGGAAATAATAATAATTATATTTCTATTCAGGATAAGCTACAGCATTTTATTACATGTTTGGCAATATTTGATCATTATGAATTACAATTCAGCAAAATCAATAGTAGTAGTTGAAGATAATGAAGTTACTGAAGGGCTGCGAGATAAAACACTATCATCCACGATGATTTGAGAAAATTTTTCGTAATACTGAGAAGCAGAACTTTTCGGCTGCGGTACGTTTAAAATTGGCTGTAAATTTGTGATTGGAGAGCAAGCCATTTGTGGTGCTGGAATACTTGTAAACTGCAATGAATGTATGTCAGTCGTTAATGCTTGTTGGGGAACATTGAATGGTTGTGTAAAGTTAACTTTTGATGGTTGATTAAACTGCTGGATCTGGGAAGTAGATTGGTTGTATAAATTATGGGTTTGAGGTATGGAGGGGTATGTATTTTTAATCTTCGAAATGACTTGAAGAAATTCCATTTCGCATTGAAGCCATTGATTGTCATCAAACTTGTCCACATGGGGCAACAAACTTTCAAAAAATCGCAGTTTGTTGTTTATTTTCTCAGGTTCTGTTTTCAATGCCTGTAAGATTTTTAGGTCGACTTCGTCCAGTTTTACTTTCTCCATATACAAAGTCTAGAGAAAGTATTGTTTTCGTGAAAAAATTCGACTTCGAGATTTCAACGGAAATACACGTTTTGGGGTCCCTAGAACACGTTTTGACCATTTTCGGAATGATGTCTGTGTGTATGTGTGTGTGTGTGTGTGTGTGTGTGTGTGTGTGTGTGTGAGTGAGAGTGTGTGTGTGTGTGTGTGTGCTAGTGGGCGCTCTAACGTAAAAACTAGTGGTCGTATCAATACCAAACTTCATATATAGTACTGTTTTGGGTGCTGTCAGAGTTGATAAGTTTTTGGAGTAAATCGGTCAACCGGAAGTCGAGCTTCATTCATCAAGGCTCATTTCCGGTTTTCAAAATATCTCCATAAATATGATATATACGTGTGTTGTATTACTTATAAAAATTTAAGATAATGTAATTTACTATAACTTTTGCATTTAACATATTTTTGTATCACCGGTTGATTAGGAGTTATTCGTGAAATACCGATCAACCGGAAGTAGCTGATATTTACTTTGTGGGCGCTCTAACATGAGAACCATTCATTGTGTCAACACCAAATTTCATACATAGTATTTTGGTTGGTGTCGTTAGAGTTGATTAGGTTTTGGAGTAGATCAGTTATCCGGAAGTTTCATTCTTCAAAGCTCATTTCCGGTTTTCAAAATATCTCCAAAAATATGATATTTAGGTACATACTATTTAATACAAAAGTTTTGGAAAATAAAATTTACTATAATTTCTGTAAGAAACATATTTTTGTATCACTGATTGTTTAGGAGGTATTCATGAAATACTGATAAACCGGAAGTTGCTGTACTTTGTGGGCGAAAGGCCAATTCTATCATTTTTCATCGATCATGTCCCGAAAAATATTATTTATAATGTTTTTGGCGTTAAAGATAATAATATATATATTAATCACTCATCTTCCAAGTTTAGATGGAATATAGAGTTCGAAATTACTGTCGTAGATAAATATTTACATATTATAAATAGAGAAAGTCATGTGCTGGCCACATCAGATTTTTTACGTTGCCTTGGTGGTGGTTTTGCAACAACTGTTTCGGCCGTTCTTTCAACTCTAGTCACTGCCGGAGGTCCTGGTAGAGCGCTAGGTTCTTCAGTATTGTCGTCTTCTTTATCTCCGTCATAATAGTTTTCTTCTGCACCTCTTTCCTCGTATATTTTTCGCAGAAACTGTAGCTCATCATTGAAAATATACTTCCTTTTCTTGGAAGCCTGTGAGGCACTTGCTTTTGATGCTTTGCATTTCTTTTGAGATCTGATAAAAGCATCACGTAAGTGTTTCCACCTTTTAATAACTTCCTTACCTGAAAATAAAATTTGTAAGAGGAAATAATGAAGTAAATTGTATAAGCAAAACTTGTTAACTATAATGAATGCGTGGAATTTAACATTAAATTGATGTTTTTAATTTTAGGTATTTGGCCAGTGGATGCACATTTATCGACATCCATTATTCGTACAGAATTGGAATATCTACAGCAAGATTGATTGTTATGGAAGTCTGTCAAGCTCTGTGGCTAGTTTTGCAAAATGAGTGCATGCCACCTCCTACTAAAGAATCCTGGGAGGAATCGGCAAAGGGATTTGAATCAATAGTGAACTTCCGTCAATGTATAGGTGCGATAGATGGGAAGCACATCCGTCTAGTGTGTCCAACGGGAAGTGGCTCTATGTTCTTCAATTATAAAGATTATTATTCAATTGTGTTATTGGCTATCGCAGACAGTTCGTACCGATTTACTTTCGTGAGCATTGGAAGTTATGGAAAAGACTGTGACTCTTCTATTTTCAAAAACACTAAGCTGTGGAGATCAATTGAAAGTGGTTCACATAATCTACCGGAAGAGATGTGCCTACCAGGAACAGGGTTAAGAAAGACAAAATATCCATGGAAAACTTCAGATCTAAAGATTGAAGAGATTTTTCACTGTTTTGGTTTAGATTGACACTGACTGTGGCAGAAATTTCACGTCTTGAACCACTTAAAAGGAAAGAGCTGATGGAATCCTGCATCAATAAAATTGAAGGAACTCCTCTCGTGTTGTCAACCGGGTGATGCAGTGGAATGACGTTTCAGTTGCTATCTCGGCAACACTTTACTAATTAATTTTGAGAGGAATGGCTCATTTCCATCAGGAATTACTTTAAATATTCACCTTTATTTGTGTAATCCAATACATGAATGGTCTTGCTTATGTCAGTCTATGATGGCTGAAAAGGAATGAATGCATAAATGAAGAGGGAGGAAGGGGCCACACTCTCCCCAACCTCTCCCTCCACACCCTCTCCCTCCCCACCCTCTCCCTTCCCACCCTCTCCCTCCCCACCCTCTCCCTTCCAACCCTCTCCCTTCCCACCCTCTCCCTTCCCACCCTCTCCCTTCCCACCCCCTCCATTCCCACCCTCTCCCTTCCCACCCTCTCCCTTCCCACCCTCTCCCTACCCACCCTCTCCCTACCCACCCTCTCCCTCCCCACCCTCTCCCTTCCCACCCTCTCCCTTCCCACCCCCTCCATTCCCACCCTCTCCCTTCCCACCCTCTCCCTTCCCACCCTCTCCCTTCCCACCCTCTCCCTTCCCACCCTCTCCCTCCCCACCCTCTCCATTCCCACCCTCTCCCTTCCCACCCTCTCCCTTCCCACCCTCTCCCTTCCCACCCTCTCCCTTCCCACCCTCTCCCTCCCCACCCTCTCCCTTCCCACCCTCTCCCTCCCCACCCTCTCCCTTCCAACCCTCTCCCTTCCCACCCTCTCCCTACCCACCATCTCCCTTCCCACCCTCTCCCTTCCCACCCTCTCCCTACCCACCATCTCCCTTCCCACCCTCTCCCTACCCACCCTCTCCCTACCCACCCTCTCCCTTCACACCCTCTCCCTTCCCACCCTCTCCCTTCCCACCCTCTCCCTACCCACCCTCTCCATTCCCATCCTCTCCCTTCCCACCCTCTCCCTTCCCACCCCCTCCATTCCCACCCTCTCCCTTCCCACCCTCTCCCTTCCCACCCTCTCCCTTCCCACCCTCTCCCTACCCACCCTCTCCCTTCCCACCCCCTCCATTCCCACCCTCTCCCTTCCCACCCTCTCCCTTCCCACCCTCTCCATTCCCACCCTCTCCCTTCACACCCTCTCCCTTCCCACCCCTACCCACCCCCTCCATTCCCACCCCCTCCATTCCCACCCTCTCCCTACCCACCCTCTCCCTTCCCACTCTCTCCCTTCCCACTATCTCCTTTCCCACCCTCTCCCTTCCCACCCTCTACCTCCCCAACCTCTACCTACCCACCCTCTCCCTACCCACCATCTCCCTACCTACCCTCTCCATTCCCACCCTCTCCCTTCCCACCCTCTCCCTTCCCACCCTCTCCTTTCCCACCTCCTCCCTTCCCACCCTCTCCCTTCCCACCCCCTCCCTACCCACCAACTCCTAACCCACCCTCTCCCTTCCCACTCTCTCCCTTCCCACTCTCTCCTTTCCCACCCTCTCCCTTCCCACCCTCTACCTCCCCAACCTCTACCTACCCACCCTCTCCCTACCCACCCTCTCCATTCCCACCCTCTCCCTTCCCACCCCCTCCATTCCCACCCTTAGGCCAACCTCTTACTTTCCAACCCATTTATTTCATACCATCCCTCCCCTCACGTACACCTCATTCCTTTCCATCCCTCTCTTAATCAACCTCCTCCCTCCTCTACCTTCTCTCCCACTTCCCCATGAGATTTATTCAGAGGTTAAGTATCAGCAATACAATTAAAAGTTACAGAATACATCAAATATACACATCCTTCCTTACACTTCTTTAGAAATCTATACATTCTGCAATAATTAATTTTGTTCTGAGTGCATCGTCATTTTTATATTCGTTTTATATACAATTCTAGTAATGGGAAACTACACAAGTTCTGGACTTAAAATTTTTAAACTCTACATGACTGAAAATATATTTTGGCTGGGAAGAAAAAGATCATATTTCACTTTTTATGCATCTTACGTGTTATAATAAACACCGAGTAAATACACAAAACAAGTTTAAAAAATAATTTTAAACCTTGCATCACCATTAGTCACAGTGAAGATTAAACGTTGGAAAAGCTTCAAATAGTACACATAGATAAAGATACACTGAATTGTTCAATTGTTGTTAGATAGGTTAGAGAGTAATTACATGATTGGAATGTGCACTGCACGGACAAACTTCAGTTCACTTCAAAAGTCACGGATTTTATTTCACAACGTAGTTTTTATTTTATTCTTCCCTATCTTAAATTGGTGCCGATGCCGTCCCCCGCCGTAGCAGCACAACTCCGTCCCCGACGCCGTCCTCCGAGAAAAATAATAACAGTATGATTAACCAAATACGAAACTTAGTCAATGACACACATTTTCCAGTACTTAAATCTTTTATCGCATAAGCGGAGACTCCGCAAAGCACAACAGTCTGTTATAACGCAATGTTATTAATGTACACAAAAAGTAAATTCACGGTGCGTCTTTAGTTAGAGAATTCCCATCTTTAACTATTACATTTCTACTACCTCATCTGAAATTTAATAAGTAAGACTCTTTAATGAATACTCTTAACAATGATACGTGTATTGACCCAAATTTAGGAAGATTATTATTTAAAAACATACTAAATTAATACGAAGCGTGTTTTAGCGAAAAAAAATAAGAGCAAATTGTTTATCCAGTGGAAGATAGAGATGAAATAATACATCAGTATATAACTTAACCAGATTTTCGTAATGTATGATTCCATGATTAATTAATTTTTTTCTGACATTTCGCAAATAAAAGTTAAGGTGCAAACCGAACTAAGAATCTCGGAGGCGGAACCTTTGCATTAAGTACAGCTCCCCACAAAAAAATCGAACGGCGTACTCTTAGCTGCATAAGATTGAGGGGCTTTGAAAAACAGAGCTTGGCAACACCGTATGGCCAAGAGATAAGGTTGGCTCTTATCTGAGATCCTTTGACTGCGACGAATGAAAAATGAGCGTTTCCTACTAAGTGAACCTTTATCACTTTTTTATATTCAGACCAATTGAACGTAATTTATACTTCAATTTAACAATAAATGTTATTATATAAATTTTTTGTAGCCGTCAATACTTAAGGGATCCAGAAATTATGTGAAGGTGGAAAATTTTGGGACTAATAGAGAGGAATCTGTTTCCAACTGACAGCCAGTGTCCTTTTCAAAATGTAATACCTTACTATTTAACGAAAAAGTTCCAGAAATCGCTTGTATAGCATTCCCGAGGATCTCAGATAAGAGCCAACCTTATCTCTTGGCCATACGGTGTTGCCAAGCTCTGTATTTCAAAGCCCCTCAATCTTATGCAGCTAAGAGTACGCCGTTCGATTTTTTTGTGGGGAGCTGTACATTAAGACCGATATTAGAAATTATGTGATGAACTATCCCTTAACCCACATTATCATGCTCAAAAAAAATGATTTGAACGTAAGTATTTACAAATTAAAGTTAGGAGTTAACTTTTCGAAAGCTTTGGGAAAAATCGAGCATCTTATAGGTATAACTCTACTTACAAAGGCAAAATAAAACACTATGTTTATTATAATAACGCGCTATCTACCATACTTGTATAAGAGTAGTCTTAGAATTAGATTGGAATTATACTCAAGGTATTGTGAATTCCTTCCCTGGTCCATATGACTTTTCGCAGCATCCCTGGATTCGATCTCCTGCACTTCCATGTTTGAGAAGAGGTCCGCCCGTAATTCTGAAGAAAAAATATAAAAATAATTAATAAATCATTATCAAAGCTACCTAAACACTATGTTAATTAAAAGAACGTAATATCTAACATACTTGTAGAAGAGTAGTCTTAATATTAGCCTGATTTTATACTCATTGTATTTTGGATTTCATCCCTGGACCAAATTACTCTCCGCAGCATCCCTGCATTCGAACTCCTGCCCTTTTCATGTTTGAGAAAAGGTCCGAGCGTTATTCTGAAGAATAGATATAAAAATAATTAATAAATTATTATCTGAACGACCGAAACACTATGTTAATTAAAATATTCACTCTCTTCTATACTTGTGTTTGACTAGTATTAAAATTAGATTCAAATTATACTCATTTTATCTTGAATTCCATCCCTGGACCGAATTTCTCTCCTTCGTATCTCCGTATCCTTACTCTGCTCTTCGGAGATGTAGGAAGGATCCGAAAGTGAATCTAAAGAAAAAATAAGGAAACCGATAATAAAATAATAATTCCAAAACATAAAACCTGTGTCAATCCAAAAATACACTAATGTAATAGTAATAATAACGATCATAATAAAGTAGAACACTTTACTCAAACATTTGTTTGATTGTAATCACTATTTGAGCTTATTCTTAAATTAGTACTTACTTAGTAAGTTATTACTTTAGTAGTATATTTGAGTATATACTTTATAGTACAATTTATTCAAATTGTACTCGATGTTTTATATTTTCCATTCGCTTTCCTTTTCGCTTTTCTACGATAGAGTAATAGATATTTTAACGTCTCAGACCGTTGAGGAATACCGGAGAATATAATATAACTTAACACGCGAATAATATTACCGTTCCCTGATGTTGTAGTACTAGTAATTCTGTTGGAAGTGCTTAGAAGGCTTAGAATTTTTCGCGCATTGGCTCTCACTGGGAATCGAACCAGGGACCGCTTTAACCAAAGGAAAACGCGCTGTCCATATGACTATCTTAGAGCCTCGCCCCCCTCCATTGAAGGACCAGGTCCCATGGAAGTCTTTTGAATATCAGTAATCTCGCTTATTTATTTAATATTATGAAAATATCGTAAAAAATAATTAAAGCATTTGGGGCAATCGCAAGATGTCGCTTGATAATTCTTGGTTGAACGCCCTGTGGAAATCACTCCACACAAACCGAAATAAATCATCCTTAAGTGAGGGAATTCACTTCCTTTGAACTTGAGAAAGAAAGAAGCCCTGTATAATTTAGTAGTAACAGAGAATATTGTTCAAAGAAATATAACCTGATAAATATCTGCCAAAAACACTACAGCCTGCTCATTAATAGCTAATTTGAAATCTCTATTTGAATCCAATAAAAATTTCGAAGCGAAATGGAAAATTATTAGTAAATGAATAAGCAAGACGCTTAAAATTACAACTATTCATCAATTTGAATGCTAATATTTTCAGGACTTCCGTTACAAGAGGAGTAGAAAGTATTTACTGATGTCATTAGAATATATTATGAATAAAAAGGAACTTGTCTAGCGATAATTGGTTGAATTTCATATTAAAGACGGATAAAAACACAAAACTTGTACAATTCCACAATGTTAAATATAGAGACAGTTGACCGGTCGGGAAAGCGGTCGGAAAGCGTCGGGAAACTAGGAGAAAAGGGGGGATAATGGTAAATGGTAGCCATTGCTTTGCGGTGGGGGGACGAGTGGTGGAGAAGTGTCTCTTTTATACAATGTTTTTAAATGGTATAGGTATTAGACGATGTTCTATGCTTGTGGACCGGCAGCAACCGTCAAATCACTCAATTCATCTCATTTCTTAACTGAATCCACCCATCCATTTCCTTCAGTCACGAACTCAAAACTAACAAAACCTTAAATCTTTTAGATACCATCTTATCCGTTACTGATTCTGGTCTTTCCTTTTCTATTTACCGGAAACCCACTTATACCAACCATGTTATTCCAGTTGATTCCAACCATCACTTTTCCCACAAGATAGCGTTTTTTCATTCACTAATTTACAGACTCCTCCGTATTCCAATGTCCGATGCAAACTTCAAACACGAATTAAATACTATTTACTCCATTGCCATAAGCAATGGCTACCAGCCGGACCTAAATAATAATTTACTCCGAAAAAAACGGAGGGAGATGGCTCTACGCGAAATTTTCCGTCCACCGCCAGTCCATCTTAGTGTTAACGCAACTAAATGGCTTAAATTAAATTTTATTGACGAATGCAGTGCAAAATGCGCGAAGTTTCTGACTTCCGATAAACAACGTCCTGCCTTTTATACCCATAACAATTTGCAGACCTTTGTCTGCAATGCTAAAGATAAAATTGACCCTATGCATAAATCTGGGATCTACAGATTGGATTGTAATGACTGCCCTGTTACCTATATAGGTCAAACAGGGAGGAAGTTCTCTAAACCAGCATCGGAACATGAGAATGCCCTTTTAAGTAGATCGGGACAGTCAAACTTTGCTGACCACCTTATAGAAAAAAATAACTCCTCCTCCTTTTCTCCAATTATTTTACATCGGGGTGTCAAAGGGAGGAAACTTAATATTTTAGAGGAATTTCAAACTCACCTTCACAAACGCCATAATTTCCAACTGGCCAACGAGTTCACGTTCGAAAACAATCCTTCTCCACCCTTAATGGCACTTCTCCCCCACTCGTCCCCCCACCGCAAAACAATGACTACACCTTACCCCTTACCATCACCCCCCTTTTTCTCCCTAGTTTCACGACTCTTTCCCTCCTAGTGTACCCCGCTCTTTCCACTATTTAATACTTTGCTCCACGTTTTTGTTCCCAGTTTTGAGGATGGCGTAATCACCACCGAAACCAATCAACTTTCTGTACATATTTTACCTTGTGGAATTGTACAAGTTTTGTGTTTTTACCTGTGTATATTATGAATGATCATATCCGAAATTCAACTCCATTAGTTCAGTTGAGGACAAAATGCTGTGACAGCAAACAATTAAACTGAAGTTGATTTAAATATTAAGAATTCGTAACTGATAGAAACTCAGGTTCCTAGAGTGAAGATAAAAATACACCATTTTAGAGAGAATCAGTATGTACCTATTATGCAAGAATAATTCGCAATTTAAATTTGAATATAATATTGATATAAAGGTATAAAGAAAGAAATCATTTCAAAGATAACTAATTGAAAAAAAAACAAGTTAAGATTCAAATATAATCCCCATTGTTATGACAGTAGCTATTGATATCCGTTGCTAATCCTGAATTAATGTCATAAAAAATTAAGTAAGGTTTTCTATTCGTGTGATTTTATTATAGATAAATTATTGTGAAAAATCTAATTCGATTTCTGGTGAGAAAAACTTCCACCCAAAAGTCAGGAGGATGGATTCATGAAAACTAAGGACAAATGGAATCTGAATCATAGAAGTTCGATTAACTGTAATTCAAGGTCAAAGAAAGAGAAAGATAACATCGACACGAGAAATAGCTGACTAAACAATCAATGTCTCAGCTAAAACACCTTATTTGCTAACACGTACAATTTGTTTGTCATATGAATCAAACATTAATTCAGATAAACTTCGAAATTTGTTCGAATACACTCTGTTTCGAACCTATTGTCCTTTAACAATTAAACATTTAACGGTTTTCTCGAAAATAAGACCGGCAGCAGCTTCTCACTTCTCCGAAGTAACTACAGTTTAAACCTTCAGAAAAACAGATGGACCAAATACATTGCTGTGATTGTTCGTTCTTTCAACTATCATTTACTCCCTGTTTACCCCCTAGTGTTCACAGTTTTCATTACCTAATATAAATCACCACCGAAATAAGATTTAATCAACCGAAAAACTATTCAATTTCAATTTATATTAATTTTTAACTCCTTGATAATAATCCGCGAAGATTTCTCGTCTCCCCATGGTTACGTTATGACTCAAAGTTAAATAACTTTACAAATATATCATTCTGCTAATATTTTTCGTGAATCGAATAAAAATAAATTAATTATGACGTTTAATATCGAGTGAAGGTCTGGCTGTAATGCAACGGGACCAAATGAGCATCGGTCTGCGAATTTGAATCGGAACATAATTTTAAAAGCATAACTAAATCAATTATGTAATTATAATAAAAACGTACAAAAATCATCGAATTTGTGAGAAATACTTATTTTATACAAACAATAACTCATATAACGTTTATTTTTTTATTGTGTAATATCTCTCCAAGGAAAAGAGATGAGTACACACTAATTTTATGATAAGAAGCTATAAATCTCCTTTGGAAAACTACGCAATAGATTCCCTGAATGCAGTACTTGATCAATGCTTCCTTCGATGGAACATCTTGGGACGAAACACAATCAAAAACAATCAAGTCCACGTATAGAAGAAATGCTCAATTAGCACGATTACGATCTGGATGACGTTCTGATTCAAGTGAATTAATCTCAAAGGTATTTGATTGGTCCGAGATGGGATTGGGTTATGATGAAACTTTATAAACTTCATTTACCTCAAAGTAAAACGGAATGATAAAAAGAGACCAGAAATATTAATTTTCCTACTTTTATAGTGCCCATCCGAGTGATATTAAGTTAACTTGAACAAAATATTAAATCAGTACATAAGGATGATATTATTTAATGTTTATACGCTTATGCTTGTTTATGCTGTAGTCTACGTGATACAATGAAATGTACTTTAAATTCCTTGGTTCGTCAGGTAATAGATCGCCTTGAACAATGAAAACCGAAGCGAAAGAATCCAAGGTCGTTGAAGAAAAACATCGAGATAAACGAAACTCTTCACAAAATACTGCTCGCTAATTTTGAGAAGAATTTCACCGAAAAATGAACGGAAAGGGAAAGCTAAAACATCCTTGTGTATAAATGCAGGTAACTCTCACTTCTCACTTCTCTTTAGATTTAGAACGAGGCGGGAAAGCGAAAGTTCAAGCTAATGACTCACGAAGCAAAGCAAGAAGCCAAATCGAAAAATATCATGGCTCCCGAAATGAAACGATCAACTGTGACTAGTTCAGTGATAGCGCAATATCAACGACTGCCGATGAATATCATCGTATAATTTTATCTAAACTTCGGGTTAATAATTTATATCGATAATTCTCATCGTAGAATGGTATGGCTGTTACTAGTAAAACATGCTACCTCTTCCTTTTATAGATATTAAGAGTTAACGCGGAAAGGTATGCGTTTATTAGTGACTTATGGAGAAAGGAACGTTACCTAAATCTAGTAGGTAGAAAAGGAAAAGAATTGAAAGAGATGCTAAGAATTGTGAAGTTCTGAAGCTCAGGTTCATAATATTCAAGAACGATATCCTATGAAAGAATTTAGAAATATAGTTTAAGAGATAGTTTTAATATGAAATTACACTCTAATAGATACGAATACCCAATTAAAATCTATATCAATATATCTTTTTTTTATGTGAAGGGCTTTTCATATCCTTACGCATGACAGAGCGCAATATATATTTATCTTATGTCGGCGGTTACTGTCTCCAGCTCCTTCAAAAAATACGATAGAGCGAATAAAGTTAAATGGAGACATCAGGATACCGGATTAATCATTGAAACTCGTAAGCAAATGATTAATAAACGATTGAGACGCAAAGAATTGACTCAACGACCATAAAAAGCTCTGAAAAGGTGAAGAAATTGCCTAGACTCTTCTGCTATTCCATTTCATTCCAATCGTTGCTCCGCCAGCGAATATATATTAATACTGAAGAGCATACTTTACCATATGCACTTGAGTTGCGAAGAGCTATGTGGAACGACAGCGTCGTCGATTGAATAATATGATAAAGCATGCAATCACAAAATAAAGGTTTGAGATTCCATTTTAACATCAATTCTTGTGGTAAAGGTACAAAAACGAATAATTAGAACAATTCGTAGCTGTAACGAGGTGTTCGAATGTTGGAAAGAGCGGCTTGAGGACTGAAGCCCACCTCTGCCCATTAATATCACTTTCACCCACAAAATCAATTGACATCAGTTTCACTACGGCTAAGGTTCCTTTCTCAAACTTCGGCTGTTCTTCAACAAACATGTCTAAGATGATGAGAGTTTCTGAACGATATTTGCAAATATCAACAAATTATATGGATCGCGAAAACCTTTAATTGATCGTATCACATGGTCTAGTTCTATCTAAAAGGGCTTACATAGAGCCTGAATAATATTCTTCAAAACGAGTTTAAGTTCACAGAAAACCTGCGATAGACTATTTATCTACAAAAAGTGATCTAATATCTATGCTTATGGATAACAGCCTAACTCTATAAGTGTGGGGAGAATGCCAGCAACAAATTTCAAAAGGGCTTCTGATAATTGATAAGAAAGTCTATTAGTAGTTTTGTCTGATTAAATTATAACGAGTTACACATACAAGTAAAGTTAGTGTCAGCTGATGGCCAGTCGAGATGAAGGGGAAAAGAAGGAACCATATTGCTACAAGACATAAATGTACTTCAAAACGTATTTCGGTACTTAGAAATCTAATACTGCAACTTCAAGCAATGAAGAACCTTCCGAATTATGGTATATAATTAATAAATATGGAATTATGGAAACCATCCGAGTTATGTCCAGCTCTCGTTTGGAAAATTGCAATCGGCATCATTGGATAACTGCTGTTAAACATAAGATTAATAAAAAGAAAGGATCTAGATAATTTATAGTTTTCGTAATACAACTAACTCGCTATGCAATGCAAAAATTATTTACAAGCGGCATTGCACGTGAAAAACTCTCAATTAAATATAATTAAAGGTTAGACTATTAAATGTGCTTACCAAATTGATCAAATTTCGTTCCTCTCGTTTCTTCCGCGAAGGTCATTCCCTTTCGAAACGAAGTTCAGCAGAGTCCCATCGATGAGAGGATTGAAAGTTCGTCTTTTAAAACCTGGAAAAATAGAAATACCAAATTAGTAAAACATTAATTCATTTCATCCAGACAAGAATTGTACTCAACGCCCATGAATAGGTATACGTCATAGCGAATAAGTTTAAAATTAGAATTTCCGTTATATGAAACCTCTATTTACGCGCCATCTACTGTGTTAGCTATAAAACAAAGGAAAGGTGGAATGCTAACAATCGGATAATTAAAGCAACAAGTTTTCAGGGACAGTGATGAATATCGAAAAAAAAATCATAATTTCGATTTCCTCAAATTAGATAGCGGCGATCCATTTTGGAAATGAAACACGAAACGTATTTATCGATACAATTTTAATGAAGTATAAATTTTAATCAGAGGCTCAAGGATTAGTGAAATGCATTATTAAACAGAAAACTAAACCAAATATAGATCGCACGGAGATAAGAACACCGGTAAACCCCAACGATGGCATTGCAAGAAATGAAATATAAGAAATAAAAAATTGAGCATGAATATGTGTAGTTTGAATCAGCATGGAGCGCTGAATGCAATTTTCAAATGCTGATTTCCGATTATTGCCAGACGGATATTGCAAACAGCGAGTGCGTAGGAGATTCCCGTTGTCGAGTACCACATGCGTCAGACCTATCTACTAGAGCTACTTCTCTTAAATTAAGCATTCAGGGGTGTAATACCATTGATCATTTAAGCTTCAACTGAATTTTCTTTGATTCGCTTAATTCACCCACTCAAGAACTTTAGACAGAACGTAGTCATCAAATCCAATTCAAATATGATTACTAAACCGCGTTTTAATCCGAAAATACGTGGAGACTAAAATTTATGCGAGTGCATTTTGAATGTTTGTTAGGATTTAAGCGATGCCCTAACTCAATATATTATACAAATACGAAAACTATACACGAAATTCCGCGACAAAAACTTCGAAAATGCGGGAACTTTTAGCTCCAAATACGAATTATCTCTTAAAAGAAATATCTCAATAAATATTCAAATAAGATGTTTCGTTCAACTTACCATTGAAAGGAAATCCTGGGTGACGACCACGAACATATTCTGGTCTTCAAACGTCGTTCTTTCTTTTTTTAAAGGAAATTTCGTTTAAGGAATATTAGTTATTGCAAAAAGAAATCGAATTGCTTTGAAATGTCACTTACTTTTACCAGTTTCAAAATCCAACGGAAGTCACAAAATTTAAATTTTAACGGAAATTTTAAAACAATTGACATAACTTCCGCACCAGACGGGTTCTCAGCAGCAACTGAGGAAATTTCCATCAGGACAACGGCTGAACAAGAGAGCTGAAATCTGATTGGTCGAATTAGGACAATCCGTCGCTGCCTCCCCCCCCCCCAAAAACGCAAATAATACATTTTCATCAATAATAATTATAATTAAATCGACATTCAATTTTATGAATAACCTTCGTTATTTAAATTTAAAATTGTTAAGAATATAAGCTTTCGATAATAAAAAAATGATATACATTTCGAGTTAATTTTTTCGTTTCCTCCAATGGGAATGCTCGTAACATCGTAGTATTTTACTGTCTAATTTTAAGCTTAGAAATTGTAATATTTCTATTTGTTTAACATGATTACTAAAAATCGTTTAATATTAAAAAATATGAATATAATTAATTACTCCTCGTCGATCATAACGAAAGAATATATTTAGCGCATCAATTCACTTCGTGGATTTATATCAGAAGAATTTTTAAGATATCTTCTCGAAGACATTTAAATTGATCGAAAACACTGTATTTATTCAGAAAGATCTACCCATCGAGAAAAAAACGAGTGCATTACATGATTCTTGAGAATTAAAATCGCTTCGGCTTGAGAATAAATACATCACCTCCTCCTAAAATAAAAAGGAGATGGACTGATAAAGAATGCAATGGATAGTAAAATGTTAGAGAAATTTGGTAAGACAACAGAATGTTAGAAGAACACATTTTTAAATCCTTTACTTACACGTTTAATATAGCACCTCGAGTCCTACAAAGACCTTGTATCCGTCTGGGAAGAAGAGCAGAATTCTAAAAGTATTTCAACCACATTCCATTTCGATCACAAGGTCGAAGGTCTCAATTTTTTAGGAACCTCTCTGTTTGATGCCTTAAATATGCTTCGTAAATCCACAGGAATACGTAGCAATCACTTTATATTTATACACTTTTCACACGAACTAAAGGAAACCATGTTAAAGACACAAATATTCGTTGCAGAAACACATTAAACTCTGTCAGTTTTGAAATTCTGTAATATATTCTTTTAAAGCTAAAAACTTACATTTGATATGGAGTACTCAAGTGATAAGTTATTTTCAACAACGAGAGAAGAGAGACAGATGGACAGAATTGAAAATAATGATGATGCTGCCATTATTTTTCATAACATATCATCACGCCGTTGGTGATTCTTCACTGAATTCAGGAGTGGATAATAAAACTGAGAACAAAGTACTAGTTTGCCTCTCTTCTATCGTTGGTAACACTTACTTTTCACTCGAATATTCCATGAGTTAACTCCCACTTTAAACGGGTTGCACACGAACTGTTAACATTAATCCAAGGGCTAACACCGTCTTGATCAGTTTGCACTAATTCATTTCACATCCACTTTTATTAAAACTTAAAACTAACTCACAGAATATCGCCATTCCAGTCACGAACTCCATGTTATCACGAGGTGTTCACGTGTCCTTTTACCGCGCATTTACGCTTTGCCGATCGTCACGAAAAGAATGAAGTATGCAATTTGCGTGCGAAGAACTAAGAGTAATGTGAGGTTACTGGCCATGTTCATTATTTTTTTTCACATTGGTGGTCTTTGACCTACTAAATTTACCTGGAATATATTCCTGTGGATTTACCATGTATCTTAAAGTATTACACGAATAGGCTTTCCTGTGAACGTTCGAAGTGTATGGAATAATGGTGTGAAAAAAGTAAGAATGCTATACCTTCGGTATGCACTTGAGTTACAAATGGTCAAGAATATAATCCAGATAAATTTTTGAAGGACTGAAAGACCACCATTGTGAGAAACACAAAGAACATGGCCAGTTACCTCACATTAATCATAATTCCTCGCAAGCTAATTGCGTACTTCAGTGTTTTCTGACGATCGGAAAAGCGTAAAAGGGCGGTAAAAGGCTACGTAATAACCTCGTGATAACATGGAGTTCGTGACTGGCATGGCGATCCTCTGTGAGTTAGTTTTAAGTTGTATCAATAGTCGACGTGAAATGAATTAGTGCAAACTGATCAAGACGGTGTTACCCTTTGGATTAATGTTAACAGTTCGTGTGCAACAGGTTTACAGTGGAAGCTAACTCATGGAATATTCGAGTGAAAAGATAGTGTTACCAACGACAGAAGAGAGACAAACTTGTACTTTTTTCTCAGTTTTATTATCCGCTACTGAATTCAGTGAAGAATCACCAACGGCATGATGATATGTTATGAAAAATAATGGCAGCATCATCCTTATTTTCAATTCTGTCCATCTGCCTCTCTTCTCTCGTTGTTGAAAATTACTTATCACTTGAGTACTTCATATCAGATGTGAGTGTTTAGCTTTAAAAGAATATATTTCAGAATTTGAAAAAACTGTGAGAGTTAAATGTGTTTCTGCGCCGAAAATTTGTGTCTTTAACATGGTTTCCTTTAGTTCGTGTGAAAAGTGTATAAATATGAAGTGATTGCTACGTATTCTTGTGGATTTACGAAGCATATTTATGGCATCAAACAGAGAGGTTCCTAAAGAATTGAGACCTTCGACCTTGTGGTCGAAATGGAATGTGGTTGAAATACTTTTAGAATTCAGCTCTTCTTCCAAGACGGATACAAGGTCTACGTAGGACTCGAGGTGCTATATTAAACGTATAAGTATAGGATATAAACATCTGTTTTTCTAACATTCTGTTGTCTTTCCGTATTTCCCTAACTTACTACTCGCGATTGCATTCTTTATCAGTCCGTCTCCTTTTTATTTTAGGAGGAGGTTATGTAGATTTTCTCAAGCAGAAGCGATTTTAATTCTCCAGAATCATGTAATGCACTCGTTTTTTCTTCATGAGTAGCTATTTCTGAATAAATACAGTGTTTTCGATTAATTTAAATGTCTTCGAGAAGATATATTAAAAATGGTTTCTGATATAAATCAAAAAGTGAATTAATGCGCTAAATATATTCTTTCGTTATGGCCGACGAGGAGCAATTGAATATATTGATATTCTTTTAAATATTAAACGATATTTAGTATTCATGGTAAACAAGTAGAAATATTACAATTTCTAAGCTTAAAATTAGACAGTAAGGAACTACGATGTTACGAGCATTCCCATTGGTGGAAACGAAAAAATTAACTCGAAATATAAATAAATATTTTTATTAACGAAAGCTTATATTCTTAACAATTTTAAATTTAAATAACGAAGGTTATTCATAAAATTGAATGTCGATTTAATTATAATTATTATTAATGAAACTGTTTTATTTGAGTTGTGGGGGGGACAGTGACGGATTATCCTAATTCGACCAATCAGATTTCAGCTCTCTTGTTCAGCCGTTGTCCTGATGGAAATTTCCTCAGTTGCTGCTGAGAACCCGTCTGGTGCGGAAGGTATGTCAATTGTTTTAAAATTTCCGTTAAAATTTAAATTTTGTGTATTCCGTTGGATTTGGAAACAGGTAAAAGTAAGTGACATTTCAAAGCAATTCGATTTCTTTTTGCAATAACTAATATTCCTTAAACGAAATTTCCTTTAAAAAAAGAAAGAACGACGTTTGAAGACTAGAATATGTTCGTGGTCGTCACCCAGGATTTCCTTATAATGGTAAGTTGAACGAAACATCTTATTTGAATATTGATCGCGATCTTTCTTTTAAGAGAAAATTCCTTTTTGGAGCTAAAAGTTCCCGTATTTTCGAAGTTTTTGTCGCGGAATTTCGTGTATAGTTTACGTATTTGTATAATATATTGAGTTAGGGCATCGCTTAAATCCTAACAAACATACAAAATGCACTCGCATCAAATTTAGTCTCCACGTATTTTCCGATTAAAACTCGGTTTAGTAATCATATTTGAATTGGATTTGAATACTACGTTCTGTCTAAAGTTCTTGAGTGGCTGACTTAAGCGAAACGAAGAAAATTCAATTGAAGCTCAAATAATCAATGGTATTATCCCCCTGAATGCTTAATTTAAGAGAAATAGCTCTAGTAGATAGGTCTGACGCATGTGGGACTCGACAACGGGAATCTCCTACGCACTCGCTGTTTGCAATATCCGTCTGGCAAAATTATCGGAAATCAGTATTTGAAAATTGCATTCAAATTTTTGATTTCTTATATTTCATTTCTTGCAATGCCATCGTTGGGGTTTAACGGTGTACTTATCTCCGTGCGATCTATATTTGGTTTAGTTTTCTGTTTATTAATGCTTTTCACTAATCCTTGAGCCTCTGATTAAAATTTATACTTCATTAAAATTGTATTGATAAATACGTTTCGTGTTTCAATCCCCAAATGGATCGCCGCTATCTAATTTGAGGAAATCGAAATTGTGATTGTTTTCAATATTCATCACTGTCCCTGAAATTATTTGTTACTTTAATTATCCGATTGTTAGCACTCCACCTGTCCTTTGTTTTATATCTAACACAGTAGATGGCGCGTAAATAGGGGTTTCATATAACGGGCATTCTAATTTTAAACTTATTCGTTATGACGTATTCATGGGCGTTGAATACAATTATTGTCTGGATGAAATTAATTGATGTTATACTTACTTGGTATTTCTATCTTTCCAGGTTTTATAAGACGAACCTTCAATCCTCTCATCGATGGGCCTCTGCTGAACTTCGTTTCGAAAGGGTCCACGGAATGACCTTCGCGGAAGAAACGAGAGGAACGAAATTTGATCAAGTTGGTAAGAGCACTTAATACTCTAACCTTTTATTATATTTAATTGAGAGTTTTTCACGTGTAATGCCCCTTGTAAATAATATTTGCATTGCATCGCGAGTTAGTTGTATTACGAAAACTATAATTTATCTAGATCCTTTCTTTTTATTAATCTTATGTTTAACTGCAGTTATTCATAATGCTGATTGCAATTTTCCAAACTAGAGCTGGACATAACTCGGATGGTTTCCATAATTCCATATTTATTAATTATATACCATAATTTCGATGGTTCTTCATTGCTTGAAGTATTAGATTTCTAAGTATCGAAATACGTTTTGAAGTACATTTATGTCTTGTAGCAATATGGTTCCTTCTTTTCCCCTTCATCTCGACTGGCCATCAGCTGACACTAACTTAACTTGTGTGTGTAACTCGTTATAATTTAATCAGATAAAACTACTAATAGACTTTCTTATCAATTATCAGAAGCCCTTTTGAAATTTGTTGCTGGCATTCACCCCGCCCTTATAGAGTTAGGCTGTTATCCATAAGCATAGATATTAGATCACATTCTGTAGATAAATAGTCTATCGCAGGTTTTCTGTGAACTTAAACTCGTTTTGAAGAATATTATTCAGGCTCTATGTAAGCCGTTTTAGATAGAACTAGCCCATGTGATACGATCAATTAAAGCCGTTTGCGATCCATATAATTTGTTGATATTTGCTAATATCGTTCCGAAACCCTCATCCGCTTCGGATGTTTGTTGAAGAACAGCCGATGTTTGAGAAAGGAACCTTAGCCGTAGTGAAACAGATGTCTATTGATTTTGTGGGTGAAAGTGATTTTCATGGGCAGAGGTGGGCTTCAGTCCTCAAGCCGCTCTTTCCAACATTCGAACACCTCGTTACAGCTACGAATTGTTCAAATTATTCGTTTTTGTACCTTTACCACAAGAATTGATGTTAAAATGGAATCTGAAACCTTTATTTTGTGATTGCATGCTTTATCATATTATTCAATCGACGACGCTGTCGTTCCACGTACCTCTTCGCAACTCAAGTGCATATGGTAAAGCATGCTCTTATATTAATATATATTCGCTGGCGAAGCAACGATTGGAATGAAATGGAATAGCAGAAGAGCCTAGGCAATTTCTTCACCTTTTCAGAGCTTTTTATGGTCGTTGAGTCAATTCTCTGCGTCTCAATCGTTTATTAATCATGTGCTTACGAGTTTCAATGATTATTCTGGTATCCTGATGTCACCATTTAACTTTATTCGCTCTATCGTATTTTTTGAACAAGGAGTTGGAGACAGTAACCGCCGACATAAGATAAATATATATTGCGCTCTGTCATGCGTAAGGATATGAAAAGCCCTTCACATAAAAAAGATATATTGATATAGATTTTAATTGGGTATTCGTATCTATTAGAGTGTAATTTCATATTAAAACTATCTCTTAATCTATATTCTTAAATTCTTTCATAGGATATCGTTCTTGAATATTATGAACCTAAGCTTCAGAACTTCACAATTCTTTGCATCTCTTTCAATTCTTTTCCTTTTCTACCTACTTAATTTAGGTAACGTGCCTTTCTCCATAAGTCACTAATAAACGCACACCTTTCCGCGTTTACTCGTAATATCTATAAAAGGAAAAGGTAGCATGTTTTACTAGTAACAGCCATACCATTCTACGATGAGAATTATCGATATAAATTATTAACCCGAAGTTTAGATAAAATTCTACGATTAATATTCATCGGCATTCGTTGATATTGCGCTATCACTGAACTAGTCATAGTTGAGCACTTCATTTCGGGAGCCATGATATTTTTCGATTTGGCTTCTTGCTTTGCTTCGTGAGTCATTAGCTTGAACTTTCGCTTTCCCGCCTCGTTCTAAATCTCTGTAAAGAGAAGTGAGAGTTACTTGAATACGTACACAAGGATGTTTTAGCTTTCGCTTTCCGTTCATTTTTCGGTAAAATTCATTTTTAAAATAGTGAATAATATTTCGTGAAGAGTTTCGTTTATCTCGATGTTTTGCTTCAACGACCTTGGATTCTTTCGCTTTTGTTTTCATTGTTCAAGGCGATGTATTACCTGACGAACCAAGGAATTTAAAGTAAATTTCATTGTATTATGTAGACTACAGCATAAACAAGCATAAGCGATAATAAACATAAACTTTGAGTAATATCATCTTTATGTACTGAGTTAATATGTTGTTCAAGTTAACTTAATATCACTCGGATGAGCACTGTAAAAGTAGGAAAATTAACATTTCTGGCCTTTTTTTATCATTTCGGTTTAGTTTGAGGTAAATGAAGTTTATAAAGTTTCATCATAACCCAATCCCAATTCGGACCAGTGGAACATGAAATACCTTTGAGATTAATTCACTTGAATCAGAACGTCATCCAGATCGTAATCGTGCTAATTGAGCTGTTCTTCTATACGTGGACTTGATTGTTTTGGATTGAGTTGCGTCCCAAGACGTTCCATCGAAGGAAGCATTGATCAAGTACTACATTCAGGGAATCTATTGCGTAGTTTTCCAAAGGAGGATAAAAGGAATAATACTTTTGCATGATTTTCTCTTGTATATATTATATATAGCTTCTTATCATAAAATTAGTGTGTACTCATCTCTTTTCTTGGAGAGATATCCCACAATAAAAAATTAAACGTTATAAGAGTTATTGTTTGTTTAAAATATATATTTCTCTCACAAATTTGATGATTTTTGTACGTTTTTATTATAATTACATAATTGCTTTAGTTATGCTTTTAAAATTATGTTCCGATTCAATTTCTCAGAAAGATGCTCACTTTGTCCCGTTTCATTACAGCCAGACCTTTACTCTATATAAAACGTCATATGTACATAATATCTAATTTATCTTTAATCGATTCACGAAAAATATTAGCAGAATGATATTTTTGTAAAGTTATTTAACTTTGAGTCATAACGTAACCATGGGAGACGAGAAATCTACGAGGATTATTATCAAGGAGTTAAAAATTAATATAAATTGTTTATCGGTTGATTAAATGTTATTTCCGTGGTGATTATAATTAATGAAAACTATGAACACTAGGGGGTAGACTCCCTCCTTCCTAGTCCCAGGGAAGGAGGGAGGGGGGTGAGGCTCCCGGATAGTCACGTGGACAGCGCGTTTGTCTTTGGTTAAAGCGGTCCGGGTTCGATTCCCAGTGAGAGCCAACGCGCGAAAACACCTAAGCTGTCGAAGCACTTTCAGCAGTGTTACTAGTACTATAACATCAAGGAGGAGTAATATTACTCGCGTGTTAAGTTATATTATTTTCTCCGGTATTCCTCATCGGTCTGAGACATTAAAATATGTATTACTATATCGTAGGAAAGCGAAAAGGAAAGCGGATGGAAAATATAAAACATCGAGTACAATTTGAATAAAATTGTACAATAAAGTATATACTCAAATATACTAAAGTATATACTCAAATATACTACTAAAGTAATAACTTACTAAGTATGTACTAAGTTAAGAATAAGCTCAAATAGTCACTACAATCAAACAAATGTTTTAGTAAAGTGTCCTACTTTATTATGATCGTTATTATTACTATTGTATTACTGTATTTTTGGATTGACACAGGTTTTATGTTTTGGAATTACTATTTTAATATCGGTTGCCTTTTTTTTCTTTAGATTCACTTTCGGAGCTTTCCTACATCTCCGAAGAGCAGAGTAATAATACAGAGATACGAAGGAGAGAAATTCGGTCCAGGGATGGAATTTAAGATAAAATGAGTATAATTTGAATCTAATTTTAGTACTAGTCAAACACAAGTATAGAAGAGAGTGAATATTTTAATTAACATAGTGTTTCGGTTGTTCAAATAATATTTTATTAATTATTTTTATATCTATTCTTCAGAATAACGCCCGGACCTTTTCTCAAGCATGAAAAGGGCAGGAGTTCGAATGCAGGGATGCTGCAGAGAGTAATTTGGTCCAGGGATGGAAATTAAAATACAATGAGTATAATTAAAATCTAATGTTAATACTTCTCTTATACAAGTATGGTAGATAGCGTGATCTTAAAATTAACATAGTGTTTCGGTTGTTCAGATAATGTTGGATTAATTTTTTTTAATTTATCCTTCAGAAATACTCCAGGAACTTTTCTACATCATGGACGGGCGAGATTAGCATTGCAAAGATGCTGCAAGGGAAACTCGGTCCATGGAAGGAAAACAGAATACGATGAATACAAATTGAATTTACGGGGATTGAGTTGCGTTGCTTCTGGCGTTGGATGGCATCGGAACGAATCTCAAGGCCTTGAAAGAATTAAATAAAAACTACCTTGTGAAATAAAATCTGTGACTTTTAAAGTAAACCTAAATTTCCCGTGCAGTGCAGATTCCAATCATAGAATTACATCTAAACTATTTAATGAACAATCAATTGAACAATTCAATGAATCTTTTATCTATGTGTACTATTTGAAGCTTACTCAACTTTTGATCTTCATGTTGCTAATGGTGATTGAAGGTTAAAAATATTTTGGATAGTTAATGTTTTGTGTATCTATTCTGTGTTTTTCAATCATTAAAGATAAAACATATTTTCAATCATGTATAATAAAGCATTGTAAGGCTAGAACTTGTATAGTTATCCATTACTTGAAATGCATATAAAATGAATGTATTAATGACGTTGTACAATGAATATAATTAACTATTGCTGAATGTATAGATTTCTAAAGAATTGTAAGGAAGGATGTGTATATTTTATATATTCTGTACATTTTAATTGTATTGCTGATACTAAACCTCTGAATAAATCTCATGGGGAAGTGGGAGAGAAGGTAGAGGAGGAAGGAGGTTGATTAAGACGGTCGGGAGGGAGAGGGTGGGAAGGGAGTGGGTGGGTAGGGAGAGGGTGGGAAGGGAGAGGGTGGGAAGGGAGAGGGTGGGAAGGGAGTGGGTGGGTAGGGAGAGGGTGGGAAGGGAGTGGGTAGGTAGGGAGAGGATGGCAAGGGAGTGGGTGTGTGGGGTGTGGGTGGGTAGGGAGGGGGAGGGAAGGGAGAGGGTGGGAAGGGAGAGGGTGGGAAGGGAGAGGGTGGGAAGGGAGTGGGTGGGTAGGGAGAGGGTGGGAAGGGAGTGGGTGGGTAGGGTGTGGGTGGGTAGGGAGAGGGTGGGAAGGGAGAGGGTGGGAAGGGAGAGTGTGGGAAGGGAGAGGGTAGGAAGGGAGTGGGTGGGAAGGGAGAGGGTGGGAAGGGAGTGTGTAGGTAGGGAGAGGGTGGGAAGGGAGTGGGTGGGTAGGGTGTGGGTTGGTAGGGAGAGGGAGGGAAGGGAGAGGGTGGGAAGGGAGAGGGTGGGAAGGGAGTGGGTTGGAAGGGAGTGGGTGGGAAGGGAGGGGGTGGGAAGGGAGAGGGTGGGAAGGGAGTGGGTGGGTAGGGTGTGGGTGGGTAGGGAGAGGGTGGGAAGGGAGTGGGTGGGTAGGGTGTGGGTGGGTAGGGAGAGGGTGGGAAGGGAGAGGGTGGGAAGGGAGTGGGTTGGTAGGGTGTGGGTGTGTAGGGAGAGGGTGGGAAGGGAGTGGGTGGGTAGGGAGAGGTTGGGAAGGGAGAGGGTGGGGAGGGAGTGGGTGGGTAGGGAGAGGGTGGGAAGGGAGAGGGTGGGAAGGCTGTGGGTGGGTAGGGAGAGGGTGGGAAGGGAGAGGGTGGGAAGGGAGTGGGTGGGTAGGGTGTGGGTGTGTAGGGAGAGGGAGGGAAGGGAGAGGTTGAGAAGGGAGAGGGTGGGAAGGGAGTGGGTGGGAAGGGAGAGGGAGGGAAGGGAGAGGGTGGGAAGGGAGAGGGTGGGAAGGGAGTGGTTGGGAAGGGAGGGGGTGGGAAGGGAGAGGGTGGGAAGGGAGTGGGTGGGTAGGGTGTGGGTGGGTAGGGAGAGGGTGGGAAGGGAGTGGGTGGGTAGGGTGTGGGTGGGTAGGGAGAGGGTGGGAAGGGAGAGGGATGGAAGGGAGTGGGTGGGTAGGGAGAGGGTGGGAAGTGAGGGGGTACTTATGGATAGGGTGGGAAAGGAGAGGCCCATAGAGCTTGTTTTCGCTCTAAAGGACGATGTTCTTCCCGATAGACGCAGGAAATTTATAATCCAGAAAAAATGTGACAGTAACATGATCTCAGAGGATATACATATAGGGTAAAAGATGTGGAATCCAAAATATGAAAAACACACACGCAAGCAAAACTATTTTCTGCCTAACTTTGGAAGATAGATGGAATATCGAAAATCATTAGATTTACTAACTTACTTACGCCCACTTAAATTAAAATATCGGAAATTAGGATTTAAAGTTACTTGCGATTAGATTGAATATAGAGTTCGAAATTACTGTCGTAGATAAATATTTACATCTTATATAAGGAGAAAGTCATGTGCTGGCCACATCAGATTTTTTCCTTTATTTGTAAGTCCAAAACAAAGGGGGCGGTTATTTTCGAGTAAATACGGTAGTTGATACAGTTACTGTCAATCTCTGTAATGGACAAACGACGTTTGAGTAACTGAATCGCTTTAACATTTTTTATACTCGCATATTCTTTTATTCGCATGTTTGGTTTTTTATATATTTAAATCTCTTTTCGAGACCTAGCGTTACCCTCTCTTTTTCCTAATCCAAAAGCTTCATTCCCTTCATAATGGTTCGTTTTCCGAGTTATAAAATCTCTGCAGGAGGCAACTCTCTTAGCTTTGATGAAACATTGAAATTGAAATGCTCTTTCTTCTTTTACTAAATTTAACTTTAGTAAAACCAGCGGTTGGTGAGTTGTTGCAACCGTTGCAGTACCGATGCAGTGACAAAAGTGGATAGCACAGCGGTCAGAGTCACCCGGTACTCTAGTCTGCAGACGTTCTCACGTAGGTGTTGACATAGTTTGTTCTGGTGTATTTGTGAAGGACGCGTCATGTCCGGGCTTCGGCTTCGAGACCGGCGTGCAATTTTCGAGCAGTGGAGATATTTTTAGGATTGAGAAGGCCATGTAGTTGAGGGAATTGCATTTCTGGGCGAGGCCATTACGGAAGAACTGTGGAAAAATGAATCGAACAAGAATCATTAATGAATACATTCATTTCTACAAAAGTGAAATATTGATGTAATTAGTGATGATCAACTGGAGTGTTCGAAATAACTTATTTTATTAGACACATATCATCTGAGGTTGCAATGTGAAGATAAATCCATCGTAGGTGGAGGTTGTTGGCTAATCTATATCTATATATATAAAAATGAATGTGTGTCTGTCTGTCTGTCTGTCTGTACTCGATAGATTTAAAAACCATAAATCCAATCGTCGTGAAAATTTGGGAAATTATTAGGTATATCCCCGGGAAGGTTTTTGAAAATTTTTATTTTAATCGGAGTACTCAGTTCGACTCCAGAAGGGAAAAACTGTTCCCATAAGAAATACATGTAAACTTCGATTTTATCACTTGCATGCTTCCTTTCTTTTGCAAAATTAAATTAGAAATAACCAAAGTATGGATTTAAAAGTAGTACCAAAAGAAGGGAAATTGAATAAAGTTTCTTATTTTGGTCATAAAATATAGTTTACGATCAGAAATTACGAGACTTTGAATAATTAGATGATAATTTTGATGAATTTTGAGGCTATAAACAAACTATTTCTCAGTTACGACGAATGCGATTGTTGAATTTTCTCATAAGAACACATTGAGAATTTATTCCAGTATTCAAATGATGTTTGTTTATAGCAACGTAAATATTTACGTATATTATCGTGGAGTGAACGGTTTTTGATATTTAATGAAAATGATATTTTGATAAATTCAAGAGATTGTATGTACTGCACAACTTGGTGAGTTGATGATGTTACCGACTTTGATTACAAATGTCATCTATTTTCAACATTTCAATTTATTTTATGTCTTTGACGAGACTGAATTTAATTTTTAGGTCTTCTTCAGTTGAATATGTGTTCTCTCTGAGATTAGCGAGATGCGAAGTGTGGAGTAGCACATAATTTAGCATATCTTACTCCGAACTGAAAAGGCACTGTGATAATATATTTTCTTATATACCGAATGAAAGTAATGTAGATAGTATATATGATTTCATTATAATAGCCTAGCAACGCGAATATCTGCCTGCCATACAAATTGCGAATGGATTTTCTACGGGAAAAATAGAAGTACGATACATAAATTGATCCCATTTGTGAAGAATTTATTTAAACTGCCTTTTTGTTCAAACACAAAGACGTGTGAACGGGTACAGCTAGTTGGTACTATAAAAGGTAAAATGTCCTAGGGATTTTACGATTAATTCCTGTGAGGAAATAAAAAGCAGATTGCTACTTGCGGTTAAATTTTCTCTCCTTGGTGGAGCACGAATCTGGAGTTTTCGCGACATTGAAAGCGTCTAGCCCACTCAAACTAAAAGGCCATACATATGCGCTTCACAGACTCTTCTCGACAAATTTGGCGAAATCGAATGAAAATATGAAATTTAATGCATGTAAGAATAATCAAAATATTACGATCATATGACGTGATTTTCATTGTCTAGACGACAACTTTAAAAAAAATCTGAAGTGGCCAGCACATTACTATCTCCGCATATAAGATGTAAATATTTATCTACGACTGTATTTTCGAACTCTATATTCAATCTAAACTTGGAAGATGAGTGATTAATTTATATATTATTATCTTTGACATCACAAACAATATAAATAATGTTTTTCGGGACATGCTCGATGAAAAAAGATGAATTTGGCCTTTCGCCCAGAGCGCTCACAAAGTACAGCAACTTCCGGTTTATCAGTATTTCATGAATAACTCCTAAACAATCAGTCATACACAAATATGTTTAATACAAAAGTTATAGTAAATTTAATTTTCTAAAACGTTTATAAATAATAGTATATACGTAAATATCAAATTTATGGTGATATTTTGAAAACCGGAAATGGGCTTTGAAGAATGAAGCTCGACTTCCGGTTCACTGAGTTACTCCAAAAACTAATCAACTCTAAGGACACCAACCAAAGTACTATATATTAAATTTGGTGTTGATACAACGAATGGTTTTCATGTTACAGCGCCCACAAAGTACATAACAGCTACTTCCGGTTTATCGGTATTTCACGAGTAATTCCGGTAAATCAACCGGTGATACAATAATATGTTAAACACAAAATTTATAGTAAATTACATAAACTAAAACTTTTATAACTAATACAATATGCGTATATATCATATTTATGGAGATATTTTGAAAACCGGAAATGAGCTTTGTTGAATGAAGCTCGTTTTCCGGTCACCGATTCACTCCAAAAACTAATCAACTCTGACAGCACACAAAACTGTACTATATATGAAGTTTGGTATTAATACGACCAATAGTTTTCACGTTAGAGCGCCCACTATCACACACACACACACAGACACACACACATACACACAGACATCATTCCGAAAATGGTCAAAACTTGTTCTATGGACCCCAAAACATGTATTTCCGTTGAAATCTCGAAGTCGAATTTTTCATGAAAACAATACTCTCTCTATACTTCGTATATGGAGAAAGTAAAAATCTGATGTGGCCAGCACATGACTTTCTCCATAAATAAGATGTAAATATTTATCTACGACAGTAATTTCGAACTCTATATTCCATCTAAACTTGGAAGATGAGTGATTAATTTATATATTATTATCTTTTACGTCACAAACATTATAAATAATGTTTTTCGGGACATGATCGATGAAAAACGATGAAATTGGCCTTTCGCCCATAGAGCCCAGAGCGCCCACAAAGTACATAATCAGCAACTTCCGGTTTATCAGTACTTCATGAATAACTCCTAAACAATCAGTGATAAAAAAATATGTTTCAGGCAAAAGTATTAGTAAATTACATTTTCTAAAACCTTTATAAATAATAGTATATACCTAAATATCATATTTATGGAGATAGTTTGAAAACCGGAAATGAGCTTTGAAGAATAAAGCTCGACTTCCGGTCAATGGATTTACTTCAAAAACTAATCAACTCTAACGACAGCAACCAAAGTACTATATATGAAATCTAGTGTTGATACAACGAATGGTTCTCATGTTAGAGCGCCCACAAAGTACATAACAGCTACTTCCGGTTTATCGGTATTTCACGAATAACTCCTAATCAACCGGTTATACAAAAATATGTTAAATACAAAAGTTATAGTAAATTACATTATCTAAAACTTTTATAAGGTGTACAGTATACCTATATATCATATTTATGGAGATATTTTGAAAACCGGAAATGAGCTTTGATGAATGAAGCTCGACTTTTGGTGAACCGATTCACTCCAAAAACTAATCAACTCTGACAGCACACACCACAGTACTATATATGTATTTTGGTGTTGATAAGACCAATGGTTTTCACGTTAGAGCGCCCACTATCACACACACACATACAGACACACACACACACACACAGACATCATTCCGAAAATGGTCAAAACGTGTTCTAGGGACCCCAAAACATGTATTTCCGTTGAAATCTCGAAGTCGAATTTTTTCATGAAAACAATACTTTCTCTATACTACGTATATGGAGAAAGTAAAAATAGAAGAAATCACAATGTTTCGAATGTATTAAACGATTGCAAAAATGCTTCAAAAATGTTTATGAGTAAAATCGCTAATAGCTCGTCAACATTTCATCGACCTATTCTGTAAGACAAAGGCGACCACAATGACATTCATGTTGATGATAAATTTCAGAAAACACAATAAATCTGAGCATGAAGAGGGAATTGGTATTGAGCTGACGGAAATGAAAGATATTCAGGTTTTATAAATCATTATTCAAATGTGGATTTCGATGGCTTCAACGAAAAATTAATATCGATCATGAATGGTTTAAAAGGGAAGAACTGACGAAGTAAACGAAATTTTAGTGCCAGCGAAGACCAAACGTGATCTCGCAGAAGCAACTTATGGTAATTCTTTCTCTAGACTATTAGAGGGGCTTAGAGGATAGATAAGGGAATTATGTTATTACACCCCCTCACCATACGCCACTGGCGACTAGCTCTAAATCATGCGTAAGTAAATTAAGAGAGAATTAAATGAATCGTATATAGATGGATTTGCACGTCCCTTCAAAATAGTCCAGATACAGTCGCAAAAGGATTCAACGGAGCTTAACCCTAGAAGGGTATCGCTATTTTCTTTACCTATTCGGGGATCGCGGGGTGGAAAAACACCCCAATTTTCAAGGGCCCGTATCTCAGGCCCAGTATGACTTTGAGGGTTCCATGAAAGCTCATCTTTTTCGTCTTTTAATCCAAAATTCAGGGAGTTAAACAGTTTCGGCTAAAAGTTTGAAGGGTCCGTCGAAAATCGAACAAGAAGGGCATAAAACTTGAAAAACTAGCAAAAATGACAGTTGAATACTAAATACAGACAGAATGAATACTAATTCTAATTTGCAAAAATTGTAGCATAAAACGAGATAAAACACATAAAAATATTTCAAGAATAATAAAATGATTATGTGCATTAGGTTGAGAATGAATGTAATGATCAAAAAGTTTATGTGTAATTTATATGTAAGTGGTAAAGAAAGATGAAAGGAGATTTTTCAGCGTTTGAAAAAAGAGCGTCGAAAAAAATTATCAACCCAATATATAAGTTCTTCCTTGGTTTGGACGTTCCCCAGATTTCCATCCCATTGAAAATTTACGGGGAATTTTAAAGCAAGAGTGGACGGCAGATAGGCAGTGCCTCCTGCGTCTCTGGAGCAGCACATCAGGGATCTGGAGTCCAGATCCCTGAGATCCAGAATCCAGATTCTGTATTAAAAAACCTGGTAGATTCCATGGAGAGGCAACTGCAGAGCACAATAAAGGTGGAAGGATATATCACTGAATATAAAATTATTCAAAAAATCCTCCTTATTTCATTCATTCCGATATTCATCAGGAATGACAGATCCCTTATTCTTATGTCTCCACATTCATATTCAGCGAGGATATAATAATACGAGTAAAATGTAGCTTGCATACTGCAAGCAGATCAGCAATACTAATTTCATATCGGCATCACATCGGGACGGTCCTCATAAGAAAAAAAAAGGATTTCATTTTTTCTTAAAATTCGCTGAAATTTCATCGTCTGGCATCGAACCCGGGTCTTAATGGTAAACCTACTATGAAACACAATAGAAGATCACCATCTCTAACTATGTGTGAAATTTCAACCAGAAATATTGGCTACAACTGCCTCAAAAGACGTTCTAATTTTCACGAATTTAATGGCTCCCTGGATTCGAACCAAGGACAATTTATGAAATCTAAAAAATGTATCTGAAAGTTATTTATAATGTTTATCTATACGCTGAATTTGAAGTTTCTATATTATTGGCAAAGGTTTCAAAGTAATTCCTAAAAATCGGATCAACTTCTGATTGCAGAGACACCTGGTGTCGAACCCAGGACACATTGATAGCTGTGAATGCACTGTTTGATTTGTATGGACTTGATCTTACTATATGCAACGTTTGAAGTCGATATCGTGCCGGGAAGTACCTAAAATCTGTTTCCGTTATCTCCGTAAGAAATGCATTGAGGAATTTAAATGTCCCTCTGGGATCGAACCAAGGACCATCAGCGAATATTAAAATTCGATTATGATATATTTTTATAGTATCTAACTTCATACCGAATTTCAAGTTTCTATGCCATCGAAAAAGGGTCCAAAAAAAATCATAAAAATCGCCACAATGCATTTTAAACGGCCGATTTTTGCCCCGACCTAGCATCGAACCAAGGATGATAATCATAGATGTTTTTATGGTTTCCTTTAGATATGCACGGCATCTAGCGATCCCTATAATTTCAAATCTCTCCTTTTCCGGGAAGTGCCTCAAAAAAATTTTCGAAAATCCCCGCCATGTATTCTTATGGACAAAATCACGACTTTGGGGCCTTCTGGAATCGAACCCATGACACCGAGGTTCAAAGTCGGCTTTTTCCTGGAGGTTACACGTTATGGCCAATATGTCGTAAAAATTTCAAGGCATTGGCACTTGTGGAACATGGTTAGAATTTTGATCCCCTATATCTATTATATATAGATGCTTCTCCGGATTCATTCATATATATACCCAGATAGGATACAAATTCACAGGCTAAACCAAAAGCGTCATTGACTTGAAATTTTTACGACGTTATGGCCATGACGTGTAACCTCCAGGAAAAAGCCGACTTTGAACCTCGGTGTCATAGGTTCGATTCCAGAAGGCCCCAAAGTCGCGATTTTCCCCATAAGATTACATGGCAGGGATTTTCGAAAATTTTTTTGAGGCACTTCCCGGAAAAGGAGAGAGTTAAAATTCTAGGGATCGCTAGAAGCCGTGCTTATCCAATTAAAATAAAAAAGACATCGCCGAATATGGTCCATGGTTCGATGCTACGTTTGGGCAAAAATCGGCCGTTTAAAATGCATTGCGGCGATTTTGAAAATTTTTTTTTGATTCTTTCCCGATAACATGGATACGTGAAACTCGGCACGTGGATAGATATCATAAATATACTTCATAATCGAATTTTACATGTTCGCTGATGGTCCTTGGTTCGATCCCAGGGGGCCATTTGCACTTCTCAATGCATTTCTTACGGAGTTAACGAAAACAAAATTAAGGTACTTCCCGGCATACTATCGACTTCAAACTTTGCGTGATAGAAGAACAGGTCTTTACAAATCAAGCTGTGCAATCACAGCTTACTATATTTCCTAGGTTCGACACCAGGTGTCTCTGCAATTAGATGATGATCCGATTTTTAGGAATTATTTTGAAACCTTTCCCAATAATATAGATATTTGAAATTCCGCATGTAGATAGAAATCATAAATAACTTTCAGAAACATTTTTTAGTTTTCCAAGATCGTCCTTGGTTCGAATCCAGTTAGCCATTTACTTTCGTGAAAATTAGAACGTCTTTTCAGGCAATTGTAGCCAATATTTCTGCTTGAATTTTCACACGTAGTTACAGATGGTGTTCTTCTACTCTGCTGCATAGTTAGTTCACCAGTAAGACCCGGGTTCGATGCCAGACGATGAAATTTCAGCGAATTTTAAGAAAAATTTAAAACCTTTTTTTTTTCTTTTTAGGACCGTCCCGATATGATGCCGTTATGAATTTAGTACTGACGATCTGCTTGCAGTATGCAAGCTACATTTTACTCGTATAACTTATATCTATTATATATAGACGTTTCTCCGGATATACCTATATATATATAGGGGATCAAAATTCTAACCATGTTCCACAAGTGCCACCGACTTGAAATTTTTACGACGTTATGGCCATAACGTGTAACCTCCAGGAAAAAGCCGACTTTGAACCTCAGTGTCATGGGTTCGATTCCAGAAGGCCCCAAAGTCGCGATTTTCCCCATAAGAATACATGGCGGGGATTTTCGAAAATTTTTTTGAGGCACTTCCCGGAAAAGTAGAGAGTTGAAATTCGAGGGATCGCTAGAAGCCGTACATATCCAACGAAAATCAAAAAGACATCTTCGAATATTGTCCATGGTTCGATGCTAGGTCGGTGCAAAAATCGGCCGTTTAAAATGCATTGCGGCGATTTTTAAGATTTTTTTTGATCCTTTCCCGATAACATGGATACTTGAAACTCGGCACGTAAATAGATATCATGAACATATATTTAATAATCAAATTTTAGATGTTCGCTCATGATCCTTGGTTCGATCCCAGAGGGCCATTTGCAATTCTCAATGCATTTCTTACGGAGATAACGGAAACAAAATTAAGGTACTTCCCGGCATGCTATCGACCTCAAACTTTGCATGATAGATGAGCAAGTCTTTACAAATCAAACTGTGCATTCACAGCTTACAATATTTCTAGGGTTCGACACCAGGTGTCTCTGTAATCATAAGTTGATACGATTTTTAGGAATTATTTTGAAAACTTTCCCAATAATATAGAAACTTGAAATTCGGCATATATATAGAGATCATAAATAACTTTCAGAAACATATTTTAGATTTCCAAGATCGTCCTTGGTTCGAATCCAGAGAGCCATTTACATTCGTGAAAATTAGAACGCCTTTTGAGGCAGTTGTAGCCAATATTTCTGCTTGAATTTTCACACATAGTTAGAGACGGTGATCTTCTATTGTGCTGCATAGTAATATACCAGTAAGATCCGGGTTCGATGCCAGAAGATAAAATTGCAGCGAATTTTAAGAATATTTTGAATCATTTTTTTGTTCTTTTGAGAACCGTCCCGATATGATGCCGATATGAAATTAGTATTGCCGATCTGCTTGCAGTATGCAAGCTACTTTTTACTCGTATATATATATACGAGTAAATTGTTGCTTGCATACTGCAAGCAGATCGACAACACTATTTTCATGTCGGTATCATATCGGGACGGCCATCAAAAGAAAAAAGTGGATTGAAATTTTTCTTAAAATTCGCTGAAATTCCATCGTCTGGCATTGAACCCGGGTCTTACTGGTGAAGCTACTATGAAACACAATAGAACATCACCATCTCTAACTATGTGTGAAAATTCAAGCAGAAATATGGGCTACAACTGCCTCAAAAGACGTTCTAATTTTCACGAATTTAAATGGCTCTCTGGATTTGAACCAAGGACGATCTTGGAAATCTAAAACATGTTTCTGAATGTTATTTATGATCTCTATCTATATGCCGAATTTGAAGTTTCTATATTATTGGGAAAGGGTTCAAAATAGTTACTAAGAATTGAATCAATTACTGATTGTAAAGACGCCTGGTGTTGAACCCAGGACCTACTGGCAGCTGTGAAAACACATTATGACTTGGTTAGGTATATCCGGAGAAGCGTCTATATATAATAGATAATGGGGAAATTTGCCAGTCACAACGCTGAATTCGTAAATAACCGCAATAAACTACTTATAAAATTAGTATCTTTTAAGAATCAAGCAATTCAATAGAAATTTATTTAATAACTGAGCCAATGACTTCAATGAAATTAATATATCCAGAAAAAGATTTTTATAAAATTTCTCCGGAAAAGGTATCAATTAAATTGGGGTAGGAAATGAAAAAATGTTTTCGTTGGTGAGATATTTCTATAGTCTATTTAAGCATCGTAATATTTATTAGAAAAGAATTGGTAAGTTAAAAAGATAAAACCAAAATCAAGGTAAGACAAAAATATTATTCTGCTACATTTTAGATGAATATTCAACCTGAAAGCAGCTTGAGAAGCGAAAATATCAGCATTGACACTCACTTTTAATATGCTTGAAGGCTGAAGTCCCTCGCAATTGCCTCAACGTTGCTCGTCTACCTAAAACAGAAAAAAATTTCTTTTCTGTAAAATTGCTCACTCACAGACCAAAAGGATCAAATTTTCCAATTCTTTCCAATGGTGCGAGGCACTGTGTCTATTCGAATGCGGTCCCCGAAAAATTCCGAAGTCACCCCTTATTTCCCCTCACTCACCTTAATTTCCAAAACGTTTAACCCCACCTCTGAATTCCTTCCTTCTTGCAAATCAGGTAATACCAACAGAAATTTTAAGTGCACTCTTTGGCCGCTAGAGCAGCAACAGAACATGCCCACACACTTATGCAAATGACTGTACGTATGTACTACGTTTCTTGGAGCATGCATCTGTCCAAGGACGTGGAATAAAATAAACATTTTAATCTTATAATAATAAATGGAAATAACCATTAATAATTCATCAGATAAAGTGTTTGGGAACGCTTGACATCCGTTACATATTTTACTGTTTCCCTGTGCGAGACTCGACTATGGAAAAATAATGACCCCGCTTGAAGAAAACTATAAATAAAAGAGAAATAGATTAAACCTAGCCATAGTATTTCATGCGACCAAATTTTCTAATTTTTAAACTCATAATGATTAACTTTTAACTGATGTGGATGGTATAATTCTTGTTCATTTTAAAACACTATTTTACCATTAGATTCCATTAAGATCATATATTTCAGCAATATATGAAAGGCCAAGTCAATTGAATAATATTTGTAGAGTATAGTTGATCCAGGTGTAACTAATTACAAGTAGTAATTACGTATAAGGAAGTGCTACAGTTGAAAGTTGCAGTACTTCGGTTCACAAGGAGACGAGAGGATTTTGCTTTTGTAGCAAATATAAAAAAAAGAAAAGAATGATTTCTTTTAATAGTTTTCCTTTTGATTAGTAAAAATGCACATCATACAAGGACAACCATTCCCTAACTGGAAAAATCCAATTAGCTGGGATAAGAACCCGGGACCGTGAGGTTGGAGCATTAACGCCCTAACCACTCTGCCACCACATCCAGTGGTGTATAAATAATAATAATCCTTACAGGTGCCTTTTCTTATGAAAGCAGCCTTACTATCAATGTGTTTCTTATTTCAAGACTAATTTAAAATCTATATATATCATTATTGAAATGGTGAAAGGTGAAGTTTCTCAAAAATCCTTCCAACCTTGGCTATTAAAATACTTTAAATGGTATGTTTGAAGTAAGGAAAATATTTGATTTTAAGTCATCTTCCATGCTATCAAACAAACCAATGGTTATTTATACACTTGCTAGGTAATATGTATACTGTTAATTATGATGAAATATTTTGTAGACGATTCCAAATATCTCAATTCCTAGAATATGTGTTAGTAAGGAAAAGAATTGATTTGAACTCCCTATGATTGTCTCTCATTTAAAATGTTATCTTCTATTAAAAAATGATTCTTGGATGCACATAAACATCAGAATTGTGTCCAAGCTGTTAAAAGTTACTGGAAAATGGAAGAATGCTAATCAGTTACTAAAAGTCTAAATGTTGTACCATAAGCTTTCAAGCTTAGGAAAATGCACATATTTAGTTTGTAAGGATGATATTTAAAAAAATTGTACATCTTGACTTTTTTTAATTCAGTCACGGACTGTAATAGCTCAAAAAAATCATCATGTCAGGTCCCATCCAACATTAGGTGACAGTTTAATGGATAAGAATATAGAGGCGCATGTTTTCTTGGACCTCTGTGATTTCGAATTCTCTATCCTACTGGGATGTTGCTTAAAATATTTTCGAAAAACTCTGCATATTGGCCATAATTTGTCCCTGCAATTTACATATTATGCAAGGGGCATCCAAAAAGTAAGTTTCCCTGTGGTAGAGAAAATAAAATCCTTATTTAAAAATTAGAAAAACTATTCAGTAACGAAATTAGGTTTTTCCTTTATTTTTCAATGAAGTCTCCTTCATTTTTAAGACATTTTTTGTATCTTGGCCCACAAGTTTTTTATACCGATATCATAGCATTCTGCCACTAAATTTCTCGCCCAACAATCAACTTCAATCTTGAAGTCAACATCATTGGAGAAGCGCCAACCACCAAGATGTTTTCTCAGCTCTGGAAACAGGTGATTATCAGTGGGGGCTAGGTCAGAGGAGTATGCTGGATGACCAAATACATCCCAGCAGAATGTTTCCAGGACTGTTTTTTGGGCAGAATGTAGGCTTGCGTAGTTGTGGATCAAAAAAACTTTGCGCGACAGCAGGCCACACCGTTTGTTCTGTATGGCTTGTCGGAGTTTCTTAAGAAGCTCGCAATAACGAGCAGCATTGATGGATGTCCCATGGGGCAGGTAGTCTATCAAAAGAACTCCTTTGGAGTCCCAGAAGATCGTTGCCATGAACTTCTCGGCTGAGTCCTTCGCTTTCTGTGGAGCGCATTCACCTGTTTTGTCTTATTGATTCAGTGGTTGAATAGTACGCCTAAATTTCATCCTCAGAGGCTATCAAGGAAAATAGTGCATCTCCCTCACGCTTCATCAATTGCAAGAAAGACCGAGCTGCCTCCATGTGGTCTTCTGTTAGCAATCTGAGCACAGACTTTGCTGTACTGCAGCTCATCAATGATGATGCTTTGCAGTGACCATCGACTAATCCCAAACTTCAGAGGAAGATTAGAGAGAATCTCATCCAAACTGAAGCGTTTATCAAGAGCTATGGTCTCGCAAACAGCGTCGATCACATCTGCTTGACGTGACGTCATTGGCCATTGGTCAAGGCCGAATGGCTGAATGGCCGTTAGGTAACATGACTTTTATATTGGCAGGTGCAACGATACTGTCGCCGATCAGACAAATTAACGCGGTGGAGATTTTTGACAGTTTCTAGCAATGTGATTGGCCAATTTGCTGTACCCCTTCCATTACGAATTTCTGTGCTTCATTGTTTTCTCCCCTCCTGTTCACGAAAAACAGTCTTCCTAGAGGTAATTTCTTCACGAGAGTGCTACCGCTGAACATTACGTCGAAGTCGGCCGCGGAAGAGGAGCTCTTTTCTGTCAATCACGTGTGCTGACTCTGTTGTGAAGTTACATTGGACTCTCTTGGAAAGCTAAGTTGATATCATTATTATTTGTGAAGTTTGTGCAAATAGGACCATATCTCTTAATTTATGTATAATATTGTGTAATTTCCACTTGTTCGGATTTGCTTAGTATTGTTATTCTGTGGTATCGTATTTGAGCGTATTATCCTTGATAAATGTCTTCCAGAGTCATTGTTTCTTATTCTTTCATTATTTCGTATTTGGTCATTTGTGTCGCTGGGCCGGCTGACTTTCTAACAGCTATTTCACGAAAATAATCTAATGCCGTGTACCGGTGGATGATCGAAACAAGTACAATCAGGGAAACGTTATACCAATATAATATGATCTGTATTCACATGCCGAGTTTTAAGTTTCCATGTTATTGGGAAGGGATTAAAAAAATCTTAAAAATTGTCGCAATGTATTGTAAATAAGAGAGTATTAGCCATGACCTAGCATCGAACCAAGGATAATCTTCGAAGATGTCTTTGTGGTTTTCAGGGGATATGTACGGCTTCAAGTAATACCTGGAATTTCAACTCTCTAATTTGTTGGAAAGTGACTCAAAAATTTTCCAAAATCCCTCAATGCGTCCTTAAGGGAAAAAATCGGAATTTTCAGGCCTTCTGAAATCGAACCACTGATGCTGAGGTTCTATGTACCAATAATACACGATTATGCATGAATTAATGTCCAGATGTATACTGCAAATCGCAGAAAATTTAACAATTAAACATTTAGCAGAAGCTGTCAGAACAGAGTTTAGACAAACTGTGAAGTTGATAATGACATTTTGTTTTTAAACATAAAGAAATTAAATTGGGTTTTTAAGTTTTACTTATTAACCACAAAATGAGATGTACAAATTTACAATATGAAGATGGTCGAGGAGGAAAACTGCAATGAAGCAAGCCCTTTAGAGGTAGTCTTTAAAAAGGATTATTAACTGCAGAAGGAAACACTGAGATAGATTCCTAATACAAGTTCCCTAATCAATAAAAATAAAAAAACACTAAAAATTGTATAATCGATGCCTTACTGACTGAAATAAAAACAAATCATTTCTGATGTATTACATTTATAGGTCTTAAAACAAAACACACATTTTTGGTACGTTCTTGAGTATGTACAAATTGCTTACAAGTACACACATCATATTAAAAGTATTTTTGGATAAAATTGGTGTCTTAACTTCAGCAATGACTTAGTGAAACTTCTAAATAAGCTCGTGGTGATTACAAAAGGGACTTTCATGAGGTTAGGCTCTCAAGATTCAATGAAAATGTCTTTCTTAAGGTACATGAAAGGAAATAGATATGTACAGGTTAGAGTTTTCTCAACTTCAGTTTGTAATGAATTTTGTTTCAGAGGAATATTTTGACTATTTTAGGCAGTTATTCTTTTCCCCCAAAACTACAATTCTTCCTCTCTTTTTACAGATTCAGCTTTCATCACTGTCAGATGGTGGATCCAAGGCTGTGTGCAGAGTAACTGTCACTCCTCGATTCAGGCTAACTGCAGGATAAAACACACCGTAGAGATCTCTGAATGCAATTGGGCCCTGAAAAAACAGTTAAATTATTTGTTTTATTTGCAACATTTCATACAATTTCATTATTATTATGATGATAAACTGGAAATAAGGTTGATTTCAAAGATAAATGAACACAAGTAATCCTTGGTGCAGAAAAGTAACTGATAAATTGTCATACAATATTTATTAAAAATGAATTATTATCATTGAATAAAATAAAAATCAGTACAATCTGATGTTCCAATATTATGATTTTCTTAAATAAAGCATCCAAAATCTTCTACCACTGTGAAAAACAACTCACCTGTGGCTCCTCATTGACATAAAAGGAAAGAGTATGCCGCTCAAGGTCAAGTAATACCCCAACAGTAGATCCAGTGACTATTCCTCCATCTGTCCTTTGCTCATGAACATTTCCATGCATGAACCATGAACGCTGCCTGTCTATGTACATGCTCCACCCCTTGTCATCTTTCCCTATAAGAAAGCATTTAATTAAATAAATGCAACCAGCAGATCAGCTATTATGGTTTCAGTTGTAATTTTTCCCTAAAATTTCATATTCATCTTTTAAAATGCTTATGATTTTATCTCATGGAACAATATAAAATGTAGACCTTCGTAAATTAGTCAAAATGTGGATTTTTTAGTATTTTTAGAGCCCATAATAAACTGTGACATTTTCCATGAATAAAATGGATATTTGAAAACCAGTAAAAGGTGTAACAAACAATAATTTAAGTTAACTTCAAATTAATTCCCTACTCTTGAATAGGTTAGGAAAACTTCTTTACGAAACAAGTATAGAAATGGAACTAAACTCAATTATAATAAACAATCTGTGATTGATATTTAAGAATATTAGTCTTGCTTGCCAGTCAGCATCATCATCAGAAACTGTAGTTTCTAAACTACACTCTTTTTAAGTGAAGTATGTTTATCTCCCTTTTGAAAACACTTCTTGATGGCAGTACTATTAATACTTGCCCGTGTACTTGCAACAAAATGGATGTCCTGTAAAAATTTTTTATAATTTGAGGTGACCCACAATTTGATACAATTGCATTCCTCACCAATGATGTTCAGTATAGTTGTTTGAAAATCATTATTACAGCCAGAGGCTGTTAACCACTAATGCAATTAGCAGGAAAGAATTTAATTCAATGAGTATTAGGTTCCAAATAATTTTTCTGACTACTTAGCGTCAGAACCTCGCTATACCATGGTATCTAGGAAAACTCTATCAAACAGTGTTATTCCCAAAATGTACAACCAAACCAGAGAAAAGGTAGAACATATGATAAAAATGATAACATTTGCAGGAATAACCACAGATTTGTGGACTTGACTTTTGCTGACTAATGCTCAAGATGACTATCTTAGTGTAACTGTGCATTTCCTTGATGAGGAATTCAATTTGAAGCACTTATACATTGAAGTGATCCCATTCCCTGAAATATCGCATTCAGCAGTGAATATAGGCACATTTTTGGAGATGACTTTATCTGATTGGGTCCTGCAGGAAAAGATAGCGTGTGTTGTTCGTGACAATGGACGCAATGTTGTTGCTGCTTTAGAAAGATCATCATTTAGGCATGTTTCGTGCTTTGCACATACATTGCAACTTGTATTGAAAGAAGGATATTTAAACTGCAAGTCAATAATGAATATATCAGCAGCCTGCAGAAGAATTGTAGGCCACCTCAAACATTCCTCTAAAAATGTAAAAATTTTGAAAAAATACCAGAAACTGGCCCAGGTTCCCAATCATCAACTAATTCAGGATGAGCCGACTAGATGGAACACAACACTTCATATGTTTAAGAGAATTCTGGAACAAAAGCAAGCAATTGTACTTGCATCTGGTGAGCTCAAACTACCTATAGATTTGACACAGGGACAGTGGGACATGATCGAGAATGGTATTTCTATTCTGGAAGTTTTCGATGCAGCAACCTTGCAAGTTAGCTCTGAAAATGTAACCCTGTCTGAGGTAAGTTCATTTCCTTGATAATTTCAAAGTACCTGGTTTGTTTGTTTTTTTCTGAATTCTATGGTATAATTATTGTCCTCACAAAAGATGAATGTTATTTTGATTAAAGGTAATTCCACTGGTGCATTTACTGGAGCATGAATTGAAGAAGCCCGCTCCAACAGGTTCAGGCCTGCAGGGATTAAAAAATGACCTGTTAGCAGCACTGTCAAAACGATTTATGAATGTAGAAGATGACTTCTGTTGTTCTCTTGCAACTATGTTAGATCCCCGGCTGAAGAAGGAGCCATTTTATAACCAACGGCATTTGGAGACAGCAAAAATGAATCTAATAAAGGAAGTCAAAAAAATTCAACAGGTAAGGTGATTGTAATTGCACCTAGTGAAGCCTTGTATGAAAAATATTACTTTATTTCCTGATATATTTTTTTTCAAATTAGATTGAAGGCAGTGGCGCACCACATTCAGAGGGGCAAATTCAGCCTAGGGAGCCTGTGACAGGTATATGGTCAAGATACAGTGATGTGTTTGGAAAGGTACCCAAAGACACAATAACAAATACTGTTGAAGCTGAAGTGGAAGCATATTTATCTGAGATGAATGCACCACCAAATTCCTTCCCTGGGGAATACTGGAAGGCTTGCTTCTCCTACCCAAGGCTGAAAGAATTAGCCAAAAAGTTTCTTGCCATACCGCCATCCACTGTGTTTAGTGAAAGACCATTTAGTTCGGCAGGAAAAATATGCGATGTGAAACGCAACAGGCTTGATCCTGAGAGAGTGAAGATGCTTTGCTTTCTGAGCAAAAATTTAAAATCTGTAAAGGGAGACTAAATTTGTATGATAATGATTAGATGTTTTAATAAAAGATAGCTATTAAAGATGATAATTTTATTTTAAATTTAAACATAAGTGTATATATTCTTAAGTAATACCTATGAGGTAACACCACTTTTCAGGTATGTTCTGTTCTGAAATTTAGCAATTATATTTTAATTACATAGTGATGATATGAGTGATGCTTTTGTTAACTGATTCTTTCACAGAGTAATAATTTTTTGCATGGTTGTCTTGTTGCCTTGAATTAAGTTATACATTTATTGGAGCCCATAGCATCAGAATCGAAGGAATCGGTATTGGTAGAATCGGAATCGAAATGTCAGAACCGGAATCGGAATCGCTAAAATTTTGGAATCGACCCATCACTAAGTCTAACGTTTGGTGTGTGTAATGCAATTTTGTCCAATGCAAATTTAATTCATTTCCCATATTGTGATTAGCAATAATATTAACAAATATGTAAATGTATATCTTTACGAGAAAACCAGAGTAATTTCAAGCTCTTGAAAATTGCTAGCAGGGGAAAAGCAGCAGTATTCATTATTATTTTTTATTATCATTTACATACATTTGGAACATGCTTGGAAAACGTTAATCTGGACGAAAATGTTTGTGTGAACCAAATATTAAGGATGTGAAATGCAGAAAAATGCAGGACACAGAAGCGTTAACTAATGATAATCTTTCAGTTATTTTAATATGGAACAAATTGGGACCTTAAAAACTTTACATATGCAAACAAACGTTAAATTCAAAGACATTGATTCTGGATCCGACAGTAGTCAGTTTTAAGATAAAAAATAATATACCACTATAACAGAAAGTTTCTTTATCATCTAAGAGACCTCGAGGAATTTTTGGATAAATAAAATAATAATTTGTGACTATTTTACCGTTTGCTGAAATTTCGACTCCTGAGACTTACAATATGAATGGAAAATATAAAGGTCACATATTATTGTATTTTTCATACTGTGTAACCTCTATATTTGCGAGATGAATTTTTACAACTTGATAATACACTTCCGTGTTTCCTTTATTTGCAGAAATTTTGTGCAGATAACACATACAAATTGATAAGACTCAAAATTAATGAGAAAAAGCTGTTATTTTCTAATTTTCTTCATCATTACTATGAAAGCTTATGTTTAAGGCTAATGGTGGGTGGCCTTTGGTGTGAATCTTCCCCACGAGAAAGAACTATGGTCGGACTTCATCAGCGCTCTTTAATTGTACTAAGTCGCCCGACCGTTCCAAATGTGGTATTCCCTTCCCTTATCCTCTTTCCCTCGCTTATCATCTTCCCCTCCCTATCTTACATCCCTCCAAACTCGGGAGATAAAAGATAGGATTATCTTTCCTTGATGCGGTAATTCATACTGACAATTCTAGGCACAAAATTAGGGGAGTGAAATGCATAAAAATTCATAGTGAATACTTTCTAGTGTAGGAAATCACAACAAATGGAAAAATAATATTCGCGGAGTAAATTTAAGCTCACCAAGTGAAGCTAAGTATTTTGTAGAGACTTAAACTTTAAAGGCTTCGCTGGGAAACAACTCAGGAAACATGCGGCAAAAATAAATAGATACATGGGCCCTTTATTTGGCGAGGTTAGGCCCAGATGGGTCTCTCTTCCACCCAACCTCGCATATCAATTATACTTAAAGGTAAGTAATTTATACAAACAAACACAAGATATCCTAGACATCATCTGTATGCTTTGTATTTATGTGATGTTAGTTGTACCATAAAAAACCAATACGATAGATTTTACTTGAGAATATTTCAATGCATCAAACAGCAGAAAGAATTGACGATAGAGATACCATATCAATCGGTTTAATAAGAAAAATTAGATGAAAATTAGCCTTGACTTTGGGCAGAAACAATGTAAACAACTTCTTTTTCATTTGTTTGAGGTGCTGATGCGAGGTTGCCAAATCGAGAATGTCACTTTCCGCCATATAGCGGTTGTCTACGTAGCAACCTCTAGTTACACGAAGTTAGTCGAAACGATGGATACCACATTTCAGTTAGTCGTTAATCACTCGAAAGTGAATCACCACATAGCAACCCCTAGTTAAATGCTAAATAAACAATCTATGAATACGGCCGAGGAAGTCCAGGTTAAAAATATAATAATACAAAATGTAATAACTTGAGAGGTAATCCAGATATTTATTAGCGTTTTGCTTCTACAAGTTTGGTAACTCAAAATGTTTTCTATGTTTGCTTGATGATTGCGCGTCTTGCCATTATGCAATATTAGTGAGGGAGTTCTTGGATAATGAGTTCCTAAATCGCTGGATTGGGAGAGGAAGTCCATTGATGGCCCTCTAGACACCTAGACGAGGCCACTTTATTATTTTCTGTGGGTGTTTATCAAGAATCGAATTTACCAGACACCAGTTCGTGATCTACCAGAACTGCACCATCAAATTCCTGCAGTTATTGTAAATGTTATGCCTGCAATACTGCAAAACATTCGGTGAGGAGTAAAATACAGATTTGATGTCTTTCTCCCACTAATGGTGCACATATTGTGGTGTATTAACCGTGTAAAAAACATTTTGAGTTATCACACTTGTAGAAACAAACCGCCAATAAACATTTTAATTGACTCTCAAGTTATTACAATTAATATCATTATTATAGGTTTAACCCGAACACCCTGTATTTTGCATTACATTCAGAAACTTAGGGAGTTTGTTCTTTTAAGTTCCACTACGTGTATTTTTTGAAGCAATATTTTTTTCTTCATATTTTCAATATGATAAACCAGGTTTCCCTGTCCACTAAACAGTCCAGGGGGACTCAAGGTTTACATTAAATGATAAACAATCTTTGCTCCTATTGTCAAAAATGTCAACAACAATATAATGTGATTCATGTAGACCATAAAAACATTTAATTTATTCTATATGCAATACCCTGTGAGTTAATGCTGTGCTAAACTTTATTTGAAAGAAATATTAGAATTTAAAACAAATTGGGTATTTTTATACACATACTCAAAATATTTGAAATGAGGAGAATTATTGATTCACCAAAAGTATACAAATGTATAAAATATCAGTTGAAATTTTGGCCTTTACTCACCATAAGGTATGTAGCACTACAATTAGTGAATAAGTATAATTCCATTTTTTAGTAAACTACTGCAAATATGTATAATCAACTAAGTTTAAGCATGCTCAAGAAATAAATAGACTTTAAGTTTTATGCCTTGTGGGCCACTCTACAAAGTCAATGAGATAAATCATGTGTTGCAAAAAATATACTCCCAGAAGGAGTTGAAAAGCCCATAAAACAAGGTAAAAAAGGAGATAATGCAGTTGTAGAGCAGCATATGATGTGCTTTCTCTCAAGTCTTGCTTATCATTCTTAAGTGGATAATGCTGATTTACCCTCATTTTCTTATCCATAAATCATTTCCGTGATATTTAAAATCTTAACATGCCATCTATGACTAAGGTAATAGAAAACATTTAAAACCTAGCATCTGCTCCTTATTGACATCCAAACGTGCAACTCCAAAACTAGGATCGGCATCTGCATCATAACGATCAACAGAAAATTCCCAATAATGGACTCCTCTTGAAAAGCCAACAGCAGCTAAGGCAACCCTGTGCTCATAACCATCACAAGTGACCGTAGCACTGTCATCACCAGAAAACTGAAGCTCAGGTGGGCAAAGGCATGGGTCAAAGGAAAACCAGGCAACTGAAAGAAATGCATTGAGTTACAAAAAAATCTTACATGTCTATGTAAGCAGAACATGCACAAGATTATCTTGCCTGATCACAATGGGTATTCTGAAATAGTTGGATGCAAAGAGCAATCATCCCATAGTGGTCTAATTAACTTTGATCAACTTTCGTTATTAACAGTCATTTATCTCAGATTTGCTATTCTTCCAGAATGTGAGAAAGTATAAGGGTTTACCATAGACCTGCAACTATTTTTCCTAATTCCTAGTTAACAATTAAAAGCTACTGAGAGGGAATAGGGTTTATTAAGCAGGGTGAGTAAGGAAGGAATTCGCCAGATTCTAATTATTTAGAATCCAAAATGATATTACACGACCAAAATAGGATTCTTTAATCAATCTGTCTTGATTTCATAATTATTTCTAATTCAATTCTGTGGATAAAATGAAGCCTGCAAACAGTGAAAAGGAACTTGCAATTCTTACGTAGAATATTTTCTTGTGGCTCATTTTCCGACAATTTCACAGGCTTCCATTACTGGCTGCTAGTGCAGGCCCCATGTGCAGAGGACTTTAAAAAGTGAACACTGGGAATCTTGAAATTATCTTATTAATTTTGTTGTCCCAAAACAAATGATGAAATCCATTTGTTGATTTTGACTTGTTTTATTTCAGCTTTAATCAAACCCAACAGCTATAACATTACAACTAACAATACATTCCTCCAGTTCCCTGAAAAAATATGGTGCAAGACCATACAAAATACTCTGAGTTCAGATTACCATTGACAATATTAAAAAACCGGTACTATGTATGTATGTATGTGTTTGCAGGCGAATCAGCCTCTCGGGCTATTATCGCCATGAGTAGTAGGACATTACAAGTCAGTACATCCACAAGTCGAACAATACATACAACATATAAGGTTAAAAAGTTAAAATTGGGCTCTGAATAAAATTTGTAAAAACAAGAAAGGGCTGTATAGTGGCCTCTAAAGTTTTGATAAAATAAGGACATAGACTGTAAAGGGTCTAGCCCTTAGAGTCCATTTTCACAATAAAGGATACTGTCTCCAACTAATATTAAAAGCATAAATAAAATAAATAAATAAAATAAATAAATAAAATTATAAATTAATTGGAACAAGGCAAGTTGAGTGGGGCTTGACTAAATGTAAGTTAGTAGTTTCGTGGCCTTCACAAAATCAAATATCTTTTCCACAGATGCTACATCGTCTCCTAGGGCGACCGAGAGATCCGTCGAAAGGCCTAATCTCCTTCGCTCATCTTCAAACTGGGGGCATTGCAGTAAGAGATGTGACACAGACAATACTGTGTCACATATCTCACATACTGGGGCCTCCTCAGACCACAGATGTTTATGAGTCCACCAGCAATGTCCGATTCGTAGTCTGGTTAGGACTACTTCCTCGAGTCTGGAGGGTCTACATGATGACTGCCAAGAATTAACATTTGGTTTCACTATTCTTAATTTATTTTCTGTAATTTCATTCCACTCATCTTGCCATTGTTTAAAAACCAAGTGCTTTATACATGTCTTCACATCACTCACAGGCACTTGGTCATAAAAAGTCCACCTCTTATTAGCAGCTTCTTTAGCTGCAACATCCGCCATTTCATTACCTGGTATACCAACGTGGCCTGGCAACCATATGAAATCTATTTCCACCCCTTTAAATTTTAGGTCCACCAGAGATGACTGGATTTTCTGTACCAGTGGATGGATGGAACCAATAGACTTGATGGCTTTTAGAGCAGACAAGGAATCACTTAGGATTACATACTTAGTCTGGGAGTGTGCGGATATGTAACAAAGAGATTGTAAAAGAGCATATAGCTCTGCTGTGTATATCCCACAGAGTGGATGTAGTCGAAACAGAAATGATGTTTTCTTCACCACATATGCACATCCAACCTGACTTCCCTGCTTGGAACCATCTGTATAGATGGCAGTACTAGAGCTGAAGTCTGCAAGGAGTCTATAAAATTCACGTTGGTATTCTATAGGAGAAGTTTTTTGCTTGTCAAGTCTGGTAAGGCAGAGGTGGACATTGGGACATGGGAATGTCCATGGTGGGAATTAGGAGAATTTTGTTTCTGGCATCCTGGGGATATTAAATTCCATTTCTCCGAAATATCCTTTGACTCTCATACCCAAGGGCTTTAGAGAACGGACCCGGACAGCATATAGGTGGCTATATCTCTGCACAAAAACTGCTTCATACGCCGGATGATTTGGCTTAGATTTAAGGGTTATTGCATAACGCATAGACAGCAGTTTACGGCGCATATAGAGTGATGGTTCCCCAGACTCACAAAAAATACTTGCTATAAGGCTGGTTCGAAAAGCACCTGTAGCCAAGCGAATCCCTGTGTGGTGAATCACATCAATCGCCTTAATAGCTGATGGTGCTGCTGATGCATATACTATGCTACCATAGTCGAGCTTTGATCTAATAAGCGACCGATATATTCTAAGCAGGGTGGTCGATCCGCTCCCCAGGATTTGTGGCTGAGAACTCTCAATACATTAAGGGCAGCTAGGCATCGGGATTTCAAATATTTAAGTTGAGGACGCCATGTTAGTTTATGATCAAATTTAATTCCCAAGAAGTATGCACTTTCAACACAAGGTATCTCGGTGCCATTTAAAAGAAGGGATGGATTTGGGTGTAGACCACGAATTCTACAGAAATGGATACAAACTGTCTTGCTGTGCGAAAAGGTGAATCCATTTTCTGTTGCCCATTTGTATATTCGGTTAATTGTCATTTGCATTTGACGTTGCAAAATAGTCATATTTTGGGATGCTAGAAATATACCATAGTCATCCACAAAGAGACTTCCATCAATAGGATGTCTAATACATTGGGCAAGTCCATTTACAGCAACAGCAAACAGTAATACACTTAAGATAGACCCCTGAGGGATTCCATTTTCCTGTGTGAATAGCCGAGACTGAAAAGTCCCGACACGTACCCTGAAGTAGCGCTCCTTTAGGAAACTCTTAATAAAGAGTGGGAGATTACCACGTAATCCCCAAGAATGTAATGTCTTAAGAATGCCAAATCTCCAAGTGGTATCATAAGCCTTTGCAAGGTCGAATAGTACTGCTACCAAGTGCTGTCTTCTGACAAAAGCATCACATATTGCTCTCTCCAGTCTCACCAGATGGTCTGTGGTGGAGCGATACCGACGGAAACCACACTGAATATTGGCCAATAAGTTGCTTGTTTCAAGGAACCAAACAAGCCTCCTATTGACCATTCGTTCCATCACTTTGGAGATACAGCTTGTAAGAGAAATTGGTCTATAGCTCTCTGGTAGTTTCTTGTCTTTCCCCGGCTTGAGGATGGGGATTATAATGGCTTCCCGCCATTGTGTTGGGTAGCAACCATCACCCCAGATTCTATTGTACATTCTTAAGAGATACTTCTTGGCGGTAATATTTAAGTGTTGCATCATACTATAAATAATGGAATCCGCACCAGGGGCGCTATCATGTACCTCACGTAGAGCAGTCTCCAGTTCCCACTGGCTAAAGGAGCAATTGTAATGTTCCTTGTTTCCGGAATTAAATTTTAGCTGTTTCCGCTCACTCTCAGCCTTTATATTTCGAAAGGATGGTGGATAATTTTCGTAACTAGATGCCTTTTCTATAACCAATCCAATTTCATTTGAAATATCCACCTTTTCGGTAATTGTTTTCCCGTTGACCAATAAACCACTAATGCTACAGGAAGATGTCCGACCTGATATCTTCCTGACCTTTTCCCATACTTTAGCTACTGGAGTGGAACTGTTAATGGTAGAAACATATTTCATCCATGAATCACGCCTACATTTCCTCACTATCCTGCGAGCTACAGCTTTTAACTTAAGGTATTTTATCATGTTTTCCTCTGTAGGTCGGAGACGGAAAGCTCTAAATGCTCGTGGTTTATCCTTAATGGCAGAATGACATTCGTCATTCCACCAAGGAACAGGGACGCGACGAAGCCGAGCAGAGGATTTCAGAATGCTAATTTCCGCCGCCTTTATTATGGTATCCGTGAAGTATTTGACATGTTTATCCACAGAGGAAAATTCCTCCTCCTCTAGCTGAATTGATTCAGAGAATTTTTCCCAATCAGCTCTTCTCGTTATCCACTTGATAGGGCGAGGCTCCATTGGGGAGGCAGTCAGATGCGTCAGGATAATGGGAAAATGGTCGCTACTACACAAATCTTTGTATACTTCCCATTTGAATGTTGGAGCAACAGTGCTGGAATACACAGAAAGGTCAATAGCTGAAAATGACCTGCTTCCAGCACTAAAATGTGTGTCGCTTCCATCATTTAGAATTATCATGTCTAGACTCGAAAATATATTTGAGAGCCGACGTCCCCTTACATCAGTTCTTTTGCATCCCCACTCTGAATTATGGGCATTGAAGTCACCCAGAAGTAGGAATGGCAATGGCAATTGTTCAATTAAATCCAGTAATTTATTTATATTGATGGGCTCATTAGGGGGAAGATAGATGGAGCAAATTATTATCTGAGCAGGAAAATACACTCTAACTGCAACAGCCTGCAGTTCTGTAGTCAGAGTCACTTCTTCTGAAAGAACAGAGTCGTGCACTAGAACAGCCACACCTCCATGGGCCTGAGGTACCCCGGCAAGATCCTTGTTATAAACAGCATACCCCCGAAGCTGGACATCATCATTTTCTTTAAGTCGTGTTTCCTGAAGAGAAACACACACTGGAGATAATTCTGAGAGAAGTATACGTAATTCTGGTAGGCGATATCGGAAACCATTGCAGTTCCATTGAAGTATGGTATTCATGGTTCTTTATATGGTTCAACGGTTTAATTTATGTTTAGTTTTCCCTTTTTTTCTGCGAATCCTATCAATTAAATCTTTATCTATATTAGTCTCCATCATTTCATCCGAGTCCAATTCCTCTACTAACTTTTCGGACTCTTTGCATGGTGTTTTGGTTTCTTTGCCCAATTTTTGTTCCGTAGAATTTCTTTTGGATGAGGAATCATTAGCTCTAGAGTGTACCTTGCTTGTTAATATTTCAGCCTCTTTTTTATTGCTTAAAACAGCCTTTGGTTCATTACTAACACTAACAGTAACAGGTTTATTCCCTGGAGGAACGGACTGGTAGCTTCTGAGTTTAGATAATTCACTTCGAAGTTTCTTCTGTTCTTCTACGAGTTCCTTCACCAGGGTTAATAGTTCGCCCATGGTTGCCTGAGAAGAAGGACTGGCTACTACTTTCGAAAAAGGGATGGGAGGAGGTGGAGTCGCCATCACCTGTTTCCTGGCTTCTGTCACTGAGATCTTACATACAGCTCTGAGCTCTTGAATCTTCTTTTCAGTGCGAAAACTAGGGCAGTCCTTAGACCAGGCAGAATGTTCTCCTTTACAGTTTACACAACGATGCCCTGAGAGACATTGGGTTCCCTCATGGGCCTTACTGCTACAGTCTGGGCAGATCTTCTCCCGACTGCAAGTGAACTTGGTATGTCCGAATCTGAAGCAGTTAAAACACCGCATTGGATTCGGGACATACGGTCTTATTCTTTCAACCTGGTAACCTAGCTTTATATCAGATGGCAACTGAGGAGTTCCGAAGGTGAGTATTAAGGAGGCAGTAGGTTTTAGAACATCATCCCTTTTCGTCATTATCCTTTCTACTTTTATGACACCTTCGGTGGCTAGCTCTGAGCACAACTCCTCTACTTCCATGTGCTGCATTTCGAAGCATTTTATAACACCTTTGCTGTAGTTTAGGCTCTGATGTGCATTAACCTTAACTGCAAAGGGACCAAGAGACTTCAGATCAAGGAGTTTTTTACTCTGAGCATCTGTTGCTGTTACACAAGCAAGGTTCCGTTTCTTAATTTCTTTATTGAGGCTACTTCTCCCACAGTGTTCTTTATGGCTTTAGCCACCACAAATGGTGAAGTTGTGTTGAAATCTTTCCCATCATCCATTCTGCTAACTATTAGATATCTTGGCACAGATATTTTGGCCTTATTAGCTTTAACCACCATTTTTACTGGGCTCTGAGAGCGCAGTCTCTTTCCTTTTCCTTCTACTCTACTCTCTACTTCATCAACTTCCATTTTTAGCCGCTACTTCGCCGAGTTCAGGACTCGTTGCCCCCCCTCAGCCCCGTGGAGGCGGCGGCGGGGAATGAGCTCTTTACTCTTTCGGTGTCGCTTTTAAGATGTTTTAGCGAAAAAGAATTTATCAGGTATCACTCCAAGTGATACAAGAAAGGTCCTAAGACCAAAAGAGAAATGCTGGGATACCCCCCAGCAGGTAGCAGAAGAGCACCGGGTTACCCCCCGGCAGGTAGCTCAAAACAGTGGATGGTGACCGGTATCCGAACCCGGTCGCTTACCAAGCCACTGTCCCCATGAGGGGATTGGAGTCTATGAGCGTTTCGCTACCTTGTGTAGCATCTTCAACAGACCATCAGTGAATCTGGTCTAGTCACTGATGGTCTGTTGAAGATGCTACACAAGGTAGCAAAACGTGCATAGACCCTTCTCCAATTTTTGACAGTTTATGGTATAGTTGTGACTCTTACTTATTAACATTGCTGTCAGTGGTGAGTTCTAATTAACATCATCTATGAAAATTTTAAATTAAATTTATAGTAGAAAATTACTTAAATTGATTTGCATACACACAATGAAAACATGTATCCTTACGGCCCCAGGTTTGAGTGTCCCAACAAATCGGATTTTTCCGGTTAGGGAATGGTTGTCTGTGTATGTTGTGTGTGTGTTAAATAATAAATAGGAAATGCAAAAAAGTAAAATCTGATGTGGCCAGCACATGCTTTTCTCCACATATATGAAATGTAGATATTTATCTACGACAGTATTTTCGAACTCTATATTCAATCTAAACTTGGAAGATATATGAGTGATTAATTTATATCATATTAACTTTTACATCACAAACATTATAAATAATGTTTTTTGGGACATGTTTGATGAAAAATGGTTAAATTGGCCTCTTGAGTCTACTACAAGCACCAATATAGGATGATACACAAAACTGATTATAATAGGCGATGGAAACAAAATCAAAACACGAACAAAGAGCTATTTCCGAGAGAACAATTTTCTTAATAATAAATATCTTTGGTAATTGCATTCAATGATTGTGTTAATTTGGCTTTTACGAAACGTGACAACTAAAAGAAACAACATTTTAAGTTATTGTGGTACCGCGCTTTCGCACGGACTATTAAAACTTTTTTTCCTTGTGAGTGGCCAAATTAATGAGGGTGCAAGTAACAGTGAATTATAACAATTATTAATATACATAAAAGAAAGCAAATAAAGAGGAAAATGGAGTAAAAAAAAAGAAGAAAACCTTTTAATTATTTTCAATCAGACAGAGCTCAATCTATAGCAAGAGACTGAGCGATAGACACATTGCATTGCATTGTTTGCTATGTAAACAAACACATAGTAACTAACTTTATTGTTATCGTGAAGAGTAACCAATAACGACAAGAAACCATTATAATATTATAACTGAATAATTATTTTGTAATAAATACGCATTTTTTAAATTCCAAATCAATTTCCAATTACAACTTTGAAGAAATATAGTAACCATGTTGAATATAACATTATTATGGAATGGTGTAAATGAAAACAAAATTTGAATGTGAATATGTCGCAATAACCAGAAAATAGGTTAATTATGATAAGACTCTTAAACGGTGGTTGATATCGAATATTTTATTACTAAAACTTATAGAAAATTACATTTTGTGTAACCTTTAAAAATAATTGTACATACCTAAATATCAGATTAATGGAGGAATTTTGCAAAAACGGAAATGAGCTTCGAAAAATAAAACTCGACTTCCGGTTAACCGATTTACCCCAAAAAATAATCAACTCTAACAACACCAACCAAAATGCTATGTAAAGAGCGCCCCCAATTACACACACACACACACACACACAGACATTATTCCGAAAATGGTCAAAATGTATTCTTGTAGGGACCCCAAAACATATATTTCCGTTGAAATCTCGAAGTCGATTTTTTTCATGAAAACAATACTTTCCCTAAACTACGGATATGGAGAAAGTGAAACAGGACTAATTGGAAGATTGACCTTCAAAGGCTAAAATTCGCCCATAAAGAAGATGGCATTATTATTATTATTTGCACTTCCCAAGTTTCTTCTAGTTATAAAGCCTTAGTAAAAGGTAAATTTCAAAGTGTAGCACTATTACTTGGATAAACATTCCCAATGTAATCCTTTTTCACATCTTAGACACATAGTTTTAGGATTTTTTTCTATTATTGTTATAACTTTAAGCAAAGCTATTACGTTCTTCTATCCATAACTTTTTTTAACATGAACTTTGGGTAATTTCTCTCATTGATAGCCATTCAGCACCTAGATATTCAATTACTTTTATCACATACACGCACATAGAAAATATCATAGGTAAAGCCAATTTAGCGTTAAATTTTGTGATACATACTCTTATCCATAGGTAAGAAATTGAACAGGAAAATAAAAGAAACTGCATACCCATTGTTAGCTAGGCCTATAATAGAATATGGTGAATGTTCATGGGACTCTTATCAAGTAGGAGTTAAAGAGGAATTGGAAAAGGTGCAAAGAAGGACGGCTAGGGGAAGATGAAAAACGCAGCTGCGTTACTCAAATGATAAAAGAATTAGGTTGGGTCAGTCTAGAAGACAGGAGGAAGAGACTATCGGTTCTCTATGAGACATTCATGGGATTTTCTGTGTTTAAGGAATTAAATGATAAGGTAAAAGAGGCAGATTAGTTGAATAGGCACGATCATAAATACAAAGTAAGATTTATAAAACAAAAAACAGATAACTGGAAATACTATTTTCTAGATAGAACTATTGAGGAATGTAAGAGGCTACTGGCAGAAGTCTTTCGACTTTTCCCAAAAAATATTACATGTTTTTAAGGTTATAATTAAAATTAAAAATTTGACAAATGAGCCTGCCGCTAAAGAAATGTGAGACAAGTAGGGTGGTGATGTACGGTGGGAATTTGTGGGCCCTGTGGCTGCTATGGTGGCCGTGAAGGCCTATCAAGAACCCTGAAAAATCTTGCACGATAAGTAAAAGACAAGTAATGTATATGCTGTTTAAGGTTCTTTAAAATACATACTGACTTAGATAATTCACAGTGGTATTTTTTTAAATAATTTAAATATGTATTGCATATATTCATTTTTATTTATACATGCGTATGCTTTATTTAGCTGTGTTTATTGTATGTAAACATAGTTATATTTTTACTTTCTCCATATACGAAGTATAGAGAAAGTATTGTTTTCATGAAAAAAATCGACTTCGAGATTTCAACGGAAATACATGTTTTGGGGTCCCTAGAACACGTTTTGACCATTTTCGGAATGATGTCTGTGTGTATGTGTGTGTGTGTGTGTGTGTGTGTGTGTGACAGTGGGCGCTCTAACGTGAAAACTATTAGTTGTATCAATACCAAAATTCATATATAGTACTGTGGTGTGTGCTGTCAGAGGTGATTAGTTTTTCAAGTAAATCGGTAAACCGGAAGTCGAGCTACATTCATGAAAGCTTATTTCCGGTTTTCAAAATATCTCCATAAATATGATATATAGGAATATTGTATGCAGAATAAAAGTTTTAGATAATGTTTTTTACTACAACTTTTGCATTTAACATATTTTTGTATCACCGGTTGATTAGGAGTTATTCGTGAAATACTGATAAACCGGAAGTAGCTGATTATGTACATTGTGGGCGCTCTAACATGAAAACTATTAGTCGGATCAACACCAAATTTCATGTATAGTACTTTGGTTGATGTCGTTAGAGTTGATTAGTTTTTGGAGTAAATTGGTTAACCGGAAGTTGAGCTTCATTCTTCAAAGCTCATTTCCGGTTTTCAAAATATCTCCATAAATATGATGTTAAGGTATATACTATTTTTTATAAATATTTTAGAAAATGTAATTTACCATAACTTTTGTGTGAAACATATTTTTGTATCACTTATTGTTTAGGAGTTATTCATAATATACTGATAAACCGGAAGTTGCTGATTATGTACTTTGTGGGCGCTCTGGGCTCTATGGGCAAAAGGCCAAATTCAACTTTTTTCATCGAGCATCTCCCGAAAAACATTATTTATAATATTTGTGACGTAAAAGATAATAATATATGAATTAATCACTCATCTTCCAAGTTTAGATTGAATATAGAGTTCGAAATTACTGTCGTAGATAAATATTTACATCTTATATATGGAGAAAGTCATGTGCTGGCCACATCAGATTTTTTATAAGTATTTTTAATTAATTTTTATATAAGTTAATGTCCCCACCAGTCCTTGCGACAAATTGCGGCAGTTTTGTACACTCCTGGCCAAAATTAACGCAGCACCTCCCTAGCGATCCTTATGGCCGGTGCTGCGTTAATTTTGGCCAGGACTGTACAATAAAAAACATATTTTTGTCTTGATTGCAATTTTCCTGGCCATTGAACTTTTCTTTATATAATCACAGCTAATATGGATTCATTGAAAAAAAGGTAAAAACATTCTACTACGTTGACTTTCAGATTATAAGTTGTGGAAACAAAATATCATATCATAAAATATTATCCATATGATAACATTGTGAAAACTACATATTCAGCGAATTCCGCTCATGGTATCAGAAAGAGAGCAAAAACTACAGCTCCCCTGGTGGGAGGTTAATCTTCCAGAATTTGTTAATCTTATGATTTGATCATCTGAAATTAGAAAATAAGTCATGTAATGTGATGCATGAGAAATTTTCTATCGTAAAATTACTTTAGGTGACTGGTATACTCTTTTAAAATCCTTCTCTAGCATTACCACTCTTATCTGAATTTAAATTATACAGCAGTCTCGCCATTTGGAAAAATACCATAAAAGCCCTCTCGTAAACATTTTCATTGCAATATAGATACGAAAATAACCAGTCGTTCCTTCCACAAAGCATCATAGAGGGTAACAGGGTATATAAAGAATGTTGCTTTTAAATCACTCCCTGCCACTGGCAGCTCGCTGGGTGTACATCTAAATCCAAAAAAATTTCTGTAAGTCTGAATGCCAAACTGTTATTCATCATTTGCCAGATGCGTCACTAGTTTGATTTCCATTTGAAGTATCGATAATGCTCTCAAATCTGGTTGTCCCCATGGGTCAGTCTGTTGTTGGAGGGGGGAAGGAGGGAAAGGTGGCACATTCTCACAGCCGCCGGCAAGACCATAGTAGTTTCTCTTCATGCATTCAAAAAAGCTCTGTACACACTCCACTTTTCTACATTTCCCATAATTTATGAATATGTTGTATCTGAGTAGTATCTGAATTCAAAGATAAAGGACACGGCTATGACCTATTTGAAAGTTGATTTGGATATCGCATCTTATAACCAAGTAGCAGTTAGCTGAAAATTATCAATTTTATTATTATTATTATATATATATGTTTACCAATATTTCCTAAAATGTGGTTAGCAATATGCATGCATGGAAACAACTGCTACATACAGAAGAGGATGGTTTATCCGAACATCTAAACAACGAACACATCCATTTTTTATGAAATTTGTTTTCCAGGCGTTACTGGGTTAATAAATTTGTATACATTCCAATTAAATAAACAAATTGAGAACAAATCCGTATGAAGGATTGAAATGCACAAGACACCTTACAAATTCAAATGAAGGGAGATCAAAGTAATTCTGATTTGAATTTTTATAACAAATCATAACCTAAATTACAGGCAAATACCATTCAATTAGATTTGATCATCTTTGAATATGATTAATGATTGGGAAAGCCTCATCAATTGTAAATGAATTTTAGAAAACTGTTTAAGCCATTTTCAAAACTTGAATGCACTACCTTAATTATTTTTTAATTCATAAAGAAGCTAAAACAGCGGCTTTGATTAAAGTATTGCTTATTTACTGAAATAAAGAACTAACCTGTTTGAAGGCATTACACTGAGCTCTTATTTGTCTGTTTAGTTTATAATCAGCCATTAAATGAATGTATTCTATTCTGTTGGCTGCCGTGACAGGAATGTTTGCTCCTCCAGCCTTTAACTCATCCACCTTACAAAGAGAAGCATCCATATGAAATCTACAATTTATAATAATCCTATAAAATTAAAGAATTGATTTTCATCTTCCCATAGATTATTCTTTAATTAGATATTTCTGTGAAAGTTACATTATCTCTAGGAATGAAAAATATAACTATATTTAATCTTCAAAATTATTAAACGAGAATATCATGTTTTCTAAAAATAACGTAATATAAATTGTTACCCTGGTCTCCCCAAGCTCCTCATTGATGACAGTAAAATCCAAATTGAGGTCAGCAATATCACCATCGTAACTTTTTAGATATATAAGGTTTCGATGCAACTGTGGATCAAGTGACGCTAAATGGTGGACATCAACATCTGAATGCCTGCCCACCAACTTAGAAAGAAAGAAATCAGCAAGGGGCAATTCCACCAAGAGGTTCTCATACAAGGCCTGAAACATCAAAGAAACATATTCATTCAGTTATATTCAATTTCCCATGAGTAAACACAACATTTATGGCAATTTTCTGAAACAGAGAAATAAGGGTACTCCAATTCAACATAGCAATAACATTGAGGATGCAATCTCTCCACAATATTAATACTACCATCAAACTAAATTAATCCAAAACATCTTACCTTTCCTAAGATGCGCCCAGCAAAATAATAGTGTCTAGGAAAGTCCTGGCCCAGAATAAGAGGAGCTCCAGGGGAAGGATAGAGAGTATTGTCACGAGTCAGTCGAAAGAATCCTCGATTAGGATCGAAGGTAGTTTTGATCAACTCTGAAAGGTACTCTCTGAAACACCACCACCGTCAACACCTGCTTCTCCCATTCCAACTGCGTTCACCATCTGCACCCGCATCTTTAGCCGTAAATCAGGCTCTGAAAGTAAATCTCTCTTTAGCAAGGTGATGGATGCACCAAAATCTTCTTGATTTCAAACTAAATTATTCACGAAATATCATCTAACTTGTCAGGTTCGGCATACTCTAAGACAAACAGCTTAAGATAAGAAACTATAGCAGATGATATCATCAGAGGATGGAAGTTAGTCTTAATGTGATTCATTGACCAACAAGAACATATTAATACCTACTCAGAGGTCACATATTACATCAAAGGAGAAATAGCATCTTGATTGGAATTATGAAGCAAAACTTCATTTCTTATGCATTCAAAAGTATTAAGGAATTTCAATTCAAAAGGAGTGATTTACACCTGCACATGAAAAATAACCCCATTTTATTTTTCTTTGAATGATGACCTGGATTAAGTAATTGGAGCTTGAATTTGGGATAAAAAGACACACTGCCTTCCCATTTGTGGGGAAGGAGTATTTCACAGCAGGAATTCGCATCCACACAGCCTTTGATAGTGGGTTCCTCCATTACTTGTATGATTTTTTATGCTCCAGGATTGCCATAGATCACAATTTATGAAATTCCAGTACTTCTCCAGGTTTTTCAGACCAAAATTTTCATTTCTCCAGGTTAAAATGTCTGTTCTACCATAAGTAGGTATTTTAGAGGAGAGTGCGAGAATAGGAACTGAACACATTAACATATGCACACCATCTAGTGATTAAAAATATGCACTGTACTGAAATACATGAAAAACAGGTTGGTTTTGACTCTTTTATTAAAATATAAATTGCATTAAAATGAAGATTTTCCAGAATCAACATGAGTACAACAGCATTAATTAGGAGAAAAATTTAAACCTTATGTTTAGGAGACTGAATTATCACAAATTGGAGTGCAAACACTTCAGCAAGTCAATTTGAGAGCTCTCTTTGCTCATCCTATAATTAGAAATGTAAGATCTATGTTTCATTGACTAGATCTAGATTACATTGAATAGATCTAGATTATACAAAATGACAAGATAAAGATTACACAAGATGGTTAGAACATAATGTAAGTTGTTGTGTATAATGGATTAGTACATGTAAGATTATTACACCATCAAAGGGCAGAAATACCGTACACGTTGATGCACATGAGAGTTCATTCTAATCACAAGAGTGACCTACAGGAACTGAAGTGTTCATTCATAAATCATATAGGCATAAATCAATACAAGCAGCTTAAAATATCAACATCAATAACAAAAAATATGCATTTTAATGTAAAAGGGTAAAATGTATTAAAGACTGGAGTGCAAGTTATTTTTAGCTGTCTTTGGTCTCTCTGTGATAATGCTATTTTCATCAATGATGTCATTTACTAAAAATATTTTTCACTATTCAAAGAAAATTTTGGGAGAAGTTTCACAAGTCAAGGACATCAGTGTAATAGCATTATCACAGAGAGACCAAAGACAGCTGAAAACAACTTGCACACCAGTCTTTAATACATTTTACCCTTTCCCTGGAGTAAGATTTCAATTGCTGGCACTTTTATGTCATTGTTTTTCCTGCAGTTTAGCTTTCTTAGCTTTGAGCTCCCTCACTTGTTCCAACATCTGTTTAGTCTCAGTTTTTTTCTTCTGATTTTCCCAGTCTCTGTAGTAGAAGTACCAGTGGCCACTCCAGATGATCCCTTGACTCATGCAACCTCAGGTCCTCAAAGGAGTCCAAGATCTCTTCAGATCCATGGGCCGAGGAATAGTTGGTGCCGACATGCACCACCACATGCAGCGAGGACCAACCAGTCTCCCTGACCGCCGCCCTCAACACCTTGGGGCATCGTACCTCCAGGTATACACCTCGAGAACACCCACTCCACAACTCCCTGCCAGCGAGCCCTTAGCCGCAATGGAGACATGATACGCCGGACGTTGGAGCTCCCTAACAGTAACACTCCCCTCCCCCCAAAGCCTGCCTCTGGCCCAGCCTCCACCATGACAACGGGTGAGTGCTCCAGCTCAAGGTCCATCAATACCTCAAACCTATTGCTGGCGAGGAGAGGTTCAGGTGAAGCATCCCCAGCACACTGCTTCCTCTGCACCGCACCACGATTGCCGTAACTGGTGACTACCTTCCACTCACTTGCCTTCCGGGACAGGCAAGCAACGATCCGCGAGGATTTCTCCCCAGTGGAACCAATAGTCTTGTCAAATTGTGTACTTCTGGCAGGAGGCCGAAGCATGGCAAGCTTTAGGGCTCGTAACAGCCCTAAAGCTAAGGACCCGCACAAACCGAAAAACGACCCAACCCAGTGAGCAGCGAGCGGAGGTCCGCAACTTCTCTCTCAAGAACCACGATATAGGACATAAGTGCCTCATAACGAGCGGTCCTCAAGAATGAATTTACAGGAGACCTCGAGGAAGCCATCCTAACTTAATAGTTAACTGTGCGATCAGAAATCAATTAAATAAAGCTGATTAAGAATTAGGACTGACTTTACACTTTAACAGCCAACAAGAACGAAGTAATCTGACCTAGCTTTAACCTTTAATCTCTTCCTAACTAATAAACTCTTATTGAAACTTTGTTAAACCGAAACGCTGAGAAGACTGCTTTAAATTAAAGTATCTATAAGGTAAGGAAGTAAATCAAAACAAAGTCAGTTATTACGCGACAAAACAGCTGCTACACGTCAGACTAACGCACACTCACTCTGAAACTCGATAAACACACAAGAAATCAATCACTTATGAACTGCTTGGAGAGCAATTAATAAACCAAATGAAGCTAGAAGAATAAGTAACTTAAATTAACACAATCTAAGATTTAAAGGATACTTATCAGCCTCGTGAACTCCAACAGTCTTTTGCCAAAAACCTTCGAAGAACACAAACACTTGTAGAAATTACAATTCTAAACCAAGTTACACAAATTATTGCTAAACTAAGGCCCGATACTTTATAAACAACATACAATAACACTACTATGAATAATATAAGACTTTCTAACACAAAAAGCACAATAACTTGCTTAACTAATATAACTCAAATAATTAATAATAAAGCACAAGCACTTCACTTCCTCACTGCTCAACAGCAGCACCAACAGCCAAAAACTCCAAATTAATCATTTGGAGCTACTATTTCAAGTAAAAAATAATAACAATAGGAAATATATAAACATTAGATAAGAGCAATATCAATCCTAACTTTGTCTTTAACATTGGATTGAAGAAAGTATGAAGAAATAAAAAAAGATGCAGTCTACGGGACCATCAATGACAGCTTTGAGAAAATGGTTCAGCTTATTTTAAATCGCTAAATATCTGCTCCTAGAGAATTTTCCTGGACAAATGTCAGAAATTGCTTATGAGGAAATGCTCAAAGGGTACAGCACATGATTCTGATTGCATAACTAAGGACACAAACTAGTACAGGCCAATTCAACAGTTCAAAAGATATTTGTCAACTAAATATTTAACAATGATCCATGCCAGTGATTATGCACTCAAAATTAACATGATTTGTTGGGTATGAGAAAGCAGTAGACCAGATGGCTGATGCAACAGCTTACATATATATGCTTATACACAAAAACAGGATGTCAATGTCAACTTTGGCTTCTTGCATCAAAATTTGCAGAGATTTATCCATTGAGTTGTCACTGACAGTAAAACTTGGATCCATTATTTTAAGAGAAAACCAAGAAACAGTGAAAACTACAGACTCGAGAAGGCAAAGAATGTTCCATCAGCCAAAAATTGTTGCGGCCACAATTTGAAGGGACATGTTCTCATGGATTTTGCAGAGAAAGGGAAAACTGATATAGGCCTATTCTGCAATGTATTATATAAACAATTCAATCATAAATTGAGGGAGACTCCACTCAACAAAATTGCTGCTTTACCATGGCCCAGGTCCTTCCTCGAGAGTGATAGTGACCAAATTTTGAATCCTTTTTCATTGTTCCTCACATAAATACAAGGGGGAGTCAAATGAAAATCTAATTCATATTCAAGCACCACTGATCTATAAGTTGGCAGTATTGTTATCAATGCTTTAAAGAGTGCCCAACAAGCAAACTGAAAACAAATAAAACACTGCCTCAATGATAGTTTAAAATTGATTTCCCGCTTGCGACATGCACCAACAAATAACAACATTTAGTAATATGTTTTCTGAGCAACAAAGGTAGAAACCTATTGAAAACCAATGGAAAATGAAGGCCCAGTATGGTGATACACGTTTATCACTGCAGCAAGGGTACTAATGGATTAGAAAGATCTGAAATGTGATAGAAGTTCTGTGGTAGATGCTGCCCTCTCAGGTCTGCTACCTTTTGCGACTCCCGAGTCAGTTGAAGCCAATGTGATGGAAAATTTTTGGATGAATTAGGCATTATCTTGGAATAGTACATATCTAGGAGAAACATCATTACCAGTTTACCATATTCCGTTATGTTGAAAAACCATCTTTGGCCTGCAATCAGACAAGTGACATCTGACTATATGTGCCATTTGCAACATAACTATGCTCAGTGCTCATGCAACCATTTCAACCATAGCTGATCTACACTTTCATTATCTTCCTCATTCACCATAGTTGCCAGACCTCAGTGATTGCCTCTTGTTTAGACCACTCAAAGAGCCAATGAGTACAATAGAAGTTTATTTGGATAAAGAGGTGTATTAGGCAGTGTATGAGTGGCTGCACACATGACCGTAAGATATTTTTCTCCAGAGTAATCCGTGCACTTCCTACTTCCTTTGTGTTTTGAACATCATGGAGATTATGTCAAAAAATGATACACTTGTGTTTCACTTTTGTTAAGTAAATTATTTTTTTTAATGTAAGGTTTTCAATTGATTCATCCTTATAGTACGCTTATAATAAAAACATGATGGTCTTACCATTTTCAGGTGACAGTTTTTCATATGCATCTTCATACAGATGAGTCCGCCTCACTGAGATGTGAATAGATGGTCCCTGGAGAAAGTATGCAGCTTCACCTTGTCTCTCCATTTTGTCTCGCAAGACAAGTCCTTGGAAGGCTAAGACACGCTCTTGAAATGCAACCACAAAGGGCAATTCTCGGAGTATAGTTGCAGTGCGCACTTCACGAGTGGACAGAGGTGGGCCATCTTCTAAAATATATAAAAAAACAGAACCTTGACACTTTAAAAAAATTGAAGGTCATCTTCCCTTGAATAAATAGTTTTTAACTATTGGCTACTGCATGAACTTTGTGTCACGTTAATATTTGCAAAGTTGAAGCGATCATAGCTATTTATTACAGTTAGAATTGCAGCTGAAGGGGAGACTGAGGGCAATCCACACTAATTTCAACGTATCAGTTTGCTTGGGCTTCAAATAGACCTACGTTATGCTAACATTGTTCTAAAGGCCATATGGTATGACTCAAAGCATTGCATTTGACATAATTAAAATTTACTGTATAAATAAATTTCATTGTCTTAATTAATGTACTTGTTGCCTTGGATAAGAGCATCATGTTGACAAAAGTTCTCATCACCAATGAGAAATGCTTGTGACTCTCTATGAAAGCAGAAATAAGTTAAATCTTATTTAAAACAGAAAGTAGCAATTTTCAATGGGAAAGGTATTTGTCCTCGTCCCATTTAGAAAAGTGATGCACATATTACGTGGTTAATATAAATCTTAGCTATATGAATAGCAATTGTGAAGTGTTTCTATTGTGCTGAACAGTTAAATCATTTAAAAATTATAATCATGCTGCAGTTACATTATAATATGAATTTAAACAATCCATTATTTAAAGTAAAATAAGGCACATTACATGCTAGAATATCCACATAGTTACATACATACATAAATGTATATTGCTTGGATAACAACTAATACAGCTCAAGACAAAATTACAGTGTGCTTTGTATAAATATTAGAAGAGGAGGAGATAGACATGATGTCACATCATAAGAACACTACATACATCTTACACACTTTCAAATTTTTAGGCATTGGCTCGAGAAATTAACCAGATAATTCCATTCCCTAAAACTTCTACTAGGAAATGAGTTTTTCTCTGTATCTGTTTTCTGTTTGCATTCTTTGATTTTTATATTATGATTGCCGCTTCGAACATAAACCATTTATCCAGATTTTTTTGCATGCCTTTGAGTTTCTTAATAAGGGCCATTTTGTGAGGATCACTCTTTCCCTGACACCCTTCTAACTCCGTTTTAGGTTACTCGTTACAAAATGGAGATTCCCATAAGCCTCTGCAACAATGTCTTCCCCATATAAAATATTCAGGTAGTTTGTTACCTAGATATTAGAGAACTGGAATTTTTTTATCATTTAGGGAGTAATTATACAGTATTTGAGACTTTCTTCAGGAGAATTTTTTGTGTTTACTTTTGCCAATGTTAAGTTTCATCCCATTTAATTTAGTCCTCTCAGCTAGTTGACTTAAGTCAGTTTGTATAAGTACATGATCAACTGCTTTTGTTATACCTCTGTATAGTATGCAGTCGATGGCGAATTTCAGATTTAATTTTCATTGGGAAGTCATACACATAAATAATTCACAGAACAATTATTCTTGAAGGGAGGGGAAAGGGGTAAACAAAAAGGGTATAATTTGAGATCATGTAACGCTGTAGTCTTAAAACCTAAAATTAAATTTTTTAGACAATCTTATATCTACTTTATGTTCTAAAATTTTTTGTTCTTTGCCTAAATGTATCACTTCTGTTAAAAGTAAAATTAAATTTGCCATGAAGTCAAAAGTCTGATTGCTGAAACACGAAGATGTTGAATTTTTGTTAAGTAAGATAGCATAAATGTTTTCAATTAATGTTTTTCTTTTTAAGTTAACTATTTTTGTATTTTTGGTATCTCTGTCAAGACACATGGTCATAGTTTAATTAACCCTTTAAGTGTGGTTGTCGACTATTGTCTGTGTCCTACAAAACAATTTGACGATAAGGATCTTGCTGAAAATACTTGTATTCTTTTAAGACAACCCTTCTCTTTCGTTTTAAATAAATTTTATTTAACATTTTTCTTAGCAACAATTTTAGCAGTTACAATGTTTTAGCACTATTATATCTCCGATAAAAAAAAATTCAGATTATATTTTTTGCGCACAGACAATTGATATATTTCATCTAAACAAACTACGGAACATTACTTCTCATGTTCAGTGTAAACTTAATGGTCAAGCTGATAACGAAGGTAACCATAGATTTTTTCAACTGAAATTCTGTATTTAACCCCTCAACCCCATGAAGTTTCTTTCCCTCCTGAGATGCCTGATGAGGTTTAGAGAGGTTAATAGAGAAAAGATAATACAGTGGTACCTTGGTTAACGAAGGCCTTAGTAAACAAAGAACTTGTTTAATGACCAACTTGTTTAACGATGAGTTGCTATAACCAAAAAATACCTTGGGTAACGACGTAGGATTTGGCTTACGATGCCTCTTTGATTGGTCTTTCCGAAGTTTCACGTGTTTCAGCACGTCTATATTATTTTAGTATTTATAATCACTACATAGTAATCTAATACTTGGTTTACGCTACGATGTTACATCATACAAAGATACTGAATAGCAACTACCGGAGAGTATTAAAAATAGATCAGTGCTAAATTGTAGCTAATTCACATAGGCAAATGTTGTCTCACCGGAGTTAAATCGGTAAGTTTTGTCGCAGTGTGTCTTTTGCCACAGCGACAGCTTCCTCTTCACCAAGCGTTAACTCGTAGTTCTTCAAAATATTGCGTCTTAGTTTAGGTGACTGTCTAAATTCCTAGGTGCCTTCAACCCACCACCTCTGTTTTACTGGAGGCTGATCTTCTGGTCTGTTCGTCGCATAGACCGATCGCTTGTGACGATCTATTATTCGCGACATAACATTATATGGCTTGGAAAGGACACAAGATCATATTTCGACGACATACCACATGAATATATCTGAAATTAACGTTAGGATTGTATAACCTGCTTTAAATTAACGTGTATAACAGTTAGTAATGTATCTTATGTTCTTTGTATTCATTGTCTTAGTGTCTTACATATTTGTAGTGATATTTTGCATACCTTTATTTCACAGATTGAAATGTTTACCTTGTTACAAAATGCGTCCCAACAAGAAGGCTTGCGAGAGAAAAAAAGGAGAAAAGTTTCCTCTATTGAACAGAAGAAAGAAATCATAGCAAAACATCACCAAGGTGTAAAAGCTATGGAGTTGGCTCGAATATATGAAACCAGCCATTCAACAATATCAACTATTTCAGCTAAGAAAGAAAAACTTATGGTTGCTGAGGTTGCTAAGGGAACTTCAAGGTTGAATGTCCGAGGTCTTCTTCTAGAGGAAATGGAAAATACAGTACTAATTTGGATCAAAGAAAGAGAAATGGTGAGCAATTTTACATCTCAAAATGCTATCTATGAGAAAGCTAGACAGATTTATCAAGATTTGAGAGTGAGGACTCCGGGATCAAGCTCTGAGGTAGATGATTATGATTTTAAAGGTAGCCGAGGTTGGTTTGACAACTTTAAAAGAGAAGAGGAATTCATAGTGTAGTTAGACACGGAGAGGGAGCTAATGCTGACAAAGCAGCAGCTGATATATTTGTCAATGACTTTACAAGAATTACAGAAGAATTACTATTAATTATTTATTATTTTGGAAGAAAATGCCCAAGAGGACATTTGTGACAAAAGAAGAAAAATCACTTCCTGGACATAAACCGATGAACGATAGGTTAACATCGCTTTTATCAGCAAATGCAAGTGGAGACTGCAAGGTAAAACCAATGTTGATCTACCACTCGCAAAATCCCTGAGCATTCAAGAAGTTCAATGTCTCTATATTCAATCTTGGTGTCTTGTGGAAGTCCTACAGCAAATCCTGGGTCACAAGAAGAGAATTTAGGGACTGGATTCACCAAGTGTTTGGAGCCACTGTCAAAGCCTACCTTGAGCAAAACAATCTGCCTCTAAAAGTCATTTTAACCATGGACAATGCAACTGGCCATCCAATGGGCATACAAGAAGAGCAATTCGATTTTATTAAGATGATTTTTCCACCTCCCACGACTACATCTTTGATACAACCTATGGATCAGCCAGTAATTGCAAATTTCAAAAAACTTTAAACAAGAGCACTTTTTACCAGGTGCTTTGAAATATGTGAGGCTAACAACATGACCATAAGAAAATTTTGGAAAGAAGAATTCAATATTGTCATTGCAATTAGGTTAATTTTAAATGCTTGGCAAGAAGTAACAATGAGTATCTCAAAGCAGCATGGAGGAAACTGTGTCCTTCCTTTGGTAATGAAGAATCCTCAGATGAAGGACAAAACTTGGTAAAGGATGTTATGGCAACTGCTCAGGATCTCAACTTGTAAGTAGACAAAGAAGATGTTGAAGAATTACTGGAGGAGCATGACCGAGAACTGACGAGCTGAAAGCACTTTACTAGCAGCAACGTGCAAACAAAATGTATATTCCATCTGAAGATGAGGACGTAGAGAAAGAAAAAAATTTGACTGCTGAAATCAAAAATGTTTTTCTTAAGTCAATGCTAATACTAAAGGAAGGTTATCTGCACTACGCATTTACCGAATCTTTACCGCATTTCACCACATTAAAATGAAATGCGTAGAATAACCGTAATCGATTCCTGGTACTGATGTTACAGACATGAATCACCTACATGACACTCTTGCATTTTAATCCAAACAAAACTTTGTGGCGAAGTGCCCCCTTTTGACTGGCGCATCGCCATCAATGCCGGTCGACGAACGCCTTCGAGAAGCTTCGAGGCATTTCGCTAATGACATTGTATATAAAGCGTCCTGCGAGGCGCACAGATATTCAGACAATAAAGGACCTCTGAAGAGCACTCACCTTCAGCACCTTTAACTTTTTTCCAAAATGTTGCTTCAAAGAACGAGTGCATCCTCGACGCCGGTAAATACCGTAATCCATTACTATTATTATACCTGTGGGAACCTTGGATAATGAAGGTTAACGATGCTAATCCGTTCCAGGATTATCGTCGTTAACCAAGGTACCACTGTAGAAAGAAAAAGCTCCCTGTTAGGAAAGCAAAAGACATCTCATCCTTGCTCTTGAGCTCACTTTTTCCCAAGAAAAAACAAAATCTGCAGATCCATGATGAAATTTTACATTCTATCTTACAACAAATTTTCAAAAGTACGACTCATTTATTGTCTGTTTCAAAATTCATGGCAGCATTGTCTATTGAGAGAAAGCCTTATTTCCTTTTAGTATTATGAACTTGCATATAAATCACAAACTTTGTACTTTCAAGTAAATTTATAAAAATATATTTACGTGGCATGTAACCACAGAAAAGTTTGGTCCTGCAGGCCAATCAATGTGCCTTATAAAACTTCTTTATTTAATGTATTTACTCGAAAATAAAGCGCACCCTTTTGAGTCTTTTTCTGCTTAAGAATTGAGGTGTGCATTAGATTCAACTATGCTCTAGATTCAGGCACAATACTACTCCATCACATGCTCTAATCAAAAACTAAAATTCTACTCAAGATTTCACCTCAAAAGCAACTATAATTAGAAGTTTCAAGATTTATATCAAATTAACTTACAACAAGTTCACATGATAAGTTTTAGGCCACATATAAATTGGGCTGCATAAACAAATTTCTCTGAGGTTACATTTCAGTTTCAGTTTTGGAAAGTTTAGGTTTCTCTAAACTAAGTAGTATGAGATTTGTATTTATGCTAATGATATGAAGAGCAACTGAGGGAAAACCCGATAGTTTTATTATTGTATTGGTATTGGATTGGTAGAGAGTATAAGTTGTTTTAAAATGATTGCAGATGAAAAATTCAGGAACAATGTTCTTAAAATTGAAGTTGATATAATTCAAAATATGCATGACAAAAAAATACAAAACAAACATATATGAAAAGAATAACTCTTCCTTGATGAAGAAGTGAAGAATACGACCAAATGTAATAGTATGTCTGTGGGCAAATTGGACAGTTTTTGTCTGATGTAGTAGTACACCTTAGGACACTGAGGGGGTGCCATATACAATAATTAATGATTTCAGGATTGTATATGATCGACCATAAGTATGCTATGATTTCATAAATTTTACTCTCTTAGATGACGAAAAGAACATATTTATACCCATTTCTTCTTGAGTCAGTGCCCTCAAACCCTGGAAAGGTCGATAAGGGCGACCTCGGCGCCTGAATGCAAGATCATAAGCAACCATAGCCATTGCAGAGGAACCTTTAGAAACACCGCTATCTGTCTGGAGTATGGCCACCTGACGTGAAATCCAGTGACCCTCTGGACAAAATGGCCTCCTTGCATCTCTTGTATGGAGCTGTCTCAACAAGCTGACACAGGCCTAGAACAGATAGGAAACAGTTGAAATTTCTCATACAAAATATTATCAGATACTTCATTGAAGTTTACTGAACATGTCTCTAAGTCAGCAGCTGACTTATTATTTCATTCATGTACAAGACCGAGGCAATATTAAATACGAAGACCCTGTACCTAGTCCTAATTTATAAAGTACTAGCTGAAGCGCCCGTTGATTCTCAACGGGGAATATAGAAGTAGATTAAATTCAAGTTGCCGGTCGTGCAATGCGTAAATTCCCTTTAGAATAAGAGCTAAAATCCCAAGCTATTCTTACTGTACAGGAAAATTCATGAGCTCGGCTCAACCATCGCATTGATCTTGAGGAGGATTGGCTGTTTACAACCTCAACAATTTTGGATAATTCACTCGTATTTTATCAAAATTCTCCAAATTTCGATTCGGAAACAATATTCCACGATCAAAATTAGAACATTCATTTAATTTCCGTTCTTTTGCTTCTTGTTTCGACTCCGCACGATTATTTTTCTGTTTTAATTCTTCAAAAGAAATATAGCCTGCTACTGATTAAAGTGAAGATTAGATTTATTTTTTATGGATACCCATCTGAGTGATCTTGGTTCGAAACCAGCAAAATTATCAAATAAAATTGAGACAGTGGTCCTTCCTGGTCCCAGAAAACACCTACGCAAAGTTTGACGCGAATCTGGCAAACGGTTTGTACTAAAATCGAAGGCACACAATCTCCTGACTCTAATTACGTACCTGCAATTGCTGGTTACATTATTACAGAAATTTTCTCGTTATCCATGTAATATATCGTACTCTTCAATCATCAGCTGTATGGGATTAAAGTCCACGAGTATTTTTACGGGATAAAACATGAGCTCGGATTCAACAATGGAATCGGTCGTCAGGGGGATGAGTTGTTTACAGCCTCGAATTTTCACGAAAGTTTTGTATATTTTACCAATATTATCGCAAATTCTAATCGAAAGTAAGATTCCACGACCAAAATAAGAATCTTTATTTGATTTTCTTTCTTTTGGTGCTTGTCTCGACTCTGTACGACTATTTATTCTAATTTAATTCTTCAAAAGAAATAAAGCCTGCAACCGATAAAAGTGAAGCTTACGTGTATTCCTTATGAAAATCTATCTGTGCGATCCTGGTTCGAATCCAGTAAAATTCTTGGATAAAAATGCGACAGTACTTCCTTCCTGATATCAGAGGACACGTATGCAAAGTTTTAGACAAATCGGGCAAACGGTGTGGACTCCAATCCAAGACAAACAAACAAACCCACAAACAAACCCACAGAATTTCTGCTTTATATATATATAGATTTCACATAAACTATGTATGGAGTTCCAAAATATAATACCACTCTACAATATCAATAACCTTAGCTACAAACATCTTAATAGCTATCATACCTTAAAGAGGTGAGACCAAACATGTCGAGAACGTTTTTTCCTCGACTTATTTCTCTGTCTATCAAATTTTCTCTTTTGACCTCCGCTCACACCTTCTGATGACCACACCGACTGTGGCTGTCCTCGCAGCGCCGTCCGGTAATCCTCTCTGACACCAGGACGAGACTTGGGAAAGGCAAGTTCCACCAAGCCTAAACATGCATCCTTGTTTCATATAATGAAAGAAATACATCCTCATCAGGAATGAAAATCTTAGGTGATATTATTTTATGAGATGGCTAAAGATAAATTTAAATATTAAAATTTTACAGAGGTCAAAATATGACCTTTTTTCATATAACTGTACTGAGTGCTAATTAAGATATATCAGTTACTGTTAAAATATTGCACCAAAAGAAGCTTTATGTTAGTCTGGCACTGGGATGCTCACCCTGGTGCTCAAAGCGACCTTGCACAGTGCCCGCAAAGCTTTGGTAAAAAGATTATTTTATTGGCTACAACAGTATTTCTTGGGATTGCACTAGCAAGGATAGAGTGAAGGTTGGAGGGGGAAGGGGTGAAGGTCAAAAGTTTGGTTGGCTTGGGTTTCGTAAACATCGAAGGTGATGGCATGTCTAAACTTTATCCCTCTTATCGCTTATTTCCAGATTAACAAGACAGGTATCTATGTCATACTTTGTACATGCGAATGTGAAGATTCAATTCGGCTTATCAGGGTATTAAATTCCCTGTAATCAATGACTAAATGCAGATTTTCAAAACGCAGCGATACACATGCTGCAAAAGCCTTCATACCAGATTTATTCCCTGTAATTAAATCTTAAGAGATAAAGACTCTCCCATGTTGTGAGGAAATTATATATAATTTCTCGATCTTATTTACCAAGAAGCATTTCTTAAAAACAGCCTACGGTTAACTAGCACAGTAATAATATTGCCTAGGAATGGCCTGAATACTACCCAGGACAAAAATATTATGTGGTGCCCGCTTCGCTTCTTGAAACGCCCTTGAGTGCCCGGGCACCAAAAAATGTTGAGTACCCAGAGTATAACCAAAAAAGATACCAATATGAGGCAATCCATACCTCCGGCGGAGAAACTAGCTTTGACTTTAAAATAAGGAAATATATGATTTAGTTTTTGTTTGAATTTTCGTCGGTAATACATCTGTCATCCGCCTTGTTAATTAGACACGTAATATGCCTTAAATACAAAAGAAATCTTTACCAGGACAAAAAACTTTCAAACACAAAAAATACACAAAGAAATATCAAGTAAACTTGCCGCACTCAAACTTAAGAATGGCAATCGTAAATTCCAAGAGTGGCACTGTGAGAACTCGCCCATTTAAATGTGGCTATACTCATGCGAAGCACCACTTTTCTACGCCGAACCCTGTGACGGAGGGAACCACGGTTACCGTCTGCAGAGCTGCTAATGCGGTGGCTGTGGCACCGTGTGAACACCTGCATTCCACCCAATTGATAACCGACGGCAGCGCTGGAGAAGCGCTAACGTTTAAGAGAGTTAAAAATTGTGCTCAGCCATCAATGGCATCAAAATTGGCAGCTGCAAAATGTTACCCAGGATAACGTTTAACATATTTTGATTGCGCATAGTTTCCACCGATACTTCGGACCGCGAGTACCATGGAATGTTCCGATTTACGGAGCCCTTCTTCTCGTACGCTGCTTGCGAGTCAGGTATTTAGGAAAATCACGAGGAAGAACAACACTCCGCCCTCTCCCCATCCCCAATACCCGGAGCCGATTACACTGTTGTCACATAACCCTCAAACTTCCTTCGTTCAACAGGTTCCACGACTCTCCGCAAAATAGCTGCAGAGGTGTTGCGTTTATTTTGTCCGGGACTGTACAATAGGGTGGTTGCAAGGGATTTGAGTAATTAATTTATTTGCCATAATCTTGACAGGAACCTGCCGTATGAAAACGAGATTGCTGATGTTTCAGGTTGATCGTATAAAGCAAGGGTCTCTAAACTTTTCAGCCTGAGGACCGCATTAACTGTCAAACAGCAATTTGGGGACCGACTACACACTCGAGGTCCAAATAAAAAATAATCAAAGCATAAATGTTGTTTTAAATTATTAATTAAATATTATTATGATAATTATTCTATCTTAATTTGGTAAAAACTTTACGTCCATGTAAGCGGTGGCTGACCTTGGCAGGTTACACGTAACTCTCCATGCTTCTTTTCCGTAGATGAAAAGATCTCCACGGGCCAGACGGGAGGGACTGGCGGGCCAAATGTGGCCCGCTGGCCGTAGTTTGGAGACCCCTGGTATAAAGTAAAGGCCTACCTCATCGGTTCCACGACAACTGAGCACAATATTTTTCTGCAAGTTCAACCATTTCACCTACAGGTAACCTTTTGTTCCCCCCATTATTTCTTCTTTAGACATAAGTTAGTGCTGTATCACCTCTCAAGAAGATATTCATATGGAGGCTCACAGGATATTTCTGTAAATGTTGAAGATGATGCATCAAAAGTAGGTTGAATTTTTGCACTGAGTTGTCAAAGACATAAAATTGTATAGGAGTAGTGAGAGTAAAGAGAATCTAGTTATCTTGGAAAATTTATTCCTTACTAATTTCTCCCGAAGATAGACGCTTTTCAATTGGGAGGGTTAAACAATTACTAAACATAAGGGTTTGTAAAAAAATTAAATTACAGCAATCTACCGAGTAATGCACAATTATTCTAATAGAATGTCACTGGAGCCAAAGAAGCTGATTGTAATTCCATGGTAAACATGAAGGAATATTGGCGTCATAATTGACTCCTTTGTATCTCCCTTCCTTTTGACTTTAGAAAAACTGGCCCTTAATCATTTTTTTAAATCCTGTAGAGAGTATATAGTGAAAATTTCAACCACATGAAATGAAATACGTAAAGTGTGATTGATTTTAGATTCACATATTTATCTAAGGTAAATCCTTCAAAAGATCTTAAAATCACGGAGAATGCTTCAGGACTAAATACTACACTTTTACTAAAAGTTAGGTTTTCTTCTGACGTTTGCTTGTTGTTCCTCAATGGTTTAAACAATTCCAAGACATGAATTTGCACTAATATACTGCATTGATTGGATTTACACAGACCAAGATTAGGTTGGAAATTAATATTTATTTCTTATGCCTATCAGCAAGTATATAATATGTACAAGCAAGAAATTGTTCTTTCAAACAATATGCAACATGCCTGTTTGTAATTGCAGTTAATCGTAACGGAACGTATCAAGATCCAGTTGTACATACTTAAAATCTCAGATCATATTCTGCAAACATTTTCCTTCTACCCTTCCTTTCTAGCTTAAGGAATATTTACCACAAAAGATTAAAATGCTTTAAGTGTTTCTTTCAGCTGCCGTGTCAACTTCTCGCCTCTGCTTAACTATTACACAAGTTTCTTTCCCTGGTATCACTCAGACTACACAAATGAAAATGCATTATGAAACAGAAACACAATAGCATTAAAAATTTATCATAGAAATAATGGTAAGATGGCGTGGTAATATCAAATCATGACACTGCTAAACAACTTAATGGAAGTAACGATAAGTCAAATCATCACACTTATATAAGCAAACATAAACCATGATGTGTATTCTTCATTCTTCAGAGATCTTCATTTGTAAAAAGAAAACATCGAAATATATAGTAAGTTTTTGTCACATAAAAATAGATATAAAGAAATGAATATATTTTGAAGAATACATATGCGTCAAATTTATTTTCAAGATATAAAAATGGTTTATTAATTTAACAATGAAAACATGTCATAAAATAACATACTTTTGGCCACAATTGTATTCCGTGATGAAATTTGTTTTATGATATATTTACGTTAATTAGACTTTAGTTAACTTGCCAAAAATTAGTTTCAGTAAAAAATAATTGTGGAGGGTTGCAAGAGTTTTTGTACAACAAGTGTAAAGCAGGCAGTATCACCCATTTACCCCTTGGTGGAAAAGGGTTAAATTTTATGTTCGACCCCTGGTACGTATAAATATATATGAAATAACTATCATTTAAGTTGATTATACTTTTAGGAGTTACTTACTTTCAAAGAAAGACTCAAAGATGCTAACTCAGGAAGGGTAAAGGGCATAACTGGAGGAGTATTGGAGACTGGAAGATTAGCGGACTGATGGTCTTCCTGTTGAGCCCCTGACTTTGACATCTCTGCATCGTTTTCTTGGCACTGAGTATGTGATATAGAATTTGACTCCCCTCCTGTGGAGAAAGTAAATTTGGATCCAAATTCAAATCAAAAAATAGTACGAATCTTATATATTATATGCAACCATCTTTTCCAATCGAAAAGCTTGTGTGTGTATTGCACAGGGGTAGCATGACCTATCTCCCTCTAGCGACCAAAAGTGAAGCCAGGGGTAAAGCGGCAAATTGCGCATTTCGCCATGCTGGTGAGAACTTTTCGTACCTCCCTATGCTAATATATTGTTTTTTTCGTGATTTTGCAGCTTTGATACAGAGTTATCAAAGTTTGATTGAGTGATTTGAACGTTTTGGAACACAAAATGTAGTTTGAGCAATGTGTAACACGAAGTAATTTTGTTATTTTCGCGTTTCTAAAGGTTTAATAGGTAAATAAGCAGGGGCTTGTTTCTGCCGTCAATATGACCAATTGCAGTGCATTTGGCTGTAAGAACAGATTCGTCATTTTGACAACTTTTACTGCATTGAGCCCCAATTATGAATTAGAACAAACATTTGCAGAAGCGGAAAATCTCTAATTACCCTGATGAGCTATTATAATGCATGATAGAGTAGCTTTATCTCACTGCGGTAAACGATTATTAAGGAATTTTTATGCCATACTTGGTATTGATCGGTTAAAAACTAAATCGGATCAATGCATTATAATATACATAAAATTAACATTATAATAATCAACGAGGTTTTAATACAGTTTGCGGAAGTTTGGCAGATGATTCGTTTTTTATATCGCTCTAGCAGACGACACCGGCATCCGAGAAGTTTACATTGCAGGCATGTTTTATTTTCCATGATAAAAAGAATCAAGAGGACTTTGAGAAAAAAAATCGAACATGATCGTTAAGTAAAAGGTTCTTTTAAACTATCTGCGTCCATGTCATAGGATAGACAAGCTCCTGAGTCCCGTATGAGAGGAAAATAAAACCCCAAAAATACATGTAGTTAAAGGGGAGCTGGCGAAAAGTTCTCACCAGTGCTCTGCGGGTTGCGTTTTTTTGGCTTCACTTTCCCAACGTTAGACTTGCCCTGTGGTGTATTGTGTAAGCTTGTACATAAGTATGGACTGAATTGAAAATATCGCCAACTGGAGGATTTTGAGGTCATCCATCTTAGGGCAAACAGATTAGTCCTCTCTCAACCGTTACTGCCCGGTCCATCAACCAACTTGTGATATATTGCAAAATAGACAAATAGAATTGATTTTATTGTAATCCACAAAGATGCCTTGGGGAAGATCTGAAGCATAGTTTTCCAGGAACTACTCATGAATGGAAAATATGTACTAGATGTACACTGCTGGCCAAAATGAATGCAGCACCTCCCCAGCAATCCTAACGACCACTGGAGAAACTGCTAGCACAGACTTGAAATTGCAATGGTGGTCAGAGAAGACGATGTTTCTGTGCGATAAGAATCTCGTTAAAAATCGTGCTATGAGATAAGCGCGGAAAATTGCCGATGGATATTCTAGCCAAAAGAAAATAATTTTCATGGCGTAGTGAGGATTCTCGTAGTTCCGCGTGAGCCCAACGAAGGTTCATTACGGCAGGGGACCATGAATATTCGGCTGCGGCACTGAACGAAGATTTTCATTGCAAAGCTATTATTTAAGATGTGGTCATTGAGAAAAGAAGGGTTATGGTTATGAAGAAATTATATTTACAGTGAAGTGCAAACAAAATTAAGACATATATAGAGATACGCTCTTCGTCTATGCGAATCAAGTATTCAAGCAAATAATGTAATTCTAAAAAACTACTTAACCAATGAATATAAGGGCATTAGTAATTGAAAACCTTATCACTCTGAGATGTTCAACATGAGGCTATTTATTTATCCAATTTGTACTATACGAGCCAAATAACAGGCAAATGCTATAAATACGACACATCCTTCATGGGTGTCTCTTTTAAGTTTCTAAATATTGCAGCTAACAGTATTTCTAAACAAATAATTAACTGTAATGGAGGAAGCACTTGTATTAAAGAAAACAGTGATAAATGAAAATGCAAGCTACAAAGATATCAATACTCTCCATTACTATTTCAATATTTATTTAATTTCAGTTTCAATTTCAATTTAAGGAATGAAAAATTGGAACATGGCTGTTCATGAATTAGAGGTTTAAAATCTCTAATAGCTATCTTTGTAGGCGCTCCGCACTTTGTTGCAGGAGTATTCAGAAACAACAGGAAGGCACAGATTACCAATATTTTCAGAAATAATTCCTGTTATTTCTGGAGCAATGAGGTGCAGACTGCCAATAAAGACAACTATTGGACATTTTAAACCTCTAATTCAGTTTTAATAACATCTTTTTTGAATCACTATTGCAACATTTTTCAATATCGTCTGCATTTTCTTTTCAGCTGTGATTTTTAATATTTATTCAGGCAATCATTTTCTTTTGCAAGTTTTCTCACCCTCCTTCTTATTGATGTTTTCCTTGAATAGTCTATTTTATTCAAAAGTGAAGACTTTTATCCCCATAAAGAAGTTATATTTTTGTATAATTTTTACTGCCTTTCATTTCAATACTTGATATTATGGAAGTAAGGAGAGATTCATTGGTCTCAATCTTTCTAAAATACAAACGCTTGTTTTCATAGTTCTAAATAAAATTTGTTAAATAGAAGAATGTAATGTGGAGGCTAGAAATCTTGTGGAGAAATACAGGCATATTGAAATGTAAGTATACAATTTGAAGAAAAAGTGAAAATTATTAAATATCTTAATACTTAGATTTTAGGGACATAAGGAAATTAAAATAAGTTACTTTTATCCTAACAATAGCACAAAAATCAAACACGACCAGTTTCAACAACTTATCTTATGACGATAATTAATTACAGAATCCAATCGTGTTTTTAATAAAAAAATTCCTGTAGAAGAAGCTCAGTATCAGTTTTATTTGTGTGAATAGTACGGAAAACTACTGCATGAATTCATTGGTTAAAAAGCACACTGAGATTAATTCATAAGAATTTTAAATTCCTTCTGAAGTTTGATCCAATCAATATAGCACCTTTTGCTGTAGTCTGATGCTATTTCAACAGATGGCGTAACCAACATGGAACAAAACTCATATTGTCTAGATCAATTAAGTATCATAACATTTTTAAAATTTTCTCTAACTGGAACAAGTAGAAATTTTTTTGAGTAATCAGTATATTCACCATAATAGCTCAAAATATTTTCTTCATCTGCCCATTTAGAAGCTAAAGCATTTGGACAATTGATAGCAACAGCAGATCTTTTGACCAGCAACTTTACAATACATCCATTACCTTTATATTTCATTCTCTTCAATTCTTTCCATTTGACTAATGCCAATTTATCAAAATAATTAGTTTCAAATCAAAATCATTTACTTAAATCAGGTAGGTAATGGTACAATGTTAGAGGCAAGGCAAAATTACCAGGCAAGCTTCCATCTCCATAAAATTCTCCATCATGAAGGGTGACAATAAGTAGGGTGAAGAGAGTACAAAAGACAGCTAGCAATGGCACAATCCGCCCAGCCTCTTCAGGTGAGGTTTCCACTCCTCCCGATATGAGCCTGAGGAGATTGAGTCGAGAATTCAATGGAGAAAATGGCGAGAGAGTGCCTTTTGCAGATTCCAGAGATGGCCCAAAGAGAGGTGAGATCTGCGATGCAGTCAAGATTGCAGACCAGAGTCTTCTCAGAAATGATGGCTTGAAGGCCAGCATGTACAGCAACTTATGATTCACAAATAAACAGTATTGAGGAAAATTACAGCTACATACATTATGCAGGAGTATATATATATACAGTAGAACCCCATTTTTACGAACCTAGATTTTACAAAGTGAAACAGTTTTACGAACCATTCCGCTGATCCCGATCCTTGTACAAGTAAAATGACTTCAGTTTGACGTAAAACTTCTATTTCATGTTTTACAAAGTGAGAAGCCGGTCCCTAGGAGTGAATGAACCCTAGTTTTACGAAGTATTTGAAATGGTTTTGTCGCACTGAACTCAATACAACGGGATGACGATCGCCGTAAACAGGAGCAGCTGAATCCAGATCGTCTATGTTGGGAAGACCCTCATCCCATCTATTTTAGATAGGAAAATGTGAAAATTTTATGGGATACAAACATTTTGATTACAGTGTTTGCAAAAATGATAGCTTATAAGACTCTCTTTCTGTATCAAGCTTTCTGGTAATATCGCGAATCCGCAATGTGGGATCGTATAGATCAGCAGTTTCCAGGAGTACTATATGGTTTCTATTTGGGCAACGGATTGAGAGAATAGAGCATGAAAAAAACTTGTTTTTGACTTGGGGAGTTTTGGGCTCAGGTCTTGGCTGCTAAATTGGAGTGCGACTACTTAAAATCTCAAGGCTACTGCAGGGATTTCGGATTTTTAATTGGTTAATAAAAGATTGAAAAATAATGGTTGGATGGTGGACACCCTGAAAAATGTTGGTCTCCAAGCGAGGAAAAGTCGAGCGCGTTCAGTCAGAATCACTCTCTGCACGAGGTGGCCTGTAGTGATATCCCGAGTGCCTATTAGTAAAACAATGGATATAACATCACTGTCCAAGAAAAAGAGGAAGTCCCTGAGTTTCACCAAAATGTCAATTTTCAAGGAAGTATGTGATCGCGGGCAGACAAAAACAGAAATTGCTCGGAAGTATGGCATTTCTTTATCTACATTGGCAGCAATCGTCAATTCAAGTGAAATATTTTTGAGCCACACAAGAATATCATTAAAAACAAAGTACGTCTCATCGTCGCAATATCATCAGCTTGATAGGCAGTTGCATAATTTTTTTTTAAAGTATCGTGCGTGCAAATTGCCTATAAGTGGACTAATTCTGAAGGAAAAGGCTCAGGATTTGGCTCTTAAACTGAAGTGCGACAACTTTAAAGCCTCAAATGGGTGACTTGATAGATTCAAGAAAAGATACGGAATCACTTCAATGAAAATCTGTGGAGAAGAAGGTAGCGTCAACACAAAAGATGTTGAGCAGTGGCACATTTTTCAGAAGCAAATTTTCTTCCTGCAGAGGAGGAGCGCATGCGAGAATCGCAATGTACTACTTCTTGTAGATAATGCCCCAGTTCAAAAAATAAGTGGACTAGTGCTACCAAACGTCAAAGTACTTTTTCTGAGTCCAAATATCACCAGTAAGATGCAACCACTGGACATAGGAATAATTAACAGCTTTAAAGTCCACTACCGAAAATTTCTCGTTCAGCACTATCTTCGGACGCTTGGTAAGTTCAATTTCTTTTCTATCATTTTGTGTATAAAAAATACCTACTCGTCGCAAAGGATAAGTCGTCGCAAAGAGATATATATCTACGAGTAAAATATTCAAATTTCAAGTCGACATCAAATCAAGAGGGTCCTCGAAAGTAGAAAAAGTATTAAAAATATTCTTAAAATTCGCTGCAATCAAACATGGGTGTTCCTGGTGATAATTACTATGCAGAACAAAAGAAGATCACCATCTCTAACTATGTGAGAAAACACAAAACACAAAGACAAAGACGTCCTACTTTTCCCTTATATTCCTAATGAGAGAAATGTTAATGTGCTCTGGCATTGAACTCAGGAACAATACGGTCTTATCTAAATTATTTTCCTGAACCGATTCTTAATATACATCTTGTAGCTGAGCGAGAACATCCTATCGTTTCTATAAATGCATCAAAAAAAATAATGAAAAACTACCTCAATGTATTTTAAAGGGCAGATTTTTGCATCGTCCTAGCATCGAACCCAGGATATTTTCTGTAAAAGTCATAAATGCTATCGATAGATCCTGAACATATCTATTGGCTTCTTGAATTTTAATGCTCCACCTATCCAGATGTATTTGTTTTAAATTCCTGAAAATCAAAGCAATGCTTTTAAAAGGGAAAAATCGGGACTTTGGGGCCCTTTGAAATCAAACCCATGACAGTGAGGATCAATATTGCAATTTTTCTGGTGGTTACACGTTATGGCTAATGCGACTTAAAAATTTCAAGTCAATGACGCTTGTGGTTTAGCCTGTGAGTTAGTATCCTATCTATCTATCTATATAGGTATATGCATGAATGAATCCAGAGAAGCATCTATATATAATAGATATGTGCATATATATACGAGTAAAATTTAGCTTGCATACTGCAAACAGATCGGCAATACTAATTTCATATCTGCATTATATTGGGACGGTCCTCAAAAGAAAAAAAAGGATTGAAAATATTCTTAAAATTCCCTGCAATTTGATTGTTTGGCATCGAACCCGGGTCTTACTGGTGAACTTACTATGCTGCACAACAGAAGATCACCATCTCTAACTATATGTGAAAATTCAAGCAAAAATATTGGCTGCAACTGCCTCAAAATTCGTTCTACTTTTTACGAATGTAATTGGCTCTCTGGATTCGAACTAAGGACGATCTTGGAAATCTAAAACATGTTTTTGAAATAAATCTATGATCTCTATATATATGCCGAATTTCAAGTTTTAATATTATTGGGAAGGGGTTCAAAATAATTCTTAAAAATCAGATCAATTACTGATTGTAGAGACTCCTGGTGTCAAACCCAGGACTTACTGGCAGCTGTTAATACACATAATGACATGTTAGGACTTGATCTTTTTTCACACAAAGTATGAAGTCGATGTCATGCCGGGAAGTACCTAAAATTTGTTTCCGTTATCTCCATAAGAAATGCAATGAGGAATGTATTTGGCCCTCTGGGATCGAACCAAGGACCATCAGCGAGCATGTAAAATTTGATCATGAAATATATTTATGATATCTAACCCCATGCCGAATTTCAAGTTTCCATGCAAACGAGAAAGGGTCCAAAAAAAATCTGAAAAAATCGCCGCAATGCATTTTAAACGGCCAATTTTTGCCCCGACCTAGCATCGAACCATGGACAATATTAGAAGATGTCTTTTTGATTTTCGTTGGATATGTATGGCTTCTAGCGATCCCTTGAATTTCAACTCTCTACTTTTCCGGGAAGTGCCACAAAAAATTTTCGAAAATCCCCACCATGTATTCTTATGGAGAAAATCGCGACTTTGGGGCATTCTGTAATCCAACCCATGACACTGAGGTTCAAAGTCGGATTTTTTCTGGAGGTTACACGTTATGGCCAATACGTCGTAAAAATTTAAAGTCAGTGGCACTTGTGGAACATGGTTAGAATTTTGATCACCTATATCTATCTATTATACGAGTAAAATGTAGCTTGCATACTGCAAGCAGATCGACAACAATAATTTAAAATCGGCATTATATCGGGACGGCATTCCAAAGAATAAGAAAAGGATTTAAAATATTCTTAAAATTCGCTGCAATTTTATCGTCTAGCATCAAACCCGGGCCTTCCTGGTGAACTTACTATGCACTACAATAGAAGATCTCCATCTCTAACTATGTGTGAAAATTCAAGCAGAAATATTGGCTACAACTGCCTCAAAAGACGTTCTAATTTTCACGAATGTAAATGGCTCTCTGGACTCGAACCAAGGACGATCATGGAAATCTAAAAAATGTTTCTGAAATTTATTTATGATCTCTATCTATATGCCGAATTTCAAGTTTCTATATAATTGGTAAAGGTTTCAAAATAATTCCTAAAAATCGGATCAACTTCTGATTGCAGAGACACCTGGTGTCGAACCCAGGACATATTGTAAGCTGTGAATGCACAGTTTGATTTGTAAAGACTTGCTCTTGTATCATGCTAAGATTGAAGTCGATAGCATGCCAGAAAGTACCTAAATTTTGTTTCCGTTTTCTCCGTAAGAAATGCATAGAGAAGTGCAAATGGCCCTCTGGGATCGAACCAAGGACCATTAGCGAACATGTAAAATTTTATTATGAAATATATTAATGATCCCCAACTCCATGCCGAATTTTATGTTACCATGCCATCAGGAAAAGGTTCAAAAAAAATCTTAAAAATCGCCACAATGCATTTTAAACGGCCAATTTTTGCCTCGACCTAGCATTGAACCCAGGATATTTTCCGTAAAACTCATTTATGTTTTCGATAGATCATGACCATATACATAGGCTCCTTGAGTTTTGATTCCTTACCTATCCAGGAAGTATTTTTTAAAAATTCCCGAAAATCAAAGCAATGCATTTAAACGGGAAAAATCGGGTTTCGACTTTCATTTCTGTGATAGTGTTGTGTTAATGATTGTGCTCAGTGCTTATTTTGTGTTTTAGTTACTTTCCGTAAAAATATTCATCGGTTGTTTTCACAGTAATATTTATTTCTATAATTTGCTTATGTGTTTCCGTATTACCTTTGTGCATTTCTGAAAACTAATCCTTAAAGGTGGTGATGTTTACCCTAATATCATCTTTGAATATGTTTTTATAATCTTTGAACGAATGCTGTCTTTATCGAAGAAATTGTTCATTTGAAAGATATGAGATTGAATATTTAATCAAGTTGGCTTTGTAAACTTTAGTACAATTTTCAAATTTTATATATAATAGTATAAGTACAATTTTCATTTCTTGGTTTATTGGTTTGGAAATATAAATCGATATAACGTTCGCAGGCTCTATTTCAATTGCAAAAAATAATTAAGAAGAATCATTGTTGTCAACCTAAGATTAGTTTGGTAGAAATATTATATGAAAATGAATATTCAGATGACCAAACTAATAGATTTCAGCAACAAATTATGAGAGCGTAAGATATTGGGATTTTCACGGAAAAGTTTCGTTTACGGTAATCCAACGGAAATCTGTCCCATCGAACGAAGCTAAAATGATACATGTTAGATAATCTTCTTTTAGATAAAAGGATTACTGTATTTAATTCTACTTCTTTTCTCTCCGTTGAGAATCAATGGGCGTTACAGCTAGTAAGAAATATAAGGGAAAAGTAGGACGTCATTTGAGGCAGTAGAAGCCAATATTTTTGCTTGAATTTTCACACATAGTTAAAGACATTTTACTCGTATATATATATGTATATCCGGAGAAGCGTCTATATATAATAGATATGAGTAAAATGTAGCTTGCATACTGCAAGCAGATCGACAACACTTATTTCATATTGGCATCATATCAGGAAGATCCTCAAAGAAAAAAAAAGGATTGAAAATATTCTTAAAATTTGCTGCAATATAATCGTCTGGCATAGAACCCGGGTCTTCCTGGTGAATGTACTATGCAGCACAACAGAAGATCACCGTCTTTAACTATGTGTGAAAATTCAGGCAGAAATATAGGCTGCAACTGCCTCAATCGACATCCTTCTTCTCCCATATATTCATTATGAGAGAAATTTTAATGTGTCCCGGCATCGAACCCAGGAACAGTAAAATCTTATCCAAACTTATTTCAAAACCCTAATCTTAATAAACATCTTCTAGCAAAGCAAGAACTTTGTATTATTTCGATAAGAGAGTCGAAATAACTAATGAAAACTACATCAATGTATTTTAAATAGGGGATATATTTACCGCCTGGCTTTGAACCCAGGATTTTCTGATAATATTTTCTACGTAGTACAACAGAAGATCGCCATTTTTAACTAAGTGTGAAAATTCAAGCAGAAATATTGGCTGCAACTCTCTCAAATGACGTCCTAATTTTCCCATACATTCCTTATGAGAGAAATTTTAATTTGCCCTGGCATTGAACCCAAGAGCAGTACGGTCTTATCCGTATTTTTCTCAAAAACCTATGCTTAAAATACATCTTCCATATAAGCAAAAACTTCCTATCATATCGATAAGTGCATGAAAAAAATAATGAAATACTATCCTAATGTGTTTTATATGGCAGATATATTTACCGTCTGGCATCGAACCTGGGTCTTTCTGGTGATACTTCCTATGGAACACAGCAGTAGATCACTATCTCTAACTATAAATGAAAATTCAAGCAGGAATATTAGCTTCAACTGCTTGAAACGACGTACTACTTTTCCTATATTTTCCTTATGAGAGAAATTTTTTATGTGCCCCGGCATCGAACCCAGGAGCAGTACGGTCTTATGTAAATTTTTTTCTAAATCTTAGTCTTAATATACATCTTTCATAGAGGCAAGAACTTCCTATCATTTCGATAACGGCATAAAAAAATAATGAAGAACTACCACAATGTATTTTAAATGACAGATTTTTGCATCGCCCTAGCATCGAACCCAGGCCATTTTCTGTAGAAGTCATTTATGTTCTCAATAGATCATGACCATATATATAGGCTTCTTGAGTTTTAATTTTCTACCTATCCGGGAAGTGTTAAAATAAAATCCCGAAAATCAAAGCAATGCATTTAAACGGGAAAAATTGGGGCCCTTTGGAATCGAACCTATGACACTGAGGATCAAAATCGCAATTTATCTGGCGGTTACACATTATGGCCAATACGTTGTAAAAATTTCTAGTCAATCACTCTTGTGGTTTAGCCTGTGAATTAGTATGCTCTCTATCTATCTATCTATATACATGAATGAATCTGGAGAAGCATCTATATATAATAGACATCCTTTGCAACCTCCATATTTTCACTGGAACTATTTAATATTTGCTATATGATAGCTGCCACAACCCCATCGCTGAACTTTGGTAAACCATTTACTTGAAAGTAGCATTCCTGTGGAAGTTCTTCGTTGATGCTGTCATGCAAATTAGTTTAATTAAAGAATACTAAATTTGTAGTAATACTTCACTATTACTTAAATTTTGATGCATTTTCAATAAGTAATTTATTAATTAAAAGCGTTTTTACGTCGTTAGGTAAGAATTTGCGATCGCGACTTGTGATTAGTGAAGCGACAAGATCGTTTAAAGTACATGCGAGTAAGTAGTTCTCGAAAATCACCGCTAATAGTCAGCGTAGTAGAACGCATATAAAAAAGAGGGATTTCAAATTAACTTAGTAAAGTTTTTAAATGACTTAAGATATTTACGAGCTAGTTTCTTGGAGTTCATGGCTGTGAGTTTCATTCACTTTGACAGAAGTGAGTTTCCTAGGTTTTGAAATAAGGTCTATGCTATAAAGGGAATCAGTATAATCGTAGTCTTATTTTTAAATCCTTTCAATTTGATGAAAATATACTGCACATTGGCTCCTGGAGAGCCATGTGGGTAAAACTCGTGACTCATGAGGAATCAGCTCTGATTTCAAACCCGGGTGGGAGCACATGGGCAAAATGACCTAAGCTGTCCTGCTACTTCATTGCAGCTGTCCTATGACCTGCTTTTAACGAACTACTACTACTATAGTGCACACAGAGAACTGCATGTGATATCTATTGTTTTCTTCCTGAATGAGCTTGTGACTCTTATTTGTAACAGAATTTAGTTTGATTTTGTCCTCATAATTATTTGACAAGTTTAGACCTGCATAGTTTATCTTTCTGTAGACAGAGCTTTGGTACATATACATTTGTTGCAGATCAAGCCTCTGATGTGCAATATGTGCCTCCATGGACATTGCTCCTTTGTTCCGTTGAGAAATGCGTAGCGAGAAATGTGTGAGGGAGGCAGCAGAGTTGAAGTCCGTCCACTACAGCGAGTTTCTCACTTAGCTTGAGATATTTAGTTGCGTTGAGACCGTGAAGGATTTCGGATGTGGTGTGATCTTAGTTGTTGAAATGTTTAGCGATACTTTGAAACGTCATATAATTGATTCCGACTCGGATGACTCATAAGAAAGTGAAGAGGAAAATGCAGTTTTGCTTTACCTGGTGACTAAGAAAAAGAAATCACAGACGTTCTGGATGAATTGTTACATACATTCCAGGCGGGAATATGGAGAATTTCTTTGTCTAATCCCGCAACTTGATGATGAAACTCATAGACGATTATTCAGAACGACAAAGCAGCAATTTTCGGAACTACACAGCTTAATTAAGGATGACATATGAAAGAAATTCACTTCCTTTAGGGAGCCTATTGGTACAAGTTGAAGAGTAGAAAACCCCAATCATTTGCTCGATAACTTCAGCAAAAGCTTTGCATGCCCATAAATATGGCTCTGATTTCAGCTAAGGTGTGTGTAAAACTCAGTGAATTTTTTTCTTCTGGAATACTCAGGGAATTTGGAGGGTAACCTGAAAAAATTGATATTTTGTTCTCTTTAAAAAAGGTCTTTCCTTGACTCCGGTTTTTTTGCCCTGTTTTGATTGAAATATTATCAATTGTTGATTAAACATTTTTAAACTTGGAAGGGATTAACGTATTTCAATTGAAGTTTATGTTTGGGAAATGTAGAATATTGATATTGATATATAATTTATATCAGTTAAACTAGTTACATATTGCTCATCCTGTACCCTTTTCCTAAAAATATATGCAGAAGTATCGTTCCATGTAGACCAAAGATTGACTGTTTCAATTGATAGATGTAAGAGTAAATGGAGTAAAAATTGTCTACAATCTTAGGGATATTCATAAAAAATGCTAACGGTCTAGTGTTGAAAGAATTACTATGAATAACACTCATTGTAAAGCAAGCAATTCTATTGGTAGAATCTCTTGAATTCTAATAGTGATTGTGACAAAATTTACAAGAAACTTCTCCTATCAGCATCACCCAAAATTGAAAGTAATTCTCCGTAAAATGAGTTATCAAAGAGTAAAAGTTACCATTCAATGTGGAGTTATATCTAATTTAGCAGCAAATTTTTCAGTTCATACGTAAAAGTTTGAAAATCTATTTACTGGAAGAGTAAAACGTATAAATACTAGAGTTTGGAGTTGAACAAAAACTAAACTGGGTATCCCACAGTAAAAGGAGTTACCCTAAATTTAAGCATGTTTCATTCTGTGATTAATCATAAAATGCAACAGTTTTGTTTGTGTAAATTTTGTATTTTATCGTATGTTAAAACGATAACAGTGTCCGATATTTTGAGCTCATTTTGAAATATCATTTCTCAAACATTATTAATCCAATCAAAATAAAATTTTAATACCATTTTTATATGCTCATTTTTGGCCGGAAAATTTCTAGATTATTTCCGTATAATTTGGCTATCGATTCCATAAAACAATTTTTCTTCAGAAATGGATTGTCATGAAAACACCAATTTAGTCTCTTTATGTAGGACGTTTAACAGGTTAGAACTTACTTTATCTACTATTGACCGATTTATTTCATCCGAATTTATATTTGATGGTATATACATTCCCCAAAAGCGTTGCCTGTGTCTAGGGTCAAATCTGATGCCAATAAAATATCATGATGAATCTATGAACTGATTGTCTATGAAATTTTTTGGATCCTGAGAGTGTAATTATATAATTATCACAACATGTAAAATATTTGGCTTAAGTAATATTCCTATGCATGTATGGACACCCTGGAAAATAAAAATATTACCCTGGAAAACTCAGGGAATTTCTTAATCGCTGATTAGCGGTCAGACACCCTGTTTAAATGTATTTTTCAACATACAAAAGTACCAGACTTTTCATCATCATCTTGCAAGTCGTCAAAATATGTTTGAAAAAGTCCTCGGTTTCATCTCTCTAAAATCAATGGGTTCACCCAAAATTTTCTATTTTGCTGTTTCTTTCTCCTAATTAGTAACATGGCCAACAATAAATCACCCTCCATATCCATTGTAAATCGCGGACTGGAAGATGGTTGGCTGCTGACCTGAATTAGAAGAGATAACTATGCTATCTGGAATTGTATAGCGTAAGAAATAGCATAATCTGAAAACTCCACGGCTCGCGGGTTGAATGCTAGAACACTGCAGAAGCGCCACAGGAGCACTGCGAACAAACCACTAAAAAAGAAGTTAGAAGCGCTGCGAGTGGCTCCATGTGAACCCGGCCTTAATCTCTGTTTTCAGGGTGTAAGTTTCGAATTACTTCTCGAATGTTCTCTTGTGTTTTTGCAAGGAGTAAACGAATCAGCACTTTCGAATTTTTCTCATGTGAATCTAATCTTATGGTGTGAGTCATCTAACTAAAGGATAGGCTTAAGAAGTGCTCGCGTTGAACATTGTGTATGAAACACTCGTATCACAGTGTCCCATTGATATCGATGTTGGCTCTAGGCCTGCTGTGCTACTGAAAACATCACCATTGGAGCCATATTTACGGGTATGCATAGCTTTCGCTGAATTTATCAAGCAAACACATGACTAGCAGTGTATTTCATAGACTTGCATGGTAATTGGGGTTTTGTACTCTTAAGCTGAAAAAAAGCACAGAGCGAGTCATTGGACTTGACTCTTGGGGGGGGGGGGTGGTTTGAACCTTTAAAACCCCCCCCTTGCTGTGCCACTGATAACGACATAGCAAGAAACTTATAGGTCTATAATGCATTACATCCAGTTAATGTTACGTCAATAGCTGTACTCCACTCAGTGCAAAATGAGGAACTTGAGACTTTTTGGTTAAATTTGGCATTTTGCAGGGCAAGATACAGCTTTTTCATCTGTTTTATAAACGAGTAAAATGTTGCTTGCATTCTGCAAGCATGTATATATATATATATGTTGCTTGCATTCTGCAAGCAACATAACACAAATTGATAACACAAATTTCAAGTCAACATCATATCGAGAGGGTCATCAAAAGCAGAAAAAGTATTGAAAATACTGTTAAAATTCACTGCAATTTCTCCATCCAGCATCGAACTGGGGTCTTCCTGGTGATAATTACTATGCAGAACAACAAATGGATTACCATCTCTAACTATGTGTGAAAACTCAAGCAGAAATATTGGCTGCAACTGCCTCAAACGACATCCTACTTTTCCCATATATTCCTTATGCGAGAATTTGTAATGTGCTCTGGCCTCGAACCCAGAAACAGCATGGTCTTATCTAATTTTTTATCATAAAGTAAAACTAAATATACATCTTCAATGTAAGCAAGAACTTCCTATCATATTGATAAATGCATAAAAAAAATTATGAAAAGCTAGCCCAATGTATTATATATGGGGGATATATTTACCGCCCGGCATCTAACCCGGGTCTTTCTTGCGATACTTTCTATGCAGCACAACAGAAAATCATCATTTTTAACTAAGTATGCAAATTCAAGCAGAAATATTGGTTGCAACTGCCTCAAATGACGTCCTACTTTTCCCTTATATTTCTAATGAGAGAAAAGTTATTCTGCTCTGGCATCGAACCCAGGAATGGTACGGTCTTATGAAAATTTTTTTCTAAATCTTAGTCTTAATATACATCTTCCATATTAGCAAGAACTTCCTATCATTTTGGTAAGTGCATAAAAAAATAATGAAAAACTACTCCCATGTATTTTAAATGACAGATTTTTGCATTGTCCTAGCATCGAACCCAGGATATTTTCCGTGAAAGTCATTTATTTTTTCGATAGATCATGACCATATATAAAGGCTCCTAGAGTTATGATTTTCCAGCTATCCGGGAAGTATTCTTTTTTAATTCCGGAAAATCAAAGCAATGTATTTAAATGGAAAATATCGGGACTTTGAGGCCCTCTGGAATCGAACCCATGACACGGAGGTTCAAAATCGCAATTTTTTCTGGTGGTTACACGTTATGGCCAATATGTCGAAAAAATTTCAAATCAATGACACTTGTGGTATAGGCTGTGAATTAGTATCCTATCTATCTATATGGATATATATATGAATGAATCCGGAGAAGCATCTATATATAATAGATGCCGATATGATGCCGACATGAAGTTAGTGTCATCGATCTGCATGCAGTATGCAAGCTACATTTTACTCGTATATTCTAAAGTTCAAAGATTAAAGGAAAAGATAACTAATTGAAATCGTTCACCATTATTTTTCTTGCTTCCCATTACCACTACGAAAGGGTACAACGAATCAGCAAGTGGAGGAATAAATAAATACATTTATACTAATTGCCAATAAATTTTACTTCATAGAAATTAATATTTTATGCAAAGAATAAATAATTACACATTCATTACCGGATGCCCCAGCTGGGGTATTAAGACTTCCGTTCGATATGTTTAAATATATCAGGATAATCTTAATATCTCCTAAAAATGTTCTGCTGACTTGAAAATGTATTAAAAGAATCATTGAGGTTTCTACAGTCCACTACTTCTTTCTATTCTTCCAATATTTCATCGAAGCAATCAGATTGTCCGCCATGTTCCTTGTTTACAAAAGAATCCGCCTACTTTGAAGTTGAGAGAAATTTTGGCAGAAATTGGAATTATGGTTTACTGAAATTCCACTCGAAGAAAGTGCCCAAAATGATGTACAATCCATCGAAAACTGGATTCCATTTAAGTCGGAATTATTACAGAATTGAACCCCAGGATATAGGAGGTTTCTGACCGTTTCTGACCCTTCCCCCTCTCCTTCCCCTTTTCCTACCTTTTTATGCAACCGTATCTTGTTTCTCTGTACCTGATGATGATGCTATGTGTCGAAACCTAGGTTGTGTTTATTAAAAAATTCTATGGTATTGTGTGTAAATGTCTTATTCCTCCATCATGAAGAGCTACCACAAAGCAGAGGCCGAAACAATGGATTTTGATAAAGGAGATGCATTGATTAAGCGCAAATATCACTTATTTGCAGATGATACTACACAACATTCTATCATGGCCCCAGAATAAACTCTCTTATAGATAGTTTGAATGAGGATCTGATCATACTTGGTGAATGGTTTCATGTAAATAAACTAAATATTAAAAAATCCAAGGCAATGATTCTTGGGACCCACTCGAAGTATCAACTGGCAATTAACATGAAAATGAACATTATTTTTGATGATATAATGGTGAAGTATACTGAAAGCATATATATCTCGGAGTCATAATAGATATGAAATTAAGGTTTAATGAACATATTGACTAAATGTGTAAAGAAAATTGCCAAAATAATTGGTTTTATCTCAAGAATAAGTAAGTTACTTAGGATAGCGTAAAGAAAATATATAATGCAATAGTCCTGGCACACTATCAATATTGTCTATCTAATACATGATCAAAGTCTACAGTGCAAAAAGGCTACAGATGTTACAAAATACAGTTATTCTACAATGAGATAAGTATACCACAATCGATACCTTGTTTGCTAAACAGGCTCAAAATAAAATAAATGATAGATTTTGAAGAGATACAATTTATCCATAAAATCAAAACTGGACAAATGTCTTCCTATTTAAAAACGTGATCATAACCAATTGTGGTAAATAAATCATTAGAGCAAAATATAACGTTCACATACCCTACATGAGTATAACTATTACAAAAAAGTATTTTTTTTTAAAGGGTAAGTATTATGAAATACATTGCACTGTCATATAAAAAACTATCCAATGTATAAATAAGAATATTAAATTTCCATCCATCATTCGTTAAGTTTTACATGAGATGGAAGGAATTCAAATGGGATGCCGTCATCAAATAGACAGGCTATTGGGATCTTGAGGCTGCAAAGACCCCTGCAATACTGTACCTCCCTAAAACTTTAAAGTTTTAAACAATTCATTTTCCTCTTATTAAATACATAAAAGACACTAGATGAGACTTAACTTGGTAATATTGATTGACACAAAAATAAATTGTAATGAACTTTTACTAAACCACACAGAATATAACAATAAATGACAGGTTTTGAAGCAAGGCTGCATCGGTAATATTTGCAGACTAGCTGCAAAACAGATTATTTATTGTTATATTCTGTAGGGTTTAATAAAAGTTTGTAACATTTTCCTTCTGGGTAATGCATAATGTTTGGACACACCACAGGGAAATAATTTTCCTAATTGGTTTATTACAATGCCAAATTGTTTTAAATCTTTTGCAACATTCAAATATCAACAAACATTTCCAAACCTGTCTCACAGTTATAGCCAATTGATTTTTATTCCATCTTATTTTTAAACAAATTCTTCAAAGAAATATGATACCTGAATTGATGAACAGCTAAATGTCTTGAGAGAAGGAGATTATGGCAGAGTCGACAAAGAGCATTCATCACACTGGGGTCTTTGCTCTGATCCACAGCAGCAAGGAGACTATTTACACGACCTGGATCATTGAGCATTATCACACACTCTTCTATTACCTGAAAAACAGAAAAGTATACATCAAACCTGAGCTGATTCAATTACTTCCAACAGAAGCAACTCACGTTTAATTGAAATATATATGAGTACTACTTATCATACTTCCAGAGGCAAAATGATTATCATGTGCCACTATTTTGTCTTAAACTGAAGGGCAACAACATTTCACAGTTTTGAAAGCAAAAAGATCCAAAAAGTATAATAAGGAACTAGAAAGAAAATTATTGAAACATGTTAGCTAAACATCCTTCCTCTGAGGAAAGATGGAGCGTAAATTACGTATGTAATGTACGTAAAATTCTAAATAACGAGGAAAAGAAAGCTCAAAATTACTTCTTGGAAAACATTCTCTCCCGCTAAAATAACAACCATTTTCATAGCTACATGCAAAAGGGGAACAAACCTAAAATGGACATTCAAATAATAATAAGTAGTAACGCGGAAGAATATTATAACGATAGTGATAAGGCTCCGGAATTAGTGGAACATTTTTCAAATATTTCTGCGCCTAAGGAAGCAGCGAACATAGTGGATCCAATTGATCCACTGGAAGAAGGAAAGCAATACCCGCGGTTCTTCATAGGCTGATATACTTAAAAGAATTACCGAATTTCCTGGCCTATAAGACGCACTTTTTTTACTCCAAATATGCTCTAAAATCAGTCTGCGTCTTATGCGCAAACATTCCCAGGTAAATCGGAAATGCATGCAATGTAGCACGTTTAGTTTAATCTCGCATGCGGTGCTGCTGCAAAACTTATATACATTGAGGTAACGAAGATGTCATCCCTATGCTAATACATTGTATCTCTCGCGATAAAGAGTTTACCGGTATTCAAACTTATGTAACAAAGTATGAGTTTTTTTTTAATTCTTACCTGAAAAATCAAGGTGTGTCTTATGCGCCGGTACGTCTCATATGCCGGGAAATACTGTAGTTCAATTAAGTGTAAAAAATCAGTCTGGCCAGACAATATACAGGGAGGCGCTTTGATAATCAGTGGATGGGCTATAGTTTATGAACTACAAAGAATATTCACGATTGCATAAAATACAGGTGAAATGCCACAAGACTGGAAATCCGCTACAGCAATACCAATTTTTAGGGGATGAAACACAAAATTAGCAGATAAGTACAGACCAATAAGTCTTGCGAGCGCTGTATATAAACTATTCAAAAAAATTGTAGCTGATTACATATGGAAGGTTTCGGACAATGAAAAGTGGATATCTGATTGTCAGCACAGTTTTAGGAAGGGATACTCCTGTGAATCCCAAATCTCATGCTTGAATTGAGACATGGTGGAAGCTCACGATTCATCAGAACAAGTAGATGCAGTATTAATTGACTTATCAAAAGTATTTAATGCAGTAGATCATAATATTCTCCTGGAAAAAATCTCGCACATAAATATTGATCCAAGAATAGTTAAATGGATAAATTCATTTCTGAGTAAAAGAACAATAAATGCAAGGATCGGTAAACAATTATCAAAAGCTACAAATGCAACCTCTGGCATTCCTCAGGGTATTCCTTAATGGCAGAACCAACGACCAAGTTGACCCACTCCACAAAAATCTTCCTGGTTACCCACGCCTTTGGGTTTGCTCTCCACATAACCTGAAGCTCATCTTTTAAAACTTTATGCATCTTGAAGGTTCTGAGGTTTTCTGAGTGGTATAATAGAAGCGGCTTGACCTTATAGTCACCACTTGCATTTTCACACAGTGTGAGAGTCAACCTATCCTTCATGGGCTTGTGACCTGCCATCTTCTTTTCTATCTATGTTTTTCTTGGCATTTTCTTCCAGAAGAGCCCAGTCTCGTCACAGTTGAACACTTGTTGGGGGATGTTTCCTTTGGCTTCGATCAACTCACCAAGGGTTTTCACAAATTCCACAGCTGCTTTGGAATCAGAGCTTGCTGCCTTTCCATGCAAGGAAACGGAGTGAATGCGGTCCTTTTCCGGATATGTCCGAAACATCCCCAACTGGCTTTGAACTGCTCCAGTACCTGGACTCTACTGCAGCAAATCTGCATAAATAACTCATGCCATTTTGCAAATTGTAGTCTCCGTCACAGTATCCCCAGCTAGCTGCTTTTCTGTCAACCACAAAATCAGCAAATTCTCCATCTTTTCATGGACAGAGTTTTGTAGCTTTGAAATAACTTTAACACCCTTAGCTGAAATTATAGACTTAATCGAGTTCTTCTGCTTAAGAATTGTACATATTGTAGAAGTTGTGAAATTGTACTGCTTTGCCAGGTCTATTACTCTTACACCTTGCTCATATTTGTCCATTATCTCACGCTTTAATTCCATGGATATAACCATTTTCTTTTTCTGATTACTGTTTTCTACTCTCATATTCTTAGAACTCATGGTTATAAGAAAAAAGTAGCTAATTAACTATATGTACTAAAAGAACCACAATATTAAAACAGAACCACAGAAATGCTTCAACAGCCAGGTAAGCATGTGGATTGAATGAGCTTGACTCGCAAATCTGAGCAAAAGGCTCAACGTGCCAATGCCATGATGTCAGCGATGCTGACTCGCATCTCAAATTTTCACTCGTACCTCAAGACCATAGCAACAGCATATATCTCAAAAAACTCGTATGTTGAGTCACTCATATCTCAAGGTACAGCAAACAGCAAAAAAAGTTACCACCCCTGACCCACCAAGAAAAACTAAGTCCAAAATTCGGGCTGGCGAGCCTTTCTCTCGAGAAGAGAGGGAGAGAAAAGAAAGATGGAGGACATGGTCCGTTACACTAGCTCGGCTCTCACGTTTGGATGGAGAATTTTCGTTATTTATATAAAAATCATTTACTACTATCCATTATGTGCCACAACATTTGATGTGTTGATGCGTACTGTTGTATTTGACGACAAAAAAACTGGAAAATAACTAAAGAAATGAAGCACAAACATAGGCAGGCTGAATTTTTAAATATAAGATATGTGCATGATTCGGTGGATTACTATAATTTGATTGCTTTTACAAACCTTTCGTTTAACTTTCCCAATTGAAAATCGTTCTATTATCAAGAGAAATAACTAAGGAATAAACAAAAGGAAATGAAAGTTCCACAACTTCCACACAAAAAGTCGTGTAACTTTGACAAAGTTATTTATTTCCTTGTGTTTAGTTACCTATGGAGTTCCTCAAAGTTGAAGCTCATTCGATTGATATAAATAAGAAATATTCTTTTCTAGATTACCATTTCCCCTTACTCTCATGACTCCTATAGATTGTATAATCCATTAATTTGTAAAATTAAATTATCCTTATAACAACACAGTAGAAAAATTCAAACTATTAGCTTTGATGCTTACTAACACTATCTTCAACATTTACATAAATACGCGATCCTCCATATGGCGTGTGCCTGGAAAAAAAAGAAAGAATGAGAGGGAACAAAAGTGTGACCTGCAGGTGAGAGGGTAGAATTCCTGGAAAACTGTTAAACAGGACAAAACCAAATAGGTGGGGGAGAAGGGCAAGATAAACCTTTCGTTGCCAAAGGGGAATGGAAAGGAAAAACTTTCTCGTTGGGAGGAGGATTTGGGTTGCAATTTGCTTGATTAATTTTGATTTTATCTAAAATAATGTGTCCGCTAGCCTTCTCTGATATATGTATAATTTTTAGCTGGTAATTAGAAGAATGACTCTAAGAAATAAATCTCTCATAAAGTGGGACTGCAGAGCATCAGATTAGAAATATTGTATGTTCTTTAACCTATAACTTACGAGATCTCACTGTTTATCCGATGTGGATTGAATGAAAATAATCATAAATCGCTTGATGAAACCACTGTCTTAAAAATTGGATCCATGGATTCCTTATCGTTTCAAAGTAATGGCTTCCAGTAAATACTGTAGTAAAAGGCCAGCGGTAGACGTCCTTTTGGTAAAATTCTCGAAATTTTGTTTCTCAAAAGTTACTCCTCTCATATTTTTAGCTATTTACTGAACCACCAATCGACTCCGAAGAGTATTACAATTTGTTTATTTCGAAGTTCTCAGTATTTTAAGAAGACCATCTTTTATTTTATCAGTTATGAAAAATGATAAGACCGCTATCTGTAGATCTGTCACTTTTGCATGACAATGGGTTAATCGACGTCTAACCAAACTTAAGACTTAGCTAGAGGTATGACTTATTAGTACTCGACACAGAATGGGCAAGTTATTGCGTGTGTGTTACAGTAATGACGATTATAATCGAGTTTAAATACGTATTTAAATGACATCCTTATTTGGTATTTTATAAACCAGGTGAGATCGACTAGCAAATTTTATAAGTGAATCAAGATGAGTTTAATGTTTTGGCTATCATCAACACTGAGAGAAAAAATGTATTTACTTGCTTTTGGTGTTTTTTATATTAATTTTAAAGGTTCTTAAAATCTATGAAACCAATAACTGTGTCTATCATTCAATGGAATAAAAGAATTGAAAACCCTATACATCCAATGATAGTAATAAAAAAGAACCAAAGGAACGCTAGTTTACGCAAATAGCTACTTCTTAAATTTTCCTGTTTTGTAGTTGATTGATTTGTAAGGATATCCCAAAGGTTTATGAAGATCATTGGTTAGAAGAAATAGCGAAAAAAGCCTGAAAAGTAAATTTGAAAATTCGGAGTCTTCCCAAATTGACGTTCGTATTGAGTGATTATTTGTACTAATTTTCAATGAGCAGTTCAATTTGAGTGATATTTTGTTGTATGATATTTTTTTGTGGCCTGAATACTATTACTTATTTTATTTAGTGTTGAAACTTATTTTCTGATTACTATTTCACTGTCAATATCCCGAGCTGGTTGCTGTTCAGAGTAATTATTGAGTCACCGAATGGTTTTCAGTTTCTTTTCAAGTTCTGAATTCTCCAAAGTGGCACAACACCTAAGTAATGGATCATAACCCTATTCCACCTGTCCATAGGTCTTCTTCTTGGTCTCTTCACATCTCTTGGTATCCAGTTAAGAACTGCAGATGTCCAATGGTTGTCATTTCTTCTCCTTGCCAGCCCACCTCCGCTTAAGTGATCTTACCTTGTCTATGATATCCGTCACTCAGTCAGCGTCTTTTTCTAGGTGTTGCGTTTCATATCTATTCTTGTGATTACCAGCATTCAGTGCTCCATGCTCCTTTGCATTAACTGACATTGCTTGGTTCATTGCTGCATTTAAAGCCCAAGTTTCTCTTTCATAGGTAAAGACAGGTAGAAAGCATTGGTTGAAGACTTTCCTCTTCAAAACCATTAGCATTCTTGACTTCAGAATGTATGAGTTCCTACCAAATGCGCTCTAACAAAGTTTAATTCTTCTGTTTACTCCATTAATCCTGTTGTTACAAGTTGTCCTAGGTATGTGTATTCTAAGCAAAGATCCAGAAGTTTTTCTTTAAGTTTGACTGGTTCTTGCACTGCAAAAGATTTATACATTACCTTTGTTTCTAGTAGGTTTATCCTGAGTCATATCTTCTGTCCTGCTGTGTTTAGTTTCTTATGTCTTGAAGCTTGAAGAATGTCTTATTGCATAAGAGACAGATGTATTCAACATCTATCCCTTGATTCCCCAGAGCTTCCAGAGTGGAGGAGGTACTTAATGAGTCAAAGGCCTGCTTGTAGTCCACAAAGCAGAGGATGAGTGGCATCTTGTACTCATTTGTTCGCTTGATAATTTCCTGCAGCTTGTGGATGTAGTCCATAGTGGTGAACCCATTCCGGAATCCAGCTTTTTCTCTAGGCTGAGCTGAGGACAGGGTCATCTTAAGATGTTCAGCTATTATCCTCATGAATGTTTTATAGACAACTGGAAGGATGCTAATGAGGCGATAGTTCTTTGAATCTTCTTTGCTTCCTTTCTTGTGCAGAAGGGCAATCCTTACATGGTTCTATTCCTTGTTTTAGACAATTACTGAATAATTGTGCTAAAGCATTAGCAATGTCTGTTCCACCAGCTTTCAGATACTTTGCCAATACCCCATCTGCTCCTCCTGCTTTCCCATTCTTCATCTACTTAATCGCCACCATTACCTCTTCTGGGAGATTTGAGGTGGGAATCTGCGAGCTTTGGCATTCCACTTGGTTTCCCTTCCCTCTTTGACATTTTCCATCTTCTTGTATAGGTTGCTAAAGTATTCTGCTACTGTCCTCAATATTGCTGGTCTGTTGTAAGTTCTTTTGCCATTTCCTTTCTGTAAGGCTAAAATTGCTTTCTTACCTATTACTAGGTATTGTCTGGCCCTCTTTATGCTCTTATTATTTTCTAGGGTCTCTAGCACAACTTTCTCATTAAAATTCCTCCCATCTTCCTTGATTGCAAATCATAAAGACATGAACTCAAACAAAATAAACAAGAAATCAACTACTGTTGTCCCATTAGGAGGTTAAACATTATTTTCTATCTTAAATGTGGCCACTTCCATAGTTAAAGTAATTTAAAACTTCACAGGTAGTTAGAGTTAACTGTGTACAGTTTGATAACTAATATGTATTCAATTTCATTTTTGGTTCCATTGGGACCTCTCCACATCCACTTCCTTATAGGATTCTTCTTGAAGTATATATTTGTTATGTACATATTGGTGCATTCTGCAAACTCTATCAAGCGGTGGCCATGTTCATTTCTCTGTCCAAGTCGGTACTGTCCTGCAGTAGTGTCATCAGTTTCCCTCTGACCTACACGGGCATTAAAATCACCTATAATGATTGTATAGTAGTAATAATAATAATAATAATAATAATAAATTTATTGTTCCAAGGACATACAAAATATGTATAGGAAAGGTCACTATCATTAATTGCATTGCAATTAATTAAAACTATGTATAAACTGATCACTAAGTACATTACAAATCATACATCTTATCACAATAATCACATATACATTACATACATTATTCTTTAATTATATTATATAAAATACAAATATTCTCATCAAGGAAGAATTTTTCTTGCATACAAGTGTGTTCTTTTTTTTTTTGTGATGTATAAATAAATAAATAATAAATAAATTTTTATTCATCAAAGATCCAATGCAAGATATAGATTTCGTCATTAAAATTCAGTGAAAATTAATACAAAATAAATGAATTACATAAAAAAAATATTAATGACAAGAAAGGTATTCATCAATGTTGTAGAACATTTTCTCAAGTAAAAAAAATTTAAGTTTGAGTTTAAAGGAAGATAAGGACATAATATTCTTTATGTCATCAGGAATTTTGTTATACAATATAAGGCCCAAATGACTTGGTCCAAGAGAGGAAGAGGTAGTGCGTACATATGGTACATGTAGATTTTGGCAGTAGCGAGTATTATGATAATGAACATCAGCGTTAGTTATATAATGTTTTAAATTATTTCTTATATAAACTACTATGATGAATATAAAAACACAAGGAAGGGGCAACAGTCTGAAATGTTTGAAGAGGGGAAGGCTTGGAGCATCAAGTCTAGAATTAGCAATTAATCTTAAAACTTTTTTTTGTAGTTTGAAAATTTTTATGGCATGGAAAGAGGAACCCCAGAAAATTACACTATAGACAACATGAGTGTAAAATAAACCATAATAAATAGATAATAGAACTTCAGTTGACACAGTGAAACGAATGCTGCGAATTAGGAAACAGATAGGACTGAGTTTGTTCAGGAGGATGTCAATGTGAGTATCCCAATAAAGATGAGAATTTATGTGTATACCAAGAAATTTGGATGAGTCAACCTGAGGTAATGTGATGCCATCTAAAGAAATATTTAATTTTAGTGCGGGTTTGTTTTTGAGAGCAAAATGAATAATTTGAGATTTCTCGGAGTTAAGTTTAAGAAAGTTGTTTAGAGACCAGTAGTGAATTTTTTGGGTTGCAACTTTAGAGCTATTGAGAAGGGATTCGGAAGTTGTAGAAGAAATTATAACATTTGTGTCATCCGCATATAAGATAGAATTACTGCCATGTATACTACTTAAATGAGCAGGGAGATCATTATTATAAATAAGGAAAAGTGTTGGACCAAGAATAGAGCCCTGCGGAACGCCTTGATTGATTGTATTTGGAGGGGATGTGTATTTGAGGCCATCTTTAGAGATTATAACTTGCTGAGATCTGTCTTTAAGATAGGAAAACAGCCAATTGTTTGGTGGACCCCTTACACCAATTCTGTCTAGTTTTTTTAAAAGAAGCTGGTGGTTAACAAGGTCAAATGCTTTTGAAAAATCGAACAGTAGAGCACAGGCGTTAAGTTTATTATCCAGAGTTGAGTGAAGGTGGCTTATGGTTTCATAAGCAGCAGAAATTGTGGATTTGCCTTTGCGGAAACCATGTTGGTCAGGGGATAAAATTCTCGAGTTTTCTAGGTATGAAACTAGACGTCTATGAAAGGCTTTCTCAAATATTTTAGAAAATTGCGTTTGTATAGCTATAGGTCTATAGGAGTTCAGATCTTGAAGACTACCCTTTTTCTTGTACAAAGGAAAAATTTTAGAAATTTTGAGTGCAGAAGGAAAAATGCCATCAAGGAAAGAGGTGTTAATGAGGTGTACTAGAGGAATTTTAATTAAGTCAAAACAAAGTTTAATTAAGAAATTTGGAATATCATCAATACCAGAACTGAATTTGGTGCCGCAGGTATTAAAGATGGATTTGAGTTCATTTTCAAGGCAAGGAGAAAGATATAAAGAGGAAGCAGACCTGGTGATGTTCAAATAATCAAAAGAATCGATTGGTCGATCACAAGTGGGAGGAGTGGTGAAATGATTGTTAAAATCTGAAGCCAAGGAGATAGGATTAGGTGAATCGATCATGTGAAAAGTGCGTGATTTTTTTGACTCATCAATAATTTTCCATATTTTGCGAGATTTATTGTTGCAATTTATCAGTCTGTTGTTATTAAAAGTCCTTTTAGCGGAGGCAAGTAACAATTTGTATGATTTCTTAAGAGCTTTGTATTTGATCTCGAGGTCTTTGTCTGAACTAGACTTGAACTGAACAAATAGCCCTTTAAGATAGGTTGAGAAAGCACGGATATCATCAGTAATCCATTGTTTACTGGGATGATGTCTAACGTATTTCTTAGAAACTAAAGGAAAAGCAGCATTAAAGTAAAACAGAAATTTATCATAAAAAGCGGAGAACTTCACGTCAAATTCAGAAGATACATATACATCTGACCAGTTCTCAGATTTTAGCAAATTAGTAAAGAGGGCGATGTTAATGTCAGAGAAATTTCTGATCTCACAACAGATTGGCCAAGTTTTATGATTTAAGTTAAAATGGGACATAATGGGATAGTGGTCTGAAATATCAGAGGGAATAACCTCAGATTTAACGTACGGAGCATCTAGATTTGAGATGATAAGGTCGAGCGCTGACGAAGAAGAAGAATTAATACGAGTGGCAACTTTGGAGTTTAAGTGGAGGTGGTAGGAATTAAGGAGATTAAGAAATTGTTTCTGGTTGCTGCTTTGAACAAGCATATTGCAGTTGAAGTCGCCAGATAGTATTATTAGCGACTTGGGTTTCCAGTTGAAAACAAAATCAAGCAAAATGTCGAGATTTTTAAGGAAGAGTTGAAAATCACCAAGGGGGGAACGATAGATGCATATAATAACACACTCAGTACTAGCGACATTAAACTGGCATAAAGCATACTCGAAGTTTTTCTCGGAAAGTAGGTTAGTCGGGATATCAGGTGGAGCAGAAGAGACCAAGCCCTCCCTCAGGAATATGCCAACACCGCCGTTCTTAAAGTGAGATCTACAAAAAATATTACCAACAAAAAAGCCACGTAGGTTTAAATAATCAATTTCTTTGCGAGTTAGCCAATGCTCACAAAAACAAACAATATCTGGATTAGTATCATTTAGAATTATTTCAATGTCAAGCAGTTTGTTGCGTAAACATTGCACATTCATCAGGAACACTGACATAAAACAATTATCAGCTAGTCATAGTGACTTGGATTTATTTATACCATGACTAGATCTAGTAGAGATTCGACTAGATCTAGCAACAGAAAGCGCTTTAGGGGGAACAACACTAGAGCTGGGGACTATACTAGCACTACTGGAAGAATCATTAGAATTTACAGGATCGACACTGACACGCTCAGTTGACATTGGAGAAATTTCATCTATTTTCATTGACACATTGGAAATATTATTATCAAACATTTTGGGTGGGAAAAATTTGCCAACTATGACATTAGTAGGCCACAATGCACAGTTGAGTAACTCCTCACGAAGGGACGAAGGAATATTAACTTTGAAAGAACGATGCACCTCGTTCGATAGAAAATATTCACAAGTGAATTCCTGATTTGAAAAATTACGTGTAAGGAAATTCACTATATCACTGGGGGTAGTTTCAAGAGAGACACGTCCAACATAAATTGTAGCACGTTTAGGGACACCTGAAAAACCACAATTAGCGGAAGGTTGAGAATTGTTCCCAACGATGATTCTTGATCTACGACGACGTTTCCTTGACAAAATTGTGCGAAAACCTTCTTCACAATGTTCAATATCCTGGGTTGGTGAGATCTTCGGTGCACAATTAGGTTTATCTTCATTATCTGCCGATGAAACTGCAAAGCCAACGCTTTCGGAGGATACAGAATTATCTCCGATGAACACTTTCGCCCTGCGTCGGTTCCTAACCTTGACTTTAAGAAAACCATCACAGTTTTCTTGTTCGTCAACGCGTGAATCCAGGATGGGGCTTGGTTGTTCCTTCTTACCCACTGAAGTAGATGATTGATTGTGGATCAAATTCGAGAGTCTCTCAACAATGTTGCAGCTGTTTGAGGAATCCGAGACAGCATTCGCGGTTGTATGTTTCCTAGTCCCCGAACGAGTGTTGATAAAGGCTTCCTTAAGACTAGAAAACTCAGACTTAAGTAGCTTGATGTCGTCGGCCATTTTGGAAATATCTTGTTCGTAAGATCGACAACGGAAACACTTCCAAAATAAATACTCCGAGTCACAAATAGCTTCAACAATATTGCTGCTAAGCCTAGAGCATTTGATGTGGAATTATAGCCTACAAAATCCACATAAGATGTAAATATCACCAGTAACAACGGTTGAATAACAATAGCCACATTGAGGCCGATCAGCGCAAGACGACATCTTGAGTATAGCCTCCTTGTCATGTTCAGTACCAATAGTTTGAAAGAAAATTCAATTTTTTCAATTACTGTACTTAGCAAAGTTCTATTTGGTTTGAAAATTTGGGATATAGGAACCCAAATTCCTCTATGTAAAAATCGATTCAGTACACAAGTGACCTGGTGTCGAACCCAGGACTTTTTTAAGATGAGATTACATTAAACTATTTGCTTTGAGATAATCTGACCATTTCCAAAATTCCAAGTTGATTATCAGGAATACCTTTAACCAAAATTTCATATTAGCATTTAATTTATGGTAGTTCCATTCCACCTGGTATCGAACCCAGGACCTTTTGGAAGATGTGAATACATATAATGTAGAAATAAAACTTATTTAATTCAAATTTTGAAGTCCATATCATACCGGGAAGGTCCTTAAATAAGACTCCCTTATCCCCAGTTGTAATACATAGAGTAATGTAAATGGCACTCAGGAATTGAACCAAGGATAATCAGGGAAGCATTAAACAGTGTATATGAAATTTATTTATGATCTCTGTTCACATACCAGGTATTAAGTTTCTATGTTATCAAGAAGAGATTCAAAAAATCTTAAAATTTGCCGCAATGTATTTTAAATAGGAGAATATTTGCCCTGACTTAGCGTCTAACCAAGGACAATCTTGGAATATATCTTTATAGTTTTCATTTGATATGTATGGTTTCCAGCGATCCCTCGAATTTCAACTCTCTAATTTGCCAGGAAGTGCCTTAAAAAAATGTACAAAAATCCCTCCAATGCATCCTTTTGGAAAAAAATTGGGATTTGGGGCCTTCTGGAATCGAACCCATGACACTGAGGTTCACAGTCACATTTTTTTCTGGCGTTTACATGATATCGACATTTCTATAGGTATATCCAAAGAAGCATCTAAATATAATAGATAGTCGATTAGCAATGTCATTTTTAATCGGATATTCCATATTTGTATATATATTTAAAGATTTTACATATTCCTAAATTTAATATGAGGAAAGGGTTGAGGTGACATTGCACATAAGGGCATGCACCCAGGAGAATTCCAAAGGACAAATGGACTTGAAAAAAAAAATTCCCGGCCCTGTCAGACTTTTTTCAAGTCCGTTTTTCCTTGGGAACCAAAATTTAATGTTAAAAGTAGATGCTGCATGTATTTATTTGGAGATTTTTATGTATACCTAGGCTAAATTACAGAAATTATTAGATCTATAATATTGATTTGACACAATATTATCTATAATATTGTATTGACACATCAAAGTACTGTTTCAGCAGATAGTGGTTAAGTTAACTTTGCCGCCTCTCCTTGCAACCAATTGTGGTAGTATTATGTAATAAATAAATGACCGATATATTTGATAATCAACGGAACCTCTTGGGAAAATGTGCTACTGTTGGCCTCACACAAGGAAAACACCAACCTTTCTCTCCTCTCTTCTTCCTCTGGGAGACCTTTCTTCCTCCTCAATCTCTTCATCCTCCTCAAGTTCACTTCCTGAACAGACAGAAGAAGAGGACTGCCCAGAATTGCTTCCTCCATCTCTACCTTTCCCTCGACACCTTATCCACGTTGTTAGACATGCTAATATCCTTAAATAGTTCAAAGTAGCTACACCTGTAGCATCTCTATTTAAACCTGAAAGATTAATATAACTTTAAGCTTTAAAACTCGCTGAATCTTTTGTAAATCACTTTCATGCAAGTTTAAACCCATGCCCATTTTCATATTGTTTAGGAAAAAACAGAATGCTAAAAGTAGAGGATGTGTATGACTAAAATTGTGGGTAAACACACCACTGAAGAGCAATTTCTCACTCATAATCATAGAAGGAAAATTCTATACAACTAAATTGTAGAGGTAATCCTTGATTTCCCCAAGCAGAGGTTTAAAACCGATAATTATATTATATTGTTATATCTCCATATAATAGTTAAGTCTTAATAGTTAAACCATCAAAGGAAGAGCACAAAAAAGTTTTTCTCAAGCGAGTCTGAACAAATAACATATAAAACTCACCATACTGCCTGCCTTCCAGGGTAAGTAGAGAATAAAGAAGCCAAGTAGTTTGAGGGACTCTATTCGATCCTCCTTTAAGATGAAAACACAAATAATGCCTTGACATCACTAATCCTGAGTTTTTGCCCTCACAATGGCAGTTATCTTCTTCAGAATCTTCCCCATCTACATCCATGAATTCATCTCCATCTGCACTGGGCTGCAATGCCTCAAGGAGTTCAATATATGGAAACACAGGCAACGATGCCAAATAAGGTATGGCAAATAATCTTATAGCTTCCGAGGGATGAGGACTAAGAAGATAACGTGCAAATAACCGCAGGATGAAACCTCTGAAAAATGTTACAAAATTACCAATGTTATCTCAAGGAATTCATACGTGGTCAACAGCATTTTAAAAAATCTAAAAATTCTAATCTAATTATATAAACTGGAGACAGTGTAATAAAGCAAAAGTAAGTGGAGTTGGATTTGAAGTAACAAAACAAAGAATCTCCACTCTGAAGGACTGACTCAAAATAATTCAACAGAAATTTGGACAAAATGTAACAATATTGTTAATACAGTAGATGTCCGTTATAACGAGAATGGCATATAACAAGAGTTGCATCATAGCGAGTGGCATTCAATCCACCTTTGCACATGCATGCCACAAATCCTGTGATGAACCATACAAAGGTATGGGTCTTGTTGGTTCCATGTTAGACATTCATTTTTGAAGTCTGCTGAATTGGTGTAAACCGTAGTTCGAATTTTGTTATAGTGGGAATAACACAGTGTAACTTGCGAGTACCTGCAATCGTGCAAATTGCTCTTGAAGGAAAGATTCCTCTTCATCATAGTCACTGTTCTTTGTGTAACAAAAGTGGCACTTTGAAATGTTCTTGGAACACCATTCAAAACGGCTGTCTGGGTGTCATTATCCGAGAGTTGTAGATACACTGCAGACTGGCACGGGCAGCAAGTCTCTTTATGGTAACAGCGATACCGTCACACGGTCCTTTGCCATGTGAAGTGGCAAAGAAATGGCCACTCTGCACTGACATTGAAATCACTCTGATGAAAGGAGATGTTTGCAAGATTCTTACAGTTTTTACATTGAGTTGCAGCACCATCGGAGAAGTAATGAATGTATTTGGGTGTTCTATGCAAATGGGATATCAAGAAGTTAATCAAATGACGTTGGTAAAGATGAACACTCAGTGTCATGTTTATGGCATTCTGATATGATAACAAGTGGATGAATGGTGGCCTGCGCATTGTTCCAGTGCACAGTTCCCTGTACTTTATCCTGCAGTACAAATGCATAACTCTCTGCAAAATCACTTAAACAAATGTATTCATTGTCACAAAGTATTCTTTCAGAAGTTGCAGAAATTCAGATTGTTGAGTGGCTATGAAGGAGTGCAAAAGTAGCTTTTATAATTTTCCATCAAGGTTTTCCAACTTCTACAGAAGATAGACATGTCTGGAGAGTTGATCTATCTGTAGTTGTCCACAGTTTGTACGTTATTTCGTCAATTCCATTTTCACCTAACAACTTTCTTAGGTACATTATGAATGAATGTGAACCTGGGCAGTTATCACATATTGACATATAACATTTTGGCTGTGGGGGATAACAAATGATCTGAGCCAGACAGTGTTTATTAAGTGTTAAGTTGACAGTCGGCATCACGTGACAACTCTTTCAATTAGGCACCTTCCAACATGAGCTTCACATTTTCGTGAATACGACAAACACACAAACAGTATGGGTACCAGTTGCACCAGCCTGAAAACAGTTCTTGGGACCTAATTGACAAATTTTGATAATCCTATTTCAGTCCTGGATGTTTATCTTTGAATTCTTGGTACAATACATTCAGGTTTCACAACAGCAGTCGTTTTTGTTTATGTATCCTGGAACCATTTTCCTTGACAGAAACAAAATCCTTTCCAGGCATACAGCAGCTTATATCGTCTCTGTGGTAGAATTCTATGAGACAGTTCACAAATTGTTCATTTAGGACATGTCTAGGTCTTGGATTAGGAGTTGCTAAAATACCACATTTGACCAACAATTTATCTAAGTAACTAAAACCCCAGTTTTAGTTAATTAGATAAATTGTTACGGTTTCCTGCAAATTCTACAGATTCTCTTTAAAATATTATCACATTTGTTAGCACTTTTTCTGAGAGTCTCGCTGCATTGAAATCTCTCAACATTCCCATCTTGGGGGAATTTATTTTCTTTAGACTGGCTGCTCGTGTCATTGAAAAGGATTTGATGGCACAATTTGAGCAATCTGTGTCCAGAGAAGAGTTTCCTTCTATTTCACATCTCTTGGTGTTCCTAAAGAAGCATATCAAGGTGTTACAATCTTCCACATCTAACACTCACCAAACCTTATCGTCGTGGAGTGCCAGGTTTAATCAGGCAATTCTGTCCACGTGTAATTTGGCAGCAAAGGCGCGTGGTACAGCTAACAGCATAAAAAAGTTACCACCTGAGATACAACCAGCATAACTCGAGAAGGGCGAGTCTCTCAGATTCTCTGTTTTGAGCGCGCTTTTCGTCTTCCTCTTTATGCCTGGCACGTTTTGAAGGCTTTTGTGATGATATATATTTTATAAATACTCGCTAATAGTCATTAATTTTGCTGCGGTAGAAGTAGTACTGTATTATGAAATAATTAAATTCGTATTTCGTTAAATCGGCTCGAATCTCAAGCGTAATTCGCTCTTCTTCTTAAAATATTGGACAAGAATTACTTTGGCGGCTCTTAGTTCGTCCTAACATATATAATACATAACATTTTCCATAAATGCAGATTTATAATGAAATTGGTTATTTCAGTTAATGCTCCACATGCCCGCAGGATGATCGTTTTCGCAAAGATTATGCTTAATTATGATACGATAATTAATAGAATATGAACTACTGTAAATCAGGTCAACGAAAGTAGGAAAAATAAGAAAAAAACGTATATTATAAATATAATAATGGTGTTGCAGCTTTGTGAAAAATAGTTAAGTAAGAAATACATTTAAATTGACTATCCGCGAGCCTCCATAAGGCTTATTGCAGAGAATGTGAAACACTCAACTATCTAAATAATTTACATATTTACACACCTTATAATATATGTAAGATGATAACAATATAAACCATCTGTCCTCGCTATTAAATCACGGTAATATTTTCACCATCTGGCTGTGAAAATAACGATCGTTGAGAATAGGGATCATGTCGTCGCGTATTTCGTCACGTAAATCACAGCTAAGGAATATCTCTAATAATTATTGTCTTTACATAGTTATATTCTTAAAAGATACCCAGCGGAGGGCTCCGATCATTTTGGACTCACTGCTATCTAACCTGTAGTCTCTTAACAAACAGCTTTATATTTTACGCGCGAGAATTTATTTTGGGTAATGAAATCAGAAGGACTAGTCGTGCAGAGTCGAGCAAAGCGCAAAAAGAATTGCATAATATACTTGTAAATATTGAATTCCTTTATTTAAACCTCCGTCAAAAATTTTAAAATGCTAAAACGATTAAGAGTTTCAACATAGAAAATAGGTATGAGCCAACAACTTTAGGCTGTTACAACTCCACTCTAAATATTAGCACGTAAACGCTCATGCATGAAAAATACATTTAAATCTATTGCTAAGGATCTCTGTGGCAAGCCCACCTTTTGGTGCTACGTCTGCTTTTAATGTTTTTGTCTACATAACGGTTAATCGGTAGCATGCATACCTTCCTTCTCAAGAAAACAAAGGGAGCTTCCCTGTGGGGGTGAGAGAGGAAAGAGAAAGGGTCTTCAATGGAGCGGTCACAGGTTACTTCCGTCTTCAATGCCTCTAATTTTCGAGGCATCGTTTAAGGGTTTTGTATGAGAGAGAGAATTGCCTGAAAATGTCATTCTTCGTCATGGATGGTGATATAAAGAAAAGTTCGTCGAAGAAGGAATATGAATGGGTTACTTCATGGAGACGATGATAGGAAAATAAACAATGGGAATAAGGAATATTTTATGCTTACTAAGAAAAGAATGTTTATTCTCTACAACTCTAAGGCATACATCTAAAAAATATGAAGATAATGTGGTAAACAGGCTCAGAAGTGATGTGCAGAGATCCTGGGATGTTGGCTATTTATAAGATTGAGAAAACGATTCAAGCCATTTTAAGACAAAATAATGCAGGTTAGAGGGTGACCGGAAAAATATGTTTTCAATGGTTCAGCCAGAGGGAATGTAAATTAGATCAAAGATTCGAAAAAGTTTCATTTTCCTAACATACTGAATTAGATTTTATGTGAACTTACTTCTAAAACGTTCATTTGCATCCAAAATTCATAAACCATTAACAATAGACCTATCACAGTCGAAATTATTAATTATCAATGTAAATTTATTTTACTTCAAAAATTATTGGCATAGGGTAGGATATAATAATTTTGGTTTATAAGAATATGCCTACAATGTGCATACATTCATGCATACAATTAGAGCTTCCGCCAGTTGATCCCACACAAATGTCGAGCAATTCACACATTTAAATTTCTGCACCTTCAAGATATCGTAAATGTCTTCCTTATCTTTAAACCAAGAAGTTTTAAGGAAGAATAGGTGAGGCTTGGAAAGCAGCATTAAGATTCAGTAGTAATAGATTCTTCTGACATATTTCCCAAGAAAGGAAGCTTTACCCATCTTATTTAAGAGTAATCATAGATAATAAGTACGAGATGTCAGTATTTCTAGAGCTTTATTCAGTAATCGCTGATGGACTAAACTGGCCTCTAATTAAAAAAAGGAAAGGGAAAATACGAAGGCTAAATTTTAATTATTAAAGAGCATTTACGGGTGTAAGGGCAACTCAGATGGATTACGCCTGATTTATCAGTTTTCCTAAATGTAATTTCCGTAAAAATATAGCCATAGCTCAACGACTATAAGGAATGGTGGAAATAACTAAGGAAAAAGATTCACAATTTCTTACATAACGCAGTTTCACCAAGTAACGGCTTCTTCAATTAATTTGAATTAAAGGAAATTACTCAGAGAAATAGGACCAAAGAAAGCTGCATCCATTGCGAAGGAAATTGATTCCAATCCTTGGGAGGGGGTAATCTGAAGATTATTGACATTCTGGGCAGGCAGACGTTTAGAACTAGTTCCCCTTAATGGATAAAAAAAGTTTACTTAAATATTGTGACCGGGTGTAATCGTCAAAATTACCTAAGCTATAGTAACGGGTATAATTTTATCATTGAGAATCTTCAAGGGATCTGAGAAGAGCCCACAAATGCTGTCGACGGTCTCCCAGACTGCCCATGTCTCGGACCGTCTATGCTTTCAGGAGTAGAATTAAGCATATATTAACCGTAGAAAGATCACTCCCGAAGAAATTAAGCTTCGGAGCATTCTAATTCCAAAATTACGTTCTCAATATTTACATTCATCTTTTCAGGCTTTTTCTTCTAACCAATGATTTTCATAAACCTTCAAGATACCCTTAGAAATCAATCAACAACAAAACGGGAAAATTTAAGAAATAGCTATTTGCGTAAACTAGCGTTCCTTTGGTTCTTTTTCATTACTATCATTGAATGTATAGTGTTTTCAATCCCTTTACCCATTAAATGTTAGATCCAGTTATTAGTTTCGTAGATTTTAAGAACCTTAAAAATTAATATAAAAAAACCACCAAGAGAAAGTGAATACATTTTTTCTCTCAGTGTTGATAATAGCCAAAACGTTAAACTCATCTTGATTCACTTATAAAATTTGCTAGTCGATCTCACCTGGTTTATAAAATACCAAATAAGGATGTCATTTAAATACGTATTTAAACTCGATTATAATCGTCATTACTGTAACACACACGCAATAACTTGCCCATTCTGTGTCGAGTACTAATAAGTCATACCTCTAGCTAAGTCTTAAGTTTGGTTAGACGTCGATTAACCCATTGTCATGCAAAAGTGACAGATCTACAGATAGCGGTCTTATCATTTTTCATAACTGATAAAATAAAAGATGGTCTTCTTAAAATACTGAGAACTTTGATATAAACAAATTGTAATACTCTTCGGAGTCGATTGGTGGATCAGTAAATAGCTAAAAAAGTGAGAGAAGTAACTTTTGAGAAACAAAATTTCGAGAATTTTACCAGAAGGACGTCTACCGCTGGCTTTTTACTACAGTATTTACTGTAAGCCATTACTCTGAAACGATAAGGAATCCATGGATCCAATTTTTAGAACGGTAGTTTCATCAAGCGATTTATGATTATTTTCATTCAATCCACATCAGATAAACAGTGAGATTTCGTAAGTTATAGGCTGAAGAACATACAAAATTTCTAATCTGATGCTCTGCAGTCCCACTTTATGAGAGATTTATTTCTTCGAGTCATTCTTCTATTTGCGAGCAAAAAATTATACATATATCAGAGAAGGCTAGCGGACACATTATTTTAGATAAAATCAAAATGAATCGAGCAAATTGCAACCAGTCCTCTTCTCCCAACCAGAAAGTTTTTCCTTTCCATTCCCCTTCGGTAACAAAAGGTTTATCTTGTCCTTTTCCCCCACCTATTTCGTTTTGTCCTGTTTAACAGTTTCCAAGAATTCTACCCTTTCACCTGCACACACACTTTTGTTCCCTCTCATTCTTTCTTCTTTTTCAAGGCACACGCCGTATGGAGGATCGCGTATGTATGTAAATGTTGAAGATGGTGCTAGTAAACGTCAAAGCTAATTGTGAGAATTAGCTACAATGTTGTTATAAGGATAATTTAATTTTACAAATTCTTGGATTATATAATCTATAGGAGTCACGAGAGTAAGGGGAAATGGTAATCTAGAAAAGATTATTCCTTATTTAAATCAATCAAATGAGCTTTTACTTTGGGGAACTCCATAGGTAACTAAGCGCAAGGAAATAAATAACTTTGTCAAAGTTACACGACTTTTTGTGTGGAAGATGTGGAACTTTTATTTCCTTGTGTTTATTCCTTAGTTATTTCTCTTCATGATAGAACGCTTTTCAATTGGGAAAGTTGAACGAAAGGGTTGTAAAAGCAATCAAATTAAATTATAATAATCCATTGAATTATGCACATATCTTATGTATAAAAATTCAGCCTGCATATGTTTGTGCCCGCAAAACTCAAAAATCACTTGGTCGATTGACTTGAAATTTTTATAGAACATTGCATTCAAATATATATACGAAAGTGTTTATATTGTAAAAAATGGCGACACTTCGTCCTTGCTTCGATCCCAGACGAGTCAAAGCATTTCCGTAAGAAATGCACGTAAAGTTCATTTTTGTCGCTGCATTCTTCATTTATTTTGCAAAATTTAATTAAAAATAATAGTCATACGAGATTGAGACAAGAACCAATAGCAGAGTAAATGAATAGAAAACCTTATTTTGGTCGTTTATTGTTGTTTCCGAATTGAATTTTCGAGATTTTTTACGGAATACACGAAATGTTTTGTGAGTATAAACAGCCGGTCCCCCTGACGACAAATGCCATTGTTGAAACCAAGATCCTGCTTTTTGGCCTATTTGAAATTAAGAAGAAGAGAATAGTTGCTGGTTTCGTTCACATTGATGAGCATAATCAATCGTTGGAAGTGATTTAAACGATCGATTTTCGTAAAACGAAATGTCAGTTAATTTGATACCGAATGTTGTATTCAGTTAAATTCATTTGTATCGTTTTGGAAATGATTTAATAATCTGTTATCGAAAATTAAAGTGAGAGTGACTTTGAATGCTGCATTCAATTCGATTCATTTCTTTAGTTATCTTCCAGTTGATCGTCGTCAAATTCAATCGTACGCGTTACCACATCAAATGTTGCGGCAGATAATGGATAGTAGTGAATGATTTTTATATATATAACGAAAATTCTCCATCCAAACGCGAGAGCCGAGCTAGCGTAACGTACCATGTTCTCCATCTTTCTTTTCTCTCCCTCCCTTTTCGAGAGAAAGGCTCGCCGGCCCGAAATTTGGACTTAGAATATCTTGGTGGGTCAGGGGTGGTAACTTTTTTTTGCTGTTAGCTGTACTAACTCCATTAATAATAGTCGCTGCCCTCTTTGTACTTCTGATCATCTCCTACACAAATGTCCTAAATACCACGAGATGGAAATTGGACAACGAAACAGTTTTGTCAAGTCCAAATCATTGTGCCTCAATTGCCTAAGGTCAGGACATTGGGCTATGAAATGCCGTTCCAAAGTTTCTGTTGTAATATTTGCAATCGCTATCATCATACGACATTACACATGCCTGTATCTAAAATTCAGAGGGATGCTTTGACCAGCGGGTCGAATGCTTCCCTGGGCAAAAATGCTTCAACGCTTAATTCAGCAACCGCTTCCGAGCAGCTTCCTCCCACATCTTTATCCACTCCATCCACATTCGCCTCATGCACGGAATGCAATACACCGCGCATGATTTTGCTTGGGACTGCACTTGTTTATATTTATGATCGCAATGGTCATCGGAAACCACTTTGCTTGATGGCCGATTCAGGTTCAATGGTATCCGCTATTTCTCAGGAGGCAGTTAAGCGATTATCCTTATCAGTTTCACAGTATCACAGGTCGCTGTTTGGTTTGTAAGGACACCTCAAAAATGCCCGAAAGGCTGCGTGACCTGTGTTCTCACGCCCCTATATACCTTTCCGCCAACTTTATCTCAAGCGGTAATACTTTCATGCCTTACGGCGAACCTTTCAACGGTTCCTCTCCCACTTTCGGTGGACGACAACCTTTCTGATTTGACCCTCCCTGATCCACACTTCCATAAACCTGGCCCTGTTGATTTTCTTCTTGGTGCCGATCTCTTTCCTTGGGTTCTTCTTGGTAGGCAGACAGTTTTTGCTAATGGGGAATTAATGGCTCTAGAGTTTGTCTTCGGCTGGCTGGTGATGGGAGTAGTCTCAAACATTCCAACTTCTGGAATTTCTCAAATTTCGTCCTGCCGTATTCTTGAGGATGCCTCTCTCAAAACACAAAACATTTTGGGAGCTGGAGGAAACCTCAACTCCTATTAATCGGACTCCCGAGGATACTTTCTGTGAAAAATTCTTTTTGGAAACCTGATAAAGGGATCACACTGGGAGATACATTGTTTCCCTCCCCTTTAAACATACCCCTCCACTTCTGGGAGAATCCTACTCGCAAGCAGCCTCACGGTGGGTGGGTCTAGAGAGGAGACTACATTTGAAGCCGCATCTTGGGAAGAAATATGACGATTTTCTAAGAGAATATGAACAATTAGGACATAAGTTGCAAGCAAGGCACACTGGATTGTATTATATACCTCATCACGCAGTATTCAAGCCGACCTGGACACAATCAAAGTTGAGGGTTGTTTTCGATGCATCAGAGCGCACTTCTTGGGGAAAATCATTAAATGAGAGATTATTCACCGGTCCTAAATTGCAAAAGGATATTTTTGATATCTTATTAACATTTAGATTGCATCTCATAGCTTTTACAATGGATATTTGTAAAATGTATTGGCAAATTCTGTTCGTTCCGGAGCATCAGCGCTACCAACATATCTTATGGCATGATGACCCCGCAAGCTCTTTAAGGGAGTATGAATTAAATACTGTAACATATGGGGTAGCTTCCACTCCATTTCTGGTGATTTGTGTACTTCAGCAGCTGGCTAAAGACAAAGGTTGTCGATTTCCTCACGCAGCTGAAATTCTTGTCCGAGATATGTATGTGGATGATTGGGTGAAAGCAGCATATCTGATGCCTTGGAGCTTCAACAACGATTAATTAGCTTGCTTTCTTCTGGCGGATTTCCATTAGATAAATGGGCCAGCAACTCTGAAGAATTGTTAAGCTGGTTTCGTAAAGATCAATGTGAAACATCATATTTTGATAAATTCGAATGTTCCGCATTAAAGGTGTTGGGGATGTATTGGGCTTCAAACCCAGATACATTTACTTATCATGTAGATTTTGGTGAATCTGTTTGTACTAAGTGCTTACTGTTGTCTAATATTGCATGGATTTTTGACCCACTGAGTATCTTATTCCCGGTTGTATTTTGGGCGAAGTATTTATTGCAGTCCCTTTGGCTCTTGAAATTGGGCTGGGATGATCCTCTCCCTCTCCAAGTGAAAGTGAAATGGTCTAAGTTCATTTCTCAAAGTGTACTTCTAGCCCAGATCCAAGTTCCTCAAAGCATTCGTCCTTCTGAATGTGTGGAATATCAGCTGGTTGGGTTCTGTGATGCATCTGAACAGGGGTAAAGTGCAGTGGTGTATTTTCACTCTATCTCCCGATTGGATGAGATCTCAACTTAAATCTCTATCTATTCCCAAAATTGGAACTTTTAGGTGTTCCTATTATCTATACTATGTAATTGCGAGTTGAATATCTTTCGTGATAGAATTTTCATTAGAAAGGTTTTTGCTTGGCCAGATTCTCAGATTGTTTTGTCTTGGTTGTGGCTCCCACCACATTCCTTGAATTTTTTTGTGGCTTATAGGGTGATAGAAATTCTAAAATTCATACCTATTAATTCTTGGGGCAATATATATTCTGATTTTAACTCTGCTGATTGTGCATCCCATGGAATATTGCTAGAGCAATTATTGTCAAATCAATTATGTTGGCAGGGGTCTTCCTTTCTCAGGAATTCAGAATCCTATTGGCCTTCCAGAAATCTCCCAAGTGGGCAGATTTCTTCCTTGCCGGAGCTAAAGTCGGCTACATTCACCACTAGAACCACACTCTGGCTGGGAGACCCTTTAATCTGGATGGAGAGGTTCTCATCATATGTTCGATTGGTAAAGAAATGGCTTATATGCTTAGGTTTCTGCATTCCTGCAAAGGAACACATTCTCCACCCAACCATTTATTATATTCAGCTGAATGGTCCTCACCATTATTTCAGGTGGTAAAAATTATACAAAATATTTACTTTGCGAAATTTTTTGAATTCCTTTGTGCAGGGACTTGTCTTCCAAAGAGGTGCCCCCGGCCCTTTTTGGATGAATGTGAACTAATTAGAGTTGGTGGTCGCTTACACCACTCTTTGTTGCAGTCATCGGCTAAGCAACTGCTGCTCCTTCCCAAAAATGCTTATTTTTTCTCGATTAGTTGTAAGGCATTTCCATTGGACATCATTACACAGCGGCCCAACGGTGACGGAAGCAATTAGCTCAAGACAGTTTTGGATAATGTCTGCAAGAGTCGTTCTCCGCTCAGAAATTGAAAAATGTGTTTGGTGCTCCCGTTTTCAAGGAGTTCTTCTGCAGCCAATCATGTCATGTCCCTCTTCCCAGACACAAATGTAAGAGTTGCAGAATTAGTCACTCATTCAGGGCCCATCACTAGACCCGTCATCAAATTAGTGCCATTGAAATTAGATGTTTTTAATTAAGCACGAGGATAATTTTTGTTTTGAATTTAATAAATTCAAGGTGGGCTGGGTGTTCGTCCGATGGGCTTCAATGGGAACGGAGGTTCCTTCCTTTCTTTTTGGAGTTCTAGAATATGACAGAAGAGTGTGCCGGTGAGAAGACTGGGGGAAGAGGTGACAGACAGAGGAAGGACTCTCTCTCAGGGGACTTCTTCGTGAGCTGATCTTCGCCGCCCTTCATTGTAGTCATAAGACCGTCGAGGACGAGAGGCGAGGAGCAAGCCAGCTCTCAATCATTTTGTTAATATTTCACTGTGTACATGCAAGGTCAATGTAAAACATTTTCTTTTGTGTGTAATTTATTTTGTTTTACTACATGCCTTGTGTCCCAGACAGTATCTGCTGTGTCCATCTTTCCTGAAAGGATTATAGCAATACATGGTCCTCCTTTTCCTCTCAATCTCCATCTTCATCTTCATAGATTAGTACAGTCACAAAACTCAACACTTTTTTCTATGATTCTCTCTGTAAATGTGACATCCACATTAGCATCCAAGCTTTGAAAGCAAGCTCTTCTCTCACACCACCTCTTTAACCCACTTACTAAAAGAGCCGGCAACTCAGTAGCCGGCTGGCTTGTGACTTTAATAAAATTCTTATTACAATATACTAATTTGTAAGTAGACATTCATGCTCAACTCCTCCTATGAGTTCAGTTCCTTTTTCAAGCTATGCTGTAGATCTCAGGAACATTGGCATTCAGTTTTACCCAAGAAAAATTAATATTGTATACAGTTGATATTGAGAAAAATAAAAAATAGAAAAATATGTTATTTAAAGTTTCTAACAATAATTTACAGGAATTAAAAAAAAATGTAAATACAATATATGAGTATAATGTAGCTTGCATACTGCAAGCACATCAACAACACTAATTTCATTTCGGCATCATATCGGGACGGTCCTCAATAGAAAAAAAAAGGATTGAAAATATTCTTAAAATTCGCTGCAATTTAATTGTATGGCATCGAACCCGGGCCTTCCTGGTGAACTTACTATGCAGCACAACAGGAGATCACCATTTTGAACTATGTGTGAAAATTCAAGCAGAAATATTGGCTGCAACTGCCACAAATGCCGTTCTACTTTACCCTTATAATCCTTATGTGAGAAATTTTAATGTGCTCTGGCATCGAACCAAGGAACAGCATGCTCTTATGTAATTTTTTTCTTAAACGGATTCTTCATATATATATTCTAGCAGAGCGAGAACTTCCTATCATTTCAATAAGTGCATCAAAAAATAATGAAAAACTAACCCAATGTATTTTAAAAGGGCGACATATTTACCGCCTGGCATCGAACCCGGGTTTTTCTGGTGATACTTCCAATGCAACACAATAGAAGATCACCATCTCTAACTATGTGTGAAGATTCAAGTCGAAATATTGGCTGCAAGTGCCTCAAACAACGTCCTACTTTTCCCTTATATTCCTCATGAGAGAAATGTTAATGTGCCCCGGGATCGAACCCAGGAGCAGTACGGTCTTATCTAAATTTTTTTCTAAATCTTAGTCTTAATATACATCTTCCATATTAGCAAGAACTTCCTATCAATTCGATAAGGGCATCAAAAAAATAATGAAAAACTACTCCCATGTATTTTAAATGACATATTTTTGAATCATCCTAGCATCGAACCCAGGATAATTTCTGTAGGAGTCATTTATGTTTGCAATGGATCATGACCATATATATAGGGTCCTTGAGTTTTAATTCTCTACCTATCCTGATATTATTATTTAAAAATCCCGGAAAATCAAAGCAATGCTTTTAAATGGCAAAAATTGGGACTTTGGGGCCCTCTGGAATCGAACCCATGACACTGGGGATCAAAATCGCAATTTTTCTGGCGGTTACACGTTAGGGCCAATACGTCGTAAAAATTTCAATTTAATCATGCTTGTGGTTTAGCCTGTGTATTAGTATCCTATCTATCCATCTATCTATATCCTTGAATGAATCCATAGAAGCATCTATATATAATAGATTTTACAATAGTATATATATATTTTATTTTAGTATTTTAAAATAAATAAAATTTTAGGATTTTAAAATAGTATATATATTTTAAATAGTATTTTCACTGGAATTATTTAATATTTGCAATATGATAGCAGCCGCAACCCCATTGCAGATTTTAGGTAAACCTTTTCCTTGAAAGTAGCATTCCTGTGGAAGTTCTTTGTCGCAGCTGTCATGGAAATTAGTTTAAAAAAAGAATACTAAATTTATAGTAATACGCCACTATTACTTAAAATTTGATGCATTTTCAATATGTAATTTATTAATTAGAGGGTTTTACGTTGATAGGTAAGAATTTGCGATCGCAACTAATGATTTGTGAAGCGACAAGATCGTTTAAGGGGGGAACCTGGTTTAGAGGCTTAAAAAAATCAATTTTTTTAAAGTCATCTCATTCGATTAGAAATATATTCAGAATTATGTCTCCAAAATTTCAGAGTCAAATTCCAAATCTTTTCGCAGATATGGCCCCTGAGAGACCTTGCGCTCAGGAGGCAGAGAAGCAGTCGCCAGAGCGCCCAACGCATCTAGACTCGCTCGGTCTCCAGATGATAAAAGATTATCGGATTTTACAATATCAGTTCCAAAAACCTGATTTTGGCTTTTATTTTCTTGTGCACTTCACTGCATTTCCTTCTCAGTGTTTATCTATCCGAAGCAAAGCGTGCATTGTCATATTTTTAAAACTGCTACTATATTATACTGGCAAGGTCATCGATCTCACTGTAAAAAGTTCATACTGTCAAGCTTGTGTTTATTGGAAAGTAAAGAAGGTAGTGATGAATATAAAAAGTGGTATTAAAAACATGAAAGTGAATGTTGTGCAAATCACTCGGGTTCAGCGGGAAAAATGGAGGTTGATGCTGTCAAAGAAATGTTCACGGCGTCCATCAAGAAGTACGGAGTAAAGTATTTGATTTATATCGGCGACGGAGATTCAAAAACGTACAAAGCTGTGGCCGATCTCAACCCTTATGGAAGCAAACATCCTGTCATCAAAAGCGAGTGTATGGGTCACGTTGAGAAAAGAATGGGAACGCAATTACGGAATGTGCAAAATCTGCGAAAATTGGTGGGAGGGGCAAGTTAACTACAACTTTGATCAAAAAATTGACGACATGTTATGGATTAGCCATTCGTAGGAATGTAAACTCTGTTGAAGACATGAAAATGAATATAATCGCGACTTTGGATCATTTGATTTCCACAGACAAAAAACCAAAGCACAACAATTGCCCACCCGGAGTCGATAGCTGGTGTAAATGGCGAAAAGCAGAAGGAGCTGGTAACCTCGCGGAATTCAAGCATCCTGATCCACTTCATCCCGATGTCATTAAAAACATACGTCCGATTTACGAAGCTTCATCGAATGAAGACCTTCTTACGAGATGTTTGGGTGGTCATACACAAAACTCAAACAAAAGTTTCAACTCCACCATATAGCGTCTCGCTCCGAAGCACTAAAATGCTGGTTCAAAAATCATCGAGATTACTTCATTCATTACTGCATGCGTATTCAATGAAGGATTTTTGAGTACTTTGAAGATGATGAATGACCTGAACATAAATATTGGGTCACAAGCTCTGAATTTCGCAAGTGGATATGACGAAAAGCGAGTATCACGACAAGACCGGCGTAGTTTTGACAGCACTAAAGAGGCTCGAAAAGAAGAACTTTTGGCTCAAAATGAGTTTTACGAAGAAGTTGAAGGACTAATGTATGGAGCAGGAATAGCAGACTAGCATTTGGTGTTGGTGAGTTTGAAATATAAACAATTAACTTTTGGATAAAACTTTGAACGCGATTTTCTCGAAACAGCGTTTTCCTGCACTGCGTACATGATTAAGAATGTTGTAATTGCCGCATTTTTATAAATGATAGCTCTTTTTAGAGCTTTAAGTGTAAGCTTCTATGAGAATTTCAAAAATCACATAAAAAGTTTTTTTTAATAACTATTTTTTGTTAATTATCTCAAAATTTCGTCAGTAAAATGCGAATTATTTTTTAAACACTCATAAAATTTGCAATTTTTAATATTTCAATAAATTTCTTAGGTTTAAATAGAAGATAAACTCCTAAAGTGCAAAAGAAATTTTGGTTTTAATGTTTGAGATAAAAAGGACGATCGCTATCATGTACGCAGTGGAGAATCTTCAAGCGAGTAGTGCCCCAAACAAATACGAATTTATATTGCTAAATATTATCGAATAAAATAAAAATAATTTTTTTCTGCAAGATTTGTGTATCTATGACCTATTTCAATTGTACTGGAAACATTTCATAAGTTAGGCAGCCTAAAAAGCTGTGCCGAATATCATGCAATTTTCAGCGTTCTAAACTAGGTTCCCCCCTTAAAGTACCCACGAGTAAGTAGTACTTAGTAAGTAATTCTAGTAATCACTGCTAAACGTCAGCATAGTAGAACGCATATAAAAAAGAGGGAGTTGCAAATTCACTTAAGTAAAGTTTTTAAATGACTTAAAATATTTACGAGCGAGTTTCTAGGAATTCATGGCATAAAGGGAATCAGTATAATCATAGTCTTAATTTTTAAATCCTTTCCATTTGATCCAAATATACTGCACATTGGCTCCTGGAGAGCCATGTGGGTAAAACTCGTGACTCCTGAGGAATCGGTTCTACTACGGTTTTAACGAACTACTACTACTATAGTGCACACAGAGAATTGCATGTGATATCTATTGTTTTCTTCCTGAATGAGCTTGTGACTCTTATTTATAACAGAAATTAGTTTGATTTCGTCCTCAAAATTATTTAACAAGTTTAGACCTGCATAGTTTAGTTTTCTTTAAACAGAGCTTTGGTACAATTGTTGCATATCCCTCAAGCACCTCCCCCCCCCCATACAAGGGATGAATTAAGACACTTCATAAAAGTTCTTCACAATTTTTGAATTTTTAGTGTTGGTGTACCTGATTTATTCAATTATTTCTTTTCAGGTATTGAGAAAATCACCTCATCTTTCATTGAAACTTCAAAAAATCCAAAAATAATTTATGATTATTTTAAAAAGTAAAAATTTTAGAATTTTTTTCTGTTGTATTATTAAATTTATTCTGTTGTATTATTCTGTTGTATGTCATTAAACTGGATGTAAAATTCATTTTATTGAAATATTACCTTCCTTTCAATCCCATTTAACTTTATACACTGTGTGACTGTAACTGGATTGGAATTGTAGAGATTTCAATTGCTAGAAAGAAAACCTCAAATTTACAAAGCCCGAATTTTACAAAGTGCAAATTTTTGGGTCCCTTCAACTTCGTAAAATTGAGGTTCTACTGTATATATGTAAATGCAAATCTGAATTCATTTCCTATACATTTTGAGTGAAAGCTTTCCTGCCCCCAGATTATTTTGGCAATTTGGTTTTTACTTCATGGCTCTGGATCCCCCACCTAGTTAAATGGCCACATCCCATATACACAGCGGAAGTTCGTTATAATGAGAGCTGACAAAAATTGGAGAAGTACTCGCTGTAAAGCATACTCATGATAGCTGACTAGTAATACTAAATGTCCCTCCTCTGGAATCTAAATGCAGCGAGTGTGGCAGAATGGAACTGTAGGACTTTTAATTCTTATGCAGATGCTTCAGAATTTGTAAAAATGTATGCTTGCGTCAAAAATATAATTTCATCCATTAATAATCCATAATCAAAGTAGGTCCTCGAATATAAATGAGGAAAATTATTCAACTTTCACTTCTGTTATTGTTCCACTGATCATAATAGATTGCTACTATACATTCAAATAGAATGGATTCCAACTCCATATTCTACGCTGGTCAGTGGCGCAGCCTGGATTTGCCAATGGGGGTGTTCAAGGCTGCCGAGGAAATGAAATATGCCTAACTTAAAGGGACTAGTATATTCATGCATGCTACTTATCAAAATATAAGTCAATTCTTTCAAAAACTAAATGCATTGAAAACTAGAGGAACTTAACGCTTAGATGGCCAACTCATTAAACTTTCCAAGATAGTAGATTACATAAGCGAACTCCTGAAAACTTATCATAAATTTTATTTGGCTTTCTAGTTTAGATATGTTCAATATCTATAAAATGTCATTCTTTTCTATTCTGAAGCATTTTGGTGTTGTAAATATAAGTTTCCCAATACTTTCAGAGTTTTTTCCTCCAAGAGGTTGCAAAGCGTGAGAAGGAAAAAAATAGTTACGGTTATTTGGCAAACAATATAAAACGTCTCAATAAATCACCACATTGGTGCACCCATCCTTATTTGTTTATCATCCATTATTTATCCTTACATCTTTCGTTATTAACTATATCATCAGCAGCTTTCTAAGGGGTGACTTCATTCGTTGCTTTTAAATTACCTCCTATTCTAAGAAACAAACCAACAGTTATGAAACAGAATTTGATAAACTTTAACTGTTTATCAAATTTATTTCAAGTCATCAAGTCACAGTTCTGATATATCTGTGCATACCTTACGCGCACAATACCTTTCAGTTGACTGATTTGCTTCCAAAATGGTATATTATTAATGTTATCATCGAAAAATAATTTTTACTGATATCTTGCATTGCTCTAATACTTTTAAAATTTTCTGCGGAAATCTGGTTATTGAATAATTTTCGTAACTATACAGCAAATTAATGGGTAATCATAAAATAAGGATCAGTATAATTTCCATCATCCCGGGTAATACTCTACAGTGCCGACTTTTAATCATCCAGAATGGTTAATAAACGAACCTTCTCGTATCTTTGCATCTGTCGCTAAATTTATCTCGAGATGTGCCCTCTGATAACAGCCCTAAAATAAGACAGTTCTAATTAATGAATCTAATAATGGTCATTTCACAAAAAACACATAGCCATTATACCCTTTTTCCGAACTGAAGGCGGCTGAGCCAAGATTCCCTTGCGGGCCTTTCCCTTTTCTAGCCAATCACAGAAGTGGGGAACGTGAGGGTGTGGGGGAGGTCACAGTCTCTCTCAGACCTCTGAACAGTGCACGTCGCACTTCAGCATTCAGTGTTGCCAAATTTCCTAACTTAGTAGTAGCGGAAAGTCGCCGTCTTGCCCCAAACGTGCTTCTATTTACAAGTTCTGGCAACACTGGTCGACGGCATGGGGGGAAGGAGTGAGTAGGACGAAGCCGAATGTCGAGGTGGCAGGGGAAATGCCTCTCATTGGCTACTCGCTCTCTCATGCCCAGCCGCCTTCAGTTCGGAAAAAGGGTATAACTTATATTTTTCCAATAGAGGCCTCGAGCTATTAGCGGACTGTGAAAAATATTTTCGGATGTCCATCTGTATCTTATGAAATCCAAACTAAACTCTCCTTCAAACTGTTAACTGTGAATTTCTCAAAAGCAATATTCACAAGCATAGATTTGCATTCACACCCTTAAAACAGTCACGTGCAGAAGATCAAACTGAGCATTTTATCAATCTGTTAGACTCTCAAACGTAATCTTAATCTCTGTTTTCAGGGTGTAAGTTTCGAATTACTTCACGAATGTCCCCTTGTATTTTTGCGAGGAGTAAACGAATCAGCACTACGAATTTTTCTCATGTGAGTCTAATCTTATGGTGTGAGTCATCTAACTAAAGGATAGGCTTAAGAAGTGCTCGCGTTGAACATTGTGTGCAAAACACTTGTATCATAGTGTCCCACTGATATCAATGTCGGCTCTTGGCCTGCTCTGCTACAGAAAAATTACCTTTATTTTGCCATATTTACGGGCATGCAAAGCTTTCACTGAATTTATCAAGCAAATGATTGGGGTTTTGTACTCTTCAGCAGAAAAAAGCACAGAGCTAGTCAAAGGACATGATTCTTAGGGGGTTTGAACCCCTAACCCCCCCCCCCCTCACTGCACCACTGATGCTGGTTGTGGTCTCTGCACCCTCCTGGAGTGTTTTGCATCACAAATGCAGACTTAATTTTTCTTTGTTCTTTAAATCATAAATTGAGTCGCCAATGACAGGCCATATCATCTGCTAATTTCAGATTTACTCCAAGTTCCTCTTTTGCAAAACTGCACAATTTCTAATTTTTATGCTAAATCTAAAGCCTCCCTTTTATTCTTCATCACAAAACTGCCACGCTAGATGCTCAGTTAATCTAAAGCTCTCCTGCTTGGACTCTTATTTCATATCAAATTGCTTTCTCGAGATATTTTTCATCCACATGCTTCATGAGCAATTACTGTGATGCAAGAGAGGTTACTCTAGGAATCCAAATCAGCATTGCTTTTATCTCATATATTCCCACCCATTAGAAGATTACCAAGTTTCATATGAAAACAAATTCTACGGGTGGATGCCAAATAATGGGAACTCAAATAAAAATTCCGGCACTGATTACAGGGGTCATAGCTGAAAAGAAACAAGATACAAGGTGATAAGATGTACGGCAGGACAAAGGGTGAAAATCGTGAGAAGTCTCTAATCAAACCTCTCTGAAGCATTTTTGTCAAGTAAGGGTGAGGCGAGTTGTGGGACACAAAAATCAATTTTTCTGTTCTCTGATGAGAAAACACTTCTCAGATTACCGTTTGTTTGTTAGACTTTGTCTCTCATGTCAACTGACAATTCTGAGAAATGCCTCCTGCAGCACAAATATAGAAACATGGCGTTCATAATACCAATACTTCAGAAATGAGCACACGTTATAATGGACTCCCTATCCTTTTTGCTGTGAGATAGACGTACAAAAAACACTCGCTATAATTCAACTCTCGTTAAATGGCGTACTGGTTATAATGGACTTCTACTGTATATATAAACAAACTCAGATTAATATTTACTTTACATAAAATGCGAGTCAACTGATTTAAGAGGACATAAGTTATTTACAATCATAATCAGGCAAAAGTTTACTTTTCAATAACTAATTCTAAACATCCATCTGGGCAAATTCTGGAAATTGATGACTACTGCATAGAAATAATACTCATCGAAATGAACCTTAACCAAAATTACAATATTTATGAAATATGAATTAAACTGAAGTTCTTGCCTGTAACAGAGAGGATTAATATGGAGAAGCATTTCTGCCTGAACTTGACGAAAGGCGTTTCTCACCTTATGTGGTTTGGTTCTTTCGAAGAGGAGAGGAGGAGGAGAGGTCTGGCTAAGAGGTCAACAAAACAAGCCGCCAAAGGAGTTGGTGGACGAGGCGTAACACCTAAAAGAGGAGGAGTCCTCTGCTCTAACAGCCATCTCAATTGCTGGAAATAGCCTGAGTTATGGGACAAGAAATTATCAAAATAAATAAATTAAGAAGAATATTCTCCTTAAAACAGGTCAAAATCACAAAAAGGGTTTTAGAATTTAACCTTCTTATGCATACTTCAGGCCTGCATCTCCGAGCAGAAATGACTTTAAACCAGTGGTAGAATACAAAATTTTATGACATAGTTATTAAACTTCTTATACGTAACAGAGTAATCAACCACATACTATTGTCTACATTTCTTATTCTTTCTAATTTTAAATTTTGCTTACAAAAATTTAAGATGAAAATAACATATTTCAAGACCAAACAATTAAATTATATTCTAGTCATAACAAGCATATTGTAGGTCTATGGGTAACTTCCTACAATGAAAGGTACCTGAAAGATTCAGGAACCCATTCTATGAGCTTTAGGAAATACCATGTGAACCAGCAGAATCCTGCTTCAAATCATATTAACAAAAGGTATGTTAGTTGTAAGTCATTTAAAGGGTTGATAGAGATGTATGTAAAATTTTTCTTACATTACAAGATGGATGTGTCTACAGTTACTATATCAAGGATCCCTGGAAGAAGGTACCATTCTGAGAATAAACTAATACATATATTTCAATCAGCAGGAGAGCACCTAACATCTTAAGGAGAACTTAGTCTCCATTTTAATAGCATAATAATTTTTTGTTTACAGCATCTTGATGCAATGATGATGATGCGTGATCGTTAAAGTGATTATTCTGCTGGTGTGAAATTTAAGATACTCCTTGCATTCTGTGAATACATGCCATTAAACTTTGATTTTTTTTAAGTATTACCTGATTTCTATTTTATTTTAACCTTCATTATATCATCTGTAAAATTTAAACTCTCAGGCCTTAAGTTCAAGATACAATATTTACACAAGATTGTAGTTTTAGGCACATTTTTCTAGATGATCGTTATATTAAAAAAATCTGATGTGGCCAGCACATGACTTTCTCCATATGTAAGATGAGAAAATTTATCTACGACAGTGTTTCGAACTCTATATTCAATCTAAACTTGGAAGATGAGTGATTAATTTATATCATACTAGCTGTACCCGTTCACACGTTGTTGTGTTTAGAGAAGTGTGATCTCTTTCTTGCCTTGCTTGCCTCTGTTCACTCGTTTCTAATGATCGTTCTTCTCTTCTCCTTTTTGCTTGATTTGTAGATAGACCAATAGCACTTCGCGTTGGCGGCACAATTGTAGGGTTAAATAAAACGTATTTCCAATTATTTTCTTCAGCTGGAAATTAATAATATTTTTATTTATTCGCGTATTAATAATTTATTCTCGTATTAATAATTGCAAAAGTTTTTGACTGCATTTTTGTATTTATTAGAATTTGCTGGCGAAAAATCGAACGTCAAATGCATTGATGTTCTTTTTTGTAATTTAAATTAATTTTTTGAAATCTTATAAGAAATACAATTTATGTATTTAAAATATTTTAAATTTTAATATAATTAGTAATATTTAAACAATAATTGAAAAAATATAAATTCTACCCAAATGGGATCAATTTATGTATCGTACTTCTATTTTTCCCGTAGAAAATCCGTTCGCAATTTGTATGGCAGGCAGCTATTCGCGTTGCAAGGCTATTATAATGAAATCATACATACTATCTACATTAGTTTCTTTCAGTATATAAGAAAATATATTATCACAGTACCTTATCAGTTCGGAGTAAGATATGCTAAATTATGTGCTACTCTACACTTCGCATCTCGTAAATCTCAAAGAGAACACATATTCAACTGAAGAAGACCTAAAAATTAAATTCAGTCTCGTCAAAGACATAAAATAAATTGAAATGTTGAAAATAGATGATATTTGTAATCAAAGTCGGTAACGTCATCAACTCACCAAGTTGTCCAGTACATACAATCTCTTGAATTTATCAAAATATAATTTTCATTGAATATCAAAAACCGTTTACTCCACGATAATATACGTAAATATTTACGTTGCTATAAACAAACATCATTTGAATACGGGAGTAAATTCTCAATGTGTTCTTATGAGAAAATTCAACAATCGCATTCGTTGTAACTGAGAAATAGTTTGTTTATAGCCTCAAAATTCATCAAAATTATCATCTAATTATCTCTAAGTCTCGTAATTTCCGATCGTAAACTATATTTCATGACCAAAATAAGAAACTTTATTCAATTTCCCTTCTTTTGGTGGTACTTCTAAATCCATACGTTGGTTAATTCTAATTTAATTTTGCGAAAGAAAGGAAGCATGCAAGTGATAAAATCGAAGTTTACATGTATTTCTTATGGAAACTGTTTTTCCTTCTGGAGTCGAACTGAGTACTCCGATTAATATAAAAATTTACAAAAACCTTCCCGAGGATATACCTAATAATTTCCCAAATTTTCACGACGATTGGATGTATGGTTTTTGAATCTATCGAGTACAGACAGACAGACAGACAGACACACATTCATTTTTATATATATAGATTATCTTTTACGTCACAAACATTATAAATAATGTTTTTCAGGACATGTTCAATGAAAAACGATGAAATGGCCTTTCGCCCCAGCGCCCACAACGTACATAATCAGCAACTTCCGGTTTATCAGTATTTCACTAATAACTCCTACACAATCAGTGATACAAAAAATATTTCATACAAAAGTTATAATAAATTACATTTTCTAAAACTTTTGTAAATAAAAGTATATACGTAAATATCATATTTATGGAGATATTTCGAAAACCGGAAATGAGCTTTGAAAAATGAAGCTCGACTTCCGGTTGACCGATTTACTCCAAAAACTAATCAACTCTAACAACACAAACCAAAATACTATATATGAAATTTAGTGTCGATCCGACTAATAGTTTTCATGTTAGAGCGCCCACAATGTACATAACAGTTACTTCCGGTTTATCGGTATTTCACGAAAAACTCCTAATCAACCGGTGATACAAAAATATGTTAAATTCAAAAGTTATAGTAAATCACTTTATCTAAAACTTTTATAAGGTATACAATATACCTATATATCATATTTAGGGAGATATTGTGAAAACCAGAAATGAGCTTTGATGAATGAAGCTCGACTTCTGGTTGACCGATTTACACTAAAAACTAATCAACTCTGACAGCACACACCACAGTACTATATATGAAGTTTGGTATTGATACGACCAATAGTTTTCACGTTAGAGCGCCCACAAGCACAGACACACATACATACACACACACACAGACATCATTCCGAAAATGGTCAAAACGTGTTCTAGGAACCCCAAAACATGTATTTCCGTTGAAATCTCGAAGTCGATTTTTTTCATAATACTTTCTCTATACTTCATATAAGGAGAAAGTAAAAAGGAAAAAATAACTAGAAGTAGCACAATAAGACATTAGCTTAAATAGAAAAGTCAATACTTAGTTAAGGCTGACATACCTTTTCTAATGAGATACTGATAGGTCAGAAACAAATGGCGAACAACCAATAAAGAATTTCTTTGGCCAACAATTTGTTCCAATCCCTCTTGAAATGTGTATATTTCCAGCATTCGCAGAGGCAGCGCCATCCCAGCTGCAGCACCACTTGCACTGCTCTCTTCGTCTAAATGAGAGCTAGAAGCAGCGGCAATTGAGACAGCATGGCACAGGCAGATGTGGAGCAATTTTCTCAGCTTCCACGCCCACGCTGTGCTCTCTGATGAGCTGTTCTGGTGCAACCCAGCAGCGCCATTGGAATGAATCCCAGAGATACAAGTATTTCTCACTGGACTTGACAGTCGAACCAGGATCTGTGACATACAAGCCTGTAAAAGTTACATTTTTGTCCAACTGAAGTTACATTCTTTGAGGAGATACACAAACTACATTTAAAGTAAGCATCAATGAATTAAAATTAAATGGTGACGGTTCTTCAACTCAGAGAGGTAATCAATCATGGTATCTACAATGAAAATCCAGCCATAATTTGTTTACCTCTAGCAATTTAATATTTAATAACGCAGTTCAATATCAAACGTAGTTTTTATCTTAAGTTAAGAATATTTGGTCACACAAGTAAATATGATCTCTTAACAGGATGATCACAACACCAACTTAGTTTACAAATTAGACAGGATTATATAGTTATAGTGAATTACCAATCTTTGGGCATCAACTGATTCACTATAAAAGGCCAATAAGTAACTTAAAGGCTGTACAAGGTCTTCCACTGTCCATTGAGATATGTTGCTTTCTCGGAGTTTACAGTCAAATTCTTCCCTCAGTTTGTTGCGGAGAATGCATCTTGTCCTATGTCCTCTATAAAAAGCTTGAATAAAAATGGCACTATTGTGTTGACGACGGGACTCCTGCGAAATAGAAAGTTGTATTAAAAAGAAGGTTACTTTTTATATCTAAAAAATTAAAATTAAATTAACAATAAGCGCTGAATCCATGCCAGACATAATGAAGAATAATTGATACAAGGATTAACCACAACTGTATGTGCTTCATTTGCTTACTGCTACTCTTAGAAAAAAATAACAAGTATACAACACATGCTTACAAGGAGATAAGGGAAGATTAAAACCCTTCCATTGAAAAAACATTTTGTAACAAGTGTAATTTATCTCTAACTATTCAACCAATGAAATGGTTCTGTTTAAAAGCAAATTCATGAATTGGATAAGCTTTCAAATATAAATTGGAGCTCAGTTAATATTTGGTCAGAGTTCAAAATCAGCTTATGAACCATGTCTGTTGGTAAAGTCATCAGCCCAAAGATTGATTAGATCACCATTCTCTCTCCTATTATCTGTAAAATGCTTTGGGTAGAGTATGAGAAGGGCTTTCCTCACAGAGCCAGAATGATGTACTAGCGCATCAAAGGCAAATGTAATGAATGACGGAAGAATAGAAATACAAGCGCAACTTGCATGACATTTGATAAGGGATGACTATAATCAATAACATTTACTAATTTTCTTTTTTCTGTAACACTGCTATTTATGAACATTTCAACACCATAATACGTGATTACAATTGCAGAGAGATTGTGTGGACGTAAGCCTAGCAGTGCCCCCTTTGGTGTGACCGACGTGTCAGTGTCAGGCCATACTCAGTTCAGAATCGTTAAAGTGGTAACTTGCAATCACATGCCAGCTGCCTTGTCAAAGTCAAAGAGCATAATATCAGCATGTGAATGAATTGGAACATGGATTGGTCCCCAGGAAATGGGTTTGTCATACCATGATATTGTGGCTTGAACATTGGACCATGCTATTTCACCAAAGAGCTAGATGAGCGCTATCTTGTCCACATGGAACTAACAGAGGGAAGAACTTTGTCTACAGTGTAGGCTCAACGTTGGGGCACGGTGTGAACATGTCTGCATAGGTGGTTCAAAGCTGAGGGATGGACTGGTGGCACGCATACCATTGAATCAGCCTCCATTGACCATAAACCACAGATGCCTCAGACTGCAATGGGCACATGAATGCTGTCACTGGAGTTCTGAGTCGCAAAATATAGTGTTTTTCGAGGAGTCCTCTTCAACCTGCCCAAGAGTGATGGCTGCATAAGTGTTAACTGCTATAGTGGTGAATGCAATCAAGCAGAGTGCATTGTTTAATGGCAGAGAGATGCAGAATGTAATTGTTTGTGGTCCCAATGGGTACAACAAGTTATCCTGCAATGTCAAGCTATATGTGGCAAGGAATGTTCAATCTTTCTTCAAAGAATGATGGATATCCCTGCTTCCCTGGCCCACAAGTTCACCTGAGATTTAGGTCGGCAACTTCTTTGCTGTGGTCCTCCTGCAACCACTGTCGATGATTTTTATATGTACCTACAAACTGCATGGCAGTGTGTTCCCCAGTAACATATCCAGCCACTCTTTGATTCCATACCACAACGTCTAAAGGTTCTGATTTTATCCTTGGAAGCTTCAAACCATACTGAATTCTTACGGTCAGAGCGCAGATAGAAGTCTGAAATTCTAATAGCTTGTGTAATGATATCCCTATTATGTGGAAAATATTTCATTTGAATCAGACTTCTTCTTCTTGGTGTTGTAATTTTCACAAACAGCAGCATAAATATGCAAAATTCCAAGCAATTAGAGCTACATTGCCTTGGAGCACTTGAAAATTTAGACAATAAAATTAAGGTTACTGAAAATTACTTTGTTACTGCATAAGGCCTCTACAAAGTACTGGAGGAAATAAGTAATGCCATTATGGTCTTATGAAGGAAAAAATCCTTATTTCCACCTCCGCATGGTAGAAAGGGGGCAGCAATAGGAAATATCGGCTAACGGAAGAAGGGACCAAATATCTCCCCGGATATTCACTCTTCCAAGAGCCTCATTGAGCAGGAGGTTGCACTTGGGGTAAGAAATAACCTCTGAAGACAGAGTAGCCAATGACATAGGATGCAGAAAGCAATGAGAAACTACTGCATTAAAGACCCATCTCAAATAACAGCAGCTTAAGGATGGAGTGATCTTTAAAGAGGTAAAAAGGGCCAACATTCGGATCTTCGACATACTAATGAGAGGAAATCCATCAGCAAAGGAAATTTTAAAATTGAAACATGGAATGTGCAATCTCTATTAAAATGTTGAAAGTTAGAAAATGTGAAGAAACAAATGAAAAAGATGAACATAGATGTATTGGGATTAACAGAAATTTGAAAGGAAGAAGAGTAGACAAAAGTGGGATCTGCAGATTTTGGAGGAAAATGACACACAGAAAACTTATCAAGAAAAAACTAATCATCAAATGGAGGAACAAGATAGAACTGCTGGAAGTATTAATAAAGAGTGGGAAATAATTAAGAATGATGTTATAAAAGTGCTAGAAAAAGTTGTTGACATTAAAGTTAGAGGAAACCAAAAACCATGGATTACTGAAGACACATTGAAAATGATGGAGGAGACTGAAGATGTGTAATAAACTGGAAGATGAGAAGGAATATAAAAATCTAAGAAATGCCATCAACAGGGAAATCAAAAGAGCAAGAGAATATTTTCTGAAAGAAAAGTGTAAAGAAGTAAAAGTAAACTAGGAGAGGGTATATACAATAATCAAATCATTTTTTGGTGAAAGAAAAAGCACATACAGTGCATTGGTGGATGGAGAGATATTGTTTGACGAAAAAGTTATAATATGGAGATGGAAGCATTACATAGAGAAATTATACAGAGCAGAAAACAAAGAGGCGGCATCGAGAAACATTAAGGACAGCAAGGCTCCTGGGAAAGATAACATTCCAACTGAATTATATTTCCCCCAGATTTATAAATCTGGGGTAAATAAGTTAAAAGAAAGTATTTATGCATTAATAAAAAACATTTATGAAACAAGAAGAATACCACTAGACTTTAAAAAGTGTATTTTAATCTCTATACCCAAAAAGAACAAAGAAAATGTGCAAACAATATCGTACTTTGAGCTAAGTAGTGCATGTGTCAAAAATTTTAATTTAAATCATATGGAACAGTATAGAAAAGGTAATATGATAGTACAATGACTGAAGATCAATTCGGATTTAGGAAAGGGAGGGGAACATGAGAAGCTTTCTTAACTCTAAGAGCAATAATTGTAAGAAGGATAGGGTCAATCCATACCAAGTGGTCCAACACTGGTTGCTTGACCATCTCAGAAAAAATTGATATTTGGTGAGTAGATGCCTTTAAGTTTGGAGAGCTCAAAAGTAATTTTTAAATATTTTTAATGTTTACTGTTTGGATATAGTGGCCATTTTAGTACTTGGCCGCACGCGGTTTTTCGCGTTTGCAGGTATCTACAATTTCTTAAATAATTCAGCAATGGGTTGCCCTAAGACTTTCAAATAAGCTACATTAAGTTCAGTACACTCTGGCCTATGAAATAAAACCATAATTACATTGCAAGATGCATTTCTTAAACATGTTTGAACAGCTTAAAATTATTGGTCTAAAATGAACAAAATTCAACTTTTGACAGAAAATTTTTCAAAGAAGAAACAATTTCTCAACCTTAATATTTTTTGAACTGTTACACTATATAGTGCAGTTAATTTTCATAAAGTATCAATGTTGGCAAGATTACCATTTAAAAAATATTCTCTTTTAAAAAACGTGTTTTTGAATTTTTTTCAAATTTTCACTTGCAATATCTTGGTTGGGGGAGCAGATAAAAATATGAAAATTGTACACATTAAAGGTCTTAATCATATAAAACTTCAGTATTAATTTCAACTTTGAGATTCAATTGCAACATAGTTAAAAAAAATTGTCAATTTGTGCGAAAATGCGATATTTTTGCCTTAGCGACTACTGGCTTTTAAATCTAGGCATGGTAATTTTATGACTTAAATACATCTAATCAAATATAAACCCTATGATAACACATAGGTTCAAATAAACTAAAGGTTGCATTGTTGAAATAGTATATATAATGATTATAAAATGCAACATTTCAAATTACCAAATCAACAGGATTTAAAATGTTTTGGATTGTCTCATTGAATTCCAAGACAACTTATCACTGATTAGAAAAACAAAAAATAAATAAACTGGCAACTGTTCCTTCTCACCTACAATCAGCCTAGTTTTTACTTAAATGTTCATTCAAAAGTTGTGAAATTTCTTCACAAATTTTAGGCGTTATGTTAAAAGTTTGACCAGTCACAGTGGTGAATTCACCACTGTGACTGGGATTCAGCTTCTACAAGATATTTTTAATTGACATCCAAACTTGGTCTTTTCCTTGTTTTTCCTAGATGGGGCACATCTTAGAGTCAATTTCAAAGACCTTTTGGATATTATGATATGCAAAATTGACAATTACAATAGTATGATGGGAAAATGTCAAGATTGTCCAGGCAAACCAGAATTACTTGACATATTTTTAGGAATCAGCAGAAGGCGATTTGATGCCAGACAATATACAATACAGACAATGGGTAACACAAGATAGAACTGAAATGGTAACCATCATTAAACCACGAGAAGAGTTTTTTGAAATATTTGTTACTAAACTTGAAAATCTGAAAATGCATAATTTTTTTGCAAAATATCAAGGACAGTTCATGAAAGACAAAAGGCAAATCCTGACAGATGATGAATGTGTGGTTCTTGCCAAAAACAAGGAAAAGACCAAGTTTGGATGTCAATTAAAAATATCTTGAAGAAGCTGAATCCCAGTCACAGTGGTGAATTCACCACTGTGACTGGTCAAACTTTTAACATAACGCCTAAAATTTGTGAAGAAATTTCACAACTTTTGAATGAACATTTAAGTAAAAACTAGGCTGATTGTAGGTGAGAAGGAACAGTTGCCAGTTTATTTATTTTTTGTTTTTCTAATCAGTGATAAGTTGTCTTGGAATTCAATGAGACAATCCAAAACATTTTAAATCCTGTTGATTTGGTAATTTGAAATGTTGCATTTTATAATCATTATATATACTATTTCAACAATGCAACCTTTAGTTTATTTGAACCTATGTGTTACCATAGGGTTTATATTTGATTAGATGTATTTAAGTCATAAAATTACCATGCCTAGATTTAAAAGCCAGTAGTCGCTAAGGCAAAAATATCGCATTTTCGCACAAATTGACAATTTTTTTTAACTATGTTGCAATTGAATCTCAAAGTTGAAATTAATACTGAAGTTTTATATGATTAAGACCTTTAATGTGTACAATTTTCATATTTTTATCTGCTCCCCCAACCAAGATATTGCAAGTGAAAATTTGAAAAAAATTCAAGAACACGTTTTTTAAAAGAGAATATTTTTTAAATGGTAATCTTGCCAACATTGATACTTTATGAAAATTAACTGCACTATATAGTGTAACAGTTCAAAAAATATTAAGGTTGAGAAATTGTTTCTTCTTTGAAAAATTTTCTGTCAAAAGTTGAATTTTGTTCATTTTAGACCAATAATTTTAAGCTGTTCAAACATGTTTAAGAAATGCATCTTGCAATGTAATTATGGTTTTATTTCATAGGCCAGAGTGTACTGAACTTAATGTAGCTTATTTGAAAGTCTTAGGGCAACCCATTGCTGAATTATTTAAGAAATTGTAGATACCTGCAAACGCGAAAAACCGCGTGCGGCCAAGTACTAAAATGGCCGCTATATCCAAACAGTAAACATTAAAAATATTTAAAAATTACTTTTGAGCTCTCCAAACTTAAAGGTATCTACTCACCAAATATCAATTTTTTCTGAGATGGTCAAGCAACCAATTATTTTTTTTCTGGACCACTTGGTTTGGATTGACCCGATAGAGAAAAACAAAGCAACCTATATAGCTTTTGTCGACATTGAAAAAGCATCCAACAATGTACAGCAGTATAAACTCTTTGAAATACTAAAGAAAATAGGAGTCAAATTTAGAGATCATAGAATAACATGGGAATTTTATGATGATGAAAAGGCTGTGATTATGAATGGAAATGAGGGTGAAGAAGCTGAAATAAGGCAAGGTTGTAACTTATCTTCGCTTTCATTTAATGCATACAACCAAGATGACATAGATCAAGTAAAGGAAGAAATAAGGGGAAGAGTAAACGTTCAAGGGAAATATATACTGACGTTGCGCTTTGCAGATGACATAGTGTTACTGCCAGAAAGTGAAGAAGAGCTCACAAATATGTACAGAGGATGGATGGCATCATGAAGAAGGAATACAATATAAGCATTTATAAAAAGGAAACTGAGGTTATGATCGGTAGCAGGGAAAAAGACGGGAGGAAAATGAAAATAAAACTAAATGGGCAAGAGTTAGAAGACTAAAAGGAGTTTCACTACTTAGGAATAACAAAAGATGGAAGGGAAGTTACAGTTAGCTGAATTTACATCTAATCTCTCCAAACAAGGATATGATTGCTTCAGAGCTTTGTATGGAATGTGCTCTTGAATGGAAGCAAAGTTTGGACAGTCGATTCAATAGAGAAAAAACGATAAGAGTCCTTTGAGCTTTGGTAATACTGAAGAATGACGAAAATAAGATGGAATGAAAGAATAGGAAATGAGGAAGTTTTAAGGAAAGTATGGAAAGTTATGGAAAAGTAGAGATGTGTTTCTTGGTCATATACTGAGCCACAAAAGTACAGTAAAAATAGTCATATACGGATTTATTGAAGGAAAGAGATTATAGAGGAAGGCCAAGGCTGTCATTCATAAAAAAAGATGTGGGATAGCCATAAAGAAATTTCAGAGAAAGCACAATTGCGACAAAGGCTGCTGCAAACCAACCAAAAGGTTGATAACTGAAGAAGACTGCATAAGGAGAAAAACTTCTAGAAATAACAAATTGGTGTTTTTAAATCTTAGATGTGAGATTTTATTTAAGGTCACAATCAAATCATACATAACTAAATTCCTTGCCAACAATCACCTTACCTCTCTTTTTAGACGTTCACTCTGTGCTCTCTGTAAAAGAGCTTCCCTTTTTTCTTTCCGAGTTGAACCAGACAAATCCTGCTGAGGCCTTCGTCTAAAGTCACCTTCAAAGCTAAACATTCTGACTTTCTATCCCCAGCAATATATATATAACACCTTGATATAGAAAGATAAACAAAATCATAGTATAAGAAAAATGAAACTTGACATCAGATACTTAATCTGTAACTTAACAATTACAGTTGCTACTTTTATCATTTATAATTCAAATTTTACTTTCCATAAAACAATTGAAAGACAGAAACATTTCTAAAATGACATAATATTACAGCTTAGCTAAAAGGAACCACTACTCATTATTTACCCATGTTATATGTTTATCAAGGAAGTACCAATGAAATTTTATCAAGGAAAAATTATAAATCCCACTTCAATCAAAACGTATGTCAAACTTACATAAATAAAAAATCATAGAATAAGTTTATTTCAATGCCTAGCAAAATTAAACAGTGGAATCTGTTTGAAGTATAAAACATACATGGAAGCTTTGAATTATAAAAATGTCGAAAAGAGGAATTTCAATACATATAAATAAAAAGAACATAAAATATAAAATCTTTAATTTCGGAATAATTTTGTAAATGAATTATTTCAAAGGGTTGAATGACAATATTATACATAAATCTACAATAGCAACAAAAGAGACTCCAAATACCAGTATACAACACCCAAAGAACTTCAGTAGGTTTTTGGATTTCTCCCTATCTATGATACTTGTGACATCCTCATGATTTTTCTGATTGGACATTTGGCGACTTTAAAATTAGAAAGTTTCCAACTTCCTAACTCTCTTTCTCTCTAAATAAAATTTGAATAGCAGAATCGTTATTATTTATCATAACAACTTCAACAGCAGTGTTTCACTGATGAAATTCGATGGAAAAAGAATAAGATAAAGTTGGTATTTGGTAAATCTAAAACCAACGTCGTCTGATTACAAGTGCCGTAACATTTGCATATTAATTATCTCCCCATCAATTTATATGGTTTAAAAAATTAATTGAGAATATTTTTGGTACTGTTCAGATTTATAACAAAGCAGTTCAATCAAATTAAATGTTTCAAGGACGATTTTCAATGTAATTATGTATTTTATATTAGAAAATGCCTTATTGGTTATTTTTCTGAAGAAAGGGAGAAGAAACTTGCATAGTGCATATCAAACTTATTCCCATTCTATTATCGACTATTACGATATTTCTGTTTTAACGAGGCAATTGAATTTCATAAATCGCAATGTTTATTGATAGTTGGGATACATGTATTTATTTATTTAAAAATTTCGCTGCAGTCAGACGAAAATCTGGAGGTTGATAATCACGCAGTGTATAAAACACACCGCAATGCATATATAAACAGTTTAATCAATTGATAACAATGATAAAAGCAACAAAGTACATTAATCTACATAATAATATCAATACAATATAATTAGGCGTCGATTAAGTACAAGCATAATCACACAAACATTAACTTTAAGCTAATAAGGAGCAATATCATTTCTCGTAATTGTTCATCAAACTTTAAGACTACTACTAATAATAAACTGGAACGTTTTCCACATGAATAATATGCTCGTGACGTTAAAGGTTTTCATAAATTAAATAAAGCAGGATAACACTGAATTTTCTTTGAGGCAAACAGTGGGATTTCATTCATAGAATATATAGAACGGTTATAATTACTTAATACACTTGATAAAATTTATAACGCAATTTTACCAGCGTTTCTCCCAAATAAACGTAAAATACGAGTAATAATTTTGTATGTTGAAAAATTTTCCATTTAATTCAAACATCTCTTCCCTTCGTTTATAAGGAAATTCGCTTTCAAAAACTCCCTTACAGAAAAATAATTTCTAGTGACATTCCACTATTGTTCCATACAATTTCAGAAAAACACTGTGAACATTCAAAACCCTATAATACAGCTACTGGGCAAGTTAGACCGATCTCCCACTCCTGAACATCCTATTCCATGTTTATCAAACATAAGATAACCAAATTTAATGCAATAAAAACTGTTTATTCTCAGTAAAATAAAGCAAACAAGACAATCATTTATTGAATGACCAAAAAGTAGGAAAAGTGTGATAAAGTGAAGTTCTGACTCAGATCTTAAGTTGCTCAATTCACGAACTAGGATCTGTTATAGCTATTTAATATTATGCTTAATACTTACAAGGCAGGTGACGTTGACGATCCTGCCTCTAAGAACACAAATTTATCACATGAAAACAAAGTAATCCGTGATTATTAAAGAGCAGATTGTAATTTCACTGTAATGGATCATTTGGTTATGTTATAAATGCTTGTAACTAAACAGCTGATGTGACTGTCGAAAGCGATGAAAGCTATCTCAAGGAGACGAAGCGAGCTCAGCGAGCCCGCTATGCGCTTTTGTTTTCAAAACAATCGCGTAAATTAGCGCGCGGTACGCAAGCTCCTTTACAAAAACTTGACGTTAAAGATATTGGACGGTAATCTTCCGGTTTCGAGGAACGTCCTTTCTTGGGAATCTTAGTGATATGCGCTCTTCTCCACGAAATTGGTAGAACGCCTTCGTCCAAGGTTTTCCTATAGAATACGAAAAGAGAACTCCATGCTCAATCACCGAATTTGCCTGTGGATGCTATTCTGCACTTAAGGCACGAGAAGAAGGGAGAGACTCCCACGAGAGGAAGACTCCACAGCAACAAAATTGAATAACAAATCTTGTATTTCCCTCAACAGTTTCTTCATGTTAGATATTATATTACAATTAATTGCGTGGCAATTAAATCAGTGATCTTTTTCTAATAATAATAGCTACTATAACTCCCGTTTTAAGGTAGTACTAGCTATCTATTTTCATTCTTCATACTTTTCCTGCCCTTCCACTTGAAGCATTTTTCATTTTCACCTCATATACAGCTAAGGATATTGTTAATTATTGCGAGTCAAATTTTTTGAGCTTGAACTTTATTCTGATTATTGTGTTAAAATTACTTTTTATGATTATGTTATTTTAAATGTGAAGTTAACTGTACCGTATATTATTCATACTGCATCTGAGGATATCACAGATACTATGTAGCTTCAATCATTAGTCAAATAATTAAATATTTTTTTGCCTTTTCCAGTAGAAGACAAACTTTTTCTACTTAATTGAATACCCCCTTTGCTTTGATGTCAATGTTTTTAATGGAAATGTATTGTTATTTTAGTGTATTGGGGTAGTTAGTAGTTCAATATCTCAATATTATAGGTTATCTTAAGATTGATATTTGTCAGATTCATTCATTAAATTTATAAAAATATGCTTAAAATCTGTGGAGTTTTTGCAAGTGAGGTGGTACATATTTACTCTAAATGGATCATTGGCCATCAGCATCATTTTCCAGGTTTTTTAATTCACTGCAAAATACAATAGATATATAGTTTGATTCCATGTCAAATAAAAATTAATTTATATGTTTGTAATTCCAGTTGGAAACATTTGCCAATTCAACTTTTATATATGTCATTCTCATTTATATAATCCATTGTTGGTTGGTGTTTTCTCTCAAAACACGATGGTGGTTACAAGGGTGTGATAATGATGCATGGTTGAAATGGAACAGTGAGAAAGGGAATTTATATGAGAACTTTATTCCTGTAGTTGTATTGTAATGTAATTGTAAAAGAGTTACATTGGACATACTTGTTAATCATGCTGAATAGCGAGAAATTTTTTTCAGTGAATTAAGAATTGATTTCATTTTCAAGGTTACAAATCATTTTACTTCTCTTTGCTGTGTTAAAATTTCATTCCTATTACTTTATTCATTGTAATATGTATTTATTCACAAATGTATTTATGTATTAAAATAATGCATAACAATAAAATTTTGCAATTACAAAATTTTCTGGTGTATTCTTCATCAATATAATCGATATGAGAAGGCGTGACTTTGTGGAAAGCCATTTGCAGAATGAAAACACTTCGTACTTTTCCGCAAAAAATTTATTTTGCGACCGGTTTCATAAGCGAGCTTACATCTTCAGGCACAGAGAAAATATTTGTCACAGCATATATAGGATAGTGGAAGGGGTGAAGGGTTATAAATGAGGGAGGTGTGTGTGCATCGTGGGAATAACTTGCTTGGTAGGGAGAGCAAGGGTGAGGGGTTAAGGAATAAATGGTCGTTGGCCAGCATACCATCCTTATCTCTACTTCCTCCAGGAGGTCTAGGTGGCAGGAATTCTCCTCCTGATGTAGGCATTTTGGTTTGAAATCGCTGGTATGTCTATTGCTTAGGAGGTGAATGGCAAAGTTCGAGAAAGGTTGTCCTCTCTTCAGGCGGTAGTCTCTTTGGTGCTCTGACGCACAGGTTTCTCCCAGTCCTTCCGATATATTTGGTAATAAAAATCTTCAAAAACGGCGAAATGCATTTTTAACGGCAGATTTTTGCCCCGACCTAGTATCGAACCATGGACCATATTCGGCGATGTCTTTCTGATTTACGTTGGAGTTGCACGGCTTATAGCGATCCCTCGAATATCAACACTGCTTTTCCGGGAAGTGTGTAAAAAGATTTTTTGATATTCCCCACCATGTATTCTTATGGAGAAAATCGCGATTTTGGGGCCTTCTGGAATCGAACCCATGACACTGAGGTTCAAAATCGCAATTTTTCTGGCGATTACACATTATGGCCAATACGTCGTAAAAATTTCAAGTCGATGACGCTTGTGGTTTAGCCTGTGAATTAGTATCCTATCTATATACCTATCTATATCCATGAATGAATCCGGAGAAGCATATATCTATTATATACGAGTAAAATGTAGCTTGCATACTGCAAGCAGATCGGCAATACTAATTTCATATCGGCATCATATCGGGACGGTCCTCAAAAGAAAAATAAAATTCTGATGTGGCCAGCACATGACTTTCTCCATATATATAAGATGTAAATATTTATCTACCGCAGTAATTTCGAACTCTATATTCCATCTAAACTTGGAATATGTGTGATTAATATATATATATATATATTATCTTTGACGCCAAAAACATGATAAATAATGTTTTACGGGACATGATCGATGAAAAACGATGAAATTGGCCTTTCGCCCATAGAGCCCAGAGCGCCCACAAAGTACATAATCAGCAACTTCCGGTTTATCAGTATTTCATGAATAACTCTTAAACAATCAGTGATACAAAATTAAGTTTCAATCAAAAGTTATAGTAAATTTTATTTTCTAAAACTTTTACAAATAATAGTATATACCTAAATATCATATTTATGGAGATATTTTGATAACCGGAAATGAGCTTTGAAGAATGAAGCTCAACTTCCGGTTAACTAATTTACTCCAAAAACTAATCAACTCTAAAAAAACTAACTAAAGTACTACATATGAAATTTGGTGTAGATACAATGAATAGTTTTAAAGTTAGAGCGCCCACAAAGTACATAACAGCTACTTCCGGTTTATCGGTATTTCACGAATAACTCCTAATCAACCGGTGATACAAAAATATGTTAAATACAAAAGTTATAGTATATATCATTATCTAAAACTTTTATAAGTAATACAATACACGTATATATCATATTTATGGAGATATTTTGAAAACCGGAAATGAGCTTTAATGAATATAGCTCGACTTCCGGTCAGCCGATTTACTCCAAAAACTAATCAACTCTGACAGCACACACCAAAGTACTTTATACGAAGTTTGGTATTGATACGACCAATAGTTTTCACGTTAGAGCGCCCACAAACACACACACACATACAGACACACACACACACACACACACATACACACAGACATCATTCCGAAAATGGTCAAAACGTGTTCTAGGGACCCCAAAACATGTATTTCCGTTGAAATCTCGAAGTCGAATTTTTTCATGAAAACAATACTTTCTCTATACTTCGTATATGGAGAAAGTAAAAAGGATTGAAATTTTTCTTAAAATTCGCTGAAATTTCATCGTCTGGCATCGAACCCGGTCTTACTGGTGAACTTACTATTCAGCACAATAGAAGATCACCATCTCTAACTATGTGTGAAAATTCAAGCAGAAATATTGGCTACAACTGCCTCAAAAGACGTTCTAATTTTCACGAATGTAAATGGCTCTCTGAACTCGAACCAAGGACGATCATGGAAATCTAAAAAATGTTTCTGAAATTTATTTATGATCTCTATCTATATGCCGAATTTCAAGTTTCTATATAATTGGTAAAGGTTTCAAAATAATTCCTAAAAATCGGATCAACTTCTGATTGCAGAGACACCTGGTGTCGAACCCAGGACATATTGTAGGCTGTTAATGCATAGTTTGATTTGTAAAGACCTGTTCTTCTATCACGCAAAGTTTGAAGTCGATATCGTGCCGGGAAGTACCTAAATATTGTTTCCGTTATCTCCGTAAGAAATGCATTGAGAAGTTCAAATGGCCCTCTGGGATCGAACCAAGGACCATCAGCGAACATGTAAAATTTGATTATGAAATATATCCATGATATCTATCCACGTGCCGAGTTTCAAGTATCCATGTTATCGGGAAAGTATCCAAAAAAAATCGTTTGTAATGTGCTCTGGAATCGAACTTAGAAACAGCTTGAGAAGTTCAAATGGCCCTCTGGGATCGAACCAAGGATCATCAGCGAACATGTAAAATTGGATTATGAAATATATTCATGATATGTATCCACGTGCTGAGTTTTTAGTATCCTAGTTATTGGGAAAGGATCCAAAAAAATCTTAAAAATCGCCGCAATGCATTTTAAACGGCCGATTTTTGCCCCGACCTAGCATCGAACCATGGACAATATTCGAAGATGTCATTCTGATTTACGTTGGAGTTGCACGGTTTCTAGCGGTCCCTTGAATTTCAACTCTCTACCTTTCCGGGAAGTGCCTCAAAAAAAATCTCGAAAATCCCCTTCATGTATTCTTATGGAGAAAATCGCAACTTTGTGGGCTGCATTGTTGCGAAAGCTTAGTTACGCCGCGGCTCCCAACAATCGTCCGTACATTGTAGTAATCTCGAAGGGTATTGTTGTTGATTTAAGCAAGTAATGAGGGAAGGAGGTATTTTAACTTGCCGCCGAAGAGTGCCGCAGCCATGTTAAATGGTATAACGTTTTCTTGTTCCGATAATGAAACACATTAATGACTCCTGTTTAAGGTTTAAAGAGGCTTTGACTTGTTTGTTAGAACTGGGAATCATCGACTTACTATGTTTCAAATCAAATTTTAGGTATGATGCCATAAAGATAACCCAACAAAATTTACGTGGTAAATAGCTGATGCACTGAAAACGTTTTTAAGATACGTGGCAAAAATTTTTTTTATTATGAATTTTTTTTCAAATTGACCTCAAAGATTTTGTCAAAGTTCGGAATTTTGAGAATTTAAGAATTTGAAATTTTATTTTGGCTGAACGGTATGAGTAAGGGTAAAAAATATTCTTTTGTCAGTTAAAACAACCATTTAGCATTTTTAGAGAAAAAATACAACAATGCATCTCAAATACTTACGTCACCATGACCACAAATGTCTGGCAAGTCATGGTTTTCTCAGAAAATACGAAAAAAATTCGCAACTCGAAAACAAAAGAAGATCGGACACCAAAATGAATTACAAACCTGTAGCTCAGGTGATGTTCTACCTCTGTGTTTCGTTTGGTCCATGACTTTTGGGACACCCTGTATATATAAGTATATCCGGAGAAGCGTCTATATATAATAGATATGAATGAATCCGGAGAAGCATCTATATATAATAGATAGAAGATATAAATATCTACCACCGCACTTTCAGCTCATATAACATCCAACAGCAGATAAAACTACATATTACGTAAATCTGCGATTTAATTACAGTTTCAATAAGCTGAATTCAACTTTAAATGTATGATTGTTATTATCACCTAAATATTTGTGGCCAGCTCATTAGATGATTTTCTCAACTGTATGCTATTCAAAATGTTTCACTCCCGATTTATTGGGTCAAACGCATATGAGAGGGCAATGGGGCCACGGATTTTCTAAGATTTCTGGTCTCCTTTCTTTTTGCCCACCATATCATTAATCGAGTTTTCACGCATACAAAGTCTTGAACTGTATATTTAAAAGAAAACTTATAATTTCCGCAGTAATACATTTGTCGTGACTAGTTTCGTCTACATCCGGGGTACTCAACCTGGAGCTCGAAGCGACCTTGCACAGTACCCATCAAGCTTCGGTAAAATGAATTTTTTTATTTGCTACAACAGTATTTCTTGGGATTGCACTATAGCGGGGATAGGTTGGAGGTTCGGGGAAGGAGTCAGAAACTTGGTTGGTCTGGTCTTGGGCTGCGCAAACATCGAGGGTGATGGCGTGTCTAAATTTTATCCCTCTTACCGCCTCTGTCCAGATTAACAAGACGTGTTTCTATGTTAGGTTCTAAATTAGGTTTCCAAGAATTCATAAACATAAATTTTCCAATCTGGGCAGTAAAACGAGAAAGCGTGGAGGAAATGTGGGCAGAGTTTAAGGAGATTCTAACTATAAATATCTTCGTAGAAAACGCGACAATAAAGAGAACAATATCACGATCGAAGATACGAAAGGATTAATGATAATTATTGGAACAGAAAAAGGCGAAATGCTTAAATCATTGGTATTCAAGCGTAAATCATAATACCCATTCGATCCACATAAATAATGATAAAACCGTTCAAATTACTAACAGGAGGGATGACTTGAATGGAGACTCTACATGGCAGGTAAATACGTTCATTCTTAGTTACAGCATGATTAGGAAACAGTTAGAGAGATTGGGGAGTGACAAATCTCGCGAGCCAGATAACATATCGGTAGTAGTGATGGCAAATATGGCTCTTTTTAGATAAGACTGGCCTAGTTAGCGAGTCGCCCCAAAGCTCTTAGCTCACTAAAGAGAGTCGCTCCCGAAAATGACTCCCCAGGAGTTGTTTTTTGGCGGGAAACCGTTCTTAACTCCTCCACCAACGAAGAGAAGAGAAACATATCTGCATGTGGCTGCCCTCACAATCGAAGTTAGGTGCCGATAAGTTATCTGTGAACCCTTTAAATGTTTATGTTTTGTTTAGAGAAAGAAAGAGAGACTACGATAAGATAAGGAGCAAAAGAGAAACCGCTTACGTTTGACAATGAGTACGATTGTGCATATTCAAGGGACGAAACAAGGCATTACTCGTGTGATCATAACTGATGTGAAAGTTAAAAAACTTTGATGAAACGAACAAATTTAGAAAACATGGTCATTGCAAACCATGGAAATTACTAAAAGAATAGGAAGGTATTGTTACGAAGCTGGTAAGCGGGGAACTTGTGTTTTCAACGGAGTTTGTGTTCGCGACGGGGGGATTGTTGAGAAAGAGAGACAGAACAAAAAGTTGGATCGTTTTTACGCGTTGTAATTTGATATGTGGCTTTGTTCAATTGAGATTAGGAAAGAAAGTTTATTGTTTCTTTTAAAACGAGTCTCACTTATCCACGAGCCCACGGGTTACGTAACAGTATAATAAATCCTTGCACAATAAAAATAAAAGAATGTAAATGATTACGTTCTATGAAAGTTGAGTTATTAATTCTTTATTCAAAGATGATAAAAATTGCACTAATCTATAAACCTTATCGAGGAGTAAGAATTATATTAATATTTAGGATTTATTTTTATTTCCCTCGTCGTTGAGTGGTCAATAACGAGATTTCGCCAATTGTGCAAGTGCGAGTAGATGGTTCATCAGTATAAGCTCCTGAGCTGCTATACGTTCAGGAGATTAGAAGAGAGTACCGTTGAAAGGTAGAATTGTATTCTACTTTTATTTATCCTAAACCGTATCATGGTGTTGCAATCTTCAATGCCTATAATTACATTTTCTTTGTAAAGAGCCATGACTACTCCTATACATGTATGTGTCCTTGGGCAGTAATGAATTAATATTATTATTCACTACGTGAAACAACTTATACTCTGATGTGAGTCAACCAGACAGCGATTCAAAATTATATTTCTGTATATCCATGGGTTATTTACGAAATCTCGACTTGTGTTACTTCATTTTGTTTTCCTCTTTCCTTTCTTTAGCGTATTTTTAAGTTGATAAACCAGTTTTTTAAACATGACAATTTCTTTTTTAATTTATAGCTGTTTCTTCATAATTCCTTCCTTCATTCATTATGATATTCCTCTTTATCTTCCTTAAGTTGACGAAAATATATATTATGTTTTTTTATATGAAAATAAGGAATCAAGGAGTAAGAATAGAAGTGTATTTCACGATATTTTCCATATTTTAGCTTCTATAAGCAAATGTTTTCGGATAATTGTATTTTGTCTCTCCCGCGACGGCTCCAATTTATCGCTACTCTACTGTCACATCGAGAATGAACTTCAGCGCCTTTTTTGTCACAACGCAGTTGAGCGGGCATACGGAAGGTTGTTGCTTACGACGAGTTGCTGCAAGTCTGACCATATGGTAATACTACTTGTAAGTTTTTTTATTCTGGTCGTAAATATCATTAAATATGTGTTTTATAGTACGTTATCGCGCTGTATAAGGTCTTCTGTTTTAAAGTCGTCATGATGTCTCATGTGCCGTTCAATACTGTGGGTAAATTCGGCAGCAATAGATAAAATAACTTTTAATTGTGAATAAATCATTTTTATGCAGTGCATTCGTGTGAATGAAGAACCGGAAATCTGAAGAATCTAGTAGTTTGTTGGCAAGCTTGCAATTTATGCTATCTGTATTTCGGTGAGCATTTTTTGTTGTTTACTTTCCATCGGGCTAGGTGAGCTTTTAGGGTGTCAGCTTTAAAATCTTATGTGAGAAAGTGAAGTGAATAGTGAAAGGTAGTGTTTTTCGCCAAATCCTACCCATATGAGTGTTTATAAATTAATACTCGGAATTTTATCTAACTCAACCGCAATTAATGCGTCGAAGAATACGTAAATTAGTCCTTAAAGATAAATTTAGTGAAATTCTTTATAGTTCACAGTCAATTAGTTATTTCTTAGGGATATGCTTTTCTTGTTGCTCGTAATTTAAAAACAGTTAGTTCGAGTATGCTCTATTTATATTGATCTTCGAGCTTAGTTCATTGTATTTTGTTATAAAAGAAGTGATATTTCCATTTATCCGTTTAAAATAAAATTAATGAATAATGGCATAAGAGGGAATTTAAATCTAACCGGACGTCTTTTGATATTTTTGTGTTACTTGGCCTTACTACGCTTACTTACGCTTGAGCTTCCACAAATTTTATGAAGTTATTTTCACTTTATATTACGGACCTTAGGACTGTTCTTTTAACCATTATTTAGACAAGGGTTCAATGCTACGAAGCTTTTATGTGCTATAAGACAAAATAAATTCAAATAAGGCACATTGATTTGCAAACGAAGGAAGCTTTATTGTATTAACTATGGTTTTAATTATTTTTCGGGAAATTTTCAGTTTGATGTTATAAGCCATTGTTGTATGCTTTTTAGATTTTTAAATATTCATGCTTATACAATAAAATTATTTCGGTCTCGTGAAAGTATTGGAAATCTCTTAATAAATTGTTCCAAGAATTTTTTATGCTTTTAATTGCCATTAATAGATAGTTTCAGTATTATGATTTCATTTATTAATTTGTGCTTATTTGATTTTTATAGCCTTTTCAGTGAATTAATCGTTCATAGATTCAGTGCCCCCATTGTATCCCTCAAGACTTCTGGTTTTCTTTGTATTCGGTTATTGATTAAGTTTTCTTTGAGTTGGGAATTTGTCAAAAAATATATCAGTAGGAAACTATATACCTCTTTATTATTTGCGATCACATGGAAACTTGGGCAAAGTTACAAAAAACTAATGACCTTTAGGACTTGAGAAATATTATTCTATTGCAGAGATCAGTAGACATTTAGATATTTTTTAGAATATTTCTTATTTTGTTTATTGTTAGCAATGAAACTTTATTCTCACACTCTAACATTTTATCACAGTTATCATTGCACTTGTTGAGTTTTTTTGTAGTGCTTTTAAATTATCAATTCAATTTAGTGATTGTAATAAATAATTATGTATACTCCAGTAGAATAATTTAACATATCTTAACTTACATTCTTTAGCCATTTTTGTTACTGATTAGGCAGTGTTGCATTGAATTTAAATTACCAGGGTATGCTAATTAAATTTCCAATCATTTTCTACATTGATGCACATAGAGATTCACATTTGGAATTCGAAATATTTTTATTAAATTTTACTTACTTTTGTTAGTTGAATTTAGGTTGGTCGGTGATTTTTATTTCTATGTGGAACAAATGGATTTATATTACATTCTTGTCCATTGATTTAGAATAAAAAAGATATCATTTCATTTTCCTTGTTGGTTTTCTTGCTGACTAATGGTACTTAAAATGTTAGGTTTGGCATGGGAGTTCTATGATATAAATAAATACTACTTATGGGCTACAGTTTCTAGCGTATTTTCTGATATATTTATTTACTGCTATCTAGTAGTTAATGATAGTCAAAGAAGCAATCCATTTCAGAAATGGCATTTGCAATTTTTTCAGTTGACAATGGAATGCAATTTCAGAGCTTTTATTCTGTTATGGTAGCACTTAGGTTGAATTCTGCGGCTATGATGTTGGTGTTGAAGATAGTTGGGAATATAAAACATATTTGGCCGAATGTGTTGTTTTTGTTAGTTCAAAGTGGTTTCATTGACTACTTCTATCAAATAAATTTAATAATCAAGATTTCCCAGAGTTCTTAGCAACGTCTTGTTGTGATAGGACGGATAGAATCCAACTAATGGAAACTAAAGTAGCTGTGGAAAAGATTTTGTTTTGTGGATTTAATGTCAATTTTAATTACTTTTTACAAAATTTTATGGAATTTATTTGCCGTTTGTTGATATCTTACACTATGGTTGCATTCATAAATTTGTATCAATATCATTCAGTATCAATCAATTATGGAGAATGATATAGTTATAATATAGAAAGTAATGGGCAAAATCATCTTATTACAAATTATGTTGCAGTGCAGATGGAAGTCTAGTGACAGCTAACTTACTGAAAGCATTCTGAATTATTTTAATAAATTTATTTTCTGATTTTCATAGATTTTTTTGGTGTGTTCATCATTGTTTTTTAAAATTTTTCTTTAGTTTCTTTCTATTTTTAATCAATTCACCGTTTATTGGGTATGGAGATTCCACAAAATAAAAAATAAACTATTTCTCAATAGGAAGCTATGGACCTCTTTATGACTAGCAACTTCATGTTCATCGAGGTAGTGTTTCCAAGGAACAAATGACCTTGAAGACCCTATAATCCCTGAAAGAATAAATTTGTATTGCATTGTTCAGTTTATATATGGATATCAGACCATTTAATCAAATGTAATAACAAATTAAGCTTTGGCTGTGTTATAGATTAAGTCTAGTGGTGGATAGTATTTAACTAATAATAACAAGCATCTTCAGAAAGATTTTTTATTTTCTCTTTAGTTAGAATTAGCCTTTTTAACCCATTTCAATTGATAATCCAATGCAATTTGAATGCTTTTATTCTTTTATGGTAGCAGTGAGGTTGAATTGTGTTCCTGGTATTGAGCCTAGTTATGGAATATTTGACATTTTTGGCCAAATATATATTTTTTGGGAATAGAAAGTGGCCTTCACCTAAATTCATTATAAAGGTACATTTTAATAAAATTATTTAATGAAGATGGATAGTATTCTGCTAGTGGAAAAAAGAATCTTTGGAAATATTTTTTATTTGAAACTATAACTTTTTCAGTTTATGATGCCACACATTTTAAAACATTTTAACTAAAATGGTAGCAGTAAAAATGAGTTATTTTTTGAGGGTTCTTGGTGTAGGTTGGGATTGAGTAATTTTTTGAAACAAATACATTTAAATATCATTATTTCCATGAGTTCTTTATTAAGTGATGTGGTGACTATATGAATAATATCCTGCAATTAGAAGCAAGATCTTTGGGAAGACCTTTTTTGTTGTTAATAACAACTTGTAACATTTTTAATTGACAGTGCACTGCAATTTCAAAGCTTTTATCCTATCATTGTGGCAGTGAAGTTGAATTGTTTTATGGGTTTTGGCTGAGGAGGAAGTTGTAGAATGTTGGACTTAGCGGCTTATTGTGCAATTATAGGGGTTTGGATGTGTTCTTGGTATCACTTCTTTAAACAGATTTGAATTTAATTATTTGTGTGTTCTTGATGTAGTGACAAGATGTATAACATTTTACTTTTAGCAACAAGCATATTCGGAAAGTTTTTTTCATTTTTGTTACATTTCTTTAAGTAATGATGTTTATATCCTTATAGGTATGCATACATGGAAATGTATGATATTGAGGCTGATTCTCTGATTATTGGGATTTCAATGTGAATTTTGCTTCACTTAACTGTTCTTTGATAAGTTTATTGGTGATTAGATGGATTATCATTCTAGCAGAAGCACCTTTGAAATTCTTGATAACATTTTATGAGAACAAAACTCCACCATAGCAATACTAAATTTAAAATTGGGCTGGGACTTAATAAAAATCTGTTGAGTCAACTAACTTGAAATTTTAACATCTGATTTTGTCATTAAGTGTTAGTTAAATGGTAGCCAAAGAAGCAATCCTCTTTAGAATTGGTCTTTGAAACTGCATTGAATTGTCAATTGAAAAGTTACTATAGATTTATTTTGAATGCATTGAATTAGTTATATGGCTATTTTTGGCAAAATAGTCGCTTTTGAGAAGAATCAGTGGGTTTTATTAGACATACATTTTAAGAAGATTATTTCCCTTTGTTCTTGATTGAGTTTAGTTGTGACAAGATGAATAATCTCCTGTTAGTAGAAAAATGCATTATTGTAAAGATTTTTCAATTTTAGTTACTTTTTAAAGTAATGTCGTTTGTTTGCTTATTCTACAGAATGCATACTAGGAATGAAGCCCTGACAAAGCAATGCTTGGTCGAAAATTTAATTAATGATTCTTTATAGTTATTGTGAAGTTTGTTAGGTTTAACTCGGAAGCTCTATAACAAAAAGACTTGCATTAATGAAAAGTTAACTTAAATTGTTGAATATAATTGCCAAGTATTGGTTATAAGTGATGGTTAAAGTAACTTTATTTTTATGAATCTACCTTCGAAATAACTTGAGATGAAATAATAAATATAAATGAGTTGTATTCAAATAGTTTTTTAGTTTACTATTTTCCTGCTGTTTAGTTTTATGCAAATAGTGGAATGAATTAATTATCAAAGTATTTCCTTGAAAATTTTGATATTTTAATAAAATGTGCGATGGAATTTGCAATCTAAATTAAATTCATCAATATTTAAGTCATAAATTGTGTAAGAACAGGATAAGATGAGTCTAGAAATATTCATAAAATGAATTTTAAATAATATCTATTATTTTAAATTTGTACATCATAATTTGTTGGGTAAGTATTACAATGAATCTAAGAGTTTCTAGAAATTGTGAAGTTCAGCTTGCTTTTGTTGATTCAAAGTGGAAATGAAGTTGAAAAGTTTCAAAATAATAATGGCTGTTTGAAACTTCTGATTCTCTGTCGTGTATATTTTTTCCTTTCTGTCACAATACAATTATATTATGAATGGCTACTGTGGAGTTAATTTGTATTTTCAAATTATTTCAAGTTTTTGATTTCTTTTTATTTTCGGGACTGATGAAAAATTACTTCAAAGTAGCCAAAAATCAATCTGTAATTGTTCCAACAGTCTTTACCTGTAATTAGCAGATCTCAAATAATTTTGATATGAACAATTTTCTAAGATAACTTCATGTACTTAGGTTTTAAATTTTCACACAAACTAAATTCAAACTTATGAAATTCATTTCATTAAATTTTATTAATCTCTGTTAAGATAATTTTAACTTACATGAAGAAATAAAGAAGTTATTTTTTTAGCTATGTTTTCTTTAGCATTCTAAATTTCAGTCTTGAAATATGTATTTTATTTTGTGAAATCATATGTTAAGTTTCATTGATCATCGAAAATAAATTGATTTATTTAATGTAATTGATGGATGAACTGTTTTAAACAATTCTTTTATGTAATTATTTAAAATCACAATAAAAATTTTAAATTAGGTTGTATAATTTTTGACTTTATTGCAGGTGGAGTTATTCAATGTCCAGAGCAGTGAAATTTTTCCAGATTTTAAACATGGGAAAATAATTGAAGTCCAGAAATATTTACAAATACCAACAAATACAAACTAGTCAACCAAGGTATATAAGTTTCATACTCAATTGATCGTTACGCTATTGTTTTTATGGTGGCGCGATGGTCGACCGCCTCATTATTCTGTCAGCACGAGAATTCGAGGATGTGCGTATTATCTATGTATACGCGGTAAGTTTTTCTAACCTCTGAAATCATCGAAAATTTTAGAATATCATAGATGTAAATAACAGGTTAACTATTACTGCCGAAATTATCTGTATTTATTAATGTCATGTCAGCTCGTCCTTGTTGGAGCTCATGTCGAGTGATAGTTCCTCAGAAAGTATGCCATTGCAATTGAGATTATTACGTGTAATACCGTAATTTATTACCTTTTAAATGTGATGCATAGATTTCTAGCCTTTCATTAAATTATCCATCTTAATATGCACACGTGTCCATACTTGGAAAATTTCATCATTATTTGACATAATGGCATAAGTTAAACAGAAGCAATTCGTGAAATTATATCAAATAATTATTTAGAGTGGCCCATTATGGCATGAAATTAGTTATTTAATTATTTTTTCTAGATTATCTCGAGCGAGAGGACCACATGTTGGAAAGCTAACATGGATATCATCCTTGCCAAGAGAGGACCAGGATTATACTTCAACAAGAGAGAGTGGGTAAAAAAGTAATTCTCCCAAACTGTCCTCATCGAGAATTTTACCGGGGATGTTTATGGCATCATTGCAGGATGGTTTCCTATGGAAAACTAAAATTTAACATTACTCGACTAGCTATTTGTCAACATGGTCGGGAATTACTGCCATAGTTGTTCCATTAATATTTTTCTGTGCGGCGCAGAGGTTCAAGTCTCCCGAGGATGGTCTAATCTTCCTTGAGGCGCACGAGTGCTTGCTTCCTAAAGATGGGGAATTCACTAACTTTTCACGAGGTCAGGCACCTTTTGTGCTGCTATGGGAAAGTTTTACGTCCTGAAGCTAGGAAGAGAGATCGCTGCCATTTCTCCTATTCACGGCACAAAGGTAAACATCGCCTTCCCTTTCTTTTTCTTCAATCTTCCTATTATTTACCATTACAATTCCGCATTTCTTAAATATTTCTTCCACTAACTTAATTTTTGGGCTTTATTTTCTCTAGGTACTTGGCTCGGTGGCGCTCGCCTCTCTGCTGAGAAGTCGGTGCTTCTGGTGAACGCTTCCCTGAATGACGTTCTGTCATTGAACTTCACCATGGAAAACGTTGGAGTTAGTAGACAAGCATTCGTGGACTGGTGCATCTTCGTCTTCGAGGTTTGCATCGAAGACGTATTTTCCAAAAGTATTCTGGCCAAACTGTCCTCATCGAGAATTTTACCGAGGAGCCCTTTGCGTTATAGCGAAGTGAAGTGACTGTGAATACACCGTCAAAACTATAGTGTCCTATGTGATATCAAGCAAACTTCGTCGATGGCCCTGGTCAATTGGTCACATGTCAAAAGTGAGTTGCTGTTTTCTGAGTCAAATCTTAATTATTTGCCCATTTAATTTGAGTGTCTTTAATAAACGCTATTATTTCCAGTGAAAAACACATCTCTAAGGAATTTTGACCAGAATATTTCGTTTACTTAGGCCATTAATTCGTCTTTTAGCATTACGTCATTTTTTTCTGCTCTACTTTCTGTTAATTTTTGCCTACTACGTCTACGTGACAACCATGTTGTGTATAATTGAGCCTTTGAATTGTAGTCAATTGTTTAAACTTTCCAAGTCAATGCTACGTCTGTTCGATAATCTTGGTAACTGTTCACAAAGAAGTACCGTATTTTCCGGCGTATAAGACGACTGGGCGTATAAGACGACCCCCAACTTTTTTGTTAAAATATATAATTCGTGCTATACTCTCCGTATAAGACTACCCCTTTTCCAACGCACACTACCGGTAAATAAAAAACATCAGATTTGATTTCAATATAGAAATTTTTAATTAATATGCTTATGACATCATGGCATGACATGATAGCATGAAAACGGTCACTAATAAACATAAGTCAGTTCCTCATAAAACATATAAAACTAAAACAGTGCAAGTGGATTAAACTTTTCCTAAAGCAGTCTGATACAAGGAAGTTAATAAACGATAGAGAGAGCTCGCAATTCACTGCGAGTCAGCAACGCAGTTTCCATTTAAAAACCTTTAAAATCCTCCTGTTTGTCATTTGATATCATCAGTACATCAATAACGTCTTGTTCTACATTTGTAAGGCAATCATCATATGGATCAAATTCCGTATCAGATGGTGTGGTCTCAGCTTCGACTTCCTCTTCATTTTGCCACAAGTAGTCGTCCTCCATACCATCTAACGAATTTGATATGCCACACTTTTTGAAAGACTTGATTACTGTTTTTGCATCAATGTCATTCCAGGCTTTTATAACAAATTTGCACAAAACATCCAACTGTGGAGCACGCATGTTTCCTCCTTTTGTGAATGACTTCTCACCGCTAACCATCCACTCATTCCACTGTTCTCGAATGCGATCTTTAAACGGCTTGTTTAGGCACACATCCAGTGGCTGTACCAATGATGTCAATCCTGCAGGAATAACTGCTGAATCTGTATTTAGTCTCGCAAGCCTTTCCTTGGTGCTGGGAGTTAAATGAGCCCTGAACATATCCCACACCAGTAGGCTACGTTTTTTAATAAGTCCACCTGGTCGCCTGCTCCATACGTTATCAAGCCATAGCTTTACCCCTTCTTCATCCATCCAGCCTTTTTCATTCACATGTACAAAACAACCAACAGGGAACTTGAGTTTCGGCATTGTTTTTCTTTTAAAAATAACCATTGGTCTCAGTTTGGCGCCATCAGCTGTGCAAGCTAGTACCACTGTAAAACTGGACTTCTCATGTCCTGTTGTTTTAATTAAAATAGTTTTTTCACCTTTTAGATGGACAGTCTTATTTCCAACCATATCAAAATTCATTGAGGTTTCATCCATATTTCCGATACTATTTAACGCATAGCCATGTTTATTGCGCTGTTTTATTACGTATCGATGGAGGTTATTTAATTTGGCATCAAGATCTGCAGGTAATTTCTGTGCAATTTTTGTCTTTTGCCTCAGTACCAAATTGTGCCTTTCTAAGAATCTAGTACACCAGGATACAGTGGCCTTAAATCTTTTGCTGTGATCTGGATTAGATTTTGCCCACTGAAGTGCAAACAAGCGTATTTTATTGCGTGTTACAACATAACCATTTTGGCGATGCTCATTCACCATGTCTGCTAAATGTTTTTCGAGTTCTGGCCAATGTGGGGTGCCTCTTCTTAATGCACACTTACCCCTTGGCATATTCTTCAGTGCTTTTTCGTTTGCTTTCCAGTCACGAACCATCTTTTCTGTTACTCCATAATGTCTTGCAGCAGCGCAGTTATTATGTTCCATGGCAAAGTTTACAACTTTTAGTTTGAAACTGGCTTCATATTTCTTTCTTCTTGTTAGTGGAGCCATGTTGGGGCCTTGACTGTTTGGCATTTATACGGTATATTACAACCAGTGCGATCTCTTATGTGGCTTCCGGGTAGCTTGCACCAACGCCATCTGAGAGAAATATTGAAAGGTGTAGGGGAGGTAAGAGTGGAAGGGGGAAGTAGGGGAGGGTTATCGTAGAGCTCACAAAGCCTGGTATATTAGATCTCAGCACTGGGTTATGGTTAGGGTTCTGCAAATGTGTGAAGTGTTTGTTCAGTGCGGCCACCCCTCCTCCTTGCTGCCACATTCCCGGCGTATAAGACGACCCCGACTTTTTAAAAAAGATTTTAGGTGCTAGAAAGTCGTCTTATACGCCGGAAAATACGGTATTTTGCTTTTGAAAGTCAGTCTATCTACCATATGTTAATGATTTAATTTACTCGAAATGCTATCATTACCTTGATTAATAAGGTATCAGTAAAGCTGATTGGTTTAGCTAACCAGTATCTTTACAAGCTTGTGCTTGCTATTAATAACTTTCTGTTGTCTATTGACTATTTGGATTTTGAAAGCGATGCCTCTCTAATGTCTTAGTATTATCCACTAATATTTTTAATGCTATAATTATTCTGTTTATGAACTTTTTATTATTACCATAGTTTATGGATTTTAAGGATAATCTGATGAAGTATCATTTGATTACATTCTTGCCGTCTTCATGTAATAACTTTACTTTGCTAAATATTTGGGTTCCATATAGTCTGATAGGTCCTCTTGAAGTTAAAATTTTGTTTAAAGATGTGTTTTTTGTTTAATAAAGTTTTGTTGTTTATTATACAGAAAATTTAATAACGACATGAGAATTTCTTAAGCCATAGAATAGTGGATGCTATAGTTTTCCTTTAGGTTATTTTGTAAATTTTGTGGAATTTATTATTTTTTGGCAGTTAAGACAAAATTGTAAGCAGACATAGACAGTTGAGTTTTAATGTTTTAGCAGTCAATAGTTAGATTGAATGTATAGTATTTTTAGAAATTAGTTGTTAGTTAAGTAAACAAACAAAGACAGCCTATGTCTCTTTAATATAAAATTCTTTACTACCTTATTTATATATTTGGTTGAATATTTTTTGTGTAGTTTATTTTTGGAGGAATGTGCAAATATTTTTCCAGCCCAGAACATATTGCCTTATACTAATGGACTTTAAATTTTGTAGCATGGAAAATAATTCAAATAATGATATTTGCATGGAAATTTTATCAAACTTTTTCTTTGCCAGAACTTTGAATTATCTTAAGGAATTAAAGGAGGATATGACTTAGAAAGTATTGGTCTATTCCCCAGTGGGATTGCTAATCATTATCAATAACTGTATTATTATTTCAATGAATCATATCATGTTATTGTTTGAAAGCATGCATTAATAAATTATCTGATCATTTGATAATAATAAAATAAAATCAACTAAAAATAATATTATCGGAATATTTACTCATAATTCTAGAGCATGATTATTTTCTTTTATATTCTAAAGAGAGTTAAATCTTTAATTTGACATAATATTGGCTCAAATACTTTATAATGAGGTCCATGTGAGTGAAATAAAATTTTAGGGCAAGATTCGTTTAGGTTCATTTGATTTTTAACTGTGAAAGATTAGTTCTTTGGATGTTTAGAATCGAATTCGAATTTTAAAATCATAATTTAAGGATTTTGCTTGATGTGAAATGACAAAGTTCTAGTGACAAAGGTTGTAGATATGGATATTAGTTTAACTTGGAATACTATGGGATGTGAGATAAGGCATTTATGAAGAATGGTTGAGCAATTGTTTAGCTAGAATCAGCTTCTTGGTGAAAATTTGGGTGAAATATTTGCATTACAAGCTTACTCTCTTCAAATTTTTAAGAAACTTCCTTGAACAACCTAAAACTCCTCACAATCAGTGGTTCTGCTGTTCTATGGCTTTTGAAATTTTCATGCTATTAGGATTATAAATGTTTTGGAAACAGCAATAACAGTGAACAATGTATTACCTTCTTTTAAGCTGATACGGTGAAACCTTTTGCTGCAGAATACTTAGGCACACCATTTTGTCATTTTTAATTAATTATTAACATAGGAGATTTACTTATTTGTCTCACTTGTAACTAGTGACCCAGATAGCTAGAATCGAATTTACATATATAAAGGTGAATGAGCCTTCATTCAACTTACTGTTTTGTTGACTGTTGGAAAGCTAAAGCACAGATCTCTTTGTTGCTGATGAGAATAGGGAGAAAGCATGATTCTTAAGTTCTGAGAATGGCTTTCACTTCAATTTTTCATTGATGGATGTGTAACAGACGAAATATAGTATTTTTGATCTCAAACTCAGGGAATTACTTTTGTTTAAACATTTAATAAACAGTTTTTTCAATTGATATTTTGTCATGATGTTTCTCTCAGATCTTAGAGATAATTCTTGTAGATCTTAAATTTATGATGACATATTGCTTGAATAATTTACTTGCGGTGCAAGGTTATGTTCATGTAATACCCGGATTAACTGATAGAAAAAAGACAAACTTCTTCTACCTATTTTTAAATTCTGAGAATGTTTTCACCTCAATTATTCTTTTGTAGAAAGGAAGTATGATAGATTAAATAAAGTATTTCAGTTCTTAAACAGGTCCATCACATGTTAGATATTCATTACAGTAATGCAGTTTGCGATTAGTTTCCCCATTCATTCACACTTGCAGTTGATATTTTGACATCCAGTTTACTAAAATCTTTGAGATACTTCGAATATATATTTTTGCGATTATGATGATGATGATGCATTGGCTAAGATATATAAATACAGCTAAATTTCACATTTAATTTAGAGATTAGAATTGAGTCTTCATCTACCAATTTTGTTCTTACTGTAAAAATTCTTGTGTTACATCTAAAATTTCAATTGCTTGACTAACTCAGCTTCTTGATAATTTAATTATTTTAAAAATGCGTTAGATTTTCATTGTGATAAAGCAGTTTGCATAGTAGTCTGTTCTTCTATTCATGTTTACAATTGAAAATGCCTCTTTACATTTTGTCGTATAATCTTACTGAATTACTTTAGACGTTATGATAACACTTCATTTGATTAATTAGCTTACAGTTAAATGTTAGGTTTAATTTCAATATTAGAATTGATTGTTAACGTTAAGAATATTGGGAAACCATAATTGTTCATTTTCAGATCACTCTGAAATTATAGCCTACCATTACAATTGCTTGAAGCCCTCTACTTTATGTATTAAAGGTATAGAAACCTATTGGTAGGTCATTTGTCAATTAATATTGGGCAAAAGACAAAGAAAGTATAGGAGAATTCTTGATCAGAATGTTCATAGAATATTATCGGCTTAGAAAGAGGTTTTGCTGTATCATGACTTCTCTTTAAAGACATTTATGTGTCATATCAATTTATTGTTAATACCTGGCTTTATAAATGCATATATTATCTGGGGGTTTGCTTTCTTGGCTTGAAATTCATTTCTCACATTCAACTAAAATGTAGGTACTAGGAGGGATCTTAGCTTTACTGTAATTTGAGTGAGTGATATTTTTTAAACAAGCTTTGAAAGTTTAAGAAAAGATTGATGCTAAATCTAGTGCATATACTGGCAAAAAAGCCAGTGCGATAGACGGACACCCGTTTGGATGGCAATGAAATTAATTCCGATACTCCGTCCGCCGACGTAGGAGATCAGAATAATTGGTGCCAAGTGGTAAGCAAAAGGTCCCCTCCGCTGATACGTACAGTGGCCACGTTTCTTCACCACTTATGTCGGCAAATTCGTCTCGCTCGAGAGACGAAGAAGAAATCCCCCTTCAAATAATAAGGTCAAAAATACCTCAAATTTATCTTAACGACTCTAAAAACTGGGTACAACTTTTTCGTAAGATGTGCAGCTTCAAGCAAATGGCGCAATTGTTCGGGAGATGAGTTATTGTTAATTGTACTCCGGTGAAAGACTTAAAGAATTTTTAATCAATGACAAAATTGAATTTTTTACTTATCGATTCGCCTACGAGAAGAAGAGTAATTTTATCATAAGAAACCTCCCGATCGATATTTTAACAGGTGACACCAACGACTCCCCCCGGGATGATAACATTATTTGCAGTAGAATATCGTAATTGAGGACTTCGCGTCCAACCAAAAAAGATTTTGAACAAAATCAGTTCCCTTACGGCCTCTTCCATCATTTCGAGCTTGATAATAAAGAAATGATAAATTCTTAAATGTCTGATGTGTATGCGGCTTTAAAATGGAAAAATTCAAGCCCCTTAACCTTCCGGCGGGCGCGCTCTTTTCCATCCCACGAGCAGGCGCGCCGTGTACAGAGTACATGGCGCGTACATTCACATAACGATGCCAGTTATCTTAGAATATAGTGGCTATTTTATGAATACTATGAAAGAGCTTGGCCGTTGATAATTAAAGTTTATTTTAATATTTATATTTTACACTTTTATCATAGTTAATTTTTTTTAAATCATCCTTTTCTAAGGTTAACCATTTTTTTAGAGTTTAGCTCGCCGACGAATCTTGATGCTCGTTGTCTTCCAGGCATGGGGTGTATATAATACTGTGGCTTTCGAATGTTTCTTACAGATAAATCTACCACATTTATCACACTTTATAGTCGACGTATTATTTACGCACAGCATACATCGCCCTCGTGTTACACCTGTTATGGGAACATTTTGCTCTTATTGCGGACGATAGCGCTTTAGATATCCAGATGAATCCGCAGGAAAAGTAAAGATTGTCGATCTCATTACTAAATGTTCTTTCATCAGACCTATCGCTAAATTTTCAGAAAGATTCTCCTTCTGTATTGTCTTTCTCCGCATGCTCACTAAAGTACAGTATTTGGGTATTTATTCCTGCTATATTCATCAGAGCGAAGAACAAATTAAGAGGCCATCTCCTTGTTATTCTTGCAACGGAGTATGCTGCATACATTTTGTCCACCTTATCAACTGCACCCTTGGAACTGTTATAATCCAAAATTATATTTGGTGTATTTGTAGCAGTATCTACATCCGACGAATCATGCATGGTAGATAATAATATTACTGCTTTCTTCACTCGTGGTACGTAAGACACTAATGTCACGTTTCTCTGGAAACCAAATAGAGATGAATTTATTCTTCTTGATTTATTACGAAGAATTTCATTTGGGATCTCACGCTTGTTCTTACGTATAATCTAGAGAACAGCAATGGTTAACCGTTTCGACCCGCGTTCTCAGAGCGCCTACGAGCCTGGGTCTATTCGATGACGTAGGCAAAGGGTGTAGGTAACGGTAAATGGCACACGGGTTCGGTTTTACCCGAAGGGAGCACGAGTACTCAAACACCCACGCGGGTCTGGACGGGTTGAAGAGACTCAAAATGAATCAATTGACCCGCCTTGAATCGGTTCCTCCGTCTTCCTCGTCCCTCGCCGCGGTTCTCAATGAAAACCTGCTTATATGTGGAAGCCGTTGTAATTTAGCGATGGTTCTTGCGCAGAGTGGTTTACAGGTTGTTTTTTTCCTATTTGCGATATGTTGTTGATTTTTTTAATGTTAGATATTGATAAAAAAATATATCTCTGAAAATTGGTTCACTTATTACAAACAGAAAAAAGTGTATATTGCTTGTAATATTACTTTAACTTGAGTACATATTTCCACCGATTTATTGCGTCCGACTCAGATGGACGAAGTTAGATGTCATACGACGACATTCATTTTGCTTCTAAATGATTTTAATAGAATCTAGTCGAAAAGCAAAACCTTCTCTTAATTAGCATAAGCATTTGCTTTTACTTGCTAGCAAATGCTTTAAATGACGAGTAAAATGCAAACTTGTTTCCATAGAAATGAAGGAATCAGCTATAGCCGCCACACGAACAGCATTAACTTGTTCAATTGAAACGTAAATCGGTAACTATTGCTTGAAAATGAGTTATTGTTAATTTTATGATTAATAAAGATATTATAATCGTGTGAAAAAGTGATAGAGAATGTGAAGATGTATCCTTTCTTATTTTTAGAGGAATGGTCTATAAGAAACATGGCGGTGTATTTTATCGCAGATGATTGGTAAACGTCGTTCGCGATTAACCCATTATCGGCCGGAACTATTCGCCATCGATGAATTTTGATGTTATTTAAATTTTGGACGTTATGAGGCTGTTTAATACATAGATGCCGTGAAAAATCCAAATTTTTTGCGTTATCTTAGTTTTTGGACGTGTTCGAAATTTCGTACGGTGGCCGTAAGGGGGTAAAATATATAAATTAAACGTCAAGATGTTTATTAACATTTTTATTACAGTAAACGTTAAAAATCTCTTTTTTTAAAACTATACATGGTAGTAAAACAGAATATCTTTTTATAAATCAGCAGAAAAGTCCATTCTGCGAGTTTTACATAATCATATCTTAAGGATTTCAAGCGCATTTCGCTATAATACTTACTAAGTAATCAAGTACAATAAACTCACATTGTTGTCAATTTTTAAATCACATTGTTAATCATTTTCAAATCACATTGTTAATCGTTTTCAAATCACTTGTTTTCTTTCACGAATTTAGCGCGTGTGAAAGGCGACAAAGCATCCCTTTGGGTGAAGTCCTATATTACATTTAATACAGTAAAATGAAGCAGTATTGTGACAATTTCCACAACGCCTCGGTTTCTCAATACCATCAACCAGATGGTCAATACCGTCAAAACGAATTTCTGGAGTTTTTTTAGGAATAACTGGGGCAGGTCCGGGTCTGTTCGGCAGGGTTGGGGTAGATAGTAAAGCAATTACAATTCTTCGGACAAACTCAAGAAGAGAAATATTTTTTTCCTTGTACCGGAACAACATTCAAGCGTTTACAACACTGCCGTTTAGCATGAACCTGATCAAGGGCCAGTACCAACACTTTTTTCGGATTTTGATTCGATATATGGCACGTTGTTGATCGAATGTATTCACACTGCCCATCCGCGGTAGTAGTAGGTAGGGTAGTTTTAGTCCATTTTCTTGTGACTGATTTCTTGCTTTGGGATGTTTTCTTCTGTCTTTGAGACGTTTTATTCTGTCTTTGAGACGTTTTCTTCGTCCTTTTTTTTCTTAGCGGGAGGTTCATACTCAGGCTCGGGCTCATATTCTTCTGTATCCGGTGTGTTGTCTTCAGAACCACTGGTGTCTACAATTATAGCTCTCATGATCGGCCGAAGGTTATCTCGAGATCGCATTCCCCTAACTTCAATAGGCTGTGCTAAAACTCCCTTCCCAATATCGCGAATACTGGTGACGTCATCTGGCCCTGCTTCACTATGTGCATCGTCTTGATCAGAGTCATTGCCGTCATTTGGTGGGAATAAAACGAACTCAAGCGCGTCCATTTCGGAAATATCCTTGGCCAGCTCATCCTCTTCGTCAAGTTGCTCAAATATATTAACAATGGCCTCGCCATCCGTGTTCAAATTGTACCTGCAAACAATACCACATTTTTTACCCCCTTCCGGCCACCGTACGAAATTTCGAACAGTCAACAAAAACCACATACCTGACTGACATTATTATAACCTTTCATCAAATGACCACTCATACAAGTAGTTCATGGTCTACACAAGCCAGTAACACACTCAGGAACAGAATTCAGATTAGTTTTACCAATAAAAAATAAACAAATACTCACCGGCGTGGCATTTTGCGTCGCGCGCCAACCTAGACGAAATCTGACCGCGTGGGAAATGGAGGGAAAGTGGCGCAGCCCCAAGCCAGGCGGCACGGGTGAATGGCTGGACCTTTCCCTCAAAAATAATAAGCTAGCGAACTCGATGCAATGACACATCGCGTCACGGCACCGGTTTGTTTACCTCCTTGTTTAGCGTACGAAATTTCGTACGGTGGCCAGTAATGGGTTAATTGCGTTCAAGTAATAAGGTTATACTGATTTGTCTTCCTTGGTGCGAGGATCTGACACAAAGGGAGAAATATTTTTTTATTAATCCAAAGCTGGTCTTTCATAGAGAAGATCAGTAAGGAATCGATAGCATAGAATTTTATGTATGTATGGTGTTAGCTAAAAACATGCAAAAAGGAGGGGTTGAAAACAAGTCATTTTTTGAGGATCGCTTTGTAATATGAATATAAATCCCTTTTAAAAAGTTATAATCTACCAAATGCTTTGCGTAATACCTATTGCGTATTGCTATTGCGTATTGCTATTGCTTATTATTATTATTGCGTATTTTCTGAAATATTATCTAAACTCGTCTCAATAAGGATTGAATTAATCGTCCATGACGCCAAAAGAGCGATCAATTATGTATTTTTATGAATTTTTAAAGCAGAAACTGAAACTAATTTCTGTATAGAGCCGAGCTGAAGTCTATATGCACTTTGGCAAATATGTTATTTGTTGAGTTTCATGTTCTATCATAAATTAGTTTTATTTGTTCATGACGATGAAGGATTTTCAGCGAAATTTTCTTTCGTTTATTCCGCAGTATTACACGATCAATTGTGAGAGGCGGTAAATGCCTCTGGCACAGGCCCTCGGCACGACCAAGCTCCCAGGTGTGCAAATGATAATTATAAATATATATATATATATAAAATATAAAAAAATTATAAAATATAACATATACAATGTCACTCCTGAGTTAGATTCCGGAACCTTTGCAAACGTAGTCTTCAAGGAGATCAAAATAATTCTGGGATTTCCATGGGTAAAACCCAAGGCGAGAACTACACTAAGGTAAGCCCACATAGTCTTTCTTATATGATAAGACTGGTCACCATCACCACCTGCTGAGCGTTAGGCACCTGCCCCTCAGCAGGGGTGAGGTCGGAAATGTCGGATCCCTTGGATTTCCCCGAAACCCCTTTCATTTTTGAAAATTGAATTTGAAATTCTTTAGCGTTATTATTTGCCAATAGAATTTTATCATAGATATTCACGTAGAATAAGGAGTTAGTCATAATTCAGTGAAGTGAGATATCACACGTCTCTGTTGGTTGAATTGAAGGTGAAATTCTTTGAAACTCCTCAAAATGATCCGAAAAAGAAATAGATTAGTGAGCATTTAAAATTTTATTTTTTCCTGATAGACATCGATTTATATAAAAAATGCGTAAATGATTTTCATTCATTGTTTTCTTATTATAAAAACGGAATTTTTCTTTGATTGATACTTTGCATCCATTACGAAATGCGCAAAAAAAGAGGTTCAATTCGATCGTTCATTCTCATTTCGTCTTTTCTCATCTACATTAATGGAAATAATTATAGAAAAAATTCAGTTTCGCCTTTCCAGATCAATTCACAGTGAGAATATTAATATAGTTGTATGTAAAAAAGAGAGCACGAACGTCAAGGCTGCATCAATCAGGTAACAATTATTTCAATATCCTTTCAGACATCCCGTAACGAAAGAAAGCCTTCGCTTTTGAATCGCGCGCGTACGACAAAGACGATGATGACGTTACGGGTTCGACTGATTCAAACGGTGCGAGTTCCAAGTCAAACATGGACGAGCAAACTCCTCCGCAAATAACCCGTTCGACTCCCGCCGCTTCACTCGCCCCGCCGCCACTCCCGCCGCCGACTGGCGATCTTCTTTCCAGAAATGGATGTTAAATCTTGTTACCCTCTCGGAGTAAAATTCTACCACGAAAGAAAATTTAATTGAGTACATTTTAGACTCGACACGAAATTTCATTGATGGATCTCTTAACGTTTTTGAGTGGAATGCTAACGGAATTTAAAAAAAAACTTGACTGAGTTACATAATGTACTTGTTAATAAAATCATTGATATTGCTTTGATCGCTGAGACACACCTGGTCGCCGATATATCCATCGATTTTCCACTGTGTAAGGCGATACAATTCTATGAAAATAGGGGGTGTTTGCTTTATGTTTCTAAAAGATTAAAAACAATCAATGTTCCGAAATTTAAAAATCTCGAAGCAATAGGTATTACGATCAAGCGCGAACGGAACCTAATTTACTTTATTGCGGCGTACAATTCGCAAAAATATCCTAAAATCGTTTTTTTTCAAAACTTTTTAAAAAATTCTCGAACTCAAGAGCTATTCTATGAGGCGATTAAAAATGCAAAAAAATAAAGCATTGGGATGTCGAACCAATAACGGAGAAATCTTCTTGAGTGGATGGCGCAATTCCGCTTTCAAATTCATGCCCCCCGATCAATTCACACATATCGTTAAAAATCACCCAGAATGGAATGACATTCTCGACTAATTTTTAACCTCGTTTGAGACGAAGCAGATTGATTGTTTTTAATTTCCTCGACTTCCGATCTTCGCGCATTTTCCCGTAGACCTTGGCGATGTTTTTTCCGAAATTTTTAGAATCCTCTTTAGGGATCGTTTTAAGTCTCCTCTTGATATTTTAAAATTCGACGAGACAAAAGATTTCACCGATCATGACGAAATCGATTCGGAAATTTTTACTTTGACGAAGCCCATGAATGTAGCTTTCGTAAAAAGTTTAAAAATTAAAAAGAAATTGCCAATGGGCCACGTCAATCTCCCGCGAATCATTTTAGACAAAATTGCAACTCGCGACATAGTTAGAAAATTATTCCAAAGAACCGGGAATATGACATATGACAATTTATGACGACATCTTCGCTCGGAAATGCAAAAAGAGATTAAAATATTTTAAAATGGTAAAATCGAACGAGAGATTGACGAACTGGGCTCAAACGACCCTAACAAAAGAGCCCTTTGGAAATTCATTTGCAAAATCAAAGGGAAAAATCAAGGAATAAATATTCCGATAAAATCAGAGAATGGTAATTTTATCATTTCGGACTCAAAAAAATTGTACTTTTTGGCGATCTTTTAAAACTTTTACTCCTTTTGACTCCTTTCCCGAAAGCCGTCGGGCCGCCACCCCGCGCATTTGGCAACACCGCCGATGTCTCTGCGGCCCGCCGGACCGTGACGGAAAAATTCATTGAAAGTGTTAATGAGTCGGTCACATCCCTCGCCTTCGCTCCTGTGTCGGAGCCAACCTTGACGTCTGTTGACGAATTGAAAAACGTAATAAGAAACTTGAAGACAAACAAAGCCCCAGTCCGGGATGGAATCACAGCGAAAATGGTCCTTTCCAAATAACATTCTGTCAGCCATTGTTAAAATTTTTAACTCTTTAATGACTGTTGGATATTTTCCCAAAGACTGGAAAACTGCAAAAATTGATACCGAAGCCAGGAAAGGACAACTTAGACTCTCGCCCAATAAGTCTCTTGGCAATTCTTGGCAAGTGCTTAGAAAAAAGTTCTACTCAATCGACTCAACGAACATATCGCGCTTTTTAATCTTATACCCCAATTCCAGGCAGGGCTTAGGACAGGTCTCGGAAAATTGACAGAGGATATCGTCGATAGTTTGAACTCGAAGCAATCAGCGACCGCCTGCTTTTCAGATTTTCAAAGTTCATTCGACAAGGTTTGGCACTACTGCTTTATTTTCAAATTAATTGACTGTGGTTTTCCCTTCTATCTTATTAAATGGATTGACTCTTTCCCGGTACGATAAGCCTAGACTCCAAGAAATAAATGGCTACAGTATTATATCTAAAGTATGATTAATTCACCGCTAAGAAAGCCTATATTTATCTCTACGAGTATTTGAGTGCCACCATGGAAAGATTGCTGTAACGCTACATATACTATTCTATCTTGTACGAAAACTCAGAGAGAGCGGGGCTAAGCAGGATGGATTAGAATTCCAATTTAAGCTGCGGATATGGCGGCGTCTGATTGGATATATGTGCAATATTGTGACTCGGCCAACGGAAGCTACTGCGATGTATCGGTGGAGTTCGTTAACACTAGAACAGCGAAGGGTGTCCTAAGGACACCTCACCCATTTTGGTAGAGCGCCATTTTTGTATTTTTTGCTGGAGAAGAAAATTATTCGGTGACTTTTATTTATCTAAAGTTCTGCATATGTCCACCAATTTTTATCTTTATTGAGATGTGTTCATGCAAGATGATACCATATACCCCTATAACAGCGGAGGTGTCCTAAGGACACCTCCTTATAGGAGTTCCCAAGTGGGTTATTTTTCCACTTATTTCGGATGATAAAACCTTCATTGATTTAGATTAGAAGCTCTTACAAAAGTCTTTCGAGATCATAATCCCTATACGTGCTTCTTTTTGTTTTAGTACTTCTCTTCCCTCCAAAATATATGGAATGGCATAGTTTAATATAACATTTTTGCTGTGGAAATTCTGAAGACGGTTTGAGTAGCCAAATCTTTTCCTCCTCTTGTCTTCATTTGTTATACATAAGATCCGTTATCATTTCCATCCGTTGTCGCCACCTTGGCGCTACTAGACGCGGTTGCTGTGACTGGGGTGACGTGTATGAGCTTGCATGTAGACATAATACACGTGGTCTTCTCAGCTCCGCTACAGCCTCATTTGGTGTGTTTTTAGTCCACTAATATGGCGCGTAGGAAAGGCCTGACACCTGAGGAAACACTAGAACTGCTGTGTGATATTGCGGATGATATGTCAGAAGCTGGCGATCTTCAAAGCGATACAGAATCCAGCGACGAGGAGTATATATGTAAATCTAGTTCTTCGACCAGTGACAGTGACGAAATTTCCAACAGCGAGGAAAATGAAGTACATCAAGTGAATGGTAAGTGTGCAATTTTAACAAAATTTATTCCGTATATGTGATGTTTTGTTATTATTTGGTCCATTTCCCATCATGAATTATTAAATTATACTGGTAATCTTGCAGATAGCAATATCGCTCACACTCGCGGCCAGCGTGGAGCAGCTCGTGGCCGTCCTTTTGTTATTGAGAGAGGTACTTGTGCACGCAAATGCTACACGCAGTGCAATCGATCCAGGAATAAACTTCAGGTAGCTGCAGAAGGCAGGCAGGCAAGCCGAGGACAGAGTGGAGTTTGCCGAGGAGTAGAGCAAGTAGTTAGCCAAGAAGCAGATATACCGGCTGTTAGGAATCATAACGCTATAGTTATTGGATCGAAGATCCAAGGTAAGGATGGGACAGAATGGGAACATGTGAAAATAGACTCTGGAAATGCTGGGAGACGTGCTCAGCAAAATATTCTGAGAGAGATTCCCAGGACCATCTGCGTACGCTAGGAGGAACATCCCTGGCAGTGATCTTACTTCCGCTTGGAGATTGTTCATTGACAAAACAATACTCACTCACATCAAAATCTGTACAGAAGTGGAAGCCCGTCCAGTGTTGAGTGTATCTGATTGGTCCACCTCTCTTAATGAATTAGATGCGTTCGTCTCTATTCTCTACGCACGTGGAGTCATGGGTGCCACCAAATTTCCTTTAGACACAATGTGGTAAAAAACTGGGGACTTCCATTCTGCACAAAGATCATGTCACGTGATCGCTTCAGAGAGCTGATGAGATTTTTAAGATTCGATGACCGATCAACACGTAGTAACCGTCTGGCCACTGACAAATTTGCCCTTTTTTCTTTCGTGTGGGACAGATTTATAGAAAACTGTCAAGCTTGCTACAAACCTGGTGCAGAAGTGACAGTGGATGAACAGCTTTTTCCCAGTAAGTGTAAATGTCCATTCACACAATTCATGCCTAATAAACCCGATAAATATGGGCAGAAGTTTTGGTTAGCAGCAGATTTAAATTCCAAATATGTATTGAATGGGTTTCCCTACGTTGGCAAGGTGGAGGATAGGCCATCCGATCAGAGTCTTCCTGAATATGTAGTAATGAAATTGATGGGTCCCTATCTTAGGAATGGAAGAAACGTAACGACTGACAATTTTTTTACATCATTGAAACCATTGAAGAGGGTGAAGAAAGAGGGTACTTCTTTAGTTGGGACATTGAACAAGATGCGACGAGAGGTGACTTTAGAATTAAAAACCTGTAAAGATACGCTGCATACTTCGAGGTTGCTGAAACATGAATATGTATCCCTAACTGTTTATAAAGGAAAACCAAGTAAACATGTTCTTATCCTCAGCTCATTGCATCCAAATATAGCAGTGGATAATACTGGTAAGAGGAAACCAGACACGGTGACTTACTACAATCGCACAAAATGCGGCGTTGACGTAGTGGACCAAACCCGTGGGTACACGGTGAGAGCAGCCTCACGACGTTGGCCAATGCATTCGTTTTACAACACACTCGATCTAGCAGGAATCAATGCATGGGTTATTTACAAGCAGACTACAGGTCGTCGAATATCCAGGCATAGATTCTTGCAATGACTCGCAGAACAACTTGGTGAAACCTATGCTGTCCAAAGAGGTCCCAAAAGTGACCTGGACAACTCAGACGATGCGCCAGTCGAACCCGGATGATATAGGACGAAGGCACAGATGTCAACTCAAAAGGAAATGCAAGAGCAACAAAGCAACAGGCAAGTGCAAGAAGTGCAAGAAATGGGTTTGTGGAAACTGTAGTACGAAGAAGATGTATCTTTGTGCTGCATGCAAGTTTTCTGCGAAGTAATTATTTTTTAACTGGATTACTGTGCTTAAAAAAATAAATACTAAATCCACTTGGGTGTACAAAGAAACATTATAGCCTTGTTTGTATTTTGTAGTTAATTTCTTTACTTTGTATTGTGAAATAAAACTAAAAGGTAGGCGAGGCGGTAAAATTGTTTTTCGTAAGATTATTTCGTAATAGTCCTAATGTAAATTGTACATTCAATTGTTCTTTTTGGTAAGTCATTCCAGTGATTAATTATTTTATCTAGACTTATCTATAAATTTCTGGCTTCACTGTTCTCTGCATTTGTCTATTCGCACATGAGTGTACTAGAATTGCTTGAAATTCAAAAACAATTTGTTCATTTTAAAATATTTTGGATACGATTTAACTCATGCCTTGCCAAAAGAAATTCAACCGAGCTTAGGGAAAAATTCCTAATCATTTGAGAAAAGACTTGAAATTTAAATACGACTGCCTCATGCACTTTAAATGTAGCACAGGGGAAGGTGTCTTGAGGACACCTCCCGCTGTTCTAGGGGGTCGAACAAGTCCCGCCGTTCTAGTGTTAAGCACTCCCAGGAGGTCTCTCGCAGGGGAACCGTCAAAGCACAGCATGCTGATTCGGCGAAAATTGGGTTTCACTTGGAATCCTCCCATGCATCAATTAACCGCTCTCTCGTTGCCTAGGATTTATCTCACGGGAGATAGGAATACATTTCAGGAAAAGTACACAAAATAGATCAGCCCCTTTAAGATGACCTTGCGATGGTCATCGAGTTACTGTTTAATATTTTACAAAATAGTAAATCAAGATAATTTATTCCTGATATAAAGGAAAGACACAATCAGCATTGTTTAGTTCATTATAATGGCTTACTATAGAATGTATAATTAGATGATTTTATTATTACCTTAAGGCCACAAGTAACCTCGGTCGTTTGTTGCGGTCTTTTTTTACCTCCTGAACCTAATATCTAAAATTGAAGTTTTATTTTCCAATCCTGCTAGTGACGCCAAATGGAAAATATTCTCTTTTAGTTTATTTAGCGAATGATTTCCATCTCTCATATTAAATTACGATGTTTTGGTGTTTGAATGTAGAAAACGCAGCGGCAAAATTACATTTTAGTTTCACATGTGGTTTATCTTAAGTAACTTATCTCTCATAAGGAATATAATGGAAAAGTAGGACGTCGTTTGAGGCAGATGCAACCAATATTTCTGCTTGAATCTGCTTACACAGTTAGAGATGGTGATTTTCTGTTGTGCTGCATAGAAAGTTTTGCCAGAAAGGCCCGGGTTCGATGCTGGGCGGTCAATATGTCTCCAGTTCAAAATACATTGGATTAGTATTTCAATATTTTTTTTGATGCACTTATCGAAATGATAGGAAGTTCGTGCTTGGCTTGAAGATGTAAGGTAAGAATTGGTTTATGAAAAAAAATTCATAATACCGTACTATTCCTGGGTTCGATGCCAGAGCACATTAACATTTCTCTCATAAGGAATATAAGGGAAAAGTAAGACGTCGTTTGAGGAAGTTGCAGCTAATGTTTCTGCTTCAATTTTCATACATAGTTAGAGATGGTGATCTTCTGTTGTTTAGTATTGGGGTACAAGTCAGCTCTATAATACACTTACTTTCTGCAAAGAATGTTCTTCGTTGGTTTTGAGTGATACATATATAGAATATATATCTGTTATTTGTGTTTAATCATTGTTTCCGAGAATCATTTTTCCCTTTCGAAAAATGTCTCCTAAAAGGTGGTGCTGCTTATCCTAATGTGATCATCGAATATATTTTATAATCCTTAAATCGTTTTTGTCATCATCGAAGAAGGTGTTCATTCAAAGGATATGAGATTAAATCTTTAGGTGACTTTGTAGACTTGATTATAATTTCATTTACTTTGTTCACTGGTTTGGAAAAAAATATAGGCTGGAAGCAGCTATCTACCAAAAATTATGAGGCAAGTGTTACGATCAAGACTGTATTAAGAGTAATTATCAATTTGCATTTCCCCGTTGAGAATCAACGGGCACTTCTGCTAGTTTATAATAATTCAAATGAGTCTAAAGAGAGAATTGTTTTGCGGTTAAGCTTATTTGAATGAAAGTACGCTATAAAATGAGATGTACGTTTCTTATTTTCATTTTCCGATGAAGAATAAAAGTAGATACATTCAATTTCGTGCGTGAGATAACATTTGGAGACCTCAAGGAATAAGAAAGTGTTCTTATAAGAAGAAAAGAGGCTAAGATATCAAATAAATTATATAAAAAAATCGATGAGTACTGTTCGACATCAGGGTTTTCAAGAAAGGGAGAGTAGCATTTTCATGACAAAAATAAACACAAATCGTAGGTGAAGAATTTTGGAAAAATTGTCATTTTTCATGATACACTGATAATATTTATGCACGTATAAAATTACGAAAAAAATGTTCATTCATTTATTTCAGTAAAAACCTTTCTATAGCTTGGTTTCAAATACGTCTTATTTAAATCTCTTTCAAGAGCCTATTTCTGGCGGAAAACCTTTATTATCAGCATTAAAAAATACCAATTTTATAAAAATTTAATAAAGAAGTATGTTTTCAAAAACCCCCTTCCGTGCCACAGGGTGAACCTTGGCGGGCCGTACGTTCTGTTGTCCTTATAGTGAGGTTGGGTTGTCCTGAGAGTCTTATTTAAAATTTGACCATGCATATTGAAGGGGTCGCATACAGAAGTAGCAAATACGGCTATAACAAACCTCCTGTGTATACAAATTAGCCAATAATCACGTATCCCCAGTTCACTTCCCGTTTATTTATTCTGTAAAACTCCCCAACCACAAAGGCTTTGATTCAATTCCTCCGGTTCTTATAGAACTAGCATTCATTTCCAATCCGTGTTCCCACTATATCTGCATTAATAATACAGTTCAACTTTGACAAATCTAATCTAAGCTGTATTGGCACAATAATTTTGTAAAGAATTTGAATTTTTATTTTCTCTTAAACCTTTACATAATTAAAGTTTATAGTTATAATGGTATATTCATCCCTGAGTGTTTATTGAAATTATCACTGCGTGTCAATGAACTATATGTAGTACAAGCAATTGTATTCCTTAATTCATGATTTATAAATTTATGAGTAATTTTTAGTGTGCCAATTTCAAAGAAAAAATATTTCCTAAATATGTATCCATGTTAAATAACCTCTTCCGGCGATGCCAGAAAAAAATCTTAAATGATTCCCAAAGTAAAAAATCAAAATAAATCTCAAACTATCGCAAGAATAACTAAAAATTGTTTATCGTAACTCTCATTCCTATAATACTCCTAAAGTGTCTCTTCATTTTCTTTCCGCCTTAAAACTGTTCCTGTCACATTATCGTCGTTTGTTACTGTGGCTCTCCGTTTTCCTCTTGTTACGAATTCATTATCCGGAACCTTTTTCACTTAAGATGAATGGAATGTAATTACTCAGCAAGCATCCTCGTAAACGGCATTGTACTTGCTGTAATCGAGCTTCTATGAATGGCCTTCATAACGGCCGGTCATACCCGGCAAATACTATTCTTGCCTCAGAATACCTTGGGAATGGCGTCCACTCTCGAGAAATTGCCAACAAGAATTTCGGCATTCAGTTTGTCTTTTGAGACAAACTGAATGTTCTTTCGAGTGGTTGCAGCGTAGGTTCGACGTCCACGACCGCAGGGAAAATATTGTCTCGGATATCGGTCCTAAAAAGTGCGAAAGTTGTAGGATTCAAGTAGTGTATTTATAATAGTAAAGTTAGTTATTAGCTAGAAGGCTGTTTTAAACCACCAACTACCGCCAAAAGATTCGGAGAAGGAGCGAGGCTTAGTAAACAAGACGAGTGGCTACCAATAGACAATTTAATTATTGTCAAGGATACAACTGGAGCAGCAATACAGCAGTATTGTACGTGTGTTAATAACGCCATGAAAGGAAAAATTGTACGTCCAGAGTGATATGACGCCCACCTGTAGAGCATTTTCAATAGTTTTTGAAGGAGAATTGAACTGCCATTACGGAATAATTCTAATGTGGTAGTGAATTTTCTAATATTGGAAGGGAAATATTACGTCATATGTTGTGGAGCGTGTGTATGTCGAGAGAGTGGAAAAGTATTCCATTATCGACTCCTATTTTACTGTTTTCTTCGGAAGTGACATTCGTAAGAAGCGCGACCTTTGGTTGTGTTTGCAACAAAGGATTGCATTATGTCCGAAGGTATGGATGTAATTCATGATATTGTTCAATTAAGTAATTATTTATTTCAACTAACTGATAAATGGATTTAAGTTCTTGGTTCTGGTTTGGTTACTATTAACTTATTATTTATTTCAACTAACTAATTAATCGATTCAATTAACTGTTTCATTACAGAAGATAATTTTCTCGAACAAGTTGCTTTACGAAACTTCTAAATGTATACAATGACTCAAACTACGGTGACTTTTTGACATGTTTGCATATATTCCTGTATTCAATTAGGATAACATTAAATAAGAACGGTTTTAAGGAGGGAGGAACTCTATTCAAATGTATGCAAAGAGTGCAATGGATATGTGTTCATATGACATTCCTCTGCCTTCGTGATTCCAATTAGAAGGAATGTTATAGCGGCACTGTTTATGACCTCCATGGGGCAATGTTTCGTAGAAGGGTATTGTACGTCCATCGAATATCCGCGTTTAAGCAGCTATTATTAGCTACGTATTTGAAATTGTACAATCTGATGATAATAGAGAAATTAAAGTTTCAGATTCAGAATTCAGTAATGTTAAATTCAATATAAATTTGCTACTTTCCTATGTATAGCTCGAGCAATATGATTTTCAAGTAAATGAAATACAATGAGACGTATTAAATTGAATTGAAGGTTGGCATCTTTAAGTCAATTTCGAAACGAATGCTCTAAAACAAAGTCTTTGGCAACATTAAATAACCGTATAGGATAAAATGTAAGTTTAAAGGTATACCAAGAGAGGATAGCTTCGTATTTTGTGTAGTGAGGAGAATTATGATGACAATTGCAGTTAAGGATATCCTCTACTCAGTTCATCTTCATGAATTTTTTTTTTTTAGAATCACAAAGGATCACTCTCATGAGGAAGATTCCTCTCTTAGAGGTACCATTGTTGCGGTAACAAATATTTTGTTTTACTAAAGTTATTATTTAACCGTAAGGATATTTAATCGCTCTCTGAGTATCATGAAGTTCAAGTATTGAGTTATTAATGAAAATCGATAACTTGAATTTCGCAGTCGAAGCCAGAAGACCTGGAGTATTTGTTATATTTTGTCCATAAATATTCCTGTGGAATTTTCCCTGATTTAATTGGATGATTTATAATAAAACAAAATATTTATTATTCCATTAATTCTAATCATTCGGTCTCTTGGCATAAAAAATGCGTTTTAGAAACGGAATGTTATTTGGTATTATCTGTATATTTGTATACTTTTAAATTAAAATATGCTTAAGATGTGACTTCGGAGACGAGAAATGTCTCGTAAGTTTAATTATGCTTCAGATACGCGACAATAAGTTAATATATAATTTTATCATCTACAAACATGGATGGAATAGGCTTTTGAGATCGCCTTACTTGTGTATAAAATAAGTAAACAACAAAAGAGTACATTCAGAACGCGTATAAAGGAGATCGAAATTTTTATGAAGTAACAAAAACTAATTAATCAACTAACCAAGTTTAATATCTTGTTTTTGACTTCGAAACATAGTATGAGGTGATAAATCATGTTGTGTTTAGCAGGATTAAGATTTTTACACAGGGTTCATAACAGAGGATTTCCTTATTATTAGGAAACGCTTATTGATTTTGAGTATTGACCTTAAAATGATATCGATTTGGTTATTCATAACTTAAAACCATCGCTAGTACTATAATATTAGGAAAATATTGAAAAATTATTGAGGTTTTGTTTAGCAATAAATGTCTTTAACGCAGTGCTTATTAAATAAATTTGCGGTTAATGGTAGTTATGTGAGGTTTTTTTCGAAAATTATCCATGTATTTCAATGTCAACAAATATGTTTGTGATAAAATAATAACGTTACCCTGAGTATTAAATTCGAAAATGAATTTATATAGAGCGAGACTGCGAATGCACCGGATCGAGATTTCACGCTGTACTCCTCGGATCGCTCTGACAGGACAACTCAATAGAATAAGTTCATTCCTTCCACATTTCAATTAATACTTAACTTAATTTCCATAAATTTAAGTAATACAAAATTACAGGTAGGAATCTCAGTTTTTTCCGCGCCAGAAACTGTTTCTTATATGAACCGCCTGAGCTGATTGTGAGCAGTAGTAGTTGATCCTTAAATCCTTGCTGAAAGCATGGAAATATGCTACTTGATATTTTGCAAGGTGTTTGAAAAATGATTTCTCAAATATCGTACTACATGACTAAAGAATTGATGCAAGTCTACAGAAATTACTATTGAGATAAGTTTACTTAGAATAAATTAAAGGTTCTATTCTATCTCTAAATGAATTCTTTTAATGTACAATTTAATGTAACGCAACAAAAATGGTGAAGAAATTTTTTTTAATACAAATTCAAAGAATACAAAAATAATAAATTATATTGGTTTTGGATTATTTACAAGGGTTTGCAGTTAAGCAGTAGCATAACTCATAACCTCCAACTTCTTCTCCTCGATTTAATTCCTCCTTTCAGCTACGTCGTTTTTTCTTTTCTTCTCCTCTAATTTCTGTTCTTCAATTTCAGACGTTTCTAATAGTAATTCCTTCTCTCAATCCTCATTTCCTTTAGGACATCCAACCTTACAGGTCTGGATGCCTGTATTTTTACCGTGCTGTCTACCTTTGTGTTATCTCTTAATTTAGGGGTGTGTTGAGCCTCTACAGTTTCCTTAGTTCCTGAATAGAATGAAATTCGAAATACAAAATTTCCGTTTTCATCAATACATAAATAAATCTTGTTTAGAAAGAAAAACTTTTTACCTATTCTCTCCCCAATCGTCTTCGGAAGGCTTAAATGATCCACCGTTCTCGCTGATAGTAAAATCTCAGGGACAATATTTTTTTTCCCTAAAAGTTTAGACATCACGTCCGAATATTCGAATTCTTTCCTCCCTCTTCCGGTTTTATTTGCGTTGTCCAAATACCTTTTCTACCCTCTCTCCAACACTTTCCACCTGTTTTCGCAATTCGCAGGTGGCACATCCTGTCGTATTTGGGCCCACAATTCCACCGCTACCACTTCAAAGAGTCTCTTTAAATTTCTTATTTTGTAAGTCCCAACTAGTCCCCTTAATTTTTTGTAAATATCAAGGAACATGAGGGTGCTGTTTCTCGTCCAAGTGAATGATTCCTTGGATTCGTCATCCCGGCTGCCTCCTTCGAAGACTAAAGATTAACTTAAACCTAAAGAAGGGGACAGATGTTTATATACAGTCACAATAAAATTTCAATATGATATGAACCATAATCTACAGAGATGTTCATTGCCAATTTGAATGGACAGGTGAAACATTTGTTTCTGAAAAAGGGTAAATTTACCAAACTAACTGCATAAAAATATTTTTTTTGTTAACAGAGTAAACATTTCACCTGTCCTTTCTAATATATTCCCAAGTATTAATTAGTTCAGAATCAGTAATATCCTTCCAAATTTCAAATGCTCAACTTACAATCCATAATTTTCAGCAAAACAAAATTAATTAACTCTGTTATTCCGCACCAAGTTTAGCAGAAACTAATTGTTTCTTATATGAACCGCCAGAGGCGTAATTTAGGGATTATTTATCGTTCACGGTGACAACTTTCCTGAACCGATTCCGAACCGCGCATGCGCTCTGAAGGAGAACCGAACTAGTTCCGAACTCGTTCGGGATTGTCTCCGCGAACAAACCTAGTCAACGATAGGTTTAAGGTCTAGTAATTGGCTTAAAAAATCGCAATTATCATTAAATATGAACAAAATCCACATTCATTTAATGAAGGGCTTCATTGTTTAAGTGAATTAAGCATGCAAACATAGTGTTGTGAGAGTTTTGCATGCCAAAAAATTCTCTCACGTGCCACTTTGGGTACGCGTGCCATAGGCTCACAACCACTCGTATCAGAGTTGCTCCTCGGCTGGACTCTGAAATCCGGGGGGGTGGCAACCATTTTTAGGCTTCTGTGTTAATATACTATTGGATAAACAGTTGTTATTCACTACTTAAATTGTTGGAAAGTTGATCTAAAACAAATTGCTCTCATCCAAGCCTTTCCTTTCACATCAACATGTACAATATTTTCTTACAATCCTTTGAAAGAGCAATACTTAAGATTATTACGTAAGATAATTCGTCGTATTTTTAAAAAGCTCAAATCATGATGGAATAGAATTCGCTCTCTGGACCTTATCTCTCCAATAAATGGTACGATCCATAAAAATCCCCAATCCTTTCTCTCTTTCAGCCTCCTCGATTAATTCTACTCTGGATGTTTTAGAAAACCTTCTAGGTATATCATTTAAGTTTAATGACGATATTTTAAATTTTAATTTTACAAGTAACTGAAAATATTACGCCCGAAAAATGGTATAAGTAATTGTAATCTCCGACATGGAGAAGTTTTAGAAACGATATCTTCGCACGAATCAATGCGTCTGTAGTTACAGAAATACTTAAAATATTCTATACAAAGTTATTTTATCGATCTAACACCATTTAATGCTACCTTGAAGCTACTTGTTTTGGGAAGCGCGTTCATGAAGCTGAAAAGGAAAGGAAAATATTTCGAGGGGGCTTGAAAGAGTAAACAATGGAAAATCATTTGACTTCTTTATTAATATTTTTAAAACATTCTTCACAAATTTTAAGAAAGTGCTTTCTCACATGCGTTTATCGCAGTATTGGCAATACAGTTTAGTTTTTATGTCCTTATTCCTGGGACATATAACACATCGCCCAATACCTCCTTTTATAATCTTCTCTTGAGGCTCTGATTTCGATGGCTCTCCAAATTTTTCGGCTTTTCTTTTTAGTTCTTTTGGCAAGTTTTTTTGCGAGGCCCTCTTTATTATAAAGGGTTTTATCAACCCCGTAGCGATTTCTCTGAGGAACATCCTCCTATTTATCCTTATATCTGGATATATGCTTCTACATACAATAAAAGCATTTATACTCCAAGTGTTTAGCAAATGGTAAAATATTGCTAATGGCCATCTTCAAGTATTTCTTGCCACGCTTTAAGTCCCACACATTTCATCTACAGTATCGACGCCGTCTTTTGTCGAATTATAAAATGTTATTACCTCAGGCTTCTATTTCTTGTCCATGGACGCATCAATGCAGTTTTCTTTGTGCATACTTGAAATGATCAGCACATTCCTTTTCTCTTTTGGGACATATGATACCAGGGTCATGTTTTTCCTGAAGAGAAACAAGCTGCTGTACTCCTCCCTATTTTTTACTTCTCGAATTTGTGGAGGGAGGTCCTTTTTATCCTTACGGATAATCCCGACTAGCGTCAACTTTTCCTGGAGTAAATCCTCTAAAAGTGGCATGCTTAGAAACCTATTGTCGGCAGTCACGTTCCTCCCTGTCCCCACAATCGGACTGACAATCTATTTTACGACGTCCTTAGGAATATTGCTGTGTTTATAAGGACCATCTGGTTGAACCCCAACATGAACTTCTAAGTTTTTGGTATAACATACTCCAGCACCCACAAGAGCGAAAATCTTTATCCCATGCTTGGCCGATTTGTTGGGTAGATATAGGTGGAAAGAACATCTGCCTCGAAAAAGAATCTGTTGTTTATCTACGGTGACGAAAGAATGTTATAATTGAAATATAAGAAATTCTCACTTACTAATTAGTGACCAGGAGCTTGGAGGAGGAGATGGATAAACTTACGAAGAAACACTTTCCCAATGGTATAGAAGAGAGCACTGGAGAATAGTAAAGTCATTCCATCCTTTACGTTGCTTTTCTTCACTGAGTAAAGTTATCTCACAAACTCGAGCACTGAATCGCTAACGTCGACTCTGTGAGGCATCACAAATTAGAATGACCAAATCTTTCCACCCGAGTTTCGGTACCCCAACAAGGACTGTCCCTGTTTCTTCTTCGACGCGGTCAATCGACAATTATTTTAGCCATGTAACCAAAAAACAAATCCTTATTGTTATGTCTCGTAAAATTAAGACCTGCGTGCCCTCATAACAAACAGTAGGGGGCAATAAACAAGGCCGCGCTCCCTCAGAAAAAAAGGGGCTTGGTCTTCCTTTGCGCTGAGGGCGACGCTCCATTGCCACAGGGGACAACGGTGTCCGCTCCGTAATATTTCATTTATTCAGAATAACAAATGCAATAAATAAATTCCTTATTTTTTATTTCTAATTGATATTATCTCAAATTCTGTAACTGGCTTGAGAACTGAAACCTCGCCGTGGAAAGCTTCGCGGAGCTAAATAATGAGAGGGAATATTAAAGATTACAAGTGAGATAAAATTACATCAGCGCACTTACCAATAACATTCATGAATTATAAAATTTACTTAGTGATCATTGATCATGGAACACACGAATAAAAACATAAAAATTCTAATAATAACCCGTAAAAGAATCAATAAAAGACGAACTTCGGAAAATTAACCAAAAAAAGGAGTATTATGAAATGAAAAACGTCATATTTCTGCAAAAAGTGGCATGAAAGTCACAATTTTTGCAGGAAAGGTCGGGAAGATAAAAAATTGAAGCCACTGAGAAGAAGGGGTCAATAAAACAAAGCGTTAAAAAGTAGATGCCGTTTGAAAACGGCTGGGGTGTAGAAACACCCCACGAGTAATGGCGGGTTAAGGGAATCATAAAGGTCTCACTCTCTCTTCCCCTAAACCCACGTTTTATTGACATTCATATAACCTGTAATATTATAGATTAAAATTAATGTTGTTATTAACAATCATATCCTATTCAAAAGTGCGTTTGAGCTTGATTTCCTTAATAAATGTATTTTAAATTTTTTTTACATTTATTTATTATTTTATTTCATTTTTTCATTTATTTATTATTTATGTTTTATGAATTGTTATTCATGAAATTTTTGGTCTTCTATATGGTTTTTGTTCTATTTGCCATGTCTTATTATCTTCTTCGACTTCTTTTATCCTCTTTGTTATTCATCTGCCTGAATTGATGACATTGAAAATCTGCATCGAGATTCTCTCCTCATTCATCCTGCGGAAGTGTACGTAAAATTTAATTTTTCTTTTTGTGTTTGTGTCTGTGTTCATATCTTTGTGTCTATAGATTTCTGATGCTGTTCTTTTCATCCAAATCCCTTCTCTATTTATCGGTCCAAAATTTTTCCTAAGGATTTTCCATTCTTGTTACTCTATTTCTTTAAGTTTTGTTTGCCCACCAATTTGTGTTGTTTCAGCTGCGAAAAATGCTTTTGGAAGTGCGATTGTATAGTAGTGTCTCAATTTCGCAATCAATCTCTTATTGAAATGATTCCATTTATATATTAATTTAATATTTACGTTTATATAAAACGTTAAATTATTCCATGAATGTATAAAAATACGGTATGTTAGGTCGATGAAAAATCGTAAACATATCTTCTGAGTTCCCTAGTAACCTGGATAGATTGTTCGGGGATCGAAATGCTGCTCTGATGTTTTCGGGGAAAACATTGCCCAGCTGGTATGACACTTTCCCCAGAAAGGGCATTCTTCGCGTCTTTTCAGTGGGGAAAGGGAATCTTCTCGACGGCCAGTTTCCTTTGTTTCTTTTTGAGGAGCTTTTCCACGCGGACCGTGGGGTATCCGTTGGCCATGTCTATGGTTTATATGACATTGAGTTCTTCAATAAACTCCTCTTGGGAGATGGTCAATAAGCGATGGAGCATTGAATGCAGCCCCGCATGCTTGTGGTTGTAGTGGTGAGAGGATGAATTGTGGATAATTTGGTCCGTATATTCCAGCGTTCGGTAGATTTCGAATGTTGGTCTTCCATCATTTGAGATTATGGAGTTATCTAAATAGTTGATTTTTCTGTTCACATCTATCTCCACCCTGAACTCCAAATTGAGGTAGAAGGACTTTATTAACGCATTTGCGCAACTGTCTATGACTATCTCCCCAAATACAGAAGATATCATCCAAATATCTTTTCCAGTAGAGAGTCTGTTTTGATAAGGATTCACCAGAATTAAACAATTTTTCTTCTGTTTTGTTCATGAAGATATCTGCTAGGACAGGGGACAAGGGAGACCCCATAGCTAGGCTATCTTTTTGGCGGTAGAATTTACTATCAAAAATGAAGAAATTCCGCTCTAGACAGATTTTTATTAAATTAATTATTTCCTTCTTTGCTTTAGAGTCCATTATTGATGCGGTGAGTTTCCTCGGAAGATATGGCCTCTTGGATAAGTGTTGAGGTAAAAACATTTTTCACGTCAAAGCTCACTAAAATTGCATTCTTGGGGAACGTTTTTTTCATTAAATCCACTGCCAGTTGGGCTGAGTTCTTCACACTGTATTTTGGGTAAAAGTTTGTTTGTTTTCGGATTAAACTATTTAATTTAAATGCTAATTTGTGAGTAGGTGAAGACACTATTGGTCTCAGTGGATGATTTTCTTGACAAAGCTTAGGAAATCCATAAAACCTTGGTGGGAGGGGGTTCATTGACGTAAGAAAGTATTTTCAGAAAACAAAGGACTGTCTTTGAGGGATTTCTTTGCGGAGGAGTGAAATTTAGGAATAGGATCTTTCGGAATAGTTTCTATATAGTTATGTATATCTACATAAAATCATGCCATAAATTAAATACAAAATAAGGCGCAATTAGATACTATATTCCTAGATTTCTCCAAAGCATTTGATCACGAGTCAATGATATTCAAACTTGCCCATCGTTTTAATATTCACGGAAAATTCTTACAGCTGATATCAAGCTTCCTAACCAATCGAACGCAATGTGTCAATCTTCCAGACGCTAAATCCAACAGGGTTACTGTCATCTCTGGGGTTCCACAGGGCAGTTCCCTAAGCCCATATCTATTCAACCTCTTCGTTGATGATCTAGTCTCAATACCCCCTACGGAGGAGAATATTCTACTATATGCTGATGATTGTAAACTTTTTGCCAGTGTGACAAAGGTAGCGGATTGTGAAAAATTTCAAAGAACGTTAAATAAAACAACCCAGTGGTGCGGAGACTGGAAATTAAATTTAAACATTAATAAATGCCAAATAATGTCTATAGGGTTAAAAAAACCTCTGGCCTTTCCCTATACTTCTCTTCTTTCCTACTGTATCCTACTGCTCCCCATCTGGTCTATGTCCTCTCCAACTCATCTTTCCTCATTAGATAGAATTACTAACTTCTTTCTCAGAATTGTAAAAGCCAGAGTTCCTTCCTTCCGTCAAGCCTCTAGAAATTCTATCTTATCTTCACTATCCTTGGAATCTCTTTCTGTCACTAGATCAAAACATGATTTATCCTTCTTACATTCACTGCTGAACTCCCTTTCTGACTGTCCTCAACTTCAACTATCGTTTTCCACACAGATCTACCCGTTTGACATCCTTACTTCACTATACAACTCCTAGACTTTCATTTATCAAGCGTTCCCTTTTCTTTCGTCTTCCATCTCTGATGAACACAATTCCTCCTTCTATCGATCCTTTATATAAAGGGAAATTTTTGAACTTACCAAACAATAAATCCATATAATTGTGAAATCTACCTTTATGTTTGTTTTCTTTTTCACTATATTTTCTATCACTTTTTTAACTATTTATGTTTATTACTTTACTATATGTATATTTTTATATTTCACTTTAAATTGGCATTGTTATGCTGTATGTGAGATTTGAAGAAATAAATAAATAAATATCATTCTCGTCGAAAAAAGAGGAGCATTTCTCTAAATAGAGCTCCTTGTCTAGTATCACAGCACCTTTATCAGCCTTCGTTAATACAAGATTATTCTCAGATATGACTTTTTTTGCTGTAGAATATCACACGGTAATTTTATGTGGGGCTTTCGGGAACACTTCGCAGAATTACTTATTAAAAGACAGCACTCGTGTATTAATGAGTGGCGATCACTATTTCACAGTCCACAACAAGATTTTCACTGAGTTTGGATTGAGTTTAGCTGGCGGGCAGAATTTTAATCCTAGTAAGTCGGTAGTATTGTCGGGAATCGTAAGAGAGATTTGAAACTCTTATTTATGGCACACTTTTGAGTGGTTAATTATTTTTAAACTCCTCCTCTCCTTACCAAGCAAAATATTCCCATGATGCACCCACCCCCTCCCAGCCCTCTCAACCATCCTATATATTCCTTGCAAAAATGTTTCCCTTTGCCTGAAGATGTAATGCAAATTACGAAACCAGTCGCGAATAAACTCAGTGTGGAAATTTTAAAAGATTTTTCAAATAATGTTTATACTTATACATGTTGCAATTTTCTTGTGAGACTAGCACGCTAACTCCTCATTTATTCAATTTATTAATCACTACTTACAAATTCTTTCGCTTTTGAAAACTTAGCTTCTTATGTATCTATATAACTTCTCATCTTTTCATCTTAACGCTGCATATATCTCTTCAAGATACCGCATCAACCAGCCCTCTATCGGTCTTCCTTTCCTTGAAGAACCCACTCACATTCCACTTCCGCACAACAAATAACAACAGAGGGAAAAATGAACGATTTTGGTCAAATTGCTGGAGAATACATTAGAACTGTGACTCGAGAGCCTTTCATCCAGGCATTGAAAGCGATTTACCATCGCTTTCAATGCCTGGATGGGTGGTCGGTCAGCTGGCAGATGAGCCTAATTGGTCTTAACATCCACCAATCAAGTAGAAGAACTTATCAATATGACGTCTTCCCCTACGTTTCTCGTCTATTATGAAAGAGTTTTCTTGAGGAAGGATTCCGATAACTTCAAATTCTTATAGTGGTGGGATAAAAATAAGACTTCGAAATTGTTACAGAATGTATGAACACAGTTGAATTTTCTGATATTTTCATTTTAATTGATGGTTGACCAATTTCAAAGATCGACTAAATAATTTACAGATGTCAATTTACATAGAAACTATAAATAAATATAATTCAAATAATATAAATTCGTCGAAACATATTCCACTAATTTGTGAAAATTGTATGTTTCAGAAACGGGGGACCTCATCCAGCCCAAAGCTGCCTTTTCTACCCTCATTGGAACAAACAATGGTAAGTAAATTATTTACTTATACTGTTCAAATTATTTCACTTTGCAAACTCATTTTTTACTTTACAAATAATGCTACACCGGAAATCGCAACGAAAGTATTAGCTTCAAGTTTACCTAGTGGATAAACTCATTTTTCTGCATTCAATTTCGATTGATAACCTATTTCTACATTTGAATTCCAAAGATCGCCGTACCAAACGATTTTTATACAAACTAGTTTGGAAATCGTCCAAACGATCGTACGATCTCTAAGGTGTCTACGCGAATCTAATTTTTTGTAAAACGTATTTTGCAATTCGGTTCAGTTGATCTCTCTAAGGCAACGGGAAAGTCAAGTCCTGTTTTCATTTCAAACGCACTAAGGTTTATGCGAGTCCCACCTAAGCTTAAGTTGCGGTGGGGTATGTATCGGATTGCAAAGCGAAATAAATTTTCAAATAATGAACTTTTAAAAGAGTTGATAGATTAGCCAAAGGATCGGTAAAATCACTAGGATGCGATTGTGTTTAAATATTGAGATTTGAGAGGTAGTACGGTTTAGTGCATTCGGCGAGAGGTTATAGATTGAATATTTGACGATAAATTTGAAAAATCCAGTTTACAAGTCCAGCGGTCCAGCGTAGTCAAGCCCTGTCTACGCACTACAAGTAGCATTATCCAATTTGTCCAATCAGACTAACTACACACTATTATACCGGGTTTGCAAGTTACAGGATTTGTCGTACGATTTGTCTTATCTGGAGTTGTACGATAAATCGTAATGTATAAACCGGCATAATATTGTATAGTCTATCGATTAAACAAAAACATTCCCCGCCCCAGTACACTCATATTTTCACTTCTATTACGTAATGTCTCTCTCGAACTTTTCCCCAGCATCGATCCGAATTCGCAGTTATGATAAGATGTCGTCGAATGCCATTCGAAAAGGGGCATTTATTCTCGTTTCTAGGTCTCAATAGAACTCCTTGCAGAGTTTCCTCGGATGCGGAAGGCATAGCGGCGGAGAATTTAACGAGGGAAACTTCTTTGTTCCCGTCGCGATATTTTAAATCGAAAACGTCTCGTAATGTTAACATCTTTTGCCTTTCGGAAGCGCATTCAAATCTCTCGAGTCGGAAGATTTCTCCGCTAGAGAAACTTCTCTCATTCGCCGTTGAATAAACATGCACGGGGCTAAAGAATGGGGAACGGGATTGATTTTAGAGTTGTCCTTCCTTCGAGGAGCGTTTTTGAACGGGATGTATCTCAAATGGAGCAACCATCTGCTTTATTCTATATTTATATCCCCATTAGGCTCTCAAGCGCTGCGAGAATAAACTAGATATTACACCCTTGAAGGTGTATCAGTTTAAATTGAAATTATTTATGCCACCAAGAGTTTGATGATAGGGAAGTTAATTCGAAATCATAATTCTTGCAACCATTTGATTTGTTTTAAATTCATGTCTCCATTGATCACTCGAGTACTAAGTAGATGGACTAGATATTAACCTTGTGAAGGATTCTAGAATGCGTATCAAATTTGAAAACATTCACTATGCTGCCTTGAGTTTGATGTTACTGATGTAAATTCGTAATCATAATTCTTGTGTGGAGTAAATTAATACGGCGTTCGGAAAAAGTTATCATAATTTAGGAATGTAATGTATGATCCGCTTTACGAGATGTTTCTTTGATTTCTTTGTTTATATTCTTATATCTTAGGTCCTCAAAGAAAAAAAAAATTTGAAAATATTCTTAAAATTCGCTGCAATTTAATCGTCTAGCATCGAACCTGGGTCTTCCTGTTGATACTTACTGTGTAGCACAACAGACGATACCAAATATAACTATGTGTGAAAATTCAAGCAGAAATATTGGCTGCAACTGCCTCAAATGACTTCCTACTTTTCCCTTATATTCCTTTTGAGAGAAATTTTAAGGTGCTGTGGCATCGAACCCAGGAACATTACGGTATTATCTAATATTTTTCTAAAACCGATTATTAATATACATCTTCCAGCAAAGCAAGAACTTCCTATCATTTCGATAAGTACATCAAAATAAATAATGAAAAACTACCTCAATGTATTTTAAATGACAGATTTTTGCGCAGTCCTAGCATTGAGCCCAGGATAATTTCTGTAAAAGGCATGAATTTTTTTGATGGATCATGACCATATCTATAGGCTCCTTGAGTTTAGATTCTCTATCTATCAGGAAAGTATTTTTTTCTATTCCCGAAATTCAAAGCAATGCATTCAAATGGGAAAAATTGGGAATTTAAGCCCTCTGGAATCGAACCCATGATACTGAGGTTCAAAATCGCAATTTTTCTGGTGATTACACGTTATGGCCAATACGTCGTAAAAATATCAAGTCAATGACGCTTTTGGTTTAGCCTGTGAATTAGTATCCTATCTTTCTATCCATCTATATATATATACGAGTAAAATGTAGCTTGCATACTGCAAGCAGATCGACAACACTAATATCATATCGGCATCATGTCGGGACGGTCCTCAACAAAAAAAGGAGTGAAAATATTCTTAAAATTCGCTGCATTTCAATCATCTGGCATCGAACCCCGGTCTTTCTGGTAAATTTACTATGCAGCACAACAGAAGATCACAATCTCTTACTATGTGCGAACATTTAAGAAGAAATATTTGCTGCAACTGCCTCAAACGACATCCTTCCTTTTTACATATATTCCTTATGTGAGAAATTTTAATGTGCTCTGGCATCGAACCCAGGAACAGCATTGTCGTATCTAATTTTTTTTCTTAAGCCGAGTCTTAATATACATCTTCTAGCAAAGCAAGAAATTCCTATTATTTCGATAAGTACAACAAAATAAATAATGAAAACTAACTCAATCTTCTATATATATAAAGCAGATATTCTGTGTGTTTGTGGGTTTGTGTGTCTGTGGGTTTGTTTGTCTTGGATTGGAGTCCACACCGTTTGCCCGATTTGTCTCAAACTTTGCATACGTGTCCATTTATATCAGGAAGGAAGTACTGTCGCATTTTTATTCAAGAATTTTGCTGGGTTCGAACCAAGATCGCTCAGATATATTTTCATAAGGAATACACGTAAGCTTCACTTTTATCGGTTGCAGGCTTTATTTCTTTTGAAGAATTAAATTAGAAGAAATACTCGTATAGAGTCGAGACAAACACCGAAAGAAAGAAAATTGAATAAATATTCTTATTTTGGTCGTGGAATCATATTTTCAATTAGAATTTGCGAGAATTTTGGTAAAATATACAAAACTTTCGTGAAAATTCGAGGCTGTAAACAACTCATCCCCCTGACGACCGATTTCATTGTTGAATCTGAGCTCATGTTTTATCCCGTAAAAATACTCGTGGACTTTAGACCCATAAAGCTGATGATTGAAGAGTAGGATATATTACATGAATAACGAGAAATTTTCTGTAAGAATGTAACCAGCAATTGCAGGTACGTAATTAGAGTCAGGAGATTGTGTGTCTTCGATTTTAGTACAAACCGTTTGCCAGATTCGCGTCCGACTTTGCGTACTTGTTTTCTGGGACCAGGAAGGACGTACTGTCTCAATTTTATTCGATAATTTTTCTGGGTACGAACCAAGATCGCTCAGATGGGTTTCCATAAGGAATAAATCTAATCTTCACTTTAATCAGTAGCAGGCTATATTTCTTTTGAAGAATTAAAACAGAAAAATAGTCGTGCGGAGTCGAAACAAGAAGCAAAAGAACGGAAATTAAATGAATGTTCTAATATTGATCGTGGAATATTGTTTCCAAATCGAAATTTGGAGAATTATGATAAAATACGCGTGAATTATCCAAAATGTTGAGGTTGTAAACAGCCAATCCTCCTGACGATCAATGCGATTGTTGACCCGAGCTCATGAATTTTCCTGTACAGTAAGAATAGCTTGGGATTTTAGACCTTATTCTAAAAGGAATTGACGCATTGCACGACCGGAAATTTGAATTTAATCTACTTCTATATTCCCCGTTGAGAATCAACGGGCGCTTCAGCTAGTATATTATAAATTGGGGATGTATATACCGTCTGGCTTCGAACCCGGGTCTTTCTGGTAATACTTTCTATGCAGCATTAAAGACGATCACCACCTTTAACCATGTGTAAAAATTCAAGCAAAAATATTGGGTACAACTGCTTCAAAGGACGTCCTACTTTTCCCTTATATTCCTTATGAGAAAAATTTTAATGTGCTCTGGCATCGAACCCAGGAACAGTACGGTCTTATCTAAATTTTTTTCTAAAACCGTTTGTTACCATACATCTTCTAGCCAAGCACAAACTTCCTATGATTTCGATAAATATATCAAAAAAATAGTGAAAAACTACCTCAATGTATTTTAAACGGCCGATTTTTGCATCGTCCTAGCATCGAACTCAGGACCTTTTCCGAGATGATCATTCACGTTATCAATAGATCCTGACTATATCCATCGGCTCCTTGAGTTTAAATTCCCTACCTATCCGGGAAATATTTTTAAAAATTCCCGAAAATCAACGCAATGCATTTAAATGGGAAAAATCGGGATTTTGGGGCCCTCTGGAATCGAACCTATGACACTCTGGATCAAAGTCGCTTTTTTCCCAGGGGTTTCACGTTATGGCCAATACGTGGTAAAAATTTCGAGTCAATGACGCCAGTAGTTTAGCCTGTGAATTAGTATCCTATCTGGGTATCTGGGTATATCATGAATGAATCCGGAGAAGCATCTATATATAATAGATACGAGTAAAATGTAGCTTGCATACTGCAAGCAGATCGGCAATACTAATTTCATATCGGCATCATATCGGGACGGTCAGCAAAAGAAAAAAAAAAATTGAAATTTTTCTTAAAATTCGCTGAAATTTCATCGTCTGGCATCGAACCCGGGTCTAACTGGTGAACTTACTATGCAGCACAATAGAAGATCACCATCTCTAACTATGTGTGAAAATTCAAGCAGAAATATTGGCAACAACTGCCTCAAAAGACGTTCTAATTTTCACGAATGTAAATGGCTCGCTGGATTCGAACCAAGGACGATCTTGGAAATCTAAAACATGATTATAAAACATATCTATGATTTCTATCCACATGCCGAATTTCAAGTTTCTATACTGTTGGGAAAGGGTTCAAAATAATTATTGAAAATCGGATCAGTTACTGATTGTAGAGACGCCTGGTGTCGAACCCAGGACACAATTACAGCTGTGAATGCACAGTTGATTTGTATGGACTTGATCTTTCTTAGTGCAAAGTGTGAAGGCTTTATCAAGCCGGGAAGTACCTATAATTTGTTTCCGTTATCTCCGTAAGAAATGCATTGAGGAATTTAAATGGCCCTCTGGGATCAAACCAAGGACCATCAGCGAATATGTAAAATTTGATTCTGAAATCTATTATTAATCTCCAACTCCATGCCGAATTTCAAGTTTCCATGCTATCGGGAAAGGGACCAAAAATATCGTAAAAATCGCCACAATGCATTTTAAACGGCCGATTTTTGCCTTGACCTAGCATCGAACCCAGGATATTTTCCGTAAATCTCATTTATGTTTTTGGTAGATCATGACCATATATAAAGGCTCCTAGAGTTTCGATTCTCTACCTATCCAGGAAGTATTTTTTAAAAATTACCGAAAATCAGAGCAATGCATTAAAACGGGAAAAATCGGGACTTTGGGGCCCTCTGGAATCGAACCCATGACACAGGTTCAAAATCACAATTTTTCTGGAGCTTACATGTTATGGCCAATATGTTGTAAAAATTTTAAGCCAATTATGCTAGTGGTTTAGCCTGTGAGTTTGTATCCTCTCTCTCTATATCTATTATATATAGATGCTTCTCCGGATTCATTCATATATATAGCTATATAGGTATATAGATAGGATACAAATTCACAGGCTAAACCACAAGCCTCATTGACTTGAAAATTTTATGACTTATTGGCCATAACGTGAAACCCCCAGGAAAAAAGCGACTGTGATCCTCAGTGTCATAGGTTCGATTCCAGAGGGCCCAAAAGTCCCGATTTTTCCCGCTTAAATGCATTGCCGTGATTTTCGGGAATTAAAAAAAATACTTTCCGGAGAGGTAGAGAAATAAAACTCAAGGAGCCTGTATTTATGGTCTTGGTGTTTCGAAAACATCAATGACTTTCACAAAAAAATCCCGGGTTCGATGCTAGGACGATGCAAATATCTGCCCTTTAAAATAAATACATGGGAGTAGTTTTCATTATTTCTTTTGATGCACTTATCGAAATGATAGGAAGTTTGTTCTTTGCTGGAAGATGTATGGTAAGAATTGGTTTAAGAAAAAAATATTGATAAGACCGAACTGGGTTCGATGCCGGGGCACATTAAAATTTCTCTCATAAGGAATATAAGGGAAAAGTAGGACGTCGTTTGAGGCAGTTGGAACCAATATTTTTGCTTGAATTTTCACACATGGTTAAAGGTGGTGATCTTCTTTAATGCTGCATAGAAAGTATTACCAGAAAGACCCGGGTTCGAAGCCAGACGGTATATATATCCCCCATTTATAATATATTGAGTTAGTTTTCATTATTTATTTTATTGTACTTATCGAAATAATAGGAATTTCTTGCTTTGCTAGAAGATGTATATTAAGACTCGGCTTAAGAAAAAAAATTAGATACGACAATGCTGTTCCTGGGTTCGATGCCAGAGCACGTTAAAATTTCTCTCATAAGGAATATAAGGGAAAAGTAAGTCGTCGTTTTAGGCAGTTGCAGCCAATATTTATGATTGAATTTCCACACATAGTTAGAGATGGTGATCTTCTGTTTTGCTGCATAGTAAGTTAACCAGGAAGACCCGGGTTCGATGCCATACGATTAATTTGCAGCGAACTTTAAGATTATTTCCTATACTTTTTTTTCTTTTTAGGACCGTCCCGATATAATGCCGATATAAAATAAGTGTTGTCGATCTGCTTGCAGTATGCAAGCAACATTTAACTCGTATATATATACGAGTCAGTGGCGCAGCCAGGATTTTCCAATGGGGGGGGTCCGAGAAAACGAAAAAAATGCCTACCTTACAGGGGCTAGTATATTTATGCCCGCTACTATAATATATATGTAAATTCTTTCAAAACTTAAAGTAAATTGAAAACAAGAGAAGTTTAACACTTATCTGGCCAACTTATTAAACTTTCCAGGATAGTAGTTTATATTAGTAAACTATTGGAAACTTATCATAAGTGTTGTTTGGATTTCTAGTTTGAAAACGTCCTATATCTAATTAAAAGTCATTCTTTTTTTTCTATGCTGAAGGTTTTAGTGTTGTAGATATAAATTTCCCGAGCCTTTGAGAGTTCTTTCTTCCAAGAGGTTGTTGAGGAGGAAAAAATTACTTACGGTTATTTGGCACACGATATAAAACGTAACATCCACTCATTAGATCCACCACATTGGCAGGCCCATGCTTATTTGAATATCTTTCGTTATTAGACTATTTCATCAGCAGGTTTTGGAATTTAATTGAAATTTCGCCTGCCCAGAAAACACCATCAATGTATAACAAGCACACACACACATACACACATACATCATTCCGAAAAGGGTGAAAATGTGTTTTAGGGACCCCAAAACATGTATTTCCGTTGAAATCTCAAAGTCGATTTTTTTCGTGAAAACAATACTTTCTGTATACTACGTATATGAAGAAAGTAAAAATAATGATATGAAGTATACATACAGCTTATCGGACAGGAATCTATGTCTATGTAAGAACCATGCAAGCCGCCATTGGCGTGTTGCAGGGGGTGCAGGCACCTTGACTCTATTTCCTAAACGGTTGCTTTCGCGTATAGTTCGCGGAAAAAATGAATTTTTGAAACAATTCGTTGTAGCATCTATTTCCCTAATCTTTCTGCCAGTATCAGAACGGCCCATATAACAAGGGGGTCACATAATATCGGTTACATCATCTGAGAACGTAATTTCTCTGAACTCATTTAATCAATTTATACTTTGAATTTGTCTTCTATCTTCTAATAATTCCCATCCCGCGTCCTGTAACATCTGAGTTACACTCGCTGTTTTATCGTAGCAATTCTTTACAAATCGTATCTCCTTTCGTTGTACTTTTTCTAAATCCCGAATGATATTTTTGGCGGGGTCCATTTCTCTAAATGCATACTCAAGGTGAGGCCTAACTAACGCTAAGTAACATCGCTCGCGAACTTTTTCTTCGCTCCTACCGACTATTATTTTAACAAATCCGAGTTTCTTATGTGCTTTCCCACATATATTTCGCATGTGGGCACTCTATGATAGATTATTCGTGAAAGAATCTAAAGTTAAATTGGACTAAATGAGGCTTTACTAGAGTGAGTTCTTATATGTATGCACCTGAAGATGATGCTATGCATCGAAACCCTGGGTCGTCTGTAACAATTTCTTCTCTGGTAGTAGTATAAATGAATCTATTCCTTGTCAATTTTCTTCTTTTAATCTAAAGTTAATTAGATTTGATAACTAAGATATCTTAATAAAAAGAGGATATTTAAATTTAGTAAATACCTAAACTGAAAAATAATAAAAAAGGGTTCTCAAAAACTATAATTTTTGTTTCAAAACCAAGAATTAAACGTTTTAAGTAAGAAAATCACGAAATCATTCCATGGATTGCTCAGAATCTCCATTTTAGTTGTGTCGTCAATCTAGAACAGCGGTCCCCAACCGGTGGGCCGCGGAACGGTTACAAGTGGATCGCGAATAGATCCTGAAACTATCAGAAACCATAGAATAAACCATTAAAATGATAAGAAAAATGGTAGCAAATCGAATTGTGTTTTGACTGTTTTCTGGGCTCTTGGCATCTGGAGCAGCCAACAGAACCACTACATCCCGTTCTTCGTTCTTTTTCAATTATTGCAGGAATAATAGAATGTGCACTTGTCCTTCGATATACTTCTAAGAATAGTTTCAGAATCCGGATTTTTATCTATTATCAAATGAACAATCCAATATCCAAGCGTGATGACTGACTCGAGTGAGACTTGTCAGCTGCATTGCACGAAACATCTTCTCGAGCTTTCTTAGGAGTGACCTTAACCTTCGTTTATAAAATTACTCTCCCTAAGAAACAAAAATCTTTATATCAGATGAAATTCTCTGATAGGCTTACAATTAAGCCTGATTTCGTTATTTATGTATTAGCGATGTGTTTAATTGAATTTTCCTCATACCGAACATTAAAAAATCGGCTGCATTAAAAATACAGTGGACTCTTGATTATAGTTGATATTATATCTAAATTTGCAGAATTAGATTTACATACAAAAGTGAAAAATATGAAGACGTCAACTTAAATTTTATTTAGACTAAGTAATAGTTAGGTGTTTTAACCTGCAGATAGCTGACGCAAACCCTGTATTACGCACTGAATGTTCAAAGAAATCAAAATTTTTCCATGAATTGAAATTTTAAAGGGGCATTGCATGACCACGTGGTTGACAGGATAAGTCATGAGATTCGTTGGATTCTATCGTCAAAGAAAAATTGGCTACAGGAAGCTGAGGAATTTAAGTCATAGTTTTAACAGTATATGGAATTTATTTCGAGTCACCAAGTTACAGTTCCGATAAATCGGTGCGTACCATACGCCTACAATACCTTTCAGCTGACCAATTTGCTTCCAAATTGGTACATTATTAATAATATCGAAAATTAATTTTACTGATATCTTGTTTTGCTCCAATACTTTTTCAAATTTCTACGGACATTTGGGTGTTGAATTATTTTCGTAAATATACATCAAATTTACAGGTAATCATAAAATAAGGATTAGTATTTTTTCTATCATCACGAATAATGAAGAGTCTACTTTACAGACTTTTAATCGTCCAGAATGCTTCATAAAGGAACCTTTGAAATAGTTGCTAAACTCATCTTCAGATGTGCCCTCCGATAACTGCCACTAACATAAGACAATTCTAATTCATACATCTAATAATGGTCATTTCACAACAAAAAACATAACCATTAACTAACGTTTTTTCAATAAAGGTCTCGAGCTATTAGCGGACTGTTAAAACAATTTTTGGATGTCCGTCTGTAACTTATGAAATCCAAACTAAACAATACTTCGAATTGTTCACTGTGAATTTCTCAAAAGCGCTACTTACGAGCCAAGCTTTGCATTCACACCATTTAAGCAGTTACATGGAGAAGATCTAACTGAGATTTTATGAATCTGTTTGTCCCTCAAACGTAATCTTAAAATCTGTTTTCAGGGTGTAAGTTTCGAATTACTTCTCGAATGTTCCCTTTTATTTTTGCGAGGAGTAAACGAATCAGCACTTTTGAATTTTTCTCATGGGAATCATATCTTATGGTGTGAGTCATCTAACTAAAGCATAGGCTTAAGAAGTGCACGCGTTGAACGTTGTGTGCGAAACACTCGTATAGTAGCGTCCCATTGGTATCGATGTCGGCACTAGGCCTCTGATCTGCTGCCGAAAACATCTCCTTAGCTGACATCGGAGCCATATTTACGGGTATACGAAGCTTTCGCTGAATTTATCAAGCAAACACTAGCTGTGTGTTTGTAAGAATTGCGTGTTGATTGGGGTTTTGTACTCTTCAGCAGAAAAAAAGGACAGAGCTAGTCATTGGACTTGACTCTTGGGGGGTTTGAACCCCTAAAACCCCCCCTCGCTGCGCCACTGATACGAGTAAAATGTTGCTTGCATACTGCAAGCACATCGATAACACAAATTTTAAGTCGGCATCATTTAGAGTATGTCCTCAAAAGAAAAAAAATGGATTGAAAATATTCTTAATTTCCGCTGCAATTTATTCGTCTGGCATTGAACCCAGGTCTTCCCGGTCATACTTACTATGCAGCACTATAGAAGATCACCATCTGTAACTATGTGTGAAAATTCAAGTAGAAATATTAACTGCAACTGCCTCAAACGACGTCCTACTTTTCCCTTATATTCCTTATAAGAGAAATGCTAATGTGCTCTGGCATCGAACCCAGGAATAGTACGGGCTTATGAAAATTTTTTTCTTAAACAAACTCTTAATATATATCTTCTAGCTGAGCGAGAAAATCCTCACATTCCGATAAGTGCATCAAAAAAATTAATGAAAAACTATCCCCATGCATTTTAAGTGCGGGATTTTTGCATCGTCCTAGAATCGAACCCAGGACGTTCCTATTGGTAGTCATTAATGTTTTTAATAGTTCTTAACCATATCTGTAAGCTCCTTGAATTTCGATTCTCTACCTGTCCGAGAAGTATTATTTAAAAAATTTTGAAAATCGCCACCATGTATCCTTATGGAGAAAATCGGGACTTTGAGGCCTTCTGGAATCGAACCCATGACACCGAGGTTCAATGTCAGCTTTTTCCTGGAGGTTACACGTCATGGCCATAAGGTCGTAAAAATTTCAAGTCGGTGGCACTTGTGGAACATGCTTAGACTTTTGATCCCCGGTGTATATATCTATTACGAGAAAAATGTTGCTTGCATACTGCAAGCAGATCGACAACACTATTTTCATGTCGGCATCATATCGGGACGGCAATCAAAAGAAAAAAATGGATTGAAATTTTTCTTAAAATTCGCTGAAATTCCATCGTCTGGGATCGAACCCGGGTCTATACTGTGAACATACGATGCAGCACAATAGAACATCACCATCTCTAACTAAGTGTGAAAATTTAAGCAGAAATATGAGCTACAATTGCCTCAAAAGACGTTCGAATTTTTACGAATTTAATTGGCTCTCTGGATTCGAACCAAGGACGATCTTGGAAATCTAAAAAGTGTTTCTGAAAGTTATTTATGATATCTATATATATGCCGAATTTGAAGTTTCTATATTATTGGCAAAGGTTTCAAAATAATTCCTAAAAATCGGATCAACTTCTAATTGTAGAGGCGCCTGGTGGTGAAACAAGGAAACATTGGTAGCTGTGAATTCACAGTTTGATTAGTAATGACTTTATCTTATCTTATGCAAAGTTTCAAGTAGATATAATATCGGGAAGCACCTAAAATGTGTTTCCGTAATCTCCATAAGAAATGCATTGAGGAATGTAAATGGCCCTCTGGGATCGAACCAAGGACCATAAGGGAATATATAAAATTATTATGAAATATAATTATGATATCTAACGCCATGCCGAATTTCAAGTTTCTATGCCATCGGAAAAGGGTTCAAAAAAAATATTAAAAATCGCCGCAATGCATTTTAAACAGCCGATTTTTGCCCTGATCTAGCAACGAACCAAGGATAATATTCGTAGATGTCTTTATGGTTTCCTTTTGATATGCGCGGCATCTAGCGATCCCTCGAGTTTCAACTCTCTCCTTTTCCGGGAAGTGCCTCAAATCAATTTTTGAAAATCCCCGCCATGTAATCTTATGGGGAAAATCGCGACTTTGGGGCCTTCTGGAATCGAACCCATGACACCGAGGTTCAAAGTCGCCTTTTTCTTGGAGGTTACACGTCATGGCCAATATGTCGTAAACATTTCAAGCCATTGGCACTTGTGGAACATGGTTAGAATTTTGATCCCCTATATATAACTTATATATATATATACGAGTAAAATGTTGCTTGCATACTGCAAGCAGATCGGCAATACTAAGTTTATATCGGCATCACATCGGGACGGTCCTCATAAGAAAAAAAAAAGGATTTAATTTTTTCTTAAATTTGCTGAAATTTCATCGTCTGGCATCGAACCTGGATCTTACTGGTAAAACTACAATGAAACTAAATAAAAGATCACCATCTCTAACTATGTGTGAAAATTCAAGCAGAAATATTGGCTACAACTGCCTCAAAAGACGCTCTAATGTTCACGAATGTAAATGGCTCTCGGGACTCGAACCAAGGACGATCTTGGAAATTAAAAATATGTTTCTGAAAGGTATTAATCATCTCAATCTACTTGTCAAATTTCAAGTTTCTATATTATTGGGAAAGGTTTCAAAATAATTCCTAAAAATCGGATCAACTTCTGATTGCAGTGACACCTGGTGTCGAACCCAGGACACATTGATAGCTGTGAATGCATAGTTTGATTTGTTAAGTGTTGCCCCTCTATCATGCAAAGTTTGAAGTCGATAGCATGCCGGGAAGTACCTAAAATTTGTGTCCGTTATCTCCGTAGAAATGCATTGAGGAATTTAAATGTCCTTCTGGGATCGAACCAAGGACCATCAGCGAATATGAAAAAATCGATTATGATATATTTTTATGGTATCTAATCTCATACCGAATTTCAAGTTTCTATGCCATCTGAAAAGGGTCCAAACAAAATATTCAAAATCGCCACAATGCATTTTAAACGGCCGATCTTTGCCCCGACCTAGCATCGAACCAAGGATAATATTCGTACATGTCTTTATGGTTTCCTTTAGATATGCACGGCATCTAACGATCCCTTGAATTTCAACTCTCTCCTTTTCCGGGAAGTGCCTCAAAAAAATTTTCGAAAATCCCCGCCATGTAATCTTATGGGGAAAATCGAGACTTTGGGGGCTTCTGGAATCGAACCCATGACACCGAGGTTCAAAGTCGGCTTTTTCCTGGAGGTTACACGTCATGGCCATAACGTCGTTAAAATTTCAAGTCGGTGGCACTTGTGGAACATGGTTAGAATTTTGATCCCCTATATATATATATAGGTATATCCGGAGAAGCGTCTATATATAATAGATACGAGTAAAATGTTGCTTGCATACTGCAAGCAGATCGGCAACACTATTTTTATGTCGGCATCATATCGGGACGGCCATCAAAAGAAAAAATGATTTGAAATTTTTCTTAGAATTCGCTGAAGACCATCGTCTGGCATCGAACCTGGGTCTTAACTGTGAACTTACTATGCTGCACAATAGAAAATCACCATCTCTAACCATGTGTGAAAATTCAAGCAGAAATATGGGCTACAACTGCCTCAAAAGACGTTTTAATTTCCACGAATTTAAATGGCACTCTGGATTCGAACTAAGGACGATCTCGGAAATCTAAAAAATGTTTCTCAAAGTTATTTATGATCTCTATCTATATGCCAAATTTCAAGTTTCTATATTATTGGTAAAGGTTTCAAAATAATTCCTAAAAATCGGATCAACTTCTGATTGCAGAGACACCTGGTGTCGAACCCAGGACACATTGTTAGCTGTGAATGCACTGTTTGATTTGTATGGACTTGATCTTTCTCTATTCAATGTTTGAAGTCGTTATCATGCCGGGAATTACCTAAAATTTGTTTCCGTTATCTCCGTAAGATATGCATTGAGGAATTTAAATGTCCCTCTGGGATCGAACCAAGGACCACCATCGGGTATGTAAAATTCGATTATGATATATTTTTATAGTATCCAACCTCATACCGAATTTTAAGTTTCTATGCCATCGGAAAAGGGTCCAAAAAAAATCTTAAAAATCGCCACAATGCATTTTAAACGGCCGATTTTTGCCCCGACCTAGCATCGAACCAAGGATAATATTCGTGGATGTCTTTATGGTTTCCTTTAGATATGCACGGTATCTATCGATCCCTTGAATTTCAAATCTCTCCTTTTCCGGGAAGTGCCTCAAAAAAATTTTCGATAATCCCCGCTATGTAATCTTATGGGGAAAATCGCGACTTTGGGGGCTTCTGGAATCGAACCCATGACACCGAGGTTCAAAGTCGGCTTTTTCCTGGAGGTTACACGTCATGGCCATAACGTCGTAAAAATTTCAAGACGGTGGCACTTGTGGAACATGGTTAGAATTTTGATCCTATATATATCTATTATATATAGATGCTTCTCCGGATTCATTCATATATATAGCTATATAGCTATATAGGTATATAGATAGGATACAAATTCACAGGCTAAACCACAAGCGTCATTGACTTGAAATTTTTATGACATATTGGCCATAACGTGAAACCCCCAGGAAAAAAGCGATTTTGATCCTCAGTGTCATAGGTTCGATTCCAGAGGGCCTCAAAGTCCCGATTTTTCCCGTTTAAATGCATTGCCATGATTTTCGGGAATTAAAAAAAAATACTTTCCTGATAGGTAGAGAAGTAAAACTCAAGGTGCCTATATTTATGGTCTTGGACTTTCGAAAACATCAATGACTTTTACAAAAATTATCCTGGGTTCGATGCTAGGACGATGCAAAGATCTGCCCTTTAAAATACATGGGAGGCGTTTTTCATTATTTTTTTAGATGTACTTATCGAAATGAAAGGATGTTCGTGCTTGGCTGGAAGATGTATGGTACGAATAACGTTTAGAAAAAAATTTTCATAAGACCGTACTATTCCTTGGTTCGAAGCCAGAACACAATAACGTTTCTCTCATAAGGAATATAAAGGAAAAGTAGGACGTCATTTGAGGCAGTTGTAACCAATATTTCTGTTTAAATTTGCATACGCGGTTAGAGATGGTGTGTTTCTGTTGTGCTGCATAGAAAGTATTGCCTGAAAGACACGGGTTCGATGCCAGGCGGTAAAAATATCCCCCATATATAATACTATAGGGTATCTTTTCATAATTTTTTTATGCATTTATCGATATGTAAGGGAGCTCTTGCTTAGATGGAAGATGTATATTAACACTTTGTTTAAGAAAAAAAAAGATAAGACCATGCTGTTCCTGGGTTCGATGCCAGAGCACATTATAATTTCTCACATAAGGAGTGTATGTGAAAAGTAGGACGTCGTTTGAGGTAGTTGCACCTAATAGTTTTGCTTGAATTTTCACACATAGTTTGATATGGTTATCTTCTGTTTTGCTGCATAGTAAGTACACCAGGAAGACCGGGGTTCGCTGCCAGGCGATTAAATTGCAGCGAATTCTACGAATATTTGGAATCCTTTTTTTTTTCTTTTGATGTCCGTCCCGATATGATGCCGATATGAAATTAGTGTTGTCGATCTGCTTGCAGTATGCAAGCTACATTTTACTCGTATATATATATAGGTATATCCGGAGAAGCGTCTATATATAATAGATACGAGTAAAATGTTGCTTGCATACTGCAAGCAGATCGACAACACTAATTTCATATCAGCATTATATCGGGACGGTCCTCAAAAGAAAAAAAAAAGGATTTAATTTTTTCTTAAAATTCGCTGAAATTTCATCGTCTGGCATCGAACCCGGGTCTTACTGGTAAACCTAC